>OY776676.1:69156523-70609648 GCA_963675555.1 Leptura quadrifasciata
CTTAGCCGAAATGATCAGAATTCACAAAACCGAAAACCCAAATGAACATCCTTTTACCATATTGCCGTATGCAGTAATATGCTACAATAATTCGGTTAGTAAAACGCATGGTTTTACGCCATACGAACTGATCTTTGGACACACAGCTAATAGACCACCAGAGACCCTGTACAACCAAAAAGACCTAATAACTAAATATGTTAGGGACTTAAATAATAGGATATCCCACTATTACCAAATTGCACGCAGTCGGACTGAAGCGCAAAAACAAAAAGCTAAAGTCAGATTCGACAGAAATATCCCAGAGAATCGCCCCACGTATAACGTTGGAGACGAAGTATATGTAAAGGAATCCCAAATCAAAAGCAAGTCACAAAATAAATTCAACGGCCCTTTCGAGATCAAAGAAATTTTCCAAAATTCTGCCACTTTGTTAAATCCCGAGACAAATCAAACAAGTAAAGTAAATTTTGATAGAATGAAACCATATACTGAAGATTAAAATTTATTTTCAGGTTTCTACTGCTGTTCGGATCAGCATTTTCTCAATACGAAATAACACCAATAAACAATACTATCGGTGTTTACTATCACAAAGACACGGACATTGTCATCTCACACAAGAAATGGACATTACTCGTACATAAAAATATATCGACCTTTAAGACAGCTCTTGACAGAAACGACAAAATTTTACAGACAATCCTTACTACCCTTGACCCAGCATACAAAAACATGAACGAATTCGCGAGTGAGGTTAAAACGCATTTAAGCCTCCTAGGACAAATCTCAAAATCCATACAAACTAAATTTGACGAAATACATCTCGACACGAAACGCTACAAACGCGGAATCATAAACGGAATTGGTTCAATATTCAAAGCAATTACCGGAAATTTAGACGCAGAAGACGGTAAATACTACTCTGACTGTATCAATAAATTAAACCAAGACGAACGTCAGATAGAAAATTTGATGAAAAATCAAATATCAGTTACGAATTCAGTTATTAAAAATTTTAACACGACAATTCAAAAACTACTAATAGACGAGGAGACATTCAACAAAGACATAAAAGAAATCGAATACGCAATCTTAGACATTACGTATAACGTACGAGCAGTTGAAACAAAATTAAAATTCTTGGAAATTTGTGAACAACTCATGGCGAGCTACCTATTTATAGAGGACAACCTCAACGATATTTTAAATTCGATCACTTTCGCGAGACTCAAAGTAATTCATACGTCTATCATTAATCCCCAAGATTTGGTAAACTCATTGCAGGAAATTTCACAAAACCTACAAAAGAACAATTTGCCACTCCCAATTAAACTTTCAAAAATTGCACAGTATTTAGATATTATTGAATTAAAAGCTTTCCAAATGAACTCAGAATTAGTATTTGTGTTAGATATACCCCTAGCAGACCCTCAAACGTACTCCGTTTTCCAATTATACCCCATTCCTATCTTAGATAGTAGAACTGGTCTGTATCATATTTTGTCAACTTCTCAAAAATATATCGCGAGAGATGATGATTCTTTGATGTACATACCCATTGCTGACCTCAGAGAATGCAAGCCACTCCATACCAATACTAAATTATGTCCAAATTTGTTTGCATATCCAATTGACAACAACGCCATATGCGAAGCCCGCCTTTTCAAGGATCTACAAACTCTACCAGAAAACTGTCAAACGTCAACTATCATCGGCCAAGGATACAACATCCAAAAACTAGACGAAAACGTGTGGATGATCGTCAATACAGAGCCACTAAAGATGACTATCAATTGCCCGAAAGAGACCCCAAAAACCGACACCATCCTCAAAAATTGTATAATTAAATTACAACCAAATTGCTACGCCTTCATAGGTATCACGAAGATCCAAGCCAGCTCAGGCGAAACGACAGACGTGAAGAACGACGCTCACCCTATACAAATCCCGTTCGAGTGTTGCAACCAGGTTCCGGACAAAGTTCGAGTGCCCAACCTGAAACCACTAAAACTAAGTGATCTGAACACCGAAGACCTCGATGTCGCCAGACACCAACTAGACCAATATTCAAAAGACTTAGACGACCTAATCAAGGAACCTTTCATCACGAGACACATTTCTTGGTTTACCTATCTTACCATAGTGCTAATTTTCGGACTCTTATTCTTGTATCTATTCTGTAAGTGTAAAGCAAGAAGACGAAGACTAGCCATCAACGTTTCCACGACTCCTCCATCTCCACCAAGGCCTAGTGAACCCCTCAGGACAATCACTAGCCTGTTTCATCAACGAAGACGACCTACCTTAAGAAGAGAAGACAACGAAGCCGAAGACATAGAACTTAACTAAATACAAACTGTTTTGTGCCTTTTTACTGACTTTTAGTGCTAGACTCTTCAGTGAATTTCATTTCATTTGTTTAATCATTATACTTCATTATTTTTCTATCCTTTGTTAATTTCAATTTTATTAACATTTTTACGTTATTTTCATTTAAACTTATCATACTCATATTTTATGCTTTTATATTAAAGCTATATTTTAACCTTGGGAATATTTTACCCCATTTTAAGACAAACTTATTATGTTTGTATTTTACGCTTTCTTGCTAAAGCTATATTTTAACTCTAACATTTTTATGTTATTTTATTTTATGAATCAAGCTTATTGTGCTTGCATTTCATATTTTAGACACTAAGGTTATACTCTGTATTTTAAACTTTACGACAACATTTTTGTACTCTTTATATTTTTCCAAATTGTACCATTACCTTTTATATACATTTTATACTCATTTCAAAAGTTGCTGCATAAAACACCAACTTTTTTTATAAGGGGGAAGCTGTTATATTAGAAATATACTATGATATATAATATCACCGAGACAGGCTTAACCTTCTCAAACATATCATGTTACAAATTGCGCAACAGCTCTTCTCTAATAACCGCTCACGTTGGCTGAGCTTAGTGTTTCTTTCTTGGTAATCCCTTATCATGCTGAATTGCCAATTTAATGTTCTTTGTTCTCTTATGTTATAAATACAACCAACAGACATTTGTACCTTCAGTCATATACTCATTTTCGACCTAATACATTCTAAATTTATTATTGTTCATTATTGTACCAAGTAAATAAAGTTTTTAAAAAGTGATTTCTACAATCCATTATCTAACATATATATATATATATATATATACACTGAATTTTACTAAAGTGACCCTTATTGAACTTCTCCATTCAATCGATACCGACCCATTGTCTTCGTCCTTACACGTCTAATTTTATAGATTTCAGGGAATTACTCCGGTGAATCGGAATGTGGTTAACAAGCATTTAACTTTTTGCAGACTTTACAGCACTTCTTCACATTCTGCGTACTCTAATTAACATCGTTCATAGAATAAAATAAATATTATGCGATTTGCGACGTAATCCTTTTCTTTCGTTACGACGTAAATTCTAAGTTCATATATTTAAATAAAACAGGAATATTGAAGAAATGCGAGCGTGGGAAGTTTTGTTTAATTTGCAGATAATCTGCCAGTGTTCACTGTGCATCTCTAACATGTAGTTGTAGTGTGTGTGTGTTTGTAGCGTTTCTGTACTTATTTCTGAGCCGTTTGAAGTGTTTTCTCAATTTAATAGTCGTTTGTACAGGAAAGAATGATTTAAATGTGAGTAACGATTCTTTATACGGTGAGGTCCATACACTGAGGGAAATACGTTTTTCATTAAATATTTATTATCATCTATTATACTTAATACAGACAAATAATTATTTTTGAAAATTTTGTTACAATAAGAATATACCAAATACTCATTTCATTAACAAAACTAAATTATTTATTTTCGTCATATTTATTCCTCCTAACTAAATTACTGTATAAAAGTAACAGATTTAGTTGAGAAAAATATATTTGCTTCTCCCAATTTCCTTGCAACATTACATTTATTTCTTAGAAAGAAATATATCAGCAAAGAGTTAACCATAATACTTGAGGCAAATATTTAGTTCTGTGGAGTAATATTTACTACCCATTAATAAATTTACTTCTGGTAACTAAATTTTCAAATGTCGCCCCCTACCGGCGAAAAATTATACTACGTATCTTATTGTTTTCGTTGTAGACGCCATTAGTGATCCCAGTTTTCTTCGCAATTCATTGTGTTTTTAGTCTGTTTAGAGTGTTTACTTTTGAAAATGGATAATAGTGATAACTTAATTCAATATTGGGGGGGGGTCTTGGCGGCCTCCAGCAAATCATTAAAGGTATGGACTAGTCTAGCCCGACTATTTGTGAGATCGCCATTGTATTCATTCTACTATTAGCAAAGTTATCATGCATTATTAGATTTTCTATATTATGTCTGTTATATCATATCTGACTATCCTAGAATGCAAATTGGATAATTTTGTTTATGATAGGTACGTTTACGAAAATCAGCATACTTTGGTAAATTCTATCGCATTTCAGGACAAAATGGAGTATTCTAAAGAAGTTAAAAGTTAAGTTAATCAGTACTGTGTGTACGTGTACATTTTAGGTAACATCAACCTACATATGTGATTATAAATTTCCTCGTTCTGTAGTTTTTTAAATGAAGATATTTTACAATAAAACATTGTAATATAGTATATTGTTTTATTTGTTTGCTTAATGCTCTATTTTATAAATATTATTAAATAAAAAAATTTACTCTGCATTTATTGGTGAAAGATATCTTGACAGTGTATAGTGCATTAAAATACAGGTATTGCATTTATAATATTAGAAGCATATAGAGACGGTGAAAAATAAAGAATATATAAAACGTTTTTAAGATCAGAAATATTGTGGTACTCAAGTCAACAGATTCATATTTTGAATTTAATTGTTTTAATCAAGAACTGTGCGTCTGACGAGAAAAACGGAAGATACCTTTCCATGTAGAATTGACCACTTTCTAATATATTTTAAAATAATGATTTTAAAAAATTCAACACCCTGCAGCAAAAAATTTAAGCCGTTGCGGACATGTGTTAATATGAACTTTTATTTCTAAAATGACCCAAGGAATTACACCCTGAAATATTAGTACGTCATTGAGGAACACCCTTTTACCCAAATATAATAGTTCATTTAAAGAGTCGGGATTTATGACGAAATTACCGAATGTTTGCGACTGGGACTAGACAATGTCCCCTGTCCCCCCGCTTTCGAGGGTGCTGAATCGATTTGAGGCGTTTCTTCGAGGAAGGTGGTAGTTGACTGGGATTGTGAAACCAACCCCGGGCGTTGTTTTTACCCATCAAGGGGTTGGAATTTTTAAAAAATATTTTGTAGAAGGCGTTTCTTTGAGGAATGCGGTAAAATTGCCGGAGGTTGTTTTCACCCTTCAAGGGGGTGGAATTTTTTTCCAACTATAATTGAAAAATTGTATAAAAAATACGTTTATTAAAATGTTTTTATAAATCTTGTGCATACAGGCATGGGTGTATGAATACATGTGTAAATACATATATTATATGTGTATAGCCCCCTACAAAATGTTAATTTTTTGCCCCCAAAAAACAAATATGATATGATACTATTTTTCCTAAATCTAAATGGAATCTAAAGAAAGCCAACTGGACCTTATACACTCAATTAATTGAACAGTCATTTACAACCTTACCCGCTTTTAGAAACACAAATGATAAATATGACTTTCTCATAGAATGTATCAACAATGCTGCACTACTCTCTATACTAACTTACAAACCTTTTAAAATTAAACAGAGAGCTCCATCGCCCTGATGGGACTCTAACTGTGACAATGCCGTCTCTGAGAGAAAGCGAGCCATTGAACACTACAAAAAAATCCCACTGAACATAATTTTATACTTTGCCAAAAAATAACTGCTAAAACAAAAAAAATTCTCAAAAATACTGCTAAAGCTAGTTGGGTCAACTGGTGCTCTAAATTAAACAAAAACACCCCGTTATCTACTATATGGTCACAAGCAAAAAAAATGCAAAGGATCTCTACTATCAACAGAATTTCTACAAAAGTAGCAGAAAACGATTCATGGGTAAATGATTTTTTCAATAATATAGCTCCACCTTCGGCAGACAATTTCCAACACTTTATTTCTGATAGCTCTAATAATGAAAACAAATTTTTGTGTAAACCCTTCGAATATAACGAATTGAATTTTGTAATAAACAATGTAGAAAATACGGCTCCTGGATATGACGACATTAAGTACCCGATGCTTAGCCACTTACCTTATACTGCTAAAATAGTTTTGTTGGGAATTCTCAACGTAATATATCTCTCAGGTTCCACTATTCCTCAATTTAAAAATATAATCGTGATCCTAATTTTAAAACCAGGGAAAAACTCGAATGACGCCTCTTCTTATAGACCCATTTCCTTATTGCCATGCATACTGAAAACTTTTGAACGCATGGTCAAAGCTAGACTAGAATGGGGGCTATTATACCATAATCTACTCCCCCATGTCAAAAAGAGGATTTGGTACTATGGATGCTATAGCAACAATAACAACTGATATACAAAACTTTTTACGCGTAATAACTATTTGTGCGCACTCTTTTTAGATATTAAGGGTGCATATGAATCAGTGGATCTTCATATACTTGAGAATAAATTGTATCGATTGTTTTCTATTCCAAGAAAAATCGTTCAATGTATTGTGGGTCTTTTTTACAACCGAATTATATATATAAGAAATAATAAAAATGAAAGGATTGGTCCGAGGCTAAAAGTACCGGTATTATCAGTATTGAGACCACTCTTATTTAATTTATATACAGCCGACCTACACAATTCCATTACGAGAAATGTTAATATAGTCCAATATGCAGATGATTTCTGCATCTACGTAGAATATAAGAAATTGGATATGGCAACTAAATCTCTCGAATATTCCATTACAGACCTAAGGAAGTGGTTCATCACAAACGGTTTTGAATTATCACAAGAGAAATCGATTTTTACAATATTTTCCAGACACAATACTCCAAATATTTTGGATATCCAGTTGGGAGGTTATAAATTCCCATATCAATCAGAGGTCAAATGTTTAGGTGTGGTGCTAGACAAAAAGTTGACGTGGAAATCTTTCGTTGAATTGATTATAACAAGATGTAACAAAGGAATCAATTTCTTAAAATTAGTCACTAAAACCTGGTGGGGCGCAGATGTAAAGTTTGCATTGCTTTTCTATAGAGCTTATATTAGATCAGTCATAGATTATGGATGTATCATATATGGATCTGCAAATAAGTCTATACTAAATAGGTTAGATATTACGCAGCGAAAGCTATTCGGATTTGTCTTGGTGCGATGAATTCCACTCCTATCAATCCACTTTATGTCGAAGCTCTTGAGCCCCCTCTTGATATAAGGAGAGAATTTCTTAGCAATAAATTTATGCTGAAACAATTTTATTTCAATACTCCACTACTAAGCAAAATTTCAAGCTTAAACATCTTCGACTTATGTAATAAGTTTTGGATTAAAAAACCTTCACCTCCCTTGACTATATCTTTTCGATACTGTTCTAAACTTACAGACCTTGAGCGATTTTCTATTAACAATTTCAATTTCTTTGATTTATTCACCGATACGGATTTCATCATACCATCTTATACGGAAAATTATTTAATTAACTCCAACACTCTTAAAAATTTGCTGAATCAATTTGATGACCCGCTGCTTATATACACAGATGCATCCAAAATTAATTCTCAGACTGGTGGGGCTTACTTCATTCCACCATTGAATATTGAGAACTATTTCCAACTTAACACTAATTGCTCTATCTTCACGGCGGAGGCCATAGCTATATATGAGGCATTACAATTTATTAAACAATACAACCCAACCACCCCCCCCCCCCAATACAATAATCATTTTATCCGATTCCTTGTCTGTAATTAATGCATTAAGTAATACAAACACCTTCAGCTACAAAGTTAATCCATACATCTTCAAAATAAAAAATATCATTCATCAAATACACTTATCTGAGAAAAAAGTTACATTCGTCTGGGTCAAAGCACATATAGGAATTAAACACAACGAATACGTAGATACATTAGCTAAAAAAGGAGCTTCATCAAGACACATTCTAGCATATAGAATCGGTTTAGCAGACACGTATAGTGTTCTTAAACTAAATTTGAGAGTCAAATGGAATTACCAATGGAAAGAGTATTGCTTTACTAACCCTACCAGGTACACGATGATTCGCTCCAGTATACCTAATAAGCTTTGGCATGAAGACCTTCAAGCATCGAGAAAATACGTAACGTCTTTTATTAGATTAAAATTTGGTCACGCATGTTATCCCGCACATCTATACAAAATTGGTATATATACGTCACCAAATTGTGATCAATGCAACATCATAGTAGATCTCGACCATATATTTTTTGGATGTGTGAAATATCAAAATACCTCTAATACATTAATCACTAATATTGCACAATACTGCAATATATTGGCTCCCTTTAATATGCACTTCTTATTGTCCTTAGGATCTCGTAAAGTTTATACGTATATTTTTGATTTCGAAAAAGAAACATGTATTAAGCTTTAGGTTATGTTGGCTACCGTATGTTTTTCCCTCTGTTGTTTTTCCCCTGTCAACCGTGGTCCTTGTATTGTCTATTTTTAAATGTCCTGACAGACCCCAGGACGGGAAGCGTGTGTTCCTGTTGTATCCTTTTTTGTTGTCTTTGATTTATTTTCCCTTTTTTTTCTTCGTTTTTAGGTTAGAATTAGGTATATGATTTTATTTTGTCATATTGTTCGCTACCATTATCAGGATATTTAATAAATTAATTTAACGTTAATCTGACTATCAATTAGATTTATTATTAGCCGTTACTCGAGGCCGAGTATAAAAATGTTACAGTCGATAAATTGTGTACAATAAAAAACAAGTAAAAGGTGTAGTCTATTGTAATTCCCATTCATCTACGGTGCACACGACTATGGCTATAGAGGCCAATTCAGGAGAGCACATGTCGGCCGCAGTCAGGACAAACATAGACCTGGTTAGGTCTTGGATTCGGCCTTCTTGCAGCAACATTTCCTTGATAGCTGGCCACAACCCCTCGCCATTCGGTTCTGTCCGCTGCAAGTTGTTCCCATTGCTCGTCTGCAATACCGCAGGATTTTAGATTTTCATGGAGACCGTCTTTGAACCTCTTTCGTTGACCGCCATGCCTTCTTCCACCGCTTAGCAATTCACCATAAAGTGTACATTTAGGAAGGCGGTTATCATGCATACGATGAACGTGACCTGCCCATCTTAGGCGTGCTCTTGAAATAAGCACCTCAATTGGAAGGCTCTCCTGAGTACTTCCACGTTTGATATGTGATGGAACCAACGGATTTTTATCATACTTCTGAGGTGTCTTTGCTGAAAACGTTCTAATTCTTTCACATGACGACGGTAAGTGACCCAGCTTTCACATCCATATAGCAGTGTTGGAATGACAACTGCTCTGTAGACAGCCATTTTCGTTGACAAAGCAAGGTCGTGGTTGTCAAATACTCTCTCTCTCTAAGTCCCCAGAGTGCTCTAGATGCAGCGTTCATTCTATTCCGAATCTCGCTGTCCATGTTTGCTTTGTCATTAACAACGTTGCCTAAGTAATTGAACTGATCCACCACTTCAAGAGAATTTCCGTTAAGTGTAATGTCTACTTGGTTCACTTGATGAGGAGTTGACATAATCTTAGTCTTTCCAATGTTGATTTTAAGTCCCAAGGAATCATAGCTCTGGGCATACACATCTAAAACTTCTTGAAGCTCTTCCGGCGTAGAGGCTAAAAGTACACAGTCATCCGCATACTGGAGATCACAAATGAATCGTGTGCGTGTCTTCGTGAAAGCTCTAAAGCGCCCTATGTTAAAAAGTCCGCCATCAAAACGGTATCTGAGACCTATTCCTCTGACTGTCAGTTTGTTGTCAACAATAATTGTTAGAGCAGTGGTAAACAAATTAAAGAGTAGGGGTGCCAGGACACATCCCTGCCTAACTCCAGTGAGGGTTTGGAAAGGTTCGGTTGCCTCATTATTATACATAACCTGGGCGTTGTTGTTTGTATGTAGACTGCGACATACTTCCACAAATTTTCTTGGGATACCTAAGCGGAACATAATTTTCCAGAGCACTTCCCTGTCCACCGAGTCAAACGCCTTGGTTAAATCAATGAAGGCCATGTGAATTTCTCCTTGATGTTCGAGTGCTTTTTCTTGAAGCTGTTTAAGTGTGAAGATTAAATCCGATGTGCCTCGGTTTTGTCTAAAGCCACTCTGTGTTTCAGGAAGCAACTTTTCCATAACAGGTGTTAGCCTATTTGCCATCGCTTTAGTGAGTATCTTCCCTCCAACAGCCAGGAGAGCTATACCCCTGTAATTTCCACAGTCCGCAGCGCTCCCTTTGTTTTTGAAGAGGTTGATTAAAAGTGTATCACGAAACTCCTGCGGAGCTTGACCACTTTCCCACATGACATCAAACAGTTTTTTGAGGTAGGGTATGAGCTCTGACGACACAGCTTTAAAGATCTCAGCTGGGAGTGAGTCGACGCCGGGAGATTTGTTATCTTTTAGCTGCCCAGTGGCGGTTAAGATCTCTTCCGTTGTTAGTGGTTTATCTAAGTCTTCGAAGGTGTCATATTGAGGGATAAGATTTATAATGTCGTGATCGGCTTGACTTTGCTGGTTAAGAATGTTAGAGTAGTGTTCTTTCCATCGGGCTCTTATTTCCTGGTCTTCTTTGAGGAGATTTCCATTTAAATCTTTAATAGGGCACATATTTTTCCGACTGGGGCCGTACACTGCTTTTACTCCTTGAAAGAAATTCCTGTAGTCGTGTGAATCGGCGTACCTTTTTTTTTTTATTTTTTTCCATATAGCCATATGATGAACGTATGTATCGTCTCCATAGCGCAATGGGTATATCGGTTTCTTCTCACTGCAGCATATAGCTCCTTTTTCGAATGCTTCCATGTATATGTTAATAATTACTGGTGAAAGCGGTGATTCCATATTTCCCATTCCACAAAAAAATAGATTGCTGCTAGGCATGATCGGATCAGTTACGGAATGTCTTCTGTTATCCCACATGTGCTGACGATAGGTAGAGGATTCCCGAGTCTGTAGGCAAATCACCACGGATTTCGATAGTGAAAAGTTAGACAAAAATTGAGAAAGTTTTTAAATTTTGAGACGACATTGGAGGAGGTAAAAAAATTACAGATCCCTTTTCCGACCCCTCGATCATTTGTAATTAACAAAAAACGTAAATTTGTAATAACTTTTTGAAAAAAAATCCGAAATTTATGCATACGTTTTACTTAACTCAAGTTTGCACCCTGCTACGATAACCGGAAATTTGCAAATAGTTGTTTATTTACTTTACTTATATTTATATTTTGTCTATTAAAAATTACGAAAGTTATGCAAATGATTTTTCATACGGCAGAATAAGATCAGTAACTCGCTTGTAGTTTTGCATAACTTTTTTTTACCCCGGCAGATTTTTTCATAATTTTTTTATCTGGTACTACATGATGTTGACGGTTTAAACAATAAATGGGGTCTACCCAATTGCGGAAGTCTTAAAATTGCGAATGTTTGTGACATTAATAACTGACATAATCTGAATTTTCAACCTCGCAAATGTCCCGGAGCTTAATGAAGTTACCTACTATTTCAATAATAAAGTTATGCTTGAGTTAAAAAAAATGGAAACTGGTGGAAATTTCATAGAACATTCAAATAATGTATTAAAATACTTCTATGAATTTTCAACCTCGCAAAACATCCGGAATATATTTTGTCTGTTTTCGTTATTTTTCCGAGATATTCTGCAGTTTATTTAATATTTCATTCGTATAAAAAGAATCCAATAAAAGCTGCAAATGTATTATTGTTTTAATTCCGTCGTTCTATAGCTTCAGATCAATTTACAACCCATTTATTAATACGGAACATGATTTAAATAAATAAAATCTCTCTCAATCACAGCCCTCAGCTTGATATTTATGTGAATTTTTGTATTTTGATGTCTAACTCTACCTATTTTGTGATTTCTTTTGTTTATTTTAACATGGAATTAATTCCAATAGGTTTATTTATATGCCAGCCAGAACTGTCAATTATTGTCTTTAGATTCGAAATTAACTCCATAACAACTCCATTACTCTATTAGCATACCTGCATACTATTCTAAACTGTTCCAATTAATACTCAAGACATCCTAATCCTCCTGTACTGACAATTTATCGAAGGCTATAAATGATGACACCTGAGATTTAGATGTCCAATACTGTTTGTAATTTTGGAATTTATTTTATACTTGCATATAATTTATGCTCGTTAATTTCACAATTAAAATTTTTACAATTGCTACACGTTCTGATTCAGATGAAACTATTTTTTCTCGTGATTTTCGAAATATAATGGGAGTTTCGCTACGACAATCTTTATGGATGTTACACTTATAGAAGTCTTTTTGCACATCAAAGACTATGATCCTTGAATTAATTATTTTGGGTTTACTTACGTTATAAATTGTGCCAACTTTTTATCTAAGAGTGTTCTCAAATTTGTTGCACAAGTCATTATTTTCATAACTGATTTAAAAAATAGCTTAATTAATTCCGTATTGTTTACGATAATACTTAACTAGCCGTGATTTAGTTTCGATTTATCAGCTGTAATTTTCAATTATTTCAATAGGTAGATTCATTTAAGATTTATCACTTGCAGGTTCTTTTTGAAATCGTTTCTAATATTAATGTGTTTAAAAGTATATCTAGTATAACAAATAATAATACCACATCGTATAAACGTGCTAATACTTCCCTGTTTATAAATCAGAAATGGTCCATCATGAGGGATGATGCTGTTGATATAATATGGGGTACACACCAAAGTCCACGTAGGGTGGTGGGTGGTGGTGCTGATAGTTGTAAAACCGCGAACCACTTAGTTCATTCTTAACTACGACACTGCAACCATTTCCTTGGATACATTGTTAAACAAATAACTTGTGCATGTCAAAAAATTGGATTTTTTTTAAAAAAACAATATGTTTCCTATAGCGGATTTCAATACCAGTTCGAGGAATAATTGTAGTTCTGCTTCTGCAACTATTTCTAGTTATGTGACAGGTTCTTCAAAACTCTTAGTGCCCGGTAGAGTAACAGCAGCCACTAGTATACCTCAAGGAGCTATGTCGATATCAATAGAACCTGCGCTGCTCCTGGGACAACCTGATGTCCAACAGGTAGGTCACAATCAAAATATTTTTACAGTCAGGTTGTTAATTCGTCAGTTTAATCACATTTACTTAGTCATAATCATTGTGAAGTAAATTTTGATTGATACGAAAAGTCACATTTTATGAGTTAAGTTATACTTATTATTGAAAGAGGTATACATTTGTGTTAAAATTAAATAAATAGTAACTAAATACGCGTGAACTTTTGTTATATTCTTTGTCGGATGCAAAGACAAGTTTCACTTAATATTATTTTAATTCAATTATTGTTTATTCAAAAGTTATCTACAAAATAATATTAACACGTACATTTTAAATTAAGTAGTAAACAATATAAAATATTTTTAAAATTGTGTGAACTTTGATACCATGCAGCAGCCCTCAGTCTAGCAGTTTTTAAATTCGGGAATCTGAATACTACTAAAAACCACCAAATTAATAAAGCATAAAATAGCAACTTCCAAGAAAATAGACCAAAAAGTTGTACGTGGAATATACTTAAAGGAGGATTGGTCAATTTTGTTGTATTATAACAGTCAACATTCAATAGCTTATTGACTCAAAACAGCATTTTGTTAATAGTAATAAGAGTAAATATTCAATGTCATTAAGAGTAATAATATTAAAAATAAGCTTTAGAGATTACCTATAACTGAATTTTCTCCAGTTCTATGATAAATTGGCACAAAATAACATTTGCAACTATTATTTCACAAACTATTATTTTCATGAATATCTTAAAAATAGTTACAAATAAATGAAATCGATTCTTACATAATTGAAAGCTGATATTCTGATATTGCTTACAATTTTGTTTCGTCTTGATTATTTCTGTGCGACTGAAACTTACAGAAGTACAGTAGGAGATACAAGAAAGTCAGTTTTCAGAAAATACACTTTCTTACATAACGTGCTGTGGGTTGTTCTCAACAAAAAACTCTATTGGGCTTTTTTACCTTTTTGAAAGATCTTGTGGACATCACCTTTTTTGCTTATATACTTATATGTAACTAATTTTTGGCCTAAAATTATTATATATAAATATCAAATACTAAAATCAGTGCTTTCTTCATAACTACTTATTAGAAACAGTAACATTTTATGTTTCATACTCATTAAGCAGATGATAACTTGTAAAGCGGGCCGCACACGATCAATAATATTGTCAATACTTTAAAATATTGTCAATATTATTGACCGTGTGCGCTCATTATTGAGGTATTGATATTGAAGACTGGCAGATATCTAGATATTTGGAAATCTGAACTTCAATACTGATAAGTAGTGGGGATATTGTTAATAAATTGACCGTGAATCGCATCTCTCAATACTACGTTAAGTTTCAGTTACCAGCCTACGGAATACGTTATGCAATGGATGGTGAAAATGAAACATATGCTCCAAACGGGAATGTCTGAGTCTGTTTATCGAGGCAATTTAAAAAAAGTAAATGCAGCTATTGATCAACTATGAATTTAAAAAAAATATAGCGTCACAAAGATTAGGAGCTGGCGTCACAGATATACATGAGTCTGTTTAAACATTCTTTAATCCATCGCTTGTTTGGTGTAATGTTTTATACCAAAAAATAACAATAGAGCCCTTCTCTTATTACTCATCTTAGAGATGTAAATGTAAAGTTTTGTGGTGCACAGCGCAACTTAAAAACTAAACTGATCTATAATATTGTCAAACGGATTGATCGTGAGCGGGTCTATTAAATTATTGAATAGTATTGACAATAATATTGTCAAGCGATACTAACAATATTATTGATCATGTGCGGTCCGCTAAAAGGTACAATCATTATATCCCGAGATACAATGCAGATAAATTTGAAATGATCATCGTAAATAGTGTTAAAGGCGAAGTCATTGTAAAAAAATATATCATAATAAAGTATAAGCAGAGAATAATTCGTAACCAACATATAGTGTATTGTTCTGCTAGGTTAGCTTGGATTTTTATTTGGTCTGGAAAACTACCATTTTGAAGGACTGTTTTTGTTAAAAAAACTTAACTGCAACTATCTGAATAACTTTTATAGTTAGTGGCAATATAGGCGTATGATTTTATCATCGTTAGTAGTGATATGTAATGTAAATAATTTACTTCTACAATACAGTACCGTAGGGAAAATAAGTTGGTGATCGAATTTCATTTTTTCTCTAATAAATTGACAGTAATGTGTCTTAGATATTTTATTATCTTATTCGGGGGTTTGCTTTATCCTAGAGGTGGATTCCACCCCTTCTTTAGGGGTGGTTCAGTAAACGAATAAATGACTATTGAAATCAAAATAGAAAACCAAATTGTAAGAAAAAAATGTCTCGTATAATTTTTCATGAACGTCAATAATTACTTGAAAATTGCAACTTTACGTACAAAAAAAAGAATGTCCCCAAACATCTCGGTTATTAGGTAATAAAGTATCACATTTAGTGAAAAACCATAAAGATTTCCCATAAAATCACGATGTAATTGGCAAGAACAGCCGAGACACAAAAACTCATTTTACTGCTCATAAAACATACTATTTTTTTTTCAAAATTTGAACATGAATTAAATAAATTCGGTTATCGTGAGCGGCAGTAAAAGTCTTTACTGCGGCTCAAAATGATGAGAACGGAAATAAAACACTTCTACTATTAGAGAAATGACAGTTTAATAAGTTCACAAAATTTGTCAGTAAACTCATGTTCTTTTGACGTTTAAAGAAAAAATGGTTTATTCTTTCAGTTTTTTGCAAGTTTTGCAAAATTTCAATTTTTATACGCAACAATAACTAAATGGTTGAGGTTACTTTTCTCATATTTTATAATATAATATTACTAATTACCGCAATCTGCCTGACAATATTAGTATATTGTTTTATTAGGAGTAAAAGTGGTTTTTACTCCGAATAAGACATATTATTTTTTCTTCAAACGTCGGCGCCGATTAGCTACATAAAAATAAAGATAAAGAATTTAGCTGTGCGTTGCCATTAGCAACGAAAGTAAAAGTCCACTCGAGTTTAAGAAAAAGCAGTTTTACTTCTGTTGCTAATGGCAACGCGCAGCCGTCTGAAATGTCAAACTTTAATGTTATGAAATGAGCAAGAAATGTTATCATTTTCTGACGTTTGAAGAAAAAATCATTTAATTTTTTATGTATCATGAGATTCGAAAACGAAATTTAATTACTCTTAATCGCAACAACGAAAACGTCTGCCTCTTGCATTTCTTTAAATTTCTTTGTGTTAAGCAAACTCTTTTTAACACGCGTTTATTAGCTTCACCTGTATGTATGTAACGGAATCTTTGAACGTGATTCTCACCCACTTCAAAAGGTCAGATTAAACTGAAACTTTGCACACTTATCAATGACCGATGACAATACAATAATTTGTTCTGATGTCCTCACCAGGATCATCAGGATAAAATAATATAAAAAAATTACCAATCTATTGTCGGGATTTTGCCGGAGGCGCCGCTGTTAATATTATATATTTTTATAAATTATAATTTAAAAAAACTAAAAAACAGGCTTTAATAGCAAACCGAACTGAAAATTAAAAAATAATGTTTAAATATTATTGACAAAAAAAATCATTTTATTGTAAAAAGCGTAGGGTGCTTTTTTCAATATTTTCATAGTTCTACTTTTATCAATAGCTACATCAATAAAATATTTATAACAATTGATATCAAGCACCCCTCGCTTTTTACTATAAAATGAATTTTTTTGCCAATAATATTTACATTATTTTTTACTTTTTAGTTCGGTTTACTATTAAAGCGTGTTTGTTAGTTTTTTTAAACTATAATTTTTTTAACCAAAAGCCAGACGCGTTAAAATTGTTTGTGGTACCTTTTTTAAAAAACAAATTCTAGGGGCCGTCATAACGCAGAAACAACTTAATGGCAGAGATTGTCGAACTATTCATTTTATTCAGAACTTGATTATTATATATCAACTTCTGTAATACAATAATATTTAAAAATACCTGCCAGCACCTCCCAAGCTATTAAATATAGTTAAATGTTTTTGTTTTATTAGTTTTTTACCACTATTTCAGTGTTTCAATTTAATTGAAACCTAAACCATGGCAAAAATGTTCCATTAGTTAAAAAACTAAATTGCTCTGGAACATTATTTCAACCCCAGAATTTTCATAATTCTATTGCACTTTGCCGAATTCATTAATATTTTATTAGTTTACAATGAAAACATTAAATGGGAAAAATGTATAGTCTAAGATCCGGCCGCTGATTTCTGCAGGTATCTGTTTTTTTTAGCGAAACTTAATTTAAATGAATGATTAATGGCAATATAATATATTACTGCCGGGTAGCCTATCAAAAATTAGCCACGATTACTTTTAATTAAATTTAATGTAATTAATTTATTGTAATGAATTCCAACTACATGTTTTTTAAGTGAATTAAACGTCATTTGATAGAAAATGATGCGCAGAATGAAAAAAAAAATGTTGCCAGCTTTCAGTCAGCCGCAACCTCTAGGTTGTCAGGTGTAAACAGGTATTTATCAAATCATGGCGACTACTACTTGCGGCCATTTTTTTTTTTCAGACAACCATGTACTATCGTGTACGGCAAAAATTAAAGTTCAATTTAATATAAAATTTTCTTGAAAAACACTATGATCGTAACTAATTAACAATAACATATCAATATGGCATTCTTTGCCGAATAAGTTATAAACTTTTTTGCTTGTCTTTGGCCTGGAGTATTCCTCCTCATAAGGTCCATTTTACACAATCAATATGTTTAGTGTCTGAGAACTACTTTCACAAAACTTCACAACACTTGAACAGTATTCTCGACTATACTACTCGACGACATTTCCCCAAGCACGTTAAAATCATCGTAAAAGATTAAAACTGAAAACCTAACACTAAAATTCAGTTAGGAAAATCACACCAATGTGCCCTCGCACGTTGGACCTCTTTACACAAGAAATTGAATCATAAAAGTTGAAGGAGGTTCCCAGAGAATTTTTCAGCTTTGGTAGCTCTTGGTCTATTGGATATCAACTACCCAGAAACAAGGGAAAAAATAATGAGATAAGAAACCAAATTGTAATTTTTGAAATGAAAATGATAATTATACCATAATTAAGAAAAATAAATAATTGAAATAGAAAAATTGTCATCTTAGACTTAGAACTGCGTAACAGTCAACATACAGGATAGGTACTTGCTGAAATTTGGGAAATGCTTGTTGTAGAAGGCCATCCAGTCCATGCTCTCCATGAGCCACCAGGCGAACCAGATTTGTTAGAGGAACAAGTAGACGCCTCATAAAGAGCACGTCACATCCAAGAATACCAATATTTGTTTCAAATAGTTAAGTGTGAAGATCAAGAATGTAACGGCATGTTTAGAACAGCATGAGGAATGTGCTTCCAGAGGGGTATTTGCCTCCACCCATCAAGATATCTCAAGGTACATTTGGGCTCGTATGTTTGGATCCGTTCAATACGGAGCAGGGCAAATTTATTTCTCTTTTTACACAGTTGGCCATCACCTTTAAACCTACTACCAAAGTATTGAAAGCTACCCCCTATGATTTCTATTGTCTGTCGGTACGCTTACAACTAGATGATCGAGTGTGCAAAATGTGTGGACTTTATCATGCCTCAAAGAAATCTGCTGCCCTCCATATTAAAGCTATGCACATCCAAACACCCAGGCATGAATTAATACGCCCAGAGTGGTTGTGTATCATCAAAGACGATGCCACTGGTTCTGAAGATGCTGACTGGGTAGATGATGATGATGTTAATCTTACTCATCTCGAAATACCAGTAAATAATTCTCGTTCGTGCTTGTCATTAATTAATTCAATAAATGACTGGTTAGAACATGAATGGTCTAATGAGTGAAGAATTATACTTTTTTCGTTTCGTTTGTTTATTAATGTGATCATTTTTACACTGTTTATTTTTACCACTATTAATGCTGAAAATGTAGTGATTTTATTTTTATTATTTTAAATTATTTATTATTTTTCGTTTCTTAATGAAATGTTACCTACCTTTGTGTTATTTAATATTTAATAAATATTATTTCAATATTTCATACGATGAACAACTATATGGTTATAAATGTTAATGATAAAAGAATAAGGGGTCTCTCTATAAGCGTGACGTATATATATATATATATATATATATATATATATATTTGGGGGGGATCTAGCTTAGCGTGGGGAGGGGATCTAAAATCTCAAAAATTGGCGTAACGTCATTTATGGATGGCCCCTAAATACTTATGCACAATTACCAATATCACCATTTGACGTCAGTATTATTTATTTAAATGATAGGGATATTATATTCAATATAAATACATAAAAAGCTTGTGTCATAAAAAAATGTTCGTTTATGTTTCATTCTGGGATTGGTGGGATCGAGGACCTTAATCTCGAAATTTTCGGGACTGTTCTTTTTATGGGATCCTGGTATTGGAATCCCTCGTATACCAGAATTCAGTTCAATTGGATATTTTCAAAATGAAGTTCTGTTAATCCTAATGTCCCTGGGCGATAATGCAATTTTTGTAATACTTAAATAAATTTGCTCTCGCATAGAAACTCCATATCACGACGCAATGCGGTAACACATATCATAAACACCTACACTTCTAACCCCTCACTCTTGTGCCATGATACGACTCTCACTGCTATCAACAAGCATAGACGTGTTTTCCAGGAGTGGCAGTAATGCCTACTGTACGCTAGTAAATCAAATCATGGCAAGAACGGTACTTTAATTGTTTTTATGCATATGCATGTTTTGCGTTTTATTTTATTCTTTATAGGAAGATCGCCGCAATGGGACTTCCAAACCACATAAAGAAATAAAAGTTGAAACAATTTCAAATGATCTGAACTCCTTTCTGCGTTTCTATCGGCCAATCTCGTAGAGAATTCAGATATTAATGCCCATTTCCACCAACATTTGTTTAATGATACAGTAGGTAGGGACTCCTAAATTTAAGTACTGCATAAAATTCCACCATTAAAAGTTAGGGAATTTATCGCTAAAAATGAGAAAATGGAAACGGAGCAAATTTTAGAAGTATTTTCATTTTATTTTAATGACAATATTGTCAACATTATTTGAATTTCACAGGTGAAGGATTTTATCCCCCTAAAGTTAGGAAGCTTAGGAAAGAAATAAGCTTTGAATGACACCGGAATGGTTACCTAGCCCAAGTTATTTTTTCTTTGGCGTTAAAAAATCCAAAATCATGTTGGTGGACATAAAAGCAGCAAATAAATAGATATTTATACAAATTGTTTTTTCTTGCAGATTTCAGTAGGAGTCAACAACAATGGGACCATAGAGCTGGACGAAAAATGTAAAAATATTTGGTACGCGGACACCCACTGGATACGTGCCTTACGCTTATCCGATGACTGCCATTCTTATAACATACAACTGAGGCTTCAGCCTTCATATCAAAGACCTTCAACTAGCTTAAATAAGATATCACAAATTCCCAAGTTGATCGTACAAGCTGTTCGCCCTATAGAAGCCGGACAGGAGTTACTCTTGTGGTTTTCCGAAGATATTTTGGCTATGTTACAGATTGTTTTTTTAACACCTGCCAATATACAAGGTAAATTTAGTAAAATAGCAATAATTATATTCCAAGCTATAATGGCCTCTTTTAGCATTTTTTAAAATTACATATTTTATATTTCATTGCAGAAAGATAATGCCATTAATTCGATTAATATTAATGCTATCGATCTGTAAATTTAATGAAATTTCTACAAGATCAAACAAATTAGAATAATGTGGGGAAAACTGCAATTGGTACCTATTTTGCTAATTGAGCCATTGTCACCAAAATTAGAAAATAATCACAAATTAAGCAAGTAGCCTGTAACTTTTTTAAAATTTATAAATAGATTGCATTAATTGCCAATTTTAACAATAAATACTGAGTATTTAAAAATCGAAAAACATTGAATTACAGTTAATGGGGTGGATCGGGATTTTCAATACGAGTCCACAAATTGAAAAAATCCCAATCGACTAAATCGGGTCTCAGCATTATTTCTCCAATTACGTTCCACAGATCTGAGAGTCGAGAGAGGGGGAGGGGACCATTTAAAAATACGGGAAATCGGCTTTTCGTTAATAAGTCGGCGGGTGTCGATTCCACAAAAAAAATGTACCTCCCAAAAATGAAGAACTTGACAAAACACGCAACTCTGGTTCTCGGCCTCATCGACGTCGTACCATTATTTAGCGAGATATCGCGAATTAACGTTACAGGAAAAAAAAATTAATTAATTTTTTCTCGGCTCGACATGCATGTAGGACTTTTATTATATTTTTCATAGAAGGGTAGTGTCACCCATTTTAAGAGGACGGAGGCTGGCGGTGGTGGGAAAATTAGGAACGGAGGGAGATAGGGAGGGCAAATTTCTTTTAAATCCCGATAACTTGTGGCCGGAGAGGTGGATCGCAAAAAATCAAAGTGACATTTCTTCAGTTTTTCACGTAGAACTCAATAAAATTGGCAGAAATAGACTTTTGCGAAAAACACGCGGCTGGTGCACGAAATTTTTTTTTTTCCTTTTTTTCAAAAAATGTTTCTGTCACGAGGGGAAGGGGTGTAGTAAACGAAAATCGAAGTTGATAGGGGTAGGAATACAGGATCAAAAAGTTCCCATCCGTAACTGATGAACTTCATCCCCTTTTCATCCTTATAATGACACCGTGCTGGTTTTTCAATAATATTTTGGAAATGTGATGTTCTACGACAAAAATGGAGGTACTGAAAAATATTCAGAATTAAATTTTCTATAAAACATGTCCTATAGGTCGTTTGCGGATTATTAAAGGTGTTTACGTTAATCGACGGCAAACTTAGGGGTAGGTAACAAAAACGATTTTGGATAGAAACACAATATATCCAGCCTTGTAATATTCTGTTTTGTAGCATTCGGTTTCAACAACTTTTTATAAACTATATAGAATTTAATTTAAAAAAGAAACAAAAATAGTCATTAGCAATTTCTAAACCAAACTCGTTTCCACACCACCCAGGAGGTAGAGTTTGTCGGTGCATTTTTTTATGTGGTTTCCCCTTGAGGCTTAATCGACTAAAGGCTTTATTCTTGCTCAAATTCAATTTCGTCGGTCCGTTCCGCATTAAAGCATGCTTGTTTGTGATAGTTCATACACATAGCCGAACATTTTCAACCAACCTTTAAACATCCGCATTGTTGCAGGCACAGGAAATTAGCTCTAAAATTGGTAAAGGAGCTGCTGCTTCAGTAGCCAAAACAGGTATTAAAATATCACCTGATTTCTTCCATCCCCATTCTTCTGGCTCTAAAACATTTTCATGCCAAGCCTGAATTTGGTGGTAAACCCGCAACGAATGTTGTTGCAAAGCTGTGAACGTCGGGGCGGGTAGCCTTGCCAAAGTAACCGTTTGGCTAGAATTGCCCGTCGAGGTGTTAAACAGAACATACCTCTGATGATTTATTGACGTTCCATTTTTTTTGTGTTCTATATAGTGCAAGAGCAAATATTCCCCCAGCCTCAGTAATATCCTGTTTTGTAGCATTTGGTTTGTTAAAGGTTTTAACAACTTCTTGTAAATTTGTTTTCGAGTTTAATAATTTATAGTTTGGAGTTTTCCTTTTCCAAGAAACGCAGACGTTGTGTCACTACCACTAAATGCATGAATAAAAAGAGCTGTTTTTCTTGGGTTTTTAAGGACATTTGACAACTGTAAATCTTTAAATTTAAAAACATAAAAAGTAATAGAAATACCTATACATAACACAGAACCTTCTTTGTAGAGAATTTTGTGACAAACTTTTTTCTATACTTACGTTTTTTCCCTAAGTTTAAAAGATAAAAAACCAGTGCGGTGTCCCTAAAGGGGGTGAGATAGGGATGAAGCTTAACCCTTTAGGGGTGGGAACTTTTTTATATGTATGCTTACACACATAAGCTAACTATTATAGACATTTCAGCTTATTATAATTTTTTTTTCTATTCCCATAAATTTGGCTAATTTCCGTGTACTAGTGGGGGGGGAATAATTTTTATGTCAATCGATGGCTTTATTTTTATTTTCAATTTTCGCTCAACTTGACCGCTATCCGATAATTAGGAAAGGAGAGTGCAAAGTTTTTGCTGTATAGCGGGAGGACGGAGAGGAGTGGGGGGTTCTAGCAGGGTTCAAAACAGAGAAAAAACATTTTTCTTTTTAGTATTTTTTTATTTTTATTTATTATGAAAATGTGGATTTACAATTACATTATGGGGTGATCAATTGTTATATACAGACACATATACATATACATTGCGGCATAGGACGAACATTATGTAGTTAAGAGAGCACAATTACAGAGTCGTTATTTTCATCATTTACTTACAATGGTAGCGACTCGAGTTTACGCAATGACGAATTCTGAACCTGATTCATCATCGCTATCTTCATACTATCTGATACAATCTATAGCATCGTCGCTGCAAAGTTCGCTCATCGATGAGTATGAACTTGTGTTTGTGGAGTCTTTATACAACCCAGACAATCCATCGGTTACTACGTACACCCGGCTCTTGCAAGATGTACATCGGTGAGCTCTTGCCTATCATTTGTTACAATCGGTTCAGCCTCACCTACGATTTCCTCACTTAATCATAGCGGCTCAGTAAAGAGTCATCATGATCGCCATGAACAATATCTGCTTGGTCATAATTGTCGCAATGTTCTCCTCTACAAGAATTACATGGAATTGTACATTTAAACCCTAATTTTACATAAGAACAAGTGTTGATTCTACATCCCTTTTTGCATGTTCATGAAACTGACTTTAGTAAATCTGGGGAAGAAGCATCTTTGGTATTCATTAATGGCATTAACCCATCAGAAGTACTTTGCCAGCCATTGTCTACTGTATTCTTAGCGTATACTAACACAGTGAGTAACATTATCTTTTATTTTATCCACCAGAGTGCACCAGCTGTACTCGGTTGTTTGTCCGCCAATGTCAATACGAAAGATATGTATTTAAATAAACAAAGTTAATTAGGATGTAAAATGAAAACTTGTTCCTGTGTACCAAAGTGCACTACTTCAAGTATACTAACTAGAATATTGTCTTGATTGATTAATCTAGAATAAAAGAGGATTTATAAATAAGAAATTCAACAAGTTCATAGATGTAATTATATGCCTTTCAACAAAATCAGCTTTTTTTCGATGAACTCTAGCACTTCTTTTTCTCAGCTCCCCTTTTAAACGATTTAATGACCAACTATCGTAATTCTTTTTATCAATTTGGTTCATTTCTACGAATAAGAGATTGGGGAAACTCTCGGAAATCAGAAAATTTAAACTATTTAAAGGTTATATATGATACAAGTTGAGAATGACATTAAACCGAGTACGTAAGGCGTCATCTATTGGATATATTAGGAACTGGCTTGGATTGTTCCTCATTGTTTTTATCAATTTGGCTCATTTCTACGAATAAGAGATTGGGAAACTCTCAGAAATCGGGAAATTTAAACAATTTAAAAGTTATAATATAACTTTTAAATTGTTGTTTAATGTCATTCTCAATTTGAATCATATATAATATGATACAAATTGAGAATGATATTAAACCGAGTACACATGGCGTCATCTATTGGATATATTAAGAACTGGTTTGGATTGTTCCCCGTTGCAAATAAACGGGAGCGAGGGCAAATTTGCAGCTGCAGCTGTTGGTGGTAGAACCAATAACTTTGAATTTGCGCTCGCTGTGCTTTTGACAAAATGTTCATATTGACACCTACGTAAATTGAAATCGCCAGCGCTTCTTGCTATTTGATAGAATATTAGGAAAAAGCGATTCTATCTGGTCCTAAAGTGACTCTCAATTAATGACTATTATGGCAATCGGAGTAAGTGCACGCTTGTGTGATTCGGACAGAAGAGCGCTCCCTCTCTTATCTAGGGTTACCCCTAGATATTTAACTGCGCTTTTGTCTGTTATTATTTTATTGTCAATTTTAAGTATAGTGAATGTCTTAGTATTAGTAAATTTCCTATGTAAAGTTATTGTCTCCGTTATGTCCGCGTTAATCTGTATTTTCCATTTGTCATAGTATTCTGTCAATTTCGTAAGATGATACCGGATCTTATGAGCCGCCGTTTGTGCGTAAAACGACCGCCCATAAATCACGGTATCATCTGCGTATAGTATAATGTCTGTCGTCGGGTGCGTCGGAGTGTCTGAGAAGTCCTTGCGGAAAAGGTGCCATTTATATTAACCACAATGTGTCTGCCTGTCACATAGCTTTTAATTAGTGATACAATATAGTCCAAAATATTACATATATATTTTAATTTATAAATCAGACCGTTAATCGATACGGAATCATAGGCCTTGGCAATATCTATTAGAAGAAGTTTATTACAATGTTTTTTATTATAGGCCAGAAAGGTATCCTGCACCACCATGCTGATAGCAATGGTGGTACTGTGGCCGTCTCTGAACCCAAATTGTGTGAGGCAACAGTTTTTGTTTTTTAACAAATCTGTTTAATATGTTAAGAATGATTTTTTCTGTTAACTTAGAGAGGGTGTTAAGTAAAGATATGGGTCGGTAGCTACTTGCAAGGTGGGGAGGTTTATTAGGTTTGAGTATGGGGATAATAATTGAAATTTTCCAAGCTCCCGGAAAATACTGCAGTTTTATAATAGCATTGATAATATATGTTAGTTGTACAATGGCTTTATTTGGTAAGTATTTTAGAACAATGTTTGGAATAGTATCAATTCCGGGAGCTTTGTGATTTGGAATTGTTTTGATTATTTTTTTAATGTCGGTAGTGTTAATGAGGAGTTTGGGATTTTTTGTAGGAAGGATGGGATATCTATCTTGTAGCGTATGTATAGTTTCTGTCACTGTATTATGGTGTGGTGTCTTGTTAGGGGTCGTCGTATTAGTGGTCTGTAAGTATCTAGTAGTTACCTCAGCCTTGTCCAGGTCCGTATAATACGGCACTCCGTCCTCGACAAGGGTCGGCATTTGCGCATACGGTCTTTTTAGTAGCTTTGTCATTCGCCACAGGGAATTGTCTTGGCGCGTCAAGGCTGATATTTTGGAGTTCCTAGCGTCTTCCTAATTGTGTCCTGTAGGTATCTAAGTCTGTCTACATCCCTCCTGTTTTTCTGCCACAGGCGTTTAATTTTATTTTTGAATCTAATTAAATTCAGAATTTCAGGAGGGATGGTTTCTGTCTTAGATTTAAATATTGTCTTCTTAGTTGTCCTGTCACGTGCTAATTGTCAGGGTTTTTACTTCCTCGTCTATATCATGTGGCGTGTTTATGTTATTGTTAATTTGGATTTCGTCGTTTAAAATTGTTTTGAGTTTTTTCCAGTCTGTTGTTCTGTACTTATATGTCTAATCTGTGCGTAATGTTGAAGTCATAGGAAGGTAGGGAGAAAAATACGGGATTGTGGTCACTGGATAGGAACGGAAGTGAGTTGGGAATAACGGGATGCAAGTAGTTTTTGATTAACAAGATATCTAAGGTGGTGGGGGACATCTTATTGGCCGGGTAATGTGTGAGTGTATCTGGAGCCACAATTGCAATATTTTCTTGATCTGAAAAGTCATATAAAGTGTTACCATTGGTGTTAAACCAGGACGTGTGTCTGGCGTTCAAGTCCCTCGCAACAATAACAACTTTGTCTGTGAAAAAGTTCATTAGTTCATTGTTCGTGACTGGGGGAGTTGTAGACGCCCCCAATCACAAGACCGTTCTTTAACTGAATAAATAAATTGTCTATTATTCTGTTTATAGGTGGGAGAGAGAGATATGATATGCCCATTCTGATCCTGATGAACATCGCCACCACCCTCCCCTCCCCTCTCACGGTTATACAATTTATCATTCCTGACTATATTGTAATTATATAATTTTAATTTGTTGGTAGGTTTTAATTTGCATTCGACGACTATAAATATATCAATATTTTTCGAAATTATGAATTGAAAGGTTTCTCTAATTTTATTGTTTAAACCATTTGCGTTCCACAAAACTATTTTAAGTGTTTTGTATTTGGTACTGGGGTTAAATATTTTTTGCATAATCTTGTAGTATGCTTATTATCTGCATATAATTGTTAACGTTCTCTAATAATTTATTTAAGTGGGCTACTGCCGCAATTGTTTCCCTAAGGTTTATTTTTTTGTTAAGTTTTTCTAATTCCGTCATTAAATTATTGAAATCTCCTGACGCCATATCTGCGTAATCTTCTGTATGAGTGGACCTCTGTTAAAAATTTTGTTGTTGATTTTTAGGCTGGAAAGCCTCGGCAGGGGTTGGAGTTTTTCTTGCCTCCCAGGCATTGGTAGTTGGTAGGGGAGCTGGTAAATTGCTGGTTATTATTCAGTTGGCTAAGTCTAAATACGTAAATTGGGCACTTCAGGTTGCAGGCGGCATGCTCGCCGCCACAATTTGCACATTTCGGGGGTAAATCTCTGGTTTTTTACATTCGTGCGTCCAGTGCCCGCTTGCACACTTGACGCATCTAGGGTGCCTTTTACAATTATTAGATGCGGCATGCCCCACGCCTGCGATCTGCGACATTGTGTGATTGGTCTATCATTACGCCTTCTCTCCCACTCTATTTTGATGTAAAGCAAAAAGCGTACTTTTTTGTTGTAGTATTTTTAGGGTAACTTCCGTACCCGTGGTTACTAAAAATAGGGGTTTGAACCTGGTTTTCATCTTATAAATTTCTTTTACCATTATTCCATATATTTCCTCAAATTCTTCCTTTATATCGTTACAACTGGAGTTGCCACACAACCCCCTTAACATAAATGCATGCTTTTTATTTTCTGGATTCGTATACGTGTGGAATTCGATGTTTTCTACGTCGAGGTAGTCTGTATTTTTTATACTCCTCATAGTTATCGATATATAACAGCACACTTTTTGCCGCATACTTTATATAAAAACCCTTAGTGATATATTTTTGTATCTCTTTTGTGAGTTCATCATGTGAACTAGGGTTACCCTGAATTACAATTGGCGGATTTTTGTATTTGGTTTTCTGGGGGTTGTTTTCTAAGGGTTGGTCAGGGGTACTTTTTTTAAAACTTTATTTTTGTTTTTGGGGATCGCACCCTGTTTCTCATACTCTGACACTTTTTCTCTTATTTCATACGCCGTCGACTCGATTTCCAATTTTTCATATCTATTTCCGGTTGTAACTTCCGGAACCTTACTCTGTAAAATGTTAGATAACTATGTCTTTCTAGGCACTTTGAACATTTCTGGCGACTTGCAATATTCAAATTCCATGCTTATAGGAGAGGGTGTTTTATTTCTATTTGGGCTGATCCTGTTTGATGATATATCGGCGAAATATAGTGTATTTTTATTATAATTAGGTGATGTTTATTCAAATTATCTATGTCTTGTATTTTATCTTTTATTGTAAATTGTGAGATAATATTTCAATTTTTTTTTTGTTTCCGTAGTCAGGGGTTGGTATTATTCTTTTTTTTGTTGTATTGTTGGCGAAACAGGTGGGCTCGCTTGAATGAAGTCTTGCCTTTCGCTCTGACCTGTAATTATAATGATATCATCGTAACTTTTAGTATGCGTAATTTGAGGAGGAGTTTTATTTAATTGCTTATTAATCTCGTCATCTGACAAAACCTTCTTGGTGCCAGTATTGGGTTTTAGTAATTCCATCGCGTAATTACTTTGAAATTCGTCACTTTTCTCTGCCATTTTACTCGCAGATGCTTGGCATTCCTGGAATTCTTCGCATTCCACTGTAGGATTATCGATTTTTTGTCCTTGTCTTTTGAAAAAATTAAAAAGTCTAGGTTTAATGTTCGAATATTTATCTATTTTGTATTTACTTAACTTTGTATCTACACTTATGCCCCTATCACTCTTAAAGCGTTTATATTTACTTATCTCGGGATTTTTGCCAACGTTAGGAGGGTTTCTAATTAAACTTTTAAGTCGTCCGCGCTGTCCACACTCGTGTCTATTTCACTTAGGTTATCTTTGTTTAATATATTATCTACGATGGACTGTACATTGTCCGTTTCACTCTTACTTAATCTGATATATCTATAAGTGTCTATGTCACTGGTTGAACATGTGTCTCTATCACTTAAATTTAATAATGCATGCACTTGCAGCTTCTGCGGCTGCACCGCTTTTCTTAATTGGGGATCTGCTCCTTCTCACATCTTCTTTGCTTCGTTTTTTGCGTACTTGCTTATGAGTCTTATGCGTACCCTTCTTTCTTTAAGAATAATCTTTACACACTGAGCTACAAGAGGATATCAATTCCACTATAAGACTGTAACTGTATTGTATTATGTAAGTACTAGAAAATTGTAATACCTTTAGTGGTTTGACAATGTCCGTTTATCGGATGAATATCTACTATTTAGCACTAAAAATATCTTAAGTATTTAATATAAAAATGAATTTGATTCTAATATGAGACGATTTTTAACCCACATAAATAATAGTTCACAATACAAATCTTTAAACTTTAAAAATCACTGAACTTATCTTATCGGAAGCATAGATTATCTATCTCTCTCATCAGTGTACGTTTCATATTCCGTCGCAAGAGAGTGAGTAAGAAGCTTGGTAGACATACGAGAACAATGTCTTTGGGCTATTGCTTTAACTTTGTGTGAAAGAGAAAATGAAGTCGTACGCGTAGTATCAGTTCATGTACACGCTAAGTTAAGGTGCACTCGACTTTATAATAGACATTTTAGTGTCTAGGTCTGTCCGCTGTGGCACTAGTGGCGATTTCCCACTAGAGTCTCTATTAAGTAGAGTCAGGCCAGTCGGCCCCCACTCCACCCAAATGGATACATAATGGCGGCTATGGTTTGTTTGTGAGCATATGCATCAGTGTATTTACAACGTATCGTAAGTATTATAAGCAAGCTGCAGTATTTGTTTTGACAAAGTGGAAAATATATGTAAGTAATAGCATTACCATTAATTGTTTCATGACCAAATCAGTCATATCAAACTGCTATTTTAAATTTTAACCTATTACGTTGAGTCTAGTGACACTATGCTTGACAAAACAAAAGCAACTCCTATTGCCGCCGCCATTATGCATCCACTTTTCATACGGATCAATCAGTGCCTTCCACTCGAGTGGCCAAACTCTATATAAGGGACTCTATTTCCCACCTGTAAGGAGTCAATTTCAGTTGTTACGTAAAGAAATTTCATCCTGCCCTGATGATCGATTCGATTTAATAGGTAGGCACTTTTGCCTGACAGTGTCAAAGCAGTCATTAGTGTCCGACACTTTTTTGTTGAAAAAAGTTGTAGAAAAAAAATCTCACTAGGACTACTACCTTCACTAGGGTACTACATTAACAACAAAATATTTTGATAAAACTTATTTCATCATTATATACTTACACTACAGCTTCGTAGATCATATAAGGCTTAGTGAAGGCATGCAGTCGTGGCCGAGTGGTTAAGGCGTCTGACTCGAAATCAGATTCCCTTTGGGAGCGTAGGTTCGAATCCTACCGGCTGCGAGGCTTTTTTATCCATTATTAGAATCTAAACGTATTGTAAACCAACATTAGAAAGTTATAAAATAACTATATGCCGTCTTTCTGGTAGTTGTCTGGAAAGAATTTTTGCCTTAAGCTTTTTCCACTGTCAGCTATCAAAATTCTAGAAATAATATTAGATTATTTTTATTAGATATAAGTTTTAATTGTTTCCACTTTCTTGGATTTCTAATGATATTACTGATTTTAATCTGTTTGTCCTAATGAAAGGGCCTGTCTTGCCCAGCTTCTCAAGCTGCCACGCTGCGCGGCAATAAGCTGGCTGGCTCCCGACGAGGTTTCGGTGGGATCATGAATTGTTACTGTTAGATAAAGTTGTTTGGCTTGCTTGCTACTCGAAATCAGATTTCCTTTGGTTTCGGAATCTAGTTTCGAATACTACCTGTTGTGAAACTTTCTTTATCCGGGGATTAAATTTTCTTAAATATTTTTCAGGTCAAAAGAAGTACGTTTGCACCAGATGTTCAGCCTTGTACGAGTCTCCTAATCCTTTGAAGCTTCACATAACCCTCGGCTGTGGAAAGCAGAACATTACAAATCTCTGGGAAAAACTATCCGACTTGATGAACGAGAATTCATTTCAAAATATCCTTAAGCAAGAAGCATTTGATTTTAAATTGTCTCCTGAGCCACAAATTTTTCGACAAAGAAACGCCATTGATCTTACTGTGTCAAATAATATTCCCAATGTAAAATCCGATGGAAATAGAATATACCGACCTTATAGAGAACCATCAGCCTTTAAGCCATTTAAGAAAGACGAGAATGAAACTATGTCACCTTTAAACCAAATACCCACTATTTTGCCGATGGCGTTTGAGCCAGAATTACAGATACACACACCTGTTTATAATGATGAAGCACACATAGAATCTTTAGTGAGCAGTTTGGGAAAATCTAAACAGGGGCATATCTGCTTATACTGTGGGAAATGCTATTCCAGAAAATACGGTTTGAAAATTCATATAAGGACACATACAGGGTATAAGCCTCTGAAATGTAAATTTTGTAGTAGACCTTTTGGAGACCCTAGTAATCTGAATAAACATGTTAGGCTGCACGCTGAAGGGAATACTCCTTATAAGTAAGTCCATTTTTGCAATCGCTTATTTATTTAATTTATCCTGTAGTACAAATAATTAATATAATAGGGTTTTCCCAGAAAAAAATATTATTGCTGAAATACTTAACTCACGTAAAAAAATGATTTATGGCATATTTATTATCTTATTAATTTTACTAATAGTAACAAAAAAAAAACTTGAAGTTTGAAAAATTCATTCATTTTAAACAGCCATAAATTGGCGCGTTGTGGCGTCAACACCCTGAAATCCAATCACAGAGGTTGTCTCTGTTCAAGATTGTTTATTAATCTTGGTCTCTGATGTTAACATAACATAACCTCTATTTATTGACAGCACTCAGCGCTTTTCTACTTTAGGTAAATTATCAGCGGCACCTTTAACATATCCCTCTTCCACTTGATTCCATTTTGATTGTAGAATTAATAAAACATAAACCAGAAACTGATAAAATAATATTTTCACTCCAAACAATACAAACATAAAAATATAAATTTAACGTTTTAGGTTAGTCATCTGATGTGTAATGTCAGTGAAGGGTAAACCTAAACTGCAGTACAAAATATTAACGTCCGACGCTTTCACGAATAACTTGTGCGGCATTTATCTGGATTCTGATTGGCCAATATTTACACATCCACTGCTTTAGACCAATCACAGTACAAGCATTACAAATTGAAATTCTGAGAAGTTTTAGAGGAAAGCTTTCTTTAACACACAGTTAGAATCTATTACAAACTAATTATATCCATAATCTCATTGGTTTTCCGGGTAGATACGTAATTCTGGCGCGTAAAAATGCCCGTTTTAAAAAGCAGTGAAATTATCAGCAAGTTGTATCATTTTCACGACGCAAATTGTTAAAATAAAATTAGTGGGAAAACCCTATTGCTAAATTGTTTTCCTCACAAAATTCAAAAAAGGAAACTAAACGACTAATTTCTGCTCACATAGGCCAAAAGTTCATACCATAAATTCAGAAACATATTCCTTATAGTATGGAAGGTAGCGCTACATTTTTTCGAGGAATTTTGTACTGAATAAATTTTATTTTTAACAGTTGATTAATATTCAATAATCAGCAAAATGAGCGTCAGTTGCCGCACCCACGGTGGAACTAAGAGTGACAGCATGTTGAAGTTGTAAAAGGCCCGATGGCAGGGGCCAGTCGGAAAGGTAGATTTTGTCCTACATCGCTATATATATACATATATATATATATATATATATATATATATATATATATATATATGTTAGATAGTGGATTGTTTGAATAACTTTTTAAAAAGGAACTTTATTTGTTACACTGGAGTCAACGTTGACTCTTTAAGAAAATACAATAATAATTTAGATGAGGTTTATTCGAAAGTGAGTATAAGACTGATTACAAAAAGGTTGTTGGTAATATTTATAATGTTTTGAGAACAAAGGAAACAGTGTTGCTGATTCAGCACAATCAGAATTACTTAGAATTGAAATACAATGCTCATGCAGCGTGAGCGGTTATTGAGAAGAGCTGTTACGCAGTATGTAATATGATATGTTTGAGAAGGTTAAGCCTGTCTCGGTGATATTATATATCATAGTATATTTCTAATATAACAGCTTCCCCCTTATAAAAAAAGTTGGTGTTTTATGCAGCAACTTTTGAAATGAATATAAAATGTATATAAAAGGTAATGGTAAAATTTGGAAAAATATAAAAGGTACAAAAATGTTAAATCGTAAGGTTTAAAATACAGAATATAACCTTAGCGTCTAAAATATGAAATGCAAGCACAATAAGCTTGATTCATAAAATAAAATAACATAAAAATGTTAAATATAGCTTTAGCAGGAAAGCGTAAAATACAAACATACTAAGTTTGAATTGTAAAATGGGATAAAATATTCCCAAGGTTAAAATATAGCTTTACTATAAAAGCATAATATATAAGTATGATAGGTTTAAATGAAAATGACGTAAAATGTTAATAAAATTGAAATTAACAAAGGATAGAAAAATAATGAAATATAATGATTAAACAAATGAAATAAAATTCACTGAAGAGTCCAGCACTAAAAGTCAGTAAAACGGCACAAAACAGTTCATCTTTATGTAAGTTCTATGTCTTCGGCTTCGTTGTCTTCTCTCCTTAAGGTAGGTCGTCTTCGTGAAGGGAATAGGTTAGCAAATGTCCTGTGGGATTTGCTAGGCCTAGGTGGAGATGGGGGTGATGCAGAAACATCGATGGCTAGTCTTCGTCTTTTTGTTCTGCACTTACAAAATAGGTACAGAAATAACAGTTCAAATATTAGCACAATGATGAAGTGGGTGAACCAGGATTGTGTTTTGTTACGAATGGTTCGTTGATTAAATCGTCTAGATCTCTGGAATATTGGTCCAATTTGTGTTTGGCAATTTCGAGATCTTCTGTGTTAAGGTTGTTTAATTTTAATGGTTTAAGGTTTGGTGCTCTAATGTTGTTTGGAATTTTGTTGCAGCATTCGAATGGAATTTGGATGGGATGAGTGTCGTCGTTTACGTCGGTTACTTCGTTGGTACTGGCTTGGATTTTTGTGATGCCTATAAAGGCGTAACAATTAGGTTGTAATTTCACTATTGAATTTTTGTAGATGACTTCAGTTTTCGAACTGCTTTCTGGACAATTGATGGTTGCCTGTAATGGTTCTGCGTTGATAACTAACCACGTATTTTCGTCTATCTTTTGGACGTTGTAGCCTTGGCTGATGATGGCTGAATGGCTGAATATGAAAATAGATTTAGACATAATTTAGTGTTGAAGTAGAGTGGTTTGCATTCTCCGAGGTCCGGGATGGTTAAGTACATTAAAGAATCATCATCTCTCGCGATATATTTTTGAGAGATTGACAAGATATGATATAAGCCAGTTCTATTATCCAAAATAGGGATACGATATAATTGAAATACTGAATAGGTTCGAGGGTCTACTAAAGGTATGTCTAATACGAATATTAAATCTGAATTTGTTTGAAAAGCTTTTAGTTCTATAATGTCTAAATATTGTGCAACTTTTGATAATTTGATTGGAAGTGGCAAATTATTCCTTTGTAGGTTCTGTGAGATTTCCTGTAAGGAGTTTACCAAGTCTTTTGGGTTTATGATCGATGTATGAATTATTTTGAGCCTCGCGAAAGTGATAGAATTCAGGGTATCGTTCAAGTTATCTTCGATAAATAGATAGCTTGCCATAAGCTGTTCGCAGATTTCTATAAATTTTAATTTTGCGTAAATATTTTCTATGTCTTTAATCATGTCTAGAATCGAAGTTTCGATTTCTTTAATATCTTTATTGAAAGTTTCTTCATCAACTTGCAGTTTTTGAATGGTTGCATTGAAATTTTTGATTACTGAAGTTGTGACAGATATTTGATTTTTGATTAAATTTTCGACTTGGTGCTCGTCATTATTTAATTTGTTGATGCAATCAGAATAATACTGACCATCTTCTGCATCTAAATTTCCAGTTATTGATTTGAAAATTGTTCCAATACCGTTTAGTATTCCTCGTTTGTATCGTTTCGTGTCAAGGTAAATTCCGTCAAATTTTGATTGTATTGATTGAGAAATTTGTGTCAATAGACTGAGGTGAGTTTTTACATCTCCTAAAAATACGTTCATGTAATGATACGTTGGGTCGAGTGTGTTGTATAGTGTCTGTAAGATCTTGTCGTTTTTGTCGAAAGCTGTCTTAAAAGTAGATATGTTTTTGTGTACCAGTAAAGTCCATTTCTTGTGAGAAATCACAATGTCTGTGTCTCGGTGATAGTATACTCCAATCGTATTGTTAATTGGTGTTATTTTAAATTGAGCAAGTGCTGATCCGAACAGCAGGAAAAACCTGAAAATAAATTTAATTTTCAGTATAAGGTTTCATTCGGTCAAAGTTTACTTTAGTCGTTTGGTTTGTTTCCGGATTTAATAATGTTGCAGAATTTTGAGAATTTTCTAAAATTTCGAAGGGGCCGTTAAATTTGTTCTGTAATTTGTTTTTTCTTTGTGATTCTTTGACGTACACTTTGTCGCCAATATTATATGTGTGTCGATTTTCGGGAATGTTTTTGTCGAATCGAACTTTGGCTTTTTGTTTTTGTGCTTCTGTTCGACTTCGCGCAATTTTGTAATAGTGGGATATCCGGTTGTTAAGGTCTCTAACATATTTGGTGATCAGGTCTTTTTGGTTGTAAAGAGTTTCAGGTGGTCGATTAGCTGTATGTCCGAAAATAAGCTCGTATGGCGTAAAGCCATGAGTTTTGTTTACTGAATTATTGTAGCATATCACTGCATAGGGTAATATAGTAAAGGGATGTTCATTGGGATTTTCGGTTTTGTGTGTTCTTATCATTTCCGCTAGGGTGGCATGGAATCGTTCGATAGATCCATTGGATTGAGGGTGTCCTACACTGGAGTATGTTAATTTTATGTCGTAAAGGGTGCAAAGGTCTTTTAATAAATTATTATCAAATTCACCGCCATAATCGCAATGAATTCTTAATGGGGTACCATAATGCTGAAAATAAAGCAACAGGGTATTTACGACTGATTTTGCGCTCTTGTCTGGGACTGCGTAAGCTTGAGTAAATTTGGTTAACTCGTCGCGGATAGTTAATGCATAGTTTCGCGTGGGAAATTCGAATAGATCGATATTAACTCTCTCAAATGGAGTTTTAGGGGTTTCGGTAATCACTAAGGGATTGTTGAGGTTCTTACGACAGACTTTTGTTCTTTGACATATTTCGCAATTTTTTATAAAATTTTCGACGTCTTTTGTTAAGCCTTGCCAATTATATTTATTTTTGATTCTACGTATTGTTTCATTTATTCCACGATGTAAATTATTTTTTTCCGGTGTGATGCTGGTCGAGAATGATCGGACGTTGGTCCTTGTCGGGAGTTCGTACTAAATTTTGACATATGATTAGTTTTAAGTCTTTTTCTGCAAAAATAAATGATAGGATTTCGAGAATTGGAAAGTCTAGATTGTTTTCAACGTGGTAAGTTTTGGAAAGGTCTAATTTGTTCCGGTGTTTATATAATGTTAAAAATCTTCTACCACACACTCTGGGTTGAAGGGTAGAGCGATAATGTAATAATTTCTTTGTCGGGTCGATTTACTGGAAACGATATTGATTGTATTGTTATAGAATTCGGGGTTTTCCTCGAAAATATCCTCGATAATTTGATGGTGAAGGTCTGTCAAGTTGTTTTGTTGGGAAAACGTTATATTTTTATTTTCTCGATCTAATAGTTGTTTATTTGTGATTTGAATTTTGGAATAGTCTATTAGAGATTTGGTTTTGTATAGTCGGGAAAATGTGTCAAATTCTTGGGCGATTTGTCTGTCGGTAATCTCGTCGTCATTGTCTGAAATTTCGTCTTCATCTGAGTCTTTGTTTGCGGCTAGAATTTTTGAATAAAATTTGGAACATTCTGAAAAGTGATTGATTTTTATTCTGGACAACGCGTCCGCGTTTTTATTGATTTTTCCGGGTTTGTATATTATTTCGTAATCATATTCTTCGAGTTTTAAGCGCCAACGGGCTAGTCTACTACCTGGGTCTTTTATGGAAAATAGCCAAGTGAGTGGTCGGTTACGAGTTTGAACTTCCTTCTGAATAGATATGGCCTAAAATGCTTTACAGACCAGACCAAAGATAAAAGTTCACGCTCAATGGTTGAATACTTGGTTTCCGCGCCGCATAAAGTTCGAGATGCGTATGCGATTGGCAAATCTTTTCCTATACTTCCTTGCGAGAGTACAGAACCCATTGCAAATGCACTAGCGTCTGTAGTTAGGACAAAAGGTTAATCGAAGTTGGGGTAGATCAATATCGGGGTCGTTGTCAAAGTTTGTTTTAGGGTTTCGAATGAATTTGTACAGTCATTGTCGAAATTGAAAAGTATATCTTTTTGTAGCAATTTAGTCAAGGGTTTTGAAATTTTGGAAAAATTAGGAATGAAGCGTCTATAGTAGCCTGCTAGACCTAGAAAAGATTTAATTTCTTTCTGATTTTTGGGTTGAGGAAACTTTAGAATTGCTTCGACTTTGGCAGGGTTCGGTTTTACACCATCCTTTGTAATGAGATGCCCTAAATAGGCGACTTCCTTGCGAAGGAATTCGCATTTGTCTGGCTGAATTTTGAGGTTGGTTTTTGTAGACGTTTGAAGACTTCTGTTAATCGAGAAATATGTTCATGGATAGTAGGGGAATAAATAATAATATCGTCCATGTAGACGAGACACCTTTCGTTTTGGATTCCTAGTAAAATGTTGTCCATCACCCTTTGAAATGTTGATGGAGCATTTTTGAGTCCAAAAGGCATTCGTACGAATTCAAAATGACCATTTTCAACTGTGAAAGCTGTTTTTTGAACGTCTTTGGGATCGATTTCAATTTGGTGGAAGCCAGAGGCCAAGTCTAAAGTTGTGAAATATTGGCATTTGCCTAATTGATCTAAAAGGTCGGAAATGTTAGGTAGAGGATATTTATCACCTATCGTTACTTCGTTTAATTTTCGGTAGTCAACTACGACGCGCCATTTCTGTTTACCAGAAGCGTCTAGTTTTTTGGGGACTACCCAAACTGGGGAGGACCAGGGAGAAATTGAAGGCTGGATAATGCCTTGGTCGAGCATTTTTGAAACTTGTGATTTTACTTCTTGTTTGTGAATTTGGGGGTAACGATAAGATTTAGTGAAAATTGGTTTAGAATCGTTAGTGTCTATTGAATGCTTGATTTCGTTGGTAAATGTCAAGTTGTCACCTTCTAAATAAAATATGTCTGAAAAGTCTAAGCAGAGTTGAGTAATTAATTCACTCTTCTCGTCGTTCAAGTGATCTAAGCGTAATTGGTTTTTTATTTCGTAATTTCTGTCGATATATTGGGAATCCGGATTTTGAAGATTTACGTTAAATATTGATCTAAATTTTTGAACGGGTTCAAGTTTAAGATCCGAGAAATGTATTGATTTTGGAATCGCGTTTGCGTTTATTATCTTTGTCAAAAATTCACCATTGTTGTCTATTTTGACAATGGCATTCGGTAAACGTACCTTTTCATTTTCCTGGGCTATTAGTATAGCTTCGGTATTTTGTAAATTGCATTTAAGTTTAAAAATCTTTTCTGTGCGTGGTTCGATAGAAATTACATTTTAGTTTTTAACATTTAAATTTGGGTTTGAAATTCTAATACCTGGATTATTGTTTTCGTTAGAATTATTGTGGTTCCTGATTGATGTTACCTCAGTCACCTCAAATAGTGGTACGGTTTTAAAATTGGTAATAATTTGATTATTTTCAAAGTCCACATGACACTTATAATATTTTAAAAAGTCTGCACCTAATAGTCCATCGAATTCTATATCTAGGTCGTGAACATAAACCTTGTATGGGTCATTTGAATTGAATGGCATTAGAACAGATTCAGTGATATTGATTTTTTCATCTGTTATACCCTGTATAATTACATTTTCAGGATATCTTTGTTTGTACCTTTCCGCTGTTTTGGTTTTAAATACAGAAATACCTGCACCTGAGTCGACAAGAATTTTGAAACGATTTGTGAAGTCTTTTATGTAAAATAGATTTTTGGAATTTACGACATTTAGTTGGTAGCGGGGTGTTTTTACATGAATTGGTTTTCCGGGAAGTTCAGGTTTGAGTCGAAACTGTCCTGGAGGTTTATCGCTTGGACTTGGCGAGAAATTTGGTCTAGTTCGTCCGTTTGTTGTGCTGGAGTATTCGTGGAATACTCCGGGCCTATGCAAAAATCCGGAGGATTAGCAGTATAATCCTCGTGCTGTTGAGGTTGAGAATTAGCAGTATAATTCTCGTACTGTTGGAGTTGAGAATTAGCAGTATAATTCTCACATTGTTGGGTTCCAAAATCGTAATCATAATTGTTTTCATTAATTTCGAAATTATTTTGGTATTGGTAATTTGGAGAATAACTTGCGGAATAGTCCTCATATTGATTCGAGCTATCGTAAAATTCTTGGTTCAAATGATGTGTTTTTTGTTGATTGAACCTGTTGAAATTTGGGTTTGGTTGGATGGCAGAAGGTCTCTGCTGGTGGAAGTTAGGATTTGGCCTGATAGCTGAGGGCCTGTTCTGTTGAGAATAATTGTGTTGCTGGTTGGAGAAATTTTGGAAGTTTTGTGGTCTATGGTTAGATGCACTCTGGAAATGTGGCCGTGGAGGCTGTGCTTGATTAGAATAAGCATTTGGTGTGAAATTGGGAGATGGGGACTGATAGTTTTGCCTTGTGCGGCATTCGTTAAAATGGTGTCCGTTTCTTTTGCAGAAGGTGCAAAATTGTGGGGAGTTTGGACGTCTTTGTGGATTTGGAATGGGATTTTTATTTGGAACTCAATTAGAAAATTTTTGTGATTCAAAATAGGATAATTGCAATTCACGTTTAATGCGGTTTATTGCGTCTAACATGTCGCCAGGGTTACCAGCCCTAATGATTTGGCCTAATTTGGGTTCTAATCCGGTTAATAAAGTGGTCAATGTCATATTTTCGATGAGGTTACATTGAGCAGTTTTTTCCTCTAGAGTTAGAGTCTGCTTTTGCACTGCTGCGTGCATTTTCGCGTTGTGCGTTTGTAGTCTTGATACAAATATTAGTGCGGTTTCGTTGGGTAGTTGGTGAATGCGTTGTAAGTCCTGTATAAGGGCTGTCAAGTCGCGGGAGTCACCGAAGTGGGCCTCAAGTAGGCTTTTAATTTCTTCCCAGGTGGCAGGGTTCCTGGAGTTTATTAACTCGGCGGCTTTTCCCCGAAGTTTATTTTTAATGTGCAGAGCAAGTAGAACACGTTGGTCTTCTATAGACATTCCGTTCGCGTAAATACACGCACTAATAAAGGTTTGTAAAAATATCGGATTCCCATCGAATTCCGGGACTCACTTAGCCTGTAAGGTTCAATATTTATAGTTTCGTTCGCCGTGATTGAATTGTTTGCATTGGAATTGCTTACGTTTGTAGTGGTATCCATTTTATTTATATTATTTAGATAATTAAATAACTTAAAACACTTTTTCGATTTGAGCTAGTACGCTACTGATAATTGGCAATTTTTTTTATATTATATGTACAACAATGTGCTGTTTATTTTATAATATTTCAAAATTTAATTACAAGGATAATTGGATTAATTTAAAAAGTGTTTTTAGTTGGGAATAATGTCACTGAAATTTTATATACTAATGGAAAAAGGAATGTGCACTTTAAACAGTATAGAACCTGCGGGTTTTATTTTATGACAAATAATGTCAAGATAAAAATGGTATGTGATTATAATTATTTATGTAGGAAATGTAGATAAGTTCGTACTTAAAGAGTATATGATATTACGATAAAAATAATGTTAAGATAGGAACGGTATATGATTGCAATTATTTATATAGGTCACATAAATTTTAGTTATAATATTACGTCTGTTTTAATATGAATGAAATTATTATTTGAATATTAGAACTGCTGTTCGTTAAATTGAATTGTTTTCTATAAGGGAAATGTGAAAAATAATCGAGATGATTGTTAAAATCTACTTACATTAAAATTTCCATTCCACACGTCTGGATTGAAGTTGAATGCTGCCCCGTGAACTTTGTTACAATGCGGTCTTCTCTGCCAGGGGCGTTACCAGGTATTCCTTCCACAGAGGTCTCCTACACTGCCGAAGACACCAACTTCTCGACTGGGATGAATTCTTACTTGCTAATTTGTTGATTGTTGCTTGTATTTCTTGATAATTATTATTGTTTCGCTTCTGTGCGTTTGAGAATAATGTAGGTTCTTCTGAACAAAGGATTGGGATCCACCACCACAGCTAAGAAGATCTCTTTGTTCCAGAAGCTCTTTTCGCCCGGTTAGGCACCTTTTGCAGATAGACTCCTTGTTCCCTCGGATATGTTTGCTACTGGTTAGGCTCCCGAACTGTGCGTGTTTTTCAGATCCGCCACGACTGCGCCAATGTTAGATAGTGGATTGTTTGAATAACTTTTTAAAAAGGAACTTTATTTATTACACTGGAGTCAACGTTAACTCTTTAAGAAAATACAATAATAATTTAGATGAGGTTTATTCGAAAGTGAGTATAAGACTGATTACAAAAAGGTTGTTGGTAATATTTATAACGTTTTGAGAACAAAGGAAACAGTGTTGCTGATTCAGCACAATCAGAATTACTTAGAATTGAAATACAATGCTCATGCAGCGTGAGCGGTTATTGAGAAGAGCTGTTACGCAGTATGTAATATGATATGTTTGAGAAGGTTAAGCCTGTCTCGGTGATATTATATATCATAGTATATATATACATATATATATGTATATATATATATATATATATATATATATATATATGGTGTAGTGGTGAGAGGTAAGTGAATCCTCTCATGTGGTCTAATGCTACTATACACCAGACATCACAGATGTCTCCATGGTGTATAGCGACTTGCCATTTTGCAAGTACCGAGAGCGGCGACCTTCAGCCCTTGGTGGACTTAACCTATATACTGTTATTATACATGATTTGCAAATCATGTATAGTAGCATTAGACCACATGAGAGGATTCACTTACCTCTCATCACTACACCATTTACATTTACATTTACAGGTTGGCCACTGTCATTTGTCTGCTCCATGACCTATGGCATACTGAGGGGAACTAATAAGTTCGAAACCGGTCTATGTCTGGTCAGGGAGTTGACAAATGACATTGGCTACCAATTTTTCATGATTTGTAAGGTGTAATTCAATGCAGGTCGGGGTATTTGCCCGCTGAGTAGTTGTTTCCTGCAAATCATGTATAATAACAATATATATATATATATATATATATATATACAGACTAGTTAAGAAAAACAAAATCAAACACCACGTAGTATATCTTGAAGTTGCAGTCAGAGGTGAAAAGTTTAGCACCTCTGACTGCAACCTCAAGATTTCCTACGTGGTATTTAATTTGTTATATATATATAAACTTTTGAACGGGGGGCATTTTTGGGGTCTGGGGACCGTTATCGAAGAAACTATAGTGAAATTTTCCTGAAGTCGTGACATGCTGCACTCTGCAATAGGTAGATGAGAAATCTACCTAAAAGTTATGCTACGAGTATTTTCATACCGTGTCAAAATGTATGAGATGATTTTTAGATCATTTTAATAAAAAATTAATAATCAGCTGCATTGAAGAGAGGGGACTATACGCCAGTCACGTATATGAACCATAAGTATAAAATCATTTTATACCTTATGAACTTTATGCAGCTGATTTTTATACTTTTAAAATAATAAAGAAAATCGTCCTATTTATAACGGGGGTAAGACCGTCAGTCAGCGTTATAAACATGCTGCGTGCTCAGTGCATCTGAACGTTGCATACATAGTTATTTACAAATAAACTGACCATTTTTCCACCTACAACATTCAGCTGACGGTGATTTTTATTATTTTTAACGATAAAATTACTCTATCTTTCAATTTTAATCAGTATTATAACAATTTAACATAAGTTATGCCATTTTATGCTGTTAATAACGAGTTTTTGATAGATTTTTCATACTACTGATATCGGTTTTAAATTATATTATTGTGTAAACCAAGAAATCTTAAACTGCGAACATCCCAATACTCCAACTTACCCCTCCCAAAGATTGTCTTCAAAGCTTCCAGGTAAAATTGATTCTAGTGAGTTTGCCCTAATCGAGTGAGACAAACTTACACAAACGAAAGGGGAACGTTTACCATCCGCTGCTTCAATTTCGACTAGTTTATTTAGTTTCTGTTGTGATGTACTATTGAAACGTGATGATTCAGATTCTTTTAATACTAGATATTTTAATAAATTTGAACAATACACAAGAAAATTTATCGTTACTGATACAAAAATTATTAATCGATATCATCGTTTAATTCTTCTGTAGTATCTGTTTCATAGTCACCACCTTCCTCGCTACTATCATCGGAACTATCTATGATGACATTTCTTTCCCGCTCAAATTCTACTGCATTATTTTCTTCGGTATTCTCATATGATTCAATTTAATCGCTTTCGACATTTTCTGTAAAAAAATAGTACAAATTTTAAAGCTATATCGACATTTCTTTAAATTCAATTTCAATGTATTGTAAACATATATAAGAAAAAAGTACCTGCGAGATTCTCATCGATGATCGTTACTCCAGTTATTGCCGGTGAGACTTGGTCACTGTCAAACCACTTGAAAGTGTATTTATTATTTTCTTCCCTCTATCCCATAATCTAAGGGTGATAACTCTGATGGAACTGACTGATGAGCATGACTTCAAAGATGTGCTATATGTGATGTACGTAGTATATGTGTCGATACAGTTCCGACTGACATGGAGGAAATATTGATCCGTCAATTGTATTTTTAAGCATAACATAGATCTGTCTCTTTTTTCATTCATTTTATAGGTTATAATGAATGTTGCTACTCGTGTTGTATTTACATTGTCGATTGACATTGTCGACATCTTGAACACTCTAGGTTTCAACAGTACAATTTAGGCAGTGGATAGTAACGTTTCTCTTTCGTTTGCATATAAGTTTGTCTCACTCGATTAAGGTAAACTCACTAGGGTCAACTCTACCTAAAGGCTTTGAAGAAAAATCTTTAGGAGGGGTAAGTTGGAGTAGTGGGACGTTCGCAGTTTAAGATTTCTTGGTTCTACAGTACACAATAATATAATTTAAAACTGACACGAACTTAATTAGTATGAAAAATCTATCAAAAACTCGTTATTCACAGCGTAAAGTGGCATAACTTATGCTAAATTGATATAATACTGATTGAAATTGAAAGAGAGTAATTTTATTTTTAAAGAAATAAAAATGTCAGCTGAATGTTTGTGGGTGGAAAGATAGTCAGTTCATTTGTCAAGAGTGACTATGTAACGCTCAGATGCGCTGAGCGCGCAGCATATTTATGACGCTAACTGACGGTCTTACCCCCTTAATAAATACAGCTGACGATTTTCTCTATTATTTTAAAGTATAAAAATTCAGTTGCATAAAATTCATAAGGTATAATATGATTTCATATTTAATAATTTTCAATAGGCTTCATATACGTGATTGACGTATTGATTGACTGCAATACAGCTGACTATGATTTTTTTTGTTGAAAATGATCTATAAAATCATCTCTTACTTTTTACTTACTTTTTAAACGTACAGTGCATGGTTATTCATTACATTTAAGCCACCCTTTATTATCATTTTTATTGGAGATAGAAAAAAAGTTTCGAATAAAAGTTGTAGAGCGCAAATGTATCTTAATACTTCGTAATTTGTTAATAGTAGCACAGTGGCGTGCGAAAACCGAGACGTACAATAAGTAATATTATTTTTTAAATAGAACGCATGTGTATAGTTGAATTTTTAATTTTCTTTTTTTTTCAATTTCAAAAATATAATATATGACTGCTTTAGTCCTATCTTTAACCGTTTTCGAGTTATTGAACATTGAAAATTAGTAAATTATTAAGAACACTACAGAACTGAAGTATTTCAAGTACTTAATTATTAACATATAATACTAACAGAACAACAAGTACAGATAATAAATTTTAAAAGTTGTTCGATATGGCCACCATTTTGGATACAAAGTTCATAAATGTCTATCTACTAAACTGTTGTGTGACATGTTTGAATCATTTCAACTAAACATTACTACAAAGGAAGCAACCCGCGTAGTTCTAAATGCAAATGGCAAATGGAGTTCTACAGCGATAGACTACTTTGTGACTAATATGCCAGCCTCAAACTATAAAGTACAATTATATGACTCTTTGTTGGCTGATCACGCTGCACATTTATTTTCATTTAGCATTAGGACATCAGCTAATAATTATAATGGTGAAACGATGTATCAGTTAAAAAGAGCTATTACTGAGGAAAACCTTCATAACTTTAATACACAATTATCTAATATCGACTGGGGCTATTTTTCTATATTAGATCTAAATAAAGCGTTTAATGCTTTTTTAAATGACTTACAATGGTGCTTTGATGTAACATGTCCTGTCAAATATGTAAAAATGACGGTCAATAATAACACTGGAAATGGCTGGATAACTGATTATGTAATTCAAGAAGGGTTAGTGCTTAAACACCTCTTCATTAACTTTAAACGCACCCTGAACCATAACGACTATTTAGTTTATCGTGACCTGAAAAGACAGCACAAAATAAACATAAATAATGCTAAACAATTATTTTATAATAATAAAATAAGCAATGCCGAAAATAGATCCAGAAAAACGTGGGAAATTGTAAACCATAGACTTGGGAAAAATAAAGTTTTTAAAAAACCTATTAAATTAATTGCAGACAACGAAGTAATATCTGATAATAATACAATTGCAAACTGTTTTGCGTCTCATTTTTCTACCGTTGCCCCAATGAATGCAAAGATCCATTTTGGGTACAATTTATCATTACCACATACAGTGTCACAAAATAGTGTAAACTCTTTGTTTTTTTATGATGTCACTAAATCAAAAATAATGGACGCCGTTAATAATCTTAAAAATAAAAAATCGTCTGGCTCAGATGGCTTAACCGTCCAAATAATTAAAAATATATTACCGAATATAATTGATCCATTGTTGTTCCTAATTAATGAATCTATTTCAAATGGTTATTTTCCTGATGCTCTAAAAATTTCATCTGTTATACCGGTTTTTAAAAGAGGATGTGAACATGATATAGATAATTACCGTCAAATATCACTACTAAGTGTAATATCGAAAATTTTTGAAAGTATCATTAGTAATAGAATAACTAAATTCTTAGACAAATATAATGTGTTATCAAACTATCAGCACGGCTTTAGAAAAGGACGATCAGTTGAAAGTGCTTCTAGTAAATTGTTTGATTTTATCTATAAAGAGTTAGATAGTGGAAAATATATTGGTACAATCCTGTTTGACCTCTCAAAAGCCTTCGATTCTGTAAATAAGGATATTTTATCTGATAAGTTACAGGCTATTGGAATTAGAGGGAAATTGCATGAATGCATAATGTCTTATCTACATAACAGAACACTACGGGTAAAATGCAATGATACTCAGTCAGAAATTTTTTATATTCTCCTGGGAGTTCCCCAAGGTTCCATACTTGGCCTGCTTTTATTTTTAATTTATATTAATGATCTGCCAGACTATATCAAAAATGGTTCCACCTTAATGTATGCTGATGATACAACCATTACGGTAATGGCCACTAATCCCGAGGAACTATTGATTAGAATTAAAACGGTATTGGATGAAATGAGTAGTTGGTGCGATCGTAACAAACTAATGCTAAATGAGAATAAAACTGTATTTTTGAATTTCAATTTAAGACGCACAATTACCTTACCTGGAATAACTTTAAGTCAGTGTTCTAAATTTCTTGGTACATTAGTGGACAGTAGTCTGTCATGGGAACAGCATGTTAGCCACGTATGCACTAAACTAAATCAAGCTTTCTTTGCGTTACTGCAATTAAAAGACACGCTAAATGAAATAGGTCTTACAAATATGTACTATGCTTTAGCCTATTCACACATGTCAGTTAATATATGTATTTGGGGTAGATCATCCTAAGTAAAAAGAATATTTGTGTTACAAAAACGAATACTACGACTTATGTTTAATTTAAATAGTAGAGAAAGCTGCAAATCAACATTTATTAAGAAAAAAATTTTGACAGTACCGTGTATTTATATTTATAAATGCTTAATTTATGCAAAAAATAATTTGAATTCGTTTGAACGTTTGTCTGAACATCATACATATAACACACGTAACAATAACATTTTGACAGTTCCTTTACATAGGACTTCTACTTTCAAAGAATCCCTTCAATACAGTGCGATAGCATTTTTCAACAGATTACCTAGGGATATTCAAAATATGACGATAGGTAAATTTAAGAACATTATTAAAAAAATTCTTATAGGAAAAGGATACTACACAATTAATGATTTTCATAATGACAATAATTTTCTTTAAATTGTAATTAGCTATTTTTTAAATGTATGTACTACGTATGTTTTCATATTTATTGTGTCCGGTTGATTTATCGTTTTTTGATAAATTTTTTGTTTTACTTTTAATTTATTTCTATGTTTATCTTGTAATTTTTAAATTGTTTAGTTTTAAACTTTTTGTCCACTACTTTTACCCATATTGAATGACTTACCATATATACATATCATGTATCGTTACAAATGGTGAATAAATTTATTATATATTATTATATAGACTTCATAAATTTCGAAAATTACTGGGAGATGATGTCGTTAGTGACAGCATTTAGGTTATTTTTTATTTCATGCTAAATAATAAATAACACCACCCCCTTTATCCCGGAAGGCTCTATAAGAGCCTTGTGTGGGAGGGGGCTACACATTTAGAGACAAGGGACACACACACCAAATATCCGTGTATAGTGGAAAAGTCCCTCTCATAGTATTTTTCACTGCCACGACCGGGGATCGAACCCGGAACTTTTAGGTGAGAGGCAAGTGCCAATTGCCAATTGAAGATTTTTTATTCATTGTTCTAATTTACATTTTATTCCATTTTTGTTGTTTTTCCCTAGTTTAAAAGTTGATATAACATTCCTGCACAGCGTGCTTACAATAACAAATTGTCCCTAGTTTAAAGTAGATTATCATCTTCTTATACTAGGCTGACCGATGGACGCCGAAAAAAAAAACAACTGCTCCTTGGATTTTAATTAATCTATTTATATATTACCTCCCAGAGGTTTGATAAATTTGTATGTAATTGAATCTGCTTAGCAGCTAAAGAAATGTATAAGATATCGGTCTGGAATCATTTTCTATTTATATGTGTTTGTGTAGGAAAAGAATTTTGATAAAAACCTACTTTAATTTTGGATCCTTTTTTAAAATTAAAAATACTTCTGTTAAAAAACTATATACATAAAGAATTAAAACTTAAATTTATAAATTAAACCAATGTTCTGATAACTATGTACATAGTTACAATAGGGGGATTATGTGGGGAAAAGGGGTAGGTAGATATGTCCGTGTTATATGTGGTTTGTCCGTCGTTAATCTCTCGTGTCGTAAATAGGTAATTTTTGGTGGAGGAGACGATGGGGAGGATCATTATGTCTGCGTCTCTGTGTCAAGTCTTTGGTCAGCTCCGATTGCTGAATTTTTAGCGTAAAGAATTTTTGAGCTATTTCATCGATGTACTCTCGCATGAAGGGGACTTTAGCCCTTTCATGCAATTCCGCAACCGGAGTATATCTGTCCGCGTTTAGTAGTAATCGAAGTAATTTGTTTTGAGTAGTCTGTAGTCTTAAGCACTGTGCGTCTGAAATGCAATTCCAAGACTCACAGGCGTATGTCAGTAGTGGTCGAAATATAACTTTAAATAGCGTCAGTTTATTGTCAGTCGTTAGTATGCTTCTGCGATTTATCAGTGGATACAATTTGTTTAATGTCGCGTAGGTTTTTTGTAACATCGCTGTAATATGGGGTCCAAAGCAGAACCTCGTATCCAGGGTCACCCCCAGATACTCTGCTTTTTTCCTCAATCTGTTTGTTGTTAATTTTTATTTTATTGTATGTAGTCACGTTCGTAAATTTTCTGTGTAAAGTTATTGTCTCTGTCTTTTGTTCGTTAATATGTTTTGTTAATATGTATTTTCCAGTCTTTATAGTATTTGTCTAGTATAGTAAGATGACGCCGTATGTTTTGGACGGCCGTTTCTGCATAGAAAGACCGCCCGCAGATAACGGTGTCGTCTGCGTAAAGTAGAGAAGTCGTAGTAGGAAGGGTAGAGACGTCTGTGAGGAAAAGGTTATAGAGGGTGGGGGAGAGGATTGCCCCTTGCGGGACACCTGCCGGTATAGTTTTTGTGGTAGAGTAAGAGTTGTTAATTCTTACTTTAATTTTACGTAGAAATAAAAAAATTTTAATTAAGAGGGTAAGGTACTGGGGGATTCCGCACTTCTCCTGCAGTTTGTATATGAGGCCGTTATGCCACACCGTGTCATAGGCCTTTTCTATGTCCAGCAAAAGTAACGCCGTGCACTGTTTTTTGGTGTAGCCCACCAGATTTCTTGCACTACTTTTGATACTGCTAGGGTTGTACTGTGCCCCGATGTAAAGCCAAATTGTTGTTTAGGGTAGATATTGTTTGAATTGATGAAATTATTTAGCCTGATGAGTATAATTCTTTCCGTTAACTTAGAAAGAGTACTTAATAATGCTATAGGTCTGTAGTTGTTTGCATCTTGGGGCTGTTTATTTGGCTTTAGAATCGGGACAATTATCGCGATCTTCCAACATTCAGGAAAATGTTGGAAGCGAAAAATAGCATTGATAATATATGTCAATTGCACCAGGGCTTTAGAAGGAAGTTTTTTTAGGAGAAGGTTAGGAATACCGTCGGCTCCAGGGGATTTCAGGTTCGGGGGGGTTTTAAGGATGTTTTTCAGCTCTGTCGGGTTAGTATATAGTTTTGCAATTTTATTTTGTGGGATCGGACAATGAGAAGGGTAATTATTTACGGTATTCGTAATATTTTCATGAAAATCTGTCTCATTAGGTGAGGCCGTGTTATTATGTTGTATATTTTTCGCAACTATTTCTGCTTTATCTGAGTCAGAGATATACGGCGTATCATTGTAAATGATAGTATGCGTTTGCGAAAAAGGTTCCTTTAAGAGTTTTGATAGACGCCACAGAGAGTTGTCCTGTCTCGGCAATGAAGCTATTTTGTCGTTCCAGGACCTCTCTCTGTGGTCTATTAATCTGGCTTTAATTATGTTCTGTAAGTTTTTGTATGTTGTGCCGTCTATGTCGCGGCGATGTTTTTGCCAAGAGGCAAGTGCGCTCACCTCTCGACCATAGTCATTTTAAATCGTTTCTTTAATGGCAGGAATATTTTGATTGTTATTTTTATTAACTATGTCCTTTAAAAATACTCATCAAATAAATCTAGTGAATTAAGACCGTGGCTATTCGATGGCCATTGAACAGTTCCATTATTCCTCATCTATATTTGAAATACATTGTTTAAATTCTCCTGAACTTCTAGCGCACTATGTGCAGGTGCTCCATCCTGAATTCAAATCATATCATTAAGTTCAGTATTTGGGAAATTCCGTAAAAGAATATTTTCAGGCTCTGGGAAAAGAGGTAGGTCTATTTAAAAAAATGTAGAATATTGACTGCCCACTATTTTATTGAGAAAAGTGGAGCACCACACGCTGACACATTTTTTCTGAATTTTTTAATTTGTTGAACCAATCTTTTTCTATTGTTTTTTTTTTTTCAGAAGCGTCGATTATTTGTATTAAAAACACCAGTTGTAGAAAATGTTTCATCTGTCCATAATATTTCATTGAATTAATTAGGATATCTTCATTTAAATTTCTAATCATCTGGGTGATAAAAATTCAGCCTTTTCATTAATTGTTAAACGAGGAATATTTTGTACGATCTGTAGTTGTTCTCTTTTAGCGTTCGTTGAATGAGGAAGTTGCATATTTTTTATACCACAGTTGAAAAACTCGAAAACGGGCTTCTTACGATTTTTCGAGGGCGGTAATCACGATGGTGGCATTTTTTTCACTCTAACCTCTGTAAACTACCCCCTACGTAAAAGAACCACCCCGCTTCCTCGCTGTCGGTCCTAGGCATGTGTGGATTCGTCGGACCGGAATCTTTATGGGACTATCTGGGAAACAAACTATTACTCAATGACTGCTGACCTAAGCAACCTCCGAGGGCTACACATATTGTTTATAGAAAAAGGGGTATTATTATACATTGGGGGTAGGGTGAAAAATAACATCACCATCGTGATTCCCGAACTCGAAAGTCCGCGATTTCGGTATTTCGAGCAGGGTAGTTTCAACCCCTAGGGGTTGCTTAAATCAAGTGTGATTGAGTAATGGTTAGTTTCCCTGATATTCCTATAAAAACACCGATCCGACGAATCTCCGCATGTCTATGACCGACAGCAGGGAAGAGGGTGGTTTTATATGTTGTGTGTAGTTGCGGAAGGGAAAGGTGAAAAATACTACCTTCATCTTGGTCACTGCCCTCGAAAACCCATAAAACATATTTTTTGGCCTTTTTGTACCTCGTTATTAGTAGCTGTTATTAAATAAGGTTTACCATTAAAATGTAGCAAGATATCCAACTGTTCTTCTTCGCTTGCTCTGAGAGACGCTGTTTTGCAATGAAACTGGAGGTATTGTTTATCTTTCGATAAACATATCCAGACGTGCTTATTGATGGTGGACACGATTTGGATGCAACATTCTCTTCATGCTGCACGTTTATTTTTATTAGATATTTTTTATATAACTCATTTCAAACTTTCAAAAATATTCATCTTTTTTATAAGGAAACTTAAAGTTTCTACCATCGCATATGTGTATATGCAAACACATAAATTATATACTTAAAATTACTATTTGCACCCTTGTTTTATTGTTTTTGTGTTAAATAGACATAAATGTCATAATTTTTGCCGGAGGTGCCAGTGTATCATAAACTAAAATCTTTGGTATTTTCGTGTTGGCAACTCACTGGAATACATTTCGACCATGACTGCTTGCTATATAATCCTTGGACGCTAAACATTTAACATTTTAACATTTTACTACATTGAGATCTGTTTAACAACTTTAAATAAAACATTCCCCACTCACCTTATAACTTATAAATATTTTGCCGTATACTATTGAGTACTTTATTTTCAGGTGCGACCTTTGCGGTAAGATTTTAGTGAGAAGGCGAGACTTAGAGAGACATTTAAAATCCAGACATATGATAGAGATGCATCCCGGTATGAACATTTTACAAGACTCCCATAGTGATGATGTAGAAATAAGCGACGAAGAATCCAGAAAGAGTACAAGTTAATAAATATATTTTTATGCGATCACGCAGTATTATGTATATTGTATATAATAAAAATTATTGTACAAATATTAATTTTAATAAAATATGGAAATTGTTTTTAGAAAGTACCAATTACTAATCATCACACCCAGCTCACTGAGACTGAAACAAATTATTTAATATGATTTGCTTCAAACATTTATTTATATATTCAAAATTCTTTGTTAAACCCAAAATTGAAAATCCAATCTGAGATTGTAAACTTTAAACTAGATTAGAGTATTAATAAGTTACTGAAAATCTAACTACATATTAGATTTTGTAACTACGTGTGTAATATAATATCCAGGGGTTAAAAGCAAAAAAATTAGATGCTGAAGTGACCTATATATTTCTTTGATTTTTGAAAAATTGTTGTGCATTCCCAAGCCCCCTTACAAAGAAAGGTTTAATCTCGTATAAGGAAGAAGCTAGCCATAGAACAATAGTTTACGAATCGGTCCAGAGATGGCGCCATTGGTTCTACCACAGATAAACTAGAAACAGTAGAACCGTCTCGAATGACAGACTGGAATAAAAGAGAAAACTCTAGAATAAGGATCATGGAGTGTTTAAGAAGCAGAGCCAACGCTCTGGAGTCAGTTCAGTACAGTTCTGAGATGAGCCAAGTAATCAGATAAGAAAAAGAACAGTAACAAGTTGTGAATTATAGTAGTGTAAGTCTATAGTAGATAAGAGTTATAATTAGTGTGTTATTATAAGGACTAACTATTGCAAGTAATTTAGTAACCAATAAATCAATGACCAGTGACTATTATACGTTTTGCAATTGTTCGTTCGGGTTGTATACTATAGGGAGTAAACACTTAACAATTGTTGTCAGAAGTGGGATTAAATCAGGATTTCTGGAGAATTCTAAATTGGAATTCACTAGAGGTGGTGTGTTGCTTCGAACTGGACAGTGATATAGACCTTGGTTAGTACTATTTGTGTTATCCTAAGGACATTCCTAGAACAATCTATTTAAAAAGTACTGTAGTTAGTTAAGTCCTCTCAACTAGAAAATGGTATAGACATTAAATTAGACCTGCTTATGACATTTTGAAATTTTTTTTAGAACATTCTATTCCGAATTTTGTGATGATTCTGATATAGTTTTTTATATATAAATTGGTCGTAAGTGAGCCTTAAAAATTTTACTAAACAATTAAGGAGTTTGCTTTTTCTAAGGGGTGGCGCAGTAAAAACAGATTGGAATTGATAGAAAATCAAATTACCAGAAAAAGAGGTCTCATGTCATTTTCATAAAAGTCAGAAGTCACTAAAATATAGCGACTTGGGAATTGCAAATTTATCTACAAAAATTAACCGAAAAGCATTTAGAAGTACCCGCTAAAAATGGTATGAAGTGACAAACCAATGCCACCTGTGTAAATAATGGTAATGAGAAAATGAAAACTGAAATAAGCTACAAAGTGAGTTAGGCCTCTGCGATAAAAAATTTAAAAGTTATGACCGAAACTTCCCACACTACGAGAATGCGTTTGAATTACAAAGAATAAACATCTGTATCTTCTGTCGGACTAATGGATATTAAAGGTAGTAATGAATTTCATCCTCATTGACCGAATCAAAATCAATGAATATATTCCAGCTTTGGCTGATAAGTACGGCGCTTAAATCGACAATGATAATAATAATCTTTGCCACTATTGATAGTACAAGAATATAAATGCATAAAAATTGTGGTTCTTGATTAAAAAGTAACAGTTTATTCCCATGCTTACTACTGTAGAAGTGACTCTCTCCCACATATACAAAAACGTGTTTTTTTTTAATATTAATGGTACTGTAAAATTTTGTTTGGTTTAAAGATATAGCCTTTCTATTGGTTTGATATTAAAAATTAATCTAATCATTCTCCTCTGACCTACAATGTCTATTTATCGATTTACCACCCTCCAACCCCCAATTGTTGTTATATACTAGACAAAAGCAAAGAAAGCGGATTTTAACTTGAAACAGACACGATTAGCTGAATGTTCTGTTACAGTGTCACTAAAATTTAGTACTTTCTGATAATCTAATATGCTATCTGTCTCAATAGTTGGTGGCAGAGGCTTATTTATATGAAAATTTACATAGACGGGTTGTTGTCATTTAAAATTAATTGAAATAATTGCCTTGGAACCATTCCTCAATTTCATCATACGCATGTACGAACATGTATCATCCGTAGTGATAGGTCCTTGGGAGCCTCTGCAGACAGTTATCGTAGTATCGTCCGCAAACATGATAATCTTGCCAAAAGAGACATGCTATGTACCATACAAAACTGAAAACTATAAAGAAAACAATTAAAAGGGCATACAGTGCTACAAGGACAATTCTACCGTTCATCGAGGAAAGTGGTGGGTGTGTAATGGGGTAGTGAAGCGCAAGTTATAGCCTCTCCTACTCAATTGTTAACCTCACCTTCGCGATGAGTTCAATTTGAACTTGGTGCACCCTGTTTTTACTAACGAGGTTCTAACGACCGAGGAAGGGCGGAATAACCCTTACCTTTTGCCGTGAGCACATCCACCTTCTCACGAAGAGTGCGGCAAAAATAACCCACCACACACAAAGGTTGCTTTTGCAATCGTTTGGTTACCCCATCGTCGCAGTCTCCTTCTGTGCCATGGGACCACACCACTCGCCTTCCGCAACCGAGCTGGTCAGTTGCATACCTGCTCCAGCTAAAACTTCAAATGCAGCTTCGTTTTCAGTCGATTAAGGCTTAAAGAAAAATGATGGAGCGTTCAAGTGGGACAAAATCATCCGGAAGTAAAATACCCTCCCGATCGGATCTCCGAGGGAGGGTGCCCACAGAGACACCTCATCGAATGTCGAAAAAACACCGACAAGTTAAATCCAAGAAAACTAATTCTTTTATCTACGGCGCTTGGAATGTTCGTACTTTGAACGGCAGCACTCGCACCGATCGGCCTGAAAGAAGAACTACTCTAATAGATAGAGAACTTCACCGACTCAATGTTGACGTTGCAGCTCTCAGCGAAACTCGATTTTTGGAGGAAGGCTCTCTCACAGAAAAGTACTACACCTTCTATTGGAAAGGTCTTCCCACCAATTCAAGAAGACAACATGGAGTAGGATTTGCCGTTCGGAATCAACTTGTATCCAACTTAACACAAGTACCACAAGGCCTGTCCGAGCGTCTAATGCTGCTACGCTATAAGCTATCAGATGGCAACGCGGTAAATCTAATAAGCGCCTACGCTCCCACTCTGGATGCAAGTCACGAAACGAAGGAAAGCTTCTATCAACAGCTGGAAGAAACCCTCTGTAGAATACCTAAAACGGAACGACTCGTTATTCTTGGCGATTTTTACGCTAGAGTAGGGAGAGATGCAGACACCTGGCCAGGCATCATAGGCAAGAACGGTTTGGGCAACATGAACGCTAACGGTCAACTACTCCTAACTAAATGCGCCGAACATTATCTAGTTATAACAAACACCATTTTCCGACAAAAGGATAAATTTAAAGGCACCTGGCGTCACCCCAGATCAGGTCACTGGCATCTACTGGACTATGTTATCGTACGTAGGAAGCATCTCAAGGACGTCCAAATTACAAAGGCGCGCATTGATAGCGAATGTTGGACCGATCATCGTCCTGTTGTCTCTAAAATGAAAATTGTTATGAGACCCAAATACCGAAGAACTCAAGTAAAACGTAGACTCCGTCTCTGTATTAGTAAATTGCGTGACCAACAAACCGTCGAACAGCTAAAGCAAAAAGTTCAAGAGAATTTGAGTGCACTAGAAGAAACCAATTCTGTAGATGTCGCTACTACCTGGACACAAATTAAAGACAGTTTAAAAAGTGCGAGTGAGGAAATTCTTGGCACTGCAGCAAGTAAAAAACAGGAGGACTGGTTCAATGATAATGAAGCTTTTATACAAGAACTTCTTGACCGCAAACATATTGCCTTCCAAAACGTTATCAGCCACCCCAACGACTCATCAAAAGCAGAAGCTTTTACCCAATCTAACAATCTAAGTATGAAACGCAACGCGAAATCAGAAGAATAAAGAACGAGTGGTGGGCAAGCAATGCCGGAGAAATTCAAAGGTACGCTGATTCACACAACTACAGGAATTTCTTTCAAGGAGTAAAAGCAGTGTACGGCCCCAGTCGGAAAAATATGTGCCCTATTAAAGATTTAAATGGAAATCTCCTCAAAGAAGACCAAGAAATAAGAGCCCGATGGAAAGAACACTACTCTAACATTCTTAACCAGCAAAGTCAAGCCGATCACAATATTATAAATCTTATCCCTCAATATAACACCTTCGAAGACTTAGATAAACCACTAACAACGGAAGAGATCTTAACCGCCATTGGGCAGCTAAAAAATAACAAATCTCCCGGCGCCGACTCACTCCCAGGTGAGATCTTTAAAGCTGTGTCGTCAGAGCTCATACCCTACCTCAAAAAACTTTTTGATGTCGTGTGTGAAAGTGGTCAAGCTCCGCAGGAGTTTCGTGATACACTTTTAATCAACCTCTTCAAAAACAAAGGGAGCGCTGCGGACTGTAGAAAATTTGTGGAAGTATGTCGCAGTCTACATACAAACAACAACGCCCAGGTTATGTATAATAATGAGGCAACCGAACCTTTCCAAATCCTCACTGGAGTTAGGCAGGGATGTGTCCTGGCACCCCTACTTTTTAATTTGTTTACCACTGCTCTAACAATTATTGTTGCCAACAAACTGACAGTCAGAGGAATAGGTCTCAGATACCGTTCTGATGGCGGTCTCTTTAACATAGGGCGCTTTAGAGCTTTCACGAAGACACGCACACGATTCATTTGTGATCTCCAGTATGCGGATGACTGTGCACTTTTAGCCTCTACGCCGGAAGAGCTTCAAGAACTTTTAGATGTGTATGCCCAGAGCTATGAGTCCTTGGGACTTAAAATCAACATTGGAAAGACTAAGATTATGTCAACTCCTCATCAAGTGAACCAAATAGACATTACACTTAACGGAAATTCTATTGAAGTGGTGGATCAGTTCAATTACTTAGGCAACGTTGTTAATGACAAAGCAAACATGGACAGCGAGATTCGCAATAGAATTAACGCTGTATCTAGAGCACTCTGGGGACTTAGAGAGAGAGTATTTGACAACCACGACATTGCTTTGTCAACGAAAATCGCTGTCTACAGAGCAGTTGTCATTCCAACACTGCTATATGGATGTGAAAGCTGGGTCACTTACCGTCGTCATGTGAAAGAATTAGAACGTTTTCAGCAAAGATACCTCAGAATTATGATGAAAATCCGTTGGTTCCATCACATATCAAACGTGGAAGTACTCAGGAGAGCAAACAGCCTTCCAATTGAGGTGCTTATTTCAAGAGCACGCCTAAGATGGGCAGGTCATGTTCATCGTATGCATGATAACCGCCTTCCTAAATGTACACTTTATGGTGAATTGCTAAGCGGTAGAAGAAGGCGTGGCGGTCAACGAAAGAGGTTCAAAGACGTTCTCCATGAAAATCTAAAATCCTGCGGTATTCCAGACGAGCAATGGGAACAACTTGCAGCGGACAGAACCGAATGGCGAGGGGTTGTGGCCAGCTATCAAGGAAATGTTGCTGCAAGAAGGCCGAATCCAAGACCTAACCAGGTCTATGTTTGTCCTGACTGCGGTCGACATGTGCTCTCCCGAATTGGCCTCTATAGCCATAGTCGTGTGCAGCGTAGATGAATGGGAATTACAATAGACTACACCTTTTACTTGTTTTCTATTACACACAATCTATCGACTGTAATATTTTTTTATACTCGGACTCGAGCAAAGGCTAATAAAAAAAAAAATATATATATATATATATATATATATATATATATATATATATATATATATATCAGGGTCAGACTGGCCAGAGTAGGCTGGTCGGCAATCGCCGACGGGGCCAAACACTTTTATGAGCCAAACCGCAAACCTAATCCATGTTATAGTCCAAGTAAGGACTTCCCGACACATAAGAAAAGCAACAAAAACTTTACGACATAATTATTATCGCCGCAGGCCACGGTGGCATGCCTGCATCAAACGATTTGACACACAATCTCTCTTACAATACTCATATTGTAAGAATTCTTTCACCAAAATTGAATTTCAACTACAAAGGTAAGCGAGATGATTTGCGGTCGAGGTAGCACGAAGAGTAATGGTATTTTAATGAGGTCGTAAAGTTTAAAAAAAAACGAATTTCAGCCAATTTTCTCTCAACAGAAAGGCCATGGAAGAAATATTTATGTAGTAAAATTTTAACAGGCTGACCATATGTTTGTAGAACAATGTATAAATTTTGGGGCATAACCGGTTTTCTATAACTTAACATGCCATCCATTTTTAGCTTAAAGAAAAATTTACTGTTATCTCCTTAAAATGAAAGCCTCTATTGTTCCTGTTATTTGAATCATTGAATATTACTTTTTTAAAATTAGGTTCATATTATGCAAAATTCACTGATATTAAATTTGAAATGAACCATTTTTCTCTATAATATTTGTGCACATTTAAGTTTCATTTACGATGTACGATAGTGTTTTACCATAATTTTCAGACATTCCGCACTAACATGCCTCTGCAATCGAGCACGAAACATTGTTCTCCGATATAAGCATAGCTATTTATTATCAGAATACTCGTATTGTAAGAATTCTTTCACCAAAATTGAATTTCAACTTTCTACTACAATATCGTTCATATGGCATGAATAATATTTATGGAAATACGAAAAGCAGCTAGATACGACAATTTCTCTACAAAATTTCAAAACCCTTGCGTTCTTTATTGTTTCTTGGGAGACACAAAAAAATAAGATGAGTTTGTGTTCGATTTTCTCTTTAAGTGAAATATAAATACGTTACATATAATAGACCCCGAAATTTAAACGTAAGACTGTCTCGAGTGCATTAACACTGTATTTAACACCGACGGCTGGTGATAGGCTCTCCGAAGGATGGTATATCCACCAAACAATCCTTGCCTAAGATTTCATAGTTTCTGCGTATACACTGTGGAAAGGGATTATATTTATGAAAACCGACATATACATTATCCACTAATGCTGCTAGTGTAGAAGCTGGGGATCGATTCCTTCATATGTTAATCAGCTGACCTTCTGCCGTGTCATCAATCAGAAAATCCATTTTGGGAGAACGTTGGCCTACTTTGGTCGATGTAAGTGAGATTCCCCTAGGCAACATCATCACCCATTTCGCAAGATTAGGTTGGTTGGAGGCCTAGGCGGGGGTCTGCCTACCGGGTTCAATAATTTTCATTGATCACCCTCCCAACCAATTCCATATTCCAGCTGACCGCTGTGCTGCTACCTTATCCGCAAATAAAGAATATGGAAATAAAAATATTAATTTTTATTTTTTGTTTATTTAAGTACATGATTTTTTTGTCTTGAAAGTTATTGAGTCTGACTCTAATATACATAGTCCTTATGCTACACCAAGATACCTTCATGGAGTTAAAAACGTGACACTGACAAGAACCAATAGATGAAGTCTGGGAAGAAGCGAAAAGTATGTACAGTGTCCAATTACTCGCAAAAATAAAAACTAGTAACGACAGGAAACATCAACATTAACAAGAGGGAAAAACAATTACAAGAAGAATAGAAGCATAACTATGATGGAAATATGTAGGGATGTAAATAGATGGTGATAGACTTAGGAGGCTGATTAGATTAAAACAAATCCCTATCCCAAACCACTATCAATAAAAGACAACAAATTGTTATAAATAAATGAATTTTAATATGTATTGAGCATTATTTCTACAGGTAACATTAAGTAAAACATTACATGTGGCAGTCATTTGTTAAAACATAGTAAAACAATTAATATTTTAAATGAACTGAACGGCGATACTTAGTACCTACAAAGACATACATTATTTATTAAATAAATTCTTAGCCTCGAAAAATTTATTAACATATACATTTTAAGTTCTTCGCAGTAACGAAAGGAAAATCTTCAGGAATTTGATCAATTAAACACATTATTTATTCGAGACAATTTATATGCGTTTCTTTGCTTCTTCTCTCAACGCTATTAATACTGGGGATTCCTTGGAATTTGTGAATTGCTCTACCACGGCTTGAGGTTGGGTGGACTGAACTATCCCAGCAGGAGCCAAAACTTGGGGAGGATTTCGGTTAACTGAAAAACAAAACAATTTTATAGAGATTGCAAAACGCGAAGCTTGTTATGGGGAGTACGCACAAATAATTACAGTAAGGATGAATGATATCGAATAATAATATTCACTATATAGAAACAAAATTAAATATGTCAGAAAACACCAGTAAATATTTTGCTTTATACAAAAACTTATTACATATAAATACAAATCAAGAAATCCGGTCGGGTTTCGCAGCTAGTTTTCGAGCGAAACATGACCTTATTCATATACAACAAGAAATTGATTTCTGCGCCATCTGGATATTTCTTTTCTTTTATAAAAAGAACATAATTATTTAACATTGATAATTACATGTGAAATTAATTGTTTATCGTTTCATATTTCAAATAGATACCTGTCCTTATGGTTATATTTGTGTACTAGATGGAAGTGCGTCTTCAAAAACGGAAGTATGACGTCGACGGATATGGAAGTCGCTTAATTTAATCCTGTGACAGTGACATTTATAAATAACGTTATATATATGCTGCTTTCGTTCGTGCTGATCATGGTAATCATGATTACCAAAAGGGCCAATGAAAAATGGGTATTTTAAAAAACTTATTTTCTATTGGCATATTCTGTAATCATGATTACCATGTTCAGCACGAACGAAAGCAGCTATAGACACAAATAAACTAATTTAAACATAACCTAAACATTTTTAAAGACATAGTAAAGTCAGGCGCGTGTGGGTTCTCTAACCTAAAAATCGAACATTTAAGTAGGATTTTTTGCAAACACTCCCACCGCCCTGATCGGGAGTACATAACCTCCAAGAGGTTTAGAACACTTTTTATTTTTTACTCCGAGTACAGGACGGGACATTTTTTACGGAGATCCGAAGGCGTACAAGGCCGGATGGGGTAGCATTTTCGACTATACCGACCACGCGGAATCGATTATGATGGCTATCGATTCGATCCGATCACTCCCGAGGGCGGTATTCATCGTTTTATCAACGACTTGGGTAATTGATAAACCGAAACAAGTTTCAGGGGAATTCACACGTGTGGAAGCTAGGATTTTAAACAAAAGTCCGAACATCGCACGAACACTTCCGAAGCTTCCCGAAGATACATGAAGGCGCGGAAGGTATCGTTATCGACCAAGTCGACCACGGGGAATCAATTACGATGGTTATCGATTCGATCCGGTCACTCCCGAGGGCGTTATTCACCGTTTTATCAACGACTTGGGTAATTGATAAATCGAAGCAAGTTTCAGAGGAATTCAGCTAGGACTTTAAACTAAAGTCCGAACATCGCACGAACACTTCCGAAGTTCCCCGAAGACACACGAAGGCGCGGGACGTACTGTTATCGACCAAGTCGACCACGAGGAATTGATTCCGGCCATTGCCATATCGATCCGACTAACGGTTCCGGGAAAAGGTGTGATGTGGCCAAACTAAAGGTCACATATAAGTAAAACGTTACTGAGGACAACTAGGACCTCGATACACTTTTGACCGACCGCCCAAATTTTGACTGGGATACCTGGTGGAAAAAGGAGTTAAAGGCAACGCGATCCCTCATTTTCGAGTAACTTGAGGTCATAAAATCGATTACGACCAGTTTCAGTTCGATCCGATCAATCGTTCCCGGAAAAAGTGTGTTGTGACCAAACCAAAGGTCAGAAATAAGTAAAACCTCAGATATAAATAAAACGTTACTGGAGGACAACTAGGACCTCGATACACCTTCTTCACCACTTTTGATCGACCACCCAAATTTGGACCGGGATACTTAGTGACTCTGGAAAAAGGAGTTAAAGGCAACGCAACCTGGAAGGCCAAGAAGTGCTAAGACCGAAATCAGTAAGTTCTTAGACACCATCGAGTAAGGCACTCACCGATTTTCCGTACTCCTAACCCAAAAAAATTCAAGTGGATTCAACTAAGGAGGATACCATGAAAAAATAAGTGAAATCACCCCCCCCCCCTCACGACACTTCCAATGTATAATACTACAAGCTAATTTTCTATGTGTCTATGTGGCTTCCCCGCACTCTCTGACCATCCATTATGTTTCTCTTTTTGACTATATACTTCAGGATGAGCAACATAACCTTTGTTTAAACCAAACTGGAAGACAATAACAAAAAGCGCTTTACCGTTACCGTAGTCGCCTGTGCCTTCTGTCCATCTTTACTTTCTGTTACAGATTAAAAATTCATAAAATCGTGTAAAGCTCATTTTTGTCCTTATTTATGTTATTTTAACATACTAAAATTTCTCCTATTAATGTACATTGATAGTAAAGAATAAAATATAACAAAAATCGCTTTACTGTTACCATAACAAAATACAGATTAGAAATTTACGAAATCGTGTAGAGCTTATTTTAAACCTGATTTATTGTGAAATACATTTTTTAAGACATAATGATGACCAAGAGCAAAACATTGCAGGTTATAAATTCTTGAAATCATGTACAGTTAATGTTTCAACATTGTTTTCATGACAATACAACCAAAAGTCTGAAGCTGGATTTCACAGTTAGAACCTTACACGGGACTTGGAAAAAACTGTGTTTTCCAAACGTAGGTAAATAATTAATTACTTTACTTGAATTTCTATTTTGCCTATACTTCCATCAGTAATAAAAAAATCCGAGAAAATATACACTTCACGCAGCTTACAATACGATGAAACTGTAGTAGACAATATTCTCTTTCTTTTCGCAGTCAGTGGTTGATACGACATCATCTATCTACAATCAGGGAAAAGTGAAATCTTTTTAAAACACTTGGAAAGTCTCGGTCTCTCAGTGACATTATTGGAATTTTCAAAAATCGTGATGCTGAACCCGCCAGCACAGCTCTGATGAAATTTTTTTTATTGAATTATACGCGAAAAATTTTGAAACCAATTCCACTTTCAACTCACTTCGGTATAACCTTTTTGCCAAGTGTGCTGCAAAACGTACCTTCTATCTTACTTCTCTACCACCAACAAGCGGGGCCGCCCGACAGCATTCATATAGAACTTACCATCAAGTTCAACAGTGGCAGAAGAATCCACTCGATTGGGGGTGGAAAAAATCCAGAGATGGCCTGATTGCCATAACTACGCAGAAAGGACTTGCTCCAGCTAACCTTCTCAATTGCATTTCTTGCAAATGTCAAAAATGTTGTGGTTCCGCGTGCAGCTACCGCAAAGCGGGTTTGAAATGCTTCAGAATGTGTGCTGTTTGAAACGGAAATGCATGCAGCAATAATGTAGCTGATTTATGTCTGGATGACGACCATGACGACGAACTTGACGTGCTCCAGAACATAAATAGTGTTGGTGAGGATGTCATAGAAGATGCAGAGATGTCGGATGATGGATGCGCCGGTCCGTCGGGTCTTTGATTTAGAATTGAAACTGTGGATAAGGTCTACTGGGATACCACATAAAAATCCGCGCCATTTCTCTACCTGATAGGTGGTATGGAAACGAGAAAAATATCACAACCTACAAATTTTTTCCATATATAGCCTCGCTATGGTGATAAAACATTGTCTCGGTGACGTCGTGCAAACATAGCCAATAGTTGGTGAAACAATTGCTTTATATTTATTACACGACGGGAAAACTCTTTTTTTCCGAATTTGAAAAGCTATATATCATACAAAAAATAGTAAACAGCTAAATTGTAGATAATTTTATAAGGAATGATTTTGAGTAGAGGTATTTTTCCAATATAACGTAATACGGTAAGGAAGATATAGCTAATTCTCTAATTTCATGCGCCATTTTTCGAAGATGGCATCGCGAGCGGCGCGACGCCGTGTTCGCAAAATCAGGTGGTCATTAAGGACCTAAAGATCTAGGTATATGCCAAGTTTCAAAACTTCCCGCCCTTTTGCAATCAAACCCTGTTTTTATGTATGTAGTCATTGACTGGATTTAATGCGTTTTACAAAAACATTTAGTAAACTGACATCTTGAAAGACATCTAATGACCTACTAGCTGTACTACCATGTTGGTATCATGTGACGAGGTCACATTATACACAAGTGGCCGGTCCTATTGGATGAATGCAATACTGAGCTTTGCAACTAAAGAGGTCTTACAAATACAAAATTCTGCATCTCAATCGAGATTTCAAACATAATTTCCGAAGCGAATACAATGTTTTGTGACTTACAGACTAGTTTAATATATAATGCTCAGATGTAGAAGTGAGATAGACAGAATAAATTCGGTTTTAATTTTTTTGCAAATACCGATCTAGGGTACTCATATATAGTGTAATACATGTACAGTCTAGCGCAATAATGCCTGGTACTTTCGATATCTTCCGTCCTTTTCTGTCATTATATGAACTTTAACGCCAGAAGAGGAAAGAAAATATCGAGAGTACCAGGCATTACTGCACGGGGAAAAAAAACGAGTGCAGCACTTTCGAATCGAAAGTGCGTAAGTATTGGTTATCGACACCGAAGATACGACAATGGAACACTGTATCAAGGCAACATGAAATTACTCTTATTTGGCGTTTTTTCGAAACTGCAGCATTGTTTTGTCGGCAGTGTTTCGACTCGACAGTGTTTCAGTTGGAAATGCCAACTGGGTCTTTTTAACGGGGCCGCTACATTTATGCCCGCTTCACAGTCATAAACAGTTGAATTTTTTGTGCCTGTGAAAAAAAAAAGTATGTGTTCGTTGCTAGGAATTTTAAACCTCCTCCGAGTCATATCGTCGTCGGCCTGAAACCCGACACCTTCAACCCGTGGATCAGGGTTACAATGAACCCTTATCAATGTACGTGTTACAAGAAGTATAAATATACGCATATGACCCATATTCATAAATGTGGGCCAATTAAAAGTATATAAATAGAACTGATTACAATTAAAAGTAACGCTTTAATCCAGTCAACAAGTACAGGGAAGAAATGAGTAGCGCTAATTTTTTCTATTACATATGGAATAGCCGATAGCCGAGTGGGTTAAGGCGCGAGGTGACAATCGCGATTAATCACACGGACATCGCACCACAGGGTTCCGGCACTGTCGGAGGAAATGGTTGTATGTTCACGTTTTTCAATGTGTAACCCCCTTCCGCACAAACCTTGGCTTCTAGAATTGGGGGTTGTCTAATTTCTGTGGCGTTTATTTATTTATTATTTATTTATTTGTGTTTTGTTCTGCTGCTTTTCTTGCATATTTCAATGGGTATCCCAGCCAGCGAAAAAGGTACCCCTACTATGGTAGTACTACTGGAAGTAAAGACAAAATAGAAATTCAAGTAAAGTAATCAATTTGGAAAATACAGTTTTCTCCAACAAGTCCCGTATTATATTGCAACTGTGAAATCCAGCTTCAGATTTTTGGTTGTATTATCATGAAAACAATATTGAAATATTAACTGTACATGATTTCAAGATTTATAACCTGTAATGTTTTGCTTTTGGTTATTATTATGTATTAAAAAAATGTATTTAACAATAAATCAGGTTTAAAATAAGGTCTACACGATTTCATAAATTTCTAATCTGTATTTTGTTATGGTAACAGTAAAGCAATTTTCTCTACCATCAATGCATATTAATATGAGAAATTTTAGTCTATTAAAATAACATAAATAAGGATAAAAATGAGTTTTACATGATTTCATGAATTTTTAATCTGTATCAGAAAGTAAAGGTGGTCAGAAGGTACAGGCGACTACAATAACGGTAAAGCGCTTTTTGTTATTGTTTTCCAGCTTGGTTTAAACAAAGGCTATGTTGTTCATCATGAAGTATATAGTCAAAAAGAAAAACATGATGGATGGTCAGAGAGTGCAGGGAAGCCACATAAAAAATTCGCTTGTTGTATTATACATTGGAAGTGTTATGGGGGGTTATAGATTACTCTAAAAAATCTATTTTTTCATTATAAATAAGGTTCGATAAAAATTGGTCTTTTAGGACAATATGCACAACTGTTATCGTTAATATAATTTTTTATTTAATTTGAGTTATCCTATAGTGGTGAGAGGTAAGTGAATCCTCTCATGTGGTCTAATGCTACTATACACCAGACATCACAGATGTCTCCATGGTGTATCGCAACTTGCCATTTTGCAAGTACCGAGAGCGGCGACCTTCAGCCCTTGAGACCCACATGAGAGGATTCACTTACCTCTCACCACTACACCATTTACATTAGTCTCTATAAGACTAGCAGGTTGGCCACTGTCATTTGTCTGCTCCACGACCTATGGCATACTGAGGAGAACTAATAAGTTCGAAACCGGTCTATGTCTGGTCAGGGAGTTGACAAATGACATTGGCTACCAATTTTTTCATGATTTGTAAGGTGTAATTCATTGCAGGTCGGGTATTTGCCCGCTGAGTAGTTGTTTCCTGCAAATCATGTATAATAACAGTATATAGGTTTAAGTCCACCAAGGGCTGAAGGTCGCCGCTCTCGGTACTTGCAAAATGGCAAGTCGCTATACACCATGGAGACATCTGTGATGTCTGGTGTATAGTAGCATTAGACCACATGAGAGGATTCACTTACCTCTCACCACTACACCATTTACATTAGTCTGTATAAGACTAGCAGGTTGGCCACTGTCATTTGTCTGCTCCACGACCTATGGCATACTGAGGAGAACTAATAAGTTCGAAACCGGTCTATGTCTGGTCAGGGAGTTGACAAATGACATTGGCTACCAATTTTTCATGATTTGTAAGGTGTAATTCAATGCAGGTCGGGGTATTTGCCCGCTGAGTAGTTGTTTCCTTGCAAATCATGTATAATAACAGTATTTAAGTTATCCTGTTCAACATAGTCAAAACCAAATAAAACAAAGCACTTACTAATATATAAGCTACTCCATACTTTAAAACATTCAGTATATATGCCTCATAAGTATGACTACTTTCAAGTCCAAATCCAGCTGGTAATTATTTTAACAAATAACCCTGTAATACCTATTAACTGATTAGCCTGGACAGGATCATAGAAATTAAAGTGTATAAAGTCATTTGACTATCATTTGTAAAATAAATGTAGAATAAGCAACATTTTATAATATGACAAACGTCTCGACATTGTTATAATAGTTGTCACGAATTTACTTCTTACTAAAACCCAGTTTAATCATTGAACAAATACTAACATCTTCTGTCAGAACTTAACTTGCACCCTTATTTTTGAGGGCAATACTGATTTGGAACTCTGTTGCATGTCAATAATCTAATAATATATACAGTACGAAGATCGCTACTAGCCGCACAGGGAGATCCTATACAATTATGTAAATGTGTAGGTGACCGGTCTTCTAATAAGGAACTGACGAATTACCACGTGTCATCCCAAAATGTTAATTTGTTGAAATTAATTATAGTGGTCATCAAATAAACAAAAGTATCTTTCTCAAAATAAGTGCGAGTGGGTAGATTTTCGCACGCTACAATAAATAAATTTGTTGTATCACGCAGTGAATGCCCATCGTAGTACAATTTAATTATCTGTAATTTCTCTCCCGTTCAATAAATATCCATTTTTTTAACAGGTTAATATTATTTTGAGTGCAATAATACTTATATTTCGTGAGGTTACCTATGACCTAAGCAACGTAAATAATAAATAAATCCATAACTTCGGCCATCACAGCGGCAATCACAGCGGCGCACAGTGCATTGGATCCCAATCACATTCCATTAGATAACATTCTCACCCGTATTGGACATGTACATAACTGTATAGGATTTCCCTATACGGTTAGTAGCGTAGTAGCGATCCCCGTACTGTACGTCCTATTATCCGACCCAATCAACATAACATTAACATATAAGCATTGATATTTAACTTTTTGGTTAGCCACCCGATACATAAACTTATGGTCAGATTAATGCTCAGTGGTTTTATTTAATCTGACCAAAAACTTGCTTTCGCTTTCAGTACAAACAGATTTTACTCTACGTTTATGTATAAGCTGCAAAATATCACCTTTCGTTACTGACTTAATGTATTACTTAGGTCAATTCACATATCTTGTATGAGAGGGATTATTTATGGTGTCATGGTAGAAATTTTTAAATTCAAACTAATGTGACAATGTTCAATTTCTTTTAACTTACTATTTAATTTAAATAACTAAATGCATGGCTTACCAAGCTCCTCGTCTTCTTCATCAACCTGAAGTGTTGGTTCGGCTTCCTGCTCTGGAAAATTAAGTATAGTAACATTCTTTGGTGGTAGATTATCAGGTTGGCTTTCAACTACAACCGCATCATTCTCCGGTACAAAGACAGCATCCTCATTATTTACATAATCCAGAGTAATAGGCTTGGTAGGTATGGCATACACCACTTTAATAACAACTGGAGTTTCAACAGAAACAAAAGTGTTTTCTCGTACTGGCGCTATCACTGCACCAATTCTTATTGGAATTTTATATCTTTCGTGGACAATTTGGACTTCAGTAGGAAATAGGACGCTTGTCTTCAAACTATAGACTATTATGGGCTTTTCTAGGACAATCCTTACAGCGGGAGTGCATTGAAGTAGATTATCTTCTTCCGTCTTTATGGTCATAGTTGGTTTGGTTGTAGAAACTCCCATGATATGAGCATGTGAAACCATATTAATATTTTCTTTAGACATCAATAGCATCGGTACAACTGTAAATTTATTTGAAACAGAATATGGTATTTCGGCCAATACATTAAGGTTTGGCAATAGGTCTGGTGTTGCTAGGTAAGAAGCTGTGATCCTGTCCTGTATTAAATCGCTGCTATATGTTGGCACGAACTGGGAATATGTTGGAACTTGTTGAGCATAATTACTTATTGAGTTGAAATATGGTAAGTTGTATCTGAAGTAGGCCTCATATGGACTGTATGGATTAAAAAGGTGATAGCTAGATACTGCTCTCAAGGTGATGAGGAATTGAGACAACAGAACCTGAAATTTGAAGAAAATGTAAATAGAATATTAATTATTAATTATAATGGGGCAGACATATTATTTATTTATTTAATTTCCAACGAATGAGAATTTTTCAACTCATTTGAAATTCAAAGATTCAAAATCATATATTCTACTTTAATTTTTAAATCGTTCAAATTGGAAGCTATTAGCGTCGATTTTAATAATGCTGTAATCATCATTTAGATTTTCTGTTATGTATATATAAATAAATAAACATCACAAAAATTAGACTGTATGTATTAGACTGTATACTAAGATTCCATCATTTTTATTAGCTGTTCCCTTATTGTAAATTATTTGATACCCATCAATATTAAACATCTTTAAACAATATATTCAAACTTAAATTCAAATTGTTCCAGGAAAATTTTGAATTGGTCCAGATTATTCGTAATATACTTCGAATGTTGTGTATAATTACTTCCACGTCCAGGAAGTATAGTAACGGAAAAAATATATTTTTTTGGTTGAAATGTCATGAAACATCGAAATTTTAAATTTGAGCGAAAAAATATTCTGTCTGTCTCTCTGTAACTTCTTTCGTGTGCACATTTAATCTGGAACCATTTAACTAGATTATATTTTGATCTGATTCCGTTGGGGGGGTTCAGGGGGTAAATGGGGTAAATAAGGGTAAATAGGCAAAGCAAGCAGGTAAGAGTCCATAAAATTGCAATTTAGGGCATGTACGAAAAGTCAAAGTCTCAATTTTTTTTTTGACATCAGCCACCCCTCACTGTCACCCCCAATACCACCCCACACTATTATGAAAGGGAGTAAAAAAATTAAAATGTGATTTAGTGTGTATACAAAAACGAAACGTCTCAAAAAAAAATGTTTTGGCGTTAGCCACCCCCTCTACCACCCCCACCCCATTATTAAAGGGAGTAAAAAATTAAATTGGGATTTAGTGTATAAACGAGAACCAAGGGACTCTAAAAAAATTTGTTGGCATTAACCATCCCCTCTACCACCCTCACCTTATTATTTAAGGAAGTAAAAAATTAAATTGAGATTTAGTGTTTGTACGAGAACCAAAGGCCTATAAAATTTATTTTGGCGTTAGCCATCCCCTCTAAAACCCCTATTGCCACCCCCACTCTATTATTAAAGGGAGTAAAAAATTAAAGTGGAATTTACGAGTAGTGTGTATACGAGAACCAAGGGCCTCTAAAAAAATTTTGATATCAGTCACCCCTCTACCACCCCCACCCTATTATTAAAGGGAGTAAAATATTATAGTGGGATGTAGTGTGTATAAGACTTGGATACAACTCTGGATGTGGAAGTAGTGATTCCTTAGGCAACGGTTTTTAAAATTATTTGCGTTATTACTTATTTTATATAATTCATTACGTTCACTTGTCTTGCTAATGTATACATTTCTAAAATACTATCATCATAATCTCTTATATGTTGATCCATTTCTATTACAGAAAATGTAATTAAATTAAGAAATGCTCAATGGATTGATAATTATTATACGATATATAATTTTATACATTAAATATGAAAGGAAACCTAATGTTATACTATGCCTATATTAACTGATATAACTAACAAAAATACAGAGATAGCAATGCTAAAATTGCTATAAATCGAATAATTTTGTTCCTAGAAAAAATAAAGGAGGACGACAATTATTGTATATAAACGTGACGAAATATCATTCATTTTTTCATTACAGCGACGTTTCCACATACACAGAATTATCGAAAACTTGAATTGATACTCTTGGTAAACCCCCCCTACAACTCCGAATACCTGCAAAATATTATATAAGTTGCAAGCTAAAGCATTTTTAGGGAAATAGTCCCTGAATTATCAATTATTAGTTAAATATTCATAAAAGATTAGTTATAATCAAAATGATATTTTCTTATGAAATATTAAAGTACGGTTATGTTAATTTATAATTTATTATGTGAATAACTTCTAGTGACGCGACGTATTCACCAAATGATTTAAATTTTTATAATTACCGTACAGATCAATAATTAATAAAACTGTTATGACTTCAGCCACGCCTAAAAATTCTTAATAAAAGTATCAATACGAACATGAACAAAAACATGATGCAACGTTCTCTTCCCATAGATTTTAAGAAAACGAATTTAAATTCGATAGTTTATGTTTATTAATCTATACGTTATTTGATGTTCCTATAATAATATCAATTTCATTTTTGAAATATTTTCAAAGGGATTTCTATCAAATTTGGAGTGGTTATTGAAATGTTTGTCTGTAGTTATTGCAATAAATTGTCAAAAGAATATCTAATTGTTTGTAATTGACCATATGCACGTAATTATTAGATGCGTTTCCATTGTTGCTATCCGTAAATAAATTAATCATTTTTAGATATTGCCAACATTACTTAATTGTGGTCATGTCATATTATTAAATGTAGATTGCTAACATTTCTATTTTTAATATTATTAATGGTATTTTTGGGGGGGGGGGGTTTGGTTTTACGAAATTTAATTCTCCAAGAGGGATACTAACACTTTTGCCTTTCGATCCCATTCCCCACATTTTGGCGTGGGCAGAGGTGGATGCAATGTCTTCTATATAAGAAGCTCCAGATCTAATAAAATCAATCAGTTGCCATAGTAAAGCAAAAATATGTTTACATCTACCAGATATTCCACCAATACAGTTGAATATTGCACTATTTACATATCCATCACTAGGAAGTGTAACATTAGCTCCTGCAACATTGGCCTTTACTATGACTGGATCACTCATAAGGCTATATAATGTAAGTGTAGTAATATGCTGGAGATTTTAAATGCTTTAAACAATCTATAATCCAATAAATGATATTTTACATTTACTTCAGTTGCTTGCTCTTTATAATCTACTATACAGCTTTCGTTGACATTTTGGGGAAATATTGCAACGTTTTTAACCACGACCCCTTTAGTAACACCTATTTTAAATAGAATTTGTCAAGGGGGCGAGCGTAGGTGCGTCTTTACTATGTACATACTTCGGTATGCGATGTAAAGCAACGACAGGCGCAGTTAGTACTTGGATGGGTGACCATTCCAACGGAAACCGCGTTCTCGCCTCACACATCTTCCAGCGGCTTGTATATCAGTATATGAGCGGAAGCTATACAACCTTAGACGAGGGTTGTATAGGAGATACACCATCCTTCGGAGGGGATGTAAAGCCGTCGGTCCCTTGTCTATTAAATGTTAGGCAAGTAAAAGATCCCTACTCTTCTTAAGGGAAGAGGTTCGGCAAAATTCCTGGTTGGGGGTAGCTCGTCTACAGGCGTCGGTGTTAGGCCTCAGTAGCGGAAATAGGTCGACGTTAAATAAATGTATAAAAAAAAAAAGAATTTGTCAAATGAATCGTAATCAATCAAGTAAGGTTAAATCATAAAGTTGAGACAGGCTTACAACTTAATAACGTGAACTTATAAAAAATAACTAGGGACTTTATAACAAGAGCAAATAAAATATGACATAACCGGAGTTAATTAATGTTGGCAATATCTAAAAATGATTAATTTATTCAGGGATGGCAACAATGGAGACGCATCCAATAATTACGTGCATGTGGTCAATTTATCTGACACTGAGTGAGTTCAGAAGGTGTTTGATACCGTGTGACAAATCGAATTAATATATATGCAAAAAACTATTTGCTTTTCAAAGTACATTGTATCATACATAATAATGCGTGTAGGCAACGTGCCCTCATTGTCTAAAAATTGTCAACGGGAGTTCGACATTGGTCCATCCTTTCTCTCATATTATACAATCCATACACCTCTGACATACCTACACACTCTACCACCAAAATATTACTAATACGCGGACGGCACGACCATATATGACCAATCAATCGATTTACGCGCAAATAGCAGCCCAAAATAGATACATAAACCAAATTCAAGTTACCTCACTTGTAACATATACAAATCAGCATGTTAATGATTATTCAAGACTAATGATTTTTTTGAAAAGTAAGTACTTTAGTACACGTCTGTAAGAAAGTGTCAGTTATGAATTTTGATCGTTATTTGGTGAATTATTTGCTATCTCTACTGTATATTATATAATATTTGAGAAAACTTAACCCTAGAAGATATATTTTTACAACCGTGCAGTAAGTAGATAGTTACCGCACATGCCGCCCGTCATTGTATAATTTTTATTCTGCGTGCCATAATTGGATACGTAAATACCTATTATCTGCAGAAAAGAAACAATAGCAGCACTCTCAAAAAAAAAAAATTCTGACTATTGAACGTGAAATATCCATAAAAAAATCTAACTATATAATTTAAAGATTTAAACAACCTATACGGGGTGTCCGGTTACAAACTTCTGGTGCAGATTTTACATGCAAAAAAGTGAAAAAATGTTTATGTAAATCCTTGCCCGCAAGTACTGTCTAATGAAGCTGAGGTCCTTTGAAGATGATACCGATACCCAAAAACTGGATTTTATTTAATATCTCAGAAAGCTTCTGATTACAGGAATGAGCTTTGTACACTTGTTGCTTTCACATTATTTTTAAATTATGTTTTTCCATAAGTGGGGGCTCTGACAGGGCTATGGACACTGCATTAACTTTGTATCCTCTTGTTATCAATTTGGTACCAGAATATCATTCACTGATTAAAAATACAGACAAAAGGTCTCTTTCATTTTAATCATAGCCCCAACGGTTTGCGAGAATGCGGAATTGTTTAAAATATGAATTGATTAAAACATATTTTGGTAGGTTTGTATTATTAATAATAATAATAATAATTTATTAATTCCAAGAGACCAATGTACAATAGTCATTGGTGCAACTATACCATTTGAATAACATGATAGTGTTATCGAGCTAAAATACAAAAGTGTGCAGCAGTAAACAAATCAAATATTAAATAAGTAAACAACAACCAAAACGAACACGTTAAAATTAATTTAAAAAAAACTATATAAAAGAGTAAGTACTATTATAGACAAGTATATAACAAATAAATATGCAATAAATAAAATGAGAACAAAGTTACGAATGTGCATATTGATAAAATTCAGAACAATTATTTAACGATCTAAAAATTCTAAAACACTATATAACATATTATCATGTAAATATTCAAAAATGTTTTTTTTAATTATTTGGTAGCTTATTAAAGCACTTTATTCCAACAAATTTTGATATTTTTTCAAATACTGATAAATTATGACGTGGTATCACCAAATTTATATTATTACGGGTATCGTGGTTATGTAAATCACTATGGGTAATGAAATCGGATAAGTTGTTTTTTACGTACAGCATTTCATAAATATATACGCATGGTAAAGGTGAAAGATTCAAATTCCTGAAAATAGGTTTAAAAGATTGACGTCTACTTGCACCAACAATGTTTCTTACTGCCCGTTTCTGTAATTTAAACAATCGAGATGTATGTGGAGAAATACCCCAAAATATTATTCCATACCTCAGTCTGGACAAAAATTTAAAATGTTAAGCATATAAATCTTTGCGTTAATTCTCTAAGCCTGTATAGTGCGAAACATAAAGAGAGGATAGCTTATGTGACAAATTGTCGACGTGAGATTTCCAACTCAAATTGTTGTCGATATAGAGACCAAGAAATTTTGCGGATGGTACTTGTCTTAATAATTATGTATGGCCTGCCTTAATTAAACAGCTTTCTTATATTAAACTATTCCTTGGTATGTATGAAATTGACGAAGACAGTTTTTGATACATTCAAATGCAGTTTGTTGGAATAAAACCAGCAATAAATGGAGTTACCATATCTTGTAGCTTACCTAAGCCGTCAGATTTTGATTTATTATAACATAAATAAGTGTTATCATCGGCAAACACAACAAAATTATTTTCAGGGTCAAGGTTTCGCAAGTCGTTAACAAATATGAAAAATAGAAGTAATCCCAGAATAGACCCTTGCGGAACTTTGATATTTATATTTATTTCACTCGATTTCATACTGTTAATTTCAACGATATGTTTTCTATTTGAGAGATAGGATGTTTTTCTTAAATGTTTTCTGTTCTTAAAATGTTTTCTTAACCGCCTCTCGAAGTAACCCCCAGGAAGATCTCAAGAATCTTGTGCTAGGCAAAGAGAGACGAGGCTCTACAGTTTAACGTGGACTCCGAACCACTCTTGGGGCAATTTTTTTAATGAAAAATTGTTTCGCCTTGCGGGAATCGAACCCACTTCGCTAGGTAACGCAGTTTGCTAGCCAGTCGCTTTAACACACTGAGCTACCGATATCCGATCATTAACTTTACCCCTGATACCATATTTACTAAGCTTTTCAATAAGTCATTTAGGATTTACAAGGTCAAAAGCCTTGCTTAGATCCATAAATAAACCAATACTTTTGTTGTTATTATCTAAATTATCAAATAATTCATTTATAAAACTTAATATGGCGCTATAAGTGTTTTTCCCTTACGAAACCCATGTTGAAAATTATTTAGTATGTTAAATTTATCGAGAAAATGTGTAATTTTGTTAAAGACGATCTTTTCTAAAATTTTTGATACTGCACTTAAAAGAGATATTGGTTTATAATTTTCCATCTCATATTTACTATCCTTTTTATGATTTTCGCTGTTTTGTAAATATCTGAAAATTTACCGTCAGCTAATGACCTGTTTATTAGAAAAGTTAGTGGTCGAACAATAAAGTTTATAGCTGCCTTTAATAATTTTTACGAGATTCCATCTATTTCAGATGAATTGGACTGTTTAAGACTTTTTATTGCAATATAGACTTCGTTTTCTAAAACAGGGCTAAAAAACATTGTTGGGAAGTGTTTATCGGTTACACTGTAAATATTATCCTCGATTGGAAATTTTGGACTTAAAGAGTGCGATTGTTCAATAAAAAAACGTATGAAGTTCACAGATATTTATTTAGCGTCTGTTACTATATTTTCTTCAACGATAATTTTCGTGATTCTATTTTTTATTTGACTTTTCCCTATAGTTTTATTAATTATATTCCATGTAGTTTTGCCTTTATTATTAGATATATATTAAGTTGCCAACAAATAATAATTAAGTAAAATAAAATCACATACCTAATAGTATTGCTAGTACAGCATGAGAATTGTATCGGCAGAATTTTCCAAGTCATCATCTTTTCTATAAACAAATTATTATCGATTTTCCGCGGCTATTAAGATAAATTGGTGCGTTTAAAGTAAGTTGAGATAACTGTGGGAGATACCGTATATATTTATATGCGTAGAGAGCCGCATTTCATATAATTCAAAGAGTTTTTGCGAAATCGAACGAAAATCAATATGCAGGTACCGTTTTCAAAGGGCCGCGGCGTTATTAGAAAGCTTTTGCGGATAAATTTGTTGATATAAACTATTTTCCATATTTTTACGTTTAGAATGTACAGTGCACCAGAAGTTATACCCTGTATAAAAGAAATCACAGTATTAACTGATGTTACCACCAAATTTTTTACGTAAATAACAAGGTCGACCATTATCTAGACAGACAAATTTCCGCAATGACTAGCAAGGCCGGTTTCAGGTATGTAATTACGCGGAATACCAAAACATAACTAAAAAACAAGTGCAAATTGGTAATTAAATGGAAACTTGGTGTAAATATCGGTAAAATGTAGTTATTATTTTCAAGTATCTCGTTTTATAGGCGTATATCAGTATCAAGGGTCCATTAAATAAAATATAAAGTTAATTTGCAAGAGATTTCCAAATATAACTGACTCCTTAATTTTCTGATCTATAAACCGACGAATGATATATACAGCATACGATAAAATTAAATAGGCAATTAAATTTTTAATAACTTAACAAACGAGTTAAAGTCATTGGAAATAATATTTTTTTAGAGTTTTAGAATTTTTAACACGTTATTTGAATCTAATATATCAAATGGCTGCAGTTACTGTTACTCTGGTTCTTCTTCAGTTCATGCTAGATGCTCAATGTAATTTTGGATTTTCTATGGTAGACTTTGGTATATTTTCTAAGATATCGGGATGAAACAAGAACTAAACTGGAATATATAGACAAAAGTTTTATTTTGCACTTAGAAGTCACGAGAATAGTTCAGTACGCTACTTAAAATATAAATAGATACAAATCAAACATGCACACTTAATTTTATTTATTTGAAAGTATATCATATAAGTAATTGTGAGCATTAAAATTAAATTAATTCCAATTTACATGTTATTATACATTACATGATCGCAGAATTTTCCTTATTCACTGTATTCAATCGCCATCAAGTAACATGAATATGAATAAGGGAGACAATTCAAAGAACGATTTTATTAAACTTCTTATTCTTCACGCATTTTATTATTATCGTACGGTAATTTGTTATTTACACCTACAGGATATGTCATACAACTTTATGCTGATTTTATACCAATGTCCGAGAATATAATGTGGTCAGAAATTCTTCAGGTACATCGAAATGGTTTGTATCACAAAGTAAGAGGAATTGTGGAAGATTTTATTTCCGACAAAAAAAAATTGTAGTTTACCTCTCTGTAATTAATGGCAGTAAATAAATATATTTCAATTTGAGTTATGAATTGTAGCGTCTTTGTATATTTTTTTGTATTTATAAGTTTACGTGTGTAGGTACGTAAATTCAAAAAGTATTTAGTATTGGTTATTACACTTGAGATCCATAATGAACTACGACTATCTAATCTCTAAAATAGTTATATCAGCTGGAATACACTATAGAAATAAATTTATGTTATTTCCGACTGTTTTTCTATTTAAAAGTTCAACTGCTTTTGTGAAATGTCCGTCAAGACTTCACATGTTGCAGAAACAAGGATTCGAAGTTACGAAATATTAAGATGCAGAGAACAAATAATTTAATTTACTTTGGGGCATTGAAAAAGAAGTAAATTAATAGAATATTTTTTATACATGATACGTATTACATAATGGCTCTTCAAAGGTTTTAAAAAGTTTGGATTGATAACTCAAAATGTCGAAACTTATCCAAATAGAACAAATTAACAATTCGTACCGAAAAAGATTTTTAATTTTCTTACACTCCGTCGATGGTATACAGGCAATAGATCGTATTAAAGATAATAAAATAAAAAAAACATAAAATAGGGAAAGTAATCATATTAACTTATACAAGGTGATTCAGAAATTACAGCACCCGCCAAGCCTCATACTATATAAATTGATACTCGTGGTATATGGCCATTTCGTGCCAGTGCCGGAGCCAGGATTCGAACCCGGTGGTGCGATGTCCGTATTGTTAGTCGCGATTGCCACCTCGCGCCTTAACCCACTCGGCTATCGACCAGAAGAACAAACCTAAAATTCCTTAGATGTTAAATGACGGCTGATTGAACTTTTCATAATATTAGTGTTTTTAAGCATAATATATTGTACAAATTCTTGTTATGTTATTAATTGTGGAAGTGTGATAATCAGAAACAATATCAGTTTTTATAAAATACCTCCGATTTACAACTAGTTTCTGTGTTAAGACTGAAAGATTGTAAAGTCACCAGCAGATTACAAACAATTAAAAGAAATGAGTTTAGCAGGGAATTCCAAGCAATTTATTAGTGGTAAGTTGTTACAAGTTAATGTAAGAATTTGGTTTTGATATGAGTTTATTTTGTAGGAAGAAGTGCCATTATTACAAGTTCGGCAGTTGGATAGTCTCTGAATCTGCAATAGACAACTTAAATTCTTGGTATGAGGCTGAAAGTGCTTTTATATTTTCGTTTTTAATAAATATATGTCGTTTAAATTTTAGTTAAGCGAAGATGATGCCAAAGTGAAAATATAGCAGCAACAAATGGTTTATGTAAGGATATATTTCAAGGGCAACTTAAAAGACAAGTTGCAGGTTACATTTGATAAATTAAGAAAGCAAGTTCAATGTAGAAGTACATTTGTCATCAAGTGATCTGCTGCTCATGAGAATTAATGAAATTTGTGATAATAGATAATTGTATATACCCATAATAGATTTTACTTTTATTTATAGGCATGTACATACAAGTTTAACGTAATTCACTGTTCCAAGTTACTGCTAATTACAATAGTAACATACAATAAAATGGAAATATTTAATAAAAAAAAGGGCGTACTTAACAGTTGATGCAAATGAAATAATAACATGCATAAGTTAGGCAAATTATATATGTAATATTAATAAGACAATAGAAGAAGTTCTAACAGAAATTATAATGGTTTGTATAGTTCAATAAATATATAGGTACCTCAAAAGGGGTTAACCGTTGAATGAAATTGTGTACACCTTATTTGTATTGTATTGTAGAGTGATGGGCATAATCGGATGATTTCAATAATCGGATTCTATCTATTCGATTATTGATTATTCTAATAATCGAATGACAATTGGAACTTTTTAATTCGGTGTAGCCGACCATGCTCGTATCGATTCGCGATCACTCAAATCGATGAAGAATGTATTATGCTTTGTTTTAAGTTTTAACATGTTTGGGTAAGGTCAGAGCATAATAGGTCAAAATGCTCTAAGTATATTTTGAATATATAGAAGTTGATATATACCAAGCACATTCATATAAAATATATACATTCTGGTACATCATACGTATACCTATAAATAGGTCGCGTGCGTTGACGTCGCAGCTTTTGACACTCACGGACACATAATCTAGTTGCATCAAGATGGAATACCGGCACATAAATCGAGAATAGTAATTAGATCCTTGTGCCGAATATATCGTGGAAGATGAATAGAAACTAATTGAGTAATCGGGTGGTCTGCATGATCATGTGACATAACTCCATTAGATTTATTCTTACGGAGAAATCTAAAAAAATTAGTATACATTGAGCCAATCGATGATATGACAGACCTATAGAACAAAATATGTGCGAGCGTTGCCATAGTGGATAGAAATACCTTATTGAAAGTAACTGGGAAAGCATTAATTAAATGGTTTAACATGTGTATCCATGATGGAGGAAACAATTTTTAACATTTATTTTAAAAATAAATTTAACATATTTTATTTATTTACGCTCCAAAATAAATTACTGCCCAACCTACTTCACCTAACATAATTAAATTAGACTTAAGGCCACTAGTTATTGGCTTTGACAGAGTTTGATATCTCTTTTTGTTATTATAGAAACTGCCTATTATGTATGTCCAGCTACTACGTGGAATACTCTTAAGTAAAATTTGCTCCCAATAGGAAGTCTGCATTAACATTGTAACAAACATGACGTTTAAAATAATAGTCACACAAATATAGATTCACTCAAAAATCAATTACATTATGAAGAATCTAATACCAAGTACATTTTGAAAAACAAACTGCAACTCCTATATTATTAAATATTTCTATCAAAATTATTCTAATGTATAGGAGTGATATACATAAATTATGAGAACATTTAGTGACCAATGCATTAGTAATATAATGGCGAGAATTAAATATGACGGGAAGATGATCCCCCAGTAATTCCTAAACATTTACATACAATAAATGTATTTTCAAAGGTAGAAATAATAGACGATATAGATTTTGTTTTATCACCATCTCATAATTTGTAATGACAAAATAAAGTTAAAACTTTTAGAATGTACTAAAAAATATTCAAAATTTAAAAAAAATAGAATAGAACTGATATATTTTTATTGTAGCCGTTATTTTTACGATACTTATTAAATGTTCTCAGATATGTAGTTGATTTGGTGGGTTGAAATTCCCGACTATCGTTGTTATCAATTCAATTTTAAGATCCTGTTAAAACCGGCTACGCATTCGGAATATATTCGCACAAACGCCATATAAGCCTTAACTACCTAGCTAACAGTTTGTTAAATTATCTCCATCTATAAAAAGAATCAATTAGGCAGACACAAAATTATTTGGGCTGATTTGCATTTTACATATACAGGATAATTTAAGTGTAGTGGGTATGCAAATTTTGTTCGAGGATGACTGTATTTTAAGTTTTATAAGCAATTCCAATATTTCAATATTGATGTCTATGAAATGTAGCAAGAGAGAACAAAGCTTAGTTGATGTCATTCACAATTTTGTTAAAATTCATTTACTGTCATAAATTCATGAAACTTGTTCTAACACACTAGTCATTACAAACGATATTATGCACATTATTATCAACAAGTTTCATCAGCTCAGGACATCTGACAAACGACATCAGATCTGAAAAATTAGATAAAAGAAATGTGTCGGTATAGAGAAATGCATGAGTTTAACTTCAACATAGGAGTTGGACAATTTTTAAGACGTAAGTGTCGAATTTATAATATTTTTACCATACTGTCTGCAACCTGAATTTGGTCGATTACGGCCATATACTTGAAATTACAAAAAAACAAATTGTATACGATATTTTACAGATAATTATACAGAGTGTTGCATTACTTACCTATAACTCTCAAACTCAATTAGGGTGATAACTGTTTGAGACGAGTAGCTTAAGCGTTTACGCTAAAGCGGTTGCTGAAAGAAAATGAGATCTGCAGTGAAGTTTTTGTGTACTTCTGGTTCCATACACAAGAGATTTTTTTTTATTCACTATCTTTCCATCGTAATTTTGGCCTACCTCTACACCTACCTTCCCCGGGCTGTGCCGTTGAAATTCGTCTTGGAGGGTTGTTTTCGCGTGTCGTTGCCAGATGTCCTGCCCATCTCAATCTTCTATCCATATAAAGAGTAGAGCATCTCTACCATTGGCTATTTGATTATAGTTGTTATAAATATCATGGTTGTATCGTCTCCTCCATATACCATTTTGGCGGATTGCACCAAGTATTCTCAGGATTTTACGTTCGAAGATAAGAGGTTTCCTTCTGCTTTGGAAATGGTCCACGTTTCTGATCCGCATGTCAGTGCTGGTAGGATAAGGCTCTTATAGATTGTAAATTTAGTTATCTGACGTAGATATTTGTTTTATAGGAGTATACTTAGCCCAAAGTACCACTTGTTCGCTAACAATATCCTTTGGTTTATTTATTCCGAGGTAGAATTCTCATTTGTCACAATGAAGTTTAGGTACGTAAATTTTTTTACTACTTCAAAAGCTGCCAACGCTGAAGGTTTTACCAATATTTCTGGCTGCGTTAGTTTATTCGCAGGCTCATGTTTTCTGACGTGGTTGAGAAGGTAAGAAATATTTACTTTAATTAGAGAATAATGCGTGAAGTTAGGCTAAGTCACCTGCATAGGCCATGGTTTGTGAATATTTATTAAAAATAGTTCCTCTGTTTTCTAATTCGGCGTCCCTCACAGCTTTATCCAGGGCCATGTTGAAAAGAAGACACCCCAGCGCATCTCTCCTCTGTAGCCCTACGTGTGTTTCAAAAATCGCCCCTGTATTTGTACTTTGCAGATAACTTTATGCGTTGTAAGTCTCACAATATGTCTTATTAAATTGTCAGGGATGATGAATTCATGCATGGCTTCATACAGTTTGTATCTCAGCACACCGTCATACGTTAATTTAAAATCTATAAACAGGTGGAAAGTATCTATGTTGAACTCGTGGATTTTTTCTAGTATTTGGCGAAGCATAAAAATCTTATTTACTGTTGATCGACCAGGTCTAAAAGCACTTTGATACTCCCCAAGGAGTTCCTCAAATTACACACATAAACGGCTGTACAGAACACTAGAAAATACTTTGCATCGTCAGAAGGCGATTCAAGCTGAAAACCAGTCTTATTTGCCTTCCGATGATTTTGACAATGTTAACGAACAACGCATCGAGTAGTGTATTCTAGTGTAGTATTTAAATCTTTCGGCATTTTTTAAAAGTGGTTTTTAGATTGATGATAAATAGTCCTCACATGAAAACACCCCCACCACCAGGATCCGGACTCGTAGGATTGTCTCCTTAATTAACACTACGCACCATATAAGTTGGGGATGTTCTCAAATGCTCAAAAATCTGTAGCTCTTGGTCTATAATATACGTTTCGTTGTGATTAAACAAATAACGAAATTTTTCTTTTAGTTCTCCTGTTTCGAAACAAATCAAACTGACAAAAACTAATAAATATTTAAATAACAATGTATTTAAAAGCATTTTAATGCATTTACTACAATAAATATATGTTAAATATTGCACATACATTGTATTATCTCTGTTTGTCAAATGATGTCTGTTATTATGTCTTATAATTATTGATATTTCTTAATGAATGCTACTTTTTAAATAATTATAAAATATCACTTTGCCAAGGATGTAAACGAGATTAATTACCGGTCTACCTTTTATCTTCTTGAAGAATAATGTTAAAAGTAAAAACTGAAAAAGAAGGATAACTGCTATTGCAGCATCGGACTGACATGTAACATGGATTAAGACAACTAGTTTATTAATCTCTATAAAAGACATAAATCCTTCATTATATTTAAATTTATATATATATTTTTTATATTTATAAACTTATTGGTATTGGCCGGCGCAACTAATAACTCAACCATTTAAGAATGTAAGCATTTGACAATTAATTATGAATGTTATTTATTATACAACGAAAAATGTGAAAATTTTTATAATGAAGTAAAACCTAGCAAAGTAGGTATTATCTAAAGGAAATATCTTATCTCCGGTATGACCGTATATTGAGACCTAGGGATTCACAAAGTAATGGGATTCACCTGCTTATCTAAGGTATTCATGAAACTTTGTTATTTCCTAACTTAAAAATGGGATGATAAATAGAATTTCAAATTTGGTACATTCTCATTACGGATTTTGTTTTTATTACTCCTTCATTGAGGTCTCTAGACTAAATATGCAGTGTTTTCGTAAAATAGTAAGTGATAAAAAAATATTTTTTTTCTGTAAAATCTCCCGGGCATATCAAAAAGTTCATATTGAATGTCATTTTTTGATATATTTTGTAAATATTTTAACAAAGTTATGACATCATCAATATTATTTATACGGCAACCCCCATCTTTTCTTACGGAATTTGAAAGCATTTTATTACATGAGGTACGGTAAATATCGACGTAGGAATTTTTTTAGAAAAACTAACTTGAAATTTAAAAATACTAACTTTATTAGAAATGTGAGAATTTCAAAAACAACTAATTAAATGTTCAAATTACGCTCCATTTGCAACCTGACAATATTCAAAGCTGAGCTCGACAATCGACATACGCACTGCTTTTTAAGTCCGCTGCTAGTGTAATTTTCTGGTTCGGTTATTTCATTTGGAATAGACCGGGAGATGGTGACCGTTGATAGGCTCCGATTTCTTACAGCATGCCTTTTAGAGGAGTGAAAGTGTACCATGTGACAATAAAAGTGCTCTCCCGATGCAAGCGACAGCGACCGGAGACCGAGACATGTACCACGTGACAAGCAGATACCAACGACAAGGAGGGCTACCAAAGGTGCTCTCGAGTAGCCCTCCCTGTCATTGGTCTCTGCTTGTCATGTGGTACATGCCTCGGTCTCCGGTCGCTGTCGCTTGCATCGGGAGAGCAGATTAAAGAAAAGCGGGTACTAGTCGGCTGCACGCTTTTCGGTAATATGGAAAGTTCCACTAAAACGAAATTTTATTGTTTTTCTCAGATATTAAAACGCTTGCCCTTTTATTAAAAGAAAGCTAAAACAAATTTAATGTTTTAGTAATTATAGGCATGCGATTCGCAGGGGCCCAAAAGACTCGAACGGACACATGAACTTTCAAATATATATATATATAATTTTCCTCGTTCTCGTGCTGTATGCCGATAAAAAGAATTAAATTTTGTGTCGTAAAACCCTTATAAACAAAATTGGCATACCGCCCTTGTTGGTCCAAAAATGGAAAATTTATGAAAAGTTTCGCGAAAATTTCAAACGATTTGACGTGATCTTAAACAACAGCAAATGAAGTTAAATTTAAATTTTATAGTGTAAAATGTCCTAAAAAATTTAAATCATGCATGCTGAAGAAGCTCATCACGTCATAAATAATAAGAAAAGTTGCAAAAAATAATAAATTTTTGTTAATTTATTTTGCATGCCTTTTGGCATTTTGCAAAATAATGTTGTTTAAGCTCAAATAAAAAATGGCATGCATATTGCGAAACCCGATATTGAAAAAATGTGGAAAAGTATTAAAAAATTAATTAAATCGGTATAAAATTTACAACAAAGGTTCCATCATATCATACATCATGCCATTTTTTATTTAATAACAAAGTACTTTTTACATATTTTGGAAAAAAAATCTGATTAAATTTGCAATGCTCCAAAGTTTTAATTATTTTTCCATTTGGCCCAATTTTTAACATAATTTTTTAAGACGTTAAATAATCTATAAGGTAAAATTCAACATATCTGACTTGTTCGGCGTAGCACAGTAAAAGATGACTTTACTACGCATACGTATAGTGCTAATTCTTTAGAAGTATTAAAGATATATTTATGAATACTATATGTCTAATATATATCGTTTGTCGCTATCAAGCGACAGAAAGTAGAACTGGATTCTAGATAAATGAGGTTAGTCGGGAAAATAACTTTTTGACAGTTAAGAGTATTTTGCGTGAGAATGAATACAATTTGGTATTTTTACTCCGTGATCATGTAATGAAAATCCACTCTCGCTCCATTTTAACACTATGTATGCATATTGAACTCAGCACAAGATGGTTAATAATCTTTATTTGAACGCTCTCGATAATTGCCTCCTCCTTCCTAATTAACGATTTAGAAATACGGCATTTAAACCGGCTTGGACAAGGACTGCGTAATGGGGAAGTGCTACATCTTGTTAAAAGAATTAGTCGTTTCTCGAAAGCTCGGGTTCTTCTGGATCTGGATCCAAAGTTACCAGTGAGGAAATGAGGATGTTTTGAAGAAAATGCAAATACCTCACTCCGGTTAGGGTGTCCTTAAAGAAATGATGATTCAAAATAGTATGTATGAGGATCTATCTGGGAATTCAAAACTTAATAATCCTTCCTAAGCCCTCAAGATGTTTTTCCAAACAAAAACTCAAAGGATGTGATAAACACTGTAACTGTTGACTCATAAAGAAGTCATAAAATTATTTCTTGCCGATTAAAAACACTTGGGATGTAATAAAAACAAATTTTGTTATATAATGAGCAACTCATCGAATACGATAAAAATTAAAACTGTATTGTCTTATAGTGAATACGACCAGAATTGAAACCGTATAAAAACTAAAAGCCGGCAAAAACAGCCGGCAGCTCTTTATTGTTTTTCTTATGACAAGCATTTCTGTTTACCTCCGCAACAGATGCCGACTGTTTTTGTCGGCTTTAAGTTTTTATACGGTTTCAATTCTGGTCGCATTCACTATACAAATAAGCCGACAATCGAATGAATATTCGATACAATATTAACTTAATTAGTCTCATAAAGCATTAAGTACATCTTTTCTGATGAAATAACAATAAATATTAGAACTTTATTGTCTTGTAAAAACATAATTACTGACAAACTGAAAAGCACAAAGGATGAAAACTATAACTGCATTGACAAGAACGTCAATTATTTCTTGTCGGATAAAATCTCTTGGGATATGATAAAAATTGAAGCTCTGTTTTTTAATAAAAACTAATAAATCTTCAAGCACTTTTTATCTCTTGAACAACTCATAGAATACGGTAAAAATTAGAACTATATTATCTTACAAAACACGAAATATAACAAGAATTTCATGTCTGATAGAAACTTGTAGGATTCAGTAAAATATTAATATTCTTATACTCTTCAAAATTCAAAAGTCCCTCACTAACCTCTAGACTGGTGAACAACTGATAGGAAATAATGTAAGTTAAAATTGCAGTTTCTCTTAAAAACTCATAAATTCTTAAGTATTTTTTGCCGAATAATTACTCATAGATAACTATCAGAATTTGCTCTGCGTTGTCTTAATATAACTCATATATCCATCATAATTCCCTGTCTAATAGAATACGACCAAAAATTCAAACTGCATCGCCTCATTAAAACTCGTATATTTTCAATAAGCCTCAGAAACCCATAGTAAATCATGAAATTTTGTAGAAAGTGTATACAGCAATATGACATACATTGCAGATTAAGATTATAAATTCTTAAAGAGGCATAAATTGTTTACATGTTTTTTATGTGCCTTAATCGGGCATTTTTGGCAGGGATTGCAAAATTGAACTCTGTATGACCCGAACTAAAACTTTTGCAGATTAGTGGATATATGAGAAAGTTTGTTCTTATGGGATTTTGTAGGACTATGTCTCCAGAGCGATGCGACTTGATATAGAGGTCAATTAGGTTAATTCATCATAATCTTACTTACTTTACTTACCCACAACGCTCTTTATAATAATAATAATTGATTTTATTTGTAGATAACCAAATACAAAATAATTATAAAATAATTACAAAGTTAAAAAGTTAATAACGCATCTATCAAAGGGCAGATTTCGCTGTTACTCAGAGTATGTAGAACTGCGCTCTTCCCCCTCAACTCCAAACGCCCACCAAGGATAAATGGAACACACACCCATAAATAAAGTGAATTAAAATGGACTAGATGGACTAAGCTGAGGATAAAACAAATTAAAAATTTTACAAAATTGAACAAATTTAAAATTATGCAAGGTGTCACTGATAACCTAACCGTGGTATACAATAAAACAATTGTTAACTGACTCTTTTCTATCGATAATACTGATATAATTATTGTCGGCAGATTTATTCTCATAGTAATGCCACTAGTTATTCATTTTGGCACTCTTGAAAAAGTTGCAGTAAATTATTCTGTTGGTTGACATGATTATTAATAATATTGATACTCAACCTATTAATATATTGTAATTATCTTAATCTTAATCATAAAATGTAACTTATATACCTGTGCCATGTGTATACAATAGCTCGTGATGACTGAAGTGGAACAAGAATGTCCAAACAATAATAAACGTAAGTTAACAAGTTGAGTGCTTATTATTGAAATCGGCCACATGCATCATACAAGGTGGTCACTAGAGATACGCAAACTTTAATGATTTATTAAATTATGGTTTTAGAATAAAATGTAATTATAGTTTTTATTAGAAATTTTAATAATGAAACTAAGGATGCATTTTTATGGTAAAACACAAATTTGGATGGAAGATAGAAGGTCACTATTAGATGATTATGAAATTGCTCAAAATGTTTTCGGCAATGTATAATTCATTAATTCATTGTAATTAAAACAATTGACATTCTTCTTCTTATTCTTCCTATATGTGAAATTTTCGTCACTCAAGCATTAATCTAATAGGCCCTCTTTTATTGTAAGGTACACTTAATATCATCATCTCATATGACCATAAAATACACCTGTGACTGCAAGTCTTTATATTTAATCGTTTGTAATTGCCTATAATTATCTCATCGCGCTATAACCATTTTTTCACCTACTTATGGGGTGATAATACCTATATCAATAGGTGTTTATTTACTGAATATTTCAGTACCTAGAATATTATTTTTTTCAGTATTACCTACATCTATCATCGTCACCATATCCATTTTCTTGCACATTCCAGATTACCGTCGTTTCCTTTATTTTGAACTGATAATCAAATGTATTAATAAAACGATTCAAAATTTCAAAATTGGATAAAGTTTGGAAATTATCGTCAACAGTGACAAAAAAAAAGAAAATTGGCAATACCACCTTCAAGAAATAATTATGAATTTCTACTCTAACGTATCAAGCCTCCAGTCGTACCAATTTGAACCAAAATCAATCGCATTTCAGTCTACGTTTAATATATCATTAAAATGTCACTAGTAGTGGGAGTGCTTCAATAACCTCTATCTATTCTCATCGGAAATTATCGAGATTAAAGAATTGATGTTCATCAAAGTTATACTCTCTATTGTGATAATATCCACATATTCGAAGGACAATATCAAATTCTACTGAGTACAAATACTCTACACATAACCGAAATAATATATTTGTTTAATTTGTCCGGTGGCGACCGCTTTCGAAATATTTACTATTTCATTTTTACATCAGTCGTTATGTGAAATACTGCACTAAGAAAGAAATTAGTTTTCCATAATATACTTATCTACAATACTCATATTTTTTTAAATGAAGGGTGGATTCGATTTTTCATGAAGTTTAACTCTGTATAATGATCGACAAATCATTGACAGCACCAAATACTGTAAATATTAGGTAATTGCATCAAATCCAGGTTGATTTAACTTTATACTTTGTACCATATCTTTATAATAAGAGAACGTATTTAAAATGACATTGATTACACATGTTTTTAAAAACTACATTGACAACGCCAATGGTTGTTAATCATATAGAGTGAAACATTACGAAAAATCGAAGCTATGCTTTATTTAATTTAAAAAATGAATAATCTGTATACATGCTTTAATTTGTGGTACTGTCGTGAACAAAAAAATTGGACAACTATTTTTTTATAATGTAAATCTGTCTCTGTTTGAATATGTAATGAGTAGCCGAAGTGAAACAGTTATTAGTATTATTGTATTTTGTATATGGTAAGGCTGAAATTATTACACATTTTAAAAAAGTGGAGAATAAACGGCACGAATAGTAGAAATCCTTGATCAGGGGACAAAAGATATCTAACTTAACAGCAAGAGACTAACTATTAATATTTCGTTATTGCACCATTGCTATTTATAACTTCTATGAGTCTGTTTGGCATAGAATTAAATAAATTTAATAATCACCAGTAATAATATTTTCCCATGCATTTATTATTTGCAGTAATTCTTGGGCATTCCGATGGTCTCACATTTCGTTTTTGGATACTTCTTACGAGTGGTCCCCATACATCTTCCAGGGGGTTAAGATCTGGACTATGACTGAGTCAGTTAAGAACATTAATGTTGTTATCTTGAAATCAGTCAGTTACACGGTATGACCAGTATGAACGGAACAATTATCTTGTTAAAATATGAATTCATTATTAGGGAATAATTGGCATACAGAAGGGAGCATAATATCGTCTAAAATCCTAATATACGTTTCACTGTTAAATCGTTCCTCAATATAAATAACAAATAAATGAATAAACACCACAGAAAAACGCGGACATACAACCATTTCCTCCGACAGTGCCGGAGCCAGGATTCAACCCGGTGGCACGATACCCGTATGATTAATTGCGATTGCCACCTTGCGCCTTAACCAACGCAGCTATATGCCACAAAACACCAGAACCACGTGCCGATATCCAGGTCCACATATTAACAGAAAATCTACTACTTTTATCATTGTTAGATATATATTGCTCATCGAATTGAGTATTCGCAGGTCGGTAATCACGAATACGACCGCTGTGTGTTGACTGGAAAGTTTTATCGTCTGTAAAAATTACAAAATTCCAAAAATCTACATTATGCACTAAAAATTCAAGCGCAAATCCTAGTCGAGCTTCTTTATGTTCATCTTTAGCAAGTATTCTTGCGCTGCTGGATGACAGCGTACCTTCGATTCTCTTACTCGATCGAAAATTCGCTTCTTCAGCAGCCTGAATAACTGAGTAAAATGGTTTTCTACTAATATATTTACCAATTGCAAATCTTGTTGTTGGGCTGATATCCGTCACCCTGATCTAGGATTTCTACTAATCTTTCAATTTTTTTTAAATGTTACGCACCAAATGTTATAACGCAGTACAATTATTTGTCTCATTGATTATCCATCTTCTACTTTAGCAATAAGTTCAGCTTTAACTAAATCGCTTATATGGGGCATATCAGTTTTTACACGCTTGCAATAAATTTTGACAAATAACTGACAATGTCACAAAAATCCAAGTTAGAGATGTACACAACTAGATTTTAGCAAAAATGCGTTATAAGACTTATCCCATTTTTTTGGACACGGCAGTACTCCAATTTGAAAACACATATATAAATTTCATATTCCCTTGAGCTAAATCGTGGGAACCACTTCGTATTTATGATAATAAATGGTAATGAATAATTTTATTTTCTGCATAGATTTCAGACGTATAAATATATATATATAAATAATAATAATAATAATAAATGTTCTTTATTGGAAAAATCCAAAGGGCTATCGACCGAAGTCCTTCTGCCCATGTATTAGTACATTATTTACATAGATTTTATGATTAATTATTAGATAGGTACCATTTGTGACTTATGTATATGATTATATATATATATATATATATATATATAGTTATATATAAAAAAAATAACATATATTATATATATATATATATATATATATATATATATATATATATATCTATGGCTTATGTTGTTTTCTAAACCAGTTGCTGCATCTTCTCAATTAAGGTGTGTTCAGGTGTCTTGAATTTAGGTCTAATACTACGATTTCGTGTTGTGCAGTATTCTTCAAATTTTTGGAAGTTGTGTTGTGCATTGGCGAATTTTGTTTGTAGCTTAGTGAGACGTTGTTGGATTGGTTCTATTTTTGTTTTTTGGTATAATACGGTGTTCGATATATTATGTAGGGGATTACGTTGGCGTAATTTGGTAATACTCCTGAGGGCCGTCCTTTCTGCCACCTCCAAATTCTTTTTTGCTTGTGGTCCACTGTTAAGGTAGAGTATGTGTCCATATTCCAATATGGGTCTACAGATACTTTTGTAAATATTTGCTGATGTTGTTGTGGTTATACCATCATTTTTATAAGTTAAAGCTCGGAAGTGTTTGGCTCTTGTATTTATCTTTTTCTTTGTGAGGGCAGTGTGTTGATTAAAATTAAGCTTGTGGTCTATTTGAATTCCGAGGTAAATAGCTGAAGTTTTAGGAGCTATTATTTGATTAGCAATCGTTACTGTGGGTGACCTTGGTTTGGGAATATGATTGAAAATAATGAGTTGAGATTTCACAGGGTTAGGTTTAAGTCTCCATATATTGAACCAGTTTTCTGTGTCTGCTATCAGTTATTGCAGTTGTTGGATTGTGTTGCGGAGGTTGGAATTGTGAGATATTAAGGCGGTGTCATCAGCGAATTGTAGCATGTAGGTACTCTTATTAAAATATCTCCAGATGACTGTAACTATATATGTCATGGCAATAAATATTGTATAAAATAGGAGAGAGCGGTGATCCTTGTGGGACCCCCTGTTCTGGTACGAAATGTTCGGAATAACTGTTATTTATTTTAATTTGCAATTGTCGCAGATCTAGAAAGCTTATTATTAAATGTATTATATAGTCAGGGCATTCTAAAATTTTTAGTTTGTATATAAGTCCCATATGCCATACACTGTCAAAAGCTTTGTTGATATCTAAAAATATAGCTGCTGATTTGTCTCCTTACAGTTTAGCCCTTTGTACATTTGATGCAAGTATTGCTAGTGGGTGGAGCATGGAAGACTTTGGGGTAAAGCCAAATTGGTAACCTGGTATTTTGTGCTTGACATGTTCTTCTAGTAGAGTTTTTATGATTTTTTCGAATATTTTCCCCAGTGCAGGTAATAGTGTGATGGGTCGATAGTTGGGAGCTTTAGAATGATCTGTGTTGGGCTTAGGGATAGTTATTATCACTCCTTTTTTCCATTCGTTAGGAAAGTACATGTTCTGGATACAGAAGTTGTATATTTTAATAATATGTTGGTGGATATCATAATTCAATTGTTTTAGAATGTTGTATGAAACATTATCAATGCCTGGAGCTGTGTTTTTGCTTTCGACAATAGTTTTTTTTTTTTTTTCATACATTTATTTAACGAGGCCTAACACCGACGCCTGTAGACGAGCTACCCCCAACCAGGAATTTTGCCGAACCTCTTCCCTTAAGAAGAGTAGGGATCTTTTACTTGCCTAACATTTAATAGACAAGGGACCGACGGCTTTACATCCCCTCCGAAGGATGGTATACCTCCTATACAACCCTCGCCTAAGGTTGTATAGCTTCCGCGCATACACTGATATACAAGCCGCTGGAAGATGGGTGAGGCGAGGACGTGGTCTTCGTTGGAACGGTCACCAATCCAACTACTAACCACGCCTAACGTTGCTTTACATCGCATACCGAAAGTATGTACATAGTAAAGACGCACCTACGCTCGCCCCCCTCGACAATAGTTCAAAATAGATTTCTTCATTTATAATCGGGTGTTCGTTATTAGGAATGATGTTACGGTAATTTTGGAACCAGTTGTTCACGGCATTATAATTTTCTTCGTTGAAATTTGGACTCTGTTCTTCGGAGTAAGCTTTTTTAAAATGTTCTGCAAATACCTCAGCTTTGTCTAAATCTTCAGAGAAATAATTTCCATTTTCTTCTATGGTAGGTATGTCGTTTTTCTTTTTATACCTTGATAGCTTCTTTACTTCATGATAAAAATTTCTACCTTGTTTTTGATTGATGTTGGCACATGTATCTAACCACTTTGCGTTCTGTATTGTTGTATTATTCTATGAATGTTTTTATTATAATCATTTATGGATGTCTTTATTAGTGGATCTGGGTTATTTCTATATTCCCTGTACAGTCTTCTTTTTGTTTTGATTAATTTTATTATATACGGGGGTAGTTCTTGGGAGTAAAATTTATTATTTGATATGGGTAAATTTGTCATGATGGAATTAGAGAGCTTCTCATTAAATTTTTTTATAGCGTCTTGTGTTACTGCTTGTTCTTTTATTTCTTTAAGATATGTTGACATTTATTGGTTAACTTTAACTACATCGCATTTATTCAAATTGTGTTTGATATTTACATTGTTTACTGTAGGTTCTTGCAAATCGAAGTTGATTTCTACAGCTAGGTGATCCGAGCCAATATCTGGTATGAGTTCTACTTTCTGGAAGTTGTTGGTTAAATTTTTTGTATGTAGAATGATGTCTGGCGTCGAGTCAATATTATTCGGCATTAGGAATGTGGGCGGCGTCTCAAACTGTGAAAAGTTGGAGTTATTTAGAAAATTTTTGATTTGTTTTTTCTTTGCTCTGTTGACATTGAAAACTCCTATTATGATTGCATATTTGTATTGTGCAGCTTTGGTGAATATATTCTCTTCTATTCTGGAATTAGGATGAACGTAAACTAGGAAAATATGTAATTTTTCATCTTGAAATGGTGTCGACATGTGTGTAATTTCGTTAAGAGGGTTATTTAACCATGGGGAATTTTCCTTGTGCATTGATAGATTGGGGTGGCTCTGAATTATGCTTCCTCCTCTTGCATAGTTGGTGATTGAATTTCCCTTCAGTTCTATAGTTCTCCAGTTACGGTATTGTATATTGGTTTCTTGTTTGTGCTTGGTTTCCACTAATAGAATGCAGTATATATTGTTATTTTCCACATAATTATATAGTAAGTGTTTTTTTGTCTGATAGCTGTTTATATTGTTGTATAATATCCTAATTTGCGAGTTGAATTTGTCTATTGTTAGCTCCTTGTATTGGTTCAGTTGGGGAGTCGGAGTTGGGTAAATCCAAGTCAAACATTAATATGTAAATTCTATTAGCTGAGAAAGCAACTGTTGTGTCAATATTATAGTTGAATAAATCGTTTTTTGAGCTTCTTAATAAGTTCCTCCCGATTGATGTTTTTCGGTTTGTTCAGTTTTGTGACATAGGTGTTGATAATTAGGTCATGAATTGTTATAGTTGAGTGTATCTTAGTATTTTTTTTAGTTTCGGGTTTTATATCTTCACTTCTCAAGTTTAAAGGTTTTATTGTTGAGTTAGGGATACCCTCTATGGGTTTCATGGGTCTATTCGGACATTTATAGGACCAAGCTCTATGATCTTCAGATCCACAAGACATACATTTGGGTGGCAGTGTTGAGGTACAACTACTTGAGTGATGGTTTCCCAAGCACTTGTCACACTTATTGGGGGTTGTACAATTTTCTGTAGTGTGTCCAAATAAATATATATATATATATATAAATTTAAGATAGGACGTCAACAATAAAAAATAAATATTTTATTATGCAGCTTAAGGAGAATAGCTTTGAGTAGATAATAATTCTATAATGTTACTCTTTATGCAAAAGAAGGAACGCATAAATTTGACGCATTTTATTGCTTCCCTATTATTAAACTTTGGAAACAATATTAATTACAGCGACAACACCCTGTAATCGGCGGCGAAATATTATCGCTATACTTACCTATCTTCCGCCGCAGCTCAGGTGACCTCATTCATGGTTTTTACCAACACCGCATTTTCCGACATCAACCAAAAGTGCTTGTAAAAATATATGTATAAACAGGTTATTATATTGAAATCGTTTTAAATACTCTATTTGATAAAAAGATAAAGTAGCAAATCACTCGGATAAAGACCGGCCATAGGTGCTGTCGTTTCTCTTCACCTTCATGAAAAAGACAGGCAGGTGGAAAGCACTACATTAGCTTAGTAGGCCGGGTCCGGGAGCGGAAAATCAGCCCAGTTCTGATTCAGTAACACGATATATAATATGTTCTCCTACGTAATTTTTCGCGCTGAATCGATTGCGTGGGATCCTAGCTCTCCTAACCCTGTAGTTTGGCCAAGAATCACCCCCGGAACGCGTTTTCCGCTATTTGCGTTGCGGGACTGGTTTCTTTTTCGTTTTTTTTTCTAGAAATATTTTGAAAATGATGCATACCAGTCCAGAAGCCCAGATGAGAAGCCGCGGAGGGGATGAAACCTTCCAACGCAAAATTGGTCCACTTCTAATAGAGAAACATGATATAATATGTGTTCCCCTACGTAATTTTTCACACTGAATCAATTGCGCGGGGTCCTAGCTCCCCTAATCCTCTAGCTTCACCCCTATTGGTCAAAAACTAACCCCCAGAATGCGTTTTCCGCTATTTGCGATGCGGGACCAGTTTTTTTTTTTTGGTTATTCTCCAGAAATATTCTAAAAAATTATCGCACAGCATCGATTGAAAGAGTAATCCAAATTCCATTCAATATGCAATTTTGCATAAGAATATTGTTACGTGTTTATACCCTCCAGTAAACACCCTGTACGTAGGTTCCATAAATCGCAACAAGAATCTTTACAAACCACTACTTTATTTATCACTTGAATTATAACAATTAATCCTTAAAAATAACACAACTAATAATAACTTTAATATAACATAAATTCACTACTTTAAATCACAACTTATTACTGTTCTTTTTCATCTGATCCAGCCTTTCACCACTTCGCTGTTGCTTCGGCTCCTGTTTCAGCAGTTGCGGTTCCTGTTTCGGCTCCGGTCGCGAACTTAATTCGCTTAGCACTTTTGCGACCATTTTCTGTATGTCCGTAAACATAACAATCAATCTCGTCTTATCGGAGCGGATTTCCTCTTTGTTTGCAGCGTTTACTTCCTCGGGGTTCCATTTTCGACAATCTCGCATCATATGTCCTGGTTTGCTGCACTGGTAACACCGGATACCTCCGCTTGGCTTTACATCTCCTTGTCGGTTTTCCTGTTTTGAAAACTTGTCTTGGTCATTAATTGGGTAAACATCTTGTGTATGTCCTCTAATTTGGTATCCAAACTCGTTTCTTCTGATTGGACTTCTTCTACAGAGACAGCTTGTACTCTGTGCTATGGGGAATCCATATAGGCGGCTTCTATCTCAAGTGCATGGATCAATGCTTCGCTACTACTCTTATGCCAAGATAGCCTGATCTCCTCGTCTTTAATGCTATCAATAAACTCGTCATCTGTCAATTGCTCCTGGAACTGTATTGGTGCATTCGGGTAAGCCAAGTGTAATAATATTATCTCATATTTTTGCAATTAAAGGATTTAATAAATAGTATAAAAAATATAAAATAATTAAAATTTGTCCAATTAAAATGTATGGATCTTCAACTGGTCGTATTCCTATTCATGTTAATAGAATAAAAATAGTAAATAAAATTCAAAATATAAATTTATTTATAGGATAGGAGGTATTATTTTAATTTTTTTTATTAATAAAAGGTATAAAGTAAAGAATGGCAATAGATATAACTAAAGCTCTCTCTACTGCAGCCCTCAAATTCTCGTAAGCTCTCCCCAACTTTTTGTATACGTGATTTCAGCTAAGTCCGATATAACTGAGCGAAGTGTTGATCATCATATCTTAAATCGAATGCAGCCTCTAAAACTTTAACATCCTTTTGCTTTGCTGCGCCACTGGTATCGTCTGTAACAGTTCTAAAGTTTGACCTCTCAATGCTAGAACTAATACCATAGCCTTGTCTTCGTCACTCCAGTTGTTTGCTTCTTATATATAATCCATGAAGTTTTCCTGTCAAAAGAGGGAGGTTGTAATCGAGGACTTGATGACACTACTAATTGGCCTCTGTTTTCTCTCAAGTGTCGCTTAAGCCGCTATATTTCTCCTCCAACTACTCGGAATTTTCGTTCAATATCACTCACTTTTCCTTCGAACGTCAGCCATTTTTCCCTGAATGTCACCAACTTCCCCTTCGACGTCACAACTTTTTCTTCAACCTTATCTACTTTTCCTTTCACTTCGCTTACTTCAGTCTTTACGTTGCCCATTTGAGGTCTTCAACGGCAGAAAGGATAGCATCTTGTTGCACCTGTAAAATTTGTCTCAATTCTTCCTGACGTTTCCTTTTTTTCCTTTATCACGTCTCTCTTGTTGTTCTCTTTCTTCTTGACGGCGCCTCTCTCGTTCTTCTTTTTCTTCCTGACGTTTTCTTTCCTGTTCTGCCTTTTCTTCTTGACGCCTTTTTTTTTCTCTTGTTCTTCTATTTTCTCTAAGCCTTTTCTTTCTTGTTCTTCTTTCTGGTATAACATCATTTTTCTTAGCTCTGTAAGTAAGTCCTGTGTTTATTTTTCCGAAGTCATACTTCTTGTTTCCATTAAAAAGTTCTCGAAACAGCACTAATAAGTCTTATTTAGAGTTTATATCAGGCTTAAGTCAAGTCTTTACATAAAATCCAGAATATAATGTTCTAGAAATTTTCTCGAAATGTCACAAATATGTCTTATATAGTGTCTATATACTTCTCAATTGAAAGCACTTAAATAACTACACTAATTTCTAAATAGAATGTTGTAGAAAAATATCACAAACAGGTCTTATTTGATGTCTATATCACTTTCCAGTGGACAGAATTTAGCTACTGCAACAGTTTCCAAATAGGAGGTTCTGGAAATTTTCTCAAAATATCACAAATAGGTCTTATTTGATATCTGTATCACTTTCCAGTTGACAGAATTTTGCTAACTGCGCTAGTTTCCAAATAGAATATTCTGGAAATTTCTTCACACTAGCGCAAATAAGTCTTATCTAATGTCTATATCACTTTCCAGTTCAAAGCACTTCAATATCTCCAATAAATATTTCCGAATAGAACACTATGGAACTTCGAATTCTTCAGAAATCCTGTTGCAATTCCGCTTCCAACATTGTTGCATTTTTACACCCTCCAGTAAACACCCTGTACGTAGGTTCAATAAATCGCAACAAGAATCTTCACAAACCACTACTTTATTTATCACTTAAATTACAATAATTAATCTTTAAAAATAACACAATTAATAATAACTTTAATCTAACATAAATTCACTACTTTAAATCACAACTTATTACTGTTCTTTTTCATCTGATCACTTGTTCATCTAATATAAAACTCTGAACTCTCTATCAGAACTATACTGAACCCTATACTGAACTGGCCTGAACTTCCGCGTGCGCCGAATTCACCTCTTATGTACGGTGACAAAGGTACTCGAATCTTCTAGAATCATCCAGCGTTGTTCGCGGTATTTCTGGCTCTTTCGCGTATATTCTGTGTTTCTGAAGTTCACCAGTTGGCCCAGAGATGGCGCCACCGTACCGGCGGTCCACTGAACAGGCGTCCCTTCACTCTGTACCAGTATCTAAATACATCTTTGTCCGTAAGAGGGCAGCACATAACAATATTATTTTATATCGTACTATTTTCTCTTGTGTAAGCCTCAATAGCAAAGAAAGTTGGGCGGAGCCCTCTCACAATAACACATGTTCCGCTATAACTCCAAAATTACGAAATAAATCTAAATTCTACATGATGTAAAAAAATTAAAACCATTATTTTCTCTATCGACTGATATATAATTTTAGTATGTTACTTGCTTAAAATAAGCCGCCAGTGGCGCGCAAAGAAACAGCTGCTTATGTAATTCTATTATAATCTTATTTAATAATAATAATATCTTTCCTTTTGAAAGTTGTTTCACAATACTTGTTTTACTGTTTTTTTTGTAAAATCTTTTAACAAAAAGTAAAAGGTTTTAACTATTGCCACGTGTAGATGCGTCTTTACTATGTACATACTTCGATATGCGATGTAAAGCAACGTTAGGCGCGGTTAGTACTTGGATGGGCGACCGTTTCAAGTGTTATAGTACGTTCTTCATATTAACAAGATGTCCGAGGAAAAAATTTCTAAAATTATCAAAATAATTCAATCTTCAAAGTCAATCAGTCAAAACCCGATACAAAAGTTATTAAGACACGCAATAGCCAAAAACCATAATTTTCAAAAAATTATTCTGAGAAAATTCATGCAATATCGATAATTCACAATCTCAATCAACCGATAAAATCACCCAAACATCAGAACTCCCCGAATTACAGCCAAAACCTTAAAAAGATTGCCCTAAAAAATACATCCCCCTCATTAACTCGTTTCACTTCAATACCACTATCTCAAACCAAAGTCAGAATATTTTTATACACTCCTGAAAATTTTCTATCAACAAATTTCCCTTCAATTTTACTCAAAAACCGATCTTCTGTTCGTATCTCAATACACCCTTCATTCACCTTTCCAACCAGCCCATAAACATTCATCAGAATATAAGTTCAATTTACATGTTCTCCATCGAGTGCTAGCCACTCGCCGCTATCTGCATTCTGTTTACCCTAAAATTGACTTTCGCTCCGTGCAACACCAGCGATGCAATACCCTTAGTATAACTTAATATAACATCAAATATGGATTAAAGTACAGTTCTCAACGTTACTTCACGGAACCAGTTCAATTTAACATGTTATTCAGATAGTTATCGTTCATATTTCTAAAACGAAAATAGGTTCCACTGACATCTTTGTATCAAAATGTTCCATTTTTCATCCCCGTTTTATTCATATCATTTTCGATCCGAAATTCCAAAATTTCAGCATTTATTGCGCAATTCGAGTCCAATAGAGCGGCTGGGGAACGATCCGACTCTCACCCAGACTTCGCAAGCCCAATCCCATCGTCAGTATAAATAAGGGAGCACGCCAAGTCCCCAGCAAGTTGTGTTTTCGGAGTATCTCGTGACAAATAAATCCAGTGCCCGTGTTACCTCTTCGGTTGCCCCAGCGTATAAATCCAAACTGTGTTTCCCGGTCTATCTCGCGATATTAAATCCAGTGCATCTTCCTAGGCAGATCCTAGCAAAGAAGTATTTTCTTAAAATCGCCCCAGTGCATTTATTTAATAAAACTAATAAAAGTCAAATCGCCGTCGCGCATAATAATTAAAGTGAATTTTCTCAGATTTATAAAATTATTTGAATTACTACCTAAGGCAAAATTTCAAGTATCGATAAGTTAAACCATTTACACCGTGTAATAACACTTAATTTTAAGTGAAATAAATAATCAACTCTGTTTTTACGCTTAAATAAATATCTGTTTAGTTTTCGTTTAAAACAAAGTATTTAATTTAAAACTCTAGTGCAAAAATAAAATACACGGTATAGTCTTTTTGCACTTACATTTTAATAACATAATTGAAATGTTCTCATTTTGGACGTATTACAAAATGGCATCAGTTTTTTTTATGCAAAATCTATCCCCATTTCAATGGAGATGGAAGTTCTAAGATTAATTGAGCAATCAGTGTTGGGGTAGGTTCTGAAGCGTCTGATTTTTTTGTGTAAATAACACACATGGCTCAAGTCAATATTATCTATGTCGAATTACTTATCGTAAATTGTTATGACAAATTTTGAGAGCATTTTTAATCGTTCATTGTTTGACTACTTTGGGTCTTTAACTAAATCTGTGAAAGAGGGGGTGACATTCGAAAAGAAATCCTAAGCATACCAACGTTCTCTTTTCGTTTCCCTTTTCGTTTGTCTACAAAATGAAATAGTATATGTGGATAGAATTGGGAAATGGAAAGAATCTGAAATGTGTAACTTATGAGGATCTTGCCAATCAACTTAAAGAAAAATGTATTGCTCTTCTTTTTATCCATTCACAGAATTGTGACACAAGTAATTCACCTTGTCAATATATCACTAAACTTCCGTATCCATCCAAATGGGACTAATGGAAGATGGATTTTGAATTACGATAAATGGATGCAGCTGTGAACTACCTCTATAAATATAGAATGTTGCAATAAGATTATTTACTTTGAATTTATTTTCATTAAGTAGTTATTATATCTTCTATTAAATGATTTTTTAATTTTACTGTTGTTTTTGTATTTTTTTGTTTTATAAAATAAAAAATAGTAAGAAATATTAGGCTTCCAGTATATTATTATTAAAAATACGTGCTAATGCAACTGCATGAGTTGCTTTTTCTATGCACGACACTGGGGGCTTTATTTAAATAGATCGCATTTACAGATTACACCTATTGACAGAAAAAGTAATTTACTTTTTTATATCTTGTGCGTAATTTAAATGACTGGGCCATTTTAATGACAGCCAATAAATTGTTTTATGGCTAAAATAGTTTTCTGCGAAGGATTTTATATAAAGAATAGTAAAGCAAAAAATTTTAAATAGTTTTTAAAGGGCATAGCCATTACTTTTCAGGATTTATAAGAAGAAATAACATCCTAACGCAATTACATGCATAGCTGCTCCTTTGCACGCCACTGGCGACTTTATTTAAATAAATGACATACAAATTATATATAAATCGATAGAAAAAACGGTGTTTAGATTTTGTATCTTGTAGAATTTTGATTTACTGCGCCGTTTTAGAGTTATAGTCGAACATCTGTTATTATTGGCAGTCTTCGCCCATCTCTTTTTTGCTGTGGTGCTTTAAATATGCGAAAATAATAAAACATAAAATAAGACTCTTATGCAAAATTGTATGCTCTATCGAATGGCATGCAGATCATTTTTCTATCCCTTACCATTTTTAGCAAAAAATATATGTATATACTGTCTGACACAGGAGACATGTAACTTTGCTATTTAAGAAGTTAAAGTTTTGAATATTGGGACAGTTGTATACTGCATAATTGTTCTTGTTTTGAGCCTATCAAATATTTTCTTCAACTTCCGGTTTAAGCGGAAGTGACCCAAACTTTTTTATTTTAAGTAGTACCCTGTATTTTCTTTACACGTCTGATTCCTCTTTAAATTCTCTTTTCAACCATGTATCGCCACATGACATTTGTTTTTAAAATGAGAGTTATTAGCCATTTTATTGTTTTAAGTTTAGGTAGCCATGATATGAACCTTGGCATATATTGATGCTTAGTGTGCCATGATATCGAAAGATCTCTGGTACGCAACTTTGTGTCTCATATTTTTTGGCAATAATCAGTAGCTGAACAGACTAACTCGGTTTTTCTTATTTTTTAAAAAAATCTCTAAACAACCCATGATATAAGAACCAAGATAGAAAACCCATTCTTTTATTTACCCTATATAAAAGATACTTATTTATCTTTTATTTTTGTCCAATACAATTGCTGTACCCATCCTATTTTGCTTTCTTCACTAAAACTAGTATCGAAAATTATTACTATGCAATTTTTTTATTGAATCAAGAAATAATCTACAGAAATATTAGATAGTGCTTCTAAATCCTTATTTATCTTCTGTTCTGCTGTTACATAATATTTGATATAAGAAACTATATATTGCGTGGCGATGCTCAAGGCATTAAATGAACTGACTAGCATGAACTGTGAACAGCAGGTCTTAACATGAATCCTTGGGGATCACCTGATGGTACATATATAAGACCAAAAAGTCCTCCGTAACATATTGAGTATGTTTAAATATGATTTTAGTAATTCTGCGCCCATGATACATGTTACTGTTTGCTGTTTCTCAATTGTTTATAATTGTCCCAGTTTGCTTCAATTGGTTGTTTTTTAAATTTCAATTTAGCCTTTATGTCTTTGAGTTATTAACTGTCTGAAGTAGGCAGTCAGCCACGGTATCTTTTTTTGTAACTCTAACCATCTTTATTGGTCAATATTTATAGAATAAAGTAAGAAGTTATTGTTCATTAAATACATAATTTTTTTTCAATGATGTGGTTAATGTAGTAGTATATACTATTCAGAGGAAGTGTTTTCAAAACTGATTTAAATAGTTCCTGAATAAAATGTATAAAGTACCTGTGTATGTAGTGAGTGAATTTAGACATATGACAATAACATATATTTATGTTTAATAAATATATATTTATTAGCTTTATCCCTTTATGCACGCCTATGTGCAAGTCACATATATTCATAATAATCACATTACTCAAAAACATAATAAAATGCGCATATGGTTGTCATTGTAGATTAAAAATTATTAACGGTAAAATACGGACGTCGAAGTTCACCAAAGAAGACATGTTAAAAATTGGGCGTGGTTAGGTCTCAGGTGTTAAGCGCGTCATTGACGGCAATAAAAATATTTAGATATCGTCATAAATAATTAAATAATAACATAGTGTACAAAGGTTGACGTTCGCACCTGACATTGGCAAAGTACCATGACCTGGAGGTGCACTTCAATTTTAAACTCTAGTGAAAGTGGGCGCCATAAGTGGGCGAAAGAGCGGACATCTCAATCGATCGTATAGTGTTTGTATTAAAAAATGTTAATTCAACTAATTCGGTATGTGATTAAGTAATGACTGACATATTGTATCGAGCTTCTCGCTAATTGAATTCAACAAGTTGGATTACATGGGTGTGAAATTACTAATATGTAGTAGGATTCTTTGTAATGGAACATTGTAATTGCTTGACTTAACATTTTTTATTTATTCATCAATCACCATATATTATACCGTCTCTCTATTTTACGAGGGCCACACCAAATATCTCGCTTAATATCTATTGTAGAAGAATAGAGTTTTAGAAATAGTTATCCCATTCTTTATGAGCTATATTTCAGCACAAAGGAATTTGAAATCCATAGCCTACTTTGTGAGGTATATTACAAAAACCTGAAAAAAGGAAAACCACAAAGGGTTATAGCTTCCTTATTCGAAGAGATACGAAAAAAATTAAAGGGATGAAAGTTGACGTCAAAGAGAATAAGAATAATAATGTGTATCAAAAAATTCGAAAAACGCAGTTTGCTTTGATACACGCTCTTGTGTAAAAATGAAAAAAAACACAAATCTCAAAGTAGGCCATGACACCATTAATTCCGTTTATTTTTTCTCTTTCCAACGATATAAAACATGTCACAAAGATTTTAACTGATAGTGTCAATATTTAATATTTTACTAAAAAAACAATTCATATCATTGAATCGTAAAATTCAGCTATGCCATAATAATAAGAATTCACTTTATAATAATTATAATTCAGTAATTATTTATTAAAATTTAATACAAACAAACAAATACCTCATAAATAAAAATACAAAATTAACTTTCAAAAAAACGAAAAACTATGTATAACAGTACTTACTACCTACTGCCATACTGAAAAAAAAATGTGTTTATTTATTTTTCCAACTACAAATGCTCAAATTATGCACCATGCATTCTAATACACAAACGTGCTCTACGAGACACCTCACGCGTTATATTTTGGAGCATTTCAGGAGTAATGCCTCACATGTGTTTCTAATTCTGGTTTTGATGTCCTCAATATTTTCAATATACCTTGTCTTTAATGTAACCCCAGACGAAAAAATCCAAGGGAGTAATATCTGGCTATCGAGCTGGCCATAGAATAGGTCAACACAAAATCTTACTCTCTTCGGCTTATCTCCGTCATTCAAATGTTGAATTTTCCTCATTTTGTAACATCGAAATCCGTTTTTTTTTAATATTTTTCTTGCACTGTCTTTTTTTATGCGACAGTTCCTCTGAATTTGTCTCAAAGAGGTTTCTTCATTTTGGTTAACATAATTCAACACTCTATTCACTTTTCTTACATACCCTCGTCTCAATACTTTATTTGAAAATGAACCAGCATCCAGCTTCTAGAAATCTATCTCCGTAAACCTTGGCTGTCATCTCATCGTCAAAATTGCACTGACAATAAATGCTAAGCATATCGAATTTGTTATTATTGGTGTACACCATAATTACTGATATAAAACTTGTCTAAGAACTCTCAACGCAACATACAACAGTAACAATCTGTCAAATTTGTTAATAACCGTATACATTGTTTTTCACTAATCATGGCATAGCTGACTTTTACGATGCAATGATATGAATTGTGGTTTTCGTAAAATATCAAATATTGACACTATCAGTTAAAATGTTTGTGACATGTTTTATATCGTTGGAAAGAGAAAAAATAAACGGAATTAATGGTGTCATGGCCTACTTTGAGTTTTGTTCTTTTCATTTTTGCACAAGAGCGTATGTCAAAGCCAACTGCGTTTTTCGAATTTTTTTATACACATTTTTATTCTTATTGTCTTTGCCGTCAACTTTCATCTCTTTAACGCAAAGTAGGCTAATGGATTTAAAATTTTTTTTTTACTGAAATATAGGTCACAAAAATGGGATAACTGTTTCTAAAACTTTATTCTTCTACAATAGATATTAAGCGAGATATTTGGTGTGACCCTCGTAAAATAGACAGACGGTATATTAGCAGGCTGTAGAATGTTGGTGTTTTGTTGCTACAACCTGCGGTTTTTTAAACTGTTGTTGTGATGTAAATACTGAATTTATTTATCTCTATGTTTTGACGACCCCAGTTTTTGAAAATTTTGTAATTTTCAATTAGGTTTCATAATTCGTTGATAAGAAAATTTAGCCTGCATCAAATTGTGAAAAAAGTTTACGTAATAGATAAGTGAGTTACATAAATTTACTTTGTTATCGATTTTTTAAAAAATAATCCTACACGCTGGAAATGAAAATTTGAAGTTTATTATCATCTTGATAATACTTAATAATTAACTAAAACATATTTGCAAGGAATTTTACCTTATATTATGTAGAGTCATATTTACGTTAAAAAATAATACATTGAATTAACTAAAATACTTTTAGGCTTGTCTTCTATAGGGGTGGTTCATTGAGAGCTTTATAGATAAATAAATAGAATGGTAGATAGTTAAATGGATCGTTAATTCTATACACTAAAATTTCACAGGTCTAGGTATCGTCCCACTCTACAATAAATCAACATGAAGATTAAACAAATTAGACTAACGGTTCTTAAAATGTAACCAGGTAAGCTTAAATAAAAAATAGCTATAAACTATTAACTGTATTACACCAGAACCAGGCAAACATTCGTGTATTTTTTACAAAGTATCAACAATTCATTAAGAAATAATAGGTTAATTAATATCCCTATGATAAATTTCACAGGTATTAAGTGTATATACAGATCAGTTTTTAGAATTACTAATTTGTAGTAAATGTAAAAATGTTTTGAATTGTATGCATACTAACTTCTGTCGTTAATTATTGACGAATTTCTATAAAACCACATCGACATTGAAATTATCTGTTCTTAAGTAAAGCATTTCAAATAATTAACCATGAATAATTACTGGTATGCCATCCTCGTAACTTTCCAGTATTAATGTTTACTAGATAATAAACCCTTAATCAAATTTATAAATAGGAGGGAACCTAAAATGGATAGCTTTCGAACTGTCGTTTTCACTTTAAAGAATTCTAATTTAGTTTCTTCTATAGTTAACTTAATTTTCTCAATTTGCCGTATTGCAAGAACTTAAATATTTGATATTTTCTAAGAATTTAAGTGTATATTTATACAGCAATTTATCCGAAATTCTATTCAGTTTCTTAAAACTTAACCACTTGACACTTCAAACATTTATATGTAAACGTATGGTTAAAAATAATTTAAAAAGTTATTAATTTATGTTCTCGTGTTTGCTGTGCCCTGTAAAAGTATAAAATAGGTAGGTACTGTTTTATATTATTTCAAAATCTGCAGTTTTAAATGTTTTTAAACTTTTTCGATTACTGGCTGCTGTGCATATTGAAATTTTGTGTCTTAGTTACGGCACGGTAGCTCAGTCAGCTAGAGCGCGTTGTGTGGCGAAAAGCTTGGTCAGACTCTGTCGTGTTCTCGATTCGATCTCCAGCACAGACACAGGCAATATTGGCGCGTTTTTAATGTGTAATCCCTTTTCTATGGATGTGCGAGCCAGCGTAGTACAAACGGAACTGGCGGGCATAACCATAGCTGCAAAAGGGATTGTCCGTAGACAAATTATGGGCAAAACAATCAGGATCTACACAGATTGCAGATAATCATTACTAGCCCTGAGAAAATTACAACAGGAGCAATATGGGAATGTCACTAAGCACTTGAAGCTGCCTCCAGCATGAATAACATACTGGTATGCTGGTTAAAAGGACACGCACAGTGTAGTGGCAACAAAGTAGCCGGATTAAGAAGGCAGCAGGCCTAAGTATCTTTGGACCAGGCCCGGCCACTCTGTTACCGATCACAGCGATAATACAAATAATTAAAGAGAACACCCACAATGAATTCAAGAAACTGTGGGATGAAACAAGCAGCTGTCAGCTTGCTAGGGAACTACTAAAATATCCCAACAAGAGTACAGCAATGGACTACCTGGCAATGTCCAGGAACCTACGTTTTATAACGGGAATCCAGACTGGACACTGTCCGTTAAGGAAACATCTTCATAATGTGAGATTAAGCGAAACACCTCTCTGTAGAGGTTGTGAACAAGAAGATGAGACGGTTCAACATCTACTCTGTGACTGTTCTGCCGTCTCATCAATCAGAGAATCCATTTTGGGAGGACGTTGGCCTACTTTGGCCGATGTAAGGGAGATGCCCCTAGGCAGCATCACCACCTATTTCTCAGGATTAGGTTGGTTGGAGGCCTAGGCGAGGGTCTGCCTACAGAGAGGACATACAAGGGACCCAATGGGGCCTAAGTGCTGTGGTTTAATAATTTTTATTGACCACCCTCCCAACCAATTCCAAATTCCATAACCTCTTTCTGGGCAGGATTTGCGTGTTGTCGATAAAAATTAAAAATATTTATTATAAAGCATAATTTACTTAAAGCAACATTTTACACGGTTCTAGTAAACATCCTTTGCAATACAGATTATTGTGATCCAATTTCAAAGGAATATCAACTATGCTATTTTACACACAGGGCGTCCCGTAATAACGTGCAAAAAATTTAAGTTAAGATTCCCTGTCGAAAATTAAGATGGGTTCTTCGTATAAAATTTTAGAGAAGAACCCTTTCCTGTCCAACTACACCCCCTTAAAGGGGTGTGCCAAAAAAGGGTTTTTAATTTCTACCTCGAAACAACGTAATTGGAAAATTGCGAAATTTGGCACATCTCGGTTACTCATCAAAAGGCACCTAACGAAATCATTTCATCCACCTAGCATGTACACGGAGGGGTGAAATTAACTACCTTTTTTGAAATTTTGTAAATATATTTCTGCTTACTATTTTTTTTTTTCAATTAAAAAAAATAACTAAACATTATGGATTCATTTAGAAACTTTTTATCTCTTGAAAAAAATTTCGTAAAATCGACCATTTTTGAGAAAATTACCTCTGCCTACGTGATGAATCAACACCGATGAGCACAATTAATTATTATATTAATGTAAAATACTAAAAGTAGGCTGGTGTTAAATTATAATTTGACAGTATTATGTACTGATATGATCATTTGGTACTTATAAATAAATTACACGAGACATTACAAATTAAAGACGAAGGTATTGAAAAGCAAATTTATTAGTAAACTAAAAAAAACTAATACAAAATACACAAAAGATGAGTTTAAACAGTAACAAAATTTAAACATGAAGACAACAATTATTGTTATTCTTTTTAGATATTAAAGCATTTGTTCAGAATGACGACTTCCAACTTGAATACACGTTTACAACTCTTTCCTAAAATTGCCATACAAGTTATTTAAAACATGTGGAGAGTTTCGAACTTCATTAGCAGCATTAAAAATTCTCTCTCTTAAAACTTCGACGTTAGGGACAGGTGTCAAGTAAACAACATTTTTCAAGTGGCCCCAAAAATAAAAGTCCAATGGATTCATATCTGGGGACCGAGGGGGCCATTTAATTGTGGCTTCTCGCCCCTTTCCAATCCATCGATTTCTAAATGTTGAGTGTAGCCATTCACGAACCTCTAAATAATAATGAGGTGGCGCACCATAATGTAAGAAGTAATCGTCTATAAGTTAATACAGGTCATTTTGTAAAGAGTTTAAATAAACTGGACCATTTAATCAGTTTGGTAACTCAAAAGGCCCTATTAATTTATTGCCTATAATCCCGATCCAATTATTTATTGAAAAGTTGTATTGATATCTTCCATTTACAACAGCGCGAGGATTATCGTCGCTCCATAAATGCTAGTTACCAAAATTTAAAACTCCATGCCGAGTAAAGCAGCATTCACCTGTGAATAGTACTTTTCTTGTAAAATCTAACGGCTTCCTAAGTATAATTCTACAAAAATCAAGTCTTACTGGAAAGTCACGAGGTATGTAAATGATAGTGGTAAAGTCCTTGCCGTTTCAAAATCCTCCATACTGATGTTATTGTTATGTGGAATTGAAGAGCGGCCTGTCCAATACTACATTCAGGATGTTCACCAAAATAATGTAATATTTGTGCCTCCATTGCATCTCCTATTTGTCTCCGACGACCACAATCATGACTTCTTTTTTTAAAATACTGATAACCTCAAATATATTAGAAAAAGTATGAACATTCGGCACAGTACGAGTAAGGAACTTATGACGATATCGTTCTTTTGTCGCTGGAGCATTTCCTTTACATTCACCATAAATTAAATATATGTCTGCATATTCCTCATTACTAAAACTATGCATTTAGAAAACTACTGGTATTAAGTATTAAGCAGTAAGGAATAATTATCTTATTATTTCAAAGGCAAGAAACAACGTAATATTGTCAAATGACACCAGCCTACTTTTAGTATTTTACACTAATATAATTATTGTTCGCTTTTGATTGATCACTTAGGCAGATGTAATTTAATTTTTTTCTGAAAAATGGTCGATTTTACGAAATTTTTTCAAGAAATAAGAAGTTTCTAAACGAATCGTAATATTTAGTTATTTTTTTTTATTGAAAAAAAATAGCAGGCAGAAAGATATTTACAAAATTCCAGGAAGGGTAGTTAATTTCACCCCTTTGTGTATACGCTACGTGGATGAAATAATTTCGTTAGATGCCTTTTGATGAGGAACCGAGATGTGCCAAATTTCGTCTTTTTCCGATTACGTTATTTTGAGATAGAAATTAAAAACCATTTTTTAGCACACCCCTTTAAAGGCTTATTTTGAAAAATTTTGTACGAAGAACCTGTCTTAAATTTCGACAGGGAATGTGCAGTTAAATTTGTTTCACGTTATTATGGGACACCTTGTATGTACCAAATTGAATTCGTTAATATAGTCAGACAATGCTGCCTCCCATACAGTTTTTAATAACGACAGAAATGTCATATTTCGTTAACCGTCAAATACTAAACACAAATTTAATTTTCTTGAAATTATGTACGACCTGTACAATGTACATATAGTATAGTATAATTCTTAGTTAAAATTAAGGAGTCTTTTGTATTTAAATTTCTTTACTTTTGGAATTGGGCTATTCATAAGATATCTTTTCGGATTTATAATTATTTATACCATATATTCCCATATATAAATTAGAAACATGTAATATACGCACTTCGTAAAAACTTCTAATCTAAACGTATCTATGGAGAGAAAACCAACTTTAAACTGACCAAAAACGAATCACAGATTGTACAATTAAAGGCTACAAAAACTAATCTGCAATAGTTGACGAAAGTTTATTGAAGTAACGGAGTGATATAAAATTAACATTATACACGAATTAACTTAATTATCAGCAGTGATGGTAGTTACCAGAGCTACTACAGCTCATTAAATTCTACTCATACCATCATACTGAATTACTTTAATTGATTAATTAAATGAAATACCGTGTTAATCTACTCACAATTCTCTTCATGATGGCACTGATTGTTCTGCATACACAACACTTCAGAGTCTCTGCAAACTGAAGAACTGAACTTGAGAAACTCCATATCTTTGGATTTATACGGTACTAAGACTTCGACAAGTCAGAGGCACACCCCACTCAGATGCACCATATCCGAATATATCGCCAGATTTGGAACTATTTTAACGATGTACAAGGTGAACTAAAATTTAAATCAATTTTTATAAAATTAATCGAAATAAATTATTTAAAACTCGGCTTAAACTATTTAAGGTTAATGTAGTTTAATTTAGTTTCCAAATTTACTAAACATTACACATTAAACTTTACAATATCTATGCGTGTAAATGCAGGTATAGATTAGATATGGTCTATAAAATTTAAGATAAAAAAAAATGTTGAAGTTTAAAATAATAAATTTTTACATCGAATAAAAAACAGTTTCAACAATCATTGGAAAACCTGTTTCTTTTATTGTAATATTCACATAAAATGCTCGTTAATGATACCTTTGCTTTGACTTGTAAAACAGAAATGTAAATCTTGAATTGTATTTGTACATGCATTACAACAAGATATTAGTAGATGCATTTTCTTTCATTTCATAAAATATTAACTGAATATTGGTTTTTATTGAACAAATTGGAGCGTTGCCTCCTTTGCTAAATAAACTAAGAGGAATGTAATTATTCCTCCATTGTATGCTTTTAGGGTCACCAGATATCAGTCCGATCATACACCCACTGAATGACAAGGTGATAGGTTGTACATTCCTGTAGGTCAGTTTATGCCCAGAATAAATAAATATTCTACAAAATAACGGACAAGTCTATAATGTACAGTGAAATAAACTGAAACTACCAAACTGATTTTCAAGAAAAATAGTTTATTCTGACACATACATATGAAATTAAAATTTATTAGCTGAAATTTCATTTCTAATACAATACTTTTTTAATAAGGGCGGATAACATATTTTCGTCTGTAAATAAAATAGCAAACTTCCCGTTATAAACAGAAATTTGCGTTATTTAATTATCACTAAAAATAATATGTTGACACCAGGGCCGGATTATCCATAAGGCAAAATAGACAGCTGTGTAGGGGAAGCGACGGCTTGGAGGACGCCAGCGACGAACAAAAAAACAACAAACGCCGCGCGCCAATATCCATTGGCTTGATGACGGTCTCGATAACTAGGGCCGAATAGGACTACTACTCTTTGCTCCTAGATTATCTCTGTAGACCTGGACCGGCCTTCGTGATAGGTGGGCCCGCTTACTTCTACCAGACCCAGCCCGCAAATGCGAGATGTGTCGTGGTATTTTCTGCGGACCTCCCCTGGTCCTGGTTCTTCAACCTCGCTGGCAGAGGTCTCTTCTGGCGCTCTTCTTGTCTTGATATTTTCTTTCTTCGCCAGCTTGTCACCCCCGTGGGTAGTCATCGGTCTAGTTGGGTTTTAGGAAGTTTTGGCTGGGATTGACTGCCGGAACGTAGGACACAGTAAAGGTGTGTCCTACCCCGGATCATCGGAAAGGTTAGGATATGAGCTGTGTAGCTCGGGAGTGTGGAGACCCTAAGTGCTTTTTTAGCACTTTCGGACTCCACGGAGCAGGTAGGACAACGGGCGTTGGACGGTATGTTGTCCGACGCCCGCAAGGAGGTTGGGTTTGGGTAGAAAAACGTCATGTCTCTGGTAGTGGTGGTCCGTCCTGGGGTATCTGAAACAGATCGGTTAGCGGGAAATATAAGTTATACTCACCCGTTGTCCAGAAGCTGTACCCTCGGCCGTTTGTGCCTCGGGGCGTCGGCAGGGTCGTAATCAGTGGCCTGTCTGATTAGCGGGTTCCCGTGCTCCTCTGCTTGGGCGTACAGCTTCTTCGCTCGTTCCCGGATGACTTCAGTGACCGTGGTGTACTCCAGGTCTCTGACGATGTCTGCGTTTCTCACGTACCATGGTGCGTCAACCGCCGTCCTGAGGGCGATGTTTTCCACTGCCTGGATTTTCTTCATGTAGGACTTTGCCTGGTAACCCCACGCTACCGAGGCGTACGTCAGCTGCGGCCTGATGAGGGTTTTGATAAGCGTGAGCTTATTCCTCAGGTTGAGACGGCTACCGTTTCCCATCATCGGGTAGATGAGGGCTCTTGTGCGCCGCGCCTTGGCTGTAATAGCGTCCGTGTTCTGTCTCCACGTTAGGCTTTTGTCCATGACCACGCCAAGGTATTTGACGGTGTCGTGCCATTGGATGTCCTCGCCGTTCATGGAGACGTGTCCTGTGGGAATTTCTTTCCGCACTCGTCTGAAGAGTATGGCTTGGCTTTTGTCGGCGTTGACGGCGACTTTCCACTTCGTGCACCATTCTTCCAGGAGTGTGGCCATTTCCTGGAGTGTTCTGGTTGCGTTCCTGGCTTTCCAGGATCTGGCAATTATTGCTGTGTCGTCTGCATACAGGGCCAGGGCTGTGTGGTCGGTCCTGGGGAGGTCTGAGGTGTAGATAGCGAACAGGTGCGGTGACAGCACCGAACCTTGCGGGACTCCCGCCTCCACGGTCCTGTAAGTGGAGAGTTGGTCCGAGATTTTGACCCTTAGCTGTCTGCGGTGCAGGTAGGACCTCACTAGTTTGACGAGTTCGATGGGGTAACCCATACTCATCATTTTAGCTAGGAGGCCGTCGTGCCAGACCCTGTCGAACGCTTTGGCAACATCTAGGAACAGCGCCGCGGTGACTTGCCGCTGGTTGAACCCCTTAGTAATCTCCTCGGTGAGGCGAAGTACTTGGAGTTCGGTGGAATGTCCTGTTCGGTACGCGAACTGTTCATCCGGGATGATATTCAGCTCTTCTGTCTTTTCTGTGAGCCTCTTCAAGGTGACCCGTTCTGCAACCTTGCTCATGGCTGGGAGGAGGCTGATGGGCCTGTAAGAAGACGGGAAAATTAGTTCTTTCCCTGGTTTAGGGATCATAATGACGTCGGCCTTTTTCCACCTGGCTGGAAAATGCCGTAACCTTAACATCGCGTTTACGATGTTGACTAGCGCCGCTACTCCTTTCCTGGGTAGCTTTTTGAGAGCGATTTTTCCTATCTTGTCACATCCCGGAGCCTTTCTCGGCTTTAGGCTCCTAAGGATTTCCTTGACTTCCTCGGGGGTAGTCGGGCGGATGTGGTCGTCATCAGGCAGGCGGTGGATCCTACGTACTCTGCGCTCGACATCGTCCACCCAGTCCTCGTCCTCGTCATCGAGCTCGTTCTCTCTACACTGCAGTTCTAAGCTGTCGGCAAACGCCTCGGCTTTTTCCTGGTTAGTGTAGACGATCCCTCGCTCTCCGTGAATCGGGGGTATAGGTTTCCTCCGGTTTCGCAGGGCACGTTGGGTATTCCACATACTTCTGTCCTGTGGATCGAGTGACTCAAGGTGGCGTTGCCACCCCTCCTGACGGTGTTCTTGGAGGGCGGCTTTCACTCTTCGGCTGAGGACGTTATACTCCCTTCTGTCGGCGGGGAGCCTCGTCCTCTGAGCCCGTCTCTTGGCGTTTCTTCTATCCCTTATCAGCTGCCTGGTGACCTCTGGTAGGTTCGCCATCGGTGCTGGGTGTCTTCTTACTTCTGTTTCTGTCGTGCTAGCCCTTATTGCTCCCAGGATCTACTCCTCTAGGGTAATGACGGCCCTCTCAACGTCCCCCACGGTATCTAGCCTGGGAATTTGTGCAATGTACTGCTGCAGGTGCAGCCGGTACGATTCCCAGTCCGTTCGTCGCTTCGTGAAGGTAGCGTTGTCGTCACCCGCCTGTCCTCCTAGAGTTAGGAAGATCGGGTTGTGCTCGGTAGATCCCTCCGTTCTGGTGGAGATCTCCGCTTCGAGGATCATCTCCTTTAGGATGGCTATGTCCAGTACGTCTGGCCTGTTTCTACCGTTGTCAAAGGTGGGCTGGACTGGTCCTACCACCAGCAGTTCGTCGGCGTGCTGTCCCAGGAACCGCAGCAGTTCTCGTCCTCGAGTGTTGGTTACGCCGCTGTTCCATTGCTGGCGTTAAAATCACCAATTGCGACGACCTGTGTCCTAGCGGGTAGAATTGCGTCCAGATCCCCCTCGGTTAGCGTGCTGTGGGGTGGCTGGTAACATGAAACCACTTGGACGTCGCCGTTTCGTGCTGTGGACACTACTACGGCGGTGGCATTCATATTTTCTAGCTCAGGTAGTACCGTCGGATGGTGGGCTATGGTCTTTTTAACGAGTAGAGCCACTCCTCTTGCGGGTCGCCGAGGTATGTTTACCCAGTCCATCCTGTACGTGTGGTATCCTGGGAAGTTGATCCTCTTGGCCGGGGTCATCTTGGTTTCCTGCAGTGCCATGACGTCTATATCGTACCTGGTCAGGAGCTCTTCGACTTCAAGTCTTCTTTGTTGCAGGCCGTTTACATTCCAGGACGCCATCTGCAGGAATTCCGGTTTAATCTGTAAAGGCATTACAGATTAGTAAAGTCTGGCATTTGAGCAAAAAATGCACTCATCGCTGAGCACATTTGTTGCATCTGTGCTAGCACCGCTGTGAGGTTTTTGGCCTCTGGCGATGCTTGTTGTTTTGAGGCAGGGACGGTGTTCTGTCCTGCCTTGCTCTGGGCTACTTTTGCGTAGCTAGTGCCTGGCGCTACGCCGCCCTTCTTTGTTGAGGTCGTCGTCGGCCTCTGTACCGGCCTTTGAGTGGCGCTGGCTGATTGCTTGGGGTATTTTGGACACCCCTTGTAGCTGGCCGGGTGGGCCCCTTGGCAGTTCGCATACTTGGCCGGTTCGTCTGCCTTCTTCTTGTAGTCAGTCGTCCGGTGTGCCTCGCCGCACTTCACGCATTTCGGCTGCGCGGTACACCTGGATTGTCCGTGGCCGAAACGCTGGCAGCGGTGGCATTGGGATGCCGCTACCTTGGCTCTCTGTCTCTCTGTCCTTACGACTAGAGAGCAGCACCTCGTGACTTGGAGTATCTTGTCCTGGTCCTGTGGGACTAGGACAAGTACGAGTGGCACCTCCTGTTTCGTCCGTCTGGACGTCATCCGTTGCACTGCGGTAGGTGCGAAACCTTGGTCTTGGAGGTCTTCTGCCACCTCTGTACAAGTAACGCCGCTCGGGATCCCCCTGATGACTACACGTAGCAGCCGTTCCTCTGGCAGGGTGTACGTGTGGTACTCCCTTTTCTCGTTTGCGAACATCCTAGTCATCTTGCGATAATCTTCGGATGTCGCGGGCTCGATGGAGATTCCCTCCGCGGTAACTTTAGCCTTGCTAAAGTTAATGCCGGTTTCGGTTAGACGACGGCTCACCGTTGTCCATGTCTCCTTGTTTCTCAGCACTACCGGCGGTATGCGCTGGCTTCTTGTTTTTGTTTGAGGGGCCTCAGTCTCCTCTGTCCTGGCGTTTTGTCTGGGGACGTTAGCCTCCTGCTGGGGAGCTCTAGATCCCGATCTGCTTCGTCTGGATGGCTCTGGGGGGCACTTGAGGGGCTCTTCAGCCACCTTCTTTGCCGCCTTAGGGGCCTCTTCGTCGGAGTCCGTATTAGTGGCGGGTGGGTTTTTCCGCTTCCGCGTTTGCGATTCTCCTCGAATCGCACGCAGAAGTTCTTCGTGCTGGGACTTTTGCTCCCTCTGCATTAGCTCCAACCTCTCGGTGAGCTCCTCTATTTTCTTTCTGAGGGTTTTGTTTTCCTCTGTGAGACGTTTTATCGTCTCTTTATCGTCCCTTCTGTCATCCCTTGGGGTTGGGGTATCCCCTCTGGAGCTACCGCTCTGCGACGTTTCGTCTTCACTGTAATCCATGCTACCGTCCTCCACGGTAACGTCGCTGTGGGTGTCCAGCAAGGGAATACCTATAATATTATTGGGAAAAGTTATGGTTAGTAACAGTAAAAATGGTGTCTCCAAGGGAGGGAGACTTTATTTATCTTTTTCGTACACCGTCTTGAAAAAGACGTGTGTACTTCCTCTTCTTAGAACTGTCGACGACGACACTAACTGTGGGGCTGCCACTTCACTGTGCACTTTCTTGGCTCGGTACGTCTGCACTCGGTCACCTCTCGATGCACACTGTGAACAAACGCCGGGCTACGCTTCTATTTAAATGCACGATCTTTGTTTCAATGCGTTCGTTTCAATCTGCGTCGCAGGAGTTTTCTGCAACTCGCTCTATCACCGACAGTTTTTCTCGAATGGGCGTGAAACTCTGTAGAAATTATCGTTAAGCACAATACAACAATTCTGTAGATCGACATTTATTTGTCGAAATTTGAAATTCCCTCGATACTTTTTTCTTGAGAAGCACCGTAAACGTGGAATTTTTCGACTATTTGTTTACATTAAAATAACTGTAAACAATCAATGTTTTTCGGTATTTCCTGCAATCATATGGCAGCGTTAAAGTTAGGGAATCATTTAAGAACAAAATCGATCGCTTTTGTTCACATCCGACCGAGAAATGGCAATTTCTGGAATCAATTCCGATTGGTTTTCATTGATTTCGAGTGTGAAATTTTTTTGGTTTTTATTTTCTGTCTCGAATTCTGTAATTGGATTAAAAAAATTTCAATGACAACATTGTTCGTCACAATGAGAGCTATATGCTCATATTTTTTATTTCTTATTTTGATGAAAATGTTTTCCGAAATATTTTTTTAATGACAAATGCGTCAGGAGAAAGATCATTTTCTTGAAAAGGACAAAAACATATTTACGAAACGCCATTAGTCAAGAAGGACTCGATAACTTATCTGTGCTATCAATAAATCGTGACTTAACTAGTGCGCTTGATTTTACTGATATAAATAGTTTCGTCAGTAAGAAATTCAGAAAACGTATATAATAGTTATTTATCATACTAGTGTTAAAAATGATATTTTATTTACAAAATATTTGTTTTCATTGTTTTGTTCGTGGGGTTGCTCAACTCGCTTATGCTTATTTCGCACACTTCCTCACTCACAAAATAAAATATCATTTTTAACACTTGATCATAAATAACTATTATACTTACTTGTTTAACTTTTTCCATTTAATGTTTTTTTTTTCATTTGTTTATGTCTCGGCTTATGCTAAGTATATATTGTTTTTTATATTAAATTATTTTATATTATAAATAAAAATTTTAATAGCATTTTAAATGTTTTGTAGTGGGAGGCCGGGCGCTATAACATAGTTGCCTGTGGGCGAAAACAATCATAATCCGGCCCTGGTTGACGCTGACAAGTTGGTCAAATTTAATATTGATTAAAAAAGTAACACTGCTATTAATCCAGTGACTATGTTTGTAGACATAAGTTATACGGGGTCAACCTCGAATATGAACGCAAGTTTTTTACTATCCTCTATATGTGCAAATGTCGCGTTCTAAAAAGTGATTAGTTGCGTTTATTAGAATAACGTGAAAAATAGATATTATCCGTTTTGTAGAGATTGACATTACTTCTTTAATTTTTTTGTAGGAATAATGTGTTTCCATAATTTATAGCGTATGGATTGATAAACAGAAAAGCTGTGATAATAATTTTCTCATTTTTCTCGTTTTTGGTAATTCTTGCGGTGAAAGTAGTTGTCATCAAACTTTTAGAGCATATGAAAATAATCAAGTTTTTTTTAAGCTCCTTTGTGTACGATTCATTATGATGCTGCACAGCGTTACAAGCGTTATTAAGTAGACGTGGAACTTGCAGAAATGTTTCTGTGGTGTTACGCCGCCCTGTATATAAACATTTCAATGAAACTCTGTTCACGTCACTACAAAGGTGGAGTTCAAGGCGCGTTGGTAGTCTTAGCAGACCTAATCTATGATCTATCCTCATTGCATCATATTAATGATCTCCATATTGAACTATCTTATGCTTTTTTATTGGTGGGCCGTATCTTGGTTTCGTTTTAAAATTACTATTAGCACCATACCGTTCAATAATTTTAAATATGATTGCTGCTTTATTAAAGAAAGTAGACCTTCCAATTATTTATGTAAAATAATTTCGTTGAAATGGCTGCCGCGGCTGGCTTAACTGAAGTGCTTCCTCTTTATCCAATTTTATAGTACATTGTCGATTGTTTGTGGCTCTATTTCGCGAATAGCCCATTGAGTGACAGTAACAACTGTCCTTAACATTTCTCCCAAGTCTAACGACTTCAAATCGCAGCTGCCCGTTGGCTAATGAACGCCATGAACGGCTGCTAACGCTTTTACCGAATTTAGTGCTCAAGAGATTGATTGTTTCAAGGCTGGTGTGGCACGTAGCGCCATCCTACTGGAACCAAAGCGCGTCCAAGCCTAATAAACCGACCAATAGCGTCCAAATAAAATCTATTATCATGTTGTTATGTGCTGCCCTCTAATGGAGAGAGATGTAATTAGTCCCTGGTCAGAGTGAAGGGAGACCTGTTTAGTTGGTTGCCGGTGAAACAGCGCCATCTGTAGGCCAACTGACGAATCCTAGACCTAGAAAAACTAAAAATTTCCAGCATAGTCTAGACAGGTTCTGGAAGGAGATTCGAGTACATTCGACGTGTATATATAAGGAATTAATTCGAGCAGAGAGGCAGATCTATATTAGATGACAAGTGATCGGATGAAATAAAGAACAGTAACAAGCTGTTATTTAAAGTAGTGAATTAAAGTCAGATTAAAGTTATTATTAGTTGTGTTATTTTTAAGGATTAATTATTGTAAGTGATTAATAAATCAGTGGTTTGTGAAGATTCTAGTTGCAATTTATTGAACCTATGTATAGGGTGTTGACTGTAGGGTGTAAACACGTAACAATGTCTTTGTAGCGTAGTCCATTCACCGTAACGCTGTTTCCATCTTCGTTTTGAAAGAAGTAGAAACTAATAACGCCAACACTCCAAAATCCACACCAAAAAGTCACGGTATTAGAGTGCACTGATATTTTTACGAATACGAGAAGATTTTCGAAACTCCAAACCTATAGTACTGTTTATTAACATGACCTTCAAGAAAATGAGTTTCGGACGAAAATATGATTTTGCGGCCAAAATTGACGTAATTTTCCAACTCATTTAAACCCCACCCAGAGAAACGATATCGAAACAGATGATCATGTTGCTTTAACTCTTGAGTGAGTTGAATTTTGTAAACAAAATCTGAGGTATCTATGCAATATACTCCTCAGAGAAGAGCGACTGATGTTCAGTTGTTGAGTTCTGGGACAAATTGAAGTTCTCGAGTTTTCGCGCGCACTTTGGACAACAGTAGCGATTCTTTCCGTTGTTCGCACTGGACGAGCACACAGACAGCTTTTGTTATCCACAAGTATGCCAGGTTTCACGAACTTTCTTTATGAATTTGCTTACACCAGCCGCTGAAGGGATTTCATTTCGACCTAATATTCTTCCCAAATTTCACACAATTTCTGCAAGACAGCAGTCACTTCGGAAGTAATTTTTAAATGTTTCCTAGCGTTCTTCAAAAGCAAAACGATCGATTTCTTGCACTGGAGGTTTGGCTACATATTTATTAAATGTCAGTTTGTGTCGAAGTAACGCGCACTGCAAAATAGACGAACAGATATCCCAACATTTATGTCCTCGACTGATTCTTGTCGATTTCTGTCTTGATACAAGTGACAATTTTAAAGTATTCATCTTCAAGCTGCTCAGCAAGGGCCGCTCCAAACGGTGGGCATAGTGGGCGGCATTTTCGGCGTAGCGATACGAATATTTACAAATCGTCAAGACAAAAGTCACTGAAGAAGTAATTTTAAAACCTTATGAGCCGCGAAATGCGCAAAAGGCGGAGTTTGTTATGTGGTATAAGTATATTTTGAAAACATTGACTCAGCTATCTACCATATGTCTCGTTACATAGCCAGTTAATGTTTTTAGGAAGGCCTGACACAGAGCTTTGCTTATAGTGCATGGAGGGCGGCGGTAAAATGCCATTTCGCCTAGGGCCGCAAAAAGCTAGAACGGCCCCTGTTGCTCAGTGCCTTCCATATATTTATTTTCCGTCATCGCAGTAGCCTCAACCTCAATTTCGTTTTCAAGCACATTCATGATGAGTGGTATGTTCACCCACATGTCTGCTGCAACTTTGACTGAACATTCCATACTAGCTTTGTGACAACTACAAACTTTCCCCCACTTTGTTGTATATTTGCAGGATATTCATTTCAGAAGTTCTTGTGGTGCCAGATGGACCTTGTTGGCAATTGGTTGAGTAACTCATAGAATAACGTTAATGATGTTCACCATTGCAGCTACGAACTTATGCTGTAGCTTCCTGAGAGCGATATTCTTGATGCCATCGGACACCGCCGTCTTCCTTACCTTGAGCTGGCGTCTCTGATGTCCTCAGAAGTTGTAGGTCAAACCTTGATATTATCAGATAAATGGCTTAGCCCACGAAGCCTGCGTTCGCTGTCCTCGCATTTATCCGGCAGGCTTCTTCTACATGAGATCGGGAGTGTCTGCTGAGGGTTTTGGATTACTCTGTGTATAACCATATGGTTTTCTGATGCTGCGCAAAGTGTATTCCATAACTTCTATCGGATTTGAGCGACTGCAGGTAGCGTTGGGAGCTGACCGGGTAGAAACTGTGACCCAAACTGGATTTTAATTATTCTTAGTTCTTTGGATCATTTTAAATCTTTTTAATTCGCTTAAATTCGAAACGAGCTTCGGTTAAGTTCTATTTATTCTTATTTCGACTAGCCACTCCTGCTTCGCCCTATCCTCTAATCCCCAATACACTTCCCACTGCAGTTGCACGGCCGATCCTGAAACAGGTTTTAAGGTGTACATTTTTTATTTTCGCCTTAGACCATTCAGTCTTGTCGCTTTGCTCCAATGGACTGGCAATAGCTTTGTGAAAATTATTACAATACTATAAGATAAAACTGGTTCACTACTTCCTTTTGTCAGAAACGAGAGTGTGCAAGTACCTGTACATCGTGATAAACTGGTCAAGTCCTAACCACGTTACTGAATTTACGCACATTTTACTATTAGTTGAAATTCATATTTTAATGGAATTTAAATAAATAATCTCCAGCATCAATGGTAATTTTTCATAAATTTAGGTATATATTGAAAATGAAAAGGAACATTTATCTTAAAATGATAGAGTTTCCACAATCATTTTATAAATATCCAAATGACATTTTTCAAAATGTTCCTAAGAGGAGCGAAATGTTATGTATCAATGGTCGCGTTCATCACGCGGTAGCGCTAACTAAGCGATCACGTATCATTACGTCATTTGATCACAAGAAGCGTAGTTTAAGCATGTGATCAGTCGGGCAAATGCCGTTCATGTAAAATGATCAGTGAGCGCTACCTGCTCGCTCACCGTGATGAACGCGACCAATGTAATGCGGTCAATTGTAATATCAATTCACGGTCTGTCATAATCTCTGTCATGACATTTTGAAATTGTTAGTGTAATTCATATGATTTATATATATTTTCTATGGTGTATTTTAACAAAAATAGCATGGGGGTTCATTGCGTACATAGCTGTGTATTTTAAATTAGATGCAAACTCGGTATGAACTTTCCGTTCAAAAAGAAACAACCAATATCGCTTGCTTTATTTATATGATGGAATTAGAGCGTAGAGGGATATTGAATTTAATTGAAGTGTCCAGGTTACCAATTAGAACAAATAGTCAGTAAACAAAAGTTATTAGAGATAGCACCTGTACCCATTTTAAAAATAGAAAATGCTAGAGTGGCAGCAAAAAATTGTGTATTTAAGGAAATGGAATGTTTTAACGTGGCCCTGTTGTTACCTTACTGATTTATGTGACTATTAAAAAAGTATATTTTTGTCAGTATATGCTTTTGTCAGTATATGCTTTTGTCAGTATATGCGTATTAACATTTTTAGTAATAAATCAGTTTTTCGAAACAAGATGTCAACATTTTATTTCATGACCTTTAAGTAGGAATACCGCGAGAACCAGTCTGTCGTTAAATTTTTCAAGCAACAAATTTTGTGATCAATCTTTCAAAAATGCAGTTATTAAATAAATATTGTTAAAAATTTGCCGTGAGGAACGGGCGTTATATTATCGTATAAACAAGAGAAGCATATAATATTAGGTCATTAGTTAAACTCAGGTTGTTATCAATATATTAATAAAGTATTATGATTCAGTATGATTGTCTAAAGTGGGTACAGCATTTACTTAACTGTTTAATATGTTTATTTATGTCGACTAAATAGGTGTTAAAAAACACGGCCTCACTATGTAAAATGTAACAAATTAGCCTTCAGCAATTATTTAACAGTTGATACCCATTTGCCAAGCTTGGTACAATTCTTGCGTTTTGCAATTTTCCTTTTAATTTTCAACAAAAATACAAGCGTGTTCCCATAATAATAATATTTTTTCCCTAAAACAGTTTTAATGATTTTTATTAAATTTGACATACTCACACAGAACCAACCCATAGGCCGTCAGAAATAATGATTTGAGGTCGATTTTCGAGAAGTTTTTCTCCATCAGATTTTATTGGATAGAATGATAGATTTAGGTGTAAATAACAAGAAAATCATAGTGCGTACGCACAGTTTTGGCGGGAAGACATATTTAAATGCACTTTTATGCAAAAAAGTGCATTTTTTGTTATTTTTTCGGATTTTTCGATAGTTTTTGTATAATAAATAAATATAATTAATATTTACTAGAAACTTTTTATTTTATTATCACATAAACTTTATTGTACGTATAGAGTCATTTTTGATCCCTTAGATGTAGTTTTTAGCCCTTGATTGCATCCAAAATTGCATTTTATGCATGAATAAAAAACATTAATTTTAAATATAACTCGGAAAAAAATATACTCGGGAGTTTTCATATTCACTGATTACGAATCTGACATGAAAATTGGAAAATTCAAAATGGCTGAGAATTTCCTATTATACATTTTTATTTTTTTGACCCACCCTCTTTTCGCTCTCCCTCGTCTCCTTTTTACCATGTCTCTCTTAGCCCTGAAGAAACAAATAGATGCATTAGGTATATTTATACTTACCTACTCTTGCAGTTGAAGTAAAATAAAGTAAAAATAATTTTAAAAATATAGTTAATAAAAAAATATAAAATATTACGAAAGCGCCTAAGTGTAACAAAATTATAATAAAATTATTTTATTCAATATATTGGAAAGAATATTAATATATTGGAAAAATAATTAATATATTGAAAAAAAATTGAATATATTCGAAAAATAATTTAACATTTTGGAAAATAATTCAAAATATTGGAAAAGTAATGAAAATATATTGGGAAAAAATTGAATATATTGAAAATAAATTCAATATGTAGAATATTTTGTGCACCGAAGATATCCGATCCAAACTCGGCCAACTAACCATGACATATTAACACAAATTCGAGTTTTGTGCATTGATCAGAGAGTTATAATAGCACAAACCAGTATAAGTAAGTGATTTGTGAGTTATAGGTTGTTTCGGTGTTCAGTGAGTTTTGCAAAATATGTATTAATCACATTTTTTAAATATGGACAAAATACTAATAAAAGCCAGACGGAGAGCTATACTATAATATATATTATGAGGAAAGAACGTGGTGGATTTGCACTTTTTAACGAGCTAGATGATGAAAAATTTTGTTATGACTTTGGAATGGATATACGTGGGTTAACGAACTTCATGTATTAATAAATAAGGTTCAATAAAGGGAACCATTGCCTACATGGCCCCGGAAATTCTGTTATGTAAGAGGACTGCCACGATATCATCAGATATATGGTCGTTAGGACGTACGATCTGAGAGACGTATTCTGAAGAAGGTGTATGGCCAGATGTAACAGAAGATTCCACTGAAGCCATGAAAAAGAAAATAGAAAATTTTGAATGTCCAAATATTAACGTTCTCCCACCATTTCTTCAACCCATTGTGCAGAGATGTTTTAATCACAACCCAACAGAAAGACCTGCTATAAATTGGATATTTTAGCACAAAATTTACTGATGATAATACCTACTGAACGTGATGATGAGGCGAAAAATAGTGGGAATTAGATGTATATGTTTTGGAAAGCTAATTTTATTTGGAACCTGTTGAAAAAAGGGCATGAAAGTGCCGAAAACAGGTTTTTTCACGTTTTCGATGCGAAAGAAAATTTTTTTATATACAAAAAATACTACAAAGTAGCTCGTGAAAAGACGAAAAAATGAGTTTTTGACCATTGAAATCGGTCAATAACTTTTTGCACAAAAAATTAGAAACCGCTAAATATGGCCATGTTTTACTATTTAATTACAGGTACTGTAATTATCGTGGGAAGTTGTTTCGAAGCTTAAATTGTAGCTTTTGTTAGTACCTACCTACTCTAAAAATTTCATGCAAAAATATTAATAACTTTTAGCGGAAATAGTGAAAATGTAAAATAAGGTGTTTGCGAAGAACGGCGTGGAAATGGTCAAAAATGGTCATAGAATAATTTTTCAAAAAGCTATTTGTTCCTGATGAAATTCTCTACAACCCTATTATCTTTAAATTTTCGTAAGGTTTCGTTTAGTACCTCAAGAACGCATTTGAAAATCTGGCTATTTCTGAATTTTGGACGTTCGGGAGTTCGAGCGAAGGGGAAGTGGCGCGTGGTGGGGAGAAGCGCAATTATTTAGTGGTGCTCCAAGTCCGGCTGCGGGAGAAAGTTCGTACGATAATTACAGTCCTGTAATTAAATGGTAAAAAATGGCCATATTTAGCGGTTTTTAATTTTTTATGCAAAAAGTTATTGACCGACTTCAATTGTCAAAAAATCATTTTTTTGTCTTTTTACGAGCTATTTCGTAGTATTTTTTTTGTATAAAAAAAAAATTTCTTTCGCATCGAAAACGTGAAAAAAACAGTTTTCGGCACTTTCATGGCTTTTTTCAACAGGTTTCAAATAAAATTTGCTTTCCAAAACATAAACATCTAACTCGCAATATTATTCTCCTAATTATCACGTTCACAAAATGCACTGAGGAATTTTTCGAAAAAATGAACTATCTGACCTGGTTGGCAATGTTTTATTGTGCTTTTTTATTTCTCCTACATTATATGCATTTTTTTTGTTATCTTACACCTTGTCATGTTTAGAATGTTATCTTATTCCCTTTCCGTTGTGGTATTTTGTTTATGTTTTTCTATGTTTTTTTTTAATTAATATTTTTATAAGATAAGCATTTAATAAAATTCTGAAAAGTATGTTATGGTATTTATTGAACTACTAATTTCAGCATATATCGCTTCAGTTTTGAGTCCCTGGAATCATTATTGATAGGTTTGCCAAAGAAATAGGTAGGTCCATAAATTTGTGTTAGTAAATATTACATTCTAAATTAAAATATCTTGTGGCATTTCTATCTTTTTTTCATTTCGTATAATAGTACAAAGTTCATAGATATCGGTTTCACATGGCATTTTGAAAAAAACACATTGACTCTCATATGCTTCTACTATATAATTATCAATATTGCATACAAAATTGATGATATTGTATGTTTGTGGTAATTTGAACAGTATTGCAGGACGCCCTCGTGGTGATACTGCGTTTCGTGATCCACTAATGTTATGAGTATTCCATTCATAAACAGCTTGCTCTAAATCATCCTGCAAAAGAATCATATGTAATGGATCTTAAATTCATATTTAATAAAAACAATCAAATTACCTGTACAATTCTTAGAAAGAAAAACTGTATTAAGGACTTTTCTAATTCTGAACCCGAAAAGTGATCATTTTCTTATAACCCTTGGAAGAGATTCATCCAGAACTGAGCAGAATGTTTTCTCAATACAGACCACCATGTTTCAATACGCTGGTTGTTTTGATTAGTTCCGCACATAAAACTTTTATCTCCAAAAATCTCATCGAAGTTATCAACTGGTATTTCCCTGAATATTTATTGGATTTTTTTCTACAAACACATTTTCTGTACCACAATCAAAACGTACTCGTCTTGGGCATCCACCAATTTCTTTAACTGCATCGATATAATATCCTCCAATAACTTTTGAATTACGTGGTGTTCTGTCTACTCTCAGCCATATTATTCGTCTCGAAAAACCATCAATGCATCCACTAATAGCTATTCCGTAAGGTTTTAGTTTATCATATGCCATACATAATTGGGGCCTTCTGTCGCCGTCAACGTAGTCTTTTACGTTTTCTGTATTCTACGCTTTCTGGATCCAGTTCTTGTAACATAACTCTAACTGTAGCCTGCGTCACAACATGTCCATTCTGAATACATCTTTGATGCATCCAACAATATCCACATAACTGACCAGAAGTCTTCAACTGATGAAATCGATAACTGTACTTAAATCCGAATTTTTTTTCCTGTTCAATTTCATCCTTTTCAATTTACGTTTAAGCGTTGATAAACTTATCTCTACATTATGCCTTAAGTACAGAAAAGCAAGTATTTCACCATAGTGCATGCCACTTATGAAATAGCACTTTATTAAATCATGAATAGAGTTGCTTGACGCGTCCAATAAGTCTCCCGATCCATGTTGTTGGTTACTTAGAACGTGTACATACCTAATCTAATGCTAGTGATCACAATTATTATTACTATTAATGAAGGCGGCCAGATATTTTATCAACATAAGCTTGAGTATGCGTAGTAAATATTGCGCACTTTTTGTAAACACAAAAGCTCTGCTAATAGTTCACTTTACTTTAGATCTCCTGGTTATTTGACCGAAAGTAAACGTTAAATTTTTTTCAATATATTAAATTAATGTTCCAATATATTCAATTTTTTATGGTTTTCCAAAATATTTAATTTATTTTCGAATATATTCAATTTTCTTTCAATTTATTAATTATTTTTCCAATATATTAAATTTATTTCCAATATATTAACTTTTTTTCCAATATATTGAATAAAATCATTTTATTATAATTTTGTGACCCCTTGGCGCTTTCGTAAAATATAGTAATATATAAAAAAAGTAAATATTTATAGGATATCAAATAAGATATAAAGTATTTTCAAAAATGAATGTTAACGTTCACAAAATTAGGATTCAAGATGACTGTTTCAGACGGAGAATAATATGAAAATTTATATTTACTGTTCGTTTTTGCTTAACTGCTGCTCTGATGGTATATATTGGACGTCGTAACACTATAAACCTAACACTGCATGTACTAACACTTTCTTAAAATTATACCTGAAAGGGAATTTTGTTAGAAAACACAATTAAAAGACAATATAAAGTTCAAAAATATATATTGAATCTCTTCAAAAATTTATGTTTTTATAACAACTTTTAAGAAATATGTTTAACAAACACTAGTCTGGCCCGTGTACAACACATGGTGAGGATCGGAACGATTTATAATGTACCAACTACCATCCAAATTGCGGTTTTGTGAGCTAACGATTACACAAAAAGAGTCAATAAAAGTTCAATGTTTCTGAAATTTGGTGGGCTTTTGCTGTCTTATTCATGTATTTTTATTTCAATAACAATTTTGGTCGCTCCTCGGAGCTTGAAAATGCTTGAATCGCTACTACTTTGAATTGTATTCTGCAATTACAATTTTATACGTTCAGGCAAGGCGGTCCCATGCACATATGAGTACATGGTAAAGATACTTTTCTGACACCGAATCACTGAGGAACCGGTTTAGGGCAAATCTCGTTAAAACTCATAATTTCCCCGTCAAAATCGACTGCTAGGAAATGATGGGGGTCCCATGTCGCTAAGGGCTATTTTCGCTAAAACTCACGATATACTTTGAATAGAAGCTGGATTAACTTGTCCTCATATTTAATACCGCGCATGAGTTGCAGTGCTTAACAACGTGAATTCGTAAAAGGGCTTTTAATTTTTTCAAATTTTGTTATACTTTCTAAATTTTAGTGGTCGGGGCGACATTACGTCCATGTGCAGCAACATTTAACACTTTCTAAAATGACGCTCCTTGAGGAATTATTGGAATTTTTGCATAAAAATCGCTCCGTAGAGCGAAAATATGATTAAAAATATTAAAAACCTCTTCCACGATATTTTTACGTGAAGCACGCTTTTCATGCCAAATATTTCCTAAGTCGGATTTTGTTACAACATCGAAAAGTATACCGAGGGTTTTACCGTGTTCTTTAACATTACCAATGACGAAAATGTCTGGTAATAATAAATTTGAATTCTTAAAAGTCACTAGAATCCAATTTAAAAAAAAATAAACCTAACATTATTTTAAAAATTAAAATTTTTACCTGTATAAATGTTAGGCGCACGGGTAAACGCTACATCTCCCACCAGCCAGACAGCCTTGATAATACAAGAGAGGAGATATAAAAAAACTAGCCTTCTTGAAACTCTCTCTTGGAAACGTTGGCAGCTCTTAGACTATAGCATAATGTGATATTTAAAAACGTGTCATTTTTAGAGTATGCCGAAAACTACAGTAGCAAACTGTGCGGGGACTGCGGGTCGCTGAAGATGACACCCGAATCTTGTCCACATAAAATTTTACTTCAATCAGGCATCATCAAGGGTTTTATGGGACTGATTCACTTCGTCTATTTAATGGGCATCATCAGGTGACCTAATAATGACGTAAAAGTATTATCTCTTGTGATTTTGTTCGGTTATTTTTTTATGAACTATAATCTTTGCTTGATTGAAATCGGACAAAGTTAAAGGTACAAGCCCCTTTCACATTTTTACGGCAAAGATCGCATTCAACGCTTAGTATGCCACGTAAAATTTCACTTCGATCACTTCACGGAACTGATTCACTCGGCCTATTCAGTAGGCATCATCAGGTGCATATTTCAAGTTTCATTGAAATCTAATGCCATGAACTCGAAGGAAGTATATAGAAATATTTTGGCGTCAGGTGGCTAAATATGTTTGTTTATTAACTTAACAAAAATATTCTCTCCTGTGATTTTTTTCGGTTAATTTTTTGATGATTTTTAATCTTTGCTTGGTATCGGACAAAATTAAAGGTTATCATCATACGGTCAAATATTTTCATTTACTGACATTGATACATTTTTGAAAATATTCTCTCTTGTGGTTTTCTCCAGTTAATTTATTATGAATTTATTATTTCAAAGATTTTTGCATTTTCACGGCAACGTTAAGCTGATCATCTTGTGGTGATGACGATCAGATTTAGGAAGATCGCGAATATGCCCAAATTAACTAAATTTTAACTCTGCATGCTTTGGCTAATATTAGATTGCCGTTCAGGATGAGTTGCATTGAATGAATCAACAACTTCTTTTTGAGTGCACACCTATCCCGGAAATAATATCAATTCTTTCGCGTTCGGTTAATTTCATGATTTTTCGAAAATTAATCAATATTTAATACTTCAAACACACTGCTTGCACAAATTACACCATTAAACTGATAGTCAAATAAATATTGGAATTTGCACATTAAAGAAAGAAAATTAAAACAAAACATTTTGATGCGGACAATTTCAGCTTTTTATGACCGAAAGCATATAAAAATCCTCGGCCATATTGGCTACTATCAGACTGCAAATGAAGTGAAATTTGAACATTTAATTTAGTTCATTTCTAGTAGTTTCAATTTCACGGTCAGTTGGTCTTAAAAACATCTCTATGCAACGTACATCAGTATTTACTGGTGTTGACATGAAAAAAAAACTATGGCGTCATAGTTTTGTGAAAACTTACCAAACAAAAACTGATCGCTCATTTCAGTAATTTTACTAGATTTTAGAGGAATATTTGTAGTGTAATTCTTCGATTTGTCTGTATATATATTTAAAAACGGCACTAAACGTAATCCGTTCTCAGCCAAAACCTTTTCAGATCTTTTGGAGCACCAAAGAAACCCCCAAGCAAAGTTTCATCTAAATCCGTTCAGTAATTTCGGCGCTATCAGGCTAACACACACAAATACACATACATACACACCCATTTTTCAAAAACCACTTTTTTGGGCTCCTGGGCCCTTAAAGCGTAAAGATTTGATGATCTCAATTTTCGTTTTTGAACTAATTTTAGTAATCTCTCACAATAGGGTTTTCCCAGAAAAAAAAATTATTGCTGAAATACTTAACTCACGTAAAAAAATGATTTATGGCATATTTATTATCTTATTAATTTTACTAATAGTAACAAAAAAAAAACTTGAAGTTTGAAAAATTCATTCATTTTAAACAGCCATAAATTGGCGCGTTGTGGCATCAACACCCTGAAATCCAATCACAGAGGTTGTCTCTGTTCAAGATTGTTTATTAATCTTGGTCTCTGATGTTAACATAACATAACCTCTATTTATTGACAGCACTCAGCACTTTTCTACTTTAGGCAAATTATCAGCGGCACCTTTAACATATCCCTCTTCCACTTGATTCCATTTTGATTGTAGAATTAATAAAACATAAACCAGAAACTGATAAAATAATATTTTCACTCCAAACAATACAAACATAAAAATATAAATTTAACGTTTTAGGTTAGTCATCTGATGTGTAATGTCAGTGAAGGTTAAACCTAAACTGCAGTACAAAATATTAACGTCCGACGCTTTCACGAATAACTTGTGCGGCATTTATCTGGATTCTGATTGGCCAATATTTACACATCCACTGCTTTAGACCAATCACAGTACAAGCATTACAAATTGAAATTCTGAGAAGTTTTAGAGGAAAGCTTTCTTTAACACACAGTTAGAATCTATTACAAACTAATTATATCCATAATCTCATTGGTTTTCCGGGTAGATACGTAATTCTGGCGCGTAAAAATGCCCGTTTTAAAAAGCAGTGAAATTATCAGCAAGTTGTTTTAACGATATTTTCTTAGAAATAATTCTTATTAGAAAAGTAAATTGTTGTAAATTAATAAAATGTTTTATTATATCATTTTCATGACACAAATTGTTAAAATAAAATTAGTGGGAAAACCCTATTTTATTGTAGTGAGGTTAAAAATTGTACGCTTTTTATCGAAGTAATTGCCTACTTTACGAAAGCGCTCAATATGTCATTTTAATATTAATATTTAGTTGGAAAAATTATGAATCGTAAACATGTATTTAACACCGATTTAACAGAAATTTGGTTGGATTTGGTATCCTCGTTAAATCCTACGTCCGAAGTTAGAAGTTGGTCAGATATCTTCATCTTCTAATTACGGAGTCGACTGGTTTAGACTGCGTTCAAACGACATAATGGAATATATATCAATGTATGCCACCTCTATGGATTTTATATCTACAATCACCGCATAGCAGTATAGAACGTTTCTGTTCTTTTAGAGCTTATTAAATCATTAGCAATAAGTCGAATATAATTTTTATTACAAAGTTACTGTATGTACAGAGTTTTGCAAATATACTCTTCACTACAGTGGCATTTGAAAACTGCATACATTTTACCCTCGACTTATGTAACTATTGTACACACAATAAGCAGCAACTTTGTTTTTTGTAATTTACTATACTATACGTATAGCTGACAGTAGATTTAGGGTAATGGGCCTCGTGAACAGTGTAGGTTTAATGTTAAAAGTCGCCGTTAAAAACTTCACCAATGCTTCAGAAACTTTAGCATGTTTAGTAGGAAAGGTATATGAAAGCATCCACATTACCACAATCATTTTAGGAAAGATCCTAGTTGTTTTTATTTTACATTATTTTATATAAAAGTTGACCAGTTTGTTTACCTTTGTATTTTTTCTTTTTTGGAGGCGAGACTAATAATTAACTGTTCGCCTACTCTGTTGTAAAAAGCCAATATTTAAATACAAAAGTACATATAAGTCTTTTGAAACTAGTTGGTTTGAACGGATTAATTTTGCAGTTAGTGATGAAAAAACGTTTTCAACGTACACTGATTTATAATATATGCTAAAACCAATTTATATTCAATGAATTGTTAGTAGAGGGTTCACGCCGTCGAAAACCGTCAAAATCCTCAAGTAACCCATTCTGGCAAGGTAAATAATTTTTGAGCTTACATATCGAAAGAAGATCCTTAGATGCATCAGAAATGCCTTGTTGGACTTTTGTTGGCTCTTGCCCAACTTCTAAAAAATTTAAAAAAGATGGCGGAATGGTAATTCAAGAATTCGTGTTTTTAAACGTTTATTTGCGATATCGATATCATTTTTTATACTCATACAAAAATGATGAGCGCCTCTATCTATACTGATATAATTTGAAAATCACATAAAGTTTTTTTTAGTAAATCCTAAAGTCGGAGGAACAAAGTTGTGTATTGAAAATTTCGACGTTTGGGCAGCTACATTAAATGTTTAAAATTTTTATACACTATATGTGAATGAAATATGATCCAAAGATAGAAAAAATTTTTGAAAAAAAAAATTGGCTCTATATCTCATATAGTTTGCGAGCTACAGATTTTTAAACACACCGTACTTTGCGTTCGCGGAACTTCTATTATAAACATTCGGCCGTTTTCTGGCGCGCTAACATTTGGTTTATTGCAATGCATCAAGATCATAGATCAAATATATTTTGAGATTATGTTATTACCACTGGCATTTCCAAGTGTCTTGGGCAGAATCACTCAACCAATATCATCAATGTCAAATTCAAAATCTGATAAAATCCACGCCAAATGATTGTAAAGGGCAACAGGAATTCTTTTAATTGTCTCCTGATGAGATATTCTCAATGAACTATCGACTGTGTGTATTTTACTACCACGTGCAGTGGAAGTATAGTAACGCAAAAATATATATTTTTTTTTGTTGTCATGAAACGCCGAGATTTTTTTGAGCGAAAAACAAATTTCTCTGTCTGTCGGTCTGTAACTTTTTTATGCGCACGTTTACTCTGGAACCCTTTATGATATTGAGTTGCAATTTCGCACACTTGTGTATTATAACGAGATCTGGAACTATATTTAGATCTAATTCCGTTAAAGGGTTGGAGGGTAACTGGGGTAAATAGGCAAATCAAGCAGGTAAGAGTCCATAAAATTGCAATTTAGGGCATATACGAAAAGTCAAAGTCTCAAAAAAATGTTGGCCACTCCCCCCTCCCTATCACCCCCAGTACCACCCCTACACTATTATGAAAGGGAGTAAAAGAAATTAAAACGTGATTTCGTGTGTATACAAGAATGAAATGTCTCAAAAATGTTTTTTGGCAACCCCCATTGTCACCCCCACCCTATTATTAAAGGGAGTAAAAAATTAAATTGGGATTTAGTGTGTATACGAGAACCATTATCAAAAGGATTAAAATATTACATTGGGATTTAGTTTGTATAAGACTTGGATACAAGATCTGTATGTGGAAGTAGTGATTCCTTGGGCAGCGATTTTTTATCTCAGCAGCTTTATTTTTCATATAACATCTCAAACATTTAGCTACAAATCAGGGCGTGTTTCTCCATCGTTAACAAAAATCTTGTCTTCATTATCAGAATCTTCCGTAATAGATTCTTTCAGTTCTTTTAATTTTTTTAAAAACTTTCCAATAGTTATCTGTGAGCAACACACTACGCTTTTTCCACCTTTTTCGGAGAAAAATTGAATGTCAGTACCAAAAGAATTAGTTAAACTCCTAATTATATATGTGTTGTAGCTAAAATACTTCTGAACCGATTACGAATTCCAGAAACATAATATAATATACATTCAGATGATCTTACAATCGTCCTCAATTTCATCTATCAACTGATTAAATGCAATGTCGTAGATAAAGTCGAGTGACACCCAGTTATTAAGCTTTTTTCAGAAATAGGTACAGTTTAATGGGGCTTCATGATTCTTGGCAGTATTGTCTTATTTATAAAATCGACCTGTGACGTGCATCGCTTGAATTCTTGCCTCGACTATAGCGGCATAATGTACCTGTTCTTCAGCACGTTTACACATACAAAGATTTAAGCATGAAGTATGGTAATTGAAGTCATCATATTTATAGGACGATCTCCAATACCCTGAAATTTCTTATGTGGAAATGACGTACATACATTACGGTTTCCTTTTTTATCTCTAACTTTAAGACATAGAAAACACACTTCTTTAAATTCCACTGGTTGACGATTACTGCGATTAGATTTTTGTTCGCCTACAGGTTCATCTTTGTCACAAGTTTGCCAGATTAAATACTGCAAGAGCTTTTTTATAGGTGTATTCGGACTTACATTTCCGATGATACAGTGGTTTTTGAGCAATAAAATTATCATCAATAATATTTTGTCTGTAAACTTTGTCTTTTCTAATAAAAATAGCATTTTTTAATGTTTCAAACCCGCTCACTTAATCTACTTAACATTTCGGAAGATGCATATTGACATATGATGGACTTTTTTAAATCTAAAGTTTCGGTCATTTCGAAATTTATGTATTACATTCAATCTTCACAATTTCTTTAGTATTTTGCACTGATTTACACGTTTAGATATAACTACATATAATAAATATCGGAGTTTAGAACCATATATTTATAACACATAAATTATTATTTAATTATATTCAAGCGAGCAGTGCAGTGATAAATGTCAATAAAATACACATTTAAAACACCAACAGCAAAGCATTTGTACTTAAGCCTGCCGTAAACTTGCGTGTTCGTATTTTTTTTTACCTATACCTAAAATTTATCGTATCGAGCCGAGTAATAGCGCTTCACTTTAAAAATCTGTAATTCGAAGACAGTATGAGATATCGACCTGATTTTTTTTTAAACTTTTTCTGTCTGGACGATATTGTATTCACATATAGTATATAAAAATTGTAAACATTTAATATAGTTGCCCACAGGTCGAAATTTTCAATATATAAACTTTGTTGCTAAGATTTTAGGATTTATTTAAAAAAAAACATATGTTATTTTCAAATTATCTTAGTATAGATAGAGGCGCTCATCGTTCTAGTATATAAGTCTAAAAATGAGACCGATGTCGCAAATAGTTAATTTTTTAATCTTAGGTAAACGTTTGAAAACACGAATTCTTAAATTACCATTCCGCTATCTTTTTTTTTTAGAAGTTGTGCAAGAGCCAAAAAAAGTCCAACAAGGCATTTCTGATGCACCTAACGTCCCTCTTTCCAAATTCGTTCCCAAAATTAATCTACCTTGTTGGAATGGGTCATCTAGTTTTGGAATACTTTGGACCCAGCACTATGTCGTAGCTAGGTTGGCTAACTGACAGTTAACAAAAAAATAGGAAATGGCAAGAGGGGGAATTTTCAATGTTGTTATTAAGGTAAATCAAGTTTGGGTAATTTGGAATAAGGACGGTTTTATTTATAAAAATATTCATAAAAACTTTACTTATATATAATGAACAATATGATAAAAATATATCATTTCAAAAAAGTCACGACATTATTGAAAATACACTAAACATAGAAAATATTCTTTTTAACACGGTACTTCTAGCCTATAAGGCCAATAATAAAAGCATAGAGCGCTCAACATAAAATGTCACTACAAGTTGCACTATCCTAAAATTTATTACTTGCCTAAACGTTAATTGTGGTGTTCTGTTCATATTTTCTTCTTCATTTTATGAGTTTCTCTACAAAAAGATAACAAAACTAACCGGTATATTCGAGAATAACCTCTACACTTACGACGATTATGTCAATGGAAGAGTCGCAGACTATTTTTTCCAACTAATGCAAGTTATAACAAAAATTAAGGATAAAGAATTTCTGTGGCGTTTCGGAAACCAAATCTGCTTCCTTCTTCAAAGTTATGAGAGACAATTCTTATATACTATATATATATACGTTTTAAGATTGTATTTACGTCATATCCACATATTTACTACTTTTTGTTAAAGGAGACCCCATTGCCATACCGAAATCACAAATCTCAAACAACAGTAAACACCCCCAAGCGTAGATTCAATAAATTGCAAGAAAAACTCTCACTAACCACTGATTTATTAATCACTAAATTACAATATAATATTTAGTCCTTATAATAAATAACACATTAATTATAACTTTAACCTATTATAGATTCACTAATTTAATTCACAACTTGTTACTGTTCGTTTATTATCTGATCACTTGCTCATCTAATACATAACTAACTCCGTGCGTTAGATCCGCTTCTTATAATATATAAGTAATAAGTTCAAGCTTACAACAAATCAAACATGGGGTCCCACAAGGAAGTGTGATTGGTCCATTACTTTTCTTAATTTATATAAACGACTTCTGTATATCAAATGGTTTCTTTAATGTACTTTTTGCAGATGACACATCGAAAAAAACATAAATGAGGACCCTATCAGAGAGGAAATGATTGAGACTGCTTCTGATTGGTTCAATGCAAATTATCTATGCTTCAATAGAGACAAAACTCAATCTTTAGAGTTTTCATTTAAATCAAAAACAGCTAATGCTGTAAAATTTTTACAGCAATTTTACATTGATACGAAATTAAATTGACAAAATCATATCAATTCTCTTTCGAAAAAACTATCATCCATCATATATGCAGTGAAGAACGTTAAGTATAATATTAATTTGGAAGCAGCTTTAATAAGTTATCATGCTTTATTCACAGTACTATAACATACGGAATAATAAACTGGGGAACCTCTTACTACACATACAAAAAAATTCAAATCTCCAAAGGAGAGCTATCAGATCATTAACTGGTGTTCCATACCGTGACAGTTGTAAACCACGCTTTAGAAAGTTCAGTATATTAACCTTTCCCTCTGCAATGATATATTACAATTTAGTTTATGTAAAAAATAACTTCGATAAGTTTAATACAAGTATGGAATATCATGATCACTTGACTCATTTGACTCGCTCAAGGTCGATTTTAGTAATCCTTCCTCATAGCTTAACAAAACACAAATAGAACATTCATCGGGATAAAATTATTTAATAAATTACCAACATCTGTAAGAGAAGCACCATTAAGGTGGGCATATCCAAGAGAGATAGAGAGAGAGATCCGAAAAGCAAATATTTATTATTTTTGGCCACAACTTTTTTCTGAATACTTATATTGGTAAAAAAAGTATGAAACTACCTAAGTAGAACTATGACAGGTGTAGTGACTTGAATTTTGCCTCAATAATTTCAGTTGTTTGCAAAATTAGTTAATTTAAATCTACAAGATATGAAGATTGGCACTATTATTTAATTTAAATTAACTAATTTTGCAAACAATTCAAGTTATTGAGTCAAATTCATATCACTACACCTGTCATAGTTCTTCTTAGGTAGTCTCATACTTTTTTACCAATATATTCATTTAGAAAAAGTTATGGCGAAAAATAATAAATATTTCCTCATCGGATCTCTCTCTCTCTCTCTCTCTTGGATATGCCCACCTTAACTAAATATAAATCAGTCATAATACCAATGAAAGTGCATATTACGACACAAATTGTTTTAATTTTGGTTAGTCTAATATATATTTTTTTGTTGTTATTATTATATGTTCCTACTTATATTTATTTTTTATTATTATTATTAGCCTTTACTCGAGTCCGAGTATAAAAAAATATTACAGTCGATAGATTGTGTGTAATAAAAAACAGGTAAAAGGTGTTTTCATGGAGAACGTCTTTGAACCTCTTTCGTTGACCGCCACGCCTTCTACCGCTTAGCAATTCACCATAAAGTGTACATTTAGGAAGGCGGTTATCATGCATACGATGAACGTGACCTGCCCATCTTAGGCGTGCTCTTGAAATAAGCACCTCAATTGGAAGGCTGTTTGCTCTCCTGAGTACTTCCACGTTTGATATGTGATGGAACCAACGGATTTTCATCATACTTCTGAGGTGTCTTTGCTCAAAACATTCTAATTCTTTCACATGACGACGGTAAGTGACCCAGCTTTCACATCAATATAGCAGTGTTGGAATGACAACTGCTCTGTAGACAGCCATTTTCGTTGACAAATCAAGGTCGTGGTTGTCAAATACTCTTTCTCTAAGTCCCCAGAGTGCTCTAGATGCAGCGTTAATTCTATTGCAAATCTCGCTTTCCATGTTTGCTTTGTCATTAACAACGTTGCCTAAGTAATTGAACTGATCCACCACTTCAAGAGAATTTCCGTTAAGTGTAATGTCTATTTAGTTCACTTGATGAGGAGTTGACATAATCTTAGTCTTTCCAATGTTGATTTTAAGTCCCAAGGAATCATAGCTCTGGGCATACACAATACACGTCTAAAAGTTCTTGAAGCTCTTCCGTCGTAGAGGCTAAAAGTGCACAGTCATCCGCATACTGGAGATCACAAATGAATCGTGTGCGTGTCTTCGTGAAAGCTCTAAAGCGCCCTATGTTAAAGAGACCGCCATCAGAACGGTATCTGAGACCTATTCCTCTGACTGTCAGTTTGTTGTCAACAATAATTGTTAGAGCAGTGGTAAACAAATTAAAAAGTAGGGGTGCCAGGACACATCCCTGCCTAACTCCAGTGAGGGTTTGGAAAGGTTCGGTTGCCTCATTATTATACATAACCTGGGCGTTGTTGTTTGTATGTAGACTGAGACATACTTCCACAAATTTTCTAGGGATACATAAGCGGAGCATAATTTTCCAGAGCACTTCCCTGTCCACCGAGTCAAACGCCTTGGTTAAATCAATGAAGGCCATGTGAATTTCTCCTTGATGTTCGAGTGCTTTTTCTTGAAGCTGTTTAAGTGTAAAGATTAGATCCGATGTGCCTCGGTTTGGTCTAAAGCTACTCTGTGTTTCAGGAAGTAACTTTTCCATAACAGGTGTTAGCCTATTTGCCATCGCTTTAGTGAGTATCTTCCCTCCAACAGCCAGGAGAGCTATACCCCTGTAATTTTCACAGTCCGCAGCGCTCCCTTTGCTTTTGAAGAGGTTGATTAAAAGTGTATCACGAAACTCCTGCGGAGCTTGACCACTTTCCCACACGACATCAAACAGTTTTTTGAGGTAGGGTATGAGCTCTGACGACACAGCTTTAAAGATCTCAGCTGGGAGTGAGTCGGCGCCGGGAGATTTGTTATTTTTTAGCTGCCCAATGGCGGTTAAGATCTCTTCCGTTGTTAGTGGTTTATCTAAGTCTTCGAAGGTGTCATATTGTGGGATAAGATTTATAATATCGTGATCGGCTTGACTTTGCTGGTTAAGAATGTTAGAGTAGTGTTCTTTCCATCGGGCTCTTATTTCCTGGTCTTCTTTGAGGAAATTTCCATTTAAATCTTTAATAGGGCACATATTTTTCCGACTGGGGCCGTACACTGCTTTTACTCCTTGAAAGAAATTCCTGTAGTCGTGTGAATCGGTGTACCTTTGAATTTCTCTGGCATTGCTTGCCCACCACTCGTTCTTTATTCTTCTGATTTCGCGTTGCGTTTCATACTTAGATTGGGTAAAAGCTTCTGCTTTTGATGAATCGTTGGGGTGGTTGATAGCGTTTTGGAAGGCGATATGTTTGCGGTCAAGAAGTTCTTGTATAAAAACTTCATTATCATTGAACCAGTCAGTCCTCCTGTTTTTTACTTGCTGCAGTGCCAAGAATTTCCTCACTCGCACTTTTTAAACTGTCTTTAATTTGTGTCCAGGTAGTAGCGACATCTACAGAATTGGTTTCTTCTAGTGCACTCAAATTCTCTTGAACTTTTTGCTTTAGCTGTTCGACGCTTTGTTGATCACGCAATTTACTAATACAGAGACGGGGTCTACATTTTACTTGAGTTCTTCGTTGTTTGGGTCTCATAACAATTTTCATTTTAGAGACAACAGGACGATGATCGGTCCAACATTCGCTATCAATACGCGCCTTTGTAATTTGGACGTCCTTGAGATGCTTCCTACGTACGATAACATAGTCCAGTAGATGCCAGTGACCTGATCTGGGGTGACGCCAGGTGCCTTTAAATTTATCCTTTTGTCGGAAAATGGTGTTTGTTATAACTAGATCATGTTCGGCGCATTTAGTTAGGAGTAGTTGACCGTTAGCGTTCATGTTGCCCAAACCGTTCTTGCCTATGATGCCTGGCCAGGTGTCTGCATCTCTCCCTATTCTAGCGTTAAAATCGCCAAGAATAACGAGTCGTTCCGTTTTAGGTATTCTACAGAGGGTTTCTTCCAGCTGTTGATAGAAGCTTTCCTTGGTTTCGTGACTTGCATCCAGAGTGGGAGCGTAGGCGCTTATTAGATTTACCGCGTTGCCATCTGATAGCTTATAGCGTAGCAGGATTAGACGCTCGGATAGGCCTTGTGGTACTTGTGTTAAGTTGGATACAAGTTGATTCCGAACGGCAAATCCTACTCCATGTTGTCTTCTTGAATTGGTGGGAAGACCTTTCCAATAGAAGATGTAGTGCTTTTCTGTGAGAGAGCCTTCCTCCAAAAATCGAGTTTCGCTGAGAGCTGCAACGTCAACATTGAGTCGGTGAAGTTCTCTATCTATTAGAGCAGTTCTTCTTTCAGGCCGATCGGTGCGAGTGCTGTCGTTCAAAGTACGAACATTCCAAGCGCCGTAGGTGAAAGAATTAGTTTTCTTGGATTTAACTTGTCGGTGTATATTTATTTGATGGTTGGATATATATATATATATATTTATATATTTGTACATTGTATTACTATCTACCCATACCCATATGTAAATACTTATATTTGTATACTAGACGTGTCTAAGCACTACGGTGTAATTGAGACTAATAATAGTATTTTATATAACAAGTGGCTAAAATGTGAGTTCTTTTACAAGTGGGGTGTTTATACTACGAGCCGAAGGCGGATGCTATACACCATACGAGTAAAAAAACACAAACTGTTAATTACGTAGATAATGAATTTATCCGTTACTTATTGACTTCACTGTACATCCGTGGCGCTTATTCGTAATCCATCCATTTCCCTCCAGATTGTTCCAGTCAATTTCTCTATCCTTCTAATCTGTCATTCCAGATTATCCTACTGTTTTTCATTCCATCCCTGGAAATGGTAGTTCGCCAGTTGGCCTATAGATGACACCATTTTACCGGTAGCTAACTGTAGGCTATAATTCTTTCACTCTGCACCAGGGATTAGACATCTTTTCGTAAGAGGGCGTGGGTATGCATACTTCGCCAGTCTGTCCAGGTGCATGATTTTCATCTTGGAGTTCTTGCTACGTTGAATCCGATAAACGTCATTAATCCTAGTGATGGCAGAATACGGCCCTTCCCAAGGTGGGTGAAGCTTCGGAGATCTTCCCTTTTTTCGCTGTGGGTTATATAACCAAACCAGATCTTCCTCCTTGAATTCTGCTGAAGTCCCCTTCCGGTCGTAGCGAGCCTTCATTCTATCACTAGCTATGCTAACTTGGTTTGAACCAACCTCAGCCGTTGACTAACTTCGTCTGCATAGTCATTCATGGACAGTGGCTCCTTATCTGGTGTGCCAAACATTAAGTCATAGGGAATGGGCCCGCTATATCGCTAACAATCCTCTCAAAAGAGGTTCCTACATTATATTGCTTCATTTGGCCCCTACTGCTTGTCTGTGGCTCTTTGGTGGCTGTACAAACCTTGCATTTGCGGCACAAAACATCCATGCCTTGACAACCCAATTCTTTTTCGTTTTCAATTTATAAATCTATAAAAAAAAGTACCCCTGAAGCTGCAGATTATTTATCCAAATTTCATTAAAATATGAATGCCAGTAGTCAGTTGGGGAATATGCATAAACTCGGTAAAGTGATTACGACTGACCAAAGTTTATAACCACATACTATTTTCGCCTAGTAGGGATTTTCTATCTCTTATAATATGAGAAGAGTTTACGCTAGTGTAATAGTCCATTAGAGCGTAACGGCACATTGAATGGTCCAAGTTTAAACCATAATTTCTTAAACTATTCTAATTAATCCAGTAGCGCCATCTCTGGGGCTAATGCAGAACTACTATTTTATTTCAAATATGCTTTTAGAGGGCGGAATATTAAAACATAATATAAGTAGTCGCAAACTCCTCTATAAAATAATTATTTTACTATAAGGAACGTAACCAGACTGCAACCAACAGCTACTCTCTGGGCTATGTGCCCCGCCGAGCGCTGAATTACAAGTTACAAACCTGGCGCGTTAAGTGTAATAATTGCATATTACCATCAAAACGCTAATGCTTCGATTGCAACAAACACCAGCCGAAAGACTGATCCTACTTAAAGGAGCTCTCGTGCCAGTCGTCCCACACCACTTGCAGACTGCAGTTTCGAGCTGTTGGCTCTCGTCAGTGTAAGGTAGATATGTGACGACCGATACGAGGATCCCTTGACTATGTGGTACATTTCGGTATCTTTAGGATAGCGACATGTAAAATAGTCAGCAGGCGCCATCTAGCGGTCCAGTGTCTGTTGCAATCGAAAACATTTTTTAGAGAGGAGTTTGCGACTAAAAATATTATGTTTTAATTATTATTATTAGCCGTTACTCGAGTCCGAGTATAAAAATGTTACAGTCGATAAATTATGTACAATAAAAACACGTAAAAGGTGTAGTTTATTGTAATTCCCATTCATCTACGGTGCACACGACTATGGCTATAGAGGCCAATTCGGGAGAGCACATGTCGACCGCAGTCAGGACAAACATACACCTGGTTAGGTCTTGGATTCGGCCTTATTGCAGCAACATTTCCTTGATAGCTGGCCACAACCCCTCGCCATTCGGTTCTGTCCGCTGCAAGTTGTTCCCATTGCTCGTCTGCAATACCGCAGGATTTTAGATTTTCATGGAGAACGTCTTTGAACCTCTTTCGTTGACCGCCACGCCTTCTTCTACCGCTTAGCAATTCACCATAAAGTGTGCATTTAGGAAGGCGGTTATCATGCATACGATGAACGTGACCTGCCCATCTTAGGCGTGCTCTTGAAATAAGCACCTCAATTGGAAGGCTGTTTGCTCTCCTGAGTACTTCCACGTTTGATATGTGATGGAACCAACGGATTTTCATCATACTTCTGAGGTGTCTTTGCTGAAAACGTTCTAATTCTTTCACATGACGACGGTAAGTGACCCAGCTTTCACATCCATATAGTAGTGTTGGAATGACAACTGCTCTGTAGACAGCCATTTTCGTTGACAAAGCAAGGTCGTGGTTGTCAAATACTCTCTCTCTAAGTCCCCAGAGTGCTCTAGATGCAGCGTTAATTCTATTGCGAATCTCGCTGTCCATGTTTGCTTTGTCATTAACAACGTTGCCTAAGTAATTGAACTGATCCACCACTTCAAGAGAATTTCCGTTAAGTGTAATATCTATTTGGTTCACTTGATGAGGAGTTGACATAATCTTAGTCTTTCCAATGTTGATTTTAAGTCCCAAGGAATCATAGCTCTGGGCATACACATCTAAAAGTTCTTGAAGCTCTTCCGGCGTAGAGGCTAAAAGTGCACAGTCATCCGCATACTGGAGATCACAAATGAATCGTGTGCGTGTCTTCGTGAAAGCTCTAAAGCGCCCTATGTTAAAGAGACCGCCATCAAAACGGTATCTGAGACCTATTCCTCTGACTGTCAGTTTGTTGTCAACAATAATTGTTAGAGCAGTGGTAAACAAATTAAAGAGTAGGGGTGCCAGGACACATCCCTGCCTAACTCCAGTGAGGGTTTGGAAAGGTTCGGTTGCCTCATTATTATACATAACCTGGGCGTTGTTGTTTGTATGTAGACTGCGACATACTTCCACAAATTTTCTAGGGATACCTAAGCGGAACATAATTTTCCAGAGCACTTCCCTGTCCACCGAGTCAAACGCCTTGGTTAAATCAATGAAGGCCATGTGAATTTTTCCTTGATGTTCGAGTGCTTTTTCTTGAAGCTGTTTAAGTGTGAAGATTAAATCCGATGTGCCTCGGTTTGGTCTAAAGCCACTCTGTGTTTCAGGAAGTAACTTTTCCATAACAGGTGTTAGCCTATTTGCCATCGCTTTAGTGAGTATCTTCCCTCCAACAGCCAGGAGAGCTATACCCCTGTAATTTCCACAGTCCGCAGCGCTCCCTTTGTTTTTGAAGAGGTTGATTAAAAGTGTATCACGAAACTCCTGCGGAGCTTGACCACTTTCCCACACGACATCAAACAGTTTTTTGAGGTAAGGTATGAGCTCTGACGACACAGCTTTAAAGATCTCAGCTGGGAGTGAGTCGGCGCCGGGAGACTTGTTATTTTTTAGCTGCCCAATGGCGGTTAAGATCTCTTCCGTTGTTAGTGGTTTATCTAAGTCTTCGAAGGTGTCATATTGAGGGATAAGATTTATAATATCGTGATCGGCTTGACTTTGCTGGTTAAGAATGTTAGAGTAGTGTTCTTTCCATCGGGCTCTTATTTCCTGGTCTTCTTTGAGGAGATTTCCATTTAAATCTTTAATAGGGCACATATTTTTCCGACTGGGGCCGTACACTGCTTTTACTTCTTGAAAGAAATTCCTGTAGTCATGTGAATCGGCGTACCTTTGAATTTCTCTGGCCTTGCTTGCCCACCACTCGTTCTTTATTCTTCTGATTTCGCGTTGCGTTTCATACTTAGATTGGGTAAAAGCTTCTGCTTTTGATGGGTCATTGGGGTGGTTGATAGCGTTTTGGAAGGCAGTATGTTTGCGGTCAAGAAGTTCTTGTATAAGAGCTTCATTATCATTGAACCAGTCCTCCTGTTTTTTACTTGCTGCAGTGCCAAGAATTTCCTCACTCGCACTTTTTAAACTGTCTTTAATTTGTGTCCAGGTAGCAGCGACATCTACAGAATTGGTTTCTTCTAGTGCACTCAAATTCTCTTGAACTTTTTGCTTTAGCTGTTCGACGGTTTGTTGGTCACGCAATTTACTAATACAGAGACGGAGTCTACGTTTTACTTGAGTTCTTCGGTGTTTGGGTCTCATAACAATTTTCATTTTAGAGACAACAGGACGATGATCGGTCCAACATTCGCTATCAATGCGCGCCTTTGTAATTTGGACGTCCTTGAGATGCTTCCTACGTACGATAACATAGTCCAGTAGATGCCAGTGACCTGATCTGGGGTGACGCCAGGTGCCTTTAAATTTATCCTTTTGTCGGAAAATGGTGTTTGTTATAACTAGATCATGTTCGGCGCATTTAGTTAGGAGTAGTTGACCGTTAGCGTTCATGTTGCCCAAACCGTTCTTGCCTATGATGCCTGGCCAGGTGTCTGCATCTCTCCCTACTCTAGCGTTAAAATCGCCAAGAATAACGAGTCGTTCCGTTTTAGGTATTCTACAGAGGGTTTCTTCCAGCTGTTGATAGAAGCTTTCCTTGGTTTCGTGACTTGCATCCAGAGTGGGAGCGTAGGCGCTTATTAAATTTACCGCGTTGCCATCTGATAGCTCATAGCGTAGCAGCATTAGACGCTCGGATAGGCCTTGTGGTACTTGTGTTAAGTTGGATACAAGTTGATTCCGAACGGCAAATCCTACTCCATGTTGTCTTCTTGAATTGGTGGGAAGACCTTTCCAATAGAAGGTGTAGTACTTTTCTGTGAGAGAGCCTTCCTCCAAAAATCGAGTTTCGCTGAGAGCTGCAACGTCAACATTGAGTCGGTGAAGTTCTCTATCTATTAGAGCAGTTCTTCTTTCAGGCCGATCGGTGCGAGTGCTGTCGTTCAAAGTACGAACATTCCAAGCGCCGTAGATGAAAGAATTAGTTTTGTTGGATTTAACTTGTCGGTGTTTTTTCGACATTCGATGAGGTGTCCCTGTGGGCACCCTCCCCCGGAGATCCGATCGGGAGGGTATTTTACCTCCGGATGATTTTGTCCCACTTGAACGCTCCATCATTTTTGTTTTAATATCCCGCCCTCTAAAAGCACATTTGAACTATGATAAGCTCAGTCAGGCTCCGAGTAGTTCCATGAGTTCGTTTTTGTCGATTCTCTCGCTTATTTTTAATTTCTCGAGAGTTAACACGATTTTCTCCCATCTTGTAAGTTTGCAAGTTGTAACAGTATTATAGTGTAAACTATTGTATTGTAGTAGAAAAAATATATAGAAATATTTAGTGTAATATTCCTCCGTTTACATATCAATTAAATATTTTTATTTTTTTCTATGTATGAAAATATACACAAAGGACCACGCACTTTTCATATGGAAAAAGTGGTTTCCGTTCAATTGTCTGAATTCTTTATATAATAAATAATATAATAAATAAACACCACAGAAATTAGACAACCCTCAATTCCAGAAGCCAGGGCTTGTGCGGAAAGGGGTTACAAATTGAAAAAACGCGGATATACAACCATTTCCTCCGACAGTGCCGGAGCCAGGATTCGAACCCGGTGGTGCGATGTCCGTGTGATTAATCGCGATTGCCACCTCGCGCCTTAACCCACCCGGCTATCGACCAGACATATGTTATGTATTTTTGAATCCTGAACAAATAGGTATGATGTCCGAAACATCAGGGGTCTCGAGATAGCGGCCGTTCTTGTCAGTATTACCCGTTATTGTGTTTACAGTATTTGCTCAATATATCACGCTTATATATGGATATATTTTCCGCTATCTACCACTAACACGAACTTTTTTACTCCAACTACGGAGAACACTTTTCAAGAGTCTTTTCGCGACTTATTTTGAAAACTCTTTTCAGCCTCTTATCAAAACTCTAATCAAGATTCTGCTGGAGACTTTATTTTAACCTCTGTCTCTCGATCAAAGTACAATATATTGAGCAAATACTGTAAACACAATAACGGGTAATACTGACAAGAACGGCCGCTATCTCGATACCCTTGATGTTTCGGACATCGTGCCCATGGAGACATTTGTTCAGGATTCAGAAATACATAACATATAAAAAATTCGGACAATTTAACGGAAACCCCTTTTTCGAAAAGTGCGCGGTCCTTTGGCAAAAATAGTTTTATATGTATGCAGATTCGACAAAAGTAGTTTTATATGTCCTGAAGCAAGCGAGTGCGAGAAGGGAAACAAAAATCGTTTAAGTGATAGCGGGACAGATGATTGTTATATTATTAGTGCACGAATGATGAGTACTTGTCGACCGATGCCACAACACAAATTAATAAAAAAAAACTCGCTTCTGTTCTTAAAAACAATAACCAAAATATTTTTAGCCAAACCCCAAATACTGTAGTAAACGCTGAAATAACCCCACTGAATAGGGAAAACATAAATCCTTTTTTCTACCAAACACCACCAAATAATATAAGACGATAACCTCAGTTAATTACATCAAAACTCTCAAAAAGACCCCGGTCCGCAACACCTCATACTCTACAGCCCCAAAGAAAAGAAATTATATCACCCCTTCCCTTCACCTCGTACCCTGGAGGAATTACAAACACGCCTGCGTACAATAAAAATCTACAAATGTGGTTAACGACGCACAGACTGAAGACTCCTTTCTGTTAAAAATCTTGCAATTGGTCCTTCTTATAGTAAATAAAAATAAGAAAGATTTTAACATAAATACATCAGAAGTTCTGAACTTAATTAAAGATAGGCTATTAAGCTTCAGTTCAAGAATTGTATTTGTCGGATCATTATGGTATATTAAATAATATTTCATTGCAGAAATCACTACATAACGAAACAAGTATTACAAAATGTCGTCTGATATCTGCCAACTCTGCGGAAAATTGTATTACTGCCCAAAATAGTCACGATTGGAATGTGTTAAATAACTTCACAGACATAAACAATATGTTCAATTATTTTCTTGACATACTGCATACAAACAGTTTTAATCAATATATGCCAATAAAATCTAAAACAATTTTAAGCAAAAATGTACAAAGAAATGGTATGATACTGAGCTCAGAAATATGAGACATAACATAAAATTTTTATTAGACTTAAACAAACAGTATCCCGCAGATAATTTATTTCAAGAAATAAAACGAGCACAGAAAAAAATTAATCAAAAGAAAAAAGAACACGCCACGAAACAAATTTTAGTCATCAAATGAATCAAGAACAATTTGGAAAATTATCGATAATACCAAATTAAATAATAACTCGGCCATTGAGTCCGAAATTACAGCAGACGAATTTAACATATTCTTTTCCAACGTTGCAAATCAAATCAGTAAAGATTTGCCTCAAAGTGAATTAAACCCAATCAAGATAACGAAAAACTATATTCAAAGTAATAAAACAATAGTTTTTCTATTGGGTATAGGAGAATACTCCTATACCCAATAGAAATCAGCGAAGTTGAAGCAATTATAAATAAGTTATTAAATAGCACAGCCCCCGACATATATGGCATTAGTAATAAATTATTAAATCAATAAGATGCGGAATAATGGAACCCATGACAATTACTTTCAATAGGTATTTTAAAGCAGGGGAATTCCCAAATAAACTGGGCTATGCAAAAATTTCACCCGTATAAAAAAAGGCGACGAAAACGATCTCTAACCCATCGCGCAATAGCTATAATATCTCCCATCTCGAAATTAATCAAAGTAGCTTTTAATACCAGACTAACCAACTTTATTGAGAGAAGCGATTATTTTATCAGTACACAATTTGGCTTCAGGAAAAATCACAATACAATACAGGCAATCATACAGGAAAAGCATTAGATTTCATAAAATCTTATTTAGCCAACAGACAACAAATCTTCGAATTCATCGGAAAAGTTTTTCAACTATATAGACCTTAGAAGTTCCACAAGGATCGATATTAGGGCCTCTGCTATTCACTCTGTATGTAAATGATCTGTCATCATATCTGACCGATATATATTCTCTGCAATATGCTGATGAGACTAGTCTCATTTGTAGTGGGATTGATCTGAACAAACTTGACCAAATAGTAGAATCAGTGCAAAATAAATCTCAAGACTACTTCACGGCTAATAAACTATGCTTCAACAAGAACAAAACTATCAGAACAATAACCTAAATATCCTACAATGGAACTGTCGGTCTGCTATGGCAAATAAGGGAAGCTTGGAATACCTATTGATTAATAAAAATATACATATAGCTTTACTTTCAGAGACCTGGTTTAAACCAAATACGTATGTTAACTTCCCCTTCTACAATGTCATTCGCCAAGACAGACGATGGCAGAGGCGGAGTGGCAATTCTAATTAAAAATAATATCGCATACACTGAGACAAAAGTTAGCACACTACCAGACCTAATGTCTACCACCATCACAATAAAAACAATACAAGCATTACATTGCTCTCAATATATATATTAAACCTCAAATATGTATATTATCCCAGCAATTTGATTTATACTTGTCCTCTATACCTAAACCGTGCGTAATAGGAGGAGATTTTAATTGTCACCATCTCGCATGGAGTTGTGAATTTACAGACCGTAAAGGCGCCGAATTAATTGAATCAATAGAAAACAATAACCTTGTTATTATAAATCGCAAATTTAATCACATTTATAGAAACGGCTTTTACAGCAAATAAGTATGTTACTGTCCTTTTGCTTGATATAAAAAGTACTTATGACAATGTACTACTAAAGATGTTACAACAAAAAATGTTAGACATAAATTTACCCACTAGATTGACTCTTAACTATATGGGCAGAAAAAATTTCCTAAAAACAAATGAATTAATATATAATGTACGTAATGGATTTAAGTGTAGAAATCAGCGACATGGAAATAAGGATAACTAAATTTGCAGATGACGTGTACCTGTATACTGTAGGACGTACTATAGAAGATTATAATGAAAAACTATCACTTTGTGCAAGAAAATTGGAAAAACGGTCAGAAAATAATAACCTAACTATATCAGAAGAAAAATCAACGGTGTGCACATTTACTAGGAAGGGAACACAACTACCCAATTCCATAAAATTACATAGCTACAATTTTGCATATAAAAACTCAGTTGTCTCTTTAGGCGTTAGTTTGGACCGGAAGCTCAATTTCAAGGAACACATTCAAAAAATCATTAAGAAGGCTGAAAATGTGATAAATATATTCCGCTCATTCTGCCATCAAAAATGGGGTGCAGATCCCAATATAGCCCTTTTATTATATAAGTGCTAAGACCTAATCGATTATAGCAGTGTTTTTTATGATATATCTGCAAATACACATTTAAAGAAGTTAGACATTATGCAAAATAAATGCCTCCGCCTATATGGGGGTTATCCCAAGAGCACTCCGATAAATGTTATGCTTATGCATGCTGAAACCATCATAGCACCACTAAATCTCCGACGGGAGTACCTTAGTGACAACCTAATTATAGACTTAATAGCGAAACATAGCCCACTTGTGGATAGGATACATAATCTCTTCATTATGACCGTCACAAATAAATACTGGGAAAAGAAGAAAACCCCCTTATAGTAAAAAGCTATATGGATATGCTACCCTACTCAGAAAAAAATGTCCCAATCTGGCATTTCCCCATGTTTTACCATCGACTTAGATCTGTTTTTAAAGGAGATAACAACACACTCTACTACAGAGTATAAACATTTACCTGAGAGCATAAGAAACACGGTTTTCCAACTGGACTTAAAAAATAAATGGCCTGATTACCAACATGTTTATTGTGATATATTATATAATATGTTAAGTATGTTTTGCCTATTGTTAACGGTAACCTGGACGCTAGGTAAACAACCATTGTTAAATGATGTTTGAAAGGAAATAAACTTATTTCTAAATAATCGCATTTATTAATATATTTAATTGAATATATTACATTGGCGACGAGGAATTGGAGCATAGCAATGGCCACAGAAGTTCCATCAAATTATGGATTTGTTAGAGAGTTTAATCCTCAAAACACAGACTGGGTAATATATAGGCGAAGACTTGATAATTATTACCTGGTAAATGGTATAAAGGATGAAAATAAAAAACGAGCTATATTGTTAAACGCTTTGGATGAAGATGCATATAAATTAATATACAATTTATGTCTTCCAGCAATACCTGAAAATAAAAGTTATGATGACATAACACAATTATTTGACAAATATTTTAAATCGTCAGAATCAGTATTTGTCTCAAGATCAAAATTTTTTGATGCTTTTAAAAATCATGAAGAGAGTGCAAATGAGTGGGGAGCGAGAATAAGGAATTTAGCTGTTCACTGCGACTTTGAGGAAAATATTTTTGACATGATGCTGCGTGACAGATTTATTATAGGATTTGAGAAAGGAACAATTCAAGCTAAACTGTTCAGAGAGAAAATAACTTGCTCATTTTTTGACGCTATGGAAGTAGCAATAGCAGAAATGTCAGCAAATGAAGTTTTGGGTGTAAATGAATCAATGGTTAAGTTGGAGCCAAGTTTTAATCATGTTTCATCCGGGATTATGAAAGATGAGTCCACACCAAGGAATACTACGCCAAACAGAGAACAATGTACTTGTTGTGGAAGAAGTAATCATTCTACAGAAAAGTGTCGTTTTAAAAATTATGAATGTCATATATGCCACGTAAAAGGACATTTGGCCCCAGTTTGTCCAAGAAGAAAATATATAAAAGGTGACAAATTCAAACCAAAAAATGTACAAAATTACATTGAGAGCGAAGAATTATTTTCTGTAAATGATAAGTTTGTCTCAAATCCATTTAGAGTGGATATAATAATAGAAAATAGTTCTTATACATTTCAGTTAGACTCAGGAGCTAGCATTTCAGCTATGTCTGACAAATTTTACAAAGATAATTTTTCTAAGTGTAAAGTATTCTCCCCAAATAAATTTTTAAGTTGTTATAATGGGAAAGAAATGCAAGCTGCTGGGATGTGTCAACTAAATGTCACCTATAATAATGTGTCAAATTATTTAGATTTCTTTATTATTAAAAATGGTGGTCCGCCAATTTTAGGCAGAGATTTTATGAAGATATATAATTTATCTTTTGGTCAGGTAAATTCACTGAAGTCTTTATCAAAAGTTAGTTATAATGTCAGTAAAAGTGTAAATTTTTTAGTTAATAAGTATAGCAATCTTTTTACACCTGGTTTGGGTACATTTAATAAAAGCACTATTTCATTAAAACTAAAAGATGAATCAGTTACACCAAAGTTTTTTCGAGCTAGACCATTACCATATGGTATAAGGGACAAAGTAGAAAGCGAGTTAAATAATTTGATAAGTTTGGGCATAATTAAGCCAGTAGATTATTCTCCGTGGGCTGCACCTATTGTTCCTGTAATTAAAAAATCAGGAGCTGTACGAATTTGCGGGGATTTTAAAGTAACTATTAATCCTGTATTAGAAATAGACCAATATCCTCTACCTAAAATAGAAGATTTATTTTCGAGATTACAAGGGGGTAAAATTTTTTCTAAAATAGATCTATCACAGGCATATGCCCAAATAGTTTTAGATGAGAAATCTAAAGAATTAGTTACTTTTTCAACACATAAAGGTTTATTTCAATACCAGAGATTGCCATATGGAGTAGCCTGTGCACCTTCTAAGTTCCAAAAGATCATGGAATCTTTAATTCAAGATTTGGACGGTGTTATTTGTTTTCTTGATGATATTTTAATTGGCGGAAGTACAGATAAAGAACATTTTGAAAGATTGGAACGAACACTAAATCGTTTACAACAAGTAGGGTTAAAAGTGGCACCGGAAAAATGTACTTTCTGCCAAGATTCTATTAATTATTTAGGACATATAATTGACAAAGATGGGCTGCATACTTCTCCCGAAAAAATAATAGCTATTAAAAATGTACCTGTTCCAACATCGATTAAACACTTACAATCGGTATTGGGAATGATTAATTATTATGGTAAATTTATTCCTAATTTGGCTATTATACTTAATCCCTTATACCAACTTTTAAAAAAAAGTGTGAAATGGATATGGACAAATGAATGCGATAAAGCATTTAATATAGTTAAACATCTCTTAATGTCTGCTGAAATATTAGTTCACTACAATCCAGAGTTGGAGATTAAACTCACAACCGATGCTAGTCCTCATGGTATTGGTTGTATATTATCTCATATTTTGCAGAATAGTAACGAAAGACCAATAGCATACGCTTCACGTACTCTGTCTGTTGCACAACAAAATTATTCTCAGATTGAAAGAGAGGGATTGGCAATAATTTTTGCTTTATGTAAATTTAATCAATACTTATATAATAGAGACTTCACTTTAGTTAGTGACAACAAGGCTTTACTTGCAATATTTAACCCTAAAAAAGGAATCCCTCAATATTCTGCAAATAGATTAAGACGTTGGGCAGTTATTCTTTGTAATTATAGATATAAGGTAGAATATGTTAAGTCAGATAATAATTTTCTATCACGTTTGCCTATAGAGATGAATGAAAATGAAATGTGGAAATCGTTGGATGTAAGTTATATAAATTATTTCTCTGATAAAGATATTATATCTACAAATTTAAATTTAATCAAAAAAGAAACTGAAACGGATAACATACTGCAGTCTGTTATAAATTTTGTCAAAAAAGGTTGGACAAAATATTGTAAAAAAGATTTGCAATTCAAATATTTTTATGTCATTAGAAATGAACTTACTATTGAAGATGAAGTGCTATTATGGAATAACAGAGTTATAATTCCAGTTAGTTTAAGAAGTCGTATGTTACATCAATTACATGAAACGCATTTAGGAATTGTAAAAATGAAAAGAATTGCAAGATCACATTTTTTTTGGCCTGGAATTAATAATGATATTGAAAATTTTGCAAAAAGTTGTGAAAATTGTTCTATTAATAAGGCCAGTCCTCCTAAAATAAAATTGAGTCCTTGGGTATGGCCTGAAGAAGTTTTCTCTAGAATCCATATTGATTATTTGGGTCCATTCTTAAATAAGTATTTTTTGGTTATTTTAGATGCCCATTCTAAATGGATAGAAGTTTATCCTACTACAAATATGACCACACACTTTACGTTATCGGCATTACACAGCACTTTTGCAAGGTATGGATTGCCAAAAACAATAGTATCTGATAATGCTCAAAATTTTACTAGTGCTGAATTTAAAATTTTTTTGGAAAAGTTTAATATTGAACATATAACCTCAGCACCATATTGTCCTCAATCAAATGCGCAGCAGAAAATGCGGTGAAAACTGTTAAAAGTGCTTTAAAAAATGTTTTAGGTCAAAATAAGAGTTTAGATATAAATACTGCTTTGAATAATTTTTTATTCGATTACCGTAATACACCGCATAATACAACTGGTATTTCCCCAAGTATGTTAATGTTTGGACGTGATGTGCGTACAAGGTTTAGTTTGTCAGAACCCGCTTCAATAAGCAATAAACTTAAAGATAAGGTTTCAAGAGAACAAATTTTACAGAAAGAACATTTTGGAGGAAAAGACAGGAAATTTAAAATTGGAGATAATGTAACGGTTAAAGATTATCGAGCGGTAAATAAGGTAACTTGGATTCCAGCAATAATTGAAAAAATAATAGGCAAGTGCATGTATATTGTAAGGGTGCCTGCGGTTAATACAACCTGGAAACGTCACGCTAACCAAATATTAAATGCTAATATTGAAGTGAGTCATAAAGACTTCGTGAATTTGCCTGCCAGTAATACTAGTTGTCTTAAAGAGTTTAAAGACAACCATTTAAATGGAAATAAAGAAAATCTAAATGATCCTGAAAATAATACGTCTATTGTGAAAAAGATACCTGTTACTATTAGACCTAAGAGAAGTGTTAAGCCACCAGATAGACTTGGTTATTGAATATTCCTATATATATTTTTATTATTTTTTTTTTGTTGTGAGGGGAGAATGTGATATATTATATAATATGTTAAGTATGTTTTGCCTATTGTTAACGGTAACCTGGACGCTAGGTAAACAACCATTGTTAAATGATGTTTGAAAGGAAATAAACTTATTTCTAAATAATCGCATTTATTAATATATTTAATTGAATATATTACATTTATAGTGATGGATCAAAAATTGGAAACAAGGTTCGAGCTGCATTTTAGGATCCCATAAAAAATTATCAAGCGAAGTACAGACTACCACCATATACATCTATTTTCACTGCTGAAATGATAGCAATTAGGGAAGTTATGAAATACTGCTTAAATATATATGACAAAAGCATTATTTTTACTGACAGCAAAAGTGTCGTACAGGCTTTAAATAATAAAATAGCATGCAAAAACAACAATATACTGATTGATATAAAAATGCATCAGGAAAAGTTTATAAATAACAATAATGTTTTAGAAGTAATATAGGTAAGAGAACGTACAGGCCTTATACATAATGAAATGGCAGACAAATTGGCAAAAGATGCCTGTGAAAATGATGACGTAATAATAAACTTGCAGCTCCGCATATTAATAAACAAAAAAACTCAAGGATCAGTGGCAATAGCAGTATTGAAATGAACCGACAAGAAAATTTTAGAAAAGCCTACAACCAAAAATTCCTAGTAAACCCTGGGTTTGTGTATCTATTAAATAATCGAATGTACATAAAAACATTAAATCGACCGAGAAGTGAACATGCACTACATCAAGCATATCTGTACAAAATCGCTTTAAAAGATTCACCAAATTGCATATGTGGAGAAATGTGTGATACTACACACGTAATTAGAGAATGTTCTCTAAATCACATTGAAATGAGTAGGAGGAAGTACAGTTCCCCATAAACATTTCACTTTTGTTAGGAAGCAATAATACCAAGATATTTAATGCCCTATATGAATATTTAAGAGAAATTGGATTAAAAACTTAGTAACAATCTCATGCCGCTATTGTTCAACCTTTTCCTGTTTGTCTAAACCGCCGTGACAGCCTCCTCGGCACCTCCTTTTCCTTCTTGTGTCACATGTGCTGTATGTTATGTAAAAACTAAAAAGGAAACTCGAAGTGTTATTGAATGTGTATAAATATATTAAATAAGTGATTGAGACACCACCACATCCTATAAAAATCAACCAACCAACCTATCACGCAGGGCCGGTATTGTAGCGGCAAACGGTATAGAAAAATGCAGTCGCTGTGAGACAGGAGATCGGGAAACTTTCATTCGTGCTCCACTAATACAACAATCATCTGTCTCGCTTTCACGTAAGTGATTTCTGTTTTCTTTCTCACACTCATTTACTTCAGGATATATAAAACTACTGTATCCTAATGTAAACGAGTGCGAGAAAGGAAACAAAAATCGTATACGTAAAAGCGATACAGATGATTGTTAAATTCAACGCACGAATGAAAGTTTCTCGATCTGCCGTCTCACCACGACCGCATTCTACTAAATCGTTTACCGCGATGGCAATACCGATGCCCTACGTTGATACACGGCAAGGTGATAAAAATAAGATTTCATGAAATGTGGAGCGTTCTGGTAGTTAGGAGTAGTATATACATACGACTTTTTCTTCCTAATTTTTATTTTCTTTCTCACACTCGTTTACTACAGGATATCTAAAACAACTTTATATATCTTATTATAAGAGGAAGGAAAAAAATAAAGTTAAATAAAGATAACATATATCATCGATCGTATTAGAGTCCCATATTTCCGGTGCAGTCGATCCTACACAGAGCCCTATAGATGATTTGTTTCTCTCCTTACTTGATATAGTTTAAGAAGTATGTGGTAGCTTTGTATACAGGCCCTTTAGAGACACCCTGTACAGTGTACAATCTAAATGAATCAAACGCCAAAACTCATCACAAGAATTAAACTGTTTTCATGAAACTATGAAGGACAGATTTGCAATTTAATGACGTAAACATATCTCGTTTAATAAAATGATTCCAAAAGACTTAATACAAAATAATAAGTATACATAAGTAATGTATTTATAATTATATATATTATACATAGGTATACCTATTGGCAAAACTATTATGGTTCTTTTAAATTTTAAATCGCTTAAAGTTTTCTGACCTCTGCGAAACTGCGAACAAACATTATTATTAAAAGACGCTTCGATATAGTCTCATATAAATCATTATTTTAAAAAACGGCTTTCACTAAAAGACCAACATGTTACAATGTGAGATGACGAGAGAACAAAAGTATATATAAAAATTTTTTTTTTCTTCTATTTTCGATATGCAAAAATAATTTTTATCATCCCACATAGGTATTATTAAAATAAACATTTTCCCTTTTGTAGAACTAAAATAAAACTAGCCCTAATGTCCTCAGGAGTAAAGAGAGATTTAAAGATTAGGTATAAAATTTGTACAATGTCATATTCTATTACCTCTATCTCTCTCTTCCCAAGCACACCGTACATTCGGCTGCGTCATTTTATTGACGTGAAGTCATTTACAATTAAAATTGGAAGCATGAATGACTAATACACTCCGGAGAGCTCTTAATTCATGATGTATTGAATTCTCTAGGCTGAACAATAATTTGGTAATAATTTATACATTTTATATTGCTATATATTAGCTTATATTTCAGATTTTTTTAATGACAAATATAACATGATGTTCTGAGAGCGAGAAAGATAAGACCTATTTAATTGCAGTGGGGTATATACTATGTGGCGTTTGAAATACCTTTTTATTTTAAAGCCCACCACTTGAATTTATAGCATCCGTCCACTAAATATTACAAAGTTACAAACATTTGCATCAAAGTTATTTAATAAATTTTTTTTAATATTCAAAAAGTACTTTTAATCGCAAGTAGGCCGTACATTTTATTATTTGTATTGTTCATAGCCCAGTAAAATAATGTAAACAGTTGCAAACAGTTTTTTGGGGACATGAAATTGTTTTGCTTTAAATGGCAGTAATTTAATAATTATGAAGCGATAAAAAGTTCGAGGAAATATCTTTGGAAAGTCGCCCCAAAATTCACTCCCTTCCTGAGAAACATGTTGTTCACGTTCTTCTCAAAACGTATTAATTTTTGTAATAAATATCAAATATAACAATTTTTAGGATTTTGAGCCGTACTAGACTAGGCGGTATGGGCGCTGTCGTTTCGAATTAAATTCTGATTCTTGATTACCAGATGGTAACCTGTGTCGTTATTTTTTAAAACATTTTTTTTATAACAAATAGAAAGAAAAAATTTTTCATAAAACAATTTTCTTAAATATTTTTTTATCAATTTCCAACAAGAAATGTTTGACTTTTTTTCGTAAAGTTGATATTTTCAGTGATACTAATTTTAAAAAATTGAAAAATCGCCAATTTCCCATTTTTTGACGCTCTAAGAGTATAATAAAAAAATGTTTTTTTACAATATATAATTTTTTATAATATCTTTAGACTTTGTACAGTAACTTCCAATAAAGAAAATTGTCGATTTTTAATTCGTTATATATGTAAAAATTATTTGTTTTTACCCGTGCAGACATGCCAGCCGTTCTAATTTTCTCCAAATACTGTGTTGCTGCCTTAATGCGTATCGTGCGATTTCTGTTGATTATGAACCTATCGTGATCATATAAGTTTATTATTAATTCTATTATTGTTAATTAACTATTACAAATTTATCAAGGATCACCTATATCTGAGGTACGGCGGAGCTACAAACAAACCATCTAGAAGCAGATACGAGAATTTTTAATGTGTAATCTTCCATTAAATAGAGGGATAATACACAGTGTTGATATACGGATATCTTCATCTTGATCATTTATTTTTGGCCACTGTTCGAATTAAAAAGCTGTGCAGGGATTTGGTTACAAATACATGATCAAAAACCAGGACTATTGTAATGTCATAGAGCAGCAATGTTCTTGGCATATCCTATTTGCGAAATTTTGCCAGCATTGCATGCTTTTACAGGGTGCAATTCAACCAATAAGATAGGTACGAAAAAGAATACGTTAGAATTTATAAGGAATGTAGAAAATCAGTAAGCCTTTAGATGTATGTCTAGGTACTGTTTTCGAATTCAATTCAGAACAGCTGGAAAGAGAAGAAAAACTTTATTTATAAATATTAGGGAAACAAGGTAATAATGCAGATGAAGTCAGAGCTATTATTTTGTCTCGATCTTTTGGGATAGGGATAAATTTATCAAAAATTCCATGCACTTCTAATGCTTTGCGTCTACATGCATTACGAGCATCTGCACAAACATACATCTGGAAAAATCCAATATATCCTCACTATCAAATTCTAGATTATACACGCTTCACGGTTGCAAAATCGAAACAGGTGCATTATTACAGTTCAAGTAATACATTCCCGAGACAGAAAAACCTAACAAAAACTTTACGACATAATTATTATCGCCGCGAGTCATGGGCTAGTTGAAATAAATAGAACCCAGTAAATAAAAAATGCAAAAAAACTTTACGACATAATTATATCGCCGCGAGCCATGGCGCCAATCATGACATGAAACATTCCCGACGCAAATTAAAAACCTATAAAAGTAAGCGAGTCAATTAGCGAACAGCACAAAAAAGAGTACCGGTATTTTAATGAGGTCGTAAAGTCTTTGTTACGTTTTTATGTCTCAGTTTCTTCCTACTTGAACTATACTTACTCTATTACTCTCGACTAAATCTGCATTGCCTGAAAACTTGCTAAAGCCGTGTAATTGCCAGAAAGCTTGTAGGACGAAACCATGTTCTTGTAAGAAGGATAATGTCAATTGCATTCCTTTATGCACCTGAAATTCATAAGACTGTACCAATGTGTATATTACCTGGCTTTGTTTTAGAGTATAAAAAAATAATATAGAATGATTCTGTTTGTTTCATGTTTAATTCTTTATATGTTGTAGAACTAAATTTATGGCTTCAAAATGTATTGTGTTCTCCACTTTTTTATTAAAATTAGTTATAATTTAAATACCCTGTTCTAGTTTACAATTTTATTTATTTGTGTATATTTAAAACGAAAAACTACTATTGCATATGTATTCACAAAATATTTATGCATTAAAAAATATATAAATATATATATATATATATCGGTACTTGCAAAATAGCAAGTCGCTATACACCATGGAGACATCTATGATGTCTGGTGTATAGTAGCATTTGACCACATGAGGGTATTCACTTACCTCTCACCGGTACACCATTTACTTAAGTTTGTATAAAACTAACAGGTTGGCCACTGTCATTTGTCTGTTCCATGACCTATGGCATACTGATGAGAACTAATAAGTTCGAAACCGGTCTATGTCTGGTCGGGGAATTGACAAATGACATTGGCTACCAATCTTTCATGATTTGTAAGGTATAATTTAATGCAGGTCGGGGTATTTGCCCGCTGAGTAGTTGTTTCCTACAAATCATGTATAATAACAGTATATGGGTTAAGTCCACCAAGGGCTAAAGGTCACCGCTCTCAGTACTTGCAAAATAGCAAGTCGCTATACACCATGGAGACATCTATGATGTCTGGTGTATAGTAGCATTTGACCACATGAGGGTATTCACTTACCTCTCACCGGTACACCATATATATATATATATATATATGGAGTGTTGTTGTACTTCCGGGTGCTTTCCCGCGTCAATGATCGACTCCTCCAGGAGTCACGGTTGTCTAAACGACGTTTCGGCAGAATCTCATCTGCCATCTTCAGGTTCTCACTGAAAACTGCCTACTGCTGCTTCTCGTTGCTCGAACTGAACTGACGTTCCCCGCGTTGTGCAGCTCCTTATATATGCTCCAGTCTAGGGCACGCCTGCGCGTTTGGCTACGTGTTACCGGTCCCCCACCACCTGTGGTAGGCGTAGTGGGTGCCTGAGCCAACCCGACAAGTGGCCTCGTTGAAACGTCACGCTTTTTGAGTAGTATCATCCATCCTACATTATGGACTATTATCGATCAACTTGCAGAGTTTCGAGCCGAGAATGACGTTATCTTATGTACGGAGAAACAGAAGAGGAAATTTGATCGCCTCCAACTCCAACAGAAGCCAGTTAAGAAAGTCGAGCTGCTGGAACCCACAAGTGTGGTCCACAACTTGTCCTACTATCCTCTTGATGAGGCCGCTTTAAATGTCCTAGCCAAAGGGTTTAATTTCGCAATCGCACCAGCTCGTGTTCCAGTAGAAGATATAATATGTGGAGTAGAATCAGCAATGTATAATATGGATAACAACTTAGCTGAAACTATACGCCAAGATGCATCGCGTATACTGAGAGTAGCAAGGGCACCAAAGAGAAATATATCACGTGACGAATTAAGGGCATTGAAAGCATTGCGACAAAACCAGGACATCCTAATCTTGCCGGCAGATAAAGGTAATGCCATCGTAGTAATGAATAGCAAAGACTACCACAGTAAAATAGAAAAACTACTGGAAGACACCGCATACCAAGCGATTACGACAGATCCCACTACGTACCTGGAGAAGACCACCAAATCCAAAATTAAAGCCAGCCCTATCGACGATCAAGTGAAAAACCAGATTATACCGAGAGAGAAATCTTTACGGTGTCCCAAATTATATGGCCTACCCAAAATCCATAAGGAAGGAGCCCCATTAAGACCTATTGTTAGCTCTGTAGGGTCACCGTTACAGGAGTTAGCGAGATATCTGGCTAGACAGATGCAGCCACTAGCGGAAAAAGCAACGTCTTATGTGAAAAACGCACAACATTTTATCGAGTTACTAAACAACGAGATTGTCCAACCTGAAGATATTCTAGTGAGCTTCGATGTAGTGTCACTATTCACTAACGTACCAATAGGGGAGTCACTCGAATTGATCAAACGAAAGTATCATCCAGAGGAGCATATTCTTAGCCTAACTAAACACTGTTTAAGCAACACATACTTTATATACAATGACCAGCGCTACAAGCAAACGGAAGGAGCACCGATGGGTTCACCGTTATCTCCAGTCATCGCTAATCTCTTCATGGAGGACCTAGAAGTTCGTGCAACAAACGGCACCACTCAAACCAAAACTTTGGTTGAGGTATGTGGACGACACATTCGTAATCTGAACTCATGGAAGAGAACAACTAAATAGTTTCTTAGACCACCTGAATAGCATTCACGACAAGATCAAATTTACCATGGAGGTAGAAACAGAAGGCAAGCTTCCATTTTTAGACGTATTAGTAAAAAAGAAACCAGATAGGACACTAGGTCACACAGTATACAGAAAACCCACTCACATGGACAGATATCTAAATGCGGCATCACATCACCATCCAGCACAATTAAATTCAGCAGTAAAGACTCTAGTGACACGTTCTCAGAGGTTGGCAGACGTCGACCATATCAAAGAAGAGATGTCTTCACTTCAGAAAGCACTAATGAAAAATGGATTTTCGAGGTACACAATACAGAAGTCGCTGGGGCCATACAGACAAAAACCCAGAAGGAAACCGAGAAACCAGTAGCAAAAGCATATCTACCTTACGTGAAAGGGACGACAGATAAAATTGGCAAACTTCTGTGTAAACATAATATAGAAACAATATTTAAAACAGACCGAAAAATCAGTGCAGTCCTTCGTAATCCAAAATCAAAAACTACTCTAGAAAACCAAGGAGTATACGAAATCCCATGCCAAGATTGCAACAAGTCATACATAGGACAGACCAACAGACGCATAAGTGTAAGAAAGGAAGAACATATGAATGCAGTACGAAAAGAGGAGAAAACATCGTCCCTAGCACAGCATGTAAAATCCACAGGACACAAAATAGACTTCGACAACACCAGAACAGTAGCTAATATCGAGCATTATAGGTCAAGGATTACCAGAGAGGCCATAGAGATCGAAAAATGACGACAAAATCTTAATAAACGAGATGATACGCAGAGATTGCCTAGTTCCTGGAAGCCCGCTCTTGTGGGAAAATACGTAACCGAAGACACACGACGATCCACCGTGGACGAACCAATCACGAGGAGGCATGTTCAAGTATTGACAAATAGCAAGTAGAAGAAGCACAGCAACCTGCCCGAAATGGACCTATCACGAGGAGTCAGAGCCGAGCGCGGACCAATCAAGGAGGACCACGGCATCCTGCGGCACCGATTGGACACGAGGATGCCCGACCACCGGCGAGAAATCTCGTGGAGCGTGACGTTTCAGCGAGGCAACTTCTCGGGTTGGCTCAGGCACCCGCTACGCCTACCACAGGTGGTGGGGGACTGGTAACACGTAGTATAAGGAGCCGCACAACGCGGGGAACGTCAGTTCAGTTCGAGCAACGAGAAGCAGCAGTAGGCAGCTTTCAGTGAGAACCTGAAGATGGCAGATGAGATTCTGCCGAAACGTCGTTTAGACAACCGTGACTCCTGGAGGAGTCAATCATCGACGCGGGAAAGCACCCGGAAGTATAACAACACTTCATTTAACACCCGCGAAAACCTAAAAAAACAATATAATATGTCTCTACGGGGAGAAGACATTCCACCAGACCAGAACCTTTGAAAAATTGAGGTCAAAAAGAGGGAAACTTCTTTGCAGCCTTACATTCCTACAACGCTGCAGAGATGAAAACATCGTTCCAAAATGTATGCAGCTGACGTTCCATAGAAATAACCTTCATACTAAAAGGATTCTCAGAAGAACCAGCTTCGCATTACTTAGAGAATCCATTCATGATACGAGACGCACATTGGATAGGATTAATAGACAGCTACTAGATGTGCACCTATATTTGAATAGTATCATCCATCCTACATTATGGACTATTATCGACCAACTTGCAGAGTTTCTAGCCGAGAATGACGTTATCTTATGTACGGAGAAACAGAAGAGGAAATTTGATCGCCTCCAACTCCAACAGAAGCCAGTTAAGAAAGTCGAGCTGCTGGAACCCACAAGTGTGGTCCACAACTTGTCCAACTATCCTCTTGATGAGGCCGCTTTAAATGTCCTAGCCAAAGGGTTTAATTTTGCAATCGCACCAGCTCGTGTTCCAGTAGAAGATATAATTTGTGGAGTAGAATCAGCAATTTATAATATGGATAACAACCTAGCTGAAACTATACGCCAAGATGCATCACGTATACTGAGAGCAGCAAGGGCACCAAAGAGAAATATATCACATGACGAATTAAGGGCATTGAAAGCATTACGACAAAACCAGGACATCCTAATCTTGCCGGCAGATAAAGGTAATGCCACTGTAGTAATGAATAGCAAAGACTACCACAGTAAAATAGAAAAACTACTGGAAGACACTGCATACCAAGCGATTACGACAGATCCCACTACGTACCTGGAGAAGACCACCAAATCCAAAATTAAAGCCAGCCCTATCGACGATCAAGTGAAAAACCAGATTATACCGAGAGAGAAATCTTCAAGATGTCCCAAATTATATGGCCTACCCAAGATCCATAAGGAAGGAGCCCCATTAAGACCTATTGTTAGCTCTGTAGGGTCACCGTTACAGGAGTTAGCGAGATATCTGGCTAGACAGATGCAGCCACTAGCGGAAAAAGCAACGTCTTATGTGAAAAACGCACAACATTTTATCGAGTTACTAAACAACGAGATTGTCCAACCTGAAGATATTCTAGTGAGCTTCGATGTAGTGTCACTATTCACTAATATACTAATAGAGAAGTCACTCGAATTGATCAAACGAAAGTATCATCCAGAGGAGCATATTCTTAGCCTCACTAAACACTATTTAAACAACACATACTTTATATACAATGACCAGCGCTACAAGCAAACGGAAGGAGCACCGATGGGTTCACCGTTATCTCCAGTCATCGCTAATCTCTTCATGGAGGACCTAGAAGTTCATGCAATACAAACGGCACCACTCAAACCAAAACTTTGGTTGAGATATGTGGACGACACATTCGTAATCTGGAGTCATGGAAAAGAACAACTAAATAGTTTCTTAGACCACCTGAATAGCATTCACGACAAGATCAAATTTACCATGGAGGTAGAAACAGAAGGCAAGCTTCCATTTTTAGACGTATTAGTGAAAAAGAAACCAGATAGGACACTAGGTCACACAATATACAGAAAACCCACTCACACGGACAGATATCTAAATGCGGCATCACATCACCATCCAGCACAATTAAATTCAGTAGTAAAGACTCTAGTGACACGTTCTCAGAGGTTGGCAGACGTCGACCATATCAACGAAGAGATGTCTTCACTTCAGAAAGCACTAATGAAAAATGGATTTTCGAGGTACACAATACAGAAGTCGCTGGGGCCATACAGACAAAAAACCCAGGAGGAAACCGAGAAACCAGTAGCAAAGGCATATCTACCTTACGTGAAAAATCAGTGCAGTCCTCCGTAATCCAAAATCAAAAACTACCCTAGAAAACCAAGGAGTATACGAAATCCCATGCCAAGATTGCAACAAGTCATACATAGGACAGACCAACAGACGTATTAGTGTAAGAAAGGAAGAACATATGAATGCAGTACGAAAAGAGGAGAAAACATCGTTCCTAGCACAGCATGTAAAATCCACAGGACACAAAATAGACTTCGACAACACCAGAACAGTAGCTAATATCGAGCATTATAGGTCAAGGATTACCAGAGAGGCCATGGAGATCAAAAAAAGACGACAAAATCTTAATAAACGAGATGATACGCAGAGATTGCCTAGTTCCTGGAAGCCCGCTCTTGTGGAAAAATACGTAACCGTAGACACACGACGATCCACCGTGGACGAACTAATCACGAGGAGGCATGTTCAAGTATTGACAAATAGTGAAGAAGCACAGCAACCTGCCCGAAATGGACCTATCACGAGGAGTCAGAGCCGAGCGCGGACCAATCAAGGAGAACCACGGCATCCTGCGGCACCGATTGGACACGAGGATGCCCGACCACCGGCGAGAAGTCACGTGAAGCGTGACGTTTCAGCGAGGCAACTTGTGGGGTTGGCTCACGCACCCGCTACGCCTACCACAGGTGGTGGGGGACCGGTAACACGTAGCCAACCACGCAGGTGTGCCCTAGACTGGAGCATATATAAGGAGCCGCAAAACGCGGGGAACGTCAGTTCAGTTCGAGGCAACGAGAAACAGCAGTAGGCAGCTTTCAGTGAGAACCTGAAGATGGCAGGTGAGATTCTGCCGAAACGTCGTTTAGACAACCGTGACTCCTGGAGAAGTCGGGAAAGCACCCGGAAGTACAACAACACTTCATTTAACACAACATATATATATATATATATATATATATATATATATATATATATACAGGGTTACTGGTACTCCTTTGGAGATGTGATGGGGCATGATCTAAGAAGTAAATTTAGCCCTAACATATATTATGCAAAACTCAATAGTTTTTGAGATATTTAATTTTTTTTGTTTTTCTCAAAAAGTAGATCTTAATGTCCTAAAAGTTAATTTTCGAAAAATCTGTTTGACATTTTTAAATTTTTTTTTACTGGATTACTTGTCCAATATTATAGATATCCGTTTGGAATGAAAAATATCTGGAAACATTTCGATCATGTGAACATCTGAAATAAAAACTTTAAAAAAATTTTTTTTAAAATCAGCTATGAAATTTACCTATTAGGTTTTTCAAAAAAATATTAACGTAACACGCGTATAAATTATTATAAAAACTGCCTTATTTCAATAGCTATCTAACAAAGTACAAATGTTCAATGTACCCTTAATAGTTCTAAGAAAATACTAGTAAAAATAACACAAGTAGTACGAATTTTATTTTTAGATAAACAGTAAAAAACATTTTAAAAGTAGTTAATTCTTCATTAATTTCAAGGTTGTACTTTATTTTTTATATGTCTTGCTCAAAATGGGAGCCCCTATTCCGTTACAGACACGGCGGCGTCTTCTTATTTCCGTCCTTGTTACTCTGATTGTCAGATTATGCCTTATGTGTTGGGCAGCATCGACTATCCTTTGTCTAAGGTTTTCTATAGTATTGACTGGTGTGGCATAGACCATCTCCTGTATGTATACGTAATAATCAAGGGGTGTTAAGTCAGGGCTTCGCGCTGGCCAAGGTATTGGGCCCGCTCTTCCAATCCAACGGTTAGGGAAACGTTGATCAAGTAACTGTCGTACTGTCAGCCGATAATGTGCTGGACAACCGTCGTTCTGAAACATCATTCGCTGTCTGACGGCGAGAGGAACATCTTCTAAAATCACCGCCAGATCATTTCTTAAAAAAATTTCATAGATTTCCCCGCTTAAATTTTGAGGAAGAAAGTGTGGCCCTATTAAATAGTGGCCAATGACTCCCATCCACACATTAATAGAAAACTTCATTTGGAAACTAGTTTCACGTGTTAACTTGGGATTTTCCTCTGCCCAATAATGTGGGTTGTGGAAATTTGTTATACCCTCGCGATTAATTTTCGACTCGTCCGTCCATAGAATACTTGTTAAAAAATTTGACAGGGGTATAGTGGTAAGGATGACATCCAACTCTACGTATCGTAGACCAAACTTTCCATTGTGACGCTCCGGTTAGTCTTGCGACTTTATTAGTTGGGTCTTCCTCAAAATACCTCAATATTTCTTCCTCATCATCTGGTTCATAAACGGGAGGAGCACCAGCGTCACTTCTTCTACATTTTACGGAGCCAGTTTCAGCGATATTTCGATATGCCGTACTGAATACACGTGCATTTGGTAAGCGGCGGTTAGGGTACCAAAGACCATATTCTCGGCGAACTTCAGCAGCGTTGCCGCCACAGTATCCATAGACAAACAAGATATCAGCGTATTCTGCGTTGGCATAGAAAATACAATAACAACAACTAATAACAACAACTACGAGCAAAATCAAAATCTTCGATAACTAATTTAACAAGACCAACAAACTTAAGGGACACGGAGATAAGAATGTCAGTTAATGACTATATGCACAAACGTCAAAGTCAAGGACTGACTGACTTAAATGAAAATCAACGATTAGTCGTTTAATAAATTCTGCCACCAGCATTATCTATACTAATTTTTTATTAGAACTATCAAGGGTATATTAAACATTTCTACCTAGTTAGATAGCTATTGAAATAAGAAAGTTTTTATAATAATTTGTACGCGTGCTACATTAATATTTTTTGAAAAAACCTAATAGGTAAATTTCATCTGATTTAAAAAAAAAATTTACAAGTTTTTATTTATATGTTCACATGATCGAAATGTTTCCGGATATTTTTCATTCCAAATGGATATCTATAATATTGGACAAGTAATCCAGTAAAAAAATTTTTTTAAATGTCAAGTAGATTTTTCGGAAATTAACTTTTAAGACATTAAGATCTACTTTTTCGAGAAAAACAAAAAAATTTAAATATCTCAAAAACTATTGAGTTTTGCATAATGTACGTTAGGGCTAGATTTACTCCTTAGTTCATGCCCCATCACATCTCCAAAGGAATGTATCGAATTACCAGTAACCCTGTATATATATATATATATATATATATATATATATATATATATATATATATATATATGCATAAATAATTTTTAAAAATTTCATGAAGAGAGTTATAATTTAATGGAAAACATATATTAAATTAAATATTTATTTGATTAATTAAATTTATAATGGTTAATTAATAATAAATTAATGATCACAATAGGTACATAAACAACAGAAATCGCACGATACGCATAAGACAACAACACAGTATTTAGAGAGAATTAGAACTGCAGGCACGTGCGCGCGAGTAAAAACAAATAAATTTTACATATATAATGAATTAAAAATCGACAATTATTTTTATTGGAAATTTTTTTTTTTTTTAATGGCCTTGGGTTTACCATTAGCCAATGTCCTTTCGTTATAACCGACACCTAATGCTTTTTTCCCTTCCTTTTTCCTTTATTTCTAACTCCATTGCGCACCTATAGCATTCCCGGTAAGAACATTAATATCTATAACATAAAAACGAACAAAAAAAACAATCTAAAGAAATTAATTAACAAGTATAAATGTAGCAAACTTATTCAATTTTTTTTTAACTTTATTCTTCTTTAAACTGTTTTTTTTATTTTCTGTCTTTTTTCCTTTTTAAATTGTTTTTCCTTTTCCTTTTTTTTAACTATTCTTTTCTAAACTGTTTTTTTAACGTAAATCAGTTATGAAAAGGTCTATTTCTTTGTGAACCCACCTCCTGCTACATTGGGCACCTATTATGATCATATAAAACAAAACTACATCTGACCGAACACGTTTGGGTAATTGATGTGCACGTGTAGCACAAATCTGCATGGGCCCCGAATAAGTTAGTTATGAAAAGATCTATTTCTTTGTTAACCCAACTCCTGCTACATTGGGCACCTATTATGATCATATAAAACAAAACTACACCTGACCGAACACGTTTGGGTAATTGATGTGCACATGTAGTACAAATCTGCATGGGTCCCGAATAAATCAGTTGTGAAAAGTTATATTTTTTTATTAATCCCTGCTATATTGAGCAACTGTTATGATCATATAATGCAAAACTACACATGACCGAACACGTTTAGGTAATTGCTGTGCACATGTAGTACAATTCTACCTGGGTCCCGAGTAAATCAGTTGTGAAAAGGTCTACTTCTACGTTAACCCACTCCTCCTACATTGAATACATAGTATGATGATATAATGCAAAACTGCATATGGCCGAACACGTTTAAGTAATTGATGTGCACATGTAGTACAATTCTGCATGGGTCCCAAGTAAATTAGTTGTGAAAAAGTGTATTTCTTTGTTAGCGCAAGTACCGCTACATTAAGCAACTATTATGATCATATAAATCGAAACTACATATGACCGAATACGCTTAGGTAATTGATTGCATGGGTCCCGAATAAATCAGTTGTGAAACGTTATATTTCTTTGTTAATCCAACTCCTAATATATTGAGCAACTGCTTTGATGATACAATGCAAAACTACACACGACCGTACACGTTTAGGTAATTGATGTGCACATGTAGTACAAATCTTCATGGGTCCCGAGTGAATCGGTTGTGACAAGTTCTATTTCTTTGTTAACCCAACTCCTGCTATATTGAGCAACCGTTATGGCCATATAATGCAAAACTACATTTGGCCGAATACGTTTAGGTTATTGATGTGCACATGTAGTACAAATCTGCATGGGTCCCGAGTAAATCAGTTGTGAAAAGGTCTACTTCTACGTTAACCTAACTCCTGCTACATTGAACACATAGCATGATGATATAATGCAATACTACAAACGACCGAACACGTTTAAGTAATGCTGTGCACATGTAGTACAATCCTGCGTGGGTCCCGAATGAATCAGTTGTGAAAAGTTATATTTTTTTTGTTAATCCAACTCCTGCTATATTGAGCAACAGTTATGATCATATAATGCAGAATTACACATGACCGAACACGTTTGGGTAATTGCTTTGCACATGTAGTACAATTCTACATGAGTCTCGAGTAAATCAGTTATGAAAAGGTCTACTTCTACGTTAACTCAACTCCTGCTACATTGAACACATAGCATGATGATATAATGCAATATTACAAACGACAGAACACGTTTAGGTAATGCTATGCACATGTAGTACAATTCTGCATGGGTCAAGAGTGAATCAGTTGTGAAAAGTTCTATTTCTTTGTTAACCCAACTCCTGCTACATTGGACACCTATTATGATCATATAAAACAAAACTACATCTGACCGAACACGTTTGGATAATTGATGTGCACATGTAGTACAAATCTGCATGGGTCCCGAATAAATCAGTTATGAAATGGTCTATTTCTTTGTTAACCCAACTCCTGCTACATTGGGCACCTATTGTGATCATATAAAACAAAACTGCATCTGGCCGAACACGTTTGGGTAATTGATGTGCACTTGTAGCACAAATCTGCATGGGTCCCGAGTAAATCAGTTGTGAAAAGGTTTACTTCTATTTTAACCCAAGTCCTACTACATTGAACACATAGCATGACGATATAATGCAAAACTACATATGACCGAACACGTTTAAGTAATTGATGTGCATATGTAGTACAACTCTGCGTGGGTCCCGAGTGAATCAGTTGTGAAAAGTTCTGTTTCTTTGTTAACCCAATTCCTGCTACGTTGGGCACCTACTATGATCATGTAAAACAAAACTACACCTGACCGAACACGTTAGGGTAATTGATGTGCACGTGTAGCACAAATCTGCATGGATCCCGAATAAATCAGTTGTGAATAGTTATATTTCCTTTTTAATCCAACTCCTGCTATATAGAGCAACTGTTATTATCATATAATGCAAAACTAAACACGACCGAACATGTTTAGGTAATTGCTGTGCACACGTAGTACAATTCGACATGAGTCCCGAGTAAGTCAGTTGTGAAAAGAACTAGAAGAAGTAGATCTTTTCACAACCGATTTACTCTGGACCCATGTAGAATTGTACTACATGTGCGCAGCAATTACCTAAACGTGTTCTGTCATATGTAGTTTTGCATTATATGATCATAACAGTTGCTCAATATAGCAGGAGTTGGATTAACAAAGAAATATAACTTTTCACAACTGATTTATTCGGGACCCATGCAGATTTGTGCTACACATGTACATCAATTACCCAAACGTGTTCGGTCAGATGTAGTTTTGTTTTATATGATCATAATAGGTGCCCAATGTAGGAGGAGTTGGGTTAACAAAGAAATAGAACTTTTCACAACCGATTCACTCGAGACCCATGTAGAATTGTACTACATGTGCACAGCAATTACCTAAACGTGCTCGGACATGTGTAGTATTGCATTATATGATCATAACAGTTGCTCAATATAGCAGGAGTTGGGTTAACAAAGAAATATAACTTTTCACAACTGATTTATTCGGGACCCACGCAGATTTCTACTACATGTGGACATCAATTACCTAAACGTAATCGGTCAAATGTAGTTTTGCATTATATGGCCATAACAGTTGCTCAGTATAGCAGGAGTTGGGTTAACATAGAAATAGAACTTTTCACAACCGATTCACTCTGGACCCATGCAGATTTGTACTACACGTGCACAGCTATTACCTAAGCGTGTTCGGTCATTTGTAGTATTGCATTATGTCATCATGCTAAGTGTTCAATGTAGCAGGAGTTGGGTTAACGTAGAAGTAGAACTTTTCACAACTGATTTACTCGGGACCCATGTAGAATTATACTACATGTGCACAGCAATTACCTAAACGTGTTCGGTCATGTGTAGTTTTGCATTATACGATCATAGCAGTTGCTCAATATAGCAGGAGTTGTGTTAACAAAGAAATAGAACTTTTCACAACTGATTCACTCGGGTGCCACGCAGAATTGTACTACATATGCACATCAATTACTTAAACGTGTTCGGTCATGTGTAGTTTTGCATTATATGATCATAATAGTTGCTCAATATAGCAGGAGTTGGATTAACAAAGAAATATAACTTTTCACAACTGATTTATTTGGGACCCATGCAGATTTGAACTACATGTGCACATCAATTACCTAAGCGTATTCGGTCATATGTAGTTTTGCATCATATGATCATAACAGGTGCTCAATGTAGCAGGACTTGGGTTAAAATAGATGTAAACCTTTTCACAACTGATTTACTCGGGATCCATGCAGATTTGTGCTACACGTGCACATCAATTACCCAAACGTGTTCGGTTAGATGTAGTTTTGTTTTATATGATCACAATAGGTGCTTTGATGATATAATGCAAAACTACACACGACCGTACACGTTTAAATAATTGATGTGCACATGTAGTACAAATCTGCATGGGTCCCGAGTGAATCGGTTTTGAAAAGTTCTATTTCTTTGTTAACCCAACTCCGGTTATATTGAGCAACTATTATGGCCATATAATGCAAAACTATATTTGACCGAATACGTTTAGGTAATTGCTGTGCATATGTAGTACAATTCTACATGGGTCCCGAGTAAATCAGTTGTGAAAAATTCTACTTCTACGTTACGTTAACCCAACTCCTGCTACATTGAACATTTAGCATGATGATATAATGCAATACTACAAATGACCGAACACGCTTAGGTAATTGCTGTGCACATGTAGTACAAATCTGCATGGGTCCCGAGTGAATCGGTTGTGAAAAGTTATATTTCTTTGTTAACCCAACTCCTGCTATACTGAGCAACTGTTACGGCCATATAGTGCAAAACTACATTTGACCGAATACGTTTAGGTAATTGATGTGCACATGTAGTACAAATCTGCATGGGTCCCGAATAAATCAGTTATGAGAAGGTTTATTTCTTTGTTAACCCAACTCCTGCTACATTGGGCACTTATTATGATCATATAAAACAAAACTGCATCTGACCGAACACGCTTGGGTAGTTGGTGTGCACGTGTAGCACAAATCTGCATGGGTCCCGAGTAAATCAGTTGTGAAAATGCTTATTTCTATTTTAACCCAAGTCCTGCTACATTGAGCACCTGTTATGATCATATAAAACAAAACTACATCTGACCGAACACGTTTTGGTAATTGATGTGCACGTGTAGCACAAATCTGCATGGGCCCCGAATAAATCAGTTATGAAAAGGTCTATTTCTTTGTTAACCCAACTCCTCCTACATTGGGCACCTATTATGATCATATAAAACAAAACTACATCTGACCGAACACGTTTGGGTAATTGACGTGCACGTGTAGCACAAATCTGCATGGGTCCCGAGTAAATCAGTTGTGAAAATGTTTACTTCTATTTTAACCCAAGTCCTACTACATTGAGCACCTGTTATGAACATATAATGCAAAACTACATATGACCGAATACGCTTAGGTAATTGATGTGCACATGTGGTACAAATCTGCATGGGTCCCGAACAAATCAGTTGTGAAAAGTTATATTTCTTCGTTAATCCAACTCCTGTTATATTGAGCAACTGTTATGATCATATAATGCAAAACTACATATGACCGAATACGCTTAGGTAATTGATGTGCACATGTGGTACAAATCTGCATGGGTCCCAAATAAATCAGTTGTGAAAAGTTATATTTCTTTGTTAATCCAACTCCTGCTATATTGAGCAACTATTATGATCATATAATGCAAAACTACACATGACCGAACACGTTTAAGTAATTGATGTGCATATGTAGTACAATTCTGCGTGGCACCCGAGTGAATCAGTTGTGAAAAGTTCTATTTCTTTGTTAACACAACTCCTGCTATATTGGGCACCTACTATGATCATATAAAACAAAACTACATCTGACCGAACACGTTTAGGTAATTGATGTGCACATGTAGCATAAATCTGCATGGGTCCCGAGTAAATCAGTTGTGAAAAGATTTACTTCTATTTTATCCCAAGTCCTGCTACATTGAGCACCTGTTATGATCATATAATGCAAAACTACATATGACCGAATACGCTTAGGTAATTGATGTACACATGTAGTACAAATCTGCATGGGTCCCGAATAAATCAGTTGTGAAAAGTTATATTTCTTTGTTAATCCAACTCCTGCTATATTGAGCAACTGTTATGATCATATAATGCAAAACTACACATGACCGAACACGTTTGGGTAATTGATGTGCACATGTAGTACAAATCTGCATGGGTCCCGAATAAATATGTTATGAGAAGTTCTATTTCTTTGTTAACCCAACTCCTGCTACATTGGGCACCTATTATGATCATATAAAACAAAACTACTTCTGACCGAACACGTTTTGGTAATTGATGTGCACGTGTAGCACAAATCTGCATGGGCCCCGAATAAATCAGTTATGAAAAGGTCTATTTCTTTGTTAACCCAACTCCTCCTACATTGGGCACCTATTATGATCATATAAAACAAAACTACATCTGACCGAACACGTTTAGGTAATTGACGTGCACGTGTAGCACAAATCTGCATGGGTCCCGAGTAAATCAGTTGAGAAAATGTTTACTTCTATTTTAACCCAAGTCCTACTACATTGAGCACCTGTTATGATCATATAATGCAAAACTACATATGACCGAATAAGCTTAGGTAATTGATGTGCACATGTGGTACAAATCTGCATGGGTCCCGAACAAATCAGTTGTGAAAAGTTATATTTCTTCGTTAATCCAACTCCTGTTATATTGAGCAACTGTTATGATCATATAATGCAAAACTACACATGACCGAACACATTTAGGTAATTGCTGTGCAAATGTAGTACAATTCTATATGGGTCCCGAGTAAATCGGTTGTGAAAAGGTCTACTTCTACGTTAACCCAACTCCTGCTACATTGAACACATAGCATGATGATATAATGCAAAACTACATATGACCGAACACGTTTAGGTAATTGCTGTGCACATGTAGTACAAATCTGCATGGGTCCCGAATGAATCAGTTGTGAAAAGTTCTATTTCTTTGTTAGCCCAACTCCTGCTACATTGGGCACCTATTATGATCATATAAATCAAAACTACATCTAACCGAACACGTTTGGGTAATTGATGTGCACATGTAGTACAAATCTGCATGGGTCCCGAGTAAATCAATTGTGAATAGGTTTACTTCTATTTTAACCCAAGTCCTGTTACATTGAGCACCTGTTATGATCATATAATGCAAAACTACATATGACCGAATACGCTTAGGTAATTGATGTGCACATGTAGTACAAATCTGCATGGGTCCCAAATAAATCAGTTGTGAAAAGTTATATTTCTTTGTTAATCCAACTCCTGCTATATTGAGCAACTGTTATGATCATATAATGCAAAACTACACATGACCGAACACGTTTAGGTAATTGCTGTGCACATGTAGTACAATTCTACATGGGTCCTGAGTGAATCAGTTGTGAAAAGGTCTACTTCTACGTTAACCCAACTCCTGCTAAATTGAACACATAGCATGATGATATATTGCAATACTACAAATGACCGAACACGTTTAGGTAATTGCTGCGCACATGTAGTACAAATCTGCATGGGTCCCGAGTGAATCGGTTGTGAAAAGTTCTATTTCTTTGTTAACCCAACTCCTGCTATACTGAGCAACTGTTATGGCCATATAATGCAAAACTACATTTGACCGAATACGTTTAGGTAATTGATGTGCACATGTAGTACAAATCTGCATGGGTCCCGAATAAATCAGTTATGAAAAGGTCTGTTTTTTTGTTAACCCAACTCCTCCTACATTGGGCACCTATTATGATCATATAAAACAAAACTACATCTGACCGAACACGTTTGGGTAATTGACGTGCACGTGTAGCACAAATCTGCATGGGTCCCGAGTAAATCAGTTGTGAAAATGTTTACTTCTATTTTAACCCAAGTCCTGCTACATTGAGCACCTGTTATGATCATGTAATGCAAAACTACATATCACCGAATACGCTTAGGTAATTGATGTGCACATGTGGTACAAATCTGCATGGGTCCCAAATAAATCAGTTGTGAAAAGTTATATTTCTTTGTTAATCCAACTCCTGCTATATTGAGCAACTATTATGATCATATAATGCAAAACTACACATGACCGAACACGTTTAAGTAATTGATGTGCATATGTAGTACAATTCTGCGTGGCACCCGAGTGAATCAGTTGTGAAAAGTTCTATTTCTTTGTTAACACAACTCCTGCTACATTGGGCACCTACTATGATCATATAAAACAAAACTACATCTGACCGAACACGTTTAGGTAATTGATGTGCACATGTAGCATAAATCTGCATGGGTCCCGAGTAAATCAGTTGTGAAAAGATTTACTTCTATTTTATCCCAAGTCCTGCTACATTGAGCACCTGTTATGATCATATAATGCAAAACTACATATGACCGAATACGCTTAGGTAATTGATGTACACATGTAGTACAAATCTGCATGGGTCCCGAATAAATCAGTTGTGAAAAGTTATATTTCTTTGTTAATCCAACTCCTGCTATATTGAGCAACTGTTATGATCATATAATGCAAAACTACACATGACCGAACACGTTTGGGTAATTGATGTGCACATGTAGTACAAATCTGCATGGGTCCCGAATAAATATGTTATGAGAAGTTCTATTTCTTTGTTAACCCAACTCCTGCTACATTGGGCACCTATTATGATCATATAAAACAAAACTACTTCTGACCGAACACGTTTGGGTAATTGATGTGCACGTGTAGCACAAATCTGCATGGGTCCCGAGTAAATCAGTTGTGAAAATGCTTATTTCTATTTTAACCCAAGTCCTGCTACATTGAGCACCTGTTATGATCATATAAAACAAAACTACATCTGACCGAACACGTTTTGGTAATTGATGTGCACGTGTAGCACAAATCTGCATGGGCCCCGAATAAATCAGTTATGAAAAGGTCTATTTCTTTGTTAACCCAACTCCTCCTACATTGGGCACCTATTATGATCATATAAAACAAAACTACATCTGACCGAACACGTTTAGGTAATTGACGTGCACGTGTAGCACAAATCTGCATGGGTCCGGAGTAAATCAGTTGAGAAAATGTTTACTTCTATTTTAACCCAAGTCCTACTACATTGAGCACCTGTTATGATCATATAATGCAAAACTACATATGACCGAATACGCTTAGGTAATTGATGTGCACATGTGGTACAAATCTGCATGGGTCCCGAACAAATCAGTTGTGAAAAGTTATATTTCTTCGTTAATCCAACTCCTGTTATATTGAGCAACTGTTATGATCATATAATGCAAAACTACACATGACCGAACACATTTAGGTAATTGCTGTGCACATGTAGTACAATTCTATATGGGTCCCGAGTAAATCGGTTGTGAAAAGGTCTACTTCTACGTTAACCCAACTCCTGCTACATTGAACACATAGCATGATGATATAATGCAAAACTACATATGACCGAACACGTTTAGGTAATTGCTGTGCACATGTAGTACAAATCTGCATGGGTCCCGAGTAAATCAGTTGTGAAAAGTTCTATTTCTTTGTTAGCCCAACTCCTGCTACATTGGGCACCTATTATGATCATATAAATCAAAACTACATCTAACCGAACACGTTTGGGTAATTGATGTGCACATGTAGTACAAATCTGCATGGGTCCCGAGTAAATCAATTGTGAATAGGTTTACTTCTATTTTAACCCAAGTCCTGTTACATTGAGCACCTGTTATGATCATATAATGCAAAACTACATATGACCGAATACGCTTAGGTAATTGATGTGCACATGTAGTACAAATCTGCATGGGTCCCAAATAAATCAGTTGTGAAAAGTTATATTTCTTTGTTAATCCAACTCCTGCTATATTGAGCAACTGTTATGATCATGTAATGCAAAACTACACATGACCGAACACGTTTAGGTAATTGCTGTGCACATGTAGTACAATTCTACATGGGTCCTGAGTGAATCAGTTGTGAAAAGGTCTACTTCTACGTTAACCCAACTCCTGCTAAATTGAACACATAGCATGATGATATATTGCAATACTACAAATGACCGAACATGTTTAGGTAATTGCTGTGCACATGTAGTACAAATCTGCATGGGTCCCGAGTGAATCGGTTGTGAAAAGTTCTATTTCTTTGTTAACCCAACTCCTGCTATACTGAGCAACTGTTATGGCCATATAATGCAAAACTACATTTGACCGAATACGTTTAGGTAATTGATGTGCACATGTAGTACAAATCTGCATGGGTCCCGAATAAATCAGTTATGAAAAGGTCTGTTTTTTTGTTAACCCAACTCCTGCTACATTGGGCAAATATTATGATCATATAAAACAAAACTACATCTGACCGAACACGCTTGGGTAATTGGTGTGCACGTGTAGCACAAATCTGCATGGGTCCCGAGTAAAACAGTTGTGAAAATGTTTATTTCTATTTTAACCCAAGTCCTGCTACATTGAGCACCTGTTATGATCATATAATGCAAAACTACATATGACCGAATACGCTTAGGTAATTGATGTGCTCATGTAGTACAAATCTGCATGGGTCCCGAATAAATCAGTTGTGAAAAGTTATATTTCTTCTTTAATCCAACTCCTGCTATATTGAGCAACTGTTATGATCATATAATGCAAAACTACACATGACCGAACACATTTAGGTAATTGCTGTGCACATGAGTACAATTCTATATGGGTTCCGAGTAAATCGGTTGTGAAAAGGTCTACTTCTACGTTAACCCAACTCCTGCTACATTGAACACATAGCATGATGATATAACGCAAAACTACATATGACCGAAAACGTTTAAATAATTGATGTGCATATGTAGTGCAATTCTGCGTGGGTCCCGAGTGAATCAGTTGTGAAAAGTTCTATGTCTTTGTTAACCCAACTCCTGCTACCTATTATGATCATATAAAACAAAACTACATCTGACCGAACACGTTTTGGTAATTGATGTGCACGTGTAGCACAAATCTGTATGGGCCCCGAATAAATCAGTTATGAAAAGGTCTATTTCTTTGTTAACCCAACTCCTCCTACATTGGGCACCTATTATGATCATATAAAACAAAACTACATCTGACCGAACACGTTTGGGTAATTGACGTGCACGTGTAGCACAAATCTGCATGGGTCCCGAGTAAATCAGTTGTGAAAAGGTTTACTTCTATTTTAACACAAGTCCTGCTACATTGAGCACCTGTTATGATCATGTAATGCAAAACTACATATGACCGAATACGCTTAGGTAATTGATGTGCACATGTAGTACAAATCTGCATGGGTCCCGAATAAACCAGTTGTGAAAAGTTATATTTCCTTGTTACTCCAACTCCTACTATATTGAGCAACTGTTATGATCATATAATGCAAAACTACACATGACCGAACACGTTGAGGTAATTGATGTGCACATGTAGTACAATTCTATATGGGTCCCCAGTAAATCAGTTGTGAAAAGGTCTACTTCTACGTTAGCCCAACTCCTGCTACATTGAACACATAGCATGGTGATATAATGCAAAACTACATATGACCGAACATGTTTAAGTAATTGATGTGCATATGTATTACAATTCTGCGTGGGTCCCGAGTGAATCAGTAGTGAAATCTTCTATTTCTTTGTTAACCCAACTCCTGCTACATTGGGCACCTATTATGATCATATAAAACAAAACTACATCTGACCGAACACGTTTGGGTAATTGATGTGCACGTGTAGCACAAATCTGCATGGGCCCCGAATAAATCAGTTATGAAAAGGTCTACTTCTTTGTTAATCCAACTCCTGCTATATTGAGCAACTGTTATGATCATATAATGCAAAACTACACATGACCGAACACGTTTAGGTAATTGCTGTGCACATGTAGTACAATTCTACCTGGGTCCCGAGTAAATCAGTTGTGAAAAGGTCTACTTCTACGTTAACCCACTCCTGCTACATTGAGCACATAGTATGATGATATAATGCAAAACTACATATGACCGAACACGTTTATGTAATTGATGTGCATATGTAGTACAATTCTGCGTGGCTGCCGAGTGAATCAGTTGTGAAAAGTTCTATTTCTTTGTTAACACAACTCCTGCTACATTGGGCAGCTTTTTTATTATTATTATTATTATTTTTTTTTTTTTTTTTTTTTTTTTTTTTTTTTTTTTTTTTTACAAAAAACCAGTCACCCTACTCTGTGGCTCCGACCCTCACAGAGGGGAGCTGGTAATACCAATAGCCACTCCCCACGCCCGTGGGGTGAGTGACTACCGGGTCCGCGAATCGTGTGCCCTGAGTAGACGTAATGAACCGAGGATGACAGCCTTCTGCATTCTGCCGGCTAAGATCTCTGCCGAATCTCGGCATGCCGGTATGATCTTTAGTTCTGAAAGCAGCGTCTGTCTCATTCCACCGAGGGCTCCTATAATCAGTACCACTATTTTAACAGAATGGCCTGGATAAAGCCTGCGGAGTTCGAAGAGCAAATCTCGATATTTTGTCCGTTTTTCCTCCTCTTTCAAGACAATGTTGCTCTCAGCGGGAGCTGAGAATTCCACGACATACATTGTCTTGAGTTGGTGGTCGAGGAGTACTATGTCAGGCTTGTTGGCTTGTATTTGCCTGACGGTGGGAAACGAGTAGTTCCAATAAATTAGGCACTTCTCATTCCCCACAACGGACTCAATATCCCCCGGAACGTAAGGCAGCACTGGTGTTTCGTCTATCCCATACGAGTGCCTTAGATGATAGTAAAGCACTCGTAATGCTGCGTTGTGTCTATGAATATAGGCCGAGACTGCGTAAGTCGGGCAAGCCGACAGTAAGTGCATTACAGTCTCCGGCGCCCTGCGGCAGGCCCTGCAGCTGACATCAGGGACCTCCATACCCATGACACGACGTCGATAGACGAGAGTGTTAAATACACCATCCTGGCAAGCCATTATGAATCCCTCGGTCTCAGACTTCAGCCCAGCTGACCTTAAGAAGGCGAAGGTCAGCCTTTCGGATAAGCCGAGGTCTTCTATATTTTTATAGAAGATCCCGTGCAATGGCTTATCCTTATGGAGCTGCAGAAGGATGTTGTGTTCTGCAGCTCTAATGTGGGCTTTTAGTCGAACGGGTTCCAACTCGGTGACAGAGTCGGGGTTTACCCGCTCGACGTCGAAGATGAGACCAAGTTCATCGGCTGCTCTGCGTGCTGCCTTAAAGAGAAAAGCTCCTACCTCTGCATTTTCATGGTCTCGGACCATGCAGAGGAGGGGATCCGAACTCCTGATGACCTTACATGCTCCATCCAGAACCATCCTGCTATGGAGACTCTCCAAGCTCAAGAGTCCACGGCCTCCCCGATGTCGTGGGAGATATAACCGTGGAACGGACGATTTAGGATGCAAGCTCCTATTGAGATGCATCTTCTTGCGGGTTACTACATCGAGTTGACGCAGCTCTTCTCTAGTCCACTTCACTACTCCGAAAGAGTAGAGAAGGATCGGAACGGCAAGCATATTTGTAGCAGACACCTTGTTCTTCCCCGACAGTTCTGAAGACCAGATCTGTCGGAGTAGGTGCTGATACTTGCCGCGGAGAGCGTTTTTCACTACACTCACTTCTTGGGTGGAGCGTTGCTCGACACCCAAGTAAGTGTACGACTCTCCGGCATCTAGATGGTGTAAGATGCTTCCGTCCACGAGCTGCGCGTCCTCTCCGTAGTCACCGCATCGTCCTCTCTTGAGATGGATCAGTGCGCATTTGTCCAACCCGAACTGCATACCGACAGCCTGCGTGTACTCCTGTACCACCCTAAGGGACTGCTGGAGATCCCTCTCTCCAGAGGCATAAAGTTTAAGGTCATCCATATAAAATAGATGGGTGACCTTATGCCTCCTGTCGCCGGGGGTACCGCAGTTGTAGCCACGGGTTTTCCGGAGCGAGACGGATAATGGCAGTAGTGAGATGCAAAAGAGAAGGGGGCTGAGGGAATCTCCCTGAAATACTCCTCTTCTGAATGTTACCGACTCTGTTTGGACTCTATCGTTACCCGATGTTATGGTAAAACGAGTCCTCCAGAGCGGCATCAGTTCTTCAATACATCTCACTACGGGGCCTGGTACCACAAGACATCGGAGCAAGTGAACAATGAGCTCATGCGATGTCATGTCAAATGCCTTGCGGTAGTCGATCCAGGCCATAGAGAGGTTCCGCTTATACTGCATGGAGTCCTGCGTGACACATCTGTCGATCAGCAGGTTTTCCTTGCAGCCAGCGACACCTCTCTTCGACCCTCGTTGCTCATATATCCGTTCGTAAACCGGTTCAACTGCGTGGAGCACCCGCATGTACAAAATGCGTGTAAACACCTTGTAGCATGCGTTTAGACAGGTTATCGGTCTGTAGTTCTTTGGGTTGGACAAATCTCCGTTCTTGGGGATCAGCACTGTCCGCCCCTCAACAACCCAAGAAGGGATTTGCTGCTCTCCATTTAACCAGGAATTAAAAATTCTGGCCAAATGGTGGTGGGTGCTCGATAACTTTTTCCACCAAAAGTTATTTATCCCATCGGGACCTGGAGCAGCAAAGTTCTTAGAGCCCTCAAGAGCCCTACGAACCTCTTCTGGGGTTATTGGTTCGCACACTTCCTGTGGTTGCTGAAGCCTTTGACAAAAGGCTTCAAAGTGTGCAAGGGCAGGAGAATCTCGGTTGAGTGGAAGCCTCTCCTCGTATAGCGTTTTCCAGAAGTTCTCCACCTGATCTGCAGTCGGCGGATTGTCTACAACACGCGGAGGCGGTTGGAAAAGGCGCGAGGGCTTCTCGCGGAACAGTTTATTTTCCGCAAGCCCTCTCGCCCGCCTCACTAGTGATTTTTTACAAGTCACTAGCATCCGTATCCTGTCGAGACAGTGCTGTTTGGTGGTTCGCAGCACTGCCTCATTGAGTGTGTGATGGACGCGTCTTAGGTTGGCGGCTAATCGACGCACTTTAGGCGTGAACGGCCTGTTGGCCGCCATATAGTCCATCACACATTGGATACGGGATGCGTGTTGCCTCGCCGACCGGATCTTGGCTTCCATCTTTTGTATGCGCCGCTGCGCTCTCTCCTGTGGGGAAGAGGTATTTCGCCTCTCCACCTGAGAAGAGCGTTGAGCAGCGGCATACACGGCACAATTTATGTGCCAGATGTCAGCCTCTTCTGGTAGCGCTGTACGAAGTTCAGCGTCCACTCTGGCCAGGTCTTGTGGCCCGGGGGTTTTCAGATGGTGTAACCCCCTTCTGGTACTGAGGCCCTCTGGTATTGGCGGAACGAGGAGTGCTACGTCCTCAACCGGTGATTGTGGCGGCTCTTCGGCCACCTCATTCACCGGTCCAGGAGCAGCCCTCACGTAGCCCCTACTACGAAGGTGGGATACATAGTCACGCAGATTTTGTGTATTATTATTATTATTATTATTATTATTATTATTAGCCGTTACTCGAGTCCGAGTATAAAAAGTTATAGTCGATAAATTGTGTACAATAAAAAACAAGTAAAAGGTGTAGTCTACTGTAATTCCCATTCATCTACGGTGCACACGACTATGGCTATAGAGGCCAATTCGGGAGAGCACATGTCGACCGCAGTCAGGACAAACATGATTAGGTCTTGGATTTGGCCTTCTTGCAGCAACATTTCCTTGATAGCTGGCCACAACCCCTCGCCATTCGGTTCTGTCCGCTGCAAGTTGTTCCCATTGCTCGTCTGCAATACCGCAGGATTTTAGATTTTCATGGAGAGCGTCTTTGAACCTCTTTCGTTGACTGCCGCGCCTTCTTCTACCGCTTAGCAATTCACCATAAAGTGTACATTTAGGAAGGCGGTTATCATGCATACGATGAACGTGACCTGCCCATCTTAGGCGTGCTCTTGAAATAAGCACCTCACTTGGAAGGCTGTTTGCTCTCCTGAGTACTTCCACGTTTGATATGTGATGGAACCAACGGATTTTCATCATACTTCTGAGATGTCTTTGCTGAAAACGTTCTAATTCTTTCACATGACGGTAAGTGACCCAGCTTTCACATCCATATAGCAGTGTTGGAATGACAACTGCTCTGTAGACAGCCATTTTCGTTGGCAAAGCAAGGTCGTGGTTGTCAAATACTCTCTCTCTAAGTCCTCAGAGTGCTCTAGATGCAGCGTTAAATCTATTGCGAATCTCGCTGTCCATGTTTGCTTTATCATTAACAACGTTGCCTAAGTAATTGAACTGATCCACCACTTCAAGAGAATTTCCGTTAAGTGTAATGTCTATTTGGTTCACTTCACTTGATGAGGAGTTGACATAATCTCAGTCTTTCCAATGTTGATTTTAAGTCCCAAGGAATCATAGCTCTGGGCATATACATCTAAAAGTTCTTGAAGCTCTTCCGGCGTAGAGGCTAAAAGTGCACAGCCATCCGCATACTGGAGATCACAAATGAATCGTGTGCGTGTCTTCGTGAAAGCTCTAAAGCGCCCTATGTTAAAAAGACCGCCATCAAAACGGTATCTGAGACCTATTCCTCTGACTGTCAGTTTGTTGTCAAGAATAATTGTTAGAGCAGTGGTAAACAAATTAAAGAGTAGGGGTGCCAGGACACATCCCTGCCTAACTCCAGTGAGGGTTTGGAAAGGTTCGGTTGCCTCATTATTATACATGACCTGGGCGTTCTTGTTTGTATGTAGACTGCGACATACTTCCACAAATTTTCTAGGGATACCTAAGCGGAACATAATTTTCCAGAGCACTTCCCTGTCCACCGAGTCAAACGCCTTGGTTAAATCAATGAAGGCCGTGTGAATTTCTCCTTGATGTTCGAGTGCTTTTTCTTGAAGCTGTTTAAGTGTGAAGATTAAATCCGATGTGCCTCGGTTTGGTTTAAAGCCACTCTGTGTTTCAGTAAGTAACTTTTCCATAACAGGTGTTAGCCTATTTGCCATCGCTTTAGTGAGTATCTTCCCTCCAACAGCCAGAAGAGCTATACCCCCTGTAATTTCCACAGTCCGCAGCGCTCCCTTTGTTTTTGAAGAGGTTGATTAAAAGTGTATCCCGAAACTCCTGCGGAGCTCGACCTCTTTCCCACACGACATCAGACAGTTTTTTGAGCTAGGGTACGAGCTCTGACGACACAGCTTTAAAGATCTCAGCTGAGAGTGAGTCGGCGCCGGGAGATTTGTTATTTTTTAGCTGCCCAATGGCGGTTAAGATCTCTTCCGTTGTTAGTGGTTTATCTAAGTCTTCGAAGGTGTCATTGAGGGATAAGATTTATAATATCGTGATCTGCTTGACTTTGCTGGTTAAGAATGTTAGAGTAGTGTTCTTTCCATCGGGCTCTTATTTCCTGGTCTTCTTTGAGGAGATTTCCATTTAAATCTTTAATAGGGCACATATTTTTCCGACTGGCACCGTACACTGCTTTTACTCCTTGAAAGAAATTCCTGTAGTCGTGTGAATCGGCGTACTTTTGAATATCTCTGGCCTTGCTTGCCCACCACTCGTTCTTTATTCTTCTGATTACGCGTTGCGTTTCATACTTAGATTGGGTAAAAGCTTCTGCTTTTGATGAGTTGTTGGGGTGGTTGATAGCGTTTTGGAAGGCAATATGTTTGCGGTCAAGAAGTTCTTGTATAAAACCAGTGAACCAGTCCTCCTGTTTTTTACTTGCTGCAGTGCCAAGAATTTCCTCACTCGCACTTTTTAAACTGTCTTTAATTTGTGTCCAGGTAGCAGCGAACACATAGCATGATGATATAATGCAAAACTACATATGACCGAACACGTTTAGGTAATGCTGTGCACATGTAGTACAATTCTGCATGGGTCCCAAGTAAGTCAGTTGTGAAAAAGTGTATTTCTTCGTTAACACAAGTACTGCTATATTAAGCACCTATTATGATCATATAAATCGAAACTACATATGACTACATATACGCTTAGGTAATTGATGTGCACATGTAGTACAAATCTGCATGGGTCCCGAATAAATCAGTTGTGAAAATTTATATTTCTTTGTTAATCCAACTCCTGCTATATTGAGCAACTGTTGTGATCATATAATGCAAAACTACACATGACCGAACATGTTTAAGTAATTGCTGTGCACATGTAGTACAATTCCACATGGGTCCCGAGAAAATCAGTTGTGAAAAGGTCTACTTCTACGTTAACCCAACTCCTGCTACATTGAACACATAGCATGATGATATAATGCAAAACTACATATGACCGAACACGTTTAAGTAATTGATGTGCACATGTAATACAAATCTGCATGGGTCCCGAGTGAATCGGTTGTGAAAAGTTATATTTCTTTGTTAAACCAACTCCTGCTATACTGAGCAACTGTTATGGCCATATAATGCAAAACTACATTTGACCGAATACGTTTAGGTAATTGATGTGCACATGTAGTACAAATCTGCATGGGTCCCGCATAAATCAGTTATGAAAAGGTCTGTTTCTTTGTTAACCCACCTCCTGCTACATTGGGCACCTATTATGATCATATAAAACAAAACTACATCTGACCGAACACGTTTAGGTTATTGATGTGCACATGTAGTACAAATCTGCATGGGTCCCGAGTAAATCAGTTGTGAAGAGGTCTACTTCTACGTTAACTAACGTCTATTCTATCTTTTTTTTCTTTTTAAATTATTTTTCCTTCCCTTTTTTTTCAAACCAGCAGTTTACAAAAAATTATATACTAATCATATTAACACTCCAGTGGAGTTTACAAATTCAAATAATGCTTGAAAAGCTAATAAATTTTCCGAGCACAGGATATAATTCTTATTTATTGGTAATTGGAAATTTAGACTAAGGAGTTTATTCATGAGCTCAGCTCGTTCTACAGGGAAAAGAGTACATCCAAAAAAAATATGATTTATATCCCCTAATCTTCCACACGAGCATAGATTATTGTCTACAATTTTTATTTTGTTGAGGTGGTACGGAAAACGTCCATAATTAAACTTTAATCTAGTTATTAATATATACATTTTTCTTAGGACCGTTACATTATGATGCCATTGATGACGGGATATAACCGGGTGTATAAGGGCATAATTAGTTGGCTTTTCTATGTAAGCGTTGTTGTACACCTTAGTCCAGCTAGTCATTAGTTCCTTTTTGAAAATTGGGAAACAATCTGTAACCGGGAATTCATTTATTTTTTTCGTATAATCTGTACAGGCTCTTCTAGCCAGAAGGTCCACCTGCTCGTTATAGACTAATCCTGTATGCGCCTTAATCCACATGAAATGGATGGTGTGCCCCCTTTTTTTAAATCATAGCATGTTCTAATTATATTCATCAATATGAGTGAAGTAATTTTAATAGTGTTTCCTAAACTTTTCAGTACTGACATGGAATCGGACAGAATAAGACCTTTTTTAATATTATTAGTTGCAATAAATAATAATGCTTCTAAGATAGCGTACGCCTCAACCGAGAAAATAGAAGCTTCTTCGGGTAGCTTTATTCTTTGTTGAGTTTCTAATAAAGGAATAAAAAATGCACATCCAGTGCCTAAAACGCTTTTAGACCCATCAGTATAAATTTTGGTGTAATCTTCAAAATTACAAAGTTGTTCTAATAAAATAGATTTATTAATAATACTGTTATTGTCTGCAAATCTGGGGAACGTTACTGTCACTTGCGACAACAAACTTTTCAGATCTAGTCCTCCAGGTATTACGGGTGTTATTATAATTTTATCGTCGAATTTAGCAGTTTCGGTGAATGCGGTAGCCAACGGAGGCGAATTTTTTTTTGCACCAATACTTGTTCATAAGATCATGTCTTGTTAAATTGTTGATATTATCTATAAATTCTTCTTGCTGTGTGGCCTTTAATTTCATTATAAATTTTTTGCTTAAATATTCTCTCCTGAGACCTACAGGGGATTCCTCTGTTTATTGGAAGTTAATATACAAAGTTTAAAGAAATTATAAAAAATTATATATTGTAAAACAAACATTTTTTTATTACACTTATAATAGTTATATAGTAGCGGGATACACAGATTCGACAAAAGTAGTTTTATATAATATCCTGAATAAACGAGAAAGAAAATTCACTAATATAACAATAATCATCTGTCTCACTTTCACGTAAGTGATTCTTGTTTTCTTTCTCGTGCGTGTTTACTTCAGGATATACAAAACTACTTTTGCTGAATCTGTGAGTACAGATAAGTAACAAATGGCGATGTTTAAATTATTACAAGGTATTGCATTGCACAATTTACACATGTTCACAGAGACCGAATATATTTTAGTTTTACTGTAAACTTCTATTAGATTGCTTCAATAAATAAAAGGGCCTCACCAATAAATAAATCTGAAGAAGAGGTAATAAAATTAATTAAAACATGTTCTTTATTCTGCAAAATGTTAAGGTATTAATTTAATTATTAGTGATTAATTTATAGATTTAGGGAGTTACATTGTAATTTCAGAAAAGAATTTAAGAAAATATTGATAATTGATATGAGTAACGCATCGATTTGGATTCCGATTATGATTTAGGTCATGCCATTTTCTAGGTAGATGATTTATTAGGGCCAAATTATTAATAGGTTGTTAAAGTGACTGTTAGTTAGCGGATAGATAAATTTTATTTAATATCATATTAGAATTAACCTTCTGATTAAATACAAACAGCCAGATGAACCGGCTGATGAATAATGTTCATGTTAGTACCATTTCATCTTCTAGTTATCTAACAGGGTTTTTATTTCTATTTTTATACTAACAGGGGGATAACTTTGTCAGATACCTTAACAGCTTATTAATAATTTGGCCCTTATTAAGATAATTTATGGAAATTATTAACGTCATAAGACCGATTGATAGTAAACAAACTTCAATCTTGTCTGTTATTTGCGTATCGGCCGTGTGTCGGTCAGTATTTTTCATTACACCATAAATACTTTAATATTTAACGATGATTTGTAAGCCTTGCATTTTTCTTCAAATCAAATAATTGAATTTACTAGTTTACTGATGAGGGCGTGCCTTTACCGTAGCAACACAGTAAAATTATTTGAATCATTTTGACACGATGGAAGCAAATGGAACATTTGTGGAAATTCCTCAAAATATTCGCGACGAATCGGCCGCAGCAAGTTGTGAACTATTGCCCAAGAAAACCAAGGAACGATACATAAAGGAACTGAACTTTTCAATTCAACTGAAAGTGCTATTCTACCGTTACAACACAAGAAGAGATTTCTAATGCTGCAGTACCAAGCTCAAACAGTTTTAGTAGCTGCACAAACATTAATAAGAACGAAAAGATCAAGAAATTGATAATTTTGGGCAATACCAGTTGCACTTTTAACTTTAGTTGTTGTTCTCATGCTAAATAGTTATCCTTTTAATTAAAATGTAATTTTTGTAAAAATATGAATAAAAATTGATTTAAAAAAAATGTCAAAACTGTCAAAATAATAACGACCTTGGGTGATACATTTTTTCGGCCTAGGCCGATATTAGTGTCATATCAATGAACAATAGAGTACTGATAAATCATAGCAGAATTTATAATGAAAAAGGAATATACCCAGTATTGTCAGATGAAGTGTCATAGCAGAAAATTACTGTTGAAAATGAATAGAATAAGTACAAAAGACAAAAACATCATTATGGTAAAGTAGATACTCTTATAGGGTACCTACACTAAAATAGTGGAACATTTGACAATGGCGAGCTACTTGGACATTATTTTGTATCCAAAAATCTACAAACATCTATACTTACCTGGCATGAACTTAAGGTGGGCATATCCAAGAGAGAGAGAGAGAGATCCGATAAGGAAATATTTATTATTTTTGCCCATAACTTTTTTTTAATACATAATATTTTAGAAAAAGTATAAGACTACGAGACTACCTAAGTAGAACTATGACAGATGTAGTGTAGTGACATGAATTTTCACTCAATAATTTCAGTTGTTTGCAAAATTTGTTAATTTAAATTTTAGAAAATAGTGCCAATCTTCATATGTTGTAGTTCTAAATTAACTAAATTTGCAAAGAACTGAAATTATTTACTGAAAATTCATATCACTACACCTGTCATAGTTCTACTTAGCTAGTCTTATACTTTCTTTACCAATACATATATGTATAGAGGACGCCGCAGGATTTGTATCTGATGAAGAATTGTTTTCATATTTTTTTACGAAACTTTGTGGTACTTCTGACCAGAAAATCTGATGAGGGCGTCATTTCCACGTATAAAAGGTACACTTAGTAGAACTCGATAACTCCAACCGTTTTCGAGGAAAGTGCCGTTAAACGTTTCAATAGTTTTTTGAAAGACAAATTCAAATTTAATGAAGCAAAGTGTATTTATTGAAAATTGTGCTTTGGTTACGGTTCAGTTCGGTCATTTACGTCATTTAATCATTTTATTTTGTTCTTGTGTTCCTCGAATTTCTTTAACTAATTTATTTACAATGCCTAGACATAATAATTTTTCAAATAGGGAAATGAGGGATATGATATATATGTTTAAATAATTTTAGGACGTGCTACAGCGAGGAGATACTCATTATAATATCCAATTAGAGCCAGACTATAAGATTTTCAAAGATCTGTTTCGACCTTTGGGAAAAACGGGTTCATTTCGCCATAAAAACGATGTAGGACGACCGAAACGAATTACTCCAGATCAAGAACTAGAAACTTTAGTTGGTGTAGATGAAGATCCTCAAGTCAGCTCAAGTCCTTTAGCAGCGGGCAACAGGGGGCCATCTGTCCTAAGAGTCTTACGTAAAGAACGCTTCTACCCATATCATCTCACTCCTGTACAAACCTTACTTCGAAGGGATCTTCCACAAAGGCTATAATTTTGTCAATTTGTTCTAAATAAACACAACAGGGATTGAAATTTTGTTAAGTACACTTTATTTACCGACGAAGCAACTTTTACTCGCAGAGGCGTTTTTAACTGGAGAGATACCCATTACTGAAAAGTAGAAAATTCTCATGCCGTTAAAGAAAGGCATTTTCAGGAAGAATTTAAGATTAACGTTTGGTGTGGTATCATCGGCGATCAATTATTATTAGGACCATATGTCCTTCCTCCAAATTTATATGGACAGTCTTATCTGTTTTTTCTTCAAAATACTCTTGCTGATATATTACAAGCTTTCATGCTAGGTACACGGAACAGAATGTGGTTCATGCAAGATGGAGCTCCCCCTCGTTTCTCCATTGAAGTTATGAATTATCTTGATGAGACTTTCCCACGCAGATGGATCGGTATAGGAAGTGAGTTTGCTTGGCCACCAAGGAGTCCTGATTATAATCTTTTGGATTATTATGTGTGGGGACATATGCAGTCCTTAGTCTATGCAAATACTATCAACTCAAGAGAAGAACTGTGGGACAAAATACAAAACGCAGCGAATACAGGAAAATGTATTTTTCAATGTAAGAAAATCTTTTATGAATAGAATTAGAAAAGGCATAGAAGTAGGTGGAGACCATATCGAACATTTACTCTAAGTTGCAGCAATGGGGTTTTTGCATGGAAAGTTTATGTCATTAAGTCAATTTTTACATTATTTTTTGGTCTTCTAATAAGATTAAATCCTTATTTTAGACAATCTTTTGATTTATGTATTTATCTCAATACCATTGAAATAATCCATTAGTTCATAAGAAAGTGAGAAAGAGTTAACGCTGTTATTACGTTTTGTTTTCCCTTGCGTTTTGTACTTTTTTCAATAAATACACTCTTTGTTTCATTAAATTTGAATTTATCTTTCAAAAAATTATTGAAATATTTAACAGCACTTTGATCGAAAACGGTCGGAGTTATCAAATTCTACCAAATGTGCCTTTTATACGTGGAAATGACGCCCTCATCAGATTTTCTGGTCAGAAGTACCATTACGTTTCGTAACAAAAATATGAAAAAATTCATCATCAGATACAGATCCTGCGGCGCCCTCTATGATCTCACGTGATGTAATACATAAATTATTGTTTCTTAGAATAAAAAGAGTTCCTCTAGCAAATTTGGCGAAGATCAGTCAAGAGGCTGTTGAGTTATTGCAAAGAAACTAAAAAATAATTTGAACTTTGACACCCTGTATCTTTTCTACAGCAACATTTTACTAAAACATATTTGGTTATATCCTCATATTTTGGCCCAAAGAATCTACCCCTGAACTGTGGTATATTATTAATAGTCCACCCTGTATATATGGTATCCGATTTTTTATAGTTCAAAAGTTATATCAATTTTTGTATTTTTGTTCGAAATTGCCTATTATAAGGTAAGTGTGTCCTAATTATCGTCCTATTTTGACATTAATTGCGGATAATAGTCAAATTATTCAAAACTCTAACCTACTTTTGACACCTAGTGACATCTACAAACATTCCTTGTGAACAACAAAAAATTGTAGTTTGGAATAGCCATTACACCTTTGTCTGAGCGCAGTTCAAGTTTTCATGTCTAGGGAGAAGTATCGTTCTTCATATATTATTATTATTTTGTCAAGGCGCATCCAAATGGAAAAATTTAATTTACAAAGAGAAAAGTGGAGTTAAGTGACGTGGTATTGTATAGGTATGTGAATTTATGCGTATAATGCCGTTTCAAGGCCTCTATATAGTGTTTTTGCTTTTAATTTGACGAAAAATGTTAGGTCAATTACGGGTTCAAAAATGTATGTGTAGCTTAGTCATTGACCAAAAGGACAATGACTGGGACAAGATAGCATTTACTTATTTTTCTGTAAAATCTCTACTACAATTAAATTTCATATTCTGCATAAATATTCTTGTGTTCATGACATATTAAATATGTGCTTGGCTAGTGTTTGACCTATAGAATGTAGTCTATTTCTAATTTCATTGACATGTTTTTATACTGGTCATACTCTGGAGCAGATAGTCGATCAATAACTGCACCGATCAAGCAATGGTAAATATACACACATTATCAAAATGAATAGTTATCTTTGGCAAATTAATTATGAAGAAAGAAGTGATTCTCCCTCAATAAGATAAAAATATTATATACATCTGATTGACCGAGGGGTACTTTGAAATCTGATTTTAAAAAAGTTTTACAAAAAACACTGTCAATTATATGAACATTAATAGATCAATCATTTCTAATTTGATGTATTTTCTTTCAGAATAATATGGCTCCTACTAAAAAACCATCATACACACGTGACGAATTGCAAAATGCTTTGATGTCTATTGAATATGATATGAGCTATTACAAAGCCTCACTAATTTTCAAAATACCTAAAACGATATTAATTAATCGAAAAATATTAACATTCATGGATGGAACTCCAGTTAAATCTTCCAATGGAAGTCAGAATCTAACACAAAGAACTGCTCTGGCTAACGTTGATCAAAATGTGATGAAATCTAGCAAGAGAGTGAATGAAATCTACAAGCAGATAAATCTGACACTGCCATCACTGAAATACTCAATACTCAAACCTCCCGATCTCTACCAGGTCTCAACACCCCTCAAGCAAATACCGACGCCTTTTAAAAAATGCTTATTCTGGCCTTTGGATGATAACAAGATTAACAAATCTTGTAAAACAAAGCAAAAAGTTCCTTCAGTTGCGTCATCAGAACAGTGGTAAGCTTACCATAGAAAAAAAATTGAAGAGAAAAGAAAATAGAGAAAGAGAAGGAAAAACGAAAGATAGAACGAGAAAAAGAAATCAGGAGAAATTGGAGAGCAAATCTAAAAAGAATGTTATGAACGCCAACAAAAAAATTCCAAAAACTACATCATGTGAAACAGCAGTAGCTGACAGCAGCTGGCAAAGAGACGTAAAGTATGAAGTAAAGAAATACGTCATTGTTAAATATGATGCTTTCTATCCTGGAATTATATTAGAAATCAGGCAAGATGTTAAAAGAAAATAATTTAAAGTTAAAACAATGCAACAGAGCGGATTGAATTGCAAATGGCCAGAGCATGATGATATTTTGTGGTATGAAGAGGAAAATATTGTGGAGATTATAGAGGAACAAAGACAAGTTACCAAAAGAGGTTCCTATATAGTAAAGGAAATGTTAAAGTACTTAAATTAAACCGAAACTTAAGACTGAATGTCTATTCTTATTATTTATTATATCTATCTGTTTTTGTTATATGAAGAATGCCTTGTATTTTTGTTACAGAGTTATTAAATGACTACTAAATATATTTATGAAATATTTTTCCGAAATTATTTTGTTCCGTCTAAACAAGAAAATATAGGTCAATTACTAGATCTCTGGTAGGCCCATTAAAGTCGAGGCAAGAATTCAAGCGATGCACGTCACGAGTGACCTCATTAAAGAAATTTTAATCCTAACATAATTATTAATCATTAATTAAGTTAAAAAGAGTAATTCTTGACACCCAGTTATTAAGCTTTTTTCAGAAATAGGTACAGTTTAATGGGGCTTCATGATTCTTAGCAGTATTGTCTTATTTATAGAATCGATCTGTGACGTGCATCGCTTGAACTCTTGCCTCGACTATATTAATGTATCTTCATTTTTCTCAGGTCAATGACTAGTACAACTATACATGAAACATCCATTTTTTTCTTTTTAATCATTAAAAATAACAAAAACCTAAAATCGCATTTACACATTGAAAGATTAGAGACAAACCAACCTCTTGGAATTTTTACATTTTTATAAATGCAAACGCAAGATTTCTGTAAACAACCAAACTTGAGATTAGGTCTTAGGTGGTCAATTACTGGTGCTATTACTAGTACGTTTACTAAGAAAGTGATACAAAGGAAACTGCACTTCTTTTGCTCTTTTTTCCCCTAAATATGTTACTGAAGGTTGTATTTTTCTAAGGGAAGCATTTTTATGAAGTCTAGTTAACAACTGTCATACTGTCAATTCTATTATGCGTAAATGGATATCGCACACATCCGGCGCGTGCTTGGAAGATTTCAGGTCCCGAAAAAATAATTTAAAAAGTTCCCCAGGTTGTACTATTAATAAAACTGATTTTAAAATTCAGCTAAAAGCTCTAGGGCCCCTTCCGGGTTACTTTGTGAAGGCCCCCTATTTCCCGGTGGGTCAGCACGTGCCTGCACAGTGCACAAATAAACAGGTATTAATCATTAGCAGCAGGATTGGTTTGACGCACAGAGAGACAGGAAAGTGGATTAATTTTTAGGTCTACTGAGCCCTCGGGAATCTTCTGTAATCCTACACAAATTTCACAAACAATAGTTTGCATTTGCTTTCTCTGAATGTGCTTGAAGCACGCAGTATTTGAAATCAGAAGTGCGACACCCATATTATTCCCCCAAAAAAGCTTGTCAAAGAAAAACATTTCATAATTTTTTTATTAATCACAACGAGAAGTTTAGATGAAATAATGTTTCTTTTAATATTTTTAAAGAAGTTATTTGTAAAACGTATTTAGAAAATGCTTTTTAAAACAGTGAATGTTATTAGGATTAATTGACAAATTATTTAAGTAATGGAAATATCGAACATAGTTCCAGCAAGTCGGAAAGAGGATATAGTGCGGGGTCCAAAGCTATCCAAAACTAGATGACCCATTCCAACAAGGTAAATAAATTTTGGTCAGTTTTAAAAACAATATAAAAAAAAAATTAATAAAAAACTCATTTTATTCAGTAAGTGAGTTTATACTTTTTTTACAAGCCAAATGACTTATTACATTAATATTGCATGTTATACTTTTTAACTATATATCTTCGTATATACTATGCTTTTAATGTCACTATTCATTATTATTTATTGTAAATTTTGTTATACTCTGTATATGTCTGTATTTACTCTTTTTTACATATATATGTATATAATATATTACTTCTGTAAGCCATTAACATGGCAGTATTTTGACATGTCTTATCTATAATTTATTATAGCTGAAAAGATCAATAAAGATATTATTATTATATTGTTATTATTATTATCCAGTAACTACAGTGCAAAATACTATAGAAATTGTGAAGATTGAACTTAATTAGATTAAGTGAAATATTAAATATTAAAAAATGGTATTTTTATTAGAAAAGACAAAGTTTACGGACTGAAAAATATTATTGATGACAATTTTATTGCTAAAAACCACTCTATACCCATAAAAAGCTCTTGTAGTATTTAATGAGCAAACCTGTGGCAAAGATGAACCTGTAGGCGAACGAAAATCTAATCGCAGTAATCGTCAATAAGTGGATTTTAAAATTATTTAAAGAAGTATGTTTTCTATGACTTAAAGTTAGAGATAAAAAAGGAAACCGTAATGTATTTTTCATTTCCACGGAAGAAAATTCGGGTATTAGAGTTTGTCCCATAGATACGATAGCCGCTGACTTCAGGTACCATATACTTCATGCTTAAATTTTTTAATGTGTAAACGTGCCCAAGAACAGGTACATAGTGACACTATCTATGACATTGTATTTAATCTGTGGTATTTAATCAGTTGATAGATGAAATTGAGGACGATTGTAAGATCATCTGAATGTATATATTTCGTTTCTGGAATTCGTAATCGATTCAGAAATATTTTAGCTACAGTTGCTACTGAAGATGTTGCAGAAAAGTAACAACACATTATATAATTAAATGTTTAACTAATTATTTTGGTACTGACATTAAATTTTTCTCCGAAAAAGAAGAAACAAATATGTAGTGTGTTGCTCACAGATATTGGAATTTTTTTAAAAAAATTAAAAGAACTGAAAGAATCTATTACGGAAGATTCTGATAATGAAGACCAGATTTTTATTAACGATGGAGAAACACGCCCTGATTACTTGTAGCTGCTAAATGTTTGAGATGTGATATGAAAAATAAAGCTGCTGGGATAAAAAACCGCTGCCCAAGGAATTCACTACTTCCACATCGATATTTTGTATCCAAGTCATACATAACTAAATCCCAATGTAATATTTTACTCATTTTAATAATAGGGTGGGGGTGGCAGTGGGGGTGGTAGAGGGAATGGCTAATACCAAAATTTTTTTAGAGTTTCTTGGTTCTTGTACGCACACTAAATCCCATTCAATTTCTTAGTCCCTTTAATAATAAGGTGGCAAAAGGCGTGGTAGAGGGGATAGCTAACTCCAAAAAAAAATTAAAATTAAATTACATTTAAATTTTTTTACTTCCCTTTCATAATAGTGTGGAGGTGGTATTGGGGGTGATAGTCGGGATGGCTGATGCCAAAAAAATTTTGAGATCTTGACTTTTCGTACGTGCCCTAAATTGCAATTTTATGGACTCTTACTTGCTTGCTTTGCCTATTTACGCTTATTTACCCCATTTACCCCCGAACCCTTCAACGGAATTATATCAAAATATAATCTAGTTCCAGATTTCATTATAATACATAAGTACACCAAATTTCAAGTCCCGTTTATGAACGGTTCCGGAGTAAACGTGCGCACGAAAAAGTTACAGACCGACAGACAGACAGAAATTTTTATATTGGTCGAGTGATTCTGCCCAAGAGACTTGAAAATACCAATGATAATAACATAATCTCAAAAGATGTTTTGATCTATTATCTTTATGCACTGCAATAAACCAGATGTTAGCGCGCCAGAAAACGGCCGAATGCTTATAATAGAAGTTCCGCGAACGCAGTCTATTTAATAATCTGTAACTCGTAAACTATATGCATGAGATATAGAGCTAATTTCTTTTTTTTTTTTTTTTCATTCACATACAGTGTATAAAAACTTTAAACATTTAATGTAGTTACCCACACGTCGAAATTTTCAATACACAAACTTTGTTCCTCCGAATTTAGAATTTATTTAAAAAAAAACTTTATGTGATTTTCAAATCATATTAATATAAATACAGGCGCTCATCATTTTAGTATATGAGTATAAAAAATGAGACCGATATCGCAAATAGTTAATTTTTTAGCGAAAGTTATACGTTTAAAAACACGAATTCTTGAATTACCATTTCACCATCTTTATTTAATTTTTTAGAGGTTGTGCAAGAGCCAACAAAAGTCCAAGGCATTTCTGATCCTAGATGGATCAGAAATGCCTTCTTTCGATATGGTAATCTCAAAAATTATTTACCTTGCCAGAATGGGTTACTTGAGGATTTTGACGACTTTCGACGACGTGGACCCTCTAAGTAAATACCACAGAAATTAGACAACCCCAATTCCAGAAGCCAGAGGCTTGTGCGGAATGGGGTTACATATTGAAAAACGCGGACATACCCTCCGACAGTGCCAGTGCCGTAGCCTGAGGGCTCGAACTCGGTAGGGCGATACCAGTTTCGATTAATCGCGATTGTCACCGCCAATTGCCAGAAATTATTCAAAACTTTTATAAGGGTGCTTGAATATCGATTTTTCATGGATTAACAGATATAATTCAACAAATAGTCCAGTCAGGACATTTAACCTGTAACAATTCCAAAAGTTCTTAAATTTTAAGAAATGATTGAGTATGTTATAAAAAAAACTCATTTTTGCTGCTATTTGCAAAGTCCGGAACATTGTTAAAATTGCAAAAATAGTTATTTGTTTAACTCAGCCAAGGCAGTCAATCTATTTTGCTGCTGCGAGTTGAATATATAATTTTTTCGTCAATTGTTTAAATATATTCTAAAATAATGAAATTATTACAATTCTCAATCTCTCTATTTTTGATGTAATGATCGCAGTTTCATAAAGAAATATTGCATATTAATAATTCTGTGCTCAAAGTTAAAATCACATTGTTATTATTACTTTATTTATTCTTATCAAGAAATCCATGGAATAAAAATTGGAAAACAATTGAGGAAAATATTTTTTTTGGTAATTATTGGAATGCCGGAATATAAAATAAATGCTAATTATATTTTTCTTCCTTCCACCAATCCGCCGTTTTTTCGCAACACTTATCAAACCTTTTTCGTTCATTCGCGGTTACTTTTCTGAGTTCTTGGGTAATAGTTGCACATGCTTCAAATATAATTCTAGCACGTAGTTCGTCAACTGATTGTCTTGACTTGTAAACTACTTGTTTTAGTATAACCAGCGGCGTCAAACCCGGGCATCTTGGCGGCCACTCAATAAGAGGACTGTTTCGACCTATCCATTGATTTTCAAAATTTGTATTCAGTTAACCCCTTACCACTACTGCGTTATGTCCAAGAGACCCATCTGTTGAAATTTTAAATTCTGACGTGCTTGAATTAGTAAGTCATCCCAAAACTCATTTTCCAAAAAATAAAAAATACACCTTGGTTCAAATTACTCTCAGAAAAAAGGGCCAATAATTCTACAATCAAGTCACCGCATCACACGTTTATTTTTTTTTTGAGTACTGCCTCTTTGCGTTTATGATCCCATTAGGATTTTCGGCATACCAGTACTGTGAATTTTGAGACGACACCACTTCATTTGTTGGAAATGTAGCTTTGTCATTGAACAAAATTTCCTTTAAAAAGTTTCTGTTGTTCAGATATTCTCCCTGCAAACAAACAAAATTCCAATGTTTTTTCCTCATCTCCCTGTTCCAGAGTACATGTAAAATTTTTGGCTTAAATGGTTTTTATTTTTTTTTAACCTAGTGCCAAAACCAATTAAGCGGTCTCGGTCAAATATGATATTTAGAATTCTCTTACAAACATCTCCAGACTTTTTGTACTTTTCATCTACCACGAGACCTACCCTTAATATTAAGGGTAGTTCACATTGAAAAAAAAAATCTATTTTCACGACAATAACAGCTTTTTAACAATTTAAAATGAGTAAAATTGTGCTACTATTTTAAAAGGATTTTAGGCTGAAAATGTTTAGTCACTATATTGAAATTTTAACACAATAATAATATTAAGCACCCCGAGATAAGCACATATAACAAAGATTATGAGCTGACGCATATCTGATTGCCTTCTTGACTTGATTCTCGTTTATTTTCGACATATTCTGGAGTATTGCTCAGTATTGCAGGGGTATTCCTGAATATTTACGAGTATTCCTGAGTATACTCGTGTATTCCAGAGTATTTCTGAGTATTCCCAAGTATTCCTGAGCATTACGGAGTATTCCCATGGTATTCCTGAAAATTTCTACACGTATTTCCGGCAGTGGTTGACCCCTCGGTATCCAACTTAAAATATCTAAATTTGTTTAACAAATTAATGGGAGATAAAATTTGTTCTCCAAAATTTGTGTGGTAAATTCCTTTTAAGCGTTTTATTTCATCGAATATTTCTGGACCAATTTCGTAAGTACTCTGCAGTTTTTTTGTTTTATTTTTAAGTTGCTCATCATTATCACCAAGAAATGTCCATAAAATACTAAAAACATCATATATATTTTTTGCAGATTCAAATCGGGTTCAAATATTTAGAATCACACAATCCAAAAGAGTATTAAACATGTTAATTCTAAATTTTTCCTCTGGATTTGATTCTAAAAAAACCATCTTTTGGATTACTTTAGTCAAAAAAAGTAGACAAATCCGTCATTAGACCTAAGTTTTCAGCTTGCATTCATTATCAACTGCCAGTAATTTCTAATAAAATTTAAATCGTCTAGCAGGCTAGAAAGATTTTTAATTTCTACTTTGATTGTACCTTTCTTTTCTTGTAGTACTACACTTCTATAGTTTATTGAGGTAAAAACCTTTAGCCAAATTGATCCCATCAACAGACATTCAAATGACTCAATTTAAGTAAAAAAACCGTTTAGATCTGTTAGCGTTTCTGGACTTATATAAATTTAACTATTCTCGCCGACTAGCAAGTAGTTGACATGAGTGTAGTGAAACACTGATATTTTCTTTCAATATTTCCATCTTTGAGGACTTGCACTAAATTTGTAGAGCTTTTGCACTACTCCAAAAAATGTAATTACCTCAGGGCGATATTCTGCAGTATGTACACCACGGAGATTAAACTGTGACAAGCGCAAGGAGAGAAAACTGCTAGGGAGATATGTTACAATATATGAGCTTTTGCACCCTTATAGGCACCACTCTGTAGTACCCTTGACCATAACAATCTTCTATCGGTATTTTTCATTTCTTAAGAGTTCCTATAATTAAATCTGCTATCGCTTCTCTTGTTTTCTGATTACAATCAACAAATTCCAAAAATTTCGTACTCGTTAATTGAATTAATCCAAATGTACCTTAGTATGAATGTAGTTTGCTCTATATGAGCTGCATCAGGAGTTGCATCCACAATTATAGAAAAATATTTTGCAAAATCCCTGTCTCCTAAAATACATGACATAATTTACCACAACACGATATAAACTCATTTTGTATTTCTGAAGATAAATAATGAACCTGCATCCTTTTTTTATCAATTTGAGACTGCTTGACTTTATTAAGATGCCCCGATAGTAGTGGGTCCTAGTGACTAATTAGAAATAATAAGATAACTCTAAATTTAAAAATAAAATAAAAATACTACGAATTAAAAACTAACACAAAACGGAGCGCGAAACTATGCTTAAACGGGCCTGGGCCTTTAAATGATGTGTGGGCTGGGGAAATTTGCCCTCCCTGTCCCCCCCTCATGATGGGCCTGCAAATAAATTTGAGTAAAAGCCCCATTCTTTATGACAATCCGATTCAGATACTCATCATTACCAATGATGTTAAAATATACGTCTTACTTTGTTCCCGAATTTCAAACTTTATCATATATTTTCTAAAATCTGTACAATTTGTTGCAATAATCTGCATGGTGTTACATCGATATTTTTTGTGAAAAATGGTAAATTATTTACTTCATCATACTTAATGAATATCTCCAAAATACTTTTAACACATTTCAAATCAAACACTATGTGATTCTGGCCTATTTTATGTCCATGAAACTGAACACGGGGCTTATTCCCTGCGATCATTTCAATTCGTGATAATCCTATAAACTTAATAAATTCATAAAATTTATAATAATCCATCCCAAATGAAGCATTTAACATAACTTGACAGTGTTCCTCAAAATCGTCCATATCTTTGCAATCAGCAATTTCTTTACGAATCGATTCCAAATTATCTCTCATTGAAATCAACATCATCTGTATATTACAACCATTCACCCAATTATGGTTAACTGAAATTGTATCTTCCAAATTCCAAACTTGGTGGTGCCAACCTGATGGTACAAATATTGCCTCTCCAGGATTTTGTACTACTTCAAAATATTTTCTAGAATGAGTTAGTTTTGTTACATCATAAGGTAAATTACCCAGATTATCCTTTAAGAAAATTTCTTCACCTGGAGGAAACAACATCCATTTCTTTCTTCCACAGACATTTGCAGACCAGCTGTAAGACATGAAAACATCTGCATGAAAAGGCGTCCTAAAAACACACCCAGTTAAAAACTATCGTAGCGTTTTAAAAGTAGACATATACCATGTGCTTTTGACGCCCATATAGACAAAACGATAATCATCATTTAAACATTGAGTATGATATTCATTTAACCAATCAGAAGCAAAATAAATAGGCACCTCATAAAAATTATCGGTTCCAGCGACCAATTTTAAATGCCAATCTTTTAAATATTCTAGTGATGAAGCACTGCTAACGTGACTTTTCCAATAATTTAAATATTCACCAAAGGTACTTTCTCTCGTTTTTTGAGAATTATAGTATTGCTCTGAACAATTATAAATAGTTACTTTACATAGGTCATATTTGTTAAGTAAATAATCGAAATTTGGTTTACCATTTTTTAACCAAAACCGGGAAGCCTGCCAATGATGAGATATACCTTTTATAATACAAGGCGTATTTCCCACAATATAATTTTGAAAAAAATCATTATAGATCAACTCGCTGGCATTAATTGCGGGTACATTAATTATTAAGTTATAATCAAATCTATGATGAAAACTGCTGCTGATGTCGACTTCAAATTCCATGTTTTGTTGGCATAGAGTGGTTGTTCTTCAGCTACGTACTACGTAGATTTTATATTTATATATTTTTTATTTATATTTCGTTTAAGCATTTTTCTAACCTTACTACTTTGTTGACGTTTTGTTTGGCCGGAAATAAATTTCTTATCTATGGCACAGAACCAGGGTTGCCGTTTTGCCAGTAATTACTGGCATTTGCCAGGAATAAAGAGTCCTGCCAGTAAACTTGCCAGGAACGCCAGGAAAAACACTCTTAGGGATGTCGATTGTAACCAAAGAATTTATTGTAACTCCCAACATTTGTTTATTTTTTATTAACAGAACATATGGGGTGCGTTTAGAAAGCAGAGTGTCACTCTGGACGAGACGTTATAACAATGCGGAACGATCCAAGCCAGTTCCTAATATATCCAATAGATGACGCCATGCGTACTCGGTTTAATGCATTATAATATATGATACAAATTGAAAATGACATTAAACAACTATTTAAAAGTTATATTATAACTTTTAAATTGTTACAATTTCCCGATTTCTGAGAGCTTCCCAATCTCTTATTCGTAGAAATGAGCCAAATTGCTAAAAAGAATGAGAAACAATCCAAGCAGTTCCTGATATATCCAATAGATGACGCCATGCGTACTCGGTCATTCTCAACTTGTATCATATATAACCTTTAAATAGTTTAAATTTCCCGTTTTCCGAGAGTTTCCCAATCTCTTATTCATAGAAATCAGTCAAATCGATAAAAGGATTACGGTAGTTGGTCATTAAATTGTTTAAAAGTGGAGCTGAGAAAAAGAAAGTGCCAGAGTTCCGCGAAAAAAAGCTGATTTGGTTGAAAGGTAATTATACATTTATGAACCTGTTGAATTTTTTGTTTATAAATTCTCTTTTATTCTAGATTATTCAATCATGACAATATTCTAGTTAGTACACTTGAAGTAGAGCACTTTGGTACACAGCAACAAGTTTTCATTTTACATCCTCAATTCAATTCAAAATAACTTTATTAATATTAAAATATCACAGTTTTTAAAATCACTCACGCACTTCACTTATTTTTAATTTAGATTTTTAGACGCTAGCACCACAACTCGAACAAGATGCCTTCTGCGTTTTTTTTACATCTTGATTAACTTTGTTTATTCAAAGACAGACATTGATGGACAAACAACCGAGTACAGCTGGTGCACTCTGGCGGATAAAATAAAAGAGAATGTTCCCTATTGATGACGTCACGTCTTTTTCAGTACGGAGATTAGAAACGCAGTTGTGGTGTGTTTATTGTTTCTTCTTTCTTGACATTTTTTTGAGTCAAGCGTTGGAGGTTATGCTGAATATTTTCTTCATACAATCTATTTTATCTATGCTCCATACATTTTTTTCATTAGTTAGGAGCTACGATTTAAATTACTTTCAAAATGGAAAATGTTAGCATTGAAAGTCATTTTAGGGCAAGGGTAAAGAATCACGGACATAATGTTTATTGTTTATTAGGGCATAACGGGTCGCGCGAGTTACTTTTCCTTTTTTGAAATGAATTTAAATAAAATTTTGCAAATCATAATTTTTTAGAAACCAACCATAATTTTCCATCCGTAGACTAGAAGCTTTTACATTATGGAACAAAATCCAAGAAATTAAATATATTGGAATCAATTGAAATTTATAAAAAGAAATAAACCAAAGATTACCCTTCTTAATGACAAGTTAGAAATTGGGAATTTCACTTTGTTTGCCACCCTGTTATAAGAGAGGCTTAGCTGCACTGTTCGTTATTCTTAGATAATTTTAACATAATATACCCCCTTTATGTAATGTATAAATACCTCACAATTTAAATTGTAATTTATTGTGCTTGAAAATGTAGATTAGATGGGTACTGCGAAACTGCAGTCGCAAACATCAAAAAATATATTGATATTTATTAACAAAGAAATTTTGTGTTCGTTATTTACTATAATGGAATATCACAAAGTAACAGACAACTCCACTATGATTTCATAAGAAAAGATATCCTTACAATAATTTTTCTTAAAAAAAGGCAAAAATGTTAATTTTGTGTATTTAAATTCAAAAGATATCAAAAGTTACATCTAAACGGCACAGCTGATACCTTGGGACGTAATTTCACAAACCGCCAAGTCTTTATAAACGTCTTTAGGCGCACCCGGGCGTAGTATCTAAACGCACCACAAAGATAACTTGTGTATTTAAATTCAAAAGATATCAAAAGTTGTATCTAAACGGCACAGCTGATACCTTGGGACGTAATTTTACAAACCACCAAGTCTTTCAAAACGTCTTTGGGCGCACCCGGGTGTAGTATCTAAACTCACCACAAAGATAACTGATGCAAGGCTGTGTTAAGTGAGCGGTTCGACCGGTCGAAATTGTTAAGTGAACGGTAAAATTATAAGGTCTGACCAATCAGCTGATTGGGCGAAACGTCGGGTTTTATTGTTGGACATCCGCGGTCAAAAGCGTTAAGCGAACGGTCGAACATGTTGTAACGTACACCATAACCAAACAAAAATACATTAATTGTTTTTCGGTTTTGTCATTGTAATTGTAAATCATCCAGTAAAATGGAAAAGATGCAGAAAGTTGTTATTAAGAAAATTTATGTACATAAATCTTCTTTGATTGAGCACCCAAGCAGTCAATGTTTCAACATATTTTTAGGTAACTGAGATTGAGACGGTTGAAAATGGTAAATAGATTTTTTTGCAAGATCCATATTCATAATCAAATATTTTGTTTGAAAAACTGATTACATTAACACAGCATACAAAAACCCACCATCTATAATAATTCAAAAAAACTGGTCTATTAAATTTGAAATTGCCGCCCAATATCGCGCCGTCATATCTATGGTCAGACCATTGGTAAAATACTGCTTAACAGTCTTACCAAAAACGTCAAGTGACAGGTCGGACCGCGGCGGTTAGTCGGACTCGTAGCTTAACGCAGCCTAAGGTGGTGTTGCTGATGCACACGTGCTAGAGTCTCTATATACGCGCATACTGAAACCATCGCCGCCATGATGCATCCAGTGGCCAATCTCTACTTTATAGGGTATCTACCTCTTTACCTCGTCTACATTCGCGTATTGGTAGCTATATTCGATTCAGAGAAAAAGGAAAACAAATTTTTAGTTCTCCGGCACTACGTATTCTGCTTCTACGTTCCTCTACTCGTTTTCTGTGTAGGAAGTGGGAACTACCGATGAACAGTTTGCGTTTCGTAAATGATTAGGATTATTATTGACCGCTTCTTTTCAAGTGCTTTTAGCCCTGGAGGTTTCAAAATTAATACTGTTATAATATTGGTGCATAATTGACAGTTGTCAGTTTTCAACGTTCATCAGCTAATCAGCATTCTTGTTTCAAAAAACTCAAGACTCCAAGAACTTGAAAAGAAAGCGGTTATTAAATATCTCTTATTTTCGTTTCTTTCATTTTAAACAAAGAAACTGTGTGCAAGTTTGCCAACAATTCCCGGCGTTGAATCTGGATGTCCTATTATGGAGAATAAGTTAAAAACCCATATTTAGACAGAGGTAATAAACCCCAAAATAATAAACAACTATGAAATTGCCAGGAATTGCAAGGAATACAATATTTAAATTTTGCCAGGAATGCAATCAAGTTTCGCCAGTAATTTCATCTTGACCTCGTGGCAACACTGCACAGAACACCTTCTGTGCAGTGAACTCTGTGTCTATGAAGTCGAAACATAATAGGTGTTTACGAAAATTAACTCTGTGTTCTCCGAGCAACAAAAACACCTTACTCACCCTGGCCATTTGATCAGGATCCTATTTATTCGACTTCTGAAAATGAATTCGGATCGTTCAGATAACAAATGGTTCGCCCGTGCTCAATGGGGAACATTCTCTTTTATTTCATCCGCCAGAGTGCACCAGCTGTACTCGGTTGTTTGCCAGTCAATGTCAATACGAAGAAATATGTCTTTGTATAAATATAAAATGAAAGCTTCTTGCTGTGTACCAAAGTGCTCTAATACAGTAGGACATTTATTTCCTAAAAATGACCGTTTCCGATCGTCTATTGGATATATTATTCGTTCTTTTTATTAATCTGGCTCATTTCTACCAATAAGAGATTGGGAAACTCTCAGAAATCTGGAAATTTAAACAATTTAAAAGTTATAAATAACTATAATATATAAAGTTGTTTAATGCACTGAACTTACAGTAAATGGAACGCCATTATAAGCATATGCGCGTGATGCGCGTAAACAAAATGTGATGATAATCATGCGATTCAAAATGCATAGACCAGCGCCGACGCAGTAGGAAATCTAAGGTTAAAAGTATGTCGGTGCTTGAGTCAAACAGCTGTGTACGGAAGTTATGCGCTGACGCAAATTTGTATTTTATTTGTTTCTAAAGCGTAGGTCTTAAATTGAATGCGAATTACAGAGCCGGTGTTCGTGATTTTATCCTTTCGTTTGCGAAAAGTTGTGAGATATATTGGTTATTCTGTATTGTTTTGTATATAATTTTGTGACTTATAAACAGTGTGTATCTTAATTAAGACAATATGGCGTGCACTTGTATGGTACTCTTTTGTAAAAACCGGGGCGAAATCCCGGGTTTATTATATTTTAAGTAAGTATACTCAACTTTTATCTGTTGTATTAAAATAAGCTACCGTCTAAATATTGGCAAGACAGTCCGATTTTGGATTTTTTTCTTTTAAAATAAGTACTTTTGACTACTTAAAACGAATTTTTATAAAAATAGGCTATATATACTTCCCGAGATATCAGGATGCAAAATATTCTAACCTCACATTTTTTCATTGCTGTGATTTTTAAGTTTATTATTTATGAATTTTTACCTAAATAGTTTTAATATAAATACGTATCCATCATATTCGGGATAATAATACTGATTTCAAGATCTTTTTGAAAACACATAACATTATCATACTTTTTATAAATTAATATTACAACTTTATGAAACAAGCAAGTTCAAACTGTGAAATGTGAGTCTAGTCAGCAGTGTTGCCACTTGTAACATAATTATCAAATTGTAACATATTTTTTACTTAAAATTAACTAAACAATAATATGTAACATAATTGATAATTGTAACATATTTTTTAATCTCATCATCTCCCTATGTGGAATTTTTTTATTCGCAGTTCTACAACAAAGTATAAATGGAAATCAGATCTACCGGCGGCGGTAAGTCTGGCCAGCCGGCCACCGCCATCTACGATCTACGTAAATATTGCAGCACTCGGTCTGAGAACTTTTTATACTTTAGTTTTTTTTCGAGGGTTCCCTTGATTTTTCTTAAATGTTAATTTTTCAAGAGCATAAACAAATTTTAGGTACATTTTTTTTATTTTAAAGAAATTCCTATTTGTAACATAATTTTCGAGGAAAATTGATAATTTTGGCAACACCGTACCATAATTGCGTCATCGGCCTGTGGCAACACTGCTAGTCAGCCAACGTGGTAAAGTTCAGTGTGCATCGAGAAGTGAAAGCGTACGGACGTACACCGAGCCATCAGAGTGCACAGTGAAGTGGAAGCCCCACAGACAGTGACGTCGATAGTGTTGAAGAGGAAATTCACACGTCTTTTTCAAGACACCATTTTCTGTTATTAATCATAACTTTTTCCCATAATAATATAGGTATTCCCTTACAGGAAACCGACAACGACGTTACCGTGGAGGACGGTAACATGGAGTACAGTGAAGACGAAACGTCCCAGAGCGGTAGCTCCCGAGGGGGCCCCCCAACCCCAAGGGACGACAAGGAGACGATAAAACGTCTCACAGAGGAGAACAATGCTCTCAAGAAGAAAATAGACGAGCTCACCGAAAGGGAGCAGATGCAGAGGGAACAGAAGTCCCAGCATGAAGAGCTTCTGCGTGCGATTCGGGGAGAATCGCAAACACGGAAAAGAAAAAATCCGCCCGCTGCCAACACGGACTCGGACGAAGAGGCCCCTAAGGCGGCAAAGAAGGTGGCTGAAGAACCCCTCAAGTGCCCCCCCGAGTCCGAGTCACCTAGACAGAGCAAATCGGGATCCAGAGCCCCCCAGCAGGAGGCTAGCGTCCCCCAACAAGAAACCCGGAAAGAGGAGACCGAGGCCCCTCAAACAAGGACAAGAAGCCAGCGTGTACCCCCGGTAGTGCTGCGAAACAAAGAGACGTGGACAACGGTGAGCCGTCGTTTAACCGAAACCGGTATAAACTTCAACAAGGCCAAAGTTACCGGGGAGGGAATCTCCATCGAGCCCGCGACGTCCGAGGACTATCGGAGGATGACAAGGATGTTCGCAAATGAAAAGAGGGAGTACCACACGTATGCCCTGCCAGAGGAACGGCAGCTACGTGTGGTCATTAGAGGGATCCCGAGCGGGTTACCTGCAAAGAGGTGGCAGAAGACCTCCAGGACCAAGGATTCGCACCTACCGCGGTCCAGCGAATGATGTCAAGACGGACAAAACAGGAGGTGCCCCTCATGCTTGTCCTAGTCCCACAGGACCAGGACAAGATACTCCAAGTAACGAGGTGCTGTTCTCTAGTTGTAAGGACTGAGAGACAGCGAGCCAAGGTAGCGGCATCCCAATGCCACCGCTGCCAGCGTTTCGGCCACGGCCAATCCAGGTGCACCGCGCAGCCGAAATGCGTGAAGTGCGGCGAGGCACACCGGACGACGGAGTGCAAAAAGAAGGCAGACGAACCGGCCAAGTGCGCGAACTGCCAGGGGGCCCACCCGGCCAGCTACAGGGGGTGTCCAAAATACCCCAAACAATCAGCCAGCGCCACCCAAAGGCCGGTACAGAGGCCAACGATGACCTCAACACAGAAGGGCGGCGTAGCGCCAGGCACAAGCTACGCCAGAGTAGCCCAGGGTAAGGCAGGACAGAACACCGTCCCTGCCGCAAAACAACAAACATCGCCAGAGGCCAAAAACCTCACAGCGGTGCTCGCACAGATGCACAGATTTTTTGCACAAATGCCAAATTTAACTAATCTGTAATGCCTTTACAGGTTAAACCGGAAGTCCTGCAGATGGCGGCCTGGAATGTCAACGGCCTGCGAGAAAGGAGACTTGAAGTCGAAGAGCTCCTGACCAGGTACGACATAGACGTCATGGCACTGCAGGAAACCAAGATGACCCCAGCCAAGGAGATCAACTTCCCAGGATACCACACCTACAGGATGGACTGGGTAAACAACCCTCAGCGACCCGCGAGAGGAGTGGCCCTATTGGTGAAGAAAACCATAGCCCACCATCCGACAGTACTGCCTGAGCTAGAAAACATGAACGCCACCGCCGTAGTAGTGTCCACAGCGCGAAATGGCGACATACAAGTGGTCTCATGCTACCAGCCACCCCGCAGCACGCTTACCGAGGGGGATCTGGACGCAATCTTGGCCGCCAGGACACAGGTCGTCGCAATTGGCGATTTCAACGCCAAATCCCAGGAATGGAACAGCGGCATAACCAACACTCGAGGACGAGAGCTGCTGAGGTTCCTGGGACAGCACGCCGGCGAACTGATGGTGGTAGGACCGCACCAGCCCACCTTCGACAACGGTAGACACAGGCCAGACGTACTGGACATCGCGATCCTAAAGGAGATGACCTTCGAGGCAGAGATCACCACCAGAACGGAGGGATCTACCGAGCACAACCCGATCTTCCTAACCCTAGGAGGACAGGCGAGTGAGGACAACGCCACCTTCACGAAGAGACGAACGGACTGGGAATCGTACCGGCAGCACCTGCAGCAGTACATCGCACAAATTCCCAGGCTAGAAACCGTGGAGGACGTTGAGAGGGCCATCATTACCCTAGAGGAGCAGATCCTGGAAGCGATAAGGGCCAGCACGACGGAAATAGAAGTAAGAAGGCACCCAGCACCGATGGCAAACCTCCCAGAGGTCACCAGGCAGCTGATAAGGGACAGAAGGAGCGCCAAGAGACGGGCTCAGAGGACCAGGCTCCCCGCCGACAGAAGGGAGTACAATGTCCTCCAGGAACACCGTCAGGAGGGGTGGCAACGCCACCTTGAGTCATTGGATCCACAGAACAGAAGCATGTGGAACACACAACGTGCCCTGCGAAACCGATTCACGGAGAGCGAGGGATCGTCTACACTAACCAGGAAAAAGCCGAGGCGTTCGCCGACAGCTTAGAACTGCAGTGCAGAGAGAACGAGCTCGATGACGAGGACGAGGACTGGGTGGACGACGTCGAACGCAGAGTACGAAGGATCCGCCGCCTGCCAGATGACGACCACATCCGTCCGACTACCCCCGAGGAAGTCAAGGAAATCCTGAGGAGCCTAAAGCCGAGAAAAGCTCCGGGATGTGACAAGATAGGAAACATCGCTCTCAAAAAGCTGCCCAGGAAAGGAGTAGCGGCGCTAGTCAACATCGTAAACGCGATGTTAAGGTTACGGCACTTTCCAGCCAGGTGGAAAAAGGCCGACGTCATTATGATCCCTAAACCAGGGAAAGAACTAATTTTCCCGTCTTCTTACAGGCCCATCAGCCTCCTCCCAGCCATGAGCAAGGTTGCAGAACGGGTCATCTTGAAGAGGCTAACAGAGAAGACAGAAGAGCTGAACATCATCCCGGATGAACAGTTCGCATACCGAACAGGACATTCCACGGAACTCCAAGTGCTTCGCCTCACCGAGGAGATCACCAAGGGGTTCAACCAGCGTCAAGTCACCGCGGCGCTGTTCCTAAACGTCGCCAAAGCATTCGACACGGTCTGGCACGACGGTCTCTTAGCTAAAATGATGAATATGGGTTACCCCATCGAACTCGTCAAACTAGTGAGATCCTACCTACACTGCAGACAGCTAAGGGTGAAAATCTCGGACCAACTCTCCACCTACAGGACCGTGGAGGCGGGAGTTCCACAGGAATCGGTGCTGTCACCGCACCTGTTCGCCATCTATACCTCGGACCTCCCCCGGACCGACCATACAGCCCTAGCCCTGTATGCAGATGACACCGCCCTGATTGCCAGATCCTGGAAGGCCAGAGACGCAACCAGAAAACTCCAGGAAGCGGTCACACTCCTGGAAGAATGGTGCACGAAGTGGAAAGTCGCAGTCAACGCCGACAAGAGCCAAGCCATCCTCTTCAGACGAGTGCGGAAAGAAATTCCCACAGGACACGTCTCCATGAACGGCGAGGACATCCAATGGCACGACACCGTCAAATACCTTGGCGTGGTCATGGACAGAAGCCTAACATGGAGACAAAACACGGACGCCATCACAGCCAAGGCCCGACGTACGAGAGCCCTCATCTACCCAATGACGGGAAATGGGAGCAGACTTAACTTGAGGAACAAGCTCACGCTTATCAAGACCCTCATCAGGCCGCAGCTGACGTACGCCTCGGTAGCGTGGGCCTACCAGGCGAAGTCCTACATGAAGAGAATCCAGGCAGTGGAGAACATCGCCCTCAGGACGGTAGTTGACGCCCCATGGTACGTGAGAACCGCAGACATCGTCAGAGACCTGGAGTACACCACGGTCACTGAAGTCATCCGGGAACGAGCGAAGAAGCTGTACGCCCAAGCCGAGGAGCATGGGAACCCGCTGATAAGACAGGCCACTGATTACGACCCCGCCGACGCCCCGAGGCACAAGCGACCGAGGGTTCAGCTACTGGACAACGGGTAAGTATAACCTTTATTTCCCGCTAACAGATCTCTTTCAGATACGCCAGGACGGACCACCACTACCAGAGACATGACGTTTTCAACCCTAACCCAACCTCCTTGCGGGCGTCGGACAACATACCGTCCGACGCCCGTTGTCCTACCTGCTCCGTGGAGACCGAAAGTGCTAAAAGAAGCACTTAGGTCTCCACACTCCCGAGCTACACAGCTCATCCTTACCTTTCCGACGATCCGGGGTAGGATATCAATTGATGTCCTACGTACCGGCAGTCAGTCCCAGTCAAAACTTCCTAAACCCAACTCGACCGATGACTACCCCCGGGGGTGACAAGCTGGCGAAGAAAGAAAACATCAAGACAAGAAGAGCGCCAGAAGAGACCTCAGCCAGCGAGGTTCAACAGCCAGGACCAGGGGAGGTCCGCAGAAAATACCACGACACATCTCACATTTGTGAGCTGGGTCTGGTAGAAGTACGCGGGCCCACCTATCACGAAGGCCGGTCCAGGTCTACAGAGATAATCTAGGTGCAAAGAGTAATAGTCCTACTCGGCCCTAGTTATCGAGACCGACATCCAGCCAATGGATATTAGCGTGTGGTAAAGTTGACAATAGGAACACTCAAGTGTATTACTAGTAAGTTTAATAGAGTGCGGCAGCAAGGCATCTCAATTATTTCTGTATTATGTGAAATAAATAAGGAACATGTTTTATTTAGTGCTGTTTGTATACAGAATGTACATATTATACTACTTACTACTTTATCTTCCATATACGCTCTGCGTGAAAGAAACAAGACTTGAAAAAATACATTAAATTATTTGTGTTGTACGATAAAGTCAATAATTGACATTATATAAATAAAAAAAAAAATCGGTTAAAAATTAGAAATTGTGGCACTGGTAAACATGACGGAGTATTTTGTACCATTACATGTCGGAGGGTATAACTATAAGCGGGCATTTTTATATAGAGTAAGTTAGTGTTAATTTATATTTTTAATTATGTAATAATTTATTTAAACATTTTGTTTTAATTTATATATTTTACTAGCGAGACATTTTGTAATATTCGAAAAGCAAGTTAATTCTGCCATTTTTGTGCAGAGGTTTCATTCATTACAATTTTTAAATATTTTTGGCACACCATGGCAGTTAAGGACGAGCGCAGCTCTGTCTTTACGGTATTGTACTGCGATACTAAATATGAAGCAACAGGAGCCGCAGTTAGTGCTTAATGGGTGCCTTTCAGAGAAACGCAGCAATCTTGACTCACCTTCTAGCGGCTTGTATATCAGTGTAATTTAATTTTAGATGGGGATTGTGTAGTGGATATACCATCTTTGGAAGGGTATGTAAAACAATCTATCACTTATATATCAAGGCATTTGTTCTTAAACAAAAAAGCTAAGTTATCTTGAAATTCAAATAATAATACCACACCAAGTATTTGAAAATAGTTAATTATTACCCTTTCTTCATTTCATTTGTCAATTCAAACGTGAATATAAAATGCATGATTTTAGTTTTCAATAAATGTGTAATATAAGTTGTTACTATGTGTATATCTTTATTCCTCCAAGAATAAATACCTGCTACTGTGTCACTGGTCTTAGAGATCTTGCAACACTAATATTAGACTCTGCCTATATCAAATTCACTAGTGCCTACTCATATATTTACTGATTGATCGTAGAAAAAAGTATAGGTTTTTTCAGGCCTCAATTTTAGCTTGAGGCCTGAAAACGAGATAGAAAATATATGACTCTTTTTGTGAACTATATATTGAACTCATGATCATATTCGACATTTGCTACAAGAAATTGAAAATAAAATGATTGTTTTGGGAATAACAATAGCTTTCATTTTTTTTATAACTATCAAGGCAAATAAATTGTTATCAATCTATATATGCGTATATTTATTTATGCGATTTCTAATAATAAAAATAAGGCCGGCCCTGACGTATTTCATAGTGCGATTGCGCGCTACTATGTGGCCGCCATATTTGCGCGATGTTCAATTGTACGAAGAAATCTTTGTGGGCATTGGCATTCCATTTACTGTAATAGAGTTCAGTGGTCAATGTTAATACGAAAAAATATGTCTTTGAAAACACAAAGTTAATTAGGATGTAAAATGAAAACTTGTTGCGGTGTACCATTGTACCAAAATGCTCTACTTCAAGTGTACTAACTAGAATATTGTCATGATTGATTAATCTAGAATAAAAGAGGATTTATAAAGAAAAAATTCAACAAGTTCATAAATACCTTTCAACCAAATCAGCTTTTATTCGACGAACTCTAGCATTTCTTTTTCTCAGCTGCTCCGCTTTTAAACGATTTAATGACCGTAATCATTTTTATCAATTTAGCTCATTTCTACGAATAAGAGATTGGGAAACTCTCGGAAATCGGGAAATTTAAACTATGAGAATGAAATTAAACCGAGTACGCATCGCGTCATCTACTGGATATATTAGGAATTGGCTTGCATTGTTCCTCATTCTTTTTATCAATTTAGCTCATTTCCACGAATAAGAGATTGGGAAGTTCTCAGAAATCGGGAAATTTGAACAATTTAAATGTTATAACCAAAGAGGTTTAAAAAGACATAACTTTTAAGTCGTTGTTTAATGTAATTTTCAATGTGATTATATGATACAAATTAAGAATGACATTAAACCGAGTACGCATGGCGTCATCTATTGGATATATTAGGAACTGGCTTGGATTGTTCCCACTGAACTCTATACTGTAATAGAGTTCAGTGATTGTTCCCAATTGCTATGAAACAAGTACATTTGAAAAAAAAAGATACTCTGACTCTTCGTCAGCTCTGACTTGCCCGAAGCTCTGACTTATCATCGGCTCAATGAAGAAGCAAGAAAGCTGTGTACAGTACACATATACTTATCAGAGCTGGTTTATCAATGCAAGGTTAACCCGTAACACCAAAAGATAACTGTCAGATACATAATGTTTCCTTTGACATTTATCCTATAGTTAAAGTGCCTGTATTGATAAACTGACCCTTACACAACAATTCTTGTGCTGTAGCCAAATGTAAAAATATATTGTTTATTTTTCATCATTTGAAATTTGAAAATTTTGCAACTTTAAGAAAGCCTATTGCGGTAAGCTATATCTTTTTACCGAACTTTAGAATTATTTTAGTAAAACGACTTTCAGTATTTTATGTTAGATGTATGTAAGCAGAAGCTATTTTATCAAAAGTATCAGTCTCCTCAACTTCCAGAAGTTGTCCATCATGGATATAATAAATTGTGTTGGTATTTATTTTGTTTATTTTTTAAATTTTCCTCGCAACTGCTCACCGCTTACAACTTATAGCACAAATGCTTTGCGCTACCAAAAATGGTGACCGCTACTTAGCATGTTGAGAAAATAGCGTATCCGTCAGAGTACGTTTGCGCTACAGTTACACAACTGTTACGTCCGCTGAATGCGACCAATGTCTAATGAAACGATGGGATGGGTATCTATTATTTTGTTTGAGTTATCCTTTGGTTTTACGGGTTAACCTTGCATTGATAAACCGGCCCTAAGTCTAATAAGTACTCGCTGCGTTCAAAAGTAACGCTATTTTGGATTTGGAACAGTATTTTTCTGGAGCGAACGCGACTTTGGAAACAGGCTTTCTAGTAAACGTATATGGGATTTTGAATCTATTTGCAATAAGTCTGCAGGTAAAATTGTGCTCATGTAATTCAAGAGTGAAATTTGTGTTGTCTATTAGTAACGCTCACGCCGTGAATTTGTTCTTCGTGTAAATGGAGCTTAAGGCTCCATCTGACATCTAGTGAAAAATAGCCAAGGTTCCTATAAGTCGGTAAAATGACATTTAACTCTGTGGGAAATATTACCCACTGTTAATTTGTGACATATTTCGGCGTGCTGCTTGTTCAACAAAATGGACGCGTACGCATTATTTAATAAATTGTTGTATAAATAGATTAAATATTATTGTCTGTGATGTACTTTGATAATTTAACACTTTAAGTGGTTAGACGACATGTGAAACACAAAGTGAAGTGGTTATAGAACGATAGTGACCACTAAACGATCGATAAACAAACAAGTGTAATTGATTAAAACACCTCGTCTTAATAGTCGGGCGAACGTGTTTTTTTAAAAATAATTTAATTTTGGGGTACATAACTGTTATTCATTATTATTATTATTAATTATTCACTCGTATTGTTATTTTACATCTGGTATTTGAATGTTTCTGCGTATAAAAAATAAAAACAATTAAAACTGCTTTGTATTCTGTTCTGCATGCTAGTGTACACTGTAGGAATCAAACCTGTCGTATCTTTTTTATAATAGTATTGTAAATAAAGATTAACCTGTCAAATTTTAAAATTTGTGTTATTTGTACCAAAATGAAAAATGAGTATCTAACCCTACTTTTCCTTATCCTATTGTACTAATAGTGAATGAAACTTAAATATACTTTTAAAAGCATTAACAACAATACTCTTAAGAAAGATATGGCAGATTTCTAAAAATAAAGTTATTAACAAAAAATTAAATGTGCATTGTTTTAGAAAAATTACCTAATAACATGGCTAATAGTGTTGTTAAGGTAACTGATATTAAAGATGACGAACTCAATGACAGTTTACTTTTACTTGTTGGTGAAGATGGTACTGTAACACCAGATCAAGATACAGTTGAAACATTCTTGAGTAAGATTTTTTAAATGTCATTTAACAATTAATAAGCTATAATGTTTGTTGTAGAGCAGAGAAATGGGCCTACAAGTATACAAATTATGAAAATTAATAAATCTGAGAAACATGGTATTGATATTACTGTAGATAATGTAACTTACATGCCGAATGCAATTAATGAAGGTAAGTTGAAATAAATTGTGAATTTCTAATAAAGATTAACGTTTTTTTTTTTTAATTTTAGAAGTTGTAAAAACTGAATTTGAAATGGATGAAATTGCCCGAAATTTATACAATTTCAAATTAGATCATGATTATACACCTTTGACATCTCCTCGAAGGGCTAATTCTCCTCAAGAAGAGGATGAACTTGCTAAAACCCTCAGTATATTGGATGGGCCTTATCCAGAACCTACTGTGCCACCTGCAGTTAGTTCAGAACCTCCACCGCTCATACTTTCAACACCTCCAAAAATTGACAGACCAACACCAAAAGTAAAAATTATACAATCCATTACAATCACTCCTGCCAATTTACAGAAAACCACGATTAATAAGAATACAACAGCTTCACCTCAACTACGGACAGAAGCACAAACTACTAATGTTGCAGTGACAAATTCTACTGGAGATGTTGCACATGAAACCTCTACTCCTGTAATAACAGCATCGAGTTCTGTTGCAGTTACATCGGGACTTCCATCATCAACTGTTGCTATAGTGCCAGCAACGGTTGTGGAAACTCCAAGTATTACAACACCTGTAACATCTAAAACGAGAGCAAAGGTTATCAAAACGGAGTCTAAAATAATTCCAAGACCTGAGAGGGCAAAACCTGCGAAGCCGAAGACAAAAATTGTTAAGGAAGTTGTAGAAGAAGAAAGTGATGAGGATTTTAATGATGAGGATTTTGATTTTGACATAGACGATGATGAGAATGATTCGGACTTTGATTTTGAAGAAGAATTGAAAGCTAAACAAACGCCTAAAAGAGTAAGTAGGAGAACAAAATCCGAATCAAAGACACCTCCTAAAACACCCAGAACTATGCAAAAAAGTAAAATAAAAGAAAATAAAGAAACTAAAGAGATGAAACAAGAAACAGTAAAAGTTGAGACAAAAGTAGAGAAAGGTCCAGAAAAGTCTGTGGAGAAAGTTAATGACCAAAAACCTGATCAACCAGAGGTCAAACCAGTTGAAAAGAAACCACCAAAGAAAGAAAAAAAAGTACCAAAACCCATCCTTGATGATTTTGCCCTATTTTCTACTCCTGATATAATACGAAGAGTAGGCGGAAAAGAACCCACAACCCCTATAACGCCTGAAGTAAACAGTCCCACAAAGCCTGGTAAAATTACCAATGAGTCCCGATCAAAATCCATCAATGAAAGTCCCCAATATCCAACTAAACACAGTAGAAACAGTATAGACAGTAAGGTAATTGAAAAGACGGAAAAAGAAAAGAATTTGAATCACCAACATTCTGACAATAAAAGTAAGGAGAGACGAACTAGTATGGGAGAAGTCAAGACCAAGCGCACTAGCATTGATGAAAAATCTAACAAAACAGAAAGCAAATTGGATAGGCATTCTCAAGAATATAAGAAAGCTGAAAAACCATCTGTAAAATATCCTGAAACTGTTGAAAGATCTGAAGGTGGTAGTGAAGATATTCCCAGTGCAGAAGATATTCGGTCAATAATTATGAACGAGGATACAAAATCATTTACAACCAGCGCCCTACCTATGGATTTAAATAACTCTGATCCTCAAAATATGGATCCAAATAATTTAAATTTAGATGCGACTGGTTTAGATTTGGATCCGACTCTGCTGGATAATCTAAATAATGATGAAATATCAGAAGATATCTTATACCAAGTTGCGCAGTCCTTGGTTTCCAATCCTGAATTACAAAATGCTATTGATAAAGGTATTAACGATGGAGTTCTTGATCCCATGGGTGTAGAACAGAACTTGATGCCTAATCAAACTCTGGCTATGCAGGTAATTATTCATAGGCTAGAACTTGAGTGTACGAAAATTTTGTGTATATAACTCGGGACAATTAACCACTTAAACATAATATTTTTAGTCACAAACTCCTCTATAAAATCCTTATTTTACTATAAGGAACGTAACCAGACTGCAACCAATAGCTACTCTCCGGGCTATGTGCCCCGCCGAGCGCTGAATTACAAGTTACAAGTCTGGTGCGTTAAGTGTAATAATTGCATATTACCATCAAAACGAGAATGCTTCGAGCGCAACAAACACCAGCCGAAAGACTGATCCTACTTAAAGGAGCTCTCTTGCCAGCCGTCACACACCACTTGCAGACTGCAGTTTCGAGCTGTTGGCTCTCGTCAGTGCAAGGTAGGCATATGACGACCGGCAAGAGGATCCTTTGACCATTTGGTACATCCCGGTATTTTTTACAATAGTGACATGTAAAATAGTCAGCAGGCGCCATCTAGCGGTCCAGTGTCTGTTGCAATCGAAAAATAAATAGCCTGACTGGGCTTAGCATAATTCAAATGTGCTTTTTAGAGGCCGAAATATTAAACATAATATTTTTAGTCGCAAATTCCTCTATAAAATCCTTATTTTACTATAAGGAACGTAACCAGACTGCAACCAACAGCTACTCTCTGGTCTATGTGCCCCCGCCGAGCGCTGAATTACAAGTTACAAGTCTGGCGCGTTAAGTGGAATAATTGCATATTACCATCAAAACGCTAATGCTTTGATCCCAACAAACACCAGCCGAAAGACTGATCCTACTTAAAGGAGCGCTCTTGCCAGCCGTCACACACCACTTGCAGACTGCAGTTTCGAGCTGTTGGCTCTCGTCAGTGCAAGGTAGGCATGTGACGACCGGCACGAGGATCCTTTGACCATTTGGTACATCCCGGTATTTTTACAATAGCGACATGTAAAATAGTCAGCAGGCGCCATCTAGCGGTTCAGTGTCTGTTGCAATCGAAAAATAAATAGCCTGACTGGGCTTAGTGCGATCGAAGCATTAGCGTTTTGATGGTAATATGCAATTATTACACTTAACGCTCCATACTTGTAACTTGTAATTCAGCGCTCGGCAGGGCACATAGCCCGGAGAGTAGCTGTTGGTTGCAGTTTGGTTAAGTTCCTTATAGTAAAATAAGGATTTTATAGAGGAGTTTGCGATTAAAAATATTATTTTTAATATTTCGCCCTCTAAAAGCACATTTGAACTATTAACCACTTGTTAAATAAAATACTATTTTGTAACGCCATATCCTAAAATGACGCTCCGTTTCATTGAATCAAAACAATGTCATTATTGACAAGCAAAAAATAATTATTATGACATTGACATGAAGATAAACAAGTTGTTATCAGTTACTTAGTAACTTGGACACATCATAGACAGTATATAACCTACTTAAATGTTGATTTGAAATAATTATTGCCGAGAGATTTAATATAATTTGTTTAAACTGCTGTTAAGAATAAATTGAATGAATTGGTTTGTTCAGAATAAAACTTCTGTCAGTGGTTGATATAGTTCAAATAACTAATGTTGTCGTTCACATCATCATCCTTTAATTTCCGAACCAAATCGATTCAAGGTCATACAGAATGGCACGCATGGGCGTGTCAAAGTAGTGAGGTGATCGCAAAAGCTCTGTGATGCCTTAATGAAAGTACTAGGTATGAGCAATAGTTGTTACATACCTATATTTATTTAAAGTTTTATAAACTTGAAAATAGGGCTCTCAATTTTATAAATGTTTTTGACTATAAAATATATGGTCTTAGATATTAGATTTCTACATATATGTAAAGAGACCCAGCTTAACCGTAGCTTCCTGAGGTTAAATAGGGTCGATTAAACCAAATATATCTTAGTCCAAATGTGCTTTCCTTAAGGATGTATAATGTCTTAAACCATTAAAAAAAAATCATATAATGGGTATATTTCTGAAAATAAGTGCTCGATTAGAGCTGAAAATTGGTACGCATATAATTTAGGGGAGTCCGAATACTTTGAATATATAAATATTTCTACATATCATAGATGGATGGCGCTGTTGGTATATTTTTTTGACATATTTCTTATCATAGCTTTTTATTACATTCTACAAAAGAAAGCAGTTAGAACATTATGCCAATGGGTTACAGAGAAAACTGTAAGAATATTTTTAAAGAACAAGCAACACTCACTATTTCATGTCTATACATTCTGAATTGTGTAAAATACGTACACCATAATAAACAGAAATATGCAGTAAATTCCCATACATATAACACCAGAAATAAAAGTGATCTCATGGTACCTCATCACAGAATAAACAAAACTCAACAAGGGATACATTGTTGGGGAGCAAAGCTCCATAATAAAATCCCTAGTCAAATAAAAATAAGGAGTGGAATTGCATTTATGGATGAAATAAAAGAGTTTCTTCACAGCAAGGCCTACTTGCATGAATTGCTGGAAGATGACATATAATTAGACTGCCATATTTTATAATTAATAATTGACTCTCGACTACTCTATCTGTGATATAAATTAGACTGATTCTTTGACACACATTTTAATATAATATTCTTCATGTATATAATTTATTTTCCGTATACATTATAGTACTGAGTGTTCATATTATAAGCACCTATACCACGTCTGATGTTTCATTGTAACATTGTGCATTTACAATGAATAAAACTTATTAACATTATTATTTTGTGTCCGTATAACTTTAATATTATGATAAAAAAACCAATTTGATAAAAATAAGGCCTACTTGTTTCATGTTGATAAGATGTACCGTTTTCAGTACAATCTCACTTAAGTATTTCAGCATGTGCCAAGAGCTATAATGCGACATGACATTCGATAAAGTTAGCGTTTGCCAAATTGATTTATTGATCCAGTTTAGTGATAATTGTTGTACAAAGACATTTTCCATTTTATTTTTCTATTGTGTAATATTTCCTTTGGTATTTAACATATATTGAGATGTCGCGACACAACTTATTTTCAAACTGAAATGACGGATATGGTTGCAGTCTATTATCAAATATAATTTAATGGTGGAGCTGCGGTGAGAAGGTACAGTGAAGTGTATCAAAATCATTGCCAACTCAACAGAAAACTGTTTCAAATTCTGCTTCAAAAACAAAAAAAATATGGGAATATGAGGCACCATGCAGGACGATCAACTGCTCAAACCGTTGAAGAGGATATTTTAGAGCAAATAGCAGAAAATCCTGAAATTAGTGTACGGCGTTTATCTGCAACTACTGATGTACCCTGGACAAGCGTTCATAATATTCGTCGCACCATAGTTATCCTATCCATATCACCATACAAAAGTGCACGAGTTGCTACCAAACAGTTTACTACTTAGATTAAATTTTTACAGGTGGCTACATAACAAACAAAATAATGATCCGACATTTTTTGGCCGTGAAAATCTACATATAACAGGAGCCAGACATTTTCAAACACGAATTTTCTATTTATGTATGGTGCGGTATTGTTGATTACTTAATAGAACCTTATGAAATTTCTTCTTGTTTATATGGCGAATCATATTTAAATTTCTCCTTGCTAGAAAATATCCCTTTAAATCTGCAGAATAATCTATGTTTATGCACGATGGCTCCCCTGTTCATTTCGGATGAAATGTGTGAAACTATTTGAACTATTTGAATTGGATGTGGATCTGATTATATATAGTCACCACGAAGCCCAGATCTTAATTCATTAGATTTTTTTTATCTGGGGCCATATGAAATCTAATGTATAACATTGTATCATTTTTGTATCAAACTTTACTACAATATAGGGAAGAAGTATAAAATTTATGATCTAAAAAATTATAATTTATTATAATATCGTTATTGTTACCATTTATAATACTAATGTGACATAAAAACTATAAAGGACACATCTTTAGAAACATTCATTTGTAAAAGGAAAACACAAGATCTAATTATTTAAAAGTTACAAAATATGATTTTAAAACAAATAAAACTATAGCAAATTTTCGAACTTTGCTCTGATAAATGCAAATATTAGAACGACCATAGTTTTTTAAAAAATTATTATTTAAAATTAGCTTTTTGTAACCACAGTCAAACTGTTTTTGGTGTCAGTTTGTGGTGCGGCATTTTAAATGGACATTTAGTGGGACCATATTTGTATGGTGGCAAATTAAATAACCAGCAATACATAATAAACTTTATGTATATAACAAGCTTCCAACTTTATTAGATGTAGTAGATGTATCACCACACACTGCAAAAAAATGTTTTAAGCTATTTCGACACTATTTTTAGACATAACGTAGATTGGAATGAATGGGCATTTTAATTGTCACTTGACATGCCTCCACTAGACTCTTTTTTGTAGGGTAGCTTAAATAATAAGATTTATGAGGAACCAGTAGAAAGATATGGCAGATTTACAAAATAAAATTTATGCCAGTTGTGTGTTGTGTGACACTTAGTTGAAACACATTATTAGCCTCCTGGGCCAAGGAACTTACTCGTTATAGGTATATGCATTTATCGAAAAGGAGAACATTCAGAAAATTGGCTTTAGTTTTGGCTTCAAATCATATTTTGCAATTTTTAAACAATTAGGTCGTATTTTTGTTTGTATTTGTATAAATAAATGGTTCTAAAAATATGTTCTTTATAGTTTTTGTGGCGTATTAGCGTTATTAATGGTTACAATAATAATATAATAATAAATTATAATTTTTTTGTTAAGAAATTTTTCATTACCCTTTCTCTATAATTGATACATATATTATTTCAATGTAATTATCAACGTGTCTAGCGACCTAGAAAAATGTCCCACTGCATTGAAAATAAGATTTCTATTTAATGGATTGGTTCTACATTACATGTTATTTGTAACCACTATTTATAATTGATAGTTTGGTTGTTCTTTGAAAAATTACAATTAGTTTAAATATTAGTATCTAAATAGTTCAAATCTGATGCCACAGTTAAGCAAATAATGAAAAAATTCACAATATTTGGTGGTTGAAACGGTGTTGTCATATTTATTACGTTAATGCCATTGTGTTCTTGCATTTGACGGCTTATTTTGAACTATCTATAACCTTATGTAATTTTAGGAGTCTAATGACAATGTAGTACAAAAAGGAACACAGATTGTTAGACCAGATGGAAGGATTGTAGTGATACCACCAATTGAGAGACCAACAACTAGAAGTAGAAATAAAAGGAAGGAGGAAGTTAAGCCACCTTTTAAGTAAGTACTTCATTTGTGTTAGAATATTTATCTACATTTTTTATTATACTTAATTAATCGATTATTATTAACATTTATCCTTCAGGCCTGTTCACAAACCATTAGACGATGAACATGTGTCAGGTAATGAACTGGACAGTTCTAATGAAGAAGATGAATCTGAAGATGATCCTAATAAATTATGGTGTATCTGTAACCAACCGCACAATAATCGGTTTATGATATGCTGCGATACTTGTGAAGAATGGTATCACGGTAAATGTGTTAATATTACTAAGGCTATGGGACAACAGATGGAGGCGGAAGGAAAGGAATGGATATGTTTGTTTTGTAAGGTAATACTATTATTAATTAAAAAACTAATTGAAAAGTATTGTGGCCTATAAGTAGAACAAATCTTGGTACCATATTTTCTTTAGGCAAGAAGATAATTAAACTATATAGAAACTATAAAAAAATTGGTATATCAACATTGCAGTATTTTTTAGTTCAGCTGCCTCTCTAGTGTTGTGATGTAAGAGTATATTTTTAAGATTCAAGTGCAGGGCTTGTACTCGGTCACTATTTTATGAAAAAGTACATATTTTTGTAGTAGGTCGCTAAAAAGTACGTATTTTTAAAAATTAGTACCTAAAAGTACATAAAAAAATAATATTTTGAATTTCCCTCGCTTCAGAACACATGCTCTCTAAGAAAATATCCCTGCTTTTGTTTTGGGCTGTAAGCGATATTATATCTTCTATCGCCAGCAGTAAAGCATATCTTTATCTATCAGTATCAACATGTGGCAAACCAAACTGGTTATTTGAGAGAGATAAGTATATGAGATGTTGGTAGTGCGAGTGTGAATGAAACACATCACAATCAAGGTACCGGCGGATGCCGAGAGCAGGGAGAATTCCGTTTATTAAAGGCTTTTATTAAACTTGGAATGTTTGTTAGTGTTAGTTAATTTGTTTAGGTCCAATCTTGCAATCAAAATTTCGATAGTTCTAATTAAGCTAGAGCTTTGAAATTTTTTTAATACACTTTAACATTTTCATATAAGAAAAAACAAGATGGCGGATGACTTTACCATTTATCATTCGATTTGACTCAAAATTGATATCTGGCGGTTTTCAAAATTTAGAAATTCAAAATGGCGGCGCCAATATGGCGGACGAATTTTGTCATTTATGGTCCAAATCTATCAAAATCGATATCTGGGGGTGGTCAGGTTCGCCGATTACGAATTTCTATTCAAAAATTTAGTTAAAGATGGAGATTTCAAGATGGCAGACGACTTTGCTGTTTAAGATCCGATTCAACTCAAAATCGATATCTGGGGGTTTTCTAGGTCGCGGATTATGAATTTTTAGTCAAAATTCAGAAATTCAAAATGGCGATGCCAATATGGCTGATGACATTTGTCATTTAGATCCAAATCTATCAAAATTGATATTTGGGGGTTTTCGGGGTCGTGGATTACGAACTTCTAGTCAAAAATTTAGTTAAGCTGGCAGACGACTTTGCCGTTTACAATCCGGTTCTTCTCAAAATCGATATCTGGGATTACAAAAGACTAAAAAGTAAAAAATAAAATTATATAAAAAAATATTTAAAAAAAAAGGTTTTATTTAAATGCTCTAAAAAGTTGAAAATAAACTTTGAATCAAACCCATCATTTTGTTACATTATATAAAAAAAATTTATGATGTAAGAGCTTGTCGCGAGCAAAATTCTTTACACAGGAAAAACTTGCGACAAGCTTTTATATTATAAAAAAAATTATATAATGTAACAAAATGATGGGTTTGATTTACTTCAAAGTTTATTTTCTACGTTTTAGAGCATTTAATTTTATGTTGTTTTGCGTTTTGGCATGTGTTCTATTGTTTTGAAATAAATGTAATGTTTATTGACGTTTACATTTTTATAATTGATAAATGAAATGGCGCCTTGTAAATTTAATGCGGTTAAATGAAAAGGATATTACCGGAACATTAATAAAATTGTGGGGGAATCTTGCACTAATGGTATTTATGCAATGTACTGTTGTGTGCATGAAAAAAATATTTGTGTGAAACGTGGAATTAATGGAATAAACCAAGATACTGAAAAAGATGTAAATAAAAGAAAATCAGACTTTTATTTTTCGAAAAAAATTAGATTAGATTAAAAAAGTTAATTTTTTATGAGATAAAAATAATGAATTCTATAATGAATAAATGTTTATTGGTGCCGATAAGTATTTTTATGTATATTAATAATTATATTCATAGACAAAATTGGGTACTTATTTAATGCATATTCTCTACAAAAAGTTGCTATAAAGTACATATTTTACAAAAAAATTAGTTGCTATTTAATTCTTACTCCGACCCCTGGCAGTGTCACATACAGTAAAAGTACTTTCTACCATGTTCAGTTTTGTTGTTTTCGATTCGTCAACAAATACAATTAATTAATCTGTACAGTGGATTCAGATACACACTTTTTCTTCTGGAACTCACTCAAGCTCAGCTGTTGAAAATGTTAATATTACTTGGAGTACAGAAAGGTTTAACTAGATTACTTACAACTCTTCTCCTCAAGCCGACACAATTATCCCCTTATTTTTTCTAGTTTTGCTGCTAATTTGTATAAACTACTTAGCGAAATCATGATTAAATCTATGGAGAGTGGTAGAGTTTCTAAAAATTAGGTCTAAAAAAGGTGACAAGCTTTCTAGCTGCAATTATTGACTGATTAGTTTAACTTCAGTGCCTCGTAAGTTATTAGGAACATGTTATCTGTGAAGAGTTGATCCCTTTTTCACTTAATAATCATATTATCCTGTCTCATCTGTATGGATTCTTGCTATGCTACTCGGTAGTTTCCTACTTGCTTCAAGTGTGTAATGTGTGGACCACATGTGCACGCAACCAGACTAGCATACAAACTTGACCATTTCAAAGTGCGTTGAAAATTTCTAACATGAATTGAGTTGTTCCTGAATGAATTCATTGTCAGCATAGGAAACAAGCGTAAGGATTTTTTACTGGGTCAAGTCTGTTCCTAATATACGCTTTAACCTAAGGCATAATTGCACATCATCTACTCTTGGTCTCTTATTCTAAAGCAAAACTGGAAACAAGATTAATGAATAGTGATCTCATAATAACAAAATAGGGAAATTTTATTGTTCAGAGGAACAATTTTTACATTTAATATTGACCCCCGTCATTCCTGGAATTTAAGAAAGGAGAAATTTTATGTTTGTAGTAAGGTAAACATTTTTGTACAACAGAATATTTCAAAAATGGAACTCATGGGAATAGTTTTATCACTGGTTCATCTTTAAATTCATACGAAAACAGACTTGACCATTTCTTAAATACATTAACATTAATACAAAGTGGTGCACACACAGCGGTAACAATTTAATTATTTTTTTTTTCATTTCTATAGATCTCGCAATGTAAAGGTTAAGGAATTACACCAATGTAAGAATATGAACAATATAATTTAAGCAAATGTTTATTTACAAGGAAAATAAACAATCCAAGCAGTGTTTTTAGTAGTCTCAGCTATCATTAGTGGAATTTTAAGGGTGCATTACCAAGGTCAAATAGTGTGTAAAATATCCTCATCTTATTTTACACTCTTAAAAATGAGCCAACAGAATTCAGAAATGATTTCACTATGTAAACTAGCAAACTTAAGGTAAGGACCTATTATATTTTATATTGTAATCCTGGGTAAAATTAAGTTTCCAAAATTTTCTCCTTGATTATTCAACGGGATTTAAATATTCAAATAAAATATAATACGATGTAGTATAAAATAAAATAACTTGAACAAAACTGAAAAGTCTGCATAATATTTGTTCCTATTAAAGTTTAATGTCGAGTCTAAAATAGTTGGGCGTTTTGCTACTAGAGGCAGCATCATAGCGATGACCATTGCTAGGTTCGGGCTCATAATTTTTCATTTAGCCCGAGAGCTTCGAGTGGCGGTATCATATGTTAATAAATATGTTATGTGTTCCTGATAGCTAAATTTGGTGATTTACTAATATTCATCTTTTATGCCAATTAAATAAGCGTAACCCACAATACTTCAAGATGTTCTGTGTGTTATTGAGGTTTTGTGTGTAACTGGTGCGTATTAATATAAAATCACGTCGCGATTTACATTCATATGGACCATATGGTCCTGTACGCTGCTTAAACTAGTGTGGCTTCTGTGTTATCGACAGGACGATGTAATTCGATTACTTACAAATTTACTCGCAACTGACTGGTACGTGCAAATCCACTATTAAAGGTATCCACAACTAAAGACTCTTACAATAGGAACCATCCTTCAACTTCACCAAAATAGGTAACAGTCATTATGTACATATTGGCAACTAGTTTATTACATAAACGGAACGTAACAATGTGGAAAAAATGACTAACTTTTGGAATAGTGCAGGTATAAGAGCAAACTATATTTTACTAACTTTCTCCTTCGAATAATAAAGATGTATAATATAACATAATGTAACAAAGTAGAAGAAATAACTAACTTTTAGAATACCTCTAACAGTGTGAGTATAAGTGCAAACTATGTTTTGCTCTCCTTCTCTGTATATTGCAATAGGACTTACCGAGTTTAATTACAATAATATAATCCATAATGTTTTGCGTTTACAGATCAATACTACCACTTATTTTCTGGTAATGTATTACCATAATTCTTCGGAAAAAAAAATGTGTCCTCGGGAAAATTATCGTTTTAGAAAAAGAAATTGCAATAATTATGTGTCCAATTAAAACTGCAAAGTTTTTTAATGAAAACAGTTTCTATTGTTGTTTGTTTTAGAAATAATGATATATTGGGTGATAAGTATGACATTTAGGATGTGTCCAATTTTAATCCAAAGATAAGATTTGTTGACATGACTGACAAATTTTGTTCTGATGATGTGAACTTTATGCAATTCCAAAATAAAACTCTTATTAGCAATAGTTTTAAGTGTAAGGTGCTGCAAATTATGTCAATTAAAAGGAATAAAGATACATTTCAAGCTGTGCTACAAATAGATGTGGAATTCTATAATAAAATAATGTCAGTTGGTAAGGTTAAGTTGTGGGATATAATCTCTGTGATATTTGTTACTATTGGAATGAAAAGGTGGTGCTTTAAACGCAGTTGTTTTCACTTTCACCATTCCTCTAAAAGATGTTATAATGAAAGTTGTTCCAGATGGAACAACTCTCATTAAAGATTAATGTCCCCACTTTAAAATGTATTAATCGCATTTAATATAACGAAGAAAATAGTGCTGATATTTGCCTGCAATATACTATATAACTCCAGATGACATGATAGTAACTCTCATGGGCAGCAAAAACATGAATACTCACACATTGAGAAGTTCGCAATTTAAATAAAAATATTGAGGCATAATGATCAATGATTAAGTTTGTAAAAAAATTAGCACAAATAAATACATTAGCATTGAGATGGTAAATATGGTAAATGCGGCCCTGGCTCACACTGTCATCAGCAAACTTCTAACTTCCAACCCCCGAACGTATATTATCAAAACGTATGTGGACTGACCACCAAAATGCATAATCTCTTGCGATGTTCACCTGTCAGTACGGTATCATAGCGCTTAGTAAAACCTGGATCCAGCCTAACATTCTAAACTCTGGATTTATTAGCGGTGACTACTCAGTTACAAGATATGATAGAAACATTTTATGTTCTCAGATGAATTGAAGAGGTGGTGTCTTATAGCTACAGATAAAACTGAATGAAATTGATTTAGATTTTATTCACGATACTGTTCCCTCTATAGATATAGTGGAGCTAGAATAGAATTAAAGTTCTACACATTTTAAATTTTTGCAGTTTATATTTATGAGTTGCAACAATGTAATGATATATTTAATATAAGCAACAGGTTGCTGGTCTAGTAGTATTATCTAATAAAGTGTGATGTCGCAAAATCCAAAGATCTGGAGACTCCTCACCATCCTACATATAGCTATACTTTGTAGCGGAAGACTAATGGGATTCCGTTGAACAATATTGAGGTTTTAATTTTAGAAAAGCAGATTTTTAAAATTTACAGAATCTAAATTTACTTGGTTGGACCTTTTTATTTCAGAGCAAGGATTGTAACTTAGCATGTAAGAAATTTTATGACCAGCTGATTAATATTTTCGTTATATGGTCCAAAATGTGTATCACGCTCTAGAAAGTATCCGCCTTGGTATACAGACAGTTTTATCTTGATCAAGAAACAATTCTATGGAAGACTAAAAATATAATAATATAAATTCTTATAATAATTTTAAATGGTTAAAAGCAAAAATTAAAAATGATGGGTTACGAAATAATATTAAATCGAATGCCAAGCGGTTTTGGTCCTGTGTATTCTAAAAGAAACATTGTCTCTATATGTTATCGTGAAATATAGCAATCCGTTAGGCATTGTTAACGGTTTTGTGGCATTTTTCCCAAACAGCATATACTCCTACAACCGTTAATAGTGTTTACTCCGATAATGTACATAGTTTTCTGCATATTGATATATTCAGTGAAATAGATGTGTTAAAAACCCTACTAAAGTCGAAGCCAAAATTCACTAAGCCCTGATAATGTACCTGTCTTCATTGTTAAAGATTGCACTTACACTTTCGTCTGCTCTTTGATGACCATTTGGTGGAAATTATCCAAAGTGTGTCCAATGTTTAAAAAAGATGATAAGTTGTAAATTATCGTCCTACTACAATAATTTGCAATTTCGCCAAAGTCTTCGAAATTTGTTTATATAATGAAATCTATAATATGCAAGGATAGATCACTATTTTACAGCATGGGTTTGTCAAGGGTAGGTCAACTATTACAAATTTATCTTCTGTCACCTAATTCATATTTGACGCTATTGACATGGGTAAACAAGTTACACGGATTTTTCAGAAGCCTTTGACAGACTCGACCACTGGTCCTTCTTTAGAAGCTTAAGATATAATAGAGAAAACATGCAACTGCTGCACATAAAGTATAAAGGTGAGCATTTCTGTATGTTTGTTCGTGGGGTAGGAAGATAGAGGGTTTTGCGATTGTGATGATGTTTAATAATTCAGACCAACAATAACTGGATCAAACATAATTGACAAAAACTTCAATTATTAGGTATATACAAATAAATAGTAAATAAATCTATTTACTACTGAATATTCTCATATAAAGTATTATTGTTGTAGATCTATTGAGTAAAAAGTAACTTTAACATGTATATAAAAAAGAAATTGTGCTGTTTTGCTATGATGGCCCTTATACCCCAGTTATTAGAATATCTTACTTAAAATCATAATATACTTCATAATTTATCAGTCACCATTACTTTATTATAATAATAAAAATCGGAATATTAATTTGAACCTTAGGACATGTGCCGCTTATGCTCTTATGGACTGCTATTTCGTATGTCGTCCAATGTGTTGAAAATATTCCAACATATAGACAAAGCACACAATATTAGTTCATTTTTTATCATACTGAGTTTGCGCCGCCTGAATTCGACAATGTGGTTAGGACTCCCAAAATCTATCATGACATATTATTTCCGATTAAAAAGAGATGGTTGGAATTTTCTATCTCAATAACGAGAATAGTTTTCACTAATGTAATGGCAGTTCATTAGATCGGCACATTTATAGGGCTAAGATTTGAACTGATGACCATGAAAATGACTATAAAACCATAAAAACGTGTTTTTCTTCAAACGTAAAAAAAGTATGACTTTTATGACAAATTTCTTAAACTTAAACTGTCATTTCTCTGAGACTTCATCTGAGTGGCAGTGAAAGCGTTTTACTGCCACTGCCAACTCAATAAAATGCCATTGATAGAAAATTTAATTTAATTCGCTAATAATGAAACAAATTTACCAATCCAAATTAATTTAGTTAGTAAATTGTATGTCAAAAATACAATTTTGAAGGGTGGCCTTTTGAAAATTGAAGCCAGATGAAGTTAATGTAGCCCTTTTTCTTATGTTTTCAATGGATTTCTCTGAACAACTTTCTTTAGTAAATTCATCTAAAGACATTTATACATTTTCCCCAGTGGCTTCAGCTTCAACATTTATATTTAGTATGATCTTCATAACAATATCTGTTTTATTCCTTGCTGATTCTTTTACATAACCTTCGGCAACACTGCTTGGAGCGTTTTAAACAAGTAATGTCAACTCCTCCATCAACAAGCATTGTTGCCGATGTTCGCCTCAAATAATATCCTGTATATTCCTTCCAGTTTGGCAGTTTCAAATAGAATGCTATCCTCTAGGTAGAGAAACAATTTTATGAATACCCTTACTGACTGACATCATCTTCCTTTATTATATTTCACAAAAACCGTCTATTCGCCATATTTTTTGGGCACAAAGAACATAATTTTTATAAAGGTTTATAAAATCTTTTCCTACAATTGTAAAAGATCACTGATTTGCTGAGATGTTATCACCTGTTTGTATTTAGCATTAAAAATATGTGGTGCATTATAACTAGCTAATAGATTTGAGTATATGGGATTATTTAAACGGTCGACTGAAACATAACTAAAGGAACATTTAAATCTAGAGGTTTTGTGTTGGTATATGTTAAATATGGCATTATTTCTTAAATTTAAACTATGTACGTTTCTTTTAGGGATTAACAACTCATATAAGTATTCTGGACATTTATGTACAAAGATTTTCTTAAAGAACACTCAAAATAAATAACGGTATCTATGCTCAACTTTCAAATGCTTATGATCATTATATAAAGGTGTTATGTGGTCATATTTTTTGTCTGGTATGCAAAACGCATACATACATATTCTTTCCTATTATTTGGGCTTTCTACCACATGTATTATTATCCTCTTCAAAACAAATCACCGAATCTACAAAATAAGAGAATTATTGGAAAAAAGCCTCTGCCCGTGACGTTTACGCCAAAGGAATAGTCAGAGGTTATGTTTTGCAAATAATATAAATCGGAATAAACACGGAAATAATGTATTTTGCTGACGTTTGAATGTGATAAATGTTATGTGGGTGAGTCATCCAGACCTTTCAGTGTGAGGTTGGATGAGCAGAAGAATTACATTAGAAATAATGAAATTCAGAAATCAAAGATTTGTGAACATGCTTGGGAAAACGGACATATAGAATAAACAGGACTCGGCAAAAATTTTAACAAAAGAAACAGATACCAAAAAAAGAAAAATTAAAGAATCAGCAATAATCTTATTAAATGAAGATAAGTGCGTATCGAATTGTTCTGTAGATATTTGTACAACCTGGCTACCAATGTTAAAAGAAGAACTTAACAAACTCAACATTATCTAAAAGAAAATATCATCAGCTCTATGTTCTGTGTAAGTAGTAAGTATCTATGGAAATAACATAAACAGAATCTTAAAGCTGTGTATTTGACATACACAGCAAAATAAGAGTTCTTCCAAAAAAAGCTTTGAAAATGGAAAGAGATTACTTTCCGAAACGTCAGCAAAATACATTATTTCTGTGTTTATTCCGATTTATATTATTTGCAAAACATAACCTCTGACTATTCCTTTGGCGTAAACGTCACGGGCGCAGAGGCTTTTTTCCAATAATTCTATTATTTTGTAGATTCAGTGATTTGTTTTGAAGAGTATAATAATACATGTGGTAGAAAACTCAAATAATAGGAAAGAATATTCGTAGAATGCCACAAATAACTTTCAGACAATACGCATACATGCGTTTTGAGTCACTTGTAGTTTGTTTTTTATATTTTAGTTATTTATTTATTTAAATAGGAACTCCTAACTGTGCTTAAAGTTTAAGCTTAAAAAGTTGTAGTACATTGGTAAGCAATAATCGAACTGTGGAAAGATTAAAGACTCGATTAGCCTATATTTAACATCTGCAGAGAGTAGACATTTAAATGAATACAAAGTTTTTAGTTTTATATAACATGCCTTTAACTTATGTGAAACGTGCTGCTCAAAATTTAACTATCAAATGTAACTCCTAAGTTCCTGACCTGGTCTTTGATAGGTATTTCTACGTTGTCTATATGCACAGTTAAAAAATTAAATTGTGCAACTTTACTTAATATTCGTTGCATATCCACAAATAGTACACCGCTGTAATTGGCATTAAGCACCATAACATGATCCTGTGACCAGTTCAGTATCCTGTGTAAATCATCATTTGGATGTCTCAATGAAATATTTGTGTCCGAGGGATCAAATGACGTCATCAGTTGTACATCGTCGGCATAAAGATGAACATTACAATACAGTATTGCCTTTGGTAGATCCGAAGTATATATGGTGAATAGGATGAAACCTAAGGTGCTTTCTTGAGGAACCCCTACGTTGACTGATATTTTGTTAGGTGACCTAGGCTGTTAATTCATTAGTTACCTTGATGAGTGCGGAGAAAGTGCTATAATGCGGTCTAAAGCCAGATTGTATTTTCGGCAAGATATTACAACTATTTATGTGTATTAACAGCATTTTGCATACTATTTTTTTCAGCAATTTTGAAGAAGATACGTATTAAGTGAATTAATCTCACATCATTATGTCACTGGGTTTGGCTTTTTAGGCAATGGCTTTACTACTGAAGTTTTCCGTATGGATGGGAATATACCTTGCATAGAATCATTTATTGTTTTTGTAACTACCCCAATGATGAATGGCAGAATAAATTCAATCATTGTCATACTGATGTTGTCAACACCCATTGCTCTGGATTTTATTTCCCTCTTGTGCTACAGTAAAAGTTGATGAGTGGTCTTTGGAAATTGTTGAGCTCATAAAATGATAGTAAATCATTGTTAATTGGCTGCACATATTGATTCATATCACTAGCTGTTTTAACTAGCTCATTTAGATCTTTTAAATGATTACGAAGGTCCATGTTTCCCTTGTTACAAACACCCCACTGCCTAAATTTGTTCCATATTTGTTTAGAATCATTATTTAATTTTTTTTTGTACGTGCAAATTGCATGTCCGTCTTTTTCTCATTTTTAATTGAAATGGACAGATAATTTTTTACATCCACGTAGAAGTTTTTGTCTACTTCGTTTTTTGTTTGCTTAAATTTGTTAAATGCATTTCATTTTAGTTTTATGATCTCTTTTATAGTGCATGTAATGTATGGCCGGTAAGGGTGTTTTAGACTCACTGTTTTTAGAGGTGCACGTTCGTCAAACACATTAATAACCAGTTCATTGAGAATTTCAGTGCGCTCATTAATATCGCTAATATAATAATATCATAGCGCATTCCACTGAATTTGTTGCATGTCCGATTCAAAAAAAAATTTATTTTCTAGCTTTTCAATGTATAGTGAAATGTCATAGTAAACTGGTTCATGGTCAGTTAGGTCATACATATCCATAGTACTTGATTCGGAGACCTCCAAGTTGGTGTCTACAGCGATTATATCTATTAACGTGCTACTGTTTGGGGTTATTCTGGTTGGATCAGTTATTACCTGCTTTAGATTAAATGTGCTAAATATATCTAAAATGTATAATGTTTCACAACTATTCACAAGCAAGTTGATATTTAGGTCACCTAATATAACAGTAAAGTTATACTGGGGCGAGACAGTTTTCGATTGCTTTTAGGTCTGAATAAGGAACAGCAGGTGGCCCATATATTATACCTATTAGTATTTTATTTATTTTGTAACATAAGCCTAACCACAGGTGTTCAGTCTGCATATTGTTTATATTTTCTACATATGACAAATCTACCATACCATATTCCAATACAGTACTCACATAAACACCAATACCACCTCCTCTTATTAATCTAACGGATCTTATAAAATTGTAGCCTGGGATGTCCAGCAGTGGTGTTGGGAAATCTGGATTTAACCATGTTTCAGTCAAGGCCATCAAATGGAGTTTTTTTCCTAGGATCAATTCCTTAATTTCGGCAAATGAGGGTACCTTTGAGCATGTGAGACTGATAAAACTCTGTTTCGATTTCTGCAGGATTTATTGTCTTCCCTCTTTTGATGGAATATGCTATCTGTATCTCATGGGGTAGTTGCTCTCTGTTCTTGTTTTTTCTTGCTTCGATATCTAGTATTCTTTTGTAGCACGCACATTTGTTATTGGTTATAATAGTATGATTTACATTTAGTGACTTTTTAAATTTATTATTTGTCTCAACGCAGTTTATACATTTGAGGTGTCTAGCTTTACAATCACTAGTTTGATGTTGTCCTGCACAGTTGAAGCATGTTACATTGTTTCCACATTTTCCAGCTGTATGTCCATATCTTGCACATTTAAAGCATCTAATTATTGTGTTATGTGCTGCCCTCTAACGAGGAAAGATGTGATTAAGTACCTGTTATTCTGTTACTCCCTGACTAGTAGGGTGGCGCCATCTATGAGCCAATTGACGAACAGTCATCTGTCACATGAGAAAAAACTCTGTAGGGTTAAAGAAAATTATGGAATGATATTCTGGACATTCCAAGTGGGTATATAAAGAAGTGAAGTATAAAGAACAGTACAGTTTGAAGTATAGGGAACAGTACAGTTTAGTGAAGTATAAGGAAGAGTTCAAAGTGAAGTAAACAGACAGACAGTTTTTAGGTTAGACAAGAGTTGACAGGTTTAAGAAGAAAAGTAAAGTACATAGTGTTTTAAAAGTAGTGAATTCATGCTAGATTAAGTTATTATTAGTTGTGTGATTTTTAAGTATTTACTAGTGTAATTTTAGTGATTAAATAAATCAGTGGTTTGTGAAAATTCCTGTTGCAAGTTATTTGGAATCCACAAAGTGTTTACTGAAAATTGTAAGCACGTAACAATTGTAAAGAATTCATGCGCCACACATCTTCTCCATCCAATGTTTATCTTTCCTATCTGACATATTTTATTTTTTAAATCCCAGGCTTACAATTAATATCACATTACCTTTATTTACCTTGTCTTTTTGCGTATATTTGGAATGTACCTGAATTATGGTGCTCTCTTCTGTTTCCAACTCATTTTGGTCCTTTATCGACATTCGATAAATTTATCTTCCACCCCATGAATGATGATTTTTGGATTTTTTTGCGTCCCTTCAGTTATATTGTAGTTGGTTCCCATTGCATTTTCTACCTTTTCCTTTATTTTATCCTTAGTGCTGGAATTATTGCAATTTATGATAACTGCTCCTTCCTTTCCTTCTTTAATATTTTCGACGGCTATAGCTAAGGTTTTTAGATCAATAATTTCTTTTAAATCGTTCTTTGTCTTATTGCTTTCTTGTTTTTTCCTTGGTTTCACAATCAGTACCTCCGTATTACCCTTAATGATATTCGCATGTTTCTTTTGCTGTACACTCTTTTTTGTTTTTTATATCATCTAGAAGATCTGCTATTAGTTCATTTTGCTTTGTGATTTTTATATTTTGCTCCTCAATGATTTTATGCATTTTATTTATTTCTTTTTGGATTAAGATCTCTATGTTTTTTAATTTCCCTCCAATATTTCTACATTGTTCACAAGTGTAACTTAGCATTCTAGTACCTTTTAGCTGCACTCTTTGTTCCGAAACAGATATTCCAATACAAGTGTTACATTTACTTTCTTTGTAGAGATCACATTGTATAAGTTGTCTCCCTTTTGCCTTGTCTGGAGATAGGTTACACTCTGGGCAGTCCATTTCGCATTAATAATATATATTTTTGAGAGAGAATAAAACCCCTCTATATCTACGGCACTGGTGAATACTCTTATATGAGGTCAATACTGCAGTGAAAAAGTGTAATATTATTTACACTTCTTTTTTGGTGGTCACTACAAAAAAGTTTTCTGATGACTAAGATAGCTTTATATATTTATATTTAATGACACATATTTGTTTAAATAGTTCTCTTAATGCAGAAACTAATCACTTAGAATTATTCCACAACACTTTATCTTCATTTTGGTCCAAAATACAAGTTAGATGAACAGAGTTTTACCACTTTAATCCACACTTATTTAGAGAGCAATAGGCAGAAAAATGTAGGTAAAAACATATTGCATATTTGCTAGCTTGAAAACGGGGCTTTTTTACAGATAATAGATACTAAATCTTATTATTGCCTTCATATAGCAAAAAGTATGTAGTTTTATTAACAGCCTTCCGTGGTGTAGTGATTGAGTTGCCTGATTCTCACAATAGAATAGAATATATTTCGTACCAGGGATAAGTACATGTCAACTAAAAACACTGTACATATATTTGCAACTTACACTCGAGGTTGAGGGTTCGAATCACTTCTTTTGCATTTTTTTTTTTCTAATATTTTGTATGAGATGTATTTCGGTTCGATTATCAATTGAAATAACTAATATGAACATTTCTTTATAGAGTAAGATACCAGAGCCTCCAGACCTACGTCATTTCAGCAAAACTAAGATTTTCACAATAAATGTGTAATATGTAGATAAAAACGCACACTTAGTTACTTTTACGTTAAAGTAGCATAGCTGGTTTTTATATGTTTTACACAATATTATTAAGCACGAACATTTATTATTGCCAGGTGCTTTCCCTGGGGCCTAACTTCAGCCAGACGCTTTAAAACTGGAGAATCACAATAAATGTGTAACATGTAGGTAAAAACGCGTTTGTACTTACTTTTATGTTAAAGTAGCATAGCTGGTTTTTATGTATGTTTTACACAATATTATTAAGAACGAATATTTATTGCTGCCAGATACTTTCTGGGGGCCCTAACTTCCGCCAGACGCTTTAAAGCTGGAGAATCACAATAAATGTGTAATATGTAGATAAAAACGCATGCATACTTACTTTTACGTTAAAATAGCATAGCTGGTTTTTATATATGTATTACACAGTATTATTAAGAACGAACATTTATTACTGCCCGACGCTCTCCGTGGGGCCTAACCTCTGCCAGATACTTTAAAGCTGGAGAATCACAATAAATGTGTAAAATGTAGGATAAAACGCATACATACTTTTACGCTAAAGTAGCATAGCTAGTTTTTATATATGTATTACACAATATTATTAAGAACGAACATTTATTACTGCCAGACGCTCTCCGTGGGCTCTAACTTCCGCCAGATACTTTGAAGCTGGAGAATCACAATAAATATGTGTAATATGTAGGTAAAAACGCATGCGTACTTACTTTTACGTTAAAGTAGCATAGCATATGTTTTACACAATATTATTAAGAATGAACATAGCCAAAATACATCTCGTACAAAATGTAAAAAAAAATGCAAAAGACATGATTTGAACCTTGCCGGTGAGAATCAGGCAACTCAACCAATACAAAACGGACAGCTGTTAATGAAATTACATATTTTTTGCTATATGAACGTAATTTAGTAAGATTTTTTTTATACCTTTAGTACCTATTATCTCTAAAAGGGCCCCGCTTTCAAGCTAGCAAGTATGCAATACATTTTTACCTACATATTACACATTTATTCTGAAAATCTTAGCTTTGCTAAAATGACATAGGGCTGGGGGCTCTGGGATCTTACTCTATAATAAAGGTTGTTTACTTCTGACTAGTTTATTAGCGTGCCCAGATTAGGGCAACAATATACTGAAAGTAGGTAATTTCATAATAAATAAAAAAGTGTGTAAGTTGTGATTTACTTAATATTTAAATAATATTTGACAGTGTCTACAGCTTCGGGTAAATCGGTATGATTAATTTTTATTATTCCTCTGTCTGAGCACTTCACGCCAGTAATGACTGATGATTGTCTGCCGTCAAGGACAAGAGAAATTATCTATCATAAGCAACTGTACTACATCAAATAATATTAACATATTTAACCTAACGAACTAACCTAAAGGAATATTCGTATTATGTATTTTAGTTGCTAATAAAATGTATTTTAAAAAAAACTGTAAAAAATTGATTCGAACCCTCGACTTCAAGCGCGAGAACTAAGCAACCTAACCACTATACCACGGACTGCTGATGAGGAACCTACATACTTCTTACTATATTAATACGTTTTAACATATGTGCGGTGGATGGAGGAATAATAAAAATTAATCATACTGTTACGTGTTTACAATCTCCAGTAAACATGCTGTATGTAGGTTCAATAATTACAACAAGAATCTTCACACATTACTGATTTATTACTCACTTAATTACAATAATTATTCCTTATACTAAACATACTAATTATACTTTTAATCAACTATAAATTCACTATTTTAATTTACAACTTGCTACTGTTTCTTATTTAATGTTATCACTTGCTTGTCTATCTAAAAATTGTTCCAGTCCGCCGATCCAGTCCCTATTTATACCCGCCTCGAATGTAGTAGAATATTCCAGCATAACATTCGCGACTTTTCTGGCACCGTTCTTGAACTTTCTATGGTTCCAGTGGCATAGTTATGCTTATAACAATACAGATTTACCCGGAGCTGTAGACACTCCCATAATATTTTCTAGACATAATAGATTAGGATCAAACTACATGAAGTTGCAGTTTCTGGCCAACAGTAGTGCCAACTATATGAATTTATTTTATACAACAGGCATTTGTAAAGTTTAAATGATGGTTTAATCCCAAGTTTTGACTTATGATAAATGTATGGTTAATCTAACATTATAAAACTGGCCCTAAATGTAATAAAAGTAAATAAATAAAAGCTACAAAATAATTTAAAAAGTATACAAAATTAAATAACATATATATTATAATTTAAGAAGTATTACTAATTTGGGGAGAAATTATTGCTTGCTTGTATTTAAAAAAATAAAGGTAATTTATTATTATTATTTAACTCTGAAAGTATTTTGTGAATGGTATGTTAATAAATTTAAAAATGTAGGATTGTTTAAGTAATTGACTGACACCCTTTTTTTAAAGTGATTACTAACAGGCTGAATTTTCCTGAGTGGCTTCGTTTTGATGAGTCTTCCAACTTTTCCCTCTGCGAAAATTCTCGGTGAAGATAGATAAAGTTCTACTCAGCCGCTAAACATATAGATCGTGAAACTGAGGCTTTCATGGCGTAAGACTGGAAAACCTGGTAGAAAATTTGTAGAAGAATTTGACCATTCGATTTCAAAAATATTAATTAAACAATAGTGTAAAAATAGCCCTAACCTATATTTAACATTTATTTGAGTAAACATTTAAATGAATATAAAGTTTTTAATTTTATATAACGCGTCTTTGATTTATTTGAAACGTGTTGTCCAAAATTCAAAAAACTATCAGATGTAACTCCTAAATTTCTGACATATTCTTTGATAGGTATTTTTGTATTATCTATGTGGATAGTTGAAAAGTTAAACTGAGTGACTTTATTCAGGATTCGTTGGCTAAATGTAATTAAAGCTAATAATTAAACACAGAACTTATATATATATATATATATATATATATATATATATATATATATATACTATACTATACTATACTATATAGGGGTGAATGTAGTGGTTAATAGGATAAATTTACAACATGGAAAATTGCTGTCAAGTATTTTAAGTTTTATTAAGAGCCATACAAACATTTCTAGAGTAAAAAAATCTTATTTAGACCACTGGTTCTGATACACCCTCTGCAAAGAACAGCTTGCTTTTGACAACCTTGCAAAACACATTTTTGCATATATTGCATTTTTATATATATATTATAATTTAATAAAGTTTTTCAACATAAAACCATCTAATGCTTCAATCATTTTCCTGTACACTTTTGTCACTGCTTTGTTTCAGAATCGGTTGCTGTAAATTTACTAATATGCAGCAAATGAATAAAATCGTTAACATATGAGACAGGATGGATACAAGAAGTTTCGACAATATTGTATAAAATTTTATGTAGTGCATAATGTTTTCTATGTATATTTTAACATAGAATGGAATAGAATACAAAAAAATATTTATTAATGAGTATAATTTATATAAGCGGGTCAAACAATTTATAAATTTAGGTCATAATAAAATACACAAATTCTGAAATTGAGAAGACAGACTTTGATGAACGAAATATATATAAATATATGGGGATGGTAGCTCAGTGAGTCTCACTTTCTCTTTGTGCATACTTAGCGAAGTGGGTTCGAGCCCCAGCGATTTATATCTATATTGGCTAGTCAGGCTGCACCTAGGCTGATTGCAATACGTTGCAGTAGGTAGCTCTCCTTGCAATTAAGTTGTACAAATGTATGATCTCTAGTTTAGGAATTCTAGCTAGTTAGAGTAATGTTATTCAATAACAGAACATCTGCACAGACGTCATATTTTTCAAGGCGGCAGTTGTTTGGAGGGAAAACGAAATACATAAGTTCACTTTATTATTACAATGTCAAATATCACAAACTACAACTAAACGTTTTGACTTAGGATCGTTAGGATACTTGATTTGCTAAAGTTGCAAGCAACCAACTAGCTAAAGTGACTTAAACTTGGTGTGCAAAAAAGAAACTGTTTAAGTCAAATGTATTTTCCTGACAATTTTTACATTACAAGTCAGTGAGCAGCATTTTATGTACATATGCATAATATAAGGATCAACTTACGTTGCAGCTTTACAGCCCCTCACCTTGACTATGTCTTAACTATCGTCTTTTTTCATAAATTCGGCAATCATAAATATGCACAGCTGGTAAATATCTAGAACTAGCTTTTATAAATTCCATATTAGCTCGCATATTAGGCATTTCTTTATTTAATCGCGCGTAAAACATAAAAAATTAATGTTTATCACTTGTTTATATACTATTTCCTACTGTAACCGATGACGTCACACCAATCATAAGGCGTTCTGCCTACCCGTTTTATTATTCAAATTTCACGTTATTTATTTACTGAAATTTTAATTTGGTACATGATAAAATGATGTTTAAATGTTGGGAAGTGCTTTAATATAGTAAGTGCTTCATTTTAATGCTATCAAAAAAGCAAACTGTGAAAATACCTAATTTAAGATTGGGATATTAATTTTATTTTATTCCTTTTGTATACATTAAATTTAAGGTTATAATAAGAGATCCCATTTTAATAAATTAAACTCATTTTGTTGTAGTAACAAAGTTTAATAAAAAAAAATCAAGAGTGTAAATATTTTGTTATTATTTTGAAGTTTGTTCATTTTTGTGTTGTTTCTAATGGCTTTGAGGTAATAAGAAGATATTAAGATTTAATCATCATCAATTTTTTCCAAGTTTATAAGTATAATATAAGTAGAAACTGAAACTTTATAGTTGATAAGAGGGCAAAACCATAGTTTTAGAGCTTTTATTTTTCTAATAATACCTAAGTTGGTATGTTATGTCATGTTCAAATTGAAAATAAATTAGGAATACCAAAAAAATTATTGAAATGGAAAGAAAACCATTAGATCCTAAATATTGTGAAATATTTTTTGAGGAGTCGTCAAAAAGAAGGTTGTGGTAACACTTACAGATGTTCTTTTGGTAAATAGGTTTATTAGTGATATTATATGCTAAACTTTTCCTATGATTTTGAGGTTCTAAGTTTGCAATATCATCAGGTTGCATTAACAATTTATCTTTTCCGTAATGTTACCATTACTAGAATTATTTTAAGTAAAAGATATATTAATAACCGAATCCATTGCACAGCAAATATGTATGTTGTGGTAGAAATCGCCTCTGAAATAATAACCTGTAGAAATCTCATTTGCTTTTATGTAATTTTCCATGTAAATTAATAAATTTTATTCGCTAGATGTTACCATTTAATACCACTCTATAAGAAATGAAAGCTTAAAATTAATTGTGTTTTATTTTTTAGTTTTATTGCAAGACGAGTGTTAAAACTAGCATTATATGTGGTGCATAGAAAATATAATATTGTATTTTTGGCAAAATTGATAAGGAATTCTCAAAGTGCTACAATGGTTATAACTATTATATTCCTCAGATTTACTGATGACTTTCATTTTGCTATTATATGAAAAAATGCGAGTAACCTAACAGAGGTATTAGATTAAGTCTAATAGATTTGACTTTTATCCAAAACAAGTTAAATGTTGGAGTATATTTTGTTCACATTCAGACTCGTAAACTATATGTATGCAAATTATACATGATTTTAGAGTTGTAAAATGTTTATATTTCTTGACTCGCCAATTAATTTGATGCGACTGTAAAATATGAATATGTGAAACATGTATTTGCTTCCTCTACTAATCTCAAATTAGCACTTCCCATATGTTTGCCAATTTCTCAATCGACTTGGAAATGTTTTGAGTGTGACTAACAAAAGCGTTTTATGGGATTTATGTGCTGAAAATTATTAGGGTGTGAGGTACATATGTGTATTACGATTAGGTAATCAGATCTTTATTGAAAGAACATGTGTTTGCCGTTTTGATTCTGAGTAACTCCTTTTAATATAGTTTTATATAGTTGATTGTACTGATTAGATAGAGTTGTTTTCAGGATGATATGTATGCATAGGAGTAATCATCCTAAATTAAAATGTATTCCCCATGTCCACATGGACGCCAAGGACTCTTGAATCTTAGATGTGCATCATCACCATCATTGGTGCTATAGTTCTACAAGAACCTTGACCTTCTCAAACGTCCTCCGTCACTTTTTCCGATTTTGTGTTCTTGTCTTCCAGTTGGAGGCGCCAATACTCCTGGCATTCTGGGTTATACCATCGATCCATCTAAGCTTTGGTCTACCTGGTTTATTTCACTGGTTTATTTCACTGGCTCGGCCACATGACCTGCCCAGCATAGTCGATTTAGTTTAGGAACTGTGACAATATCTCTTCCTTTTGTTTTGTCATTATACAGATTATATAACTCGAAGTTGCATCTGTGACTCCATGAACCCATTTTTGCATACTGCTCCAAAGATCTTTTGCAGCAGTGCTTTTTGTTCTAAACAAAGCAGGTTGGTTTTGTCGGCTTTTGTGATGGTCCACATCTCTAATCCATATAGTACAGGATTACTAAGGCCTTGTATATTCTTAGCTTTGTTGTTTGCGACAGTCGCTTATTGGAGAAACATCTGGATAGACAATAGGTCAACCTATTGGCCATTACTATGTGCCATTCAATTTCCTCCGAAATGTTATTTGGGTCGACTTGAGTGGACCCATTCGGACTCTCCACTGCGACCAATCGGTTTATTGTGGCTCAGTTCTAATTATATTTCCTGCCAGTAGTGAAAGGTTTTGCTCTCAGCCTAGTCTAGGCAGTGCTCAAGAATATGACGAGAACTGGTTCTGGCCCTATGTTCATGCTGCACCTTCTCTGGCCAGGCAATTTCATTACCTTCCATGCCAGAGTGGCCAGGCACTCAGACTAGAGCCAGTTTTTTATTTCCGCTCAATTGGGTTAGAGCTTTTTGTGGCAATTCCACACTGTTTGAAGAGTTATAACAGTTGAATTTAACAGGTGCTTGGCCATCTGAGAAAATTCTTTGTTGATCTGTATCTAGGATTCATTTGTTCGAGCCTCCATATACATGATTTTGAATTTTCTAATTTTCACGTCGGATTCGTAATCAGCGACCCCAAAATGTTATGGGGTTTTAGCCGATTTCGTTGAAAACCTTGCGAGTTATTGAATTGGGGTAGTAACCCCCTCCCCCCCCCCCTGGGTGTGTACACTAATTTTTAATGGTATACATTTCATATGTTACCTAAAACTTAGCATAATGCAAAAGGTTTCAAGTCTTTATATTGAAGTAGTAACAATTAAGAAGTTACACCCTTTTTTTGCATTAATTTCTTCTACTACTAAGTAGGCCAGGCGACAGGTAGTTCAATAAAGAAATAATTAGTGGAAAGCTGGAAATTGCTTTAATCGCTTTATTTGGACTCAGATATTGCTCTCCCAAGTTTTCCCCCTCGAGCGAAGTCGGCGTTGGCCCTTCTGGCCCTAAGAAAGTACCATTTTTCGGTTTTTTGCAAATATCTCCCAAACCATCAACTTTATCAACAAAATACTTATTATAAAAAATAATCTAGAGTAAATTTGCTACAAAAAAGCCTTTACCGTTTGTCTCTAAAGTGAACCGTTACGATGCTACGACCATTCAAAGTGGAGCCCTTTTTGATTCTTGCGGAAAAGTTATCGAAATCATATGCCATAGCAAAGTTTCTACATGTTACAAATATTTGTATTATATTGTAATATTTAAATGCAGATATCAATAAAAAAAATGGTCAGTAAGCACATTCAGTTCAGATTCAGTACATTTTACAAGTAGACTTCATTACTTTCTTACCGAGGGCGCTGGTAACACTGTGCACGTGGGGATAGTAACACCTGCACATGCAGCTGACTTGCCGCGCTCGGCCTCCCATACAGCTGGCAACGCTGCTCCCATGCCACAGCAGCAGATTGATTGACTTATTGCGCGTCAAATTCGAAAGCGAAGGAATCGAAACCAGATAAGGTCCAGAAGATGCCGATGTGCTCATCGTTACCACCGCACTCGAGTTATCTCGGTCCGACAATTCGGTCATTATAGTGGCTGAAGATATAGATATCCTGGTCATCTTGGTGGCTCGTGTGCCACCCTCCACGAAAATGTATTTTATGAAACCCGGCAAAGGTTCAACCAAACAACAACTATTTTGCACAACAAGTTTCAATCTCGAGCCGTGTGTGCAAGAAAACATCCTCTTGTTGCATGCGTTTTTTTTTTGACGAGGAGGGGAAACCCTCATGGGCTCCCAACCTGAGCTGGGTCAGTGTGAGTCTTACTGACTAAAACCCCTCCCAACAGGGTCGTCTGTAACACTCCGAGGGCACTGCAGCCTCTTGGGCTTATTGTGCACTCCCTGTTCCGATTTACACTGCCCATTTTAATACTCCTGTGTCACTTATGAGGTGATACTGAGAAATGGGCGAATTTTAACGCTTTGCGGCTCTGTTTGTGTTTGCCCGTAAATATATCTTCTGCAGGCCAGTGCCTCACATTCATATATAATATGGTCTACTGTCTCTGGTACCTTGCCACAGAATTTGCAGTCAAGGTCGCCATCGAACTTGCCAATTCTGTGCAGGTGCTTCTTAACAGGAAAATGACCCGTCAAGAGGCCTGTTAAAATTCTCCACTGTAACCTGTTCTTTGGGAGCAGTTCTGCAGTTTGTTTTGGGCATGGTCCTTCAATAAGTGTTTTCCCATATTACCTGGTATGTTCCTCCAGTAATGATTGTGTTTATTCCTGACCCAGTCTTTAATTGCATACGTTTAGTGGGTGCGATACAACGTCTTCGTTTTTCAGGCAGGGCAAAATGAAATTCGTAACACTGCTGAAGAGTAATGAGGAACTGCAGACAGCTGTTAGAGTTTTCCGAGACGTGAACGCAAACCCCGATGAAATTGACAAAGCGGGCCTGTTGGTTGTGGCTAGGCAGCTGGAATGCTGACAAATATTTATAACATGTAGAAACTTTGATATGGCATATGATTTCGATAAATTTTCCGCAAGAATCAAAAAGGGCTCCACTTTGAATGGTCGTAGCATCGTAACGGTTCACTTTAGAGACAAACGGTAAAGAACTTTTTTGTATAAAATTTACTCTAGATTATTTTTTATAATAGGTATTTTGTTGATAAAGTTGATGGTTTGGGAGATATTTGCAAAAACCGAAAAATGATACCTTCTTGGGGCCAGAAGGACCAACGCCGGCTTCACTCGAGGGGGAAAACTTGGGAGAGTAATATCTGGGTCCAAATAAAGTGATTAAAGCAATTTCCAGCTTTCCACTAATTATTTCCTTATTGAGGCTTTTTTGTCGACCTGTCGCCTGGCCTAAAGGTATTTTGTCACCACTTTATGGTCGTCTGCTGGCCCTTTCCGGCGATCATTTGGTCTACCAATATTTTTTTCCCCTATTAGGCGAATGCCACTTTAATATACTAAAACGTGAGCCTGCTTGAAATACCTTAAGTAAGTAGTTCCCGACCATGCACGACTACCAGACCGGCCATTCTACATTTAGTAATCTTTCTTTTATCGCACATTAACATTTTTAGCCTGCTTCGTCACTGGCTCCTGGTCTATTTGACCCATGATGATCGAGATAAGGAAAGTGAAATCATTGTATTCAGAACATTCTAACTATTTTTTACTTAACTTTTGACATAATAATTTATTTGATATGGTAATATATTTTTAGTATGCCGTATTAGAATAAATTCTTATTTTTTCCCCTTAAGATTTAAGTATTACTTACCTGTTAATGCCAAGGATTAAATCAAGCTTTTTAATTCCACAATTCCTACTGCTATCTTCATTCCGAACCTGTATAGCGATTAAAGGTTTATAACTTATACAGGTTGTCTAAAAGATCTGTACAAAAAGCTATCACTTAGCTTACCGCTGTCTAAGGAACTGTTGAATAATAAATGTCCTCAAAAAAAATGTACTAAAAAGAAGTTTTTGACATAATTTTTTTGTCTGTGGGTTTTACGTAAGTGGTTAAAAGTTGATCATTGACTTGCAAAGAAGCTTATATTTTTCCAGTGCTTAATAAATATTTTTTTTGTAGACAAACATTCTGATTTCAAACATTTTTGCTTCTTCAAATGTGCTTTTAGAGGGCGGAATATTAAACATAATATTTTTAGTCGCAAACTCCTCTATAAATCCTTATTTTACTATAAGGAAAGTAACCAGACTGCAACCAAAGTTACAAGTCTGGCGCGTTAAGTGTAATAATTGCATATTACCATCAAAACGCTAATGCTTCGATTGCAACAAACTCCAGCCGAAAGACTGATCCGGAGCATTTTGACGGTAATATGCAATTATTACACTTAACGCGCCAGACTTGTAACTTTGGTTGCAGTCTGGTTACTTTCCTTATAGTAAAATAAGGATTTATAGAGGAGTTTGCGACTAAAAATATTATGTTTAATTTTTGCTTCTTGTTTCATTTTCTGCCATATGATTTGGCAGTGAAAGAAATTTGGATTACTCCACTCCATTCACTATTTTCTTAAGAAACAAAACTTCACTTTGGAAAAAGTACAAGCAATTTGAATTTTGGTATGTATTTTTGTTTAGTGATTGTTAATAATGTGTCAAAATTCGTCAAATCGATTGACCTTGAACTACTTTATAGCCTGTAGAATTATTAAATCGAATTTTCGCGAATTTCTTTCCCATTGTCTAGTCGATAGTCGCATTGGTTAAGGCACGAGACGGCTATCGCGATCAATCAAATGGGTATCGTGCTATCAGGTTCGAGCTCTGGCACTGGCACCGTCTGAGGATATGGTTTTATGTCCGCATTTTTCAATGTGTAACCGCCATTCCGCACGAATTTCTGGCTTCTGGAATTGGGAATTGTCTAATTTCTGTGGTGATGTTTATTATTAATTGTATGACTAATACACTTATCCACAAATATAAGAATTAGAAAATTATCTATAAGAAACGTATCTTGAATTTGTTCGTTTATCCAACCATTTTCGAGGTCCTCTTTGGATGAATGATTCATCAAAGTTCGGTTTGTTGTAGAACCCAATTTAATTTTGATATTGTCTTAGAAATTCGATTGTATCTGAATCATCACATATCTATTTATATCTACCATTCAAGTTCCAGTAAAATTTTCTATCCAAAAACCGAATGAACTTCAAAAATTTACTTCATACAGATTTTTCAGGTTCGTCCGGTTTTTGGGATGTTAACCATCAAAACTGGAAAAAGAAAACAAGTTTTTTGTAACCTTGAGAGCTAGAGTTCAAGGTCAATTGGTGAGTACTTTGGTATATTATTAACAACCACTAATGAAGATGCATACTAAAATTAAGACGATAAAATTGTAAAAATAATTCAAATTTTGCAAACCGTTTTATAGAAACCAATCATAATTTCCCCTCAATAAATAAGCTGGAGGTATTACATTGTGCAATAAAATCTAAAGAATTAAACAAATCAGAGGCAATTGAAATTTACAAACAATGTAATAACCCAAATTCTAACCTTAACCTTTCATGCGGCGTCCGTTTATGCTAACTGTGCCACCAGGGTAGCTATTCTCGAGTTGACGCGATGCGATCGGACACACGCTGTTCTCATGAATGACAAATTGTGTATTCTTGAACACATGAAACTATTATTGCGATGCGACCGTTTTCCTACTTTTCGTGGAAACGAAATGTGCATAGTTGCCATTTTCATTCTAAAGTTTGAACCAATTACAATAATAAATTTAAATATGCTGTGTTTGGATTTGCAGTCATATATTCTTCTTGGTAGGATAGAACTATGCAGTCTATTACAAATCTCTTTCAAAGTCTGTAAAGTAAGTATGACTTTTTTTTACAGTTTTCTAGTAGGATTTTGAATGTGAGACTATTTGAAATACCTATTTTTTTAAAATAAAATGTACATTTTGCGCATTGGTATGATTGGTTTTTTAAAGTCAATACAAATAACAACATTGGCAAAATAATTTATACTTTGGCACAAGATATAGAATCTAAAACTATACAAAATATATTCCAAATTCTCTTTTTCGTCCTCTGTGTGGATTTTTGTCTGTTAACACTTTGTTATCCCAGAAATATTTAATACTCGTTCGGTCAAGTAGTTAAAAGGGACTGCACTGCGCATCCTTTAATAAATCATTATCTTGATATATCTGCCTACACTTTTGCACCTTCTATATCTTCAAATTGGTCATTGACATCTATTTTCAAAATCTGAAAAACAAAAGAAATTACACAATTCTTTTATTTTTTATTACAAATTAAGGATTGAAATGAATCGTATTGAGACATACATTATTTGAACTGTTATTTTATTACAGAAATTTTACTTACTATTGACAGGGTTTGATACATTGATATTTACATTACTTATAAGCTAGAGATTGTGGACTTAGTTTTGCTATTATTACAGCATAAGTTGTTTGATATGGACCACTCATTTGTGCTTGACTGCATGTGACTGATATCTCTTTCGATGGACTCCAGGGAGCTGTAAAGCGTTGGACCTAAAACCAAGCCTTGCAGAATTCCATGTTTGACATGTTGTCTATTGGATATACTTAGATTGTAAGTTACGTACTGGTGTATATTTGAGATGTAGGATTTTATGAGTTTAGTACTACTGGTATTGAAATTATACAAGTAAAATTTTTCTAGGAGAATGCTATATGACATGCAGTCAAATGCCTTGGTCAAATCAAAGAACTGAGCATATGTGTACTTATTTTGTTCAAACCCCTCCAATAATATTTGCGGGTTAAGTTATTAATGGCCAACGTTGAATTTCTTGATCGAAAAACATACTGACATGGGTGTAATAAATTGTTTCTCACAATAGTACATTATTTGTTTATTCAATACAGCCTCAAGGAATTGCAAATATTAGGACCGGTGATAAGTCGATAATTTGTGAAATCAGCAGGGGATTCTTTTTTGTTACTTTTGCAATCTTAAAGGCTTTAGGAAAGGTATTACTTTTTAAACATTCAATAATGAGCTTTGTTAAAAGGATGAATATTAGGTTTTTTAATGACTTTACTATGTTTACGCTAATGTCATATGGATCTTTACTTTTGCTATTCTTGAGATTTGAAATTATCAATCTTATCTCATTATCTGATACACTTTTGAATGTAAATGAATTTTCAGTTGTGTTGTTAGAGTTTAATTTAAGGTACTCAAGGGGATCATTATCAGTATTGGGTAAATTGTTTACAATATTTTCGGCTATATTTACAAAAAAGTCGTTAAACTTGTTGGCATCTAGAGAGTTACTTACATGTACAATTATTAATTTCAGATTATTGCTCTTTATGATATCCCACATGGCTGATTGTGGGTTGCCAGAGTTTTCAATATATTTGTCATTGGCTGCTTTTTTCACAAGTACAATTTCTTTTCTTTATCTTGCCCGGAAACTTGTTAGTTTTTCGTTTGATATCAACTTTGGATTATACTCATTCATACTAGTCAAAAGATTAAGCATTTCACGCGTTTAACAGAGAGATTCATTATACCAGGTGACTGTTGGGAACAGAACTAGATACTAACTTTGATTTTTGTATTCAGTGAAAATATTTATGAATTTTTATAGACCTTTGTTCTACATTGATGCTTGAGTCACTGATAAAGTTCCAGTTTACTTGTTCTATTTTATTATGTAGTTGAAACAAACCATATTTAGTTATTGATCTATAATTTATTCAAAATTTTTTCCTGGTTCTTGCATTAGTTGCTACTTGAAATGAGATAGCAGAGTGATCTGATTTGGATCAAAGGTGTTTGCAGAGTAGAGATTCTTATTAATGTTAGTGAAAATATTATCTAGACACAAGTTTAGAGTTTGTTTGTTGCAAACCATAGGACCCCAATAGATCAATCAACTCAATTTCGTTCTTATCATTTGTGTTAAATTGGACATTAAAGTCACCTGTTATAACAATGTCCCTTGTTAAAATTACTTTAATCAAGCAGTAAGGTTAATTTTTCAATGAAGATATCAAAATTACCTGTGGGCGATCTATGAACTGTAAATATTAAGCACGCATACTCTATTCAGTCTGAGTTGCATAACTATCCTACAAGGCCAGGTGATATCTTAAGGGCACCTAGATTTAGGCTCGGAATTTCTGAACGAAACTCACTAAATTTAAACCTATACAATAAACTACCTGCAAATGTAAAATCTTTAAATTATAATATCTTTAAAACAAGAATAAAACAAGTTTTTATTGTTGCATTGTTTTTACTCCTTTCAAGAGTATCTAGAGAAGCTGACCAGCTGTTCGGTTGACAAATGATGTGGTCACCAATTGGCCAAGGGTCTATTTTATATTATTCTCATCTTTTACACTACTGTTTACTATTTGTGCTATAAGTGTATGTGTTTTACATAATATATTCGTATACTATATTTTATTGTATGCTTTTATTTTGCTATGTTGACTTGCTACAAATATGTTTCATATGTACGTAGTTAAACAAAGAAATTATCATTATTATAGACTTACGCGGTGCACTTACTCGTATGAAACTGGAAAATATTCACCAACCCCTCGCTCGCACTACTGGTTATTATTATTATTATTAATTGTATATCACCGCACATTGTTCCTGCAATTTCACAGTGAATTTCAGTTGATATGTCTTTGCTACAAAAACTCACCCCCCATGTGTTGACATATGTCTACAGAAACTTGAAACAAGCCTATAGTAATCAATATTAAGAGTTTGAATTTGTTCATTAGTAAGCCAATGTTCATTAAGGCATAGTATATCGTATTTATCTCCTTTGAGTAGTACTTCAGTTTCGTGTATCTTATTGCGTATACATTGGATGTTTAAGTGCATAATTCTTGTTGGCTTTTGATTTGATTGATAGTTTTGGATGTTCTGGAAAGTTTTTATCCTTGGATCTTGTGTTTGGATTGATGGATGTTGCTGTTGATTGTAGAGTTAGAATAGACAGGAGAAGCAGTCACGTGGTCAAAAGTAGCATCACTCCGCCATATTGTTATCACATTTTTGTCAAAAGTGACAGTTTGTTATCTGCTCATTTTTATTTATAAACAATTTGTGAAGTTTTTTACCAACAGAACAATGGTATCATGTCCCCAAAGAAGTTGCTCTTCTAGAGACGGTGTTAACAAAAAGGAAATCACCGGGATAACATTTCTTACGTTAGTATAAAATATAAACAACACACAGAGCCGTGTTAAGAAAATTCATTTACTTAAATACACTTGATGGTATGTATCGTACAGTAGCAAATAATAAATATATATTTAGTTGGATATGATTTGTTTTATTTAAATATTCACATATATCCTTTACACTAATTCAATTTATTGAAAAACCTACATTTATTAAAACAGTTTATTTACGTTCTTATAATTTCAAGTAGTCCAGATCTGGCAAGACAACTATTTTGATACACTTCACCACGCCTACCAGTGTCATTTTTGCATACAAAATTTGTATTGCATGGCATCCAGTCTATTCTAACTATGCTGTTGATTCATGATCTTCGCAAGGAACTCTAGGAAATGCATTTTCTAGGGAGATGAGATAAGTTCAATTACCATTTGAATATCTAAGTTTATCATTGTTTCCAACTACGAACCTTCTGTTCCTTCTATATTTTGATTTCTCCCAATCGTCATCGTGTGGAATATCTCTCAGTTCCTGGATTGCTTTGAATTTATTAGCAGTTTGTGCTTGCATAATAGCGGTTTTAACTTGGACTGGTTGAAAAATCAGCTGATTTTCAGAGTGATGTCCATTTTGTTTAATATTATTTGTTTTATTGACAGTTTGTGGAGAACTACATAATGAAGCTTTGGCTGCATATGTCATAGGTGCATTCTGCATTGCCTGAATGTTAATATTTGGTTCTTCTTTGACTGGAGTATTGTGATTAGTTGCATTATTATTATTATTAGCCATCTGATATTCAAGAATGTCAATGTTTTTTGTGTGGTTACTTTTTATGTTTTTCTTCTGTGTTTGGTTTTTGTGGTCTGTTAAATATACAATTTTTTCATCTGATAATTTCTTGTTCTCTAGCAGAATTGCATATTTTTCATCCTTATCTGCTAATAAATTTTTTAATAACCTGTTTTCTTTTCTTAGCCACTCAATAATGTTGTTTAATGCTAAATGCCTTGGATTGGTTTTCTTGAAACAGGTTATATTATTTTTCAATGATACTAACTTTCAAAATATTGCATAACTTAGGACCAACCTATTTTAATGAATACATTACATATAATCAGGAAATTCATAATTATCGAATTATCCCACAAAAATAATCAATTATATGTACCTCCGACTAATTTTAGTAGAACAATGAACTCTTTATTCCATAAAGGTTTATTGCAATATAATAGCCTTCCAGAGACCATTAAAGCTTGTGAAACTCGTCAAACATTTAAATCATCTTTAAATAAGCATAATAGAGAGATGAATAATTAGAATATTTAAAAATATAGAAAGGATAACTATTAGTTTATTCTTTGTTTATATTATACTTACCTTAAATTTATATTATACCTATAATTATTTAAGAACTCCTACATGGCATTATAATTGATAATTATTGTATATTAGGAACCCTATTTAATAAAGTATTATTATTATTATTCTCAATAACAGCTTTTCCTTTGCTACTTTCCTGTGCTGTGTTGCCATACTTTGTTTCAGGATTAGTGCTTCTACAGCAGTTTATTCTGGATTCATCAGTTATTTCAAAATTTTTCCTATCAGAACAACTTTTGTGATAAAGTCGAGGCAAGAATTCAAGCGATGCACGTCACAAGTGGTCTCATTAAAGAAATTTTAATACTAAAATAATTTTTAATTGTTAATTACGTTAAAAAGAGTAATTCGTAACACCCAGTTATTAAGCTTTTTTCAGAAATAGGTACAGTTTAATGGGGCTTCATGATTGTTAGCAGTATTGTCTTATTTATAGAATCGATCTGTGATGTGCATCGCTTGAATTCTTGCCTCGACTATATACACTCCCACAGTGTACACACACCATCAACTTATTTTTGCAACATTTATATGATTTATTCAACTTTTTCTCAGACTGAGCTTCACTTGGAATTCGTCGGCCATCTTGGCAAAATCAGTGACCATTGTATCGGTTAATCCTACCTATGATATTTAACAAAGTAATTTGGTTTTTGTTATTTGTTCTCCTGAATATCTAAATGTGGTTCTAATTAAAGTATTGTATAAAAAAGGTAAGGCAGAACATTTAAAAAATCACAAAGCTTACTAGCTCTCTAGCTGTTATGCACAGTATAAGTAACTTATGTAATAATGTAATTAACATATTTGGATATGTCATATAAAACAATGTTAGAATCATTTAGTACTTGGCTGGGTGACCTTTTCATGGAAAAAATATCCTCGTCCTACATCTTCTAGCGGCTTGTATATCAGTGTATGCATAGAAACTAGGCAATCTTAGGAGAGGATTGCGTAGTGAATTACCATCCTTCGGATGGGATGTAAAACTGTGATTCCCTTGTCTATTAAATGTTAGGCAAGTAAAAAATTCCTACTCATTAAAAGAGAAGAGGTTTGGCAAATTTCCTGATTGGGAGTTAGCTTGTCTAAAGGCGTCAGTGATAGACCTCATTTACTTACTTAGGCCCAGTTGTATAAAAGTGGATCAGCCACAGTTCAGTTGAACTTGGTTTAAAATCCAAGATTACAATTGCTTGAACCATGTTCAACTGAACTTCGGCTGATCCACTTTTATACAACTGGGCCTTAGTCTCCCAATGGATGCTGGGAAATTGGTTTCCTCTTTAAAATGAATGGAGTTGGATAAAGTGTCACATATTCCACATGAATGTTATTGTTTAGTGGAGTTGTATTTCTTGGAAGAACCCACTGTCCTACTCAGATTTTGGGTTTCTATTCATATTCGGTTTAATTTTTGGATCACGCCCTTGCTGCAATTAACTTTATTCTGCTATACGTTTTGAGACTAATCTTGTCTAACAAACCATACTTGTTTTCTTATAATAATAAAAAATAAATTACTGGATTATTTGTTAGTTTTATTTCCTAACCCCGTTAATGATTTAAAATAATATAATTGACATAAGTAATGCAAAAACTTCCATTTGGAATACAAATATTTTTGAAAAGACCCAGTACCTGGTAAAAAATAGATTACTTTTTGACAGCCGAAATAGTACGTTATGAAAATTATGATCTTTCAATTTTGATGGCCTGTCTGTCTTTTTGGTGCTATTTGATGGATAAAAATAAAATTTGACATGTAGTTGACAGTATTGCTAAAAAACCGGAATTAATAAGAAATGACCCCATCAAATATAATGTCTTTTGTTTTAGGATCCCATGTTAAAAAGACCACAGGCAGCAGCACGAAGAGTACGAAAAGCTTCTAGAAATTCAAGAGCGTCCACGGACAGTACTGGCAGCTCAACCAAGAAAGCAGATAATTCTACTAATACAGTGCCATGTGTAGTATGCCAGAAGCCCGCTAGGAAAAATTCTATTTATTGCAGCGAGACCTGCATTTTAGCACACGCACAAGGAATTGAAAGGGTAAATCAGTTAATAATTCAAGTATATACCTAGTTAAATAAAAATTCTTTATAGGTGGTAGTCTTTGAACGGTCAACGGGAAATATGCTAACAGGAAATAAGGCACCTAGTGCAGCAAACCTTGAACAGTGGCTGAAAGAACATCCTGGATATGAAGTTGTCAGATCTGGTGGTAAAGTTGTCACTGCAAAGGTTAGTCGAATAGTAGTATATTTAAAATACAATGTATGAATATTTGAATAGAGATATTACTAGAGTTGACTGAAAGACCGCGCTTGATGACACTTTGGAGACTTATTCCAATAAAGATTATTATTATTATATCAAAAATTGGGATTTAAACGGAAATTATGTGGAGAGGGCATTATTTTAAATTGCTTAGGGTCTCAAGTTGAATATACAGTTCAAATGTGTAGTTTTGATGAGGTCGGTGTGATGTTTATTTAAATAATTAAATTGTTTAGAGTTTTTCTCGGTGAGGTAGTGTATTATTCATTTAAACAATGAAATTTTTTAGAGATCGTGTTTTCCATTGCAAGAACTATACATTCCCTAAGTTCCATCGGAATTTGCTTTTTTTCTTCAGAAAAATAATAATTAGTTAAAAAATATCTGATTTTGTAATATCATTTTTTTTTATAAAATCAGAGCAAATTCTAGTTTATATGTTCTCTCTTCAATTTGCCCCTTAGGACTTACAGATCTCGAAATCTTTTTAAAAACCAATCAGAAGCACGTTCTACAAAATTTAATTGCTTGTATGAACAATACACTAACCTCGTTGAAACTGAAAAACTGAACTGTAACTTCTCTTGACCTCCTGAATACATTAATGTAAGAAACAACCCTGACCAAACAATTCATATTTCGTACTTTTCAAGTTCTAATTTGACTCCATTAAGAAGACATTGAAACAGCTGAATACCATAACAACTCCTGTGTGTAAAGTACAATTTTTTAAAACTGCATGTTCATACCAAAGGACTACTTGATTACTTAAAACATACATTACGACAAACTACGTTTAATTCGATTAGTTCATTTAAGAGGTATTTTAATGTATATAAAGTTTTTAGCTAATTGAGTCGGGCATAGGCAGACAATTTGCCTTTTTTTGTCGCTAATTCGTTGTGCCAATGACAATTTTGTCGTTTTGAATTTAAAAATAAAGCAGGTACTTCGCTAACTTTATATAAAATCAGTTATGTCGATGATTCGCCAAACAAATCTTAAAATTCAATCATAATATGAAAGAGGTTATTGAAAGACTGAAGTGGTATGTTACAAGCAAAATTTATTATATAGAATTAAATGCAAAATTCTCAAAACTCATACCAGTCTATTCGGTTGTACAAGAAATTATGTTGGATCAAAAAACATCGTTGAATAAAAATTTATGTGTCAACTTTCAAAATTTTCCCAATGCGAGAGTACCTATTCTCGCAACTTAATACGAGAAACTGCTCCTATGAATCTTAATACTTCATATACCAAGGAAACTTCTGGACAAGCATTTTCTTTAATTCATTTAAATGTACAAGGCTTGAGTAATAAAATAAGTCAAATTGAACTGATGTCAAGTGAATACACACCTACATTACTATGCTTCACAGAAACATGGACTCACTGTGATTCAATATTCAATACTGCATGAATATTTCAGGTTATAAACTCATAACGAACTATTATAGGAAAAACTCGTGAGGTGGGGTGGCAATATATGCAAAAATTAACTGTAATGTCAAGGCTAAAGAAGTGTGCAAATTTGTGGTCGAGATGAACTTTGAATGCTGTATGTGCTGTATTGATAAAAACTATAAAATATGTATTATATGTATATATAGACCTCCTACAGGAAATGTGGACATATTTTTCAAAAATTGTAATAATATTTTAAGATACTTTTCATGTGATTTTAATAAAATAATTATATGTGGTTATTTAAATATTGACAACTTAAATGACTTTATAAATACTAAAGTACTCCATCATGACCTTTTTAACTCATATAATCTTAAATCTCTAATAAACATTCCAACACGCATCTTTATGAATAAGAATGGGAGAACATCCAGTACCGGCATTGATTTTATAAACACATATTGATACAGCCGAATGTTCTTGGCCAGTTTTTGATCCACATGTATCAAACCATACAGCTCAAATATTCAGTATTACCTCTAAGAAGCCAGTGGCTACTGCCAAATGTCGAGTTATATGGAAAAGGCTAAACCAGGAAGGTTGCCTGTAACAAACATTGGAAAATTACAAATGGGATTTTAGCTACCTCACACTCGATAAAAGCTTCTACACAGTAATTACAACTATTCAAAACTGTTATGATACAGCTTTCCCTAAAGTAATGTTGAAATCAGGTAATAATTTAAAAAGAATCCCATGGATGTCGGATAAGATCATACAGAGTAAAAATAATCTGAAAAATACCTATTGGCTATATCGACAACTAGAAACTAAAGAAATGAAAATAGAGTACAAAAAAATGAAGAAACAACATAAAAAATTGATTGTAACAGAAAAAAGGAATTCTGAATGCAAGAAAAGACAATATGGTCAGTTGTCAATAATAGCTTTAGTTTTATTGGCATTAATCAACAATGAGTTACTCCTGGTCCAATTAGTGATATTTAAAAGATCAGAGTTTATAAGACGATTAGCTGTTTCAAATTCTTGATAATCAAATGTCATATAGATACTAAGATCATCAGCATATAGGTGAAATTTGCAATAATTTATGGATTTACCAATATCAGCACTAAAAATTGAAAACAGTATTGGCCCAAGGATAGATCCTTGTGGGACTCCTGATCTTATTTCAGACGGTTCAGATATATCATATTTACCATCTCTACAGAGACGGACCATTTGACATCTATCATAAAGATAATTTTTGAACCAGTTAATTGACCTTATATTGAAGTTATAATATGATAATTTTGCCAGTAGCAAATCAAAGTTGATTGAATCGAAAGCCTTAGACATGTCCAAAAATACCATAGTTGTACATTTATTGTTGTCAAATCCAACCACTATATCATTAGTAATTTTAAGAAGAGCTGTGGTACAACTATGACCCTTCCTGAAACCTGATTGATAAATGGGTATTATATCATTATCATTCAAATACTTGACCATTTGAGCTTGTATCATTTTTTCCAATAGTTTAGAGCCAGCAGGTAACACACTAATTGGCCTAAGATCACTAAGAGATGGGTTCTCCTTTTTAGGTAACGGGAGTACCAATGCCGTTTTTCATATTGCGGGGGACTTCTCCCTTTTCTATAGAATAGTTAATAATATGAGTTAATGGATTGAGGCAATATGGCAAGCATAATTTCAACATTGTAATCGTAATACCGTCAACTCCCACGGTTTATGCCTTGTGTTGTAGTCATGCACTTCACTAAATGTTTGAAAGTCACTTAAATGCTGTTTGACATAGAGGGCATTTTCATAAATTATTAAAGAGAAAACTGTCATTATGTTTTAATTGTCTAAATAGTGGTTTACAAGAGTTGTAGTGGCTTTTCTGAAGTATTCCTCGAATCGCTGCCTTCTGGAGAATTAGAATTCTTTGGATATGGATATTAGCTGCGGCACCCCAAGACAATATTCCATATTTCATTTGAGAGTGGAATATGGCATGATAGCAGGAGAGTGCGGCTTCAGTATTTACAATAGTGGTAATCCTCCTGAGCATAAATACTATGGAGGAGAGCTTTTTACATAAATTGTCTATGTGGTTGGTCCATGTCACTGAGGTATCTATGTTAATACCTAAAAACTTACAGAATTGGTTACTAGTTTTATTTACCGAGAAAGTCATATTATCAGTTTTGTTTTCATTGAGGAAGAGTTCGTTATTGTTGAACCACAGTTTAGCTGTTGTAAGCACAATTTCACTGATATCTTCCAGTTTTGAATTTTGTGGAGATTTAATGCTGAAAGTGGTGTCATCTGCATACATTAGGGTCATTAAATTTATGCCGTTAGCTTTCATATTATCTGGTAAGTCATTAGTATATATAACAAACAGGAGGGGGCCCAGGATCGAGCCTTGGGGAACTCCTCGTCTCATTTATAATGGTGTGCTATTTGTTCCATGGCAGTGTACTATTTGAGGTCTATCTTTTAAGTAGGATTTAAGTAGTTGAAGTGCTAGTCCCCGTATTCCATAATATTCAAGTTTTTCTTCCAGAAGTGGGTGTGATACACAGTCAAAGGCGTTTGAGAGATCGATAAAAATAGAGTGGCGTAATTGTTTTTCTACAAAGGCTTCATATACATTTTCTATAAGTTTTAATATCGCATCCGAGGTGTTTTTATTTTTTTTTAAACCGTATTGCTCTGTGTAAAAATATTTATTGTGTTCCATGTATTCATACTCAGCATTATCATATAATATAATGGTATGGGGTGGTGTAAGTTTGAATCGTGTTCTGATAATGCAGACAAAACTTGTACGACTAATATTCAATTTGAAAAGGAAGCAGTCTTGTAGGGATGTTTTCCGAAAAAACAATATTCTAACTGTAGTATCAGTCTTTATATATAACAGTGCAATCTACTTAAGAAATAACAATACAAAGTTCCAAACAAATGCAATTAACCACACATATCCTACAAGAAATATGAATGCCTTAAGAGCTCTAAATCATAGAACTTCACTTTTTGAAACGTCGCCTAAATATTTGTGCATAAAAATTTACGTCTTACCGGCTGAGCTAAAAGATACCCAGAATATATATAAATTCAAGAAAGATTTGAAGGAGTTGCTTTTAGAAAAATGCTACTATCCATTAAATGAATTCTTCGCAGTTTAACAACTTCTGAATGTCGGTATAGGGAAATTTTTATCAATATTATTCTTATACATTTGTTTGTTCTTTTGTTTTATTATACTTTGTTTTATATGTTTATTTGTGACAATGTATATATCATATGTTATGTATTATGACGATTAAGCCTATGTTACTTATATTACAAATTGTTGCTTGTGCTTGACTTGTCCAATGTCATTCCTGTAATGACCCAAAAGGAAATAAAGATATATATTGAATAACAAATGTTCCACATTCTTGATAAAATAAAAAATTTCACAAGTAATTAAAATCGACCAAACGGCAAATTCCTAGACGAAAATCTCTTTGAATAGTTTGTTTCCTTCCCAGTTAATTCAATTGTTTTGCTAAGTTTTATGAGAAAATTCACAAATTGTTTAAAAAAATATGTTATCGTGGAAAAATCCAAATGATTATGGTTATTCGATTGAATATTGATCCAGGAATTGGCGGTTTGATCAATTATAATTAGTTGTGACTATTTTAATTTTGTCATGAACGCGGAACATTTGCCACTAATTTGCTGAATTATTCGTTGAAACTTGGCGAATCTTCTATTTAACTAGAGAGAAAACTTTTTTAATTTTTTTGAATAAATAAACAATTACAGTATCAATATTTGCACAAATAATTAGCGGCAAAATCAATTAGCAATTATTAAATATCACTTTTTGAAAACAAACATTTTTTGCAAATGCTTAATATAAAGTCAGCGAAACACCTTTTTTTTATTATTGAAAACGACAACACCATCATTAACACAACTAATTAGCAGCAAAATCGCTAATAATTTTCACATATTTATAATTTTTTGAAAACAAACAATTTTTGGGAATGTGTTTCACTAATTTTATATAAAGTTAGCGGAGCACTTCATTTCTTCTTTAAAATCCAAAATGACAAAACCTACATTAGCACAATTAATTAGCGACAAAATTAACTAACATCTTTCATGTATCATTTTTTCAAAACAAAAAAAAGGTAGCAAAGTACCTCATTCTTTTCAAAAAATTCAAAGCGACAAAATCGTTGTTAGCACAATTAGCGACAAAAGAACAGCAAATTATCCGCCTATGCCTGACTATTAGCAAAAAGTGTTTTGCTAACTTTATATACCTACATGATATTTTGAATTTTTATTCAAAATATCAACACAAAAACAGTCCTGATTATGTCAGCATAATGTTAATTAAAAAGTGTTATGGAGCTTTATCAGCTCCCTTATTAAATATGATAAATTTGTCACTTTTAACGGGTCAAGTACCAATGGATATTAAGGTTGCTACTATCATACCTGTTCCAAAAGTTCCAAATTCAATAAAGGTTTGTGATCTATGACCAATTAATATGATTAATTCCATGGCAAAAAATCTTGAAAAAATAGTTCATGAACATTTGGTATCTTTCTTGAAAAGAAATGGAATATTAACGAGTTTCCAGTCTGGTTTCCACAGCCAACATAGTTGTGAGACTGCTATACAATGTGTATTGCATGACTGGAAACTAAATTTGGAGAAAGACCACATTACACTTGCAGTATTTTTAGATTTACAACGTGCATTTGAAACGATAGAGCAAGGTTATTGATAAAACTAAAAAAAAAAAAAAGGTATTGTTGGAATTGCATTACTGTGGTTGATTAATTATTTGGATAATAGAACACAGAAATTAAAATTAAATAATATAACATTGTGAAATAAGTAATAATACTGGAATAGCACAAGGCAGTGTATTAGGCCCACTGTTATTTTTACTATACATAAATGACATTGTGGAGGTTGTGGACAATAATTGTAAAATACATTTATTCGCCTATAATACCCTAATTTATATTAGTGGTTTGAATATTGGAAATTGTTTCACAATGATAAATAACACCTTATAAAATGTTCACAGGTACTGCTGCACTAACTTATTAAAGATTAATGCTAAGAAAACTAAGTGAATGCCTATTGGAACAGGTATTGGTTTAGATCTGATAAGTAGAGAACAAACAATATATGTTGGTACTGATGAAATTGAGAGAGTTGAAAAAATAAAATATCTTGGGATAATGATAGACAAACAATTAACATTTAAAGATTATGCTAGCCACATTTGTAAAATTATAAGTTTCAAAATAAACTTTATAAGTAGAAGTAGTGGGTATTTGAGACACTGGGCCAGACTTACGGTATATAATACATGCATACTGCCCCATTTCAACTATTGTTCCTCAATTATATACCTTTTAAATAAAAATGAGTTAGATAGACTTCAAAAGCTACAAAAAAATAAATACAATAATAATAATTTACAATAACGTGATAAAAATTCTAATAATATAAATAGTATGACTTGGTACTGTAATAGCAGGAAAATAAAACAAACAAAAAAATGAGAGTGCAGGAAATTAGCCGCAACAAAATTTATTTTATAGTGCGCCACCTCAATGGCTCTCTTCTACGAAGCGGCCCACTGCATGGCCTAGCTCAAGCTGGTGTGGGGTTCCTTGAGCCCTTGATGTCACGGAATCAGAGATGGTTCACACACATACAGACAATTGGAAAGGGAAGAAAAATAATGAATCACTGGTTAGCAATTTATTGCAAAGCCTGGCAACAATAATTATTATAATCTGAAATGAATCCAGATAAGAATTAAAACATATTTACAAAAATGCACAAATAACATAAAATAAGCCTACTCATATATATATATATATATATATATACATATATAACTAACACATAACATGTATGACTAAATATTTTTTTAAAATGAACCAACCGGCTTTATTATATAGTACAGTATATTATGTACAATTGTTGATGAATAGAGGTAATTACGTGATCACGCAATGGGCGCTCCATAAATATACATATAGGAATTACATAAATGTGGGAAAATATAAACATATATACTTTTTCTCCTTCTTTTTCTATGCCAGTCTATTTAGATATAGTGATAAATGAATTAATCAAGCATCACAATTACATAGAATAGAAATATCACTTACATAACGTCACGGTAGTGCAAATATATGAACCACTGCTGCGATGGTGTGAATATCCAGATGATAGGTGTCACGACGCTGTAACTCCCTTCCAGCAGTGACCAAGGAAGAGCTGGGGGTGGTTCTAGATTGATGAACACATGGACACCCCCCAGACAGCAGGAACATCATCAAGCAGTACTCGTTAGAGAGTACAACAAACAAATGGCTTCTCTCATAAGCAAGATCCCAACAAAGGAAGACTTCCAGAACTTATTTGGAAGGGGAAGTGCTTATCCAAGAAGGAAGATCAAAAGGGCCGTAAGATTGCGGCTCTTCTGCGACCATATCGAATATAGGTGGTGGTAATTTCCTGGCCTCCAGGGAAGCCTTACACCACAGATCTAGTTTAACCTCCCAAATTCGACTACAATTTCGACCGCTGTGAACCGCACATAACAACAATTGCAAACACAAATTCACCTCGAAGTAGAAATCCCAGAAAAATAACTGGACACTTTACATACAAATAATAAGCATTGACCCTCGGTGTAACCAGGCTTAAACTCTCTCTAGGTGGCTCCTAAGTCTTTTTAGATCCAATCCAAGCTTCCAGAACAAGCAGGGAAACAGGAAATTGTAATCGCAGGGTTAAACCACTCATGCGTAGGAGGGACAATTTATAGAACATGCTGGCGTTAAACTGTGACGTTGCATGACAGTTTACTCGTGAGGCGGATTGTAAGCAATCGAGAAATTGACTGTGTGCCCTAAGACATTAATTCATCATTGTCAATATCACTAAACCAATTGACTTGCGACTTTTATAATGGGATCTCAAATATCTCTTAATATACAGAGTGGTTGGTAAATAGTTGGATTCTGTACCTTTTTTATGTAAACACACGCAATGGAATTTCACACGGGAAAATGAATCCATATTATCCGGGTGGTCCTCTATCGATTGCCAATCGGAATTATACACCGGTACCATATAACTATTTTCACTCATAACAATAGGAGTATGAGGATAATTTGGGATGTTCTAGACTGACTCCTATTCAGGACATGCTGAATATGTTAAAGTGGCTTTCGGTTAAAAAATATGTTACATTCTTTACTCTGGTCTTTATATAATAATAATAATAATAATAATAATAATCTCTTTATTTCCAACAGGTAAGCATCCAATTACAGGAAATACATGAAAACACATATCATTTATATATCAATAGCGAATAAAAAAGAAAAATAATATTGACACTTAAGTTACAAACAAAATTAAACCTACTATTCAGTAATAATTATATGACTTAATATACTGCCTAGACTGTCAAAATTAATATCACATAGACGGTTCGTTAAAATGGACGTAGTAATTCCTCTCGGCGGGTAAATGCCACCCTCCTTAAAAAACAAATATTTTAGTTTTTATATATAAAATTAAGAATAACTTAGCCCCCAAATATCTACATGTTAGTTTATAATATAAACGTACATAATCATAAAACTTGAACTAATCTAGACTTTCATTTACAAACATATAGAAAAAAATCGACTCAAGATAGTTTATTTTTTAAGGGATTAGGTGAGTATAATGACTTACCGGAGAATATTAAAACAGTACCACTTTAAATATATTCAAATGTAGGCTTAAAAAGTATTTATTGGATGAGTAAACATTTGTATTGTCTGTTGAAAATGTCCAGCCTAAATTTAATTTTAAACACCTGTTTCCTTTTTCGTTTTTTAAAGTCGTGTAATATTGATTGTTGTATGTTCAATGACTATTTTATTTATTAGAGTGAAATTTTATAGTGTGACAATTTTGTTTATGTGTTAATGGTATTTTTTTCTATACTTGTTTGGTATATACATTTTTTTTTAGTTTTGTTTTTATATATTTGAATTTATCGAGTAGTCTCACACATTTTTAGGAGGTATTACAAAACTAATGTAGCTATTCTATAGAGGATATGTTAAATTTTAAAACACTTTAGTTGATATTCTGTATGTACGTTAAATTTTAAAAAGCTTTTAAAGGCTGTTACTTTTATAGTAGTTACTATAAAAGTAAAGTTGAAATTAAAATGGATTTTGAAATTTAAATAAATTTGTTACAGGTTGGAGTTGCTTCTTTTGATAGGCTTTAAAATTTTAAAATGCGCTAAAATTTAACATGTAACTATGGAATATCCACTTTCAAAAGTTTAAAGTCTGTTAAAAAAGTACTGAAGCAGGTTAATTTAAAAATTATTTGTTTTAATTACATGTTACTTGTAGAAATAGTTGTTTGTATTTGTAGTAATTTATCTTATCTGTGATCTATTATGGGCATTCTGCAACAACAGAACTGTGTCATAATTTTAAGACACTTTTCATTTTAATAAATCTATAAGTCATTCAATGTCAATCTTGAAGATAAACAATTTTAAAAACTTTATTCGGTATGTCAATAGCAGGTGACAGTTTAATAATTCTGACCTATAATCTAAAACTATGTTAGATTAAAATTTAAGGCAGGACAATAGGCTGGAATTTATTGAATGTTAATATGATGAGAAATAAATTTCTTCTCTTTTAGTCTGCTTTTTGCTTAAATCATTCAAATATTTCTGTGAATAATATTGTTTGATGCATGAAAGACATGTCATAGGCAATACCGTTCTATTTTTCTCTTCATTCTAAATAATGTAATTTGGATAACGTTTTCATGGTTCCAAATGGAATAAAATATATGAACACAGTAATAAAGCAGCAGCAGTGAGATCAAGCCTGATCTGCTGATCCCAGAGCAATTAAAAATATTTCATATAATAGTAGAAGTAAAGGATATATTAGTTTTTGTGTGTTTTTAAATTACATATTTAATATCTACATATTTTTGTAAATAAACTGCTGTAATGAATTAACAATTCTACTCGCCAAAATTGATTTACTGACTAACTTCTGATATGTAAACAAGATAACATAATGATCGAAATATGTAAAAAAAAACTAATAATTAATTTTACACCTTTATAAAAGCACTGAAAAGTTGTTAAAACCTCAGATTACTTAACATGAACTTAAATGCAAAACATTGTTTTCTCAGTTAGTGACATCCAGCTTCTGGGTACTATACTACTATTTCGTTGAATTTCATTTATTAATTGATATAACTGGTATATTGCTGACAAGAACTTTAACATTTGATTATGAATATAAATAACTGCAATAGCTCTCATTAATAAAGTGTTCTATTCAACACATCCATGTCAAGTAAGAATCATGTGACATTATACGTGTATAATATTCTGGTTCTTACCTTCTAATAACTATTTAAAATAATCATTTTTACTTAATTACACATGTTTACTGGAATACATTGAACTAAACAGAAAGACATTGAAGTAAATTGTAATATAATTAGCATAATATTATCATACTAATTTTTCTACACGTCGCAGTTAAATGATGCTATAAATAATGTCAACATTTATTGGTATTTATGCTTTATTTTTAAACAGCAGCAAACAAAGTGTTGTAAAACAATTTTTTATAAATTTAATATTACTTAATAATATATAGTAGGTACATGTTGTATAAAATTTTCTAATCTGTAACACATTCTATTTCAGGCTGGAAGTTATACACAGTCAAAATTAAAATTAGTAAAGAATCAGGATAATGAAGGAGTCTCTCTGGCGGTACAGAAGAAAGGAGTTAATCTTGGAGTCCTCAAACATTCCCCGAAACATCCCCAGCAACATGCAAAAACACCTTTAAAAGCCACTATCACCGGGTTTAAAGTTTCTAACAAACAGGTAAATTCAAAAGAACCAAAGACCAAGCTTATACAGCCACAACCTATATCTAAACCAGTAGCATCGACCCCACCGTCGAAATCTAAAACCGTTCAGACTACGCTCACAAAAACTGCTCAAGTCGCTCCTAACAAGCCTAAACCGCCTTCTACCAAAGAAAAATCAATGCCAAGTAAAACACCTAAGAGTCGGCAACAGGAGCCTCCTCCACCAACCCCACAGCCAAAGCCACAAGAAAATATTAGAGAAAATGTGCAGAAAACAGTATTTGAACAATTAACGAATAGACTAAAGGGAAATACTGATTTAAAATTGACAGCGGATGAAGTTAAAAACATTTCAACAGAAATTGAATCACAGTTGTACAAATGTTTTGGAGACACAGGGCAAAAGTATAGAAATAAGTACCGGAGTTTGATATTCAACATTAAAGATGCTAAGAATCAGACTTTGTGGAGGAGAATATGTGAAAAATCGATTAATCCCTATCAGCTGGTAAGTACATCAGTTTAAAGTATGATACTATGAAGGGTAAGATAAGTTCTGACACAGTATTTCCCCTACCACCATCTCTATTGTAACGATAAACTTTATACATACCCATTCACAGAAATAGTATTATCTGAAATATTATGCAACCAAAATTCAATGATAAGAATTATATTGTAATTATATTGTTCTACTAGTATCCTGAAATCATAAAATTTAGTTATTAACGATCTGATATTTAAAATTGCAACGTCTTAAGTTGTTTTGTCCATTTCAAAAAACAAGTGATGACAAAAATGGGAACATAAAAGCATATATGTAAGTACTCAGTAAAATTAGTAGAACTAGCTGATAGCCACATATAAATTTTTCTAAATACGTAATTTCATTAGACGCATTTTTAGTCATTTTCACTTCTAAATTTTATAATTTCATGCAGACATCAAATTTTCACATAAAAATATTACCATTCTTTATCCAGAAATATTTCATTTTATTTTTGTTTTTATACTCCTTTGCTTTGAGATAAATTTTTTATTATATGCTGTAAAAAATTCGTTTATGTATATTATATTTTCTATATTGAACTAATTGTTTTAATGGATTATCTAAAGTCAGTTTTAGTATTTCATCTTTATAGCATTTTTTTGTAAATGAAACTGTTATTTTAGATGTATTTTTATCATTGCTCGAGCTGTACACCGACATTTATTAACACTAGAAGTCAAACTATAGTAGATATAACACTAGCAATGTGGCTTATATCCAGCCTAATCCAGAATTGGCATGTGCCTGATTGTGGAACACTATCAGACCACCAATGGATAAACTTTGAAAACAATCTCATCAAGGCACCCAAAAAACCATTCCGAGATCCCCCGAGATCCCCGGAGAACTGATAGAGATAAATATCGATGTCAACTCAGGGGGAACTTGGAAGGGGTTAATAAGAGGGTGCCCAGAACGAGTGGCGAAATAGAGCAACATATCAAAATCTTGCAAACAGCCACGAGACAACCTTTTGAAACATCCTGCTCCTTGAGGTCCTTGCAACAGCCCAATGAGGCCACCAAGTGGTGGTCTCAAGGGCTGATTGATCTCAAGAAGAAGGCTAGGACTTCGTTCAACAAAGCAAAACTGACAAGACAGGAATCCGATTGGGAATCATACAAAACCAATCTGAAAGAGTTTAAGAAACTAGTCAAACATTATTAAAAAAGAGTGATGGTACAAGAACCAGCGACTTTCGTGAAAGCCTAAAGTGACTCATGGACTCACTTCCCAGGATCTGTGATAACAGAACGGAAGGAGTGGCCAAACGACGGCGACACCCAACCCTCGGATTTGGATTGGCAAATGGCCAACCAAATAGTGAGTGAGGACAGAATAAGATGGGCAATACAGAGCTTGTCCCCTTTTAAGTTGCCAGGCATTGACGGTATTTATCCCGCCGTTATTATTAGCCGTTACTCGAGTCCGAGTATAAAAACGTTGCAGTCGATAGATTGTGTACAATAAAAAACAAGTAAAAGGTGTAGTCTATTGTAATTCCCATTCATCTACGGTGCACACGACTATGGCTATAGAGGCCAATTCGGGAGAGCACATGTCGACCGCAGTCAGGACAAACATAGACCTGGTTAGGTCTTGGATTCGGCCTTCTTGCAGCAACATTTCCTTGATAGCTGGCCACAACCCCTCGCCATTCGGTTCTGTCCGCCTGCAAGTTGTTCCCATTGCTCGTCTGAAATACCGCAGGATTTTAGATTTTCATGGACAGCGTCTTTGAACCTCTTTCGTTGACCGCCACGCCTTCTTCTACCGCTTATCAATTCACCATAAAGTGTACATTTAGGAAGGCGGTTATCATGCATACGATGAACGTGACCTGCCCATCTTAGGCGTGCTCTTGAAATAAGCACCTCAATTGGAAGGCTGTTTGCTCTCCTGAGTACTTCCACGTTTGATATGTGATGGAACCAATGGATTTTCATCATACTTCTGAGGTGTCTTTGCTGAAAACGTTCTAATTCTTTCACATGACGACGGTAAGTGACCCAGCTTTCACATCCATATAGCAGTGTTGGAATGACAACTGCTCTGTAGACAGCCATTTTCGTTGACAAAGCAAGGTCGTGGTTGTCAAATACTCTCTCTCTAAGTCCCCAGAGTGCTCTAGATGCAGCATTAATTCTATTGCGAATCTCGCTGTCCATGTTTGCTTTGTCATTAACAACGCTGCCTAAGTAATTGAACTGATCGACCACTTCAAGAGAATTTCCGTTAAGTGTAATGTCTATTTGGTTCACTTGATGAGGAGTTGACATAATCTTAGTCTTTCCAATGTTGATTTTAAGTCCCAAGGAATCATAGCTCTGGGCATACACATCTAAAAGTTCTTGAAGCTCTTCCGTCGTAGAGGCTAAAAGTGCACAATCATCCGCATACTGGAGATCACAAATGAATCGTGTGCGTGTCTTCGTGAAAGCTCTAAAGCGCCCTATGTTAAAGAGACCGCCATCAAAACGGTATCTGAGACCTATTCCTCTGACTGTCAGTTTGTTGTCAACAATAATTGTTAGAGCAGTGGTAAACAAATTAAAAAGTAGGGGTGCCAGGACACATCCCTGCCTAACTCCCGCCGTACTGCAAAGGGGACTGGATGAATTACTACCACCTGGTGAGAGTAGTATTTAGGGCGTGCTTAGCACACCTTTATATTCCAGAGACACGGAGGGAAGTGAAAGTTGTGTTCATCCCAAAGGCAGGGCGGATGAACTATACCACCCCCAAAGCCTATAGACCTATTAGCTTAACCTCGTTCTTACTCAAGACGATGGAGAAGCTATGTGAATGATACATAAGGGATGTTGGTGTAAAAGACAACCCTTTGCATCCTAACCAGCATGCATACACCCTGGGAGGATCCACCGACACCACCCTCCATGTAGTCGCGAGTCGGATTGAGAGATCCTTGGACAATAAGGAGTCCACTCTAGGTGTCTTCATAGACATAGAAGGTGCGTTCGACAGAATCACCTTTCCAAAAATTACAGTGGCCCTAGTAGAGAAGAACGTCCCCACGATCATGGGAAGCTGAATATCCAACATAATCTCGAAGAGAGCTGTACAAATCAGTGTGGGAGATGCTTCTGTACGAGGAATGGTTGGAGAGGCTGTCCGCAGGGTGGTGTAATATCTCCACTGCTATTGAGCCTCGTTCTTGATAGCCTCTTGTGTCGCCTCAATTCAGAAGGATTCCACACAATTGCCTACACAGATGATTTAATAATCATGCTTAGCAGAAAATTTGAAGGAGTCCTTTGTGAAAGAATGCAGGGGGCCCTAAGAATAATGGAAAAATGGTGCAAAGAACATTCCCTGTCTGTCAATCCAGGAAGACGGAGATGGTTCTTTACAAGGAAAAGGAAACTAGGAGCATTGAAGGCGCCTGCCCTCCTGGATACAACACTAAGTTTCGCATCAAAAGTGACATTGGGGTAACCTTCGATGCCAAACTAACATGGAATCTTCACATAGATAGAAGCCTAAAGAAGGCTTACATCTCTTATGAGCAGTGCCGCAGGACCGTGGGGAAAACCTGGGCAATGAAACCCAAAGTGATCATGTGGATATACACTACCATCATAAGACCAATGATAACCTATGGAGCTGTGGTTTGGTGGCCTAAGAGCAAACAGACTACAGCTAAGGTCAAGCTCAGCCAAGTGCAGAGAGTTGCTTACCTAAGCATAACCGGAGCTATGCAAACAGCGCCAATGAGAGCTATGGAGGTAATGCTGTGTCTGCCACCACTAGATATATATCTAGGAGAAGTGGCTCTGACAACAATGGTACGACTCAAATCCATTGACATACAATCAAATGTAGGCTGTGGAGAGGCCAGAAGTCGCCTGTGGAATGAGGCTGACAGAAAGACGCCTCTTCTGGAGGCGTACACTGATATCATTTGTCTTTGACAGACCCTACATAATACAGACGAATAGTAAGAATGAGGCTGCTGGCGAAAGTGTAATCAACAGATGGATCAAAAAAGAAGGATGGGGCAGGATGTGGAATATACTCCAGAAGTCTGCAAATTCAATATAAATGGGCTATGGATGTGCGAGCCAGCGTAGTACAAACGGAACTGGCGAGCATAACCACAGCTGCAAAAGAGATTGTCCGTAGACAAATTACGGGCAAAACAATCAGGATCTACACAGATTGTAGACAATCATTACTAGCCCTGAGAAGTTACAAAATTACCACAGGAGCAGTATGGGAATGTCACCAAGCACTTGCGGGTGCCTCCAGCATGAATGACATATTGGTATGCTGGGTGAAAGGACACGCACAGTTTAGTGGCAACAAAGTAGCCAACAGACTGGCTAAGAAGGCAGCAGGCCTAAGTATCTTTGGACCAAGCCCGGCCAGTCTGTTACCGATCACGGCGATAATACAAATAATTAAAGTGAACACCCACAATGAATTCAAGAAACTGTGGGATGAAACAAGCAGCTGACAGCTTGCTATGGAACTACTAAAATATCCCAACAAGAGTATAGCAATGGACTACCTGGCAATGTTCAGAAGGAACCTACGTTTTATAACGGGAATCCAGACTGGACACTGTCCGTTAAGGAAACATCTCCATAATATGAGATTAAGCGAAACACCTCTCTGTAGAGGTTGTGAACAAGAAGATGAGATGGTTCAACATGTACTCTGTGACTCTTCTGCTGTCTCATCAGTCAGAGAATCCATTTTGGGGGAACGTTGACCTACTTTGGCCGATGTAAGGGAGATGCCCCTAGGCAGCATCACCACCTATTTTGCAAGATTAGGTTGGTTAGATGCCTAGGCGAGGGTCTGCCTACAGGGAGGATGTACAAAGGGCCCAATGGGGCCTTAGTGCTGTTGCTCAATAATTTTCATTGACCACCCTCCCAATCAATTCCAGATTCCATTGCTCGACTGCAGGTGATGGCAACTATTTATCATACTCCTGTCCAATTTGACTCCTAATACCGAGCGCAAACCAGCTGAGTTGTCACTTGCATATTCTCCACTCTTTCAGGTTCCGATACTTCAGTGATTTCCAAATAATTTAATATGATTTTGTTGATCTGTTTTATTTAATTCGAGTTTAGATATTCATTCTTCTTTTGCAAATCAGCCACAACATTATTTCATTTAGTGACTTGGTATTTTAATTCACCAATTTCTTCGTGTTTTTCTAATGACCTATTAATGTTCTATTGTTTGGAAAGTATCTATCTAACAATTCCGTAGACATCTGATTAGTGACTTGTGTATCATCATATATCAATATGGCTCTTATTTTCTGCTGATAAATTAACTTCTATATAAAAAAGTCTATTTGACAGTCACATTTTTATCACTTTGCAAGCGATAAAAAAGGTGCATCGTTTTTTATCATTGATAAAAATGCCTGTTCCTCAAAAGCAGAGTACATCTATTAGTGGTACGTCACTTTAAAATCTGTACTGTCAGCTATAATTTCATATCCTCTCGTTAATTTATCTTCCCAAAAAACTCCAGTCTCGCTATTTTTTCATGTCAGTTTTTATTATAAAATCACTGATTGGCAAGGTTATTTCGTTACAAAGAGAAATTTATCTGATAAAAAGCTCTTGTGATTTTACTAATGCTGACAAAACATTGTGGGTTCCAATTTTTTCCTTGCAAAATTCACATGACCATGCGATCTCACCAGAAGTATAAGATGTTATCTTTTTCCTATATCCCTGCACAGTTATAGTGAAATTCTTGTTGCATATCTTACAAATATATATTTGACTTCATCCATTTATTACAACTTTTACCACAAGTCGACATATTGGGAACCACTGACTGTATATAATATATCCAGATAGATTTTTTTGTTATAAAGTTACGGTAGAACAACAATTCTATCAATTTATTTTATTTTATTTTATTTATTTATTTTATTACAATATCCAACAGATCAATGTCCAATAACAGGATAAGGGTAGATACCTACATGTATAAATACAAGAATAATGATATATAGAAAACAAAAAAAAAAACATAAGCAAGTAAATAGAAGGCAAACAATTTAGCAAAATTCAAATATATAAATAAAAATACAAAAACAATGACAGTAAAAACGTGAATAGAATACAAACAACTTATTATAATGAACCTAAAGATAGTAAACACATATGCGTATAAAATATGTAATTAGATATATTTGACAATCACAATTGCTTAATTTTTTGGATGTTGGTATTAAAAATATCTATTTGATTATTTACACTATTGTAGTTTGTGAACATCTGAAAGAGTGGCGATTGCACTAGTACATTTGTTCTGGGGGTAGGAATTGAAAATGTTTCACTGTGCCTTGAGGCAATACGCGGTACAACATAAAAAATGCTATTGGTCAGATCTTCACACTTAATATGATTATGAATAATTTTGTACAAAAAAATTATAGACTGAGTATTCCTTCTCTTTAGGAGACTATCAAAGTTAAAAGTCGATAGGAGAATATCTTGGGGAAATCCCTGGGAAGGATAGTGCCCGAGCGTTTTGAAATATAAATTTTTTAAGAAGCGCCGTTGAATGTTTTCGAGTGCAGAAACATGACAATTATAAATAGGATTCCATATAATTGAAGCGTACTCCAATTTTGAGCGTACGAGAGAGTTGAATACTAACTTGCATGAATCAATATCATTGAAATCCTTGATATTTCTTAAGACAAATCCCAGTGTTTTAAAGGAAGTTGTAACAGTTAAGTTAATATGGTCAACAAAGGTCAATTGTGGGTCAAATAGGACACCAAGATCTTTAATACAATTGGGTCTATTTAGAGGCGTATTAGAAATTTTGTAGTCAAATAGACAAGTATTATGTTTTCTACAGTAGGATACAACATGGCATTTGCTGATATTTATAAACAAATTATTTTCAATGCACCAGTTACTTATCTGGTGTAGGTTATTTTGCAGTTGTTCGCAGTCTGCTAGTGTGTTAATTTGACTGAATATTTTTAAATCATCGGCATATAAAAGGTATTTTGCATCAATTTTAGCGGCAATATCATTAATAAAAACTATGAAAAACAGAGGTCCAAGGGTGGAGCCCTGAGGTACACCAGATGTTTGCAAAAATTTGTCAGACTTATGGCCTCTAACCTGTACATATTGCCAACGATCAGATAAGTAAGACGTTACTAGGTTTAAGAAATCTGAAGATATACTAAAATGTTGGAGCTTATGCAGTAAAATGTTATGATCCAATTTATCAAAAGCCTTTGAAAAGTCGGTGTAGATAACATCTACTTGACCCCTCTGATCTAAGACTTCACTGATAAATTGTGTTTTGATAACCAGATTTGTTACTGTTGACCTACCAGAGACAAAACCATGTTGCTCAGGTACTAGACTGTTGTTAACATGCGCATATAGGTGATCATATAAAATAATTTCAAGAATTTTACTAAAATTGCAGATTAACGTAATAGGTCTATAATTAGTTATGTCATTAATGCTACCTTTTTTTAATATGGGTGTGATTCTGGACAGTTTCCATACTGCCGGAAAGGAACAGGTCTTTAAAATCATATTATATATAACACAGAGTGGAATTGCAAGTATTACGGCACAGTCGCGAATAAGAAACGCAGGTATATTATCGGGTCCCATGGTCATATTTGGTCGAATTCTTTTAATAGCCTTTACAACATCGTTAGAAGAAACATCAGTTATGTGTAAAATGCTGTTTGGAGCAGTACCGTCTAGATTGTCCGGACGAAAGTTCAAAGCAGGTTCAGAAAAGGATTTGGAAAACAAGTCGGCAAATGCTGAAGCAATTTCAAGGGAATTATCTATATCTTTACCGTTGTATTTCATGTTTAGTGGCATAGATGGAAGAGATTTCTTAGAGTTTAGAAATGTCCAAAATTTGTTTGGATTACCTCTTAATTCATTTTCAATTTTGTGAATATATTGCCTGTATGCTAAGTGGTTTTCAGTTTTGAACTCAGCTCTTAGTTTTTGAAAAACATCATAATTTACGGAACTTCTGCATTTTTTGTAAGTCTCATAAGCCTTATGTTTATTTTTTAATTTAACTATTAAATGTTTATTAAACCAAACTGGGTATTGGCGAGAGCATGCTTTCTTTTTTGGCACATGTTTCTCAAAAAGAAAATACAATTTAGAGTAGAATCCTTCCACCATGTCATTTACATCCTCTATATTATTTAAAAAACTCCAATCCGTTAATCTTAAGTCGTTATATAGGTTGGGAAAATTTGCTTTTCTAAAATTATAATCGTGATCATTAATTACAGGAAAATTTATAAGTTTCTCATTGCAATATATGTGAATCATTAATGCCGGATGATAGGCATCTTCAGATACAAAAGTATCTAGGGGTTTAGACACTTCACAATTTAAATTGGCCAGTACTAGATCTAGAATCTTATTGTTGCAGTTTGTTATATTATTATACTGAATAAGATTATAAAAACATGAAAAATTTTTAACCGACAAGGCTTTTCTGTCATAGGTACCTATGTGCATGCCAGCATATTCAGATATGTTAAAATCACCAATAACTAATAGGTGGCTATCATAAAGATAGTAGAATGATTCAAGTGCATCAAAAAGAATTTCATAGTCAGTTGCAGAAGTTTGAGGCGGAACATATAAAACAAACACGTATATCACAGACTTCTTAAAACAGATTTTGATACCCAAAATATCAATAAACTTAATATCATGAATAGTATCACATACTTTGTAGATGTCAATTAAAGAAACATGTATGTGTTTTTTTGTAGCTAAAAGAACTCCACCACCTCTGGTTGTATTAGTAGAATTGAAATCGCGGTCTTTGCGAAATACATTATATTTTTTTAAGTCGAATAATTCGGAATCGTGCACCGTATCATTCAGCCATGTTTCTGTAAGTGCAATGATACTATACTGGTTGTCTAATGACCCACAATTGACAAATATGTCTAAGGTTTTACCTAGCACACTACGGCAGTTTTGGTAATAACACAAAAATGAGGTAGGTCTACGTTTAGTGGAACTGGAATTATTTTGGGGGATATTGACTGATTTTTGACCATTTACATGAGAAGAATCATATTTAGTTTCTTTCTTAAAGTGCATTTTAGTAATTATATTAGACTTTTCAGTACTTTCTTCATTTATGCTATATGAAAATCCTCCGCCACATCTTCGTGCACATTTTCACTATCGCCTACACTTCCATGACGATTTGGTTTATCCAAAAACCGCTCACCTTTTTGGAAGTCGAACCTGTCATAGACTACCCCTTTTGGCCACAGTTTCGAATCATATATACTGTCTGAAAATTTCTTATCGAACCCTATTAAATAACAGTTGTTATCCTTAGTTTTATAGTAAGTATCCAACCACTTAACACTAATATCTTCTTCATTCTCCACTTTCAACTTATTTTTTAGATATTCTTTTATTTTTTTAGAATCTGCATTGTCTTTAACTCTTTTTATTATTAACCAGTTCTTTTTGTTTTTCCTTACTGCACTTCCTTCAAAATCATTCACACCGGTTTGATTGTCGTCTCCTGTACCAATGTTGCCTCTTCTTCTCCATTTTTTCTTGTTCTTAACGTGAATAAATTTATCATCATTTGGTTGGTCATTTGAAGAGATAATTACTGATTCGCAAGCATTACTTGCATTTGCACTAATGGAATTATCGACTTGTCCCAAATTTATTATTTTATTTGCTATTTCCCTTTGTGCTTGTTCAATTTCATAGCAGCTTTTAGACGTACTTGGTTTATCAGTTCTATTTGTCACAGATGACGTGCTTGTTTTACGAATATTTGCCTTTGACGTTATCGTTTTAGGTGTGTTTGAAATTGACCGAATGGTTACTTTATTTGTAGTATCTTTACGTACTTCTATGTTTTTCTCCGATGCATTTACTTTTGAACAACCATGTGGATTATTAATGTGAGAGAGAATATCAGTTTCAAAAACTTGCAACTGTTCCTTTATATACTTATGCATTTCTATATCCTTCTGTTCAACCAGATTCTGAAGATCTTCAATTTTTTGCACGTAAATCTCATCCATTTTTATTATTTTTTCATTAAGCACTTCCAAAAGTTTTTTAATTTCTTTACTAATTACATTCTCATTCGGTTTCATAACACATTCTGGACACAAATAGGTCATCCTTCTTTGAGCTAATTCTATCACCTTTACTTCACTAGATGATAGTTGTGAGCATCCTTTACAAAGATGTACTTTGCATGTGTCACAAATAATTGGTTTTTTGGAATCAGCTGAAATTGTTGCTTTACATTTGAAACATTTATTATCCATTTCACATAAGATATTTATATCCCATTCACTTCTAAGTCATAACTACGCCCCTGGAATTGGTTTACAGTTTTTGCAGACTTACAATTTTATTATTTTTGTGACCTTTTTTGGATTGGTCTATTAAAATTTATTATGATTTTGTTTATTATTATTTCACTATATCTTTAATATTTTATAATTCAGTTTGTTATTTGAAATTACACTAAAATACTTAGATTTTTAGCTCACTTTTACCACTAGAAAATTGCCAATTTACTGGAGCACATGTGACATTCATCATTTTCAAATATAATATAATATTTTATAGATGTTATTGTCTCTACAACTGATTTTACTATTTAGTATTCTCTTGTGTTTGATTAATTTTTTGTTTAAATTTCCTTCAGGTTAAGAATAATTTTCCATTTTTCGAAAATTTTAATTTTTTCTTTTAAAAGTCCATTTATTTCCACAAATTGATCTTCGTCTGCTAAGGAAAAATTTTGCTTTTCACAGAACCTTTTGTTTGTTTGTTTTTTTGAATAGCTTGTATAAAATATTTATATATTTTACACAAGGCTTTAAACTCTCTCCACCATTTTTGGTCATCTTTAAATACATAATAGAGAGAATTATACGAGCTTCAATTTCTTATACTACATCTTATGTCAGAATCCTAATATTTTTAGACATTCGTAGAAACACGTTTTTAGAAACCCTTAATAAATGAGTATCTGCATCACAACGGAAATTATTACAAACAACAGTATTAACCATTATTATATATAACCAATGGCACTGCTTAAAAATAATGACCATTCTATTTACAGATACAGGTTTATAAGGCTTAAAGCTAATAATTGTTTATGTGGTTTCTAGGTTAGGTTGTCACCTGATGATCTAGCTAGTCAAGAGTTGGCAATGTGGAGAGAACAGGAGGCAAAACATCAGTTGGATATGATCAAAAAATCAGAATTGGAATTGCTTAATTGTAATAGGCAGTATGTTCTGAAAACACACAAAGGTAAAGTTTTTCCGCAATATTTTATGGGGACAATTTCTTTTACTGTTAAAATGAAGTATGGATAATCTCCTTAAAGTTGTATTGGTTATATCTTAATCTAGGAAATATAGCAGAGCAAGTCGATTTATATGTAATAATAATAATATATTCTATTTTCATAAGACTGGCAAATACAAGTATAGAATATTGTCATAAAAAAGTACAGAGGAAATAAAAAATATATAAAAGAACAAGTACAACAAAAATAGAAAATGTAAAACAATAAGATACAAACATACAGACATCATAATAGGTGATCACAATTTAAAAATTCTTCAATTGAATAAAAACTGTGTTTTTGCAGCATATTACGAACACTCGACTTAAATTGACTTAGAGTAGGTAAAACCTTCAATGAGATAAGTAATTTGTTAAATATTTTAACGGCCATGATCAGTGGCCCATTTGCTGATGCAGACATAGTGTGCCTAGGTATTTCCATATTAAAATTAAGTCTAAAATTGTACAGTGAATTAATTCATGTCTCTGGTGAGCGTAAACTTATCAGGATGAGACTTAACATAGCAAACACAATTCAGAATATATATATTGATAACAGTTAGAAGATTTAATTGCTTAAACAGGTCTCTGCAGGAGTATCTGGGGCTTTTGAATGTCATTGTTCTTAGGATTCTTTTTTATATGATTAAAATTTCACTAATTCTTGTACAATTTCCCCAACATAAGATACCGTAATTTAGTCTGGAGTAGACATAAGCATAATAATATGTTAACAAAACTTCAATTGTAACATAATTTCTCATTTGCCATAAGACAAAGCATGTTGTTGATAGTTTTTTTAATATTAAAACAACCTGGGCACTCCATGTTAGTTGTGAATCTACACATAAGCCAAGAAATTTAACATGTGTACTCTATTGAATACTACTTTTGTTTATTTTTACTAATACACTTTCATCCAGTTTTGAGTTCATTTAATATGAAGCCAGTATACAGACAGTAATTTTTCATTCTGTGAATTACATTATTTGCCAAGGTACCTAGATCATTAAAATTATCCGAAGTAACTGCTATTAAGGCGTCATCTGCAAAAAAAGATACAAAACCACTTGGAAAATAGGAGAAAATAACATTGATAAAGGTGATAAATAAGAGAGGACCCAGTACGCTCCCCTGGGGTACCACCTTGCAAATAAGATGCAAGCCAATCTAAGGCAGGCCCCCGTATACCATAATTGTACAATTTATTGTTAACTGTGTCAAGCGCACGTTTTAGGTCGAATAAAATACACACCGTTTTATTTCTATATTCAAAATTCTCCAAGATAAAGTTGTGCACTGTCAAAATAGCATACTGAGTTGATAATTTACTTCTAAAACCAAATTGGTTATTTGATGAGATTTTTTTCTGATTCCAAGAATTTTGAAAGCATTGCATGAAAAGCATTTTCATATAATTTAGAGAGAGCCGAGAGTAGGGCAATTCCTCTATAGTTTGTGATTTGTGACATGTCATCTTTTTTGTGAATTGGGACAATAAGAGCTTTTTTTAAAAGTGTTGGGAACATACCGTCTTGAAAAGAAATATTAATAAGTATAGTAATACAGTTAGCAATGTGATCAGCAACTTTAATTAGTAGAGAACAGGGTATTTCATCATAGCCTGCAGACTGCTTGTTGGATATTTTAATTAGAATTGTTCGTACTTCTTGAAAAGTAATAGGAAATAAGAAAAATGTCTTTTCTCGAATTTCAGAGGCAGCCTGCTCACTGACAGGCAATTTATTAGTTAAATCGTTTACCGAATTAATAAAATAATGATTGAAAGCTTGAGTGGCATCCTGGTGATTACTGATATTGAGCCCTATTTCATCTACTAGGCATGATGGTATATTATGAGATTTTTTGTTGTTTACTTGACTGTTTATTATTTGCCAGGCTATGGTAGATTAATTACTAGAGTTTAATATTAGTGAATTATAATATTTTTTTTTAGCTATTTTTATATGTAATGAATGGTTTTTCTTTAGGATATTATAATGAATGAGAACATTTTCGTTCATCGTTTTTTTTTTATACATTTTGAATACATCTCTGATAAATCTACCTTCATCAATTAATTATTGAGTTATCCAAGGTTTACTGGAGTTAAACTTCTTATGGTTAACAACTGCTTCCAAAGGGAAAGCGCAATCCAAAAGCTTAAGGAAAATATAGTAGAAATGTTCAAATTTAGTGTTACTATTTGCTTCAGCATTCAAGAAATCCCATTTTTCAAAAGATAATAAATGGTTAAATTTAGCTAAATTATTTGCATCGTTAAAATATCTTCTGAACATAGTCTCAGAGTGAACCTCCTTTTTTCCAATATGATCATAATTATAAGTAATATGCTGCAAAAAATAATCAGAGAAACCACAGCATACAACAGTAGGATTTAGCAGTCGTGAGTCAATATTACATAAAATATTGTCAATAATAGTTCTGGAGTTGTTTATAACGCGAGTATACTCAGTTATACATATATTGAGTCCAAATGATCTAATTAAATTAGAAAATTCCTTATCATGCCTATCGATACATTTATCATCTAAATTTATATTGAAGTCACCACAAATAATGTTAATAGTGTTAGTGTTAAGAGCTACATTTAAAAGATCAAACATACAGTTTAAAAACTTGTTGTGGTTACAATAATCTGGAGCTCTATAAATGCACCCAATTATTAAATTATTTTTTGTATTTACATTAATTTCTGTTAAAGCGTATTTGAAGCAGGAATCCACTCTTTTTACTTTACACTCTCTTGCAATGATATTGAGACCCTTCTTGACAAATATAGCTACACCTCAACTGGAGCAACGACAGTAGTAATCAGCTAGAATGTATGGGTATAAGTTTATTTGGATAATTTCATCGTCCTTATAGTGTGTCTCTGTGATGCAAACAACATGGGCGTATTCTAGCCCTTATAAAAGAACCTCAAACTCGGAAATTCTATTTCTCAAACTTCTGACATTTAGATGACAAATAATGATGTTCTGTGCACCAATGTTAGCGGATTGGGTTGAAACTTTGACGTGCACCTGACTTAAGGAAGATTTTTCATGATAATTTTTTACATTCCAGAGTCTGATTAAGTGATTTGAATCAAGTAAACATGTCTAGCAGTAGTAACAACTCTTTTCGGTGCTCTGCCTTTATTGGCTATAAATGTTGTAAAACGAAACCATTTATCCATTATATTTGCGTAAAGTGCTTAAATGTCTTTCACAAAAGTTGTTTGCCGAAACATACAAAAAAGATTCGTATTATCAAAGAAAACAAAATAATATGCTGTGAAACAGAAGAAGATATATATTTAAAGGATGACGACGAAAAAAGTATGTTGGAAAAAACAATCAGTGAACTTGAAGAAGATAGTCATATCAAAAATAATTACATACAAAAATTAAAAGACGACAATAAGTTATTTATTGAGGATGCAATTAGAACGAAAGAAGAAATGATTGACTAGATAAGTAAGCACGAAAAAACAATACTGGAATTAAAAGAACAAATCATCGAGTTAAAAAGATGTATAAGTAAGTCAAATACAATAACAAAAACCACAAGTACACAGACTAATAAAAACAGCAGTAACTCTTCCACAACTTCAAATCAAACATTAGCAGAATTAAATAAATATACCACTTCATTGATTCATACAAATAGCCATGGTAAAGTAGATATGCATATACAGGATGTATCGAAGAATAGTAAACCTGAGATAACCTATCTAAACAAAGCAGAGACGAATCAAGCAACACATGGTCTAGGAGTAAATATACAAGGGGTATCTAATAGCACTGTAGAGAAAAACAAGATATTAATACTAATTGACGAATGTGGTAGAAAAACAAATAGGCTAATTAAAAAATACAGAGATTTAGACTCTTATGATATAATGTCCATTATAAAACCAGGTGCATTGCTAAGCCAGATAATAGAAAATTTGGACGTATTATGTAAGAATTATACTTTGAATGACTTCATTATTATAATTGCTGGAACCAATGATTTAAACAAAAATTGCACTCCTTCCTTCAGATTTATATGTAATAAATTAAAGCTATGTACACATGCAAATATACAATTTGCATCTATTCCATATAGAAAAAATAGTTTCTTAAAAAACAAACACATATACAAATATAATCTGAAATTAAATGAATTCTTAACCAGATTTAATAAGTATGCAGAAGGAAACATCTCGTACCTAGAGATAAATCCCACTGACACGCAAATATATAGCTGTGAATCCTTGGCCCTAAGTATAAGAAATAGTGTACATCGTGCAAAGTTTTTTCCAAAAAACAATTTGAAATTTATTAACACCATATGCGAAGAAGGACTACCACCAAGGGATAGCACCGCAGTATTAAACGTGAGTGACTCAACAGCAGAAAATTATAACGGTGATAGACTTGTATTAGGTCACATTGAAACAAGCGATCTGAGAAATAGTTTGTCATTGGGGCATGAGATTGTAAGCACTCTCTCAGCACAACATCACTCAGACCTGCAAAGTCAGCATAGCACAAAAAATTTTTTATACCCCAGACTCTCACAAATGATAACCTTCGAGTAAATAAAAAACAATTTAAGATAATGCACTTAAATATACAATGTTTAAAAAATAAATGTAATTCTCTTGAGTCGATTCTGTTATGTAATGGCTTTAACATTGCTATGATCAGTGAGCATTGGTTAAAAGATGAAGAGATAGACTTATATCACTTAAGTAATTTTAAATTAGCTTCTAGTTTTTGTAGATGTAAATATATACATGGTGGTGTGTGTATCTTTGTTCGAAATGATATAAATTATACAAAAATTGATTCCATAAATGAATTAAATAAGGAAAAACACTTTGAGAGCTGTTGTATAAACATACCAATTTTAGAATGTATTGTGGTTACATTATACCGTTCACCATGTGGTGATTTAAACATATTCAAAAACAACCTATATTATGCTCTTCAAATGTTATGTGAATCAAATAAGAACAGTAAATTGCTAATTGGTGGTGATTTTAATGTTAATTTTCAGGGTGATTCAAAAATCTCCAAGGATATAATTGATATCTTCTACTCTTTCGGTTTGGAAAAATGTATTTCAGAGCCCACTAGAGTACAAGGAAAATCTCACACATGTATTGATAATATTTTTGTCAATTTTGAAATCACTGACGCTATTGTAATAGATTATCTACTTTCTGATCATAAATCTCAAATAATTAAAATTATAGATAAACCAAAAAAAAACAGACTCAGTGTATAAAACTGTATTCAACAGAAGCGCGGAAAATAGATTACGATTTTCTAATTACTTAATTTCTGAAGACTGGGCAGAATTGTACAATGAACAAAATTTAGATAAAGCTGTTGACATCTTTTATAACACAATTTACTATTATCATGATTTATCCTTTCCTCAAATTTCTGTTAAAATCCAACATAACATTAATAATACAGTTTTTTTAAATCCTGAGGTAATATCCAAAAAAAGAGAAATTAATCGACTTAATAGTATCGTAAATATGTTACCAAATAATTGTGAAAAATTAAGAGACGAATTAAAACAAAAAAAATATGATTATGAACAACTTATCATTAAATTAAAAAAAGAGCAAGCAAACAAGGAAATATTTGAATCAAATAACAGACATAAAACAATTTGGAAGATTATCAACAAAAATACCGGTAAATTCAAAAATAAAATAGAAAATAATTCAATATCCCCGGATGAGTTCAATACCTTTTTTACAGAAATAGCTGGCAAATTATTAAGTAATGTACCGAAATCTAATTCAACCTATATGAGATATTTACACAATAGTGGCAATAGGAGTAATGGGTCAATATTTCTGTATCCCGTCGAGGAGCTTGAAGTGCAAGATATTTTAAGATCATTAAAAAATTCTCAAAGTACCGACCTGTACAACCACTCAGTGGATATGTATAAGGAAAACCTAATGTCTTTGTCAGCGCCAATAACTTATATAATTAATCTTATAATTGTAAAAGGAATATTTCCAAATAAATTAAAAAAGGCAAAAATTATCCCTCTACTGAAGTCTGGTGATACTGAGGATTTATCTAATTATAGACCAATAGCGTTACTTCCAATCTTAGCCAAAATATGTGAAAAAATTATAGCTATAAGAGTAATTAATTATTTTGAGTCGAATAACATCTTCACGGACAGACAATTTGGATTCAGAAAGGGTAAAAACACGTCAATGGCAGTGTGGGAACTTGTTAATTTTATTAGTGACGGCTTTGAAAACTGGAACTCTACGTTGGTATTTTTCCTGGATTTGAGTAAAGCGTTCGATTGCGTTTCCAAAGATATCCTACTCAACAAATTAGAATTTTATGGTTTTAGAGGTGTGCCACTTAATCTAATGGCATCTTATTTATCGAACAGATATCAATGTGTGTTTTGCAAGGACAAACTTAGTAACATATTGCCAGTACAACACGGCGTTCCGCAGGGTAGTGTATTGGGGCCACTATTATTTTTAATATATATATAAACGACTTACCGGATGTAATGTCAATATTCACGGTTCTTTTTGCTGATGATACCACTTTTGCGAGACAATTGAAGAATACTGGCAGTAATGTTGCCGACTCCAAAATTGATATCATAAATACAGCCTCTGACTGGTTTAATGCAAATAAGTTATGCTTAAATACTAACAAAACAAAGACAATACTCTTCTCTACGAAGAATATTACCTCAGAAACTGTAAAATTCTTAGGCCTAACTTTGGATAGTGGCTTAACTTGGCATTCACATATAAACGAATTAAACTCAAAATTATCAAAAAAATTATATGCCATTAGACAGATTAAACACAGGGTGAACTTAGACGCTGCACTTATTGCTTATCATGCACTATTTCATAGTGTAATGACATATGGTCTGATCAACTGGGGTACATCTAACCAAGTTCAAAGTGTTTTTATTGTTCAAAAAAGAGCTATCAGAACTTTAGCGGGTGTGAATCAACTCGAAAGTTGTAAACCATGGTTCATAAAATTTAACATAATGACCCTACCATCAGAAATTATTTATTGTCATTTAATTCACATAAAGGTACATTTAAACGAATACACTAAGAATGGTGAAAATCATGAATACAACACTCGACATAGAAACAACTTACAAACACCGTACCAGAGGTTGACATATACAAAACGAGCTAACATTGGAATCAAATTATTCAACTCTCTTCCAAAAGATATTAAAGAGTTACCATTGAATAAGTTTAGAATAAAATTAAAACTACACCTTTTGGCCAATGCGTACTACAACTTGTCAGATTTTAATTATAGGTAAACCTATAACCTATTGTACAGTGTTACAATTCCTAGGTTATCATTTGTCAAGTGCAACTATTTTACTTATATTTACTTAGGACTATATCCTAATGATATTTCTCATGTCTAATTATTTTAATGTTCTGTTTTATACTTCTACTGCATGCATATATCTTATTTTATATTATATTTTTATCTATATGTTGTTACTAGGTTAGTGCTGACTTTTTTAGGACCATATCCTAAAATATACTATATATATATATATTAATGTTGAGGTATGTTTACACATATATTTATTTTTATATTTTATAATTTAGTTTTTTCACTATGACATGTCAAAACACCACGGTGTAATTTTTATGACTAATAAAATTATTATTATTATTATTATAAAAATCATCACTTTGATTTTTCAAATAATTTCGATATTTGTTAAAATCGAAACGCTTATAGCCAACACCTCTGGGCCAAAAGTTTTTAACTATATAGTTCATCTTTTTCATCTAGTGGAGCTCCTATCATAAAAACTTCATTTTGATTTTCTTTGGTTTGTAGTTCTTTTACCGAAAAGTCCTCCGTGAAGTTTGTTGTTGATTTGTGTTTTAAATACTTTAAAATTGCATCACATGTAATGTGCCTTTTTACTCTGTTTACATAAAACCATAATTTCTTATTAACCCCTTCAAACTCAGAATTCTCCCCACCATGTGAGACAGTTGCATTCCCTATGTTTTTCTTAAGATTTTTATTCTTTTTTCTTTTTGTCATCACTTCCTGGAACTCAGGATCGTTTTTATTTTTAGTAATAGATACAAGCTCGCCATGTAGCTTTTGTTTGCTTACATTTTTGTTGATATTTAAATTTGAGTTGGCAGCTTCACATGCCACCAATTATTATTAAAGTTATTTTGGTTTAATACTTCACTATCTTGTTTTTTGTTAAGTTCCTTTTGCATTAAAACTGTACTATAGCTCAAATATTTGTGTACACTTGCATTTGTGTTTACATTTTTTGAATTTATGTTTCTTTTATCGTGCACGTTTTTTAATTGTTTTTGTAGGTCTTCTATTTTTTCTTCAATGAGTTTCTTATTTTCTGTTAAAAGTTTATTATTTTCATGTAATAATTTGTTATTTTCTTGTGTTTCATGAATAATCTTTATCAGCATGAATTTTCTATTTCCAGATTTATTTGAGTAGAAAGTTTGGTGTTTTGTTCATTTACTGATGTTAGGTTATTTGGTTGACAGCATATGATTCTAGTTTCGCTAATAACTTGTACAGATGATATAATTCTTTGTAGGCAGGACCTATGGAACACACTGCCACAAGTTACACACACTGCACTCGCATTTAGTTTATTTTTACAACATTTATAATACTTTTTGTTAGGATCTTCATTACTGACATCTGACTCTGGAGAAGCCATCTACTCCCTCCTACTTTCAACACACTTATTTATTCACTGCAATTCAAGTAAACTTTTGGTAATATGCCACTGTTAACTGTTTCTACTCATCCAAAGTGATTGTGTCAAGATGGCTATTCAAAGAGAAAAAAGACGCTATGCCATCATTTAGTTTCTACACTTCACACTTGCCAAATTTTCGTTGACAGATTTTTGTTTGTGAATGTCCAAACTGTAAGACGAAGTTTTTAATTCCTGACCAAATCAGTAAATCTAATATTCTTGAATAATAACAGTATCAAAAATTAATTTTGACCAGACATTATTATAAACGTTGATCATTTTTCTATGCAATTCCACGCTTACCTGATTTTATTTGTCAAAAATTAGTTTGAGTAACCAATAAACAAGGAGTTTACAAACACCTAATATTTTATGTAAAACTTTTTGAACGGCTAGCGAACTAATGTTTATATTAAATTTAGCTTTTGTTTGGTTTTAATGAGACGTTCTACCTCTAATTTGATATTGGACACTGGTGGACTAAATTATGTATATTTCGTTGTATATCAATGTCATCTATTTTGATTTTTTGTTTTTTTTTATTTGACAGGGGAGCAAGTGCTTGAGGATGACCGTGCAGACAAAGTGGACAATACAGAAGTTATTAAAAGTTTAACAGAGGGTTCTACATTAGACTCTGGTGAAGCAAAACGAGACCATTCCAAGGAACGAGACAAGAAGGGTAGTTCAAAGCACAGTCATAAAGATAAAGACAGGGACAGAGATAGGGACAAAGAGAAGAAATCAAACAAAGATAAAGAACATCGTGGCCATAGATCTTCTAGTAAAGATAAGGACAGGTAAGCATGATGAATAAGAAACATTCTATTTTAAATCCATTTTTACTAACATATATTTGTTTTCATTAATATTTAGAGACAGAGATAGAAGTAGAAAACGATCTCGTAGCCGAGATCGAAGCTCGAGACATAGTGATCATAAGAAAAGATCAAGGTCAAGGGACAGAGACAGAGATAGACACAGAAAATCATCACATAAAAGTTCACGACACAAAAAGGACATTATATCGACTACCGAAAAGCTTGATAAGAAATCCAAGGAAATTCTTGAGCAGCTTGTCGATAACAAAATTGTGCCACCTCTGGAGGATCGCCTTTGGAAGCACGTTCCACAAGAAGATATTTTGCCAGGTAAGGGTAAGTGTTGTAATTCAGTCTGTGACTGTAATTTATAATTATGTATTGCATGTCAGTATTGAGAAACTTAACGCAGCTGTGAATGATTCAGCAAGATATAGTATGTCAAGAACTTTTTATTACGGTACCTATTGCTGATATTATGGCTGACGTAGGTCATGCTTCTTCTAATTGCTATATGGGTATTGAATTTGTATATAATTCTTTGGCATATTGCTAATATAAACAAAGAAGGGTAGAAGCCCCAGGACACAACTGTATGGTACTTCTCTGAAGACTTCCAATGATTGACTTCTTTTATTACTAAGCGAATTGAAGAAAAATTTTACAATAATTTCATGGCTTAAAATTGTGCTTCCACATATTAAATTTTTTCCCCATCAATTTGTTTCTCGTGCACTAATCGAAGGCTTTGCTCATTCTTTGTCTGTCTTCTTACAAACTACGTGTGTTCTCTAATTCTGCCATTTCCTAATTGTACTTTTATATATCTAGCATAATACCATAAACTGTAATATCGAAAACATTGATATTCTGATGGTTTTAATAACAGATTTACAACATTTTTTATTCATTATAAGTGAGAAACACTACTTTTACAGCAGCACCTGAAAGTGACAGCGATCATGAGCCCTCATCCACCGTAACTATCCCAACTCCACCAAGAAGCCAGGAAAGTGACGAATTTTCAAGCAGTCAGGCGTCCAACGAAACTAAAAATAACTGTAAGTGAATAATGCAATTTTTTGAATTACTAAAAACACGTTTTTTATATTTTATTATTTCTTGTAGTATCAATTGTTGATAAAGAAAAGGATTTGAGTCCGGTAGAGGAAAGAAGCACATCCCCTCCACCACAAACTCACCCGGCAGAAATATGGAGGGGAACCATTAACATGATTGATGTTGCACAAATATCTATAACTGCCCATGAGGTATCAGGTGAGTACAAATTATCTAAATATTTTTTGACGAATTAAATGTTAGTGAATCTGACAAAACCGTTACATTAATTTTTAGGTGACTGCACAGGACTAGGTAAGGAACTCCAAGATAACCTGGATATTGTAGGTCGAATATCCCCCGACACTGTTTGGGATTACATAGGAAAAATGAAATGTTCAAATAGCAAAATTATCTCATTACTAAGGCTAAATGCGACAAATATAGAAGAGAAGATGCCTTATCTTGCACTCTATAGTTATTTGAGCAGTCGCACTAGATTAGGTGTGGTGAAGAGTGTGAACAAAGCCGTTAAAGATTTTTACATACTTCCTTTGGCACCACAGAAACCTATTCCTCAAGCTTTGTTGCCTCTAAATGGACCAGGTAATGTCTAACTCAATTTAGAAATTATGATCATTAAAAGTACGTTTTGATAGGATTTGAAGAGTCTCGTCCTGCCCTCCTGCTTGGCATTATAGTGAGAGACAAGCGAAAGCGACCCTATGCAGAGCCTGTTGTATCTCCCGCAGTGCTTCCGAAGAGGGTTAAGGTTGAAACACCACCTTTACCTGTTCCACCACCTGTAGTTCCTCCTCGTTCGTACACACCACCACCACCACTTAAAGATCCAAGGCTGAAACTTCCACTACCACCTCCGCTTCCTGCTTCTGCGGGTGACGAAGATGGTAAGAAACTATTTCACATCCATAGAACTGTAAAACATTTTTATTCGAGATCAAACTCAATTAGACTTGAATTTCAAAACTGGTAGTGAATGAACTTTGAAATTGTCATTCGATTCATTATTATACTGAAAGCTCTCCTGTAAGGTCTTTTAAGATATATATATATTTTATACCGGGTGTAACAGGATAATTGTATATTTCAAATATAATTTTTTATAATATGGAGAAATTGTATCAAAAGCGCCCTTTGCAAATTTGCAGTCAGATTAAACGTTGCCAAGAAAAATTGCATTCAGGTTAATTTTAGATTCTACCAAACTGTTTTAGAAAGTTAAAAATATGTTTAAGATATGGGATGATGATAAAATATTGCTGAGGTGCATTCACCTAAGATGGATTATTCTCATTTGATTCGAAAGACACACTTCTTAAAGGACAGAATTCTTAAATGCAGGACATTTGCAGCACGCTCTAGGACATAAAATCACTTTAATTAAAACTTTCTTGGCAATAAACGTTTCTTGGAAACAAAGCACAACGAAGCAAAATTTATGAAACTTTACGTAGCACAAATTTAACATTAGATGTTTCCAAAAGTTCTCAATAATGAGTAAATGATTATTCTTATTTTTCGTTATTTTCCAATTTTTACGAAAAGTACAAACAAATTTTTTTGTTTGTCGTTTGTGAGACATGTAATTTGATTTTAGTGCAACAAAGCACAACTAATTGGCCAAAGTTTCAATAACAAATAAGGTGTCAAATAGGTTACATTAGCCTATAAAAATGTAATCATGTGGCTTGATACTTAAAAATTGAACAAGTGAAAAAAATACTAGACATTTTCTAATATGCCATCTCCAATTTATCCTGAAAATGTTGGACATATATTGGTCATCAATAATTTTCCAACGGTACTACTGATGTATATTAACAATATTCAAGGCGGATATTTCTTACTTTCATTGTTTGGTAAATGGCAGCGGGAAAATGCTAAAGTTTTCTTTGAAAAATTTACAAAACAGTCATTGTTTCACTACACTACTTTGAAAGCTGAAGAATAAAAATTAAAAAGATTTTACAGGAAATTTCAAGTTTTAATTTAATCATATTCATTTTTAATGTCATTATTGTTTTTTGATTTAGTTAAGATTTAAATATTATACGTCATTCGAGAGCTTATCTTTAATCTGCGATATCTTTAAAACTATTGATAGTCCGGAATCCGACGTCCCTTTTTTAAAGTGATTAATAACAGGCTGAATTTTCGTGAGTGGTTTCATTTTGACGAGTCTTCCAGCTTTTTCCGCTGCGAAAATTCTCGATAAAGGTATGCAAAGTTCTATGCAGCCACTAAACATGTTGATAGTGGAACTAACACTTTCATGGCATAGGACTGGAAAACCTGTAAAAAAATGTTTAGGACAATTTGACCATTTGATTTTGTAGCGTACTTTCCAGCAATTGAGAGTGTAAAGAAGTAAACATAATTTATAAAATTGAAATATTAAACCTTAGAGCAGACAGACAGCAAATACTTTAAGAAACAAGTTCAATAGGCGACCGTAACTAAAAGGAAAGTCCGTTTATTACCTAACCCAAATTCAGGTACCTTTGGGTATACAAGCCTGACCCAAAACTGGTCAGTTATATTATTCAGTTCTATTTCTCATCCCAAACAATTCACCTCGCAACTTGTAAACCTTTATATGTTAAACTCTTGTTAAGTAGTGTTTAATAAATACTTCCTTCTAAAGAACGATTTTATTGGTTTTTTAATTGGTGACCCCGACGTGATTTACACACAACCTTCTGATCTTGAGTCAGATTAATATTTATTACTTAAACAATAGTATAAACAATAGCTTAAAAATCAGCCCATTAGTAATAAACTTTTAGACCTTGTTATTTTTACATATTGGGGGGCACAGAAGTCGCCGGTCCAACACATCACTTTTGTAGGACAAGCTCCCTGCTTTATTACACTAACAGGAGAGAGAAAAGTTGGAAGACTCGTTAAAACGAAGCCACTCACGAAAATTCAGCCTGTTAGTAATCACTTTTAAAAGAGGTGTCGGACCCCGTACCATGATCATATAGTAATAAAAAAAACATTTGTCATTTTATAAACTTTGTTATACTACATCACTTTTTTGTTAAATATAATACTTCTGAGTTATTTACAACAAACCTTTTCATGAAAAACTGTGTACCATTTTTTTTTTAATTTAATCCTTTTTTTTGTCACTTTCTTTTTTGTCTACTATCAAATAAATGACAGACATTAGGAGTTTTTGATATTAATTTACATTTAATTTAGTATGAAAATCATCTTTACACCTTAGCAGAATATTAAAGTAGAAATTTCATGGGCTCCAATATATGTAAATTTTTATTTTAAGTCTAATAGTTTAGGAAACATCTGACATTATTGAATTCTTAATAAATCACATTTTTGTGATAGTCCTAGAATATAGATATATCTATAGTTCCCCTGTGTTGTGTGTTATAGATGAACCATATAGTCCCGAAGATTCAGATCCGGATGCTCCAGCTCCGTTATTAATGGTAGATCCGGCCCCTGCACAAACTACTCCCGATGTAACCACAGATGCCATTATACAATCGCCATCTTATCCTGCAATTCCAGGTGGGTATCTTCCAATTTTCTAATTGTGTAAACTTTTAAAATATTATCAAACTTAAAGAACAAAACTATTCTTACATAGAAAAATAATTCGTAAACTTAGTTTTTATTTTAGAACAAAAAAAAAAATTTTTATCAAAACATAAAACTTAACAAACTTTATGAAGTTATACATTTTAGTACACTTTATTAAAAATGAAAAGATTGTTATATCGATTTGTATGGCACAATATGCATGTAAATTGAAGTGCGATGCTCCAAGTAATGTGGACATACACATTGTATCTGTTGAAATATTATGAGGTAATAATATGTGTTTCTAATTATTATTTTTAAGGTCTTTCCTCCACTCCAACTCTTCCTTCAAGTACACTGGAAATTCAAAGGCAAATGGAGGAATTAAATAAAAAAATAGAAATGCAGAAATCCGAAATCACCAGTATGACTCAGAATATTGTGTCTGCTTCATCAGAAATTGGTACTTCTGCCTTAGCAAACATAGCACTGCCAAGTAATCTACAACAAATTTTGGATAGCATTAAGACAATAGGAGAGGTAAGTTTTCTAATTTAATTTTCACTGTCACTTTAAAATTAGATCCACAAATGTCAGTTTATGTACAATTGGGATGTAGTACTATTTACCACCCTAAATAGTTTTTCTATTTCATCATTACTCGTCAGGTAGATTGACATCGTTTTAAATTGGACAAGAGATTTTACTGCTGAAACCAGTTCATTATAGGCCTCTTTTAGACATACTAATTTTTCTCCCTCGTCCGCCCTTCGGAACAATTTGGGACTATATCGCTTAAAAATAATTTTTTTGCAAATATCTCGATTGTGAATGGTCCTACAAAAAAAAAAGCTGAAGATAAGTAAATTCTCTATCAAAATGGTTCCTGACACATTTTTAGGTAGTATTATATTCTTGGAGTTATAGGCGCGGGAAGTAAAGAACCGTAACGCATTCACTCTGTATATCGACACTTTCCCATACACTACCACGCTTTGTACTTGCCATTACGTTTAATTGTCACTTTTGAAGTTTAATTAAAGGGAGTGTCTACAGCTCCGGGTAAATCCGTATGATTAATTTTTATTATTCCTCCGTCCAGGCAATTCACGCCGCACATGCGCGATGACGTTCAAATATATTGATATAGTAAGAATTATCAGGTTACCCATCAGCAGTCTGTGGTGTAATACTTATGGTTCTCGATTCTCACACGTGAGGTCGAGGGTTCGAATCCGCTTGCTACAGTTTTTTTTTTTACCACATTTTGTTAACTAAAATACGTAATACGAATATTTCTTTAGGTTAGTTCGTTGGGTTAAATATGTTAATATTTTTTGATGTGGTATAGTTGCTTATGATAGATAATGTCCCTTGCCCTCGACGGCAGCCAATCATGCGCATGCCCGGTTTTAGACGGAGGAATAATAAAAATTAATCATACGGATTTACCCGGAGCTGTAGACATTGCCTTAATTAACTATATTTATTATCAATTTTGAAATTACAAAAAATTTCTTCAATTATGGTTATAGGTTATGTTCAATGTAAACACGCGCAATTTTATTCTATAGTTATTTCATAGTATTTATCAAAAGAGTAAATTACCAAATTGTTGAAAATCAGTGTATTTGATGCCATTATAGCGCATCAGATAAAGAAGAACTGAATATATAAAGTTTTCTGGTTATTAAATGAATGCAACAAAATATAACCTATAAAAATGCATTGTGATGTTTGTAAAGATGAAGTAGATGTTTTTAAATGTGATTTATGTAGAAAATATCATTGCAAACAATGTGGAGGCTATAATTCATCTGAAGCAAAAGTGCTAGAACTCAAAAAGAGAGTATTAAAATTTTTCTGTCCGAAGTGTCTACAGGGGAATGTACAAATAATGTTGGGGAGCATTATCAGTGAGAAGAATGAAGTTATTACTAACAAAGATAGAATTATTTCTTTACTAGAAGATGAAGTAAAAAGATTGAGGGTAGAATTATCAAAAACCTTGCCAGAAAATATAAATAGAGCAGATATGGAAGATTTAAAAAGTGAGTTAGCTGACGTTAAAAATTTGTTGAATAAGAATTCTGTAAGCGGCATGAATAATACATCTCCAACACGATATAGAGATGCACTAACAAAAGAGTGTAGAATCTAATGAACTGACGAAAGAAGTAATACAAAAAGAAATTGATCCGAGTGCTTTGCTGGTGGGAATAACTAATGTGAAGAAATTAAGAAATGGAGCAATAGCTGTAACATGCAAAAGCAAAAATGACATAGAAAAATTCAAAGAAACAGCAAAAGATATAATAGGAAACAATTACACTATAAAGGAGCCTGGACAAAGACAACTGATGATCAAAATAGTGGGATTAGATAAACAGTAGGACCAGGAAGAGCTGAAAACAATAATATTACGGCAAAATGAAGATACTATTCAAAAATTAAATCTCTCTCAAAAAAAATGATTAAGAAGCATATGGCAATAGTAAAAGTAAACAGTGAATTTTTCAGACACGTCATGGTAGCTAGAGAAGGTAGAATAAATATAGGATGGTCTAACTGTCATGTTTATGAGCATTTTAAAGTATTAAGATGTTTCAATTGTGGTATATATGGGAACAAAGCTGAAGAATGTAAAAATAAAAAGGTTTGTTTACGGTGTGGTGAAGAAGGACACGATATCAAAGACTGCAATAATAATGCGAAGTGTGTTAACTGTGTAGCAAACAATAAGAAACTTAACTTAAATTTATAAGTAAATCACTCCGTATATTATTATGATTGTCCGTCATTAAAAAAGATCCAGAATAGTATATCTGCCAGAACTAACTATACTTCATAGCAATCAGTGCAACAAAACAATATGGTTTATATGAATGCGGAGGGTTATTTGTCACATAAGGATCAGATAACAGAATTTGTTAAAACCAATAATCCAATTATTTTATGCTTGGTAGAAACCCACGTGAAAGAAGATGTAGAGGATCATGAATTGAATATATCTGGATATGGAATGGAAAGATGTAATTCAATGAGCTCAAGAATAGGTGGAATCTTAATATCTATAAAACATGGTGTAAAATATACTTTACTTAGAAATATAGCGAAAGACTTAAATAGTTGGTTTATAACAATAAAGTTCAAAAATGTTTTAAATGGGCTTTCACTAACAACAGTATATCATTCACCATCGAGTAGCGATGCTATGTTTTTGGAGCTATTGGAAGAATATATTGAAGATGTGCTTGATAATGATACAGTATTTTGGGGAGACTTTAATCTGGATTGGAGTAAGGATGAATTTTATGTAAAAAGATTAAAGAATTTGGCGGCTGTATATGGCCTACATCAAATAGTTACAACTCATACAAGAATAACTCAAAACTCGGCAACAATGATTGATTTGGTTTTAACAAACACAACTATAGATGTGCATGTATTGGATACACCAAAGATTACAGACCACTCATTAATTGTTTTGACAAAAAATAATAAAGAAAATACAACTAATAAAAAAGGTGAAGTAAGAAGAAGATCTAAACTCAACGTTAGCAAATTTAAAGATTATTTAAGTAGAACATATGTTAAAGACCATAATAACTCAGACATATTTGTTCAAGATGTAGTTAATGCCCTTGATGCTGTTGCACCATTTAAAAATGAATTTAATACTGTGAATTACCAAAATCAATGGTATACGGATGAAATAAGAGTCCTATCTAAACAAAGAGATTACTACTATAAAAGAGCTAAACTTACTAAACTGGGAGTTGATTGGGAAAATTATAGGACTAAGAGAAATGAGGTGACAGATATAATAAAGAAAACAAAGAAAAAATATTATGAAGCTGCAATAGATGGAAATAAAAGTGATGTAAAAGAAATGTGGAAAACCTTAAAAAATATAATCAAACCGAAAGAATTAATACAGTCCTATATAACTTTCGGAATAGAAGTCATAGAAGATGAAACAATTATAGCAAATAAATTTAATGATTACTTTCTAGATAGCATAAAAGAAATTATCGAAAGCATGGACACTCCAAATCAGGCAGTAATACCAGATGAAAAAGAGTTTGAAAATGTAAGAGACTGGGACACATTTACTCCAGTGAATTATGAAAGTCTAAAGAAAATAGTTCAAGGTCTACCAAATAAGGCTGGTACTGATGAAGGGATAAGTGTATCAGTACTGAAGAATTCATTTCATATAAATGGAACAGTGTTATTAGAAGTGGTGAACTATTCTTTAAAATCAGGTATTTTCCCACTAAATTGGAAAACATCCACAGTCCAATTGCTAAAGCAAGTGGCACTAAAAAAGCAGAAGAACATCGACCAGTTAATATACTTCCAACATATGAGAAGGTCTTAGAATTAGTAGTGAAAGCACAGCTTGAGAAACATCTTGAAGATAATGGAATTATGATTTCAGAACAGTCAGGCTTTAGGAAAAGACACTCGTGTGAAACCGCACTACAATTTGTTATATCAGAATGGAAAAATAGTTTAGAGTCAGGAAATGCAATAGGGGTGGTGTTTATCGATTTCCGTAGGGCTTTTGAAACAGTAAATCGGGATAAGTTGTGTGATAAACTGGAAACATACGGTGTGAAAGGAGTAGTGTTAAAATGGTTCAAGAGTTATCTCTCTGAAAGATTTCAAAAAACAAAGTTTGGTAGTTGTGTGTCTGCAGAAAAAATGTCTACATATGGAGTGCCACAAGGATCTGTCCTAGGACCGATTCTTTTCATTTTATATATCAGTAGTATAAAGGAAGTAATTAAAAACTGTAGTATTAATTTGTTTGCGGATGATACTATTTTATATACTAAGAACAAAAGTGTTGAATTAATTGAGAGTAATTTAAATGAGGATTTAAATTTAGTACAAAACTGGATGGCTTGTAATAGTCTCAAAGTTAATTCGTCAAAATCAAAAGTAATGATTATTAGTAAAACTCTTACAAACTTTGAATTAGATATTTACATAAATAATGAAAAACTAGATCAAGTCGAACAGATTAAGTATTTAGGTGTTATAGTAGATAGTAAATTGAACTTTAAAAACCATGTTCAGTATGTTATCAAGAAAGTAGCAAAGAAATTATATTTTTTATCTAGAATAAGTCAATATATATCGATATATGCAAGAATAACCGTATATAAATGTATTATATCTCCCCATTTGGAATATTGTGGAACATTGTTATATTTTCTAAATCAAACTGAACTGTCACAGTTACAAAAACTTCAGAATAGGGCAATGAGAATTATCTTACAATGTGAAAGAATAACACCAATTAGGATAATGTTAGATGTTTTATTATTTATGTCAGTAAAACAAAGAATAATGTATAACACTCTGTTATTTATTTTTAAAATTAGAAAAGGATTAAGTAATGCCAAAATATTTGAGTTCTAAAATTTCCTACGTTAGAGATAAGCACTATTATAGCACACGTAGAGCTAATGACTTTCATTTAGAATTTAGAATAACGAATTTTACCCAAAATAGCTTATATTATAAAGGATTAAAAATGTACAATGAATTGCCAAATGACATTAAGGATATAAATTTTTTTTATGTATTCAAAAGAAGGATATGTGAGTATGTAAAAAGATGTGATATTATGTGATATACATATGTGTTACAGTATTTAATGAATGTATGTATGTATATAATATGTGTATATATTTTTAATGTAATGTTAATTTTTTATGTATTTATTGTAATAGCCCTTTGCTAAATAAACAACTACTTACTTACTTGAATTATCGGTGGTGACTACCATTATGCGCTCATTTCCACACCACTTTGCAGTAGGGCACTTGGCGCGTTTTTTTTTTTTTTTTTTAAGGGATGCCCAGTAGGCCTAATCCACTTTTTGTTTATTTCATTAAGTTACTTCTAACTCTTATTCTCTACTGGCCAATACATTACATTAATCTGATTTTTTCTTTTAAGTTGAAGGTCCGAAATGTTCCCTTGCTTCAATAAAATTATGAGTGTCGGTTTCATTATCATCTGTATCGTCTTTAACACAATCAGCCTCCTCATATTTATCCTGTTCCAAAAAAGCTAATACCTTATCTTCGGTTTCTTCGGTTTGATCTGAGTCGTCTACATATGTTTCGACATTTGTACACGTTTGTCCTTGACATCTAGAACAAATAACGAAACATTTTAGTCCAACTTTTCTACTTGTAGGCTTTGCAGCCTTTTGTACACTTGTAGCTTATTGTTTTCAAAAGTCCTTGTGGAGCAGCTTCTTTTTTGGTAGTACTAGTAAACAGACCATTTTTTCTCCATCCAACCCCAATCTTGAGGAATTTTGGTGTTGCCGTACCACTTTTGAATTTGACAGTATGTTCTAAAAGAATGTTGGCATGCAACAAACTCAGTTGGAGGTAACGATGCAAGGTTACATGTACTTTTTGCCATTAACCTAAAGCATTTGTACTTAAATTCTTTCAAAAAATGTTTTTCGGGTTCTGCTCCGTAAAGGGCTAATATAGCTTTTCGGCCTGCTGTATCTATAACATCAGGGTGAGAATTGGGGTATTTAAAATAATCCATTTATTTCTGTAATTCTGCAGATTTTTGTAATAATTTAACGAATTTTGCTTTGCTTGCCTAAGAATGCAGAAATTGTGTCACCCCCACTGAATGCGTGAAGAAATAATTTGTTATCCGCAACTTCTTTTGGGTATTTAAAAGAGTTCGAAGAATAAATTCGTTGGTCTGTTTTCCCCTTGCTTGGCTTCATAAAGTACAAGTTTAAACAACGTGCGGTTAATCCTGTTATAAGGATCAGAAGGTCAACGTCTTCACCAACTATAATTACCGAATTGTAATGAGGTGATATATCTATCGCTGAGTTAATAAATAAGAGAATCAGCATCTTCGGCAGCCTGCTTAACAACGAAACTTGCAGTGGTAAGCTTTTTATGTAACAGTGAAATAAGCCGATTTTTACTTTGATTGTTTAGTAGAAACTTTTCCTGTTGCATTGTTGCAATCCCACGGTCTTTCACTTAAGCCCAGCTGACCTTAAAAAGGCAATCCACAGCTTGGTCGATAAACCCAATGTTTCTATGTTCTTATAGAATACACCCTGCATGGGTTTATCGGCGTGCCATCTAAACAGATTTTTCTGTTCTGCGGCTTTAATCTGGGCTTTCAGACGATTTGGCAGAGGCTCAGTGACCGACTCTGGGTTAGCACCTTGCTGGCCTCCTCATCTGATGTCGAATACGAGACAGAGTTCATCTGCGACTCTCTTTGCTGCCTTGAATAATCCTGCACCCACTCCTGCATTTTCATGATTTATCACGAATTGCAGGAGAGGGTCTGAGCTCCTAAGGACGTTACATGCTATACTCAGTACTACCCGGCCATGCATGCACTCCAAACTTAAGTGTCCTCGACCCCCGATTACATGGGAGATACACACAAAAAACGGATGATCTTGGATGAATGCTCCTATGGATATTCATCATCTTGAGGGTACCTCTAACTAATTGACGCAGCTCATCTACCGTCCATTTCACTACTCCAAAGGACTAGAGCAGAACAGAAATGGCAAGCATGTTAGTAACGGACACCTTTTTTTCCACGAAAGTTCGGACAACCAAATCTTTGGGATTAGGTGGTGTAGAAATAAGCGCATAATGGTAGTCACCACCAATAGTTAAGACATTTTTTGTAATTTCAAAATTGATAATAAATATATTTAATTAAACTTCAAAAGTCACAATTAAACATAATAGCAAGTATAAAGCATGGTAGTGTATGGGAAAATATCATTATATAGAGTGAAGGCGTTACGGTGCTTTACTTCCCGTGCCTATAACTCCAAGAATATACTACGTAAAAATGTGTCTGAACCATTATGATAGAGAATTTACTTATATTCAGCTTTGATAACCATCTTCTTTTCGCAGGACCATTCACAATCGAGATATTTGCAAAAAAATGATTTTTAAGCGATATTGCCCCAAAATTGAAGGTGTTCCAGGGGGCGGGCGAGGGGGAAAATTTAGTATGTTTAAAAGAGGACTATAATGAATTGGTTCCAACAGTATAATCTCTTGTCCGATTTGAAACGGTTTTTATGCATTCTCAACTCCCTGACGACTGGCGTATACTTAGATAACGATAATTCTTTAATTTGACAACTACATTTATTTTAATTTCTTTTGAATACCAGTATTAAAGTTGTTCTCCGTACATTAAATTTCGTAAGTACTGGAGTTGTGGGGGGCAAGCGTGGGTGCGTCTTTACTATGTACATACTTCGATATGCGATGTAAAGCAACGTAAGGCGCGATTAGTAGTTGGATGGGTGACTGTTCCAACGAAGACCGCGTCCTCGCCTCACACATCTTCCAGCGGCTTGTATATCAGTGTATGCGCGGAAGCTATACAACCTTAGGCGAGGATTGTATAGGGGATATACCATCCTTCGGAGGGGATGTAAAGCCGTCGGTCCCTTGTCTATTAAATGTCAGGCAAGTAAAGAATCCCTACTCTTAAGGGATGAGATTCGGCAAAATATCTGGTTGGGGGTAGCTCGTCTACAGGCGTTGGTGTTAGGCCTCGGTAGCGGAAATAGGCCGACGTTAAATAAATGTATAAAAAAAAACTGGAGTTGTGTAATAATTATTTATGATATAAGTATAACATATACCACATTACAATATGAGATGAGAAAATTATCAAATGAAGCTGAAGGCACCTACTGTTATAAGGACCTAAGTTTTTTAAGTTGCAAATAAGGTCATGGGATCAAAAATGTTGTTACGTGTTTACACCATCCAGTAAACACTCCGAAAATATGTTCAAAAATTGCAATACGAATTGTCACTAACCACTGATTACTACCATAATTAAATACTTACCATATAATTAATCCCTAAATTACATACTAACTATAATTTTTAACTACTATAAATTCATTACTTATTGTCAGTGTATAGTCGTGTTATCTGTTATTGACACTAAAAAAAATTTATGACATTAAAATACTGGTACTCTCTGTACTATTTGTTTGCAAATTGACTTGCTTACCTTTATAAACTTTTAATGTGCATCGGCTTGTTTGATGAGAGCATGCCTCTTGACCCAACGGCGATAATAATTATGTTGTAAAGTTTTTGTGCCGATAACAGATGAACTCAACTTTACTAGTTTGTTCATTGCTCTTTATATTATAAATAAATAAACACCACAGAAATTAGACAACCCCCAATTCCAGAAGCCAGGGGCTTGAGCAGAAGGGGGTTACACATTGAAAAAACGCGAAATACAACCATTTCCTCCGACAGTGCCAGTGCCGGCACCAGGATTCGAATCCGGTGGTGCGATGCCCGTGTGATTAATCACGATTGCCACCTCACGCCTTAACCTTCTAAGGACGGAATTTTTTTTTCACTGCAGGTCCACCCAGCCGAGATTAATTTATAAGTCTTATGCACGTCCGTAGGCCTTATGTATTATATTTTTAGACAAACTCTGTAAGTAACTGCATTGATTAGAACATTTTATTTGCTCAAATAAATAAAACAAAATAGACGCCAGTACAAGAAATTTACCACACACGCAAATCAGCGTTGTCTATATACGACGTACTACAGGCTGTCGCAGCGATACGACACTGAGCACTCACAAAGATGAGAGCCGTCTATATACGGTGTAAGGTCATGCGATGTGCTACGATCGGTCGAAGCGGTATGACATAAGGCACAATAAGTAATAATAATAATAACTTTATTTGAAATAGGACATCCTAATATACAATATAATTTTAAAGCATAAACAGTACTTATTATAGCTATAGTAAAAAATAAAACGGCTGATTTACATCAATATAATTACATATTATTTTTTATATGTTTAATTAACTCTTTTTTAAATAGTGATAATGATGGGCTGGCAATTTATTAAAATTATCAATGCCTCTATAGAACAGGGAGTTCATTGTTTGACTATAGTTAGCCCTTTGAATATAAACATTATCTGCATTTCTAGTAAAATGCTCATGTATCTCACGATTTAAAGTTACAAGTGTGTCGTAAATTAAGGACAAGGGGTTCCTGGGTTTGTAGAACCTCTGTCGCGTATATGCGATATTCGACCATACGGACAAAAATTCAAGTGTCATTAAATACGTGACATTCGTACTTAGAAGGTTAACGCTGCTATCGACCTGATATTATCTGATCACTCGACTCATCTAATATATAACTGAACTGCCGTCGTGAAAGTATGTGCTTGTGCGTGGGACGCTCCATCTGTGACATGCTTGCCCTGGATTGAATTGGTTAAATCTTCGTGCTCTGAGGCTAGGCGTATGTTTTATGGGATTAAATGTTAATACCACCACAGGGTTCTCCCTTGTCTCGCATTCTTTATAACCTCTTCTGCCACGATCTATATAATTTTCAGTTCATTGATCCTCATCATTTCAACCAAAATTCGTATATTTTCCAATACGCTGACGATGTGATACTGACAACTCACAATAACAATATCATAAGTACAATGTCAAATCTACAAGTGCTTATGAATTTTGCCTCTACCTGGTATAAACTTTGGAGACAAAGTGTCAATCCCTCCAAGTCTAAACTGATTATCTTCAACTATTCTCCTAAAGACACTTCTCCCACAATATCCATAAATAACGAAACAATACACCCCACAAGTGCTAAATATATTGGAATCCAAATAGACCATAAACTTAATTTAAACTCCCACACATCTCTTAGAAAAAAAGAAATTAGTAAAAGAGCCAGTCATTTTCGCAGTCTAACCTATAAAAAGGATGGGATTAACACATCAACAGCAAGTAAAATATATATGTCAATATGCAGACCCCTACTGGAATACGGCCACATATTATTTTTAAATTGCAACAACCCTGCTAGAAAAAACATTCAAGTCGAAGAAACCTCAGCAATAAGGAAAATAACCAAAATCCGACATCCAAGAAACCCTCTACACAACCCTCCCAGCAATCTTCTATACCAGTCAATAGTAAAAATCCCGATCAATACCAGACTAAAAATGCTTTCAACAAGGTTCGTCAAATCCACTTTCAACTTCGACATTCTTAATAAATTTTGCAAGACACGAGAAACAGGCACACAAGCAAAATATAAATACGCTGAGAAAACCACATGGGAACTTCTGCAAGAACTACACAATGAAGACTGAGTTTTTTTTTCTTTTTTTTTCCACACTATCACATATTTGTTTATATATTATTTATTATATATTTATCTAAGTTAAATTGTAACTTTAAAAAAAGTGTATTCGATGATGGGATGAAGGACTTTGGTCAATGGCCTTTTGCTATGTATTTGGCAATATTATTATTATTGTTAATAGGATGAACTACAATTTTATATTTATTGACTTATACAATATTAAATTTAATAGTTATGTGTTAGTTTTTTTATAGCTCTTTTATTTGATTATAGTAATGGCTCTTTTATCTAGACCAAATTTTTTACATGCAATAATAATATTTTTTGTTTGTTTTTTGTTTTTAATCTTCATTATTTTTTGCATTTCTATTTATTTTTTTCCAACAACATATTGTTATGTGCTGCCCTCTAATAGAGAGGAGAGTTGTAATTACTCCCTGGCCAGAAGGGTGGCGCCATCTGTGGGCCAACTGGCGAACCACCATTTAGTAGTGCCTAAGAACATTATAGAGAATTCCAGTATATTTCTGGAAAGTTCTACAATGATATTCTGGACATTCCAAGTGGGTATATAAAGAGGTGAAGCCAGCAGATGGGGGAACAGAACAGTACAGTTTAGTGAAGAATAAGGAACAGTTCAGTTCTGGGTAATCTGTGGTTCTGGTTACAGAGACAGTTGTAGAAGAAGATTTCAGTTGAGTGAAGTAGGCAATAGAGTTCAGTTCAGTGAAGTAAACAAACAGAGAATTTTTAGGTTAGACAAAAGTTGTCAAGTTTAGAACAGAAAAGTACATAGTGTTTTAAAAGTAGTGAATTTATATTAGATTAAGTTATTATTAGTTGTGTGATTTTTAAGTATTTACTAGTGTAATTTTAGTGATTAAATAAATCAGTGGTTTGTGAAAATTCTTGTTGCAAGTTATTCGAATCCACAAAGTGTTTACTGAAAAGTGTAAGTACGTAACAATTGGTGTCAGAAGCGGCATTGCAACAGAATTTCTGAAGAATTCGACGAAGTTCCATAGTGTTCTATTTGGAAACCACTGGAGATATTGAAGTGAGTTGAACTGGAAAGTAATATAGACATTAGACAAGACTAATTTGTGCCATATAGTGTAAGAAAATTTATAGAACATTCTACTTGTACCTGGCATAGACTGTAAATAAAACTTGTTAGTGTTGTTTGTTAGTTTTTGAATGGAAACAAGAAGCATGGCCGCTGAAAAACAAATGCAAGACATGTTAGCTGCATTTAGCAAAATGATGCTAGAAGAACAAGAAAGACGTCAAGAAGAACAAGAAAGACGACGCCAGAAAGAAAAACTGAAAGAAAAAGAAGAACAAGAAAAACGACGTCTAGAAGAGAAAGAAGAACAGGAGAGACGTGAAGAAGAAAAAGAAAGAAAACGTCAGGAAGAAAAAGATGAACTAAGAAAAATGATGCTAGATCAGGAAGAGCGACGTGAAGAAGAATTGAGAAAAATTATACAGGTGCAACAAGATGCTATCCTGTCAGCCACCAATGAAGTCAAGGAAAAAGTAGATAAAGTTGAACAAAAAGTGACTGGCGTCGAAGGAAAAGTGACTACACTCCCTGAAGGAGTAAGCGAAGTCAAAGGAAAAGTTACTGGCGTTGAAGAAAAAGTTACTGGTGTCGAGGGGAAAGTTACTGGCGTCGAAGGGAAAGTTACCGATATAGAAGGAAAATTTCGTGCAGTTGAAGGAGAGGTAGAGCGACTTAAGCGACTGTTAAGAGAACAAGGAGGCCAGTTGGTATTATCATCGTCAGGTTCTCGATTACAACCGCCTTCCTTTGATGGTCAAACTTCTTGGTCAACCTATAAAAGACAATTTGAGGCAGCGGCATACGCAAACAATTGAAGTAATGAAGACAAAGCTATGGCATTGGTGCTAGCATTAAGGGGCCAAGCCTCAGAGTTGCTTCAGAGTATCCCAGTGACGCAGCAACGTGATTTTAAAGTTTTGGAAGCTGCACTAGATCTAAGATATGGCGACCAACACCTCGCCCAAGTATACAGGACTCAGCTCAAATCACGCACACAAAAGGCTGGGGAAAGTTTACAAGATTTTGAAGCAGCTGTTGAGCGACTGACATACCTGGCTTACCCGGATGCGCCCAAAGAATTCCAGGAACAATTAACAGTTGGTACTTTCATTGATGGCATAAGAGACGAGGAGATCAGGCGAGTCCTTAGATTATCTCGAGCTAAGACTGGTAGCGAAGCCTTGATCCATGCCCTCGAAGTTGAAGCCACTTATGAAGAGACTCTACATCCGAGAGTACGAGCCATGAAAGTAGAAGAAGGGAACCATTTAGAAATATCAAATATGGAATCTTTGATGGCTGACCTGCACAAAATGATAAGCCAGTTGATGACCAAACCAGATGCTCCAAGGAAGCAGGAAAGAGAACAGAGCGATGGACAGCCAAGGAAGGTGATTCGGTGTTATCAGTGCAGCAAACCAGGACATATGATGCGGCAGTGTCGAGAACGGAATCCTGGGGAAGTAAACACTGCAAAGAAAGAGGAAGTTCGCTCTGATGAGATTGATTGTTATGTTAACAGACATACAGAAAATGGTCGCACAAGTACTAAAGGAATTAAGTTCGCGACCGGAGCTGAAACAGGAACCGCAACCGCCGAAACAGGAGCCGAAGCAGCAGCGAAGTGCTGGAGGTCCGACAAAAGTAATCCGCTGTTATAATTGCGGCAAATTGGGGCATGTCAAGAGGTACTGCCGCCAGAGGAGCCCTAAGGAAGTGAATGCCGAGAATGTAAAAACGCAGCAGGATATAGCAGAAGTGAAGGCAGTTAAGATAGAGGTTCCGAAGGACTGGACAAAGGAAGTTCTAAGAGAGGAACAACTGAACGACGATGAAATTGGACCGATGTTGAAGGCGAAAGAAAAAGGAATCCGCCCGGAATGGAAGGACGTTTCCAGTAAAAGTGTTGGACTGAAGGCTTTATGGGCGCAATGGGATTCACTTAGGGTTATAGATGGACTATTACGGAGAGCATGGGAGAGCCCGGATGGGAAAGAAGTTACCATGCGGTTGCTGATACCCAGGTGCCGAGTACCAAAAGTACTTCGGGAACTGCACGAGGGAATATCCAGAGAGCACTTTAGCAGAAATAAGACTTTGGCTAGAGTACGGGAGCGATTTTACTGGGTAAATAGCTGTCAGGATGTAGAGGCTTGGTGTCGCAGTTGCAAGGTTTGTGCGAATGTGGCTGCCAAGAGGTCACCTACAGGGAGTGGTGATCGAATGAAGGCTAGATATGACCGCAATGCCAGTTCAGCAGGATTCAAGGTGGGGGACTCGGTTTGGCTGTATAACCCACAGCGGAGTGAAGAAGGATTCTCGAAGCCTCGCTCACCTTGGGAAGGACCGTATTCTGTCATCACTCGGATCAACGACGTTGTTTATAGGATTCAACGTAGAAAGAAGTCCAAGATGAAGATCGTGCACCTGGACAGGTTGGCAAAGTATACTGGGGTATCTGAAATGCCTGACCGGGACGTTCAGGCTTAAGGAGGGGGCAGTGTTATGTGCTGCCCTCTAATAGAGAGGAGAGTTGTAATTACTCCCTGGCCAGAAGGGTGGCGCCATCTGTGGGCCAACTGGCGAACCACCATTTAGTAGTGCCTAAGAACATTATAGAGAATTCCAGTATATTTCTGGAAAGTTCTACAATGATATTCTGGACATTCCAAGTGGGTATATAAAGAGGTGAAGCCAGCAGATGGGGGAACAGAACAGTACAGTTTAGTGAAGAATAAGGAACAGTTCAGTTCTGGGTAATTTGTGGTTCTGGTTACAGAGACAGTTGTAGAAGAAGATTTCAGTTGAGTGAAGTAGGCAATAGAGTTCAGTTCAGTGAAGTAAACAAACAGAGAATTTTTAGGTTAGACAAAAGTTGTCAAGTTTAGAACAGAAAAGTACATAGTGTTTTAAAAGTAGTGAATTTATATTAGATTAAGTTATTATTAGTTGTGTGATTTTTAAGTATTTACTAGTGTAATTTTAGTGATTAAATAAATCAGTGGTTTGTGAAAATTCTTGTTGCAAGTTATTCGAATCCACAAAGTGTTTACTGAAAAGTGTAAGTACGTAACAATATTTTACAATGATTATTCTAGTGGGGCGTTAGGGAGTGAAAATATAATTAAGGGGTGGATGTTTAGGAGCATGGAGAAATGAGAGTGAGGCTATCGATGAGGGACGGGTTACCTGACTTAATTAGTGAATTTCCTAAATTAGGTAGAAGTGTTTTTAAAATAAAATTAGAAATCGTAGGGGTACGTGAAAGATCGTGCATAGTTTGGATACGAATATGTGAGAGAAAATTACTGGTAATTCCAAGTAATTTGTTCTGTATTATTTGTAGGGAGTTTTGGTATGTTTGGGCTATAAGAGGGTACCAAATAGGCAAGGCATACGTTATTAAAAGCCTTAACTATGATTTAAACAATAAGGTGCTAAGTTGAGGTGGAGAATTTTTCAGAATAGTGTACAGAGAAGCGATTCTCTTCATGCATTTGGCTTGTAAAGGGTGGTCCTTAGGAACGGGAAGTTTTGAAAATGTTATTATTTTATAACTATATTTAGATGGCCATGGATTTATTTGCCATATTGCCTGTCATTGTATGTCATTTAGTAATCATGGAATAGTGGTCCGGTGAGCAGCGTGCTTTTACAATAAAATCGTATTATAAAAATAATAATGTACTTGCTGTGCAGCAGTAATTTCGACGTGACTTTGAGATTCCTCTCTACATGAGAGTTCCTTCCGCCCATGCCATAAAATCGTGAATTCGTCAATTTGGAGAAACAGGTACAGCCAATAAATCGAAACGTAAGGGACCCAATAGAAGTGTTAGAACCCCTGAAAACATTGAACGAGTCAGAGCATCTGTTGAACACAGTCTAAAACGTTCAGTTAGAATAGAATAGAACTTTATTGTGATCATATTAAATATTATACGTCAAAAAATAGTTTTTCTTAAGTATAGTGATTGAAATCAATTAAAATATTTCTATATATATATAGTCTAACACAAGACAAAATTCATAAAAACCATTATACATTACACAAGGAAAAATGTAATATATATTGTAATTAATAATGATAAAAAACAATTAGTGTAAACATTGAGAGGATTAAAAAAGAATCAATAAGTAACATTACACTACAGAAAATTTTTTAAATCCATGTTCGATATCTTCAAGTGTAAAGAAAGCATATTTGATTAAATATTGTTTAATAGTTGATCTGAATTTAGTTGGAGGCTGGCTTTTTATTGCATTAGGTAGCGAATTGAATAATTTTATTCCATAAGAGTTAATGCCGGTTTGAGCTCTACTAAATCTGATATTATTGATTCTAAGGTCATCATTGTATCTAGTTAAATGATTGTCAAAATCCTTGTTTCTGTTGTATAGCGGCGTGTTATTTTTGACGTAAGTAATGCATTCTAATGCATAAATGCATGGTAATGTGAGGATTTTACAGTTTTGAAAAATGAGACTTGTTTCGTCTCTGTAACCTACATTGCCTACTATTCTAACTGCTTTTCTTTGAAGGCCAAATAGCCTGTGCCTTCCCGCGGCATGTCCCCAAGCTAAAATAGCATAAGACAAGCGTGATTGAACAAGTGCATAATATGCTGTTTTTAGTACGTTTTTTGATAGATTTGAAGACATTTGTCTAAGTACATAAATATTTCTAGTTATTATATTGGCAATATAATTTGTATGTTCATCCCATTTAAGAACTGGGTCTAGGTATACTCCTAGAAATTTCACAAACTTGGGATTTTCCTCCAGAGTACCAGTATCGCGTTTTAATGAAGATGTCATTATTACGGTTTTATTTTTATTTAAAGTTAACAAATCTGTTGAGAACCATTTTTCTGCATTCGATTATGTTTCAGCGAGTTTTATCTTTAATTCATCAGTATTTTCGACTGATACGGAGAGTGTTGTATCATCTGCATAAAACAAGCAATTGACGTTGTTTACTGCATTTGGTAGATCGTTTATGTAGATTAAAAATAACACCGGGCCCAAAATGGAACCCTGTGGTACACCTGTTCTTACATTTAGCCTTTCAGAATTTTGATTATGAAAGCAGACTATTTGCTGTCTGTTATTCAGGTAGGATTTAAGTAAGTGTATGGATTCTTGGCTGAAATTATATTTGGTGCATTTTCTTAATAATAATTCGTGTGAAATACAGTCAAAGGCTTTACTCAGATCGCATAATATTGAGGCGGAGTACATACCTCTCTCAAAACAGTTTAGTGTATACGTAGTGTAATTTAAAATAGCATCTGTCGTTGATAATTTCGTTCTAAAACCAAATTGGGTTTTGTTAAACAAATTATAGCTTTCGAGATATTCAACTATTTGATTTTTTATTACTTTTTCGAGAATCTTTGATATTATAGGTAGTAATGATATAGGTCTATAATTGCTAACGTCATCCAATTCTCCTTTTTTGAAGATTGGCACGACAGAAGCTATTTTAAGGGCATCTGGAAATATACCAGTGTTTAAACATTCATTTATTAGTTTGGTAAGAGGAATTATTATTAAGTCTTTGATGGTTTTTATTAGAGTGATGTTTAAGCCGTAAATGTCTTTGCTCTGACTATTTCTTAGAGAGTTTATTATATCTCTCACCTCAACATATGTCACCTCACGGAAACGAAATTCTGGTATGTTTGTATGGGAGTTGAAATAATCAAGTGGGTCAGAATTTGTTTTAGGAAGATTTCCTATGAGCTCATTGGCGACATTGGTGAAAAACTCATTAAATTCCATGGGGTCAATATTCGGTTTTTTAAACGTACTGAGGGTTTTTTTGCTCACTTTTTTGGGAATTTATGATTCCCCACATTGTTTTCACTGGATTACTTGATTGTTGTATTTTTTTATCATTATAGTTAATTTTGGCCTCTTTTAATGCAGATTTATATTGGAGCCTAAAATTGTTTCTTACAAGTTTATTTTGTTCTGTGTTATTTATTTTACAATATTCATTGAGTAGTTGAAGATGTTCACGCATATATTTAAGTTCATCTGTAAACCAAGTTGCCTGTGGGGAGTTATTTTTAAAACATATTTTCCTAGGTGGAAATGTTTTATGATAAGCCATGAGTATTATATTTAGGAAATTATTAAATTTGCTATTTACATCTAAGGTTGCATTGACTGGAAATTCCCAAGTAGCTCCAGATATATAGTTGTAAAATAAGTTTATTCCTAATTCTGTTATGGGTTTACATACTCTTATATCTTTATGGATTTTAGCTTGGGGAACTGTAGTTCTTAATATTTGGCACATATGATCTGAGAGAAGAGCTTCGGTAGAATATGCAACAAAGTTATCGTGAGAAAAATTTAGAAAAATGTTATCTAAACAGTTGTTTCCTCTAGTGTTTTCAGTTATACTTTGTATAAAGCCAAAATATTGTAGTAAGTCACACAGAGAGACATTGTGGGGATGTGTTGTGTTAAACTGGACATTAAAGTCACCACATATTATTATTCGAGAATCAGTGTTTATGAGGTAAAGAATTTCCTCAAGTTTGTTCATAAATATCGTAAAGTCACCTTTTGGGGATCTATAAAAATTTATTATACTTACATCAGGATTTTTTATTCTTACAGCACATATCTCACAGTGTTTTTCTGTAGACAGATTATTTAGGTGTTGCAGATCGCAATATATAAAAGAATTTTTAAAAAAAATTAGTGTACCACCATGACTAAATTCAGATCGACAAAATTTACTAGCAATATGAAATCCGTTAATGGAGTAGGCATCAATTTCATTTTCTTTCTGCCAGTGTTCAGTAATACATATTATTGAGGTTTCTGGAAATTTCTCAACAATGAAGGCTTCTAGTTGCTCTGAATATTGATGTGCAGGACTAAGAGCTGCTTCTCTAGTTTTTTTGTTGCTATATTGTGAATATTATGGAGCTTATGGGTGTATTGTCCTTCTGCCACTAGTTGCTGAGTTGTGAAGTCACTTATAAAAAACTACTCGGTTGTTGTGTAGCATTTATTTCCTTGTTTTGTTTATTTTCAAAGTGTTTCCTAAAGTTGAAACGCTCAATCCCTACTCCTTTTGGCCAGAAAGTTTTACTATATACCACATTTTTCATATCGAAAGGGGCTCCAAACATAAAGTTCTTTTGAGGAATATCAGAGTCAATTTCTTTTATCACAAAATCCGTTTTATCATATCCCGGTTTACTATTAAGAAATTGTTTAATATCTGTTTCATTTACATCTCGTTTTACCTGTGAGATGAGTAGCCATACTCTTTTTTCGATACCTTTAAATTTGGTTTCTTCCGCAGATATACTTTCGTCTCCTTCTGCCACTATTCTATTTCTGTTGTGCCTTTTCTCATGTCTTCTTTGACTCCTAGTATATTGAAAGTCATTGTCTTCTTTTTCTGTAGCCTCGGTTTCCTCTAGTTCACCATCCTCATGTGTTGGGGTTGGATTTTTATTTGTTTCGTTATTCTGTGATATATAGTTTTTGGGGGCCCGCTTTTTTGTTTCATCTGTATGTTGTTCTTTTAACTGTGTTGGGATTTTTTCTGGGTTTGTGTTACTTTTATGTTCTATATTTATTGTAGGATTTTGTCTTTCTTTACATAAGTTGATTATCTGTGCATTTAGGTTATTTATTTGTTCCTTGACAGATTTTAGTTGTTTTTCACAAGTAGATTTTATGATTTCAGATAGAGATGTATGATCCTCATTTGATATTTGAGTTGGTTTACTATTATATTGTCGTTCTCTTAATTGTGCATTTTCTGTCTCAAGATTTATAACTTTTTCTTTAAGCAACTTGATATGTTCTCGAAATTCATGATTCATTTCTTTTAGTATTTTGTTTTCCCAAGCCATAGTATTTTCAGTTGGGGGGTCATTTAATGTATCATCTGGTTCCTCAGTAATTGGTGTGATGATTAGGTTTATTTCTTCAAAGTTTTGGTTCTCGCAACAGTTTTTCGTTTTTTTTATGGAGCAGCAGTTAGAAAACGAACCCAGGCGTTGTAAATCTTCTTTGCTTAAAATTTTACATAAGAATCTGAATCTTCATCCGTATAAAATCCAGATAGTTCAAGAAATACAACCAACAGATTTCCCAAGACATCTATATTTTTCTGAAATTATTTTAGCACGTGGAATTAATCACAACTTGGTGGTTTTCTGATGAGGTTCATTTCCATTTGGGGGCTACAGCAACAAACAAAATTACAGATATTAGAATTCCGAAAATCCACAAGTATACCAACAACCATTACATAGCCCAATAGTAACAGTTTGGTGTGCAAGTTCATCAATATGAATTATTGGTCATATTTTTTAAAAAACAATGATGGAATGCTGTGACAGTCAATTCTGCATGCTATACCGAAATGATCAACCAGTTTCTGATGCCACAATTAAACATGTTCCCAGGGAATCAAAATTGGTGGTTCCAGCAAGACGTAGCTACTCCACATGCCACAAGAGAATTAATAAATGCCTTGCAGGAATAATTTCCTGATCACATTATCTCCAGGCGGGTAAACATTGAATGGCTCGCAAGGTCGCCAGACCTTTCTGCTTGGGATTACTTCTCGTGGGGCTACTTAAAGCATAAGGTTTTTGTTGACAAACCAAAATATTCAGGAGTTGAAAATAAAAATACGTGAAGAAATTGCCAATATTCCGTTAAAAATGTTGCATCATATAATGGAATATTTTACCATTAGGCTTCAATAGGTCGTACAGATAAGGGGAAGACATTTACCAGGCATTATTTTTAAGAAATCAAAAGTGCATATAATTACCTAGCTACCGTTATATCTTATTTTAAATAAATAAAGTTACTTTCAAAATTATGACGTTTTCAAAACTTCCCGTTCCCAGGGACCACCCTTTATTTTTTAATATGTTAACGAAAGTAGAATTTCCTATCTAAAGTAAGGCTGAGATATTCAATATCTTCTCGCCAGTCTGACAATTGTCCGCTGATAGTAATTTTATTCTTAAATTGGGTATATCTTTTACTGAAGCAAATTACGTGGATTTTTTCTGAGTTAGTTTTCAGTCCCCAGTTGTTATAAAAATCTATCGTGGTATCGGTCTGATCGTGTAGCCGTTTTGTCGCTAATTCAGGTTGTTTAGATGTAGAGAGTAGTGCTGTGTCATCGGCGAAGAGACACAGCATCACTCGGTGGTCAGTCGCGGGTGGTATGTCATTTATGTAGGTTGAAGAGGGTCGGACCAAGGGATGACCCCTGGGGGATGCCTCAATGGATAGGGGCTATGGGAGAGCTGTCCTGATTGATCACTACTCGAAATTGTCGGTTGGAAATATAAGACTGAATCTGAATCATTTTAATGATTCTAGTCGAAAAACCCGCTAAATTGAGCTTGTAAGGTAGTCCAGGATGCCAAACTTTGTCTAAGGCGACAAACCCTGTCGAAAGACCTCATTGAAGTTGGTATGGTAACTATCTTATCCACTCAGTAGAGCTGCTGGGATGGCTGGTTCGGAATCCAAATTGGTATTTGTTTAAAAGTTCAGTATCATTTATGTGCAGCTGACCAAGGATGAGGATGTCAAGGCTTTTTGCTAGGGTACATATAAGACTAATAGGTCGATAACAGGAGAGAAGATTTTTAGGTTTATGCTTAGGTATATTAATAATTTTTGTGATCCTCCAACTCCCTGGGTAATAGGAGGAACTCAAACAAGAATTAAATAGCTTAGTCAAGGAAAGGTAGTAAGATGGAGGGAGGTGTTTAAGGGCAAAGGAGGGGATGTTGTTGTGTCCAGGGGCTTTTCTTGGATGGAGTTGTTTTATTGCTGCCCTTATTTCTTATGGTGCAAATAATATCGGATCCTCGCCAGCCGGAAAGGTAGTTTGATTAAGGGTGTCTATAAAGGGTTGTACAAGGTTTTGAGTGTTTAAGGGGATTTCATTGGGAATGAAAACTGAGGATAGGTGCTGGGAAAAGGATGCAGCTTTCTCGGCGTTGGTGACAGCCACACTAACTTGGGTTGTGAGTGGGGGTATTTGGGTGAATTTTTTAGTGAAGAGACACGGGATAAAGTAAGGATCGTCAGGATGAGATGTAATTAGGTTGTTGATAGAATTATTCTTAATTTCGTGTATCTCACTGTTTATTTCTCTTTTTAGTAAATTGAGTTGAATTAGTAAGTTAGGATCACTTGAATTAGAGTACCTTTTTCTGACTTTATTTTTAAATTTGATTTAGGGATAGGAATTTAGGTGGGTCCCGCAGAGACTTGGTGTTGTAGGGCTAATTCGAGTTTGACTCTTTGCCGAGAGACCCCATTAGCATTAAATTGTATAATTCTGGGTTGTTTTAAATGTCTGTTTGTGGTGTCTGGCATTAAAACAACTGAGGTGTTCCAGGATGATAAATATAAGCTCAAATGTATCTTTGTTCTCCTTGAAAGCGGTAATCAATTGTGTTTTTCAGAAAGTTAATAAATTCTTTAAGTGGGTTGTCCGCATTTTGCGTTTCGTTAAGTCTTTCTTGGGTAGCGGCTTGTTGTCTGGCCCTAAATTGCTGCCAGGCCCTATCGTTTTATATCGTCAGCAGTTTCTTGCGAAAGTGGTGGTATATTTATTATCTGTGGTGCTGTCTGTTGATCGTCTGGTTTGTCTGTGAGGTGAGTGCACTTTTCTGCGTTACAGGTACCACCCTAGTGTGTTTTACGACATCTCACACATCGTGGGATGCAGTTACACACCGCAGATGAATGACCGAAATACTGGCAGCGGTGACATTGTGGAATGTCTGGTCATACATATTCACTCACCGTAATTTTGTATAAGCAGAGTTCTTGCATGGAATAGTAATTGTCGGTGGCATATTTGGGAATTGTTATAATTATTATATTAGAAGAGTGCCTGTGGCCTCCTTTAGGTAACATTAACCGAGATATTTCGATGAAAGGGAGTCCCTTGAAATTGAGATCTTCCCTTATATCATCGTTGGTAATGTCTAGAGGGATATATTTAACTGCCACCTTGAGTGGTCTGAGATTATTGGTGTTATAAGAATAAAATTCAATTTTATTCTGGGCTAACATTTTGATAATTTTATTGTGCTCCCTAGGACCTTTCGGAAAAGATATTATAGAAGTATTGTTATATTTTTAGGATGATTGCATGATGACTTTTGAATTAATGAGTGTGATTGTTTGTTTGTGTGTGGTGGTATATATATGGTTCGGGTGCGGCAGTGTTGATTGAGAAATAGTTTGTATAATGGTATTGGTCTGTAAATTGTGTGGGGTTGGCGAAGGTCTAGGAGATCTGTGTGAGCTATTTGGAGTTGATTGAGGTATTCTAGGGGGTGTGGGGGTGGGTTGCAGCGGAATTTTGGGGATTAGTGGAGGAAAATCGGTCTCCATTTATAGTTTTTTTGATGGTAGTTTTGGATGTGGAGTGCACTAAAGCAGCTTGTGTTTTACCACAGTCAGCACAATACGTGGAGACTGATATTGCCAAGTACCAGCACCGTAGTAAGTCACTGTCAACCAAGCACGACCAATGACCAGCGAAGCGAATCGGCACCTAGGTATATAACGAGGAGTGTAACACAACAAATTCAGTCTTTAAAATCCTTCTAAAGAAGCTGACAGGATGATCAGTGAAACGTCAAGTCTAGTTCGACGACCACGGCAAGACCCGGAAGAAACTACTTCAATATTTTTCTGTTAAATTGCTAACACTTTTTTGTATTTTTGACCTAAAAAAAAAAAAAGAAAATAGGCCTTGAAATTTTTAATTTCGATCTGAAATTTTGCACATAGTACAGTTATTGAAGCCCTATAATTAAAAAAAAAATCATTTAATTCGGTCTACAAATAAAAATTTTAGAATGGTGCCCGGCTTTCAAATTGTCACTCTGTAGTAGCACTGAGTATGGCATGTAATATACTCATCATGAAACCGTGGGAGTTGGCACATTCTTATTTAATGCAGCAAGATATACCATAAAAGATCTTGGTCTTGTATTCAATTTCAGGCGAGGCCGATGAGGTGCGCTGATGCAGAATCAGTAACCGACAGAGCTGTGACCAGTACTCATGAAAGTAGTGGCAGTAAGCAGTATCAAACAATTTTTGTTTTACTTGCAATATTAAGTACCAGTATTTTTTTAAAGTACTTGAAGTATTGAGTAATGTACAGTAAATAAAACATTTTCACAGAAAAACTCTACTCTTTCAAATTGCTCGCTTTTTGATCTTGGCGCCCTGAATAAGTTAAAATTTAAAAAAAAAACAGCCCTAATCAAACAATTCACATTTCATATTTTTCAAGTCCTAATTTGACTCCTCTATAAGTATCCTTTTTAAATTTATAATTGAAATTCAAAATATATTGTTACGTGCTTACAATTTTCAGTAAACACTTTGTGGATTCAAATAACTTGCAACAAGAATTTTCACTAACCACTGACTTTATTAATCACTAAAATTACACTAGCAAATACTTAAAAATCACACAACTAATAATAACTTAATCTAATATAATTTCACTACTTTAAAAAACACTATGTATGCACTTTTCTTCCTAAACTTGTCAACTCTTGTCTAACCTAAAAACTCTGTCTATTTACTTCACTGAACTAAACTGTTCCCCCATCTGCTGGATTCACCTCTTTATATACACACTTGGAATCCTTCCAGAACTCTTTTCTAGAATCCTCCATAGTTTTCTACTATATACTAGATGATTGTTCGTCAATTGGCTCATAGACAGCGCCACCATACAGGTTTCCTTTCATCTTGAACAGGAACTTAATCACATCTTTCCTCGTTAGAGGGCAGCACATAACAATATATATTTTTAACAAATGTGACTGTCGTAACCATATAACTAGGACCTAGGAGTTATCCTGGATCAAGAACTTACCTGGAACTCACATCTGGAAAGGATTCTAAAGAACAGTGGCAATATGGGCTGTAGGCTGTTTGGTAAGACTTGAAATCTAAAACCAGAGGAAAATAAAAGCACAGGGAAAATTGTAGAAACTACAATGCCTTGCCTGTTTAGGGACTACAGGAGCAATGCACTCATGTCCCACATCAACTGTGGAGGTTATGCTTGACCTACTTCCCTTGCACTTGTATGTAAGGAAGGAGGCGGCACTCAATGCATTACGATTGCACCAGGTACATAAATTTAAACCAGGCGATCTGGTTGGTCACTTAAGGGAATCCTTAACAGAAGCCTTAAGGATTCTGGAGTTAATCCATTTGAAGTCTATGACCAAACCCACTGCCTCAATAACAATCAAACAACACTTTGACTGCCCGTTTGGCGTGCTAATTGAAAGTCGTCAGACGAGCAAGATAGGCCACTGCAATAATTGGAACAAGGGTCACTCATCTGATATACTGTTGGATCTAAGATGGCTGAAGGGATAGGAGTGGGAGTAGCAGGGCCTAATTGTAGGCTATCTAAAGTCCTCGGTAACACCCCAACCATCTTCCAGGCAGAAATTTACGCTATAGATCTGTGTGCTTAGGTATCAGAGCTGGGCTCGAACACAGATAAAATGTATTCGAATAACAAGCACATTAATTGTATTCAAATACCGAATACAAAAAATCGGATACTTTTATCGGAAAATGTATTCGAATCCAAGTATTCGAATACTTTTATTAGAATACGAATACACACTAAAATTTTTTTAATAATTAATAAAGTGTAAGATGGCCAACAAGCTAAAATTGCGTTCAGATCAAGAAAATAAAAGTGGATGTATTTCGTGTAATCATTGTAAAAGAAGTGTTACAAACAGAGTAAAATGTGCTAAGTGTGGTGAACCTTTTCATCCAAGCTGCTTAAAACAAGCTGCTAGTGCTAAAAATGCAACTTGCATGCATGAAGAAGAGGCCCAAACTTACTCAAATACATGTGACTATGGACACAACAGTGCCCATGAAACTGAAAAAGCTCTATTAAGTAGAATTATCCTAGAACTTGAGGGAAAAAATCTAATTCTCCAAGAAAATTGCGAACTATTAAAACAGAAAATTGCATATTTAGAAACAAAAACTAAGCCAAGTACACAGGAAAAAACATACAAAATAGACAAAACATGGCAATTGTAAATACTCAGGATTTTACTGTAAATACTGGGAATTTAGCTACAAAACCATCAACATCAAGAACACATAGTCAGAATATATCTTCTTCCTCACAAAAGAGGGCAGTTGACAAGAATAAAAACATTGAGGTTAAAGACAAAATTCCAAAACCAACTTATTACCAGACAACAAGTTGCAACGAATGTTATGGAAGCTCAAACTAGAGCCACCCTAAACAGTCTTATTAATCTGGAAAATGATAATGGGCCTGAACAAAAATGCTCTTCGCAACTCTTTGAAACGAAATCTTATGCAAATGCTACAAATATAAATTTCAACAATATCCCACAGAAAAAAAGGAAGCCAATAATAGGGACAAACAAGTTATGTAATGGAATTAAAACCATTCCAAAACTGGGTTATCTACATGTATATCGCATCCATGCAGATATGGGAGTTGATGATTTGCAGAAATTTCTCTCCCTGTCAGCTCCTAATATTCCTTTCAGCTGTGTTCTGTGGAACAAACGAGAAAATACAACATCCTTTAAAGTATCATTTCCAATAGAAGATGTGAAAGAGGTATATGATCCCTCAATATGGCCAAATGGTGCTGCAATACAACGCTTTAGATTCAGACAAATTAACGAAAATAAAAATTTTCAAATGAACTGCCCAATAACCCTGGACCAATAACAGATCCAAATGATTATGACGTGATATTACTTAATACCCAATCTTTGAATGTAGACGAAGTGAATCAAGTCTATGTTGAATATGTAACTGATACTCAACCAAAATTTTTGTGCCTTACTGAGACCTGGTGTAAACACAATGAAGCAAATGCTTTGAACTTCCCAAATTTTAATCTTGTTACAAGCTATAGTAGATCTGTATTTAAAGGAGGTGGTGTCGGAATATGGTCCAATCAAACATTAGATGTAGATCACTTAGAATTAGAACATTATTGCTCTGAAAAAAATATAGAGGTATGTAGTCTGGCGTGGAAAATATCGACAAAAAAGCGGGTGTATATTATCAGTTGTTATCGGTCTCAATCAGGCGACTTCAATATATTTATTAAAACCCGTAATAATATGCTAGACAAGTTATATAAACCCCATATACCGATAATCATTAACGGTGACTTTAATGTTAGTCCAGATTCCTCTGACGATAGATATAGCATCTTAACTTCTTTTCTAGCAACATATGGCCTTGATCAAAAAGTATGTAGTCCTACGAGGGTAACCTCACACTCATGTTCATTGATTGATCACGTATATACTAATATAAATAATTCTAAGAATTGTGTGGTCCATTCAAACTCAATCTCGGACCACAACACTGTTCTCTTTAACACAGGCATATCAAACACAGAAAATGCAGAAAGTACATCCTTCAGAAAAAGATTTTTTAGCCAAGAAAACTACACAAATTTCTTTACCATGTTAGAGAAAGAAACATGGAGCAATGTATATGAAGGCTCAGTCTTTGATGAAAAGTTTGATAATTTCCACAATACCCTTCTACACTATTTTAATATCTGTTTTCCACTAGAGTCACATAAACAAACCTCGGGAAAAAAATTATGGGTTACTAATGAACTTAAAATTTTAACTCAAAACCTTAAGCATCTATTTTCTCTCAAAAAATTAAATCCAGATCTAGATAACATATATAAAAAATCTAAAAATGAACATACTTATACAAAAAAAGACTATTTTCAAAACATTCTTAATAATCCTAAAAACAATAATAATCAAAACAAAGCCGCTTGGAAAATAATCTCAGATTTAACAAATAAAAAAACAGTGTATAAAATATAACTCTTGTAAATGACAACAATACAATCACTGATCCAACTCAAATTGCAGAAAATTTCAACAACGTTTTCATCGAAGCACCTCTAAAAATTATCTCAAATATAGACTTTAGTGGAGAAAAGGAAATAAATCACATAAGATTCATAGAAAATAGTATTTACATAGAGGAATTCTCTGAAACTGAAATCCTAAACATCATCAATCACAAATTGAAAAATAAATTTTCATCAGGTCCTGATGGTCTACCCAGTGCTGTTATTAAAAAATGTGCAAGTCACATCCTCAAACCCTTAACTTATCCTTATCCATCGGTTCTTTCCCTAACAAACTGAAAGTTAGTAAAGTTAATCAATCCTGTTTATAAGAAGCATGATAAAATGAAAGCCGAAAATTATAGGCCAATTGCTGAGGCATCAAGTCTCTCAAAAATTTTTGAATGCAGTATGATTGATAGGCTATGGAAATTTTTGAATAAACATAAAATCCTCTCTACCGCTCAACATGGTTTTAGATCATCCCATTCTACCATGACTGCTGTGGACTCCTTTCTTAGGCAGGTGATTGCTGCCTTGGATGCAGGTGAGAGCCCTGCTGGGATGTTTTGCGACCTAAGCAGGGCTTTTGACTGTGTTTGTTGAAATCGGCCATAAAACACATGGCGTTTATGAAAAGTTTAACTCGGGTACAACCAGCATGGGAGTGGGAGTAAACCAGGGTTCTATTTTAGGCCCTGTGTTATTTCTACTCTTTATCAATGACCTTCCCGATTTTGTAAAAGAACTACTTCATCATATTGTATGCTGATGATGCATCACTCTTTGTCACCGGTAGCAACAACAGCGAAAATGAAATCAAAATTAACCTCCTAGTAAACAAGTTAACTCAATTTTTTAATCAGAATGGACTATTCTTAAACATAGAAAAGACTGGTTATGTACATTTTCACACAAATCATAATAAAAACAACATGGTTTTAAATATACCCTACAATAACATCTCTCTGGAAAGAATGGAATCTGTAAAATTTCTTGGGCTTACTATAGATGAGTGTTTTAACTTTGAAACCTCGCTGTAATAATCTCATCTCCAAGCTAAATACTGTTTGTTATTAGATAAGGAACCTCAAAAATGTTATTAATGGGGAACTGCTCATTTCATTTTACTACTCTCAAGTGCAATCCAGACTAATTTATGGAATCTGTTTCTGGGGCTCTTGTGCATCAATGCCAAATGTTTTTTAAGCACAGAAAAGGATTAGTCGGTGTATGGCGGGTGTCAATAAAAGGCATTCATGTCGATATCTTTTCCGCCAGTTCGGCATACTAACTATCTATGGACTATATATATATATATATATATATATATATATATATATATATATATAATTTTCTTCAGTATGTTTTCATCAATAAAAATGATTTTAATTTAAACAGTAATTTCTACTCATATGAAACTCGTAATAGAAATGATCTCACCATTCCAACACACCGCCTTCCAAATAATATCAAAAACATATCATACTTAAAGCACTTCAATAAGGAAGTAAAAGATCTGCTACTCAGCTTGTGTGTTTACAACATAGGCGAATTCATACAAACTACGGTCTAAAATTTTAATTATGTCGGCCACTCCGTTTAGCCCGTTTTATCAGTCATTTTTTCTTTTAATTATGTACTTGTGTCTTAAATGTCATGTTATGTTTTGATGTCCGGCTGTACCAGCAGCTACTTGTACAAGCCTTTGTACTTTTTCTTTGTATTTTTTATCTATATTTTGACTAGTCTTATAATACTCTATGTATTCTTGTGGGCAATAAATGTTTATTATTATTATTATTATTATACATAGTCCATATCAATAATTTTCATTTATTTGTAATACTTAATTCATTTATAAGTCTTATTTGAATTTGCATTTGTAAGCACAAAATGATCATTACTTAACACATTGAACTCCGCTTCGCTGTGGCATGAGCCTGAGCACTAGCCGATGTGGCATATCATGGTGTCGACCCGTGGGCGACACAGGCCATACACGCATCGTCTATTTTTTTTGAATTTCCGCTACCGTGATATCAGTCGCCAACACCAGGGGATAAGCTCGTTAGTACGTATGCGAACGTTAGGCGTAAGTGATTGACCATATTAGCGGAAAAATAAAGAAATATAAGATAAAAAAAAATTTTTTTATTTGTTATAGGGAAATTGAAATAAGAATGTATTCTAATTAGCGATTTAGTGGAGGATCCGTCTAAATATGTAGGTCCCAGGTCAACACTGGCCATACATTGACGAATAGCTATCTGTTTATAGTAATCGAATAACGGATACAAAATTTAAAAAGGTATTCGAATACAGTCTTCGAATGCACATAAAGTATTCGAATACAGTATTTGAATACAGAAGTACTCGAATATAGCCTAGCTCTGCCAGGTATGCCTAAATAAAGGCATCCGCAGGGCAAAGATCTATATATTATCAGATAGCCAGGCAGCACTAAAGGCTCTAAGGTCCTATACCTTTGAGTCTAAAATTGCCTGGGAATGTAGACAATCCCTGAAGTAACTGGCTAATAACAACAAGGTTACCTTGATGTGGGTGCCAGGTCATGAGGGAGTACAAGGAAACGAACTTGCTGACAGCCTTGCAAAAAAGGAGCTGAAGCACCATTCATTGGACCCGAACCGTTTTGTGGTCTGGCCAAGGGGCACATAGCAGAAGAGATCCTTGGATAGGAAAAGGACCAGAAAAAGTCCTACTGGAGGAATACTCCAGCCCAAAGTCAAGCGAAAAGTTTATAACTTAATCGGCAAAGAATGCCACAAGTCTTCTCAAACTTGAAAAGTCCGAATTAAGGCTAATTACAGGCCTTCTAACTGGCCACTTCCCCTTGAGATATCATCTCAAGAACATGGGCAAGGCAGTAGACAACAAATGCAGATATTGCGATGCTGCAACTGAAACTGCAGAACACATACTTTGTGAATGCAAGGTGTTAGTCCACACCAGGCTAAAATTCCTAGAACAGACGAACTAACGCATGAAGACAGGGAAATTAGCCCCCAGGAAAATCACAAGCTTTGTAAAAAGTCTTGGAATCCTGGGCAACCACTAGATGTGGGGTAAATCACAAAAGATCTTTTAGGTCGAAGTGAAGTAAGCCTGTTCAAAGCAAAACGACCCTGTAAAACAATTTACAATCTACAACCATATAACATTACAATTTTAAAATATAAAATTTGACAAATGGGCTGCAATATTTATACAGTTTACCTATCCTATAAATCACTTTGTCGCAAAAAATAAAATTGATTAGTATTTAATTAGCTATCTAAACATGTAGAGACTCATAAAAACGCCTTTAATGCACGTCACATTTTGCATACCTCTGTTCTTTAAAGAAAAAAAACTGTACTGTATTTTTGATGTAACTAAAACTGCATTTAAATTATTAAACATTTTAACTTCTGTATATCATACTATTGTCACTATTCACGCTTTGTAAATTATAACACTAGTTATATCACTTTCAAACTTGATAAGTCAGTACCACCATTACCACCAAACAAAACAAATGCTTAATGAGGTTGAAAGTTGAACGTGTTAGCTTGCTTATATAAAGTTGACACAAATCCCCAAGCATGTCACAACAGGATTTTACGAAAATTACGTGAATTATAAAATAAAATACTGGCTCAGTAATTTTTCTTAAGTACTTGCAGTTGTTTATAGTTTTGTGGTTTTTATTATCACTGGGACTACTTTGTAATGCTGGGAGTACTTTTTACTACTGGAAATACTTTAGTAAAATACTTGCAGTACATTATGATTTTGCAATACTTTTTTTAAGTAACAAGTAATGCTTCATCAAAGATTGTAGAAAATATTTACCCAGAACAAATACACTGCAAATGTACCTGAAGTTTACAATACTAGTACAGAAATATTAAAAGTTCTTAAAGTAAATTACTTAGAGTACCCAAACTACTGGAGTACAAATTTACAGTACATTTTTGTACTCAGCTCTGGTAACCGAGCTTCCGCCAAAATTAACCTTCGCTTTTTACGGTCAGCAGGGCTAAAGTCGGAGACTGAGGGATTCATTGTTGTCTGCCAGGATGGAGTTGTTAACACTTTAAGTCTGCCCCAGTCGTGTTATGCTTGTGGGAATCCCTTACACTAGCCACAGAACCTGTTGTCAGGCGCCGGAGTCTCGCTCATGTACTTACCATCATCATGTCAGATTTCACTCACTCTTTCGGCCTACATCCGTGGGCATAGCTTTATGAGTGTCATATTATCACCTACGGCATTCATACGAGGTTGACCAAACACTAGTGCTGCTTTATGTCTCCAGAGAGGTCAAGAACGTAAAGTACCGAATTTATTGGAACTTCTTATTTCCGAAGCCAACAAGCCTGATATAGTACTCCTCGACCACCAAACTTAGGTGATGTCTGTCATTGAGTTCTGGGCACCTCGACAAAACAAATATTACCTTGAAGGAGGAAGAATAACGGACTAAATACCAAGATCTCCAATATAAGCTCGAGGCACTATACCCTGACTACTCGATCAAAATGGTCGTCATGATAATTGATGTACTTTGTGGGATGGGACCTACACTGCTCAGAATTGAAGACAATGCTGGCCTGCTAAATGTCGGCAGAATGTTTGGCAGGCCAAATACAGAAGGCAGTCATCCTGGGGTCCCTTCGGCTGCTTAGGGCACACAACTCAAAAATTTACAGTCACTAACCCTGCATGATGCGGGAAGTGGCTGTAGATAATTAACTGGTGCTTCTGCCATGAGAATGTCGGAGACATGGTAACTGTTCAGCATCGCTCTAGCAAAGAAAAAAACCTTTATTCTATTCTATTTAGATTAATACAAACAAAATATGTTTTGACTGTTGAAAACTCCAATTTAAGCAACTCTGTTTTATCCACTGCTGGCCTACAAATTTCTGATTGTAAAAAATGTCCAATTATATCTTACGATGCCTTAGTCTAACAATTTTAGTTGGTGGATATAATACTGTTGGTGGTCTAGGACTATCTCACAAAATTTAAACTCAAAACATTTATTACAGTGGCCAAATTGATTATTTATTTTTAAAATTTAAACACCCTAGAGTTATACCATTTGCTCCAAAATGAATATGTATTTTTTTAAATTGCAGGTTTATGAACGAACTTATAAGCATTAAGCATCATCAGGTGGACAAATAATAATAATATTTCTTCCATTCAAAACTACAAGTACAATAACAGAAGAGAAAGTCAAAATAAATAAAACATAAAAGTGTAAACAGGTACAGTAACAAACAAAAAAAAACAAATATGTAAAATATATATATATATATATGTACTAGTTATACATTGACGTGCATGACTAGGAAGGGGTGTCATATATTCGAAATTTTAAAATAATGTGATAGTGATTGTAATCTTTTAAAAGTGACAAAAAACATTTTTGTATAAAATTAAAAGCTTTAGTAAATCTAAAAACATTTCCGCCGCCGATTTTCAGGATTTTTTAATCGCGAAAATTTACCAAAAAAAGCGCACGGAATCTTTGAGTCCCTCAAGTGAAAGTGAGACAGAATCTCAACTTGATAAACCTACATATAAAGGCTGGACAATAAAAACCGGGGAAAAAAAGAAGAATAAGAAGACTAAAAACTTTATCAAAATCAAAAAAGTCATTGTCATCTTACAACCTGGGACCTCAAAACAACCTGATAATGAACCATTATTATCAAAAACAACAACTAAACTTAATAAAACACCACCACAAAATACAAATGAAAGGATGGAAATATTTAATACTCCTCAAAATACCAACACAACTCAAAACCAAACCAGATATAAATCACAAAATGTATCTATTGCTATGCAAAATATTTTTCGAAAAAGATACAAAAACATCTATTATGCCACCTTACTAAAATTTTAAGGAGAGATATTATGTCCTAACCTAACTGTTAATGGTGGTATGTCGAAGTTGTTGAGAGAAACGTTGGCTAGCTTACAGCCGGAGCTGGCCGAGTGGTTATTTAGAACTACTCAATATAATTACAACTGAGCAGCTCAGGGCGCCAGTACCTAAATTGCTCTACGTTTCCAAGTAGTGGCTTAAAGTTCGGTTACAAAACTTCAAGCACACCAGAAAAATATATAATTGGACCAATAAGTCGATATCAGGTGTCAAATGAGCTAATGGTACGTTACTGAATGTATCCTGAATATATATATATATTCTACAATAAATAAATGTATTTATTGGAAAAAATCCAAAGGGCTATCGACCGAAGTCCTTCTGCCCATGTATTAGTACATTATACATAGATTTTATGATTTATTATTAGATAAATACCATTTTTGACTTATGTGTATGATTATATATATAATGTTGAGGCAAGAATTCAAGCGATGCACGTCACAGATCGATTCTATAAATAAGACAATACAGCTAAGAATCATGAAGCCCCATTAAACTGTACCTATTTCTGAAAAAAAGCTTAATAACTGGGTGTCAAGAATTACTCTTTTTAACGTAATTAATGATTAAAAATTATGTTAGTATTAAAATTTCTTTAATGAGGTCACTCGTGGCGTGCATCGCTTGAATTCTTGCCTCGACTTTATATATATAGTTATAAAAAAAACAAATATATTATGTATATCATGGCTTATATTGTTTTCCTAAACCAGTTGCTGTATCTTCTCAATTAAGGTGTGTTCAGGTGTCTTGAATTTAGGTCTAATATTACGGTTTCGTGTTGTGCAGTATTCTTCAATTTTTTGGAAGTTGTGTTGTGCGTTGGCGAATTTTGTTTGTAGCTTAGTGAGACGTTGTTGGATTGGTTATATTTTTGTTTTTTGATATAATACTGTGTTCGATATATTATGTAGGGGATTATGTGGATGGCGTAATTTGGTAATACTCCTGAGGGCTGTCCTTTCTGCCACCTCCAAATTCTTTTTTGCTCGTGGTCCACTGTTAAGGTAAAGTATGTGTCCATATTCCAATATGGGTCTACAGATATTTTTGTAAATCTTTCCTGATGTTGATGTGGTTATACCATCATTTTTATCAGTTAGGGCTCGGAAGTGTTTGGCTTTTGTATTTATTTTTTTTTTTTTTGTGAGGGCAATGTGTTGATTAAAATTAAGCTTGTGGTCTATTTCAATTCTGAGGTAAATAGCTGAAATTTTATGAATTATTATTTGCTTAGCAATCGTTACTGTGGGTGGACCTTGATTTAGGAGTATGGTTGAAAATAATGAATTGAGATTTCACATGGTTAGGTTTAAGTATCCATATATTGAACCGGTTTTCTGTGTATGCTATCAGTTGTTGCAGTTGTTGGATTGTGTTACGGACGTTGGAATTGTGAGATATTAAGGCGGTGTCATCAGAGAATTGTAGCATGTAGGTACTCTTATTAAAATATCTTGGGTCCAGATGACTGTAACTATATATGTCATGGCAATAAATATCATATAAAATAGGAGAGAGAGGTGACCCTTGTGGGACCCCCTGTTCTGGTACGAAATGTTCGGAATAACATTTTAATTTGCAATCGTCGCAGATCTAGAAAGCTTATTATTAAATCTATTATATAGTCAGGGGATTCTAAAATTTTTAGTTTGTATATTAGCCTCATATGCCACACACTCAAAAGTTTTGTTGATATCTAAAAATACAGCTGCTGATTTATCTCCAGTTTAGCTCTTTGTACATTTGACGCGAGTATTGCTAGTGGGTGAAGCGTGGAAGACTTTAGGGTAAAGCCAAATTGGCAACTTGGTATTTTGTGCTTAACATGTTCTTCTAGTAGAGTTTTTATAATTTTTTCAAATATTTTCCCCAGTGTAGGTAATAGTGTGATGTGTCGATATTTGGGAGCTTTAGAATGATCTGTGTTGGGCTTAGGGATAGCTATTATCACTCCTTTTTTCCATTCATTAGGAAAGTACATGTTCTGGATACAGAAGTTGTATATTTTAATAATGTGTTGGTGGATATCATAATTCAATTGTTTTAGAATGTTGTATATGAAACACATTATCAATGCCTGGAGCTGTGTTTTTTGCTTTCGACAATAGTTCAAAATAGATTTTTTCATTTATAATCGGGTGTTCGTTAAGGAATGATGTTACGGCAATTTTGGAACCAGTTATAATTAATAATTATAATTTTCTTCGTTGAAATTTGGACTCTGTTCTTCAGAGTAAGCTTTTTTAAAATGCTCTGCAAATACCTTAGCTTGGTCTAAATCTTCAGAGAAATAATTTCCATTTTCTTCTATGGTAGGTATGTCGTTTTTCTTTTTATACCTTGATAGTTTCTTTACTTCATGATAAAAATTTCTACCATGTTTTTGATTGATGTTGGCACATGTATCTCCATTCTATCTACTTTAATTTTATATCATTCTGAAATATATACAAAAAAATACAGAGGTGTACACTGAATGTCCGCTTGTGAATTTTTAGGTTTAAATATATACGGCTATATATAAAAAATATAAAGTTGTCAACCAATGATTATAAGTGTCCGCTTGTGATCACGGTTGGCGCACAATATGATTTATTTTTTAAAAAATTACGTAATAATTATATCTGCAAAATGATAAAAATTACAAAAAAAGTAAATAAATAAATTAATACAGGTCAAGATTTTGTCAAGACAAATGAATTATTCAGTGACATTTAGCGCAAGGGCCTAAAGGACAGCCATTCAATTAACAGAGGAAAAAAATTAATTACTAATTTGTAATAGATTATTTAGTACACAAATGAATAAATGCAAAATACTAAAAAAAAAATACAGCTTATTTACATAATGTCGTCCTCGCACGAGATTATTGCAAATGGCGGCTCCAACGGTCGTCCAGAACAGCCGGTATACTGTGTCTATCTCCAAAATAACGCACTGGAATGCAGGAACCTTATAAGCTTGATATATAAAATTGAATTAGATTTAAAATTACCAATATGAAATTTTGAGGTGATTATTTCCTAATTTTCACGAATATATGGCAATTCAGTAGCGTATTAACGATTGTATACTTTTAGGCGTACTAAATTCCATAAAATTAACATACAGATCCAACAAGCGGCATATACAGGAGATTATATTAAATTTAACTAAACTAAACAAAATTGAAACATTACATATGCTAGCTCCTGAGGACACAACTCCCATAAAACGTGCAGACAAATGGTGCTCAATATTTCCTAATATCCAAGACATAATAGAAGAAAGATTTTATTATTAAGTCTGATAATACAAAAGAAAATTGAAAAACTTGAAAAAATGAAAATTTCCACCTTTGAGAAAATTATCATTCTCCCAAATACAACACTAAACATCAACAGTATACAGTCGTATTCTGCAATTATATCTCAGGTGGACATAGACATCGATAAAGAAGAGATAAGTAAAATTTTACTTAACTCCAGCATCATACACCTATTGTTAACGCATATCAAAAAAAAAAAAACACAACAAACCCTCATTATTCATCCCAATAATTACAGGTCACGTAAGATCATATGGAAAACTAATTGCATAGTTGAAGTTGTAGCAAGCTTCCTTTTATTCATTGTGACTGTTCTGCACTTATCCAGTCCAAGCGTCGTGCCGACTCATATTCTTGACTATCCCGAGAAGGCTCTGGAGTTGCATGCATGTGGATGAATAAATCTTGAGGTCATCCATGAAAAACAAATGACTGATGTTCTTGTTTCTTTGTCCCATCTTAAGTTGAAAATCCATTGATGAGTTGTTTAGATCATTCGAAATTGGGATTAGAGCAAGACAAAACCATAAAGAGCTGAATGAGTCACATTGAAAACTCCCTGTTTTTATATTGATTTTGTCAGTTTCAATTATTTCGCCATCAGTTCGCAATGACAGTTTGGTCGACCATTTCTTCATGGTTATTCTGAGGAACTGTGTTAAGATGGGGTCAACTTTGTATATGTCAAGCACCTGTAGCAGCCAACTGTGGGGAACCGAGTCAAAGGCTTTACGGTCGTCGACCATATGAATATTTTGTTTTGCACATCGTGCTTGTTCTAAAACTACTGCATCTATTGTGACTTGTTCCTTGCAACCCACAATGCGGCATCTACTCTCTTTCTGCTCTTGGGTTACAATACCTATGTGTTTCAGGTAGTTTGATATTTTTGAACAAATGATTGATTATAGCAGTTTGTAGAGAGTAGGCAAGCAAGTTATAGGACTGTATTGGCTAGGATCCTCGGTTCTGTCATTTTTGGAAATTAAATACGTCATGCCTTCTGTCAAGAAATCAGTAGCTTGTTCCCGTCGTCGAATGATGTACTTTTGAGCTAGGTATGTATGGGATGAGGTCAGCTTCTTGTACCAAAAATTTTGCAGTTTATCACGTCTTGGAGTTTTTCAATTGGATGTTTTTGAAATGGTTTCTTTAACGTCGTTGACAGTGATGTTGATTTTTTCCATTGGTCTAAGATATGATTATTATTTGTCCTAACTTAATATTAACCTTCGCCGTACCGAAACTAGGTCATTGCTGATCCAGAAATTACTTTTATGTCAATATATTCCACACCAATTTTTTTAAAAGAATTTTCTCTTGAGAATCCTCCTACTTTTCTACAACAAATGTTACATATATATCAGAAGTAAAATCCTGGCTTCTTTTTGTGATTTATGCAAGTTTTGTTGATATGTTCAACTAAATTTTTTATAGTTGCACTTACAGTTTAAATTTGTTTTTAATAAAGTAAACACTTGAATAATGCTATTAAAAATACAAAATTAACCTAAAATGAACATTTTACAAACTAGGTCAATTTTGACCCGGTTTTGGTAGACCATGTGACACTATTATTTTGGTATGGCAAAGGTTAAGAACTAACCTTAAAGTTTTTAACTTTTAGGACTAAGACCAACCGATCGATACAATTTATACTATTGACCATTTCGATTCTGTAGTTTGAGCGTCAAAAACGTGAAAGAATAATAAATTGACATCTGACAATCTCCCGCTGCTGTGCATGTGCATAGGCGACAACTCTAACTGGTCTGTTCAGTGGCGGATTTATTGCTAAATCTGCCACTGAACAGATAGTAGGCAAGTGCCTAGGGCGGCAGCAAGATGAAGGCAGCAAAAACTGTGACAATTGCAACATGAGGTTCCGCGAAATGATATAACAGTGTTTTCATTAAAAGTTTTTTTTGTAAGCAAAATAGTTTTATTTTATTGGTAGTATTGAATCTTCAGGGGCGGCAAATTTAGCCATGCCTTGGGCGGCACAAAACTCAAATCCGTCGCTGGGTCTGTTTATCATGTTTTACGACCAAAGTTATAAACACATGAACAATTTTAATACGTAAGATAATTTTTAGGGAAAGAATTAAGACTAAGCATAGGAATAAGTTAGAACTGGGACTTTTTTATAAACTCACTTTTTCTTTTCTTTTTTTTTATGGCTTTGGGTCAGAGACCATGCAGCCAGTCACACTATGTTAAAATTATCTAACCTAAACAAAATCGAGTAAAAGCACCTTTAGATTTGTATATATTTTTATTTATGCTATGTACGGAAATAAAAATAAGATTGATACATTATTAGTCAAATGAAATATTAGTTAAATAAACGGGAAAAAATTGCTTCAAATAACTTTTTCTGTTACATTTGTGTCAACCTTATTTCATTTTGCCCTTATGTCAGCACTACTGTGCAAGAATTGTACAATGTTTTATTTTATATATTTCCAAATTAAATTATAAATATGGTATTTTAATCCTTGAATTAAGTAAATGGTAATATATTTTCTTATTCTTTCAGAACACGGAATCTGCCACACCCCCTCCTCAAGAATCCAGTCAAACGGATCTTACCATTCCTCTTATGATCCCTAAGACCTTTACGAGGCCTTTAAGTGGCACATCACAAAGACTGGACATGCCCAGTGATACAATCCCTTTAAATTTACCAAGTAAACCGAAAATAAAACCACATTCGGTTAACTCACCATTACTGGAAGATAAGGGAAGCGTTTTAGGTTCTCTATCAGAGGAAGACTTGATAAGAAAAGCAGCTGAAATGTTAGGTGAAGATGAGTCTAAGAGCAGAAGAAAACCTGAAAAAGAACTACTACCTATAACCCCTCCATCAAAGAGGTCAAAAATAGATATAAGTCTGCCCCCTGTTCCGGGATTAGAAGATGAAATCCTTTAATGTATTTTGTTACATTGAGTAGTAATCAAAATATTTATGAATGGTGTAAGCTTAATTGAAATTTATTGAATTAATTCAGAATAATATTTGTACGAATGAATCCTTTTGGTACAACAATTTTTTTTCTAAACTACCAAAGATAAAAAATTAATGAAGGGAATTGTTGCAACTTGTCTCTTATACTATTTGTAAATGTTATCTTGTATATTTAAAAATTTTGTACAAAGTTTTACTATTAGGCTTATTTAGTACTTAAACATATTATAGATATTGTAAATATTTTAGACAAAAACTTTTTTTTTTCTAATTTCACATAGTGATTAATATTATATTAATAAATATTATTTGATTTATTTAGAACTATTATGTCTTATTTTAATTGCTTTTTGTTCTATATGCCGAACATTAATTTTAAACATCCATTGAATAAAAATTATTTACATTTATTTTTAACTTTTTCTCCAAAGAATCTTCATCTATGCGCTATTTTGAAAATTAAAATTGAAAGAATGTTTCAGGATTAACTGATTTTTAATTAGAAAACTGAACTACAAGTGTATAGTGAATACGACCAGAATTGAAACCGTATAAAAACTAAAAGCCAGCAAAAACAGCCGGCATCTCTTTATTGTTTTTCTTGTGACAAGCATTTCTGTTTACCTCCGCAACAGATGCCGACTGTTTTTGCTGGCTTTTAGTTTTTATACGGTTTCAATTCTGGTCGTATTCACTATACATAGTTTTAAACATTGAGTGATAAATCTTCTAAGAGACGCAGAGTGTACGTGTAGTTGCATTTCATATTGGCCTTTCACTCATCTTGGCACTTGTTTTTATGGGCGTGGCTACTTTGCTTGGAAGTAAAGGAAGGAAAGAATGTCAATGTTCATAATCAGGATATCAGTATTATATAAACAGCAATAAAGACTAAATTTTTCAGGCTTGTAAAATAGAATGATAGACATCGTTATGATGTTCTAAAGATGGGCAAAAAGTTTCTCTCCGCTAGTCAAGATATCATAGGTCATAAATATCGTTTCCTTGCAAATATCTCGCTTCCTATGTGTCGCATGTAATTAGAGGTTATTACAAAACTTCTCTACAATTTTGGTCATGTGCATTTTCTCATGTGGTTAACCGTTTTGTAGCTTGGAGAGTGGGAAATGGGCATCCGTTTATGGGATAACGCTATGTAAACTGCACAGTAAGATGCATAGTACGTACACTTTACAAAGTTAATTATAATTATTATTAAAGTTAAAAAATTGTTTATTTATAAATAATAATAATCTTTATTAGCTTGGCTAAATTACAATGAAAACACAGTTACATAAATAATAACACCACCGTTAATAAATATCAATTCGAATAATGACAAGAGATAAACACAATTTAAACAGGCCATGTATCTTTAACATACTGCACACAGATTCTCAAATTTATTTAATCTATTACAATTTTTTTATAGTATTAGGTAAATCGTTGTATAATTTGAGTCCTTTTATAAATAACTAATTTTCACCATATATATTATGAGTTTGCTCTATATAAAAATTATCACGATTTTGTGTGTGATATTCATGAACTTCACATAAGAATGTGCAAAACTGCAAAAGGTGTTGAGGCAACATGTTATTTAAAAGCTTAAACAAAAAAACAAAAATATTCAACATCAAATTTTGTTTAACAGATAATAGATTTAAAGAATCTAACATAAATTTTACTTGTGTATAAATATCACAATTTAATATTGTTCGTAATGCTAAATTTTGTTTTACCTGTAGCATATTCAATTCATTGTTAAAGTCTAGTAAACTCTAAACTGGCATGTGTATGAGTTGATAATGCGCATACGATTTCATTTCTCTCGCACACAAAGTTAAAGTAATAGCCCAAAAACACTGTCGCATATGTCTACCAAGCTTCTCTCTCACCTATTTTGAGACAGAAATATTGCGATATACACTGAAGAGAGAGATAAATTTTAATCTACGTTTTCAATAAGTTCAGCGATTCTCAAACTCTGAAGATTTGTCATTGGTTATTTAACAATCGTCTCATATTAGAATTAAATTCATCTTTATATGAAATATATAAGCTATTTTTAGTGGTAGTGGATATTCATCCGACAAACGGACATTGCCAAACCACTATACCTAGGACTTGCAATTTTCTAATATCTACATATTACATGAATTGTATGTCGTGGAATAGCTCAGTGTGTAAGTAAAGGGAATAAAACATCCGGGTTCAAATCCTGTTGCCTACCGATTTTTTTTAAATTATATTAAAAGTTCCAACATTTTTCTTCTAAACATTTTATTTTACTAATCCGCGCCGCAAGTTTTGTTAAAACTTTCTTTTCGATAAACATTTTTCTTGTATAATTCCGCGTGAGTTTATCGCTTGGTATTTAATGGTCTGGTTATTTATTCGCTTGTCAGACGAATATCCACAGCCATTTTTTAAAATTTATTATACATTACATAGGCCCTCAATCCTTCGTGTTTTATTTCTTGCTAAATAAATAGTTAGACCGGACAGTTTACCGCGGTGTGCCAAAGCTGTAGTATTTTTTATAGCCCATTCCTATATCACCTGATGATATGGGCATGGCGTATCTACAGTTTTATCCAATAAACAGACGTATCATCTACAGTTTGCGGTTTGGAGGGTCGGTAAGCCGGTCATTCTATTTAACGTTAAATGTGTCCGGGTTTCTAAATTAGATACGTGTGTAAATATTTATTTCGAATAATATTAAGTTATAAAAATACAATATTTGGTAAATATGGCAACTAAATTAGATGTCTTAAATGAACAGTCAAAGAAGTTGGTATTAAATTTAATAAATTATTTTACAAAAGAAAAGGAAAACAAGGGACCCTTGGTACCTCTTGAACGAATTCATGAAAGAGTTTCTGAAGCCTTAAACATAAGTCTCAGAACAGTTAGCAGAATTAAGCACCAACATATTAATAATGTATCCTTGAAAATAAAAAAAGGAATTAAAAAGAAATCAAAAACATTAGATGTACGTGAAGGCGTTAAAATGCAAATAAGGAAAGTAATTTATAATTTTTATGAATCGAAAAGACATTTTACATTAGATACTTTGAAGGAAATGCTAAAAAATAAAGGAATCATTGACGTCTCTAAAAACCTGAAAAAGAACTACTACCTATAACCCCTCCATCAAAGAGGTCAAAAATAGATATAAGTCTGCCCCCTGTTCCGGGATTAGAAGATAAAATCCTTTAATGTATTTTGTTACATTGAGTAGTAATCAAAATATTTATGAATGGTGTAAGCTTAATTGAAATTTATTGAATTAATTCAGAATAATATTTGTACGAATGAATCCTTTTGGTACAACAATTTTTTTTCTAAACTACCAAAGATAAAAAATTAATGAAGGGAATTGTTGCAACTTGTCTCTTATACTATTTGTAAATGTTATCTTGTATATTTAAAAATTTTGTACAAAGTTTTACTATTAGGCTTATTTAGTACTTAAACATATTATAGATATTGTAAATATTTTAGACAAAAACTTTTTTTTTCTAATTTCACATAGTGATTAATATTATATTAATAAATATTATTTGATTTATTTAGAACTATTATGTCTTATTTTAATTGCTTTTTGTTGTATATGCCGAACATTAATTTTAAACATCCATTGAATAAAAATTATTTACATTTATTTTTAACTTTTTCTCCAAAGAATCTTCATCTATGCGCTATTTTGAAAATTAAAATTGAAAGAATGTTTCAGGATTAACTGATTTTTAATTAGAAAACTGAACTACAAGTGTATAGTGAATACGACCAGAATTGAAACCGTATAAAAACTAAAAGCCAGCAAAAACAGCCGGCATCTCTTTATTGTTTTTCTTGTGACAAGCATTTCTGTTTACCTCCGCAACAGATGCCGACTGTTTTTGCTGGCTTCTAGTTTTTATATAGTTTCAATTCTGGTCGTATTCACTATACATAGTTTTAAACATTGAGTGATAAATCTTCTAAGAGACGCAGAGTGTACGTGTAGTTGCATTTCATATTGGCCTTTCACTCATCTTGGCACTTGTTTTTATGGGCGTAGCTACTATGCTTGGAAGTAAAGGAAGGAAAAAATGTCAATGTTCATAATCCTGTTGCCTACCGATTTTTTTTAAATTATATTAAAAGTTCCAACATTTTTCTTCTAAACATTTTATTTTACTAATCCATGCCGCAAGTTTTGTTAAAACTTTCTTTTCGATAAACATTTTTTTTGTATTATTCCGCGTGAGTTTATCGCTTGGTATTTAATGGAAATTGATATATTTTTTAATATTTTCTCAAGCAGAATTTACACAATTTATTTTTATTACTTCTAATGGACATTTCAGATTTATTTTTGTTATTACATGAAATATTTTATTTTATTAACATTCTTTCCCCTATTAATATTACCATCCTCTCCTTTCCTGGCAAGAAATGTCCATACCTTCCCGTGGTTCTTGCTGAACTGTAACAATATTAGTTTTCTATTATTTTTTTTCTTCTAATAACTAACATTGTTATTGACTGAACTGGACAATTCATTTTTGTTATCGGTTTCAGTTGTGCCCGAGCCTATATCGGTATAATATCAGAATTACACTAAAACAACGAAATTAGTAAATTCATATTTCCTAATATTTTATGATAACACCTTTAATATTTCTGTATAATTATTTAGCGATTGCATTACAGTTACAGACATATAATCATTTGTAATTTGTTGTAAACTGTTTGAGAACCACTGTCATACCTGAGCTATCAAGTAAATAGTTCTTACTTCATACGACGAAGCGACCTTAGGACCCGCCAAGTTAGAGTTTACTCGACTATATAAAGTGTAAACAGGATAGTGGGACAATATGTAAAATGTGGAAGAATTATTGTTTTGTATATTAATAATTTTGTCCAAGTACTTAAATTATTTGAAATTCTACAAAAAAAATATACTTTTTTTTATATCTTTTTCAAGGTATAATTAGCATGATTAGGAAAAGTTAGATTTTGATCTATTATTACTCCCAGGTACTTATACTCTGAAACACGTTCAAGAAAACAATCATCAATTTTAACAGTTATGTCAGGATCGATATTATTGTTATATTTACTGGTCAACAACATGAATTTAGTTTTATCCAAATTAATTGCTAAATTATTTTCATTAGACCAAAGTTTTATTTTAGCTAAATCAATATTAGTTATTAATAATTTCACCAACATCATCGTTAGTAACATATAACAATACATCATCAGCAAACAATAGAATATGACAGTGGGATGGGATATTAACAATCTCGTTAATGTGCAATATAAACAATGTAGGAGCCACTGATCCTTGGGGTACACCATTTATTACTTCTCTTCTGCTAGATTTAACCACTTGATATCGTTCACTTAAATATGAGTCAAACCACTGCAACACTACTCCTTACATACCAATTTTCTCCAGTTTTTTAATAATAAACTCCTATCGATCATTTCGAAAGCTCTTCTGTAGTCTAAAAACACTGCTCCTACATGTTTCTTACCACTTATATTTTCTAACCATCTGACCAAAACAGTTTGTAACGCTGTTTCACAAGAGTTTTGTTTCCTAAATAGATCGATAATATGTCATTATCCTCGACATAATCTAGCAGTTGCTCTTTTACTAAAATTTCTAGTAGTTTCTCATATGGAGGCAGGGTATTAATTAGACCAAATTCCTGGCATAACAAAATATTTTCCTTTTTTTCTACTGGTATTATAGTGGATAATTTCCACTCTTTAGGAACTACACCATACTGTAGTGAGACATTTAATATACCTAATAGTCGATTACCTACAGCATCAAAACCAACTTTAATACCTTTGTAGTGATTCCATTAATATCACTACCTTTATTTGGCATATTGTGTATGCTATTTTTAAATGAGGCCATACCAACAGTATTAAATGTAGTAATTGTATTTTGTGCTGGTTGAATGTTCCTTAGTACATAGTTGTTGTCATGATGCTTGTCAATACTGTGTAAAATATTATTGAGGCTGTCAAGAAAAAAAATGTTAAAAGACTCACATGTTAAATTTTCATGGTTTAAAACATTATTTATCAAATATAATTTCATTTCTACCTATTTCATTTCTCCCTTTTATAAGCTCTTTGAGTGTCTTCCACATCTCTTTTGAATCATCTCTGCATAAATAAGAAATTTATGAGATGATATAAAGTAAAATGATATAAATTGTAAGTTATTGAAATTAAATATTTTAAATCAGAACAGAATAAATAACATCACCTCTGTGAGGTAGCATGCAAGGCACATTTATTTTAGACATGGTTTCTCCGAAAAGTAGTCTATGATGTACAAATTCAAATGGTTATGTGTCATTTCTAGAAATACTTGTGGTTGATAGCATATAAAACAGATCAACCATTACCCGTGAAATAGAACGTCCTTCGTTGCCACAAAACAGTTTACAAGTGTGAAATTGGTTTGGGATTGGGACCGAGGCCTTGAAAAATAAGGACAAAGTAATGGAATGCCGCACACCTGCCTCAACTTGCTGTGAATAGAAATGCTCACGGCGAGAGAACCGTTTTTCGGAGAACAATATAGAGAGGTATAATCATCCAAGCACTTCCATCTTTTGAAACAAAATCCTCAAAATTTGTTTATTACTTATAAATCTACAGCCAAACTTGCAACCTGGTCCCTGCGACCTGGTCTCAAGCTTGGTAGTAGACTAATGTGTTTGAAATATTTAAACTAGATTTTTCTTTATTAGTTCAAATAGTACAATGAAATTTTTACATAATACCCAATTGGCGTAGAACATGTCAGATATACACTAACAAAGGATTAAAATGCACTATAAAATAAATAAGCAGTATAAACTATCTAATTAATTACAGACAGATTTGATTCTTATGAAATAATAGAACTAATAAAGGGATACACATTAAAATTACAGATTCAAGCCTAATAAAGTTTAACGTATTATGGCATTATCATTTAAATACTCGTCCTTTGTATAGTAGGCTCGTTTTATTTAAAGAGATTTAAGTTGCCGTTTAAGGCTTTTATCTGGGAAGGTTCTGATTTCCATTCAACTTATTGTATAATATATGTATTAAGGAGAAATGTACATTTTTGTGAATATAATTAAAGTTACGAATAATTGCTGTCATGAGATCATGATGTCCCTTTGAATCGTTATTGGATCAGATTTTAATGTTACATTATTCTCATGGGTTTCTATTAAGCATTGAATCCTGTTACTCAAGTAAGATGAAATTAGTTTTTGTGAAATCCCCCTAATTTCATAATTTTCCAGTTTTTTAATCGGAACAAATTATATGCTCGATGTTTTATTCCCAATGTGTTTTTTCAGTTAATTTATCCAAATGCATGACAAGAAACTAAATATTCTATAAAAGTAATAGACGATAAGAAATGTCTAATACGATTTTCTGATTTTTTCCGTTAATTTTGGTATCGTAGGTAGCTCGGCATTTGTAGAGGGCGAATATATTTTTTTGGCCATAGATAGATCCTACTTTGTTCTATATCTGAGTAAAATTTGGCTCAAATCTGAAAAAAAAAAAAAAAATTAAGGGGTTACACTCCTAAGAGTGACATGCTGTATATAAAGTATTATTATTATTTTAGCAATCACTAATAGTACAATAAATAGCCCAATTTTTCACATCTTTTGGATTTTACCTCTCGGGGGATAATTTTATGATCAATTGATGGGGAAAAATGTCAGGAATAACATATTGTTATGTGTTTACAATCTCCAGTAACATTGAAAGAACGACGTCTGCGAGGAGATCTTATCGAAACTTATAAAATTCTGCATGGCTACTACGACTGCAACCTGGACATTTTTCTTCCAAATCAAAATATCCACCTGAGAGGCCACTCTAGAAAACTAGAAAAAGTGAAATGTTCAAAGCTTCCAAAAAAAAACTACTTAGTCAATAGAGTAGTCTACACGTGGAATGCCCCATCTGAGGATACTGTGCCCGCCCCTAGTTTAAACTCGTTCAAAAATCGATTAGATAGAGAGTTCCCCAAATTATGAACCACTATGGACAATAATACTCTTTTTTCTTTTTTAAATTTTTTTATATCAATATTGTTTGTCTTTTACATTGTTTTACATATATTCAACAGCAAAGCAGAGTCAATAGTTTCATCGGTTTTGTAACCGCTTACTATTGCAAATAAAATAATAATAATAATAATAATAATAATAATGTAGGTTCAATAAATCCCAACAAGAGTCTTCACAAACCACTGATTTATTAATCACTTAATTACAATAATTATTCCTTATACTAAAACACACTAATTATACTTTTAATCTACTATAAATTCACTACTTTAATTTACAACTTGATATTGTTCCTTATTTCATCTTAACACTTGCTTGTCTCTTATCAAATTGTTTTAGTGCGCCGATCCAGTCCCCATATATACTCGCGTCGAATGTACCTGAATATTCTAGAATAATCCAGCGTTGTTCCCGATGTTTTTCGCCCTTCGCGTATTTTCTATATATATTCCAGTGGCATAGGCGTGCACATAATATTAAAATGTTTAAGACTTGGGTGTTGTAGCAATGTTGTAAATAAATAAAAACTCAAAAGAATAGTTACAATACGCACTTGGTTTATTGTTTCATGGGTTTTGTTTACTTTTGTCTGACGTATGTTTCGGCCTTGCGACCATTATCAGAGTCTTTAAAAAAAAGTGTTTAACACTCTTTGATAATGGTCGCAAGGCTAACATATGTCGTCGGACAAAACTGAACAAAACTCACGAAACAATAATAAACCAAGTGCATATTGTACATTGATCTATATAACTGGATATCGCATATGCTCTCTCTGCCGTACTTACAGCTGTGCCGTGAAGCGGCCATGTTGCTTGGTGTGAAATTCCAGATTGTCGGTAAAACAGAGGCGCGCAATTTATAAAATTGAAAAACTCCAGATAAATATCTATTTTTTTAAATATAAGTGTATTTTCCATGACAGTTCTTTAATTCTGTTATTATTTTATTCATTTACCATCTTATACTATATATACTTATTTATATAATAAATAAAATTTAAAAGCTGCAGATGATGATAGTCCATGAAAAAGTTTTAAAAACCCCAAAAGTTCTGTGACAGGAATGAAACATGGGTAACCCCCGATTTCGAGGACGCTGAACACGATGGTGATACTTTTAAGGTTCCCACCCCTCAGCAACTACCCGCAGACCCGAAAAATCACCCCTATATATTTCGGGTTTTTTTCCATCGTAGGCATACGGATCGGTTTTTGGGCAGAATTCGAGTACCTAAGCCGTATGAAATTTAACCATACAACATCTTATCCACCCCCGGGGTTGAAACTACCCCCTTCTCTAGTACTAAAAATATCCCCAAAAAATCAAAATACATGAACATTTGTTAATCTCCGTTTTCGAGGGTGTTCAGTATGATGGTAATATTCATTCTTCCCCACCCTCCATATCTAAAGCCAAGGGGGGTATCCATGTTTCATCCCTATCACAGAACTTTTGTGTTTTAAGTATATTTGTGTCATATGCAATACATAGGCTTGTATTATAGGTTGCATATGTAGGAAAATGTAGGTTTAAGTTTAGAGTTAGGTTAATTATATAGATAGATGTTAGATGGCATCACAGATAACACAGTAGCTAGAAGTTGTTAAGAAATATCGTTTGTGCTGTTGAGCCAGAAATTAATAATTAAAAAGTAATCTGTTAATTACAAGTGTATTAATTACAAGACAATAACAAAAAGCGCTTTACCGCTATCGTAGTCCCCTGCACCTTCTGACCACCTTTACTTTCTGATACAGATTAAAAATTCATAAAATCGTGAAAGCTCATTTTTATCTTTATTTATTTTATTTTAACAGACTAAAATTTCTCCTATTAATGTGCATTGATGGTAGAGAATAAAATATAACAAAAATCGCGTTACGCTACCACAACAAAACACAGATTAGAAATTTATGAAATCGTGTAGAGTTCATTTTTACCCTCATTCATTGTAGCAGACTAAGGTTTTTTTTCCTATTTTTTCTATTAATATACACTAATAAATGGTAAGAAATAAAATATTACTGATCAGAAACTTCTAAAATCGTATAGAGCTCATTTTAAATCTGATTTATTGTGAAATACATTTTATTAATACATAATGATAGCCAAAAGCAAAATATTGCAGGTTATAAATTGTTGAAATCATGTGCAGTTAATGTTTCAACATTGTTTTCATAACAATACAACGAAAAATCTGAACCTGGATTTCACAGTTGGAATCTAACACAGGACTTGTTGGAGAAAAACTTTATTTTCCAAACGTAGATAAATAATTGACTACTTTACTTGAATTTCTATTTTGTCTTTACTTCTAGTAGTACTACCGTAGTGGGTACCTTTTTCGCTGGCTGGAAAAGCAGCAGCACAAAACACCCATATGTAATAGAAAAAATTAGCATTACTCATTTTTTCCACGTACAAACAATTCCAAAGAATTTCTTTTACATATGTAAGGGAATACATATAGTGTAATTAATAATACATGTACAGTCTAGCGCAATAATGTCTGGTACTTTCGATATCTTCCTTCCTTTTCTGTCATTATATGAACCTTAATTCCAGAAGAGGAAAAAAAATGTAGAAAGTACCAGGCATTACTGCACGGGAAAAAATAAACTAATACAGCACTTTCGAATCGAGCGTGCGTAAGTATCGACTATCAACACCAAAGATTCGATGTGGAGCACTATTTTGAGGCGACAGCACTTCACTACCGACACACAACACTAGCGAAATACAGTGTTTCAGTTCCAAAATCAACTGCAAATTACTCTTATTTGGCTTTTTTTCTTCGGAACTGCAGCACTGTTTTGTCGGCAGTGTTTCGACTCAACAGTGTTTCAGTTGCAAATGCCACCTGGATTTTTTAGCAGGGTCGTTACATTTATGCCCGCTTCACAGGCATAAAAAGTTGAGTTTTTGTGCCGTTGGAAAAATATGTATCTGTTCGTTGCTGGGAATTTTGAATTTGTTCCGAGTCATATCGTCGTCGGCCTGAAATCCGACACATTCAGCCCGTGCTTCAGTTCTACAATGAACCCTTATCAATACACGTGTTGCAAGAAATATAAATATACGCATATGACCCATACTCATAAATGTGGGTTAATTAAAAGCATTTTTTCTATTATATATGGAATGTGTTTTGTGCTGCTGCTTTTCTTGCATAATTCAATGGGTATCCTAGCCAGCGAAAAAGGTACCCTTACACTACGGTAGTACTACTAGAAGTAAAGACAAAATAGAAATTCAAATAAAGTAATCAAAGCCCCTCCCCCCACTCACAACACTTCCAATGTATAATACTACAAGCTAATTTTCTATGTGGCTTCCCCGCATCCCAATCTTTTTGACTATATTGTTATGAGCATGACTACGCCACTGGAACCATAGAAAGTTCGAGAACGGCGCCAGAAAAGTGGCGAATGTTATGCTGGAATATTCTACTACATTCGACGTGGGTATAAATAGGGACTGGATCGGCGGACTGGAACAGTTTGATACGAGACAAACAGGTGAACAGATGGAATAAGAACAGTAATGAGTTGTGAATTATAGTAATGAGACTATAGTAGATGGAACTTGTAATTAGTGTCTACTAATGCGTATAAGGACTTAATTATTGCAATTAAGTAATTAATAAATCAGTGGTTTGTGAAGATTCTTGTTGTATTTGTTGAACCTACACACAGAGTGTTTACTGGAGATTGTAAACACGTAACAATATACTTCACGATAAGCAACCATGCTTAAACCATACTGGTAGACAATAACAAAAAGCGCTTTACCGCTATCGTAGTCCCCTGCACCTTCTGACCACCTTTACTTTCTGATACAGATTAAAAATTCATAAAATCGTGAAAGCTCATTTTCATCCTTATTTATTTTAACAGATTAAAATTTCTCCTATTAATGTGCATTAATGGTAGAGAATAAAATATTACCGATCAGAAACTTCTAAAATCGTGTAGAGCTCATTATAAATCTGATTTATTGTGAAATACATTTTATTAATACATAATGATAACCAAAAGCAAAATATTGCAGGTTAAATTGTTGAAATCATGTGCAGTTAATGTTTCAACATTGTTTTCATAACAATACAACCAAAAATCTGAACCTGGATTTCACAGTTGGAATCTAATACGGGACTTGTTGGAGAAAAACTTTATTTTCCAAACGTAGATAAATAATTGATTACTTTACTTGAATTTTTATTTTGTCTTTACTTCTAGTAGTACTACCGTAGTAGGGGTACCTTTTTCGCTAGCTGGGATACCCATTGAATTATGCAAGAAAAGCAGCAGCACAAAACACGTTCCATATGTAATAGAAAAAAATAGCACTACTCATTTTTTCCACGTACAAACAATTCCAAAGAATTTCCTTTACATACCTATGTTTTCAGTCGGAAAACTTGAACTGTCGTGAGCAGAAAAAAAAAGGAACTTTTTTTCTAATGTAAATCTGTCTCTATTTGAATATGTGATCACTTTTAATTTATTTTTTATTTTAATGCTGTAGTTATTGCTATAGTAAATGATGGATGGTTAATAAGACAAATTGCACTTCGTTATAACATTAACAAAAATCGGTGTGTAACATTTTAAGAAAGTGGAGAATAAACGGTACGATTAGTAGAAATCCTGAATCAAAGGACAAAGGATATCCTACTTAACAAAAAAACTAACTATTAATATTTCGTTATTGCACCATTTCTATTTATAACTTCTATAAGTTTGTTTGGCATAGAATTAAATAACCTTATACAATAATCATTAGTAATAATATTTTCCCATGCATTATTTTCTATTTTCAGTCATTCTTCGGCATTCCGTGGTCTCACATTTCATTCTTGAATACTTCTTACGAGTAGTCCCCATACTTCTTCCACAGGGTTAAGATCTGGACTATGACTGGGCCAGTTAAGAAGATTTATGTTGTTATCTTGAAACCAGTTAGTTACGGTACGAGCAGTATGAACAGAACAATCCTCTTGTTGAAATAATTAGGAAATAATTGTGACACAGAAGAGAGCATAATATTGTCTAAAATCCTAATATACGTTTCACTATTAAATTGTTCCTCAATATGCCACAATACACCAGGACCATGTGCCGATATCCAAGCCCACATATTGACGGAAAATCTACCACTTTTATCGTTGTTAGATATATATATCTCATCGAATCGAGTATTCGGAGGGTGGTAAACACGAATTCGACCACTGTGTGTTGACTGGAAAGTTTTTTCGTCTGTAAAGATTACATTGTTCTAAAAATTTACATCATCAAATCCTACTCGAGCTTCTTTATGTTCAGCTTTAAGTAAGTATTTCTGTGCTGCTGCATGACAGCATAGCTCCGCGATTCTCTTACTCGCCAGCGACCAGTACTATTCGATCTAGGAAAATTCGTTTCTTCAGCAGCCTGAATAACTGAGTAAAATGCATTTTCTACTAAAGCATTTACCAATTGCAAATCTTGTTGTTGAGTTGATATCCTTCGTCGCCCTGATCCAGGATTTCTACTACTTTTTACTAATCGTACCATTTATTCTCCACTTTTAGTCCGAGAGCTGGCAGTAAAAACAACTTCCTCATAAGTTACCAAAGGTTTGAACTGACACGTCGATTCTACTTTAGATTGTAATTTTAAAACCGCCCGTCTGCCGGGAGTAAGTGGTCGCCTTATTAGATTTAAAATTTAAAAATATATATTAAAAGTAGCTCATAACTACCCAATTATTACCAACATAAATGTTTTATGAAAATGGCCTAAGATCTTAACTAAATTGAAATCGTAAGCGTCTGCCATTGGGAATGGTCGCTATTTTGAAGCAGACGCTGTCAAATATTTCAAAAAAAAACGCCATCAACTTCCTCTTATGTTATCGCCATTATTTTTGTGCCAAAATATTACTAAATATGTTACCAACCAAAGTTTACAAAGAAATTTTTGGCAGACGGTCACATTCAAACCGCAGACGGGGTTTTAAGTTGAAAAGTAAAAAAAAATTGTCTCGACTCCAACTGCAAATTTTAGCTTATAAAAGGTACTTATTTGGATTAAAGAATATTTTTTATTGTGCAAGTAATGAAGATGTATAAATAAGAACACCTCGGCAGACAGTCACATTCAAAGGGCAGGCAGACGGGACTCAATTGCTAGCAATATATTAAAGTATGTGTAATATAATATTATTTAAAATGACCTCTGGAGTATAGAGTTCCTTAAGCAAAAATTTTATGTAAAAATGGAGCTAGTGATATAATACTTATTGAATATTTATTTAATTTTAAACACTCAATAAAAACAGAAGAAATAGAAACAAAAATAAAAAAATAGAAGCAAGAATAATAAAACAAACAAAATCTATGTAGCAAGCGATAGAAATAAATAAATAATATTATGAATATGAAAATAAAAATGCAAATTTAATGTACTATTCATCTTCATCACTACTTGTATTATAAAATACTGTTATGTGCTGCCCTCTAACGAGGAAAGATGTGATTAAGGGAAACCTGTATTGTGTTCATGACCAGTAGTAGGGTGGCGCCGTCTATGAGCCAATTGACGAACAATCATCTAGTACATAGTAGAAAACTATGGAGGATTCTAGAAAAGAGTTCTGGAAGGATTCCAAGTGTGTATATAAAGAGGTGAATCCAGCAGATGGGGGAACAGTACAGTTTAGTGAAGTATAAAGAAGAGTTCAGTTCAGTGAAGTAAACAAACAGAGAGTTTTTAGGTTAGACAAGAGTTGACAAGTTTAAGAATAAAAGCAAAGTACATAGTGTTTTAAAAGTAGTGAATTTATATTAGATTAAGTTATTATTAGTTGTGTGATTTTTAAGTATTTACTAGTGTAATTTTAGTGATTAAATAAATCAGTGGTTTGTGAAAATTCTTGTTGCAAGTTATTCGAATCCACAAAGTGTTTACTGAAAACTGTAAGCACGTAACAACTGGTGTCAGAAGCGGAATTGCAACAGAATTTCTGAAGAATTCGACGAAGTTCCATAGTGTTCTATTTGGAAACCACTGGAGATAGTGAAGTGAGTCGAACTGGAAAGTGATATAGACAATAGACGAGACTTATTTGTGCTACTGTGAAGAAATTTCAGCAACATTCTGTTTAGAAATTAGTGTAGTTTTATTTAAGTGCTTTCAACTGAGAAGTGATATAGACTTTAAATAAAATTTGACTTGTACCTGGTAAAAACTTGTTAGTGTTGTTTGTTAGTTTTTGAATGGAAACAAGAAGCATGGCTGCTGAGAAACAAATACAAGACATGTTCGCCGCATTTAGAAAAATGATGCTAGAAGAGAAAGAAGAACAAGAAAAACGACGTCAAGAAGAAAAAGAAGAGCAAGAGAAACGACGTCAAGAAGAGAAAGAAGAACAAGAGAAACGACGCCAAGAAGAGAAAGAAGAACAAGAGAGACGTCAAGAAGAAAAAGAAAGACGACGTCAGGAAGAAAAAGAAAGACGACGTCAGGAAGAAAAAGAAGAACAGGAGAGACGTGAAGAAGAAAAAGAAAGAAGATATCAAGAAGAAAGGGAAGAACAAGAAAGAAAACGTCAAGAAGAAAAGGAAGAATTGAGAAAAATTATACAGGTGCAACAAGATGCTATCCTGTCAGCCACTAATGAGGTCAAGGAAAAAGTAGATAAAGTTGAACAAAAAGTTGCTAACGTCGAAGGAGAAATTAGTGACATTAACGGAAAAGTTACCGACGTAGAAGGAAAAGTGACTACAGTCGAAGAAAAAGTTACTGGCGTCGAAGAAAAAGTTACTGGTGTCGAACAAAAAGTTACGGGCGTCGAAGGGAAAGTTACCGATATAGAAGGAAAATTTCAGGTAGTTAAGGGAGAGGTAGAACAACTTAAGCGACAGTTAAGAGCGCAAGGAGGCCAGCTAGTATTATCGTCAGGTCCTCGATTACAACCGCCTTCCTTTGATGGTCAAACTTCTTGGTCAACCTACAAAAGACAATTTGAGGCAGCGGCATGCGCAAACAATTGGAGCAATGAAGACAAGGCTATGGCATTGGTGCTAGCATTAAGAGGTCAAGCATCAGAGTTACTTCAGACTATTCCAGTGACGCAGCAACGGGATTTTAAAGTTTTGGAAGCTGCACTAGATCTAAGATATGGCGACCAACACCTCGCCCAAGTATACCGGACTCAGCTCAAATCACGCACACAAAAGGCTGGGGAAAGTTTACAAGATTTTGAAGCAGCTGTTGAGCGACTGACATACCTGGCTTACCCGGATGCGCCCAAAGAATTCCAGGAACAATTAACGGTTGGTACTTTCATTGATGGCATAAGAGACGAGGAGATCAGGCGAGTCTTTAGATTATCTCGAGATAAGACTGGTAGTGAAGCCTTGATCCGTGCCCTCGAGGTTGAAGCCGCTTACAAAGAGACTGCACGTCCAAGAGTACGAGCCATGAAGGTAGAAGAAGAGGCTCATTTAGAAAAATCAAATATGGAATCTTTGATTGCTGACATGTACAAAATGATAAGCCAGTTGATGACCAAATCAGATGCTCCAAGGAAGCAGGAAAGAGAACAGAGCGATGGACAGTCAAGGAAGGTGATTCATTGTTATAAGTGCGGCAAACCAGGGCATATTAAGCGAAACTGTCGGCAGCGGAGCCCTGAGAGAGTAAATGCCGCAACGACTGAAGAGCCGCAGGAAAACTAAAGATAGCCAGCACCTTGGGGGCTGTGCTGGCTGGTGAACACGGTGCCCCCAGAGAGATACGGGTTTCCCAGATTAGAAGAGTCCCGAGTAGTCTGCTGTTGGATGGCTATGTAAACAAACGGAGATGTATCTTCACTATCGACACAGGTGCCACGTCATCAATAGTGCGACCTGGATTTTTATCAGGAATAAAAGTTGATAAAAGCCAAAATGGATTGATCGTTCGAACAGCCACAGGAGATAGGGTAAGGGCTCATGGAGAAGTTGACCTAGATCTGCAGTTTGGACGCCTGTGCTTTAGTCATAGGGTTATTGTGTCTGACATCACTGATGATTTCATTTTGGGGCTGGATGTTATGGGAGTACAAGATCAATTTATACTTGACGTGGTAGAACGAGTTCTAAAGATTGGAAATGAAGAATTTATTTTGTCAACAGCAAATGACCGATTTCAAAAAGTGAGGCTACTGACGGCTCAGACAATCAAGATTCCTGCCCGTTCAGAACAAATAATCGAGGCCATTCTGGAAGGAAACTCTGGTGGATACCGTGTTGGCCTTGTTGAAAAAGATGATTCAATTAAGACAGAAAACGTAATCTTAGCAAGAACTCTGACCCGGACAAAAGACAAAATTCCAATTAGAGTGGCTAATTTGAATTCCCACTCGGTAACTTTCAAGGAAGGCGAGGCAATAGGATCCTACGAACCAGTCCAGGGGATAGCAAGGTGCGAGGAACAAGGGGAGAAATGTTCGCCAACCAGCGTAGACAGGGAAGTTGTGACTTTGTTGAGTTCCCAGTTTGAACACTTATCTGAGGATGAACGTAGAGAGGCAATCAAGTTTTTGGAAAAAGAAAGTACGGTATTTGCCAGAAACACAGACATCCTCACGAAAACTGATATAGTACAGCATCGGATAGACACTGGTGATTCAACCGCAATCCGCCAACAACCTAGGAGGTTGCCACTAGCTAAACAGGAAGAAGCTGCTGCGATGATTCAAAAGATGCTACAAGATGGAGTAATTGAGGAATCAACCAGTCCCTGGTCATCACCGGTAGTTTTAGTTGCCAAGAAGGACGGAACTTTGAGATTTTGTGTCGACTACCGGAAGCTCAATGATGTTACGAAGAAAGACAGCTATCCACTACCACGAATTGATGATACATTAAGTACGCTGGCAGGGTCACGATGGTTTTCAACTCTAGACCTTCGAAGTGGGTATTGGCAGGTGGGACTTCACCCTGACGACAAGGAAAAGACTGCCTTCTCAACAGGTAGTGGTTTATATCAATTCACCGTGATGCCTTTTGGACTTTGCAATGCGCCAGCTACTTTTGAAAGATTGATGGAATTTGTACTCCGAGGACTAACTTGGAAGACGTGCTTAGTTTATCTTGATGACGTAATGGTTATGGGACGAAACTTCAGGGAACATTGGTACTGTCCAAACCAGAGAGGAATTATTGTGTAACAAGGAAGGAACTATTGGCCATTGTTAAGTCCGTGGACCATTTTCACAAGTACCTCTATGGCCAACATTTCAAAATCAGGACCGACCATGCTGCATTAAAATGGCTATTGCAGCTGAAAACCCCAGAAGGTCAACTGGCTCGCTGGATAGAAAGACTGCAGCAATATGACCTCACAATCGAACACCGACCTGGAAAATCCCATAAAAATGCAGATGCTCTGTCAAGAAGACCGTGCAAAGATGACTGCAAGCACTGCTATCGGGTTGAAAAAGCACAGGGCATGGTAATAGTAAACACAGTTCAGGTAGATGTTCCAGATGATTGGACAAAGGAAGTTCTAAGACGAGAACAAATGGATGACAGCGTAATTGGTCCTATATTAAGGGCAAAAGATAAAGGAACGCGACCGGAATGGAAGGATGTTTCGGACAAAAGTGTGGAGCTGAAGGCATTATGGGCACAATGGGACTCCCTTAAGGTTGTAGATGGGTTATTAAAGAGAGCATGGGAAAGTCCAGATGGGAAGGAAGTTACCATGCGTCTGGTGATACCCAGCTGTCGGATCCCAAAAGTACTTCAGGAAATACATGATGGAGTGTCCGGGGGACATTTTGGTATGAATAAGACATTGGCTAAAGTATGGGAACGATTTTATTGGATAAATAGCCGTCAAGATGTGGAGGCTTGGTGCCGCAAATGCAAGGCTTGTGCAGCCACCAAAGGGCCACAGACGAAGAGCAGGGGCCAAATGAAGCAATATAACGTCGGAGCTCCTTTTGAGAGGATTGCTATAGATATAGCGGGTCCATTCCCAGTGACAGATGATGGGAATAAATACATCCTGGTCGCTATGAACTATTTTAGTAAATGGCCGGAAGCCTATGCTATTCCAAATCAGGAAGCAGTTACTGTTGCTCGAGTTCTCGTGGATAACCTTGTATGCTGATTTGGTGTACCCCTGGAGCTACATTCCGATCAAGGGAGAAACTTTGAGTCGGGGGTATTTCAGAAAATTTGTGAGTTGCTGGGCATTCACAAGACTCGGACAACCCCTCTTCATCCCCAGTCAGATGGAATGGTGGAACGACATAATAAAACCATGAAGGAACATCTTTCTAAGGTAGTTCACAAGAACCAGCGAGATTGGGATCGACATATACCATTTTTCTTAATGGCATACAGGGCTGCCATTCATGAGACTACTAAACAGACACCGGCTCGTGTAATATTTGGGCACGAGATCAGACTGCCATGTGATTTGATGTTTGGTACACCAAATAAGAAGCCACTGTCCGTGGATGACTATGCAGACGAAGTTAGTCAACAGCTGAGGAATGTCCACGAATTGGTTCGAAACCAAGTTAGCATAGCTAGTGACAGGATGAAGGCTCGCTATGACCGGAAGGGGACGTCAGCAGGATTCAAGGAGGGCGATCTGGTTTGGCTATATAACCCACAGCGAAAGAAGGGGAAATCTTCGAAGCTTCACCCACCCTGGGAAGGACCATATTCTGTCATCACTCGGATCAATGACGTTGTTTACCGAATTCAACGTAGTAAGAAGTCCAAGATGAAGATCGTGCACTTGGATAGGTTGGCGAAATATGAAGTATATTGGGGAATCTGAATTGCCTGACCGGGACGTTCAGCTTAAGGAGGGGGCAGTGTTATGTGCTGCCCTCTAACGAGGAAAGATGTGATTAAGGGAAACCTGTATTGTGTTCATGACCAGTAGTAGGGTGGCGCCGTCTATGAGCCAATTGACGAACAATCATCTAGTACATAGTAGAAAACTATGGAGGATTCTAGAAAAGAGTTCTGGAAGGATTCCAAGTGTGTATATAAAGAGGTGAATCCAGCAGATGGGGGAACAGTACAGTTTAGTGAAGTATAAAGAAGAGTTCAGTTCAGTGAAGTAAACAAACAGAGAGTTTTTAGGTTAGACAAGAGTTGACAAGTTTAAGAATAAAAGCAAAGTACATAGTGTTTTAAAAGTAGTGAATTTATATTAGATTAAGTTATTATTAGTTGTGTGATTTTTAAGTATTTACTAGTGTAATTTTAGTGATTAAATAAATCAGTGGTTTGTGAAAATTCTTGTTGCAAGTTATTCGAATCCACAAAGTGTTTACTGAAAACTGTAAGCACGTAACAATACATCATCTTCACAATGTCCAGAGCTGGGATTTTGCAAATTTCTTTGAATGTAGAAGGGGTTTGTGGTCCAATAAACCATTCCAATTGGTATCTCCCATCGACTAAAAGCCAGCCATGTTCTTCAGGATTTAAAAAAATTTGGTAGCCTCTGTTTAAAAAATTCTGCTCTTCTCCAACAATATTAAACAGATTATCCCTTCCTGATACTCCTGCTCTTCTGTCTCTTTCGATGTCCTTTAACGATGGCACTACACACATCAAAAATTAGGTCTATTCTTTTGCTTGATGTGCTGCATAATTTCTTAAGAATGAAAGTACATTATTTAATTTCTTCAAAACATTTAGAACTGAGCAGTGACTTTTAAAATCGAATTCGTGAAGTTTTTAGTGAAATACTGGAAAACAAATATTCCTCTGGGTATTTTGGGAGACAAAATTCTTATAGTAAATTGTGAAGATATTTGTTACATGTTTTATGAGATTGATGGACTTGTGAATTATGAAACTGATGAGGTTTTATATTCTCTAGTCATCATGAAGCTGATGATAGAATTTTATTTCACATATCTAAACTACCACAAAGTATAAATGTTGTTATACATGCCTCCGATACTGATATATTAATAATAGCAGTGGAAAATATGCACAAACTAACAAATAGAGTGCGTATTTGGATAGAAACTGGACTTCAGTCAAAAAATACTTTGAGATACGTTTCTGTTAACGATGTATACACAAATTTAGGAAACATCCTTTCTCCACCTTTACCTGCCTATCACGCATTAACAGGCAGTGATTATATGCATCATTTGCTCGAAAAGGTAAAATAAAGCCTTTTAACATTATTGAGAAAGATCCAAATATTGCCAAAATTTTAGTTTCTTTTGGCCATTCCCAGGATGTCGCGAAAGCAAATTAAAGGCATTGAAAAATTCGTATGCCGCATGTATGGTAGGCATAATGCTAATAGTATGAATGCAGCAAGGCTAGATTTGTTTCTTAGAAACCATGGTGGTACTGTGTCCTAAGGAAGAAATCCATTAGATAAAGTTAAAAATGTTGATGGGAGCTTGATGCCACCTTGTCGAAAGGTACTAATAAATAAAATAAAAACGTTTAATCGAGTTTGACCATCTGGAATTATGCAACACAGGCTAATCCAAATTTTTTTTAAATCCTGAAGAACATGGCTGGCTTTTAGTCGATGGAAGATACCAACTGGAATGGTTTATTGGACCAAAAACCCCTTCTACAGTCGAAGAAATTTACAAAATCCCAGCTCCATTGATGAAGATGACGTATTGTACAATGCAAATAATGATGAAGATAAATAGTACATTAAATTTGCATTTTTCTTTTCATATTCATAATATTATTTATTTATTTCTATCGCTTCATACATTGCTTCTATTTTTTAATTTTTGTTTCTATTTCTTCTGTTTTTATTAAAATTAAATAAATATTCAATAAGTATTATATCACTAGCTTCTTTTTTACATAAAATGTTTGCTTCAGGAACTCTGTACTCCCGAGGTAGTTTTAAATAATATTATATTACGGATACTTTAATATATTGATAGCAATTGACTCCCGTCTGTCTGTCCTTTTTTTACACATCTTCATTACTTACACAATAAAAAAATATTCTTTAATTCAAATAAGTAATTTTTTAAGCTAAAATTTGTAGTTGGAGTCGAGACAATTTTTTTTTTTACTTATAAACTTAAAACTCCGTCTGCGGTTTGGATGCGACCGTCTACCAAAAAATTATTTTTAAACTTTGGTAACATATTTAGTAATATTTTGGCACAAAAGTAACGGCGATAGCATGTGAGGAAGTTGATGGCGTTTTTTTAAAATATTTGACAACGTCTGCTCCAAAATAGCGACCATCCCCAATGGCAGTCGCTTACGATTTCAATTTAGTTAAGATCTTAGGCCAATTTCATAAAACATTTATGTTGGTAATAATTGGGTAGTTATGAGCCACTTTTAATATATTTTTTTAAATTTTAAATCTAATAAGGCGACCACTTACGCCCGGCAGCGTATTGGCATTCTCCCGTACAGTACAGAGCGTGCCATATTCTGGAACGCTCTGGGCTTTGCCTGCAGTGAAACAGCACTTCCATACGACAAACCCCAGTGCAACACAGATCCACTCTTACTAAGGCAGCTCCAGTATGCACTGGTGTTTGTTTGACAGGTGCAGAGCATTATTACTGCCAATCGCCTGTTGACTGCAAAGCTATCGCGAAAAACAAAACATTGCACGCGTCACCACAAAATGCGGCAATAGACTCTCACCCAATAACGCCCATCTTATTGCAAAATATTACATTACGTTCTGTTCTGATGCAATTCTTAGTGATGTCGTTTATTATTGGTTATGTTATAAGATTTTTTGGTGATTTCTCTATTACATTTTGCATTGCATGAAGGTCGACACTTCATATTATTATTTTTTTACAATACCTTATTTAATTTCATATTTTAGTTTGGTTTCGTACACTTGAGATACTATGGAAAACACAATAAATGAAGAACAATTAGTAAACATATTGTCAACTTTGTGTGAGGATTTACATGTGCTGGAACTAAAAATAAACGGTCACGAAAATTTTGAAATTCGACTGCAATGCAAGATATTAGGAGATGGTGATTCTGATCTAAAATGTAATAACTGGGTACAACAATTTTCCCATTTAACGAATACAAATTGGATATTTTTACGGCGATTTCCAAATGCTTGCCGATATGAATTTCGAAAGCTGTATGCTTGCCAACATTCTAAAGTCAATAAAATGGCAGTGAGGAAGAGACATGATTGTAGAATAAGGAACAAAAATTGTGGAGCCATAATAGAGTTCAAATTTAAAAAAAATTAATAGAAATACTATTAAAAACGATGCCCTATTGAAAAATGGGATTAACGCAATAGTCAAAATCAATTTCGATCATTCCCACAAAGTGAATGTAGCAGAAGCTCTTGGATATTTACGCGTAAGTACAAAAACACAAGAAATCTTTGAAGTTTATTTTACATCTGGGATGTCTCCGTTTGCTGCGAGAATATACCATGAAATGAAGATAATTGAATCTGAAGACACGGAACTTTTAAACGGAAAAACTCTCCACCTTCTCGCTAAAGCCCAAGAAGATCCCACAGAGAGACAAATCAAATATTTATATGATAAATGGCGGCTGTCTCAATACAGCAGTCGTGAAGAAAATAGCATGATAGAAATTCTTAAGAATAAGATGCCAGTTCTGAGGAATCTGAAGTTGACCTAGTAATAAAAGATAATCCCTTCATTGCAGTTATCATTATACCGATTATCCGCCGCGCGTTTATTCAAAATATGGCAGACGAAATGGTTTATGTAGATTCTAGTGGATCTTGTGACCAAACTAGTACTACTTGTGTTACCTTTCTCTTCACTTCAAATAAAACAGGTGCTATCCCTGTGTCATGTGTTCTTCATACAGCACAAACTGAAGCAAATTATACGTTAGCGTTTGCCGCCCTCATAGAAGCCATCGAAGTTCACAATAAAAAAAATTCTCAGAGAGTATTTATGACAGATGATAGTGAAGCTGAATGGAATGCACTAGCAACAGTATTTCCCAATTCTGTATTATTATTGTGTACATTTCATCTTTGTCAGGCACTATGGAGATATCTCTGGGAAACTGACTATAATGTCAAAAAAGAAGATAGAAAAAAAGTTATGGAGTTATTTCGCGATGTTCTGTACGCACCCACTGAAATTGATTCGGAAGAGCATATGAAAAATTTAATGATGGATGGTATGGTACTAGGAAATCAATTATTGCTCAAACATATGGAGAACTTATGGACTTGAAGAGAAGAGTGGTGCATTTCCTATAGAAAAAATGTTATCACTAGAGGAAATAACACCAACAACTATACAGAAGCGTCTATCAGAATTTTCAAAGATATTGTACTACAAAGGTGCAAAGTTTTTAATTCTTGCGCTTTAATCAATTTTATTGCCAATGTGTTTGAAAATTATTACAAACGAAAATTGTTGGAGTTTGCAAATTCAAGACAGTCTAAACCACAAATTGATTATGAAAACATGTGTCGCAGGGCTAAGGAGATAAATGTTATCTACAGAATGGATGATACAGTACTTCATGTTGCTTCAGAAAAAGACTTCTTCTGGTACAAGTGGAAAATTCTGCAAACATTTGTGTGCAATCGAGCAAAAGTTTGGTGTGCTCTTTAAGACGTCGCCGATGTTAAATACCGCCGATAGAGTACAACTGGCAAAATTAGCTGTTGGCCACTCGGCGCCCGACGAATTTTACCAAAATATGGACGAGGAAATTGTGAATGTTGAATGTCCGTCTGGTATTACTGCTACTGTTTCACATGTTCAAACGATTTCACAAAACGTTGAATCCATTGTTAATCTTGAAGAAAACGGCGATAGCTGTAGTCGCTTTAACGAAGAAGTTGCCAAGTTTCGTTTCGCATTCGATCGATTAGCAACTACACTCGAAGAGAACCAAAGTCCGCAAACTACATTATCTCTTATAAAGTTTAATGCAGTATTACAGAATTTGAAAACGCCTTCTCGACGTAAAAAGCGTGGTTTGCCTCAATCTGGCAGGATTCAAGCGGGAAGGCCTTCAAACAAGGATAGGGTAAAGCGGCCACATAGCCTTTCTAAAAACATTTGGGAAGATCATCCAAATTCCAAATTGCATTAAAGTTTTGTTTTCTTTTTCACTAATTTTTACAACTATAACAATATTTGCTCTTACCTATACCCACTTAAATATTTAATAGTAGTAACATTATACATATATCTTAACAACTTGTAGTACTTAATAGTATTTGGCTTTAAATACACAATATAAAAATAGTAATAAATATAATTCCTAAACATCTCCATCTTTCATACTAATTCGCTTTGCAGTGGTCGGTAGTTTATTATTTTGTCCAATTGCTGGATGGTGACTCGCGGCGCCGTACCATTTTTACCATTTAAAATTCTTTATTCAACTTATAATTACATTTCATTTTTTGTATTTCATTTATATCATCATATATTGTTTACAATAGTTATCCATTCCCGACGCGTTACATATTGCTTACGCAACGAAACGATACGGTAGGCCGATGTTTTGCCAAACGATATAAAATACAAATTCAAATTATATATAATTCTAACTTTTCATACAGCTCAAGTTAACTTACTTTTATAATCCCCTTGGGTTATAATAAAGGTTAAATTTTTTAAAAGAGTATATCGTGTTATCTAATATATTTACAGAAAACTTAAATAAGTAAAAACCTGCTTAAAACAATCACTATTTACAAACTAAAAATACACCGATTCTCTATGTAATAAATAAAATAAATGATTCTTTAAAAGTGTACCTAAGCAATATTTGGTTTTTTGCGATAGCTCTGTAGTCGACAAGTGAATGGCCGTTATAATGGTGTCCACTTATCAAACAAAAGCCAGTGCATCCTGGCGTTGTCTAGAAAAGGTTGCTTTGTATTGCTCTGGGGTTTGTCGCATAAGATTGCGGCTTCACTACAGCCACACCCCAGAGCGCTGTAGAAAATAATCCGCCCTGTACTGTACGGGTGAATGCCAATACGCCACCCGGCAGACGGGCGGTTTTAAAATTACAATCTAAAGTAGAACCGACGTGTCAGTTCAAACCTTTGGTAACTTATGAGGAAGTCGTTTTTACTGCCAGCTCTCGGACTATTTCTTAAAATGTTACACACCGAATTTTTGTCAATAATGCAGTGCAATTTGTCTCATTGACTATCTATCTTCCGCTTTAGCAATAACTCCAGATTTAACTAAACCGCTTATATGAGGTTTTTTGCACACCTGCAATAAATTATGACAAGTGACAACTAACTGACAATGTCACAAAAATTAAAGTTAGATGTACCTACACAACTAGATTTTAGCAAATTACCGTTATAAAACTTGTCCTATATTTTTTTGCTCACGACCGTACGTACGCCTTCGATAAAAAGTATCTAAACCTCTTCGAGGTTATGTACCCCCAACCGGGAGAGGGGGGCATACTTGCAAAATATCCTACTTCCCTACTTAAACTTTGTTTACAATCCTTGACTTAAATAGGCCATTCCAGAACACGTGACTTTGACAGATCCGCCATTTTGCCTGGGTGGCACACAAAGCGATTATTTTCCTTTCGTGGTATGGATTGAGTTTATTGTGTTTCTATATGTTAATGTATATAATTGTGACATGCTACAGAGGTTTTAAACTTGATTAACATTTTTTAAATCTTTGTTGTAGGTTAAACACTCTCAACGAAAGATGGAAAAGTTACTTCAAGTTTGGATTATTATTTTAAAGAACACCAACATTTCCATTGCTCCCTGTACATGTATCAGATGTACATGTTTATCAGAAGTGTGCAGTCATATAGCGATTCTGTTTTACCTGCATGATCGTCCAAACACCATCGAAGACAGTAGTCCTGGTACTCCTGGTCCAGCGTCCACTGACTTTCCGTTTGGCCAGTACCTTCCATGAAAAATGTAGAAATGTTGCGAATAGGGGATATCGATTGGCCAAAAAAGTAGGAACAAGAGGTTTGTCTCAGAAACATCCTCCTTTTGATAGATAAAAATGAACTTACGCTTATTTATGTCCGTATCTAGTTTATGGTCTTTTTTGGCTCGACTGAACCTGAACTTGGATATTTTAAGGGAATGAAGTGAATATTAAATAACATTTGTTTTACAGTGAATAAAAAATATATATTATTGATGTGCAATATATTGAAATAAATAGGGATATATAATTAAAATTGTTTTCATTAATAAAGACACAGGTACATAGATAATTCATTATTTATATTAATTGGTATTTGAGAAGGCACATGTTTATGATTGCACTACATACCACGACAATTTTATCCAATGCACTCAATTTCCTCATTTTGACAACGCGCTTATGGGTATCGTTTCATGAAAAAATTAAATTTTTTTTTTGAGCAAACCTACAACTCTTTCTACATGAACCCGTACAGTTGCAATATTTCATGTGTTTGGTGAGTTTGGTCTTTTGTAAAGGCGGGCATTTGTAGTTTTATCCTCTAAAGCAGCTAGTTTTCCTAAAATTACACACATCATTTAAGTCTAATAAAATCTAGAAGGAGTTTTTGTACAAAAATTAAGTACTTACCAGTTATAAAATGTTTTGAATAAATACGACCGTGCTTTAGGTGGCTTTTACTTAGTGGCCCCCGTCTCAAAGCCTTAATCCGAGTATTTCTTTTCTCTATAGGTAATGCATTAAGATGATTCCCCTATTGGTTAAAATAGCGGGAAATCGGAAAAACAATGCACGATCTCTTTCACCACGCATTGAACATTCAACAGCAACACAAAATGTGGCATTTTCTATCAATTAGACCAGGATTAAACAATTTAATGATGAAATACTCGTAATGTTTACATACGCAAATGGTTTTGTATGCCACCCAGCAAATATGGCCGAACTGTCAATGATGTCATTCTGGAATGGTCTATATTCGATTTTTAGGTCAAAGAACCCACTTGCGCCTAACTTCACTATATCTTTAAACATTTTTAGGTTCTGTTTATACCAGATTGTTTGTGTCTATAGTCAAGTTATTTATAAATGTCACGGTCACAGGATTAAGCGACTTCCGTATCCGTTGACGTCATACTTTCGTTTTTGAATACGTATTTCCGTCTAGTACACATGCAAATATAACCGAAATGACAGATTTCAAAATTCAAACATCAATAGCAATGCCGTAATAAGATGAGAAGTTAAATACAGGTATTTATTTGAAAGATGAAACGATAAACAATTTATTTCACAATTACCAATATTAAATGATTATGTTCTTTTTATAAAAGAAAAGAAATATCCAGATGGCGCGGAAGTCTACTTCATAGTGTATATATACGAAATAAGGTCTTGTTTCGCTCGAAAATTAGCTGCGAAACCCGACCGGGTTTCTTGATTATAATTATGAATACAACTTTTAATAATTAAACATAATACTTTTAGTCGCAAACTCCTCTATAAAATCCTTATTTTACTGTAAGGAACGTAACCAGACTGCAACCAACAGCTACTCTCCTGGCTATGTGCCCCGCCGAGCGCTGAATTACAAGTTACATGTCTGGCACGTTAAGTGTAATAATTGCATATTACCATCAAAACGCTAATGCTTCGATTACAACAAACACCAGCCGAAAGACTGATCCTACTTAAATGAGCTCTCTTGCCAGTCGTCACACACCACTTGCAGACTGCAGTTTCGAGCTGTTAGCTGTCGTCAGTGCAAGGTAGGCATGTGACGACCGGCACAAGGATCCTTTGACCATTTGGTGCATCCCGGTATTTTTACAATAGCGACATGTAAAATAGTCAGCAGGCGCCATCTAGCGATCCAGTGTCTGTTGCAATCGAAAAATAAATAGCCTGACTGGGCTTAGCATAGTTCAAATGTGCTTTTAGAGGGCGGAATATTAAACACAATATTTTTAGTCGCAAACTCCTTGTTTAAAATACTTATTTTACTATAAGGAACGTAACCAGACTGCAACCAACGGCTACTCTCCGGGCTATGTGCCCCGTCGAGCGCTGAATTACAATTTACAAGCCTGGTGCGTTAAATGTAATAATCGCATATTACCAACAAAACGCTAATGCTTCGATTGCAACAAACACCTGATCCTACTTACTATACTGCCTACCTTGCACTGACGAGAGCCAACAGCTCGAAACTGCAGTCTGCAAGTAGTGTGTGACGACTGGCAAGAGAGCTCCTTTAAGAGGATCAGTCTTTCGGCTGGTGTTTGTTGTAATCGAAGCATTAGCGTTTTGATGGTAATATGCAATTATTACACTTAACGCGCCAGACTTGTAACTTGTAATTCAGCGCTCGGCGGGGCACATAGCCCGGAGAGTAGCTGTTGGTTGCAGTCTGGTTACGTTCCTTATAGTAAAATAAGGATTTTATAGAGGATGCCTGATGTTCACTGAGGTGGAGATTTAATAACATAATAAAATATAAATAATATCTGTTAGTATGGATATAGATATAGGTGTTTTTGTATCAGAAATTGAAGCATGTCCGGCTATAACACTGCCCATTTCTCTAACGATTAGTTAAAATTTGATGTATTCAATAACGCCGTTGTCTTTCTTTACATCATCTGCGTCACCGCCTTCGTATTACTAACAACTTGATAAGTGCTTCCATCTCATCGTCCATAGTTCAACTATAGCTATCTACAGAACGAAAAGTGATTACCACTTGTGGTTGCCTAGCTTAAGCCACTGATGTCGAATACGTGGCGACTACCGGTGGTGGTCGTGTTCATCCACTTGTGGTTACCACCCACGGTTAGTATAGATACGGTTGGATTAATGGGCGGGGACTATGACGTTATAGTAGACCTTGGAACGCGCCATATTTGTATCGTTTGTTTGGTCACAGACACGGTTTATCAGATACTCTGTGGTTTGGTTGTGCATTGTGAACTTGTTTCTTTACTTTTGTGTATTCGGTGTATTTTAAAGACGCTTTAAAAAGACTGTTATTAGGAAGTATTGTGGTTTTGTTTTGGGAAGTCGACTTGCCCTAACAAAAAGTGAGTACAAGTATTATTGGTTCATTCTATATTTGTTGATTAATTTTTTATTATTATTGTGTAGGTAAATATTGTTTTTTTAAATCAAAAATATCTTTAAATAAATTTAATATATCACCTAATATAAAGTTCGTTCGTACGTGAGAATACTGTATATAACATTTTCCTTATACTTCTTCGTATTTTTGTGTGCTATGCTAATACCTAAAACCTTGGGGTAACATATATTTTGCTTTAAAATTATGATAAGATAGGACGATAGCTTACACGCTTTTGGGTTATGTTAAAATAAGAAATACAGACTTTTTGTGCAGTAACTTAAATTTTTTTTGTCCGACTCTAGTGCGCCCCTTTCTTATTAAATCAAATTTGTATAAAATAAATAATGCCTGTTTTTTTGTATTAAAATAAAATAATAATTGCAAGATATATAAGTGGAAGCAATAACGACTTAAGAGACTATTAATGAGGGAGAACGAGACAGCATTATATGCGAGCGTAAACGAAGTCTACTTTGACGTCAATGCACTAAACGTTTTCTGATTGGTAGGGGCGGGCATAATCCAACCGTATGTATATTAACCGTGATAGTAGACCTTGGAACGCGCCATATTTGTATCGTTTGTTTGGTCACAGACACACGGTTTATCAGATACTCTGTGGTTTGGTTGTGCATTGTGAACTTGTTTCTTTACTTTTGTGTATTCGGTGTATTTTAAAGACACTTTAAAAAGACTATTATTAGGAAATATTGTGGTTTTGTTTTGGGAAATCGACTTGCCCTAATAAAAAGTAAGTACGAGTATTGTTGGTTCATTCTATATTTGTTGATTAATTTTTTATTATTATTGTGTAGGTAAATATTGTTTTTTTTAACAGTTATGCCTGGTACAAGGTGTGCCGTGGCCATATGTAACAATAGTTTAAAAAGACTTGGTCATTTCAATAACCCTTTGGAGACTTGTTTCAATAAAGACTTATTATTACTATTTTATTTAATTTTACATAATGCTAGATATATTTTTTTATTTTCATTGCTCAGGTAGATATTTGCAGTCACCAACGTTCGATTACCAAATTTTCACTCATTTCCTAATAGTCTTAATTAAAAATATTCCATATATTCCATTTTCCTTATACTTCTTCGTACTTTTGTGTGCTATGCTAATACCTAAAACCTTGGGGTAACATATATTTTGCTTTAAAATTATGATAAGATAGGACGATAGCTTACACGATTTTGGGCTATGTTAAAATAAGAAATACAGACTTTTTGTGCAGTAATTTTTGTCCGATTCTAGTGCGTCCCTTTCTTATTAAATCAAATTTGTATAAACAAATAATGCCTGTTTTTTGTATTAAAATAAAATAACAATTGCAAGATATATAAGTGGAAGCAATAACGACTTGAGAGACTATTAATGAGGGAGAACGAGACAGCATTATATGCGAGCGTAAACGAGGTCTACTTTGACGTCAATGCACTAAACGTTTTCTGATTGGTAGGGGCGGGCATAATCCAACCGTATGTATATAAACCGTGGTTGCCACCAGTGACGACTACAAGTGGCTGTGTTTGCGGTCGGCCTTAAGTTCAGAGACAGGCTTGCAACTTATTAACAGCGTGAATTTATAAGAAATAACTAGGGACTTAAAATGGAAGTTGCTGTACCACATGGTACTGTCAAAGAACCTACCTAAATATATCTAAAGTCATCACACTTGAAGTCAGAAAATTTACTTTTTGGAACTATAACAAAAATTCCATTTTTTAAAACTGTCATAACAATTCGTTTCACGGGCGTAATTATTGCAACGTCGGTTAAGACGTGAGCGCAGGTGGCAATCGCGATTAATCGAATGGATATCGCGCTACTGGGTTCGACCCCCGGCTCCGTCACTGGCACTGTCTGAAGATATGGTTGTATATCCGCGTTTTTCAATATGTAACCCACTTCCACGCAAGCCTCTAACTTCTGAAATTGGGGGTTGTCTAATTTCTGTGGTGTTTATTTATTTTATTATTATTATAATAAATTACGTCGCAAGGGGTGTAAATAGAAAATCGACTTTCAAATAAAATTCTTTATTAAGAACCGCGACGCAACGTTGCGTAGTACTGCTCCTATACATGGTATAGACTATGAGGACGAGTTAAAAGTTCTTTATTACAATTTCTGAAGAGAAATTTTTCGCAGGCGACAAAATATTCGATCATCATTTTTCAAAGTTAGCAGAAGCTTTTGTGGTAAACTTCTATGCGTTCCGTTGTGTTTGCCTACACATGGTTCCTTAGTGATTTGGAATGCATATCGCTCTATTACTATAATACATAGTGCAAGGGACAGCCTTGCCTGAACGTATGAATATAATGATCTAATCCATTGCAATTCAAGCAATTTCAAGCCCTATAACCAGTGCCCGAAATTTTATATAATATTTACAAAATACGAATAAAGACAGGCAAGCCAAAAAACCCACAATCGTAAACATTAAACTTTTAGTTGAATCTTTTTTGTGTCAGTCGATTGCTTAAAGTAAATCATTGGATAGTAGTTGGAGACTGCATTGTTCGAGTCGTCCTAATCCTCACTATGTGTGGTACACGGACCGACGCTCTTGTCGAACTTATACTTTTGTTAACCTTATATAAGTACTTATATACTCGAAAATTTTCTAAAAGACTAATATATACCTTTACCTCAACATCTTATCCATTTCATCGTGTCTTACTGAGTCGATCCATACTAACAAAGGCCCCTTTCATGTTAATTAGGAAAGTGTTAGAAATTAAGAGTAACAGTGCGGCGATGTCCGATTAATACGAATTGATGAAAGCAGTTAAGCAAACGTCGAAAGTAAGTATAAATTTTGCATTTAACGGCTGAATAAGTCACATTGAACCCTTCAGGTGAACGTTCTATTAGTCAATTTAGCAAAAATTAACAAAACGCCCCTCAAACACGTAAGCATGGATCATTCAAATGGCGCCCAATGTGGGGCTATACCGTCCATAGACAGTAGTGATCCCTTTTTCATGATGGAGACTGCTTGGAGTCGACCCCAACAACTTTTTATGAGCGAAAAACTATGCCCATCAATGACGACAGTTCTAGACTGTCAGAACCTCAAAGACTTTCCTCAAACGTGAATAGGCCATCAGCCACACAAAATTTAAATATTTTGGACGCTCAGAAACAAAATTTGACTGAAAGTATGTTTGTGAATATGGAAGAGTTTAGTATAGGTGGATATAAAATGTATCGACCTGTACCACCCATGAGAGAGAAAGGTATCTGAACTGAATGTTCCATGGCTGGATCTTGAAAATCCTGAAGTATTTTTTAAAACTATGGAGAAATATTTCGTTAGAACTCGCCTAAGCCACGACTTTGATTGCCTTCATAGCATTACAGGCCAATTAAAGGGAGAAGCCCAGCGATGATCCGAGAAATACAGGACGTTGATGACATCGTATGGGCAATTTAAGGAAAGATTCTTAAACAGACTCATCTCAATCAACATTCAGTCACGAGCCATCGCTCAACTGTATGCCACCAAGCAAACTTGCACCGAAGACACGGCAGTTTTCATCATCAGGAAAATATGTCTTTTTAACAGCATAGATGAAAGCTCGAATTATCATGAAACAAGTTAATTGCGTCTAGAGATTAGATCATGCTTGAGAAGCAACCTAAAGTGTCATCAACGGAGATAGCGGCTGCGGCCATGCAGTAACGTTGAATGGGTTACAGCTGACGAGCAAACATCGCTGATCCAACTAATAGGGAAACACATATGTCCCGCGCGTCTTATTCTCAAGAGTCGGGTCATTTACGTCAACAAAACTCCACTATAAGGAGCCATGAGACTCCATCTCCGGCACCGAGAGTGCACTTTCCAAGACGAAGCCTCTCGCCAAGGCGGTTCAGAGAATTTACCAGTAACTAACCATCCAAATAAGAATTTTAACAACGGATCAGGGAGTACCTGGCCGTTCAAATAACAATATTAATGGCAGATTGGGAAAATTCCGAGTACTCTCTCGACTCCGTGCCGATACTGCACAGACACAGAGCAGTGGCACTTTTTCAATGCCCCAATAACCCTCATCGCAATATTCGCAACAATCTGCGAAATTACCAGTGCAACTGCCGAACCAAGGCAGAAGCAATTCACGTTTAGATCCTACTAAGCAGTTTCCAATGCGAGCGAAAACGCTCTCATTGTGAGCATTTGCTTTATACACGGAGCGAAATTGATTCTGCATGGGAGCAATAGACGCTATTAGGGTGACGTTTCATCTCCACCTCAATGTTTCCATACTGAATTAACAGCGAACCTTATTGCCTCTTATCATACAGACACATAAAAATATATTTCCAATTTTCTTACTCAATAAAAATATTTTAGTATTGAAATATTTTTTAAATTATTGCCAGTGACACTTATTTCTTCCTATATTAAAACTGTATTAAAAAGTATTTTGGATTAAGATTTAGCAATATTGTAATTTTACTACGCATGCGTTTATCAATTCGGACTCGAAGCTTGTTCACGTTGTTTTCTGACGCGGACACTACGGAAAAGTTGTTATTTAACTTGTTTACTGTAACTCATCGACTTATTATCGTCAATACTGTAATTGTTTTGAATATTAAAACGGCAGAGAAACATGTTAAAAAAGCTATCTACTACAATGCAGTTTTCTAAAGAGTACACAAAGGCAAAGATTAGTCTACGAAAGAAGTTTAACCTCTGGTCGATAGCCAAGTGGGTTAAGGCGCGAGGTGGCAATCGCGATTAATCATACGGACATCGCACCACCGGGTTCGAATCCTGGCTCCGGCACTGGCACTGTCGGAGGAAATGGTTGTATGTCCGCGTTTTTTCAATGTGTAACCCCCTTCCGCACAAGCCCTGGCTTCTGGAATTGGGGGTTGTCTAATTTCTGTGGTGTTTATTATTTATTTATATAAATACTGTAAATATTGACAAGAGTTTACAGACAGAAACAAAATAAGCTAAGACGGACGTTCAATCGTATACATGCGTAGTCCATTTGAAATATAAATAATTGTTTTAATTATTATTCCAACAAATTAAAACATTTTTAACTGGCGGAGTATTTTTATCAATTAGTTATAGTTATATAAAAACATGTGTCAATAGTTAAATATGAAAAATAACGCCAAAATAACCATATTTAGAAAGGTGCTCCTAATTTTGACCCTAATAGCAGCAGTACATAAGGATCGCTCTTAAATGGCTTGGAACACAATTCGTATTTTACCGCGTGATGGTGACATCACCACTTAGCGTCCATTGGGAGGATTTTAAGCTTAACGTAGTTCCCACAGGTAGTTCCTATGCAAGGATTATAAACAAATAAAGAATATCCTTGGTTTATATGTATAAACATTGTTATTGGGTGCTGGTCAGCGCCATATAACATCAAATAACGGTACTACTCAATTTAAAATACAGTCATCTAGAGGACAAAACGCCAATATAGGGAACATTCTCTTTTATTTTATCCGCCAGAGCGCACCAGCTGTACTCGGTTGTTTGTCCGTCAATGTCAATACGAAAAAATATGTCTATATAAACAAAGTTAATAATTACGATGTAAAATGAAAACTTGTTGCTGTGTATCAAAGTGATCTAACACGGTAGGACATTTATTTCCTAAAAATGACCGTCTCCGACAAACTATTTAAAGATTATATGTGATACAAGTTGAGAATGACATTATTGACATTAAACCGAGTACGCATGGCGCCATCTATTAGTTATATTAGGAACTGGCTTGGATTGTTCCTCATTCTTTTTATCAATTCGGCTCATTTCTACGAATAAGAGATTGGGAAACTCTCAAAAATCGGGAAATTTAAATAATTTAAAAGTTATAATATAACTTTTAAATTGTTGTTTAATGTCATTTTCAATTTGTATTATATATTATACGATACAAATTGAGAATGACATTAAACCGACTACGCATGGCGTCATCTATTGGATATATTAGGAACTGGCTTGGATTGTTCCCATGATACAAAGAATCATGGATTGTTCCCCATTATCTGCAATGTTAAAATAAATGCGCAAGTCAGATACAAGGCTGCAACTAAGCTTTGTAAAGTAAGATAGGTAGCATAGTAACTTTCGACCAATCAGAGATCACTATTTAAAATGCGGGAACGCGTCACTCTGCCTGCTCATTCGAATTTCTGGCACTCAAACCATTCGTATAGAAGAATAATTAGTTATGAATTTGAATTCCGTGTATTTTGTATTTTTTAATGTACAAGCTCAAATTAATAAATTGACTTTTTTGATTAATTATTATTAACATCGATAACGTTTTCCTTGGAATTTAAAATTGACATTACTATATATCAAATTTGTTAAAGAAGTACATTTTATATCAAGGGACTGAAGTAGGTTCTTTCAATCTTGTGTGCAATTTCTTGCCCGAGACTTCAGTCTTGATTTCATTGCTTTATATAATTTTTAGCGAATTTAATAAGTTATAAGATAGATGAAGAAACATACATGATACTAATTTTCGCCCTAACGAAAAGAGTTACTTAGAAAAGTTACTTATTTTATGACGTACTGAGTAGAAATTTTTCCGCAGGCCAACCTTCACAATTATGTAGTATTAAAAAATTTTAATGTAAATTTTCTATTAGAATTAGATGTGCATACAATAATTTACTAATAAAATTTAACAAGAGGGCCATTAAATTTTATCATGTCATATTAGACACAGCAATTAATAAGAAAAAATCACTCATTGGTTTTTTCTAATATTTCTTTGTATGAAATAAAAAATATGAAAATAAATTTTATTTCCTGTGTATTAAGTATTTTTTTAGGTAAGGAAAAAAACATCAACATCTCACCACTCTCTTTTGCCTTTTTTGAGTTGTTTTTGCAAACAGCTACACTACAAACCTTAGTCATCTAATAATTGTATGTAACGTTGTTATTTGTTATTATTATGAACGGAAAATAATAAAAACTGTTTACCTTAAAATTATTTCTGTAAATACACAGGTTACAAACTTCTATATACCCAAGGTTTGTAAAGTAAGATAGGTAGCATGGTAACTTGAACGGAATGGAGGGGTTACGATGAAGGCAGCCATCTTGCGCGTCATCGTGCCTGCTGAAACTTAATTGTACGTATGCATTTTTTGAGACGTTGCGCTTATTTGTTGAGTTATTTCGAAATATTTGTTGTTTTTGTGTTTATAATCGTGCAGTTATAGTTATTTAGTGTATAATCTAATTGACAATTACTGTTAAAGAGAAAAGACTCATAGTATATAGAAGTTTGTAACCTGTGTATTTACAGAAATAATTTTAAGGTAAACAGATTTATTATTTTCCGTTCATAATAATAACAAATAACAATGTTACATACAATTATTAGATGACTGGCGGAAAGGTTTGTAGAGTGTAGCGAAGAGCGAACGAATGAAGAAAGACGCAAATATAAGGAAAAGGAAATCCTCTGAACCTTTACAAAGAAAATTATCAAAAAAAATAAAATTGTTAACTGATAAACTATAACCCACCCCACCAATGATTTCTTGTCAAAATAATTTAATTGACATAACTGACGTAAGAAGCCCTATTTACAACAGACTTTTTTGAAAAACATACTAGATAAAAAATCGATTACTTTAATTCGGCCGCAATAGTACATGTAAAAATATAGGTATGTGTATATTTTGCATTTTGTTGTGTAAATACTTATCTAATATAAAAGTTTTGTTGTAAAAATAGTAGTAAATATGTATATATAAATAATGTATTGTAATATTTTTAGAAATAAATTACTTAATACAGGAAATAAAATTTATTTTCATATGATACACAGAAATATTAGAAAAAACCAATGAGTGATTTTTTCTTATTAATTGCTGTGTCTAATATGACATATGATAAAATTTAATGGCCCTCTTGTTAAATTTTATTAATAAATTATTGTATGCACATCTAATTCTAATAAAAAATTCGCATTAAATTTTTTTAATACTACATAATTGTAAAGGTTGGCCTGGGGAAAAATTTCTACTCAGTACGTCATAAAATAAGTAACTCTTTCCTTAAGGCGAAAATTAATATCATGTATGTTTCTTCCTATCTTATAACTTATTAAATTCGCTAAGAATTATATAAAGCAATGAAATGAAGACTGAGGTCTCGGGCAAGAAATTGCACACAAGATTAAAAAACCTACTTCAGTCCCTTGATATAAAATGTACTTCTTTAACTGCATACATTAATTAGTTATAAATTTGATATATAGTAATGTCAATTTTAAATTCCAAGGAAAACGTTATCGATGTTAATCATTAATCAAAAAAGTCAATTTATTAGTTTGTGCTTGTACATTAAAAAATACAAAATACGGAATTCAAATTCATAACTAATTATACTTCTATACTAATGGTTTGAATGCCAGAAATTCGAATGAGCAGGCAGAGTGACGCGTTCCCGCATTTTAAATAGTGATCTCTGATTGGTTGAAAGTTACCATGCTACCTATCTTACTTTACAAACCTTGATATATACCTACTATGAGTCTTTTCTCTTTAACAGTAATTATCAATTAGATTTTACACTAAATAACTATAACTGCACGATTATAAACATAAAAACAACAAATATTTCGAAATAACTCAACAAATAAGCGCAACGTCTCAAAAAATGCATATGTACAATTAAGTTTCAGCAGGCACGATGACGCGCAAGATGGCGGCCTTCATCGTAACCCCTCCATTCCGTTCAAGTTACCATGCTACCTATCTTACTTTACAAACCTTGGGCTGCAACCATCGAATACCCTGAAGTCATTGGCCATTTTGTGCGGTGCATTTCATCAGTTGCCTAGTATCATTTTCAGTCGCAATTGCCTAGTTGTGTGAGAAGCAGTTTATGTGATTCTTTATATTTCCAGTTAGTGTTTCTGTCATTATTGTTTGATTTGTTTGGGTGTATTTTTACAAACAATGGATAAACTTTCTTTGAAGAAAGGTAGAAATGTGTGTGCAGCTAAAGGCTGTAGAAACCAGGCCGACTCTGTCAGATCCGTTTGTGCGAAGCCGGCCCTAATAATGTACCGCAGAAAATGGCCGAAGGAAGCCTATGGCCGAAGGTCACGGAAATTTGCCGCAACTGTTCTAGTGTTATTTTACGAAAGTTACACTTCAGGGTATTCGGTGCTGCAACTGTCGCATCTAGCCTAGCTAGACTCAAGGTTTGTAAAGTAAGATAGGTAGCATGGTAACTTGAACGGAATGGAGGGGTTACGATGAAGGCGGCCATCTTGCGTGTCATCGTGCCTGCTGAAACTTAATTGTACGTATGCATTTTTTGAGACGTTGCGCTTATTTGTTGAGTTATTTCGAAATATTTGTTGTTTTTGTGTTTATAATCGTGTAGTTATAGTTATTTAGTGCATAATCTAATTGACAATTACTGTTAAAGAGAAAAGACTCATATTATATAGAAGTTTGTAACCTGTGTTTTTACAGAAATAATTTTAAGGTAAACAGTTTTTATTATTTTCCGTTCATAATGATAACAAATAACAATGTTTCATACAATTATTAGATGATTGGAGGAAAGGTTCGTAGTGTAGCTGTTTGCAAAAACAACTCAAAAAAGGCAAAAGAGAGTGGTGAGATGTTGATGTTTTTTTTCCTTATCTAAAAAAATTACTTAATACAGGAAATGAAATGTATTTTCATATGATACAAAGAAATATTAGAAAAAACCAATGAGTGATTTTTTCTTATTAATTGCTGTGTCTAATATGACATGATAAAATTTAATGGCCCTCTTGTTAAATTTTATTAATAAATTATTATGTGCACATCTAATTCTAATAAAAAATTTGCATTAAAATTTTTTAATACTACATAATTGTAAAGGTTGGCCTGGGCAAAAATTTCTACTCAGTACGTCATAAAATAAGAAACTTTTCTAAGTAACTCTTTTCGTTAGGGCGAAAATTAGTATCATGTATGTTTCTTCATCTATCTTATAACTTATTAAATTCGCTAAGAATTATATAAAGCAATGAAATCAAAACTGAAGTCTCGGGCAAGAAATTGCACACAAAATTAAAAGAACCTACTTACAGTCCCTTGATATAAAATGTACTTCTTTAACTGCATACATTAATTAGTTATAAATTTGATATATAGTAATGTCAATTTTAAATTCCAAGGAAAACGTTATCGAAGTTAATAATTATTAATCAAAAAAGTCAATTTATTAATTTGTGCTTGTACATAAAAAAATACAAAATACCGAATTCAAATTCATAACTAATTATACTTCTATACTAATGGTTTGAATGCCAGAAATTCGAACGAGCAGGCAGAGTGACGCGTTCCCGCATTTTAAATAGTGATCTCTGATTGGTCGAAAGTTACCATGCTACCTATCTTACTTTACAAACCTTGAGCTAGACTGTTAACAAGATGTAACAGGTTTGATCATGTGTTATTGCGATCTTTAAATACATCAATATATTTAAATCGGTTAATCCCTCTTCTAGACTTGTATACCTAAAATAACATCTGAACTACGTCGGAGGTCATTGGGCGCGTTCGTTCCATATATCTCAATAGATATATGGCTCGTTCTGTATTACATATGACCTAACTTGAACTAAACGCGGATCGGAAAACCGAAATTATTCTCGAATGTCGATTAGGATAAATCGTATACGATTTTCAGAAAACGTCTACAGAAATCAACATGTAATAATACAATAACTGTGTAGTATTTACTCGCTTGTTAAAGATTCAATTACAAACCGTATTTGACTTTTACTAATCGACATTCGAGAATAGATATCTTTTAAAAGCATCCATTACATTATAGGAAAGTAGGGAAGCGTAGAGGGGCCAAGACTTTTTTCAATCGCCCGTTAGACGGGTTTAATTCGACTAACAGAAGCGAGATTAATATCAACTAACAGATGCGCGACCCTTAGGCCCGTTTATTTCGACTGTTAGACATATTTAATTCGACTAACAGGTGTGCAACTCTTAGGCGCGTTTATCTCCACTATTAGGCGTGTTCATTGTTCTGTGGTTTTATACATTTATTTAACGTCGGCCTATTTCCACTACTGAGGCCTATCACCGACGCCTGTAGCCGAGTATACCCCCAACCAGAAATTGTGCCAAACTCTTCTCTTTCGAAGAGTATAGGGACTGCTTTACCTCCTCTCCGAAAAATGGTATATTCGCTACGCAATCGTCGCCTAAGATTTTATAGCTTCTGCGCATACGCCGCTAAAGGGTGGAGCGATTACACTGTATATCCTTGAAACGGGGAAACCATCCAAATACCCATCAAAGTAACACGTCCATGTTTACTGCGCATGCGCTAGACATATTACGGTGAAGATAGATTCAAGTATGGAGTGATGCTTAATAGTCGAATTTAAACTCGCCTAACAGTAACGCATCTGCTAGTCGATTTATACACGTCTAATAGCCGAGATAAACGCGCCTAAGGGTCGCGCATCTGTTAGTCGCATTAAACTCGCCTAACAGTAATGCTTCTGTTAGTCGAATTAAACGCGTCTAACAAGTCACTTTAAAAAAAGTAGTTTATTTTGGCCCCTCAGCGCTTCCGTAGTACGGAAGCTATACAATCTTAGGCGAGGATTGTGTAGTAAATATACCATTTTTCGGAGGGGATGTAAAGTTGTCGATCCTTTATCTACTAAATGTTATGCAAGTAAAAAAATTTATACAACAACGAACACGCATAATAGTCGAGATAAACGCGCCTAAGAGTTGCGCACTTGTTAGTCGAATTAAACGCGTCTAACGAGCGACTTAAAAAAGTAATTTATCTTGGCCCCTCAGCGCTTCCGTACATTACTACCCAATTATAAAACAAATATTTTTTGTATAAATGAAAATCATAATTAAGTTGCGTTATATTATAAGAAACTCATATTTGTGAGTTTAGCTTGGGCAAGGATTATTGAGAGGATTTTGAACGTATGTGAGAGCGAAACGGAGCGTTTTGGATTAGTTTATTGGTGCTGTGCGAATGGCTAAAACAGCCACAGCCATTTACTACGATTATAGATAGATAGATTAGTTTACGGGGTAATTTACAATATTTGCATTGACACCACTGCTACTAAAAAATTTTATGATCCTTCATATTCATCTCCTGACCATCACAGTACTCCTATGCATATCCGCACCGAATCCGAATACATCAATTATATATGAGCGATGCGCTCCCTTTGCCTCGTATAAAGGTTTGACAAATCATCATGCAGGCGCACAGTAGGAAATTTTCAAGTTTTAGGTGGACATAATCCAAATTCCAATGCAAAAATTATTAATATATCTTAATATATACACCCTAAACTAAATAGTTCTGAGAATTTTACCGTACTTATCCCTTCTCTCATATTTTTATTAAGATCGTTTCATAAGGAATTACTGGTACGGGTCAAAGGCGGTACAGGTAAGGTAAAATTCAGTTTATGATTAGACAATTTTCAGTAAAGGTGTTTTTCTGTGTCATATGGAAGCTGTACAACCAGGTATATGTACTTTCTTATTCTTAAACAAAATCTCCAGAATTTAGCTTTTAGTACTTTTTGTAGTATTTTTTCAGTAAAGGCGTGTGTTTCTGTGTCATGGAAAATGTACAACCAGGTATATATACTTTCTTATTCTTAAACAAAATCACCAGCATTTAGCTTTTAGTACTTTTTATAGGGGGTGTCATTTTTAACCAAACGAGAATTGTAATTTTCTGAATATCTACAAATTGTTATATAGCTGCATAGTTTTATTCATCGACTATACGATCTACTATATCGACTATACTTAATTAACTATTATTAAGTACTTTATCATTTTATAAAAAAAAAGCTGCTACACTCTGCTATTGTCTTCATGATTTTACTTTTTAGTTACTTATACTTATACCCATATACCTATTAGAACCAATACCACAGTGGAGAATTCAATCATACTTTATACTGCTAGCTTCCTATATCTCCCATGCAGTAAAATTCCAACACTTCGCTTACCGCGACCTTTCTATTCATGCGGTTTCGGATTTGTAGTGTAGTGGTGTAGTGTAGTGTATGCGTATTATCAAATTCTTTGGGTACCTACTCCGTTGTGTGTTGTGGAGTTGTGGTAAGATTACTGTGAAATATATGATTAATTTGCAATACGCCTTAAAATTATGGGAAGAATTTGTTTTGTATGCAATAAAAAACAAATTGTAGGATTTTCGATGCATAGGTAAGTGATTGGAAATTATCTGTTAGAAAATAATTGTCATAACAGCCAAATTTATATGTGAGATTGTGAGGAATCTTCGACCATATATCTGGTCGAAGTGAGGAATGTATGCCTGCAAATTACTTGTAAATTTTAATTTCAAGGGTTTCCCATCGATAAAGAAATATTACAAAAATGGATGACAGTGTATTTAGTGGAAGGTATATAGTGTATAGATGATGCCTCAAATTTATTTTTATGTTCAAAACATTTTACTACTAATAGTTATTACACTAACGGTCGAACCAGCAATACAAAAAGACTTAAGTTTGGTGCCTTGCCCTCATTAAATCTGCTTGTAGAAATTCAGGAAAATAATATAGAATCTGAGAATTCATTTGCGCCTGAAGTCAAACCAAAGCAGCCCAAATTAGAAACTGAATCAAATGAAAACCTACATAAAGGTAATCTTTGTTAGATATTTTCACACTTTAAATTTATGCCTTTTAAATATATTGTAGTTGAACAAGATGTCTCTGCACCAGCAACTCCTACCTCAACTAGAAGAATTCGCAAACCTGGATATATAGGCGATATTAATTAATTCTACCCAGAAGAGCGAAAAGGACCCTAAAGTTGACCAAAATAATTCTATTAAGAAAAAATAAATTAATCAAGAGGTTATATCAACAAAACAGAGAACATCTGAGAAAAATTCAATCGTTATAAAATCTTCTTACCTACTTAAATAATAAAAAATGAATAACGGAAGATGCACAAAATGCAGTTATGGTTAGTCCTTAACGAATATATCGGTATCTAGACATTTCATATTCACAGATGCTAAACAAATTGAATGCACAACAATACGGAGGAATTTAAATGATGGTGGCTCCGTCGAGTTGGTTGCCCAATTATTTCACATGTAAACACTACCCGGTGTACACACTTGCTTGCCGCTCACTGTATATACAAAGTATTTTGTCTTGTAAGTTAAGGCCCTCAGCTCAATATGTATCAATTTAAATCATTACTGAGTCGAGGTTCGAGACAAATGTTTCACTATATTTTCACACCTAGATGTGATATTATGATCTTAAACATAGGTATAAATTGAGAAAATGCTAGAACAAATTTTTCCAGTGTATTTGTTATTTAATGAATCATATTTAGAATAATAATGTCTTTATTTTACTAAGAACATACATAATAATATAATGTGAAATGCATAATGCATATCGTTTATTTATGAAAATTAAATAATTTTTATATCAAAATATTTGCTTTATTTACAAGTACCTGTATCAATCTTATATATTAGAAATTATAATATCGACCTTTTGCAGAATAGTCCAGGCCTTTGTTTAATTATAACTTCATTAATAATAAGGATGAGTATGATAGGTAGGTATGTTGCGGACAGCAACTGAAAAGATACTATACGTGCCACTTTTCTATTGTAATTTTGTGTTTATATAAAAAGGCACATTTACACATATCGGATCAACTCTGACAAATATTTCACTAGTGAATAATACGCTAAATATGGGATGAGCTTCCATCCGGCCATCTGATGGATGGGACTTATTAAACCAAACTTCAAAGTGTTTAAGAAGATACTTTCCAGAATCTCCCAGTGGGATTCTTTTCAACTTTAGATACAAGAATAATTTAATTTTATTTGCTGTTTACTAACTGCAACTTTAAGACAATATCAATTGGAGATTTGCTTGATAGTGAATGTGTATGCAGTTTACAAGGTTCATTTGACTGAAATGAGATGTAAGGGCACACGCATTACCTTAAATCCACAATATTTTTGAGCCCTTTCAGTTGGATTTTTTAGGTTAGGTCACTACTTCGTTGTTGCTATAAAAAGAGTAAAATATCTAGACAGATTACTTACTTACATCTACTAATAATTATTTATTTATGGAAAAAACATTTAAAACTAGCTGCATTATTGCGATAATTATTTAAGTGTAATGTTATTAGTTAGAATGAAGATTTTGTTTTCATTTAAAACATTGATAGACCCAACTGGTCCCCCGTCTCGCCCCAAGCCCGGGCTTCATAGGCTTGTAATGCGCCTCTGAAGATGTGGACATGATGTAGATTTTCCAATACAGTATTTAATTATAATCACAAATAGTTTGTCGTAGTGAAAATTTAAAAATTGTTTTTATTAATTTTATACTCGACGAAGATGATAATACGCATCCTGATTTAACTATCTGTCATCTGAAGGATCAGTACATGCGCATAAGCTATTGAGTACGCCAAGGCGATTAAAGACATTGGTGTAAGCAGCGAGATCGCAAAAATTTAACTTTGGTATATAATAAGTATATGTATATACCACGAAGTCTCGAGCCTAGAGATTTATGGACGTGCAATAAGGACAAGCAGTATTAAAGTCAGCGTTATTTTGACGTCTACGCCTGCAATAAGGGATCCCTTATTATAGTGCTTCTCCTTATTCGTGAAAAGATACTGCAATGCGTTAATAAGTTTATCGTATTTTCATTTCGGAACTTTGACATTCGATGGCTTGTTTACGTGTTGTTTTCTGCTTTCAATGAGCAACAACTGCTTTACGCCCCGTTCAGATAGTTGCGGAATGCGAATTTCCGCTTGCGGATTTTTTTTTTAATTCGACATATGCGTTCCAGGAGAAGTTAATTTGCTAATTTAACTTCTAATTAAAAGTGAACGAATTGTCTTACGTACACTTCGCTAAACCTGCAAGAAAATTAAACTGTTTTAGAACAAATTTTATAAAAATCCTCAAGCGGAAATTCGCATTCCGCAACTATCTGAACGGGGCTTTAAGTGAACAACAATACATAAGCACCAGACTCCATCAGAATACAAAGGATAGAAAAGAATAATAAAAACATATTAAATGATTTATTTATTATATTTGCGAGGTTAAGCCTAGGGAATATAGTCCGCAAGAGTCAGAATTGCACAGAAATAACGACATGAAAAACGAAGGTGTTCCAATAACTGTCCAATAACACCCAATAACTAACATTTCGTTGATGAAATAAGGACGATGCACTAATAAAATAAGATAGCTCCTTATACTGCGTAGCAGTATTTAATAGAGTTATTGGAAATTTTAAATCATGTCACGCAGTATGAAGGGGGTACCTTATTTTTATTTTTCATAAAAGAAAAAAAGCTGTTTAAAATAAAAAAACGAGCCGTATTTTTTCTTCGGAATCACTAGGTACAACAGAACGCTAGGTGCGTCTTTACTATGTACATACTTCGGTATGCGATGTAAAGCAACGACAGGCGCAGTTAGTACTTGGATTGGTGACCATTCCAACGGAAACCGCGTTCTCGCCTCACACATCTTCCAGCGGCTTGTATATCAGTGTATGCGCGGAAGCTATACAACCCTAGGCGAGGGTTGTATAGGAGATATACCATCCTTCGGAGGGGATGTAAAGCCGTCGGTCCCTTGTCTATTAAATGTTAGGCAAGTAAAAGATCCCTACTCTTCTTAAGGGAAGAGGTTCGGCAAAATTCCTGGTTGGGGGTAGCTCGTCTACAGGCGTCGGTGTTAGGCCTCAGTAGCGGAAATAGGCCGACGTTAAATAAATGTATAAAAAAAAAAAAAAGAAGGGCTTGAATGTAGTATTTCATTCTTTTCCGAAGGGCAAGGGCAAGGAAGATTAATATAAAATCATGAATAAAAAAAAAATATACTAAAATAATGAGTGTAGTAAAGTTAAAATATACCTACTACGACATTCCAGTATTCCACTATTTTCTATGAAAGGAAATTGATTCATTGTCACCAATCAAGGTGCACAATGCGTGCGTTTCCAAAAAAATCTGATTGCAATAAGCCCCCAGCAGGCAGATTTCCAGTGCAGTGCTGTTGTGCATCGCCAGCCGTAGACTAGTTTCGAGCTTGTTAGCTCTCATCAGTGCGACATAGGCAAATGCACAACACCACTTTACTGGCCTTCGATCTATAGTCATCAAATTACAGACACAAGGTGTCCGCAACTTGCGAGTAGCTTCATCTGGTGAGGAATTTTATTATTTTTGTAATAATTTATCCACTTTGTGTTGGCTTATATATTTTATTAAAAAATATACTATAAGCTAATGTTTTTATCATATTTTTATCGACATTTTTCGCATTTTATTATTAAAATTTATTGCGGTAGGTTTCCAAATGCTTAATTATACTTCTGAAATGTTGTTACTTTTTGTTTTCAGAAATAGAGGTACATATATTAATTTTATTGTTATCTGTTACAGTTAACTGTTAATGAGTTCATTTTTCTTTTTAAATAAATATCAAAATATATATACATATGTTTATTCCTGGGCCCGCTTTTTAATCAAAAATAAGGTAACGATCGATTTACCTAATTCGCAGATTTAAATTTAAAAAATCTTGCTAAAAAACCTATAGTGAAATTAATTAGGTAAGTACATATTTTTTTGAGTCCGCACCTACTTAAACATAGTAAAATGTACACGTTTTGAAGTATAAAATAGTCTGTATATATTCAAAGAATTAGAATAATCCTCAACTACATATCTCCTGATTTCCAGTTCCTTTGGTTGTACACGGTGATCATATTAGCGTAATTTTTTCCCTCGATAAGTTTGCCTTCAATAAGCTCCTAAGCATTTTCATCGTCTGATGCATAAGAAGAGAGTGATGAGGAAAAACTATTACAATGCATTTTAAATAACGCCATATCTCAGTAGCACCAGTGGTGATGTCACATCGGTCGGCCTTGAAGCTAACAGATTTGCCCATAGGCAATAATCCTTTTCTGTTTATAATCCTTGGAGACAATTCTAGTTTTGTCGCCATTATTCTATTTGTATGTGCACTGACGTCACTGCTGCTTTAGAAATCCTTCAAAAATTCGAATTTCAAGTTATTTTTGTCCCCATTAAATATATTGATTAAAATATAATGATATAATTAATATGAATGCTTTCACGTTTTATATTTATGTTTTACTTACTACATATTAATGTATAATTTGGAGTGAATTTTTATATAGTGGTTAAAAAACCCTTCATGTGTTGTGTCACAGTCTCACGCCTATACCTACCTACCATTTCAATATGGTCCATTCTCATCTATTCATCTTTGAAGCTATGGAATACTTTAATTAATGTAGGTTTACTGAGAAATGTTGTATGAGGAGTTATACCTTTAGTAAATTTAAATAATAATCAGAAGCAAAAGCAGGTAACATCACTTTGTATTTCGGAGGTAAATTCAATAGTTATTGCACCTAGCGTCATCTAACAATGATTATGTAAAGCATCCAGGGCATGCGCAGATTGTCAGCGCACATTTCAACGCAAGAGAAACTATTCACTGTAGACGAAGCATTCCCAAAATGTCACTTCTCGTATTTCGCATCGCCATATTGGTATATTAGTGTTAGCAAAATCTTCAAACATCCACAGAATACCGATATTTTAAACTCAAAAATTTCAGTTCTCATTATAATTCAGTGTAATTCGTAAAATCTGCAATATATTTTTGTGTTAGTAACGGAAACAAGTGAAGTTGACAGTTTTGTTTTGATCTGTTAGCGACCAAACTAAAAATGGCGTGTGCAACTTTGAAGAGATCGTTAGACTGGGAACCTGTCTTAGGAGGAAGACCGGCTAAAAGACGACGATGCGTGCCTTTCTGTGCCAGCCCTACACAAAGGGATAGAGGATCTCCAAGTACTTCAAATAGCCCCATGGGCTCGTCATCCCCGAAAAGTTCTGTATTTCCAGACGTCCTTAGTAAAAAACTGACCCCTGGTAAGTACGGCACTTAAATTAATCCAACATATCCATTTTACGATATTCCCAATGTTTGTTTAAATTATTGATGCCCTGGAATAGATATAGTTATTATTATTTATTCTTGATTTGTTGACATTTATTTGTCATCAGCTGATTGATGTGATAAATAATAGTTGATGTTGATGTGAAATTTATTTCTTTGTGTTATTAAATTATTAGCTACCTAAGTACTAATAAAATATATGAACGGGTTTTAATTCAACAAGCACATATATAAATTAATATTGCCGTAAATATGGTAATATCAAATTTATTTCATAAATATTTAATAAATATGAAATGAGGTTATAACGTTTTCTGATTTTTAATAATTTTTTTTCTCCCATTGTTTCTGGAAAATATTTTAGTTATTGTTCAGAAAATAATGTTTGCATATTAAGAAATCGTATTGTTAAAATATGCAGTGCAATGCATAATAAGCAAGTCATTGTGTCTTATTAAAAATTTTGACGTTAATAAAAGCATGATTAATGAATGAATTATTTGAGGACTTAATATCATGAATATACAATCATTTTGCCTCTAGTACATTTGTAGTTAAAATAAAAATGGTATGCAGCCAGCCGAAAAAGGTGACAAAAAATACGAAAATACCCTAAAAAAGATATGCTTTTTTACGTTTTCACTGGCATTGTTTTATTATTGACAATAAAACAAGGCAAACCCATACTTAATTAATACTTATTCCCCAAAATCTTTTATGTAACCTTTTTAAATCTTTGTTCAATTGTAAATTAGTATATTTTGATTCACTGTTTAACAATGACTCTTTAGTCACAGAGTTTTGTGAATACACACTGGTAGAAAGCACACTAATTTCATTTATTTCTACAAGATGATAAACTATCACAAAGTGATGGCTTCCATAATCAATCTTTTGAAAAAAATAAGAATACCCACCATTTTGTATTTGCTTCGCTTTACTTTACAATGGGTATTCATCAGAGAGGGTCCTAGTAATATAATGTTATGCATCAAGCTGCTAAAAACTAATTTAATGATTGTCCTGAACTTATTGAATATAGGCTGCTAGTGAGCTTCCTTGTAAGGATAGAGAGGACGTTGGCAAATTTCAGAGACAAATGCCAACCAAAATGTACTCCACCTCTCTCTGCAATCTGATTCATGTAGTCTGAGAGGTGACAAGCAGTTCATATCTTATATGTCTTTGATAGTTTCAGTTTGATATATGTTGAAAATTAATATCGAATTTCGGACAAAAGTTTCAAAAAATCCGACGAGAATTATAACCTACATGTGAATGAAAATAATAATTTATTTCTTAAAAATCTGAAACGTATTCTGTTATCAATTAATGTCAATGGCTTATTATCGTGCCAAAGTAGGTACTATTGTGGCTGAAAAAAAGTAACCAATTTTTTATCAAGTACTTAGTATGTTTTTTTGAAAAAATTTCTATTGTAAGTGGGAGTTTTCATGTCAGTTATTTCAATTATATTATTTTGACAAGAAATCATTGGTGGGGTCGTATTTAACTTTTTAAGAAAAAAAACTAAGAAATAATTCTGTAAATTTTAAAAATTATTGTAAGAAATCAAAAATGGTAGGTATAGTCGAGCTCAGGTGCACTCAAAAAAGGCAATAAAAACTTTACGACCCCATTAAAATACCGTTAAACTAGTCGCAAAAGTAATTGCACCCAGGCATGCACTTAAAATATTTAGATTAGATACCCAGTCCTTCAATTTTAACAGCACGTTACGGTTTAGTATCATTAATATGTACATTCTAATACATACGAATTTTAAGTTCGGCCCTGTACTATTTCGTTTGCAAATTGACTCGCCTTTATAGGCCTTTGGTGTTGGCTTGCTTGATGACACCATGCCTCATAATAATGAGGTCGTAAAGTTTTTGTTACCTTTTTTGAGTGCACCGTAAACCTGAGTTTGACTATATGCTTTACATGGCTGGTCTCAATAACGCATAGCGGATGAACTTGATTTCAGGAAAAGTTACGATTTAAAAATTAAACTGAAAATGGATAGAACCTCATTCATAATCTGAGTAGGACAGTAGGTTCTGGGCGTGCAAGAAAAACAACTCCATTAAACAACAATACCCTTGTAGAATATGTCCATTATCCAACCATATTCTATCCAAAGAAGAAACCAAGATCAAGAAAGTAAATAACGAAAAAAAAATATATTGAAAACAACTAATATTTGGTAGAACTACCATTTTTTTCTAGAACACTTTGCAATCTTTTAAACATGGAACTAATTTGACATGTAATTTTCATCCAAATTGTTTCACTCATTTTGAAATGCATTAATTAAATGCCATGGATAAAGCTACGAATTCGTAGCTGTATAAGTATATTTAAAGCTTCGAACTGACGTCATCCTTAAATTCGTATACGTATCATTTACTCTTAAAGATACGAATTGACATTACATTTTTTTGTGTTCAAATAGATATTCGTGAGTTTAAGAGTGTGGTGTATATAGGTTCGATTAATTAACTGTATTACATTAGCAACTATGAATTTACACGTGGGTAAAAAATATCCAACTCTAGTGAACAAGATCTTAAATCATTTGAGTGATTACATCGTCAGAAATATTATAAGAAAAACAGACGTATATTAAAAGCTGCGGCCCCTAACCTAAAAAAGAAAGTGAACACTGATCTCCATTATTACGAAGTCCAATACAACTGCATTCATGGTGAAAAGTTTCAATCTCAGAGCCATGGAATTAGTAATAGGAGGTATGAGGCTTCCACATTATTTTCTAGAAATATTTAAGGCAATCTAATTTGTAGTACACATAGAATGGGCTGCCCTGCAAATATCAAAATTCAACTATCGTCTAATGGGCAATACCTAGAAATAAAATCCAAGTCTAATGAGCACATAGGTCATGACCAATCTCAGGTATCCACTGACAGGTACAACAATAGTATTGCATTTTAATGATGTTAACTATGTTTAGATATTTTTTGATCACTTGCCTCAAAATCGTCGGTTAAATGTTAGCGAGTCTGAAGAAATTGAACAACTTATTGCTTGTCATGGCAATAAGATCATACAATCCGAAGTAGTTCAGTAAATGAACAAAAAAGTTACTTTATGGGATTTATCGAATATGGATGAAATTCGGATCAAGAGCAAGGATATACATAAAAAGTTCACGTACCCTTCTGTAAGTATTACAAGAATTTTAAGTTTTAGGCCTTCTGGATTAGGATTTCTGTGATTATTACCACTACACTTCAATGCTTTTACCGTGTCACCATATTCTGCAAGAACAATCGGTTCTATCTTTTTGTACGATGAAATAGTTATGCCATGAACGCTGGAAAGGACACATATACTTAAGAAGTTTTAATATTGGTACAGTTCAACAAACTTCATTCCACTTTACTAACGTTGAGAAGAAAAGAACGTTAACTGTACAAGAAAATAGAAAGGAAGCTTTAGTTGTGTGTAACAGCATAGCAAGTGTATCTTCTTCCGGCAGTTTTTATAACAAATTAACGATCGTTCAGCGCATAGAAATTTCAAGTGTAAAGCACTAAAGAAGTTTCCAATGTAATGATAATAAAATACCTGATATAGGGATACTCGATGTTCCTAAATGAAAATCAATCGAGAGATTGTGACATGCATCTTAAAATTTAAAACCCGGAGTTGATTATAGTATTGTAATTGATGAAAATATGCAACCAAGTTCTGAAAACGGCAATGACATTTCAGATTCAATTACAGTTAGATAATATTAAGATGCCAAAGAAAATAATAAGAAGAGGTAGACCCAAGGGAGCAGATCTCACAGTGTTAGGTTTAAAGAGAAAGAAAAAAAATTGCAACATGTTTAGTCGATTATCGTTCTGTTTTAAAAATTTTGTTTTCATTGAATAAACGAATGAACTTACTTTGTGTACTATTATTCCCTGCCTCAAAAAGTTCTTCCAATGTTATCAGTATTCGCAATGCAAATGCCAAATGCATTTTTTAATGTAAATAAGTATGTAACATCAGTTCGTATCTTTAAGAGTAAATAATACGAATACGAATTTAAGGATGATGTCAGTTTGTAGCTTTAAGGATATTCATAGTTACGAATTCATACCTTTATCCACGGCGTTAATTAAATTTTCTCTATTTCTGGACCTAACTTCATATTTGTAACTTAACATTGGAGAGTCATTACATTTTCGCAAACGTTCTTTTTGTGTTCCCTAAACCATCTCGATAGGATTAAATATGCAATAGTATGGAGGTAACCGCAAAAGTGTATGACCGTGTATATTGAATAAGTTATCAATAACATATTCCTTTTTGAAATTCTGTTCTTTTATTCTTTTCATTAATTCACGTTTTATTGGAACTTTTACAGGAATTTCCATTTTTTTTTCTCATGAATTTTAAAATGTCTTCCTTTTTTGTACTGTTATTTGGTATTCTATTTAATATACGCGAGTAATAAGAAGCATTATCTAATACAATTACCGAATTAGGCGGAATATTTGGTAGAAGCTGTTGAGAAAACCATTTTTTGAATAGATCGGCTGTCATGTCTTCGTGATAGTCTGCAGAAGACTGCGATATTTTTTGGCCAAGAAGAGCAATGCATTGGGTACAAACCCGTTTTCACTTCCCGCATGAAGTATGATAAGACGTTTTCCTCTAGAATACGGAGTATTTAAAACACAATTGTATGAACTATCTACCCAACCATACTGAACAACATCATGCGTGTCAAACCATGTTTCGTCTAGATACACTATATGCCTGTTTAGTTTATGATAATCTCTCATTTTTTCCAAATAATCTACTCGAACTGAAACTATACGTCGCGATTCCATAATTACCATACGACTGTCAAATTTTTTATGTTTAAAACCGCATTCTAATAAGACATTTCGTAGTGTATCTAAAGACCTATAATTATAATCAGGATAATCGCTTAATTCTTCTTGAATCATTTTTAACGTAGGAATTATATTTTCTTCATACATATTATAAATTATACGCCGTATTACATCTCTAGTAGCATCATCAATATTTTTTAATTTCGTATTTTTCCGTTTCCTCTTTACACTGTGATCTATAACATTGCCTTCTTGAGTTACGCGATTTATTGTTGATTTTGATATTTTAATTAATTCGTTAATACGTCATATTATTTCTTTCTCACATTATTCAAGACTTTCACTTTTCAAACGTTCATGTATATTTAAAATAATACTGTTACGTCCTTACAATTTTCAGTAAACACTTTGTGGATTCCAAATAACTTGCAACAAGAATTTTCACAAACCACTGATTTATTTAATCACTAAAATTACACTAGCAAATACTTAAAAATCACACAACTAATAATAACTTAATCTAATATAATTTCACTACTTTTAAAACACTAAACACTTTACTTTCCTTCTTAAACTTGTCAACTCTTGTCTAACCTAAAAACTCTCTTGTCTGTTTACTTCACTAAACTGCATACTTCACTCAACTGAACTGTTCTTCTACAAACTGTCTCTGTAACCAGAACCACAGATTACCCAGAACTGTACTGGATGCTAAACTGAACTGTTTATCCTTCACTAAACTGTACTGTACTCTTCCCCCATCTGCTGGCTTCACCTCTTTATATACCCACTTGGAATGTCCAGAATATCATTGTAGAACTTTCCACAAATATACTGGAATTCTCTAGAATTTTCTTAGGCACTACTAAATGGTGGTTCGCCAGTTGGCCCACAGATGGCGCCACCCTTCTGGCCAGGGAGTAATTACAACTCTCCTCTCTGTTAGAGGGCAGCACATAACACTGCCCCCTCCTTAAGCCTGAACGTCCCAGTCAGGCATTTCAGATACCCCAGTATACTTTGCCAACCTGTCCAGGTGCACGATCTTCATCTTGGACTTCTTTCTACGTTGAATCCTATAAACAACGTCGTTGATCCGAGTGATGACAGAATACGGTCCTTCCCAAGGTGAGCGAGGCTTCGAGAATCCTTCTTCACTCCGCTGTGGGTTATACAGCCAAACCGAGTCCCCCACCTTGAATCCTGCTGAACTGGCATTGCGGTCATATCTAGCCTTCATTCGATCACCACTCCCTGTAGGTGACCTCTTGGCAGCCACATTTGCACAAACCTTGCAACTGCGACACCAAGCCTCTACATCCTGACAGCTATTTACCCAGTAAAATCGCTCCCGTACTCTAGCCAAAGTCTTATTTCTGCTAAAGTGCTCTCTGGATATTCCCTCGTGCACTTCCCGAAGTACTTTTGGTACTCGGCACCTGGGTATCAGCAACCGCATGGTAACTTCTTTCCCATCCGGGCTCTCCCATGCTCTCCGTAATAGGCCATCTATAACCCTAAGTGAATCCCATTGCGCCCATAAAGCCTTCAGTCCAACACTTTTACTGGAAACGTCTTTCCATTCCGGGCGGATTCCTTTTTCTTTCGCCTTCAACATTGGTCCAATTTCATCGTCATTCAGTTGTTCCTCTCTTAGAACTTCCTTTGTCCAATCCTTCGGAACCTCTATCTTAACTGCCTTCACTTCTGCTATATCCTGCTGCGTTTTTACATTCTCGGCATTCACTTCCTTAGGGCTCCTCTGGCGACAGTACCTCTTGACATGCCCCAATTTGCCGCAATTATAACAGCGGATTACTTTTGTCGGACCTCCAGCACTTCGCTGCTGCTTCGGCTCCTGTTTCGGCGGTTGCGGTTCCTGTTTCAGCTCCGGTCTCGAACTTAATTCGTTTAGTAATTGTGCGACCATTTTCTGTATGTCTGTTAACATAACAATCAATCTCATCTTATCAGAGCGAACTTCCTCTTTCTTTGCAGTGTTTACTTCCCCAGGATTCCGTTCTCGACACTGCCGCATCATATGTCCTGGTTTGCTGCACTGATAACACCGAATCACCTTCCTTGGCTGTCCATCGCTCTGTTCTCTTTCCTGCTTCCTTGGAGCATCTGGTTTGTTCATCAACTGGCTTATCATTTTGTGCAGGTCAGCCATCAAAGATTCCATATTTGACTTTTCTAAATGGTTCTCTTCTTCTACTTTCATGGCTCGTACTCTCGGATGTAGAGTCTCTTCATAAGCGGCCTCAACTTCGAGGGCATGGATCAAGGCTTCGCTACCAGTCTTAGCTCGAGTTAATCTAAGGACTCGCCTGATCTCCTCATCTCTTATGCCATCGATGAAAGTACCAACTATTAATTGTTCCTGGAATTCTTTGGGTGCATCCGGGTAAGCCAGGTATGTCAGTCGCTCAACAGCTGCTTCAAAATCTTGTAAACTTTCCCCAGCCTTTTGTGTGCGTGATTTGAGCTGAGTCCTGTATACTTGGGCGAGGTGTTGGTCGCCATATCTTAGATCTAGTGCAGCCTCCAAAACTTTAAAATCCCGTTGCTGCGTCACTGGGATAGTCTGAAGCAACTCTGATGCTTGACCTCTTAATGCTAGCACCAATGCCATAGCCTTGTCTTCATTGCTCCAATTGTTTGCGTATGCCGCTGCCTCAAATTGTCTTTTATAGGTTGACCAAGAAGTTTGACCATCAAAGGAAGGCGGTTGTAATCGAGGGCCTGACGATGATAATACTAGCTGGCCTCCTTGCGTTCTTAACTGTCGCTTAAGTTGTTCTACCTCCCCCTTAACTACCTGAAATTTTCCTTCTATATCGGTAACTTTCTCTTCGACGCCAGTAACTTTTTCTTCGACACCAGTAACTTTTTCTTCGACGCCAGTAACTTTTCCTTTGATTTCACTTACTTCAGTCTTTATGTTGCCTATATCCTCTTTAATTTCGCTTTTGAGGTCTTCAGTGGCTGAAAGGATAACATCTTGTTGCCCCTGTATAATTTTCCTTAATTCTTCTTTCTCTTCTAGACGTCGTTTTTCTTGTTCTTCTTTCTCTTCTAGACGTCGCTTTTCTTGTTCTTCTTTCTCTTCTAGACGTCGTTTTTCTTGTTCTTCTTTATCTTCTTGACGTCGTTTCTCTTGTTCTTCTTTTTCTTCTTGGCGTCGTTTCTCTTGTTCTTCTTTTTCTGCCTGACGTTTCCTTTCTTTTTCTTCTTCGCGTCTCTCTTGTTCTTCTTTTTCTGCCTGACGTTTCCTTTCTTTTTCTTCTTCGCGTCTCTCTTGTTCTTCTTTTTGGTCTAGCATCATTTTTCTAAATTGCTCGAACATGTCTTGCATTTGCTTTTCGGCAGCCATGCTTCTTGTTTCCATCCAAACAATTAACTCGAAACAGCACGAACAAGTCTTATTTAAAGTCTATATCGCTTCTCAGTTGAAACCACTTAAAAACTACACTAATTTCTAAACAGAATGTCCCAGAAATTTCCTCACACTAGCACAAATAAATCTTGTCTAATGTCTATATCACTTTCCAGTTCAACTCACTTCAATATCTCCAGTGGTTTCCAAATAGAACACTATGGAACTTCGTCGAATTCTTCAGAAATTCTGTTGCAATTCCGCTTCTGACACCAATTGTTACGTCCTTACAATTTTCAGTAAACACTTTGTGGATTCCAAATAACTTGCAACAAGAATTTTCACAAACCACTGATTTATTTAATCACTAAAATTACACTAGCAAATACTTAAAAATCACACAACTAATAATAACTTAATCTAATATAATTTCACTACTTTTAAAACACTAAACACTTTACTTTCCTTCTTAAACTTGTCAACTCTTGTCTAACCTAAAAACTCTCTTGTCTGTTTACTTCACTAAACTGCATACTTCACTCAACTGAACTGTTCTTCTACAAACTGTCTCTGTAACCAGAACCACAGATTACCCAGAACTGTACTGGATGCTAAACTGAACTGTTTATCCTTCACTAAACTGTACTGTACTCTTCCCCCATCTGCTGGCTTCACCTCTTTATATACCCACTAGGAATGTCCAGAATATCATTGTAGAACTTTCCACAAATATACTGGAATTCTCTAGAATTTTCTTAGGCACTACTAAATGGTGGTTCGCCAGTTGGCCCACAGATGGCGCCACCCTTCTGGCCAGGGAGTAATTACAACTCTCCTCTCTGTTAGAGGGCAGCACATAACAATACGTTGACTTTGTACGTGTAAATCTTGGTTTATAAACTATAAATTTATTTCGGTTTTTTCGACAATAACTGGTTCAACTATTTTCGGGAGTTATTATATTATCTTCTGTTTCAAATGGTCTCCAGAAAGCCATGGTAAATTAGTAAATAATTAAAATATTTTACCTTTTATACAGTAGTAAATATTTACAAATATAAACAGTAACTAACTAAACTCCTACGCTTGATATTATAATAGGTATTTATGCACTTGCACTGGCACATTGACAGTACATCTCACAAGGTCCACGTTGACTGCTGGGAAACGATTTACGAGTTTTTTTTATGCTAGTAGGCCTATCCATTTTATTATCTTTAAACTAGTGCAGTCGTAGATGGTTCATTCAGGCTGATTACATTACCAGTCTCGGACTCGCCTTGCACAGTTTCAACTACCGTTCGAATCTCGATACCATTGCTAAATATATAGGACAAAATATCAAGTTCAGTGCACACGGTCCTGTGCTTTAACACTGACCAGTTTCAATTGTGCCGGTATAAAGTATACATCATAGTTCACTTTTTATTTTCCAATAATTTTTCTATAAATGTGTTTTAGGTTCTTTTTACCCAACCTGTATGAAAGTAGACAATTCCAACTAGCAAAATAGACCACAAAAGGTCTTATGATTTATTTTCTAGAGAGTCTGTTACAAGTATATATTTCTATAATAATATTGTTGTTTGTTGTGTATAATAAGTAATTGTTCTTGCAATTATTATATGATAAAATCTTATTGCAAACTCACAGATTTTATAACAATTGTATAACGTCTTATACAATTCTTTAAAACAATATTTAAAAAAAATTGTATAAAAGTTATATTGTGGTTGTATATCTATTCTAATAACTTTTAATTCTAGTATTAAAATAGGTTATATTAATAGTTCTTTAAGCTAATATAAGTAACCCAGTAGTAATATTCTTGAAACCTTGATGTAATGCTAATAATTACGAAATGGACACAGGTCTAAAAAGCCATTCAGTTGTTTTAACAAACGTTATAAAACAATTGTCTATTTATTCTTACAGGATTTATAAAATTGATAATTATAAAAGGCAAAGTAATAGAGGTATAGCTCAAAGTATAGTATCGTTCAAAGCTTTACTACAAATAAAAAATGCAACGAAAACTTTCCGAGCTAATTATTAACGCCGGCGAACCAGTTGGTATGGTGTCATCAAACAAGTCGATGTATATTTGCCGGCAGAATATTAAAGAGAGTAATGGTATTTTAATGAGGTCGTAAAGTTTTTGTTGCATTTTTTATTTGCAGTAAAGCATTGAACGATACTATACTAATAGGTCGATATGGCACATCTAAATATAACAATTTAAAGAAGCTGTATTATTGTGACTTGGTCGCATATTTGACGTGTAATATTTTTTTTTCTCAACAAAATATTAATTAGTTTTATAATTGTATTTTGAAACATTCAGTATGTCTCAGAAAGGTTACATTTTTTTTAACGCATATGAAAGATAAAATTGGCTGGTGTGGTAATCTGTTTTTTTAGTATCTAAATCATATAACATGCAGTTCACAATGAATTTTACTTGTCAATCAAATTTCACTGATAATAGTAGGTGAATTTATATGTAAAATGCGCCATGATTGATTAAAGTTGACGGAAAATTGTGAAAAAATTAAAATTACATTTATGTATATTTTCCGCAAAATACTGTATTATATTAAATAATATGTATAAATAAGTTGAAACAAGTAACAATTAATGATAAAAATATAGATGCCTGTGAATTTAACGATGCACTCGTGGTAGTGTTCATTTGCCTTGCGCCGTATAAATATTTTGCTTAAATTGAAAATCCAATGTTTTGAATTTAATGAAATTATTTTGTAATTTTAATAAAACAAATGCATTCTAAATAATATATACATACAACAACAATATACCGGGTGTAACAGGATCATGGTGTACCCGTCTATTCTCCTTTAGTTTTGAAGATGATTGAAATTTAGGATATACTACATACATAATAAGCGGCACTTTTTGGCATACAATTGATTTTTTTTTCACTTCCGGTTTCACCTGAAGTGACACTACTTTCGATATTTTAAATAGAACACTCTGTGTCTGTATATTATTGCATTTTTGAATTCTGCATAATTTTCTGAATGCCAAATAAGTGACATTTCAAACATCAATTTTTTTTATAATATAATTTTTAGTTTTCCATTTAAGTGTGCCATGATGGTTCCGATTTATTCTAAATGACCCGTGTAATGCTACAAAAATCGAAATCCCGTTAAAAACATTAATTACTCAAACTCAATTTTTTCAAATGGAACCATATCGATATCGTGGTACCATTTATCAGTACTGTTAATAAGGAATTTATTCATATGTCGTATTAAAATGTGCGACAAATACAAACAAAATTACAGCTAAAAGAAAATAAGAAAATAATATTTTGTTCTAATTAAATGTTAAGAAGTAACTAAGGTGACTTTCAAAACAAAGAAATATTTAGCTTGTCAAATATTTGTTGGTTTAACGATGTTTTATTGGGTCTTTAAAAATTGTTTAAAATTATTGTTAATTGTTGTGTATAAAATGCTGCAAATCTATACAAGAGATGAAAAAGTGGACATGTTAATTATTTATGGGGAATGTAAAAGAAATGCAGTTGCGGCTACCGACATTTATGCCTAACGATATCCTGATAGAACAATGTCCAGCGAAAAATTATTTTAAACGTGTTGAAAACCAATTCCGAAGAGAGCCCAACAATGATCCCCAGAAAACTTCATTATTGACGAAGGAACGGAAATTAATGTTTTGGCTCGAATAGAAGTTGATAAGACTGTTTCTTTAAGGCAAGTAGGGTTTGAATACCAAATGCACCAGCATTTGTACGAAATATTGTAATTTGATTTTGTATAATAACGTGCAGCCAAACAATGATTTTTTGGGTCTGATTTTATTTTCAGACGAGTCTAGGTTTACAAATTTAGGATTATTTAACCGACAAAATACAAAATATTGGTCACAAGAAAATCAAAATTTATTATGGGAGGGTAACTTTCAAGTGCGTTTCGGTTTCAATATTTGGCTTGGAATAATCGGTAGTAGAATCATTGGTCCAAAAATATTTGAAGGACCTCTGACTGGTGCCAGATACTTGAGATTCTTGGAAAATGAGATTGAGGACATTTTAAATGAGTTACCTTTAGATTTAGGACAGGGAATGTATTTCCAACAAGATGACACTCTGACACTCCTCCCCATAATTCAAGGATAGTAATTGATTACCTTCAACGGAGATTCGGAGAAAACGTAATTTCGATGAATGGTCCTGTGAGGTAGCCTCCAAGATCACCTGATTTAACGCCTCTTGATTTCTTTGTTTGAGATTATTTAAAAAATATTGTCAAGGCAACCGCTGTTACAACCCGTGAAGATCTGGAGCTACGAGTAAGACGAGCAACTAATAGCATAACGGCCCAGCAATTGGCGAACATTCTTCGAGAAACAGCTATGCGAGTTCAGAAGTGCATTGACGTTAATGGACAGCATTTTGAACAACTGTTTTGTGTTAATTTTTTGTATTCCAAAACCACCGTGTGTAACAAGGTAATTAGAATAAAATTGTATTTTCTTTCAGCTATAATTTTATTTGTATTTATCACACATTTTAATACGACATGAATAAATTCTTTATTAATAGCACTAATGATTGACAATGCAATGTTTCCATTCCTTAGAGAAAAACTGGTTGTTTAGACAGTATTCATATAATCTTATTATGTATAGGTGTACCTTTTGTCCAAGGTTGCGGATGATTTTTTTAGATATGTTGTCTTTTCCTGGGGCTGTGCTCTTTCCTTTGCACAGAATACCATAACAAGTTTCCTCACTTATTGTATAGTTTTGCCTTGGTATTTCTTCCGAAAAGTAGTTCTCATACCAATTTTTAATATCTTCGTGATGTGCTTCGTTATATTGGTTATCGTTTTTGGCTGTGTATGGCTTTTCATAGTGTTCGGTAATCAGTTCTGCTTTTTCGGTGTTACTATTGTAGAGTATATTATTTTCCTCTAGTGTTGACTGCTTATACCTGGATAATGTTTTTATTTGTTGCCAGTAGTTTCTACCTTTTTGCTGGTTGATTTCATTACATACCTTTACCCATTTATGTTCCTTGTATTCTTTGATTAGCTTTTGAATATTTTTATTGTAATCGTTAATATGTCTTTTATACATCTTTATTTATTAGGTAATCTCTGTACATTTTCCTTTTATATTTTATTAACCTGATTATAAAAGGAGGAAGTTTGTATGAATATCTGATCCTTCGTGTTGGAGAATTGTGTATAATTGTCTCCGTTAGCTTTTCATTAAACTTGCTTATTGCCCGTTCATCAATTGGGTGGTGTTGCCATTCATCTACATAGTTTTCCATTATGATATTAACTTCATTCATATTGCATTTATATAGATTAATTCTTTTTTCCTCCATTTGCTCATTTGTTGTTTTGTCAAGCTCTATATTAATTTCTATTGCCAGGTGATCAGATCCTATGTCGGAGAGAGTTTCTATTTTACATATATTTTTACGAATATTTTTGGTGTAGAGCATTATATCTGGTGTTGTGTCCAGGTTATTATTCATTAAGAACTTTGGGGGAGTGTCTGCTTTTTTAAACATCGTATTATTTACGAATGTTTGTATTTGCTTGGTATTTGTTCTACTGACATTAGAATCCCCTATTATTAAGCAATATTTGTATTGGGCTGCTTTATTGAAGATAGTTTCTTCAATATAATAATAATAATAATAATATTTATTGGTGCTAATATACTATATACAGTATTTACACAAGTCAGTAAAATTCATTACATTAGAAAATACAAAATGACAAACGGGATAAAAAAAAAAACAAATATAACAAACAGGCTAAAGAAAAATACACAATTATAATTCAAAAGCTCAGATCAGCGTTTAGAAATTCATTTAAACTATAAAACGCATTATCTAATAAAAATGTCTTAAGGGTTGCCTTAAAACTATTAAAGCCCCGATTTCTAACTTCTGCAGGTAACATATTATAAAATTTGATAGCATAATACCTAGTTCCATTTCGTGTTTTACAAAGACGTAAAGAGTCAAGATTAATATTTTTATTGTTTCTAGTGGAATAGATATGCATTTGTGAGTGTGAGGTGTACAGATTAATATTAGTCTTTATATGAAGGAGACATTGAAGTATATAAATGCAAGTCAGTGTTAGTACTCTTAGTTTCTTAAAAGCTTCTTTACAGTCATCTCTGTAATTTAGCTGTGCTACAATTCTTATAGCTCTCCTTTGTATACCAAAGACAGTTGCACTGCGAGTAGAGTGGCCCCAGACTAAGATAGCATAAGAAATTCTGGAATGTACAAGCCCAAAATAGGCTGTAATTAAAGTTGTTTGTGATACCTGATTTGCCAGATTGTGCAGTAGGTATATATTGCTGGAAATATTCTTGCAAACGAAATTTGTGTGGTTTTCCCAAGTTAATTTATTATCCAAGTAAACACCTAAGAACTTTACACAATCAGTTGTCACTTTGCATGTTAGCATTGATTTGGCGAAGTGAAAATACCATATTCTCTGATTTAGATATATTTAAGGTTGATATATTCGCCAAAAACCACTCTTGAACTAACGACTGTGTATTGTGAACATTTGGTAATAAGATATTTATCAGCTTATTCTTTGATACAACGGTTGTATCATCAGAAAATAGGACAAAATCAGCACTAGGAGTGATACTGGGCAAGTCGTTTACATAAATAAGGAAAAGTAATGGTTCCAGTACCGAACCTTGAGGGACACCCTGCATAATAACGCGTGGCTCCAATTTATTGCTACCTATAGACACAAACTGAAGACGGTTAGTGAGGTAAGATTTAATAAGCTCTATACTACTGTTACTAAATTTATAAAAAACTAACTTTTCTATTAAGATTTTATGCGATACACAATCAAAAGCTTTAGTTAAATCAAGGTATTGTGTGTAAATAAAATCTCCTTCCTCAAAACTAGTGTTTATAATTTCAATTAATTTATTTATAGCATGCGTTGTTGACATATTACTTCTAAAGCCGAACTGGTGTTTACTAAAAAGAATATTGACTTCAAAATAATGTGAAATTTGTAACTTCAGTATAACCTCAAATATTTTCCCAAAAATTGATATAATAGAAATAGGTCTGTAATTAGAGGGATTATCGGTAGCATGTTTTTATGAATAGGTACAATACGTGCTAATTTGAGTACATCGGGAAAAACATTATTTAAAATACAAAAGTTTATCACGTTTGTTAGAGGAATTAATATAACATACTTCATAGAATTCAAGATTTTTATATTGATTTCATAAGCGTCCTTGCTGTCGGTTTTCTTCAAGTTATTTATTACATCTAGAACTTCTATGTATGATACTGTAGAGAAACTAAAATTCCCCGGATAGTATCAGTATTTAAATTCTTCATATAAACATCAAAAATATTATTGCAAGGAGGTAGATCATTTATTAAATCGGTGGCAATATTTGTAAAATATAGGCTGAATTCTGTTGGTGAGATTCCTTCTAAACAATCCTGTTTTTTTGGTTTATAATTATTTAGAGTATTCCACATAGCCTTCCTTGGATTTGGTGAGCAATTTTTTCGCTTTGACTAGTTCATTTCTGTAGTACGATTTTTTTGTATTTGGTTTTTACATCCTCCGAGGGGTGCAGTTTGTAGATGGTGATTAGCAAGTGAAGTGATTCTCTTATATGTCTAAGATCAGTAGTGAACCAGTTCAGTATAACTGAGTTAGAATTGTTAATTATTTTAAATTTGAGGGGAAAGCTATTTTCAACTGCACAAGATATTGTGTCAATAAATATTTCAAATTTGCCATGTACGTCTAAAGATGAATCTTTTATAAAGCTCCAGTCAACAGATCGCAAGTTGTCATGTAGATATGTAAGCCCAAGCTAGTAATTGGCCTAAAATAAATTTTTCCAGATGTACCCATTACCTGTGGAATGTTTAAGTTCAATTTTAATCCTAGATGATCCGAAAAGAATGTATTTACAACTGTACTGGTTATGGAGTTTTCACTAAAGTTTAAAAATATGTTATCGAGACAGTTTAAATTTCTTGTGGGAGCTGTATTTGTTGGCGTGTAACCAAAAGAGTTAAACATATTTAACAATAATAATGTATATTTGTTATCTGAATTAAAATGTATGTTGAAATCCCCTCTAATGATTATTTGGTTACTTTTGGATAATATGTGCAAGGCGCGAGATAATGTTTCCAGGAATATATCCATGTCTCCACTTGGATTAGACGTCGGATGCATGTATACCAGAATTATATGCATTCTGTCTCCTTGAAATGCTATTGAAAAGTATGTAGCTGCATTAAGGGGGTTATTTATCCTAGGTGGATTTTCTTTCTTCATTTTTAGAAGGGGATCTATCTGCACAAGGTTTCCTCCTCTTGTGTTATTATTTACAACGTTACCATTATACTGTAACACATCCCAGTTTTAATACCGTGTGTTGCTATTTTCTTTGGTTTTGGTCTCGACAAAAAGTGAGCAATTGATGTTATTCTCTTCCATTGTGTTATTAATTATGTGTTTTTAAGGTGTGTAGCTATTTACATTGGTGTATAACATCCTAAGCATCGACGTGACTTGAACATTATTTTTTCCAAGTATAGGTTCAGTTGGTGATATAGTTAGGGGTTCATCTAGATCGAACATTAATATTGTTACGTGCTTACAGTTTTCAGTAAACACCTTGAGGATTCAATAAATAACTTGCAACAAGAATTTTCACTAACCACTATTTTATTAATCACTAAAATTACACTAGTAAATACTTAAAAATCACACAACTAATAATAACTTAATCTAATATAAATTCACTTCTGTCTCTGTAACCAGAACTGTACTGGATACTAAACTGAACTGTTCCTTATACTTTACTAAACTACTGCACTGTTCCCCATCTGTTGGACTCACCTCTTTATATACCCACTTGGAATGTCCAGAATATCATTGTAGAACTTTCCAGAATATACTGGAATTCTCTATAATTTTCTTAGGCACTACTAAATGGTGGTTCGCCAGTTGGCCCACAGATGGCGCCACCCTTCTGGCCAGAGAGTAATTACAACTCTCCTCTCTGTTAGAGGGCAGCACATAACAATATGTATAGTCTGCTATCAGAAAATGTTGCGACTGTGTCGCTGTTGTACAGTGTTACAAATCTTTTTCTAAGCTTTTTTAAAAGTTCTTCTCTATCTCTGTTCTTTTCTTTGTTTAGTTTTGTTACATATGTGTTAATTATCGTAACGTGTACCGTGACTGATGAGTGTATTTTGGAGTTCTTTGTAATTTTCTTATCGATTTCGTGACTTTTCTTGTTGAGAGACTTTGTTTGTGCATTTGGTGGCCCTTGTATCGGTTGTGTTAGTCTTTTTGATCCACATCCTGTACACTTCATCAGCAGTGTGGAATTGCATGCGGAGAAGTGGTGAGGTCTATTGCATTTCGTACATTTTGGTGGAGTTGTACATTGTTCTTTTGTGTGCGTAAATTGTAAGCATTTTGGACATGGTTGTGGAATTGGTGCTGGCGGAAGGCTCGGAAAGACAGGGTAGTGCTTGTGTTTGTAGATTATTCCCTCATTCAGAAGTTGTTCGCAGAATTTTAAACAATCCGTTATATTCTAATCATGAGTGTGGGTTTTTCATTTGCTTTCGCGATTATTCTTTTGCAGTATTGGTGTCGTACATTAATTCTTTTAAGATGTTCGCTTTGAATCTGAAATTTCATGTTCAACTGACCCTATTATTACTGAGTATGAATTTGAAGTCGTCCTGTCCTGACTAGGGGTGCGAATCTTCCCCTATTTGTTTTTATAAGAAATCCCTTTTTGGTTTGTATTATTGTTTCGTCCGACTCTGGATGCATTTTTTTTCATAATCCAGACATGTCCCTTCTGGTCATATCATGTGTTGTAGTTATGTAAAATAAGAGTTTATATTTCTTATTTATTAATTCATTAATTTTTGCTGAATGGTTTTTGTGTACAGGTATTGTGATGTTTTTGTTTTGTGGATTTTTTGTGGGTATGTTTATCTCTGAGTTTTTTGTGTTATAAGAAGTTGTTTTTATTATTTCATTGATGTTTTCTTGGGTTAATTTATTCTTTTTATTTATATTCCCTGATGCATTAATCCCTGATTTTCTTTTGTATCTCATTTTTTCCATTGTCCCATGTCATCTATGTCCATTTCACTATAGCTACCATCACCATCTGATGCCATTTTGGCTACTTTATGCCTTTTACAACTAAACAATTTCTGAAGTAAGTTTACTGATGTTCACTCTATTACTGTTCCTGTTGAGCTGCCGGTGAATTTTATTTGCTCATAAATCGCGTAATTTAGTGTTTTTAGCGGGATTTCGATTGCTGTAGCATTACACGGGTCATTTAGAATAAATCAGAACTGTCATGGCACACTTAAACGGAAAACTAAAAATTATATTATAAAAAAATTTGTTTGAAATGTCACTTATTGGCATCGTTGGATTCAGAAAATTATGCAGAATCCAAAATGCAATAATATATAGGGTGTTCCATTTAAAAATCGAAGTTCGTGTCACTTCCGATGAAACCGGAAGTGAAAAAAAAATCAATTGTGTGTCAAAAAATGCCGCTTATTATGTATGTAGTATATCCTAAATTTCAATCAATTATCTTCAAAACTAAAGGAGAAAATCTGGGTAATACCATGATGCTGTTACACCCGGTATACATATTTTATATTAGCAATTTTGTCATTTCTCTGAAAGGAGAAGCCTTTTACTTCCGCTCTCATCATTCTGAGCGGCAGTAAAAGCATTTAAAGAAAAAATAACTGTATTTGTTTGTCATATTCGACGCTTCGAAAATAGCATATTATATGTGTAGTAAGGAGTAATTTTTTTGTATCTCGATTGTTACTGGATACTGGATTCACATCACTTGTCCGGCAGGTACATCCTCATCACAAAAAATATCACTTCTATTCCATATAAAACGATATACCTACTATTGCAACACATTTTGTTCAAAACAATGTATTTTATTTGGATTTGAAACGTACCTCTTATTTCTTTAATAATTCAATAACTTTTCTTTTTATTACTTAGGTCTTAGTGGAGCAGATCTGGTTTTGGAATAATGAAACGTCCAATTGTGATTTTTTTAATTGCCAATAAAGTAAGAGTTGGATCCCCCTGCTGTCTTCTATCTCCCTTCCCAACAATTTTATCGCGATCTGGCCGGGCGGAAATTAAACGTTAATAAAAAATGCTATCAAGTGACGAAAAGGATTTTTCCCCCAACCTTTCATTTCGTCCCAAAAAACTGTTTGAAAAAAACGCGCAATTTTTATTTCGCCCACCAAGCGCTTGCTTGCGAAAAAAATCATTTTATGCGAGTGTTATCTTGTAGTAAATAAGAAAATTAAAAAATATACGTCAATCTGACCGCAATAGGTCAATTACACGGGGAGTTATCAGCATGTGAAATATTTTCCCCCCTTTCCCTCCCTTTCTAATTATTCCACCGCCCCCCAGCCACCGGCCCAACAAAATAACTGTCAATACCCTTCTATCAAAAAAGAATTGAGTTCTCAACTCTACTCTTTCATGACAAAAAACGAATTCAATTTTTTAAATTTGTGCACCTTGGATTCCCAATATCTCGCGAATCAATGGTCTGACGTCAATTAATCAATCAACAAGGCTTTATTATAAATTAAAAGTACAACAGTACCTCCCCAGAACCCATCCCGGGACCGACCATGCAACAACTGCGTTAATTGTGGTAGCGGATTGCAGGATCGGGCGGAATAGGCCTGGTTCGGTTAAACAAAAATTGATAAAACTTAACACCTTCTGCAAAAGCAAATAAAAGAAGGTAATAACATTCTTACATGTCTAATGTATGAGATGTATGAACTACGGTCTGACGTCGACGAGGTTGGGAACAAAATTTGCTTATTTTCATGAGCTCATCATTTTTGTCTGAAGATTTTTTTTCGTCGCCGAAAAATCATTTTCCCATACATTTTATATGTTGTTTTCCCCTCCTCCCGTTGAAATTGCCTGCACAAATGTGTCGGAATGTTGGGGGGACCCAACTCTATTGGCACAAAAAAAATCACAATCGGAGGTTTCCTTATTCGAGGCTGGTTTTCCCCCAGATCTGCAACACTATCTGTGTTTGTTAAAATATTTGAATTTTTGTATTATTAAAAAAAGAATTATGCATCAAATCCAAATCAGACTAGTAAAATATATTATTCTGGACTAAAAATGAAGAATATTTATTTTATAATTTTATAAATTTCGGCAACCGTTTTGCAAATAAAATTTTGTTTTCATCCAATAATTTTTTTTTGTGGCCTCTATCTCAAGTACCTTTGTACCCACTATAACGAAATTATCCACAAAGTGGTTTTTAAAGGTCCCGATTGAGAATATCCAATTAGATTTTTTACAAAATATCGCTAATATAAAATTTCAGAAATTTCATCATTATGTTAGCTTAAGTAAAGGTACACTTATGATGCTTTTCAATTTTTACTATGTCATCAAATTCTAATTGAGGTAGTAACCACCCAACTTTAAAAATCGCATTAATAGTTCCTGAGATATAAATTGGCTCTATGAAAAACGAAACACGGAGTATATTTTTTTATACTCTGCAGAATACCAGATTTCCTGTAAACATGACATACTAAAGAAGCAAATGTCCGATTGTATTAAAATTTCGACAGTAATTTAATGTTAGCTAGAAACCCTATTGTTTTTAAAAACAATCGGTTAGTAAATAGAAAAGTTATGAAACATCTTAAGAAAAATGAAATGCGCTGGAAGAGTATTGCAACCTTGTACAAGATGGCAAAATAACAAAAATACTGCATAGAATATTGCCGAACGTTTCGCCACATTATCGACAGATGAAAGAAACCACAAATACAGGAGTTATATCTGAAAAATCAATTATTTCAAATAACTGTGATGAATATATTATGGAATATCTAACAATTGTATAAAAATTTCAATAAACCGGCAAAGGGTATAACATTTACATCTAGTTTCAAATTGTAAAAGGTTTTTGTTTGCCTATTGGCGAGTAGCAAGTAAATAAAAACAATTTTTTCAAAATATCTTCCTCTTTACCACGAAGCTTATACATAAAAATATAAATGAACAATGATAGCTACTTCATTGAAAGGCAATCACACTTAATTTTTGGTAAGGACTCCCAATTTTTTCTGAAAGACAAATCAATTCCATAATAGGTCTGTCCACAAAAAAAATTAATTTACATTAAAAGTAGTGAAAAATAAAAAAAATTACATAATAATAACAATATTAGAACTGTGGTTGAATTAATCAGAACAACAGCAGCGGCCATAGAAATTGCCTGCTTGTTTCAGTATAAACGCATATGACGTCAGATGCTTTGTAAGCTCGGCAGGCGCCAGATCATCTATACGTTGCGTTATTATTCCGTGTCGTTACTATCGTTTTCGTTTAAAACAAAGTTTGAATGCGCAGAAGTAACAGTGCTTTTACTATTTAGAACATCAAATAGAGTTTGTTTATTTTGTCACATGTGGAGGAGAGTTTCCAGAAAGAAGATTCACATACTCCTCCGAACATAGATGTGATAATGATATTCGATTTTCTATCAAAACCTAGATGAATACCACTATGACAAATATCATGATAATCCCAAAATTAACTACATCACTATAGCAACACCTAAAGTATCGCAGCGTATATCACATTGCGAGCATGTGACGTCACTCGCGCAAATGGAGCGTTTTCTAACCTCGACGCGTTGAGGTAATTTCTATTACAAATAACGCCCAAAGTAAATGACTACTTTTAAAAAAACTTTGTAGGGGTTTATAACACCCATTAATCTATCATTTCCAATTAAAAACTAAATTTTATGGACAGACCTATTGAATATTCGGAATATGTCTACATCTTAGTAAAAGCTAAAAGGTTTATTACCTTGTTTGATATCTTTAAATAAATTCGAACCAAATCTTGTTTTTTAGAGTACATGGCAGAAAATATCAAGGCTGAACTAAAAAGGTTACAGAGACGTAAACAATTACAGTATAGTATGATGGAAAACTCAGATGGTTGCAGTTCCGGAGGAGAAAATTCAGAATCCCCATCCCGCTCAGAAAAGGCACTGTTTACATTTAAACAGGTAAAACCATAACGAGCATGTATATATATTTTTTTAAACAAAACAGCAGTTTAATTACAAAGACATGGAAAATGAATTTAGAAATAAACGTGATATTTTTGGTGTTCAAATACCAAAATATTTGAATACTACCCACTTTTGTTTCAGTGAATTATGGTCGGCTAATATAATCTCAATAAGTTTATGATAGCCAGGTCAATTTAAAACCAACAACAAAGCATGTATTGAGATATCTTGCTTGTTTAGATAGCAGAGGGTGTAAGTTCTTAATCGTTGCCACTTCAATGTAAAGACTTGAAACCTTTTGCTTTATATTAAGTTTCGGCAACATATGAAATGTATACCTTTGAAAACTACCCCCGGGGGGGTTGTTGTGATTGCAGCCCTCATTTTACAACCCCAATTCAATAACTCGCAAGGTTTTCAATCAGCTAATTACGAATCCGACGTGAAAATTGGAAAATTCAAAATATCGGACTTACTTTAAGAATTAATTCCTGATTTACGCCGTTTCTATTGATTTTACTGAAAAATATGTAGAGTAAAAAAGTGTTTAGAATGTCATTTTGCATAAGAATACACCATTTTGGTAACCACATTATTTAACCCTTTCTCCCGTGGAAAATCTCCTACACCTGACTTTTTTTTTGCAAAATCTGAGATAAAAACTTTCTTTTTTTTAATATTTTTTATTATAGTTTGATAATATTGGACTAATAAAATTGAAATAACAAAAAAAAACTAACCCTAATCGTTTCAACCCTTTACTGGGGGGTGAACATAGGATGACCTCCAAAAAGATGTGATTTTTTCCTAAATTTTTACTACAAACTGATGGGGGGGGGGGGGTAATATGGAAATATTACTAATAGTGTCTATTTTTAGCAAATTATCAGTAATAATTGATTAGGGTTTCTGATTCCCGACTTTTTTTTCATTCCAGGAATCGGGAAATAATAAGTTTTTCATATATTTGTTGAAAAACACAAATAAAATGTCACACCATTCAAATATTTATTTTTTAAATGTTTGTTTTCTTTTTCTTCCTTTGGTCAAAAAATAAATTCGTCTGTTTCGTTCTGTTTTATTTATAATTAAAAAGACATAACGCTAACTACAGGAAATAACCCAATAACGAAATACCATAAAATAAAAATTTTTAAGAACCAAGGATACACTCTTAATCATAAAAAACACTTTTAAACTTTTACAACAAATAAAATATAAAATAACAAAATAAAAAAGATACCGATTTTGATCGATTTGGACCTAAATGAAAAAAGTCATCAGCCATATTGGCATTGACATTTTGGATTACTGAATTTTGACTAAAAATTCATAATCCGCGACCTAGCAAACCCCCAGGTATCGATTTTGAGTCGAATAGGAACATAAATGGTGAAGTCGTCCGCCATCTTGTGTCTTTCTTATATGAAAATGTTAAAAGTGTATTGTCACCGGACTTCTACACGTGCAAAAAAATTTCAAAGGTCTAGCTTAATTAGAACTAATCGAAATTTTGATTCTAAAAAAACTAACAAACATTGCAAGTTAAATAAAAGATTTTAAAAATAAACTTTTCTTAAAAAAAAGAAAATAATACTTATGTTTCTGTTTTTGCTGTTTTAAAAACGTTAAATAATGCGAATGAGTGAGCAGTCATTGCAGAGTCAATTTATGTTATGAGAGCACGAAATTTAGAATTTTTAAAACGTATTTTTATTCCCGCGGGTCCGAGAAATCCCGACTGTTATTTCCCGAGAACGGAAACGATAATAAGTGACATAATTCCCGGGACAGAAAACCTATAATTGATATAGAGCCTGAAAAAATAGTTTAAATCGGCGCAAATTGCGTTTTTATATGAATCCTTCAAAACGAAAAAAGTGATTCAAGACGATAAAATGGTAGTTCCAAAATTTGTATTCTGATAAAAAATGGCATTCTAATCATTTATTTTCCTCTTATATTGGCTTAAAACTCAATATTAATGGAGATATTCGCGAAAATGTAATTTTTTGACTACCATGATTACCTACAAGGACAGAATGAGAGGGTTAAGGACTAACATTTTTAAAATTATGTATTCTTAAGACGTATTTTAAATATTTTCTTAATCTTTATATTTTTCTTAAAAACTAATAGAAACAACGTAAATATCTTTTGTTCTAAAAAAAACATCTATGAGGACACATTTAACTCTTACACAAAATTGGCCAAAAATGAAATAAAATGTTGAAAATTCCCTGACATGTTCAATAACAATACAGAAATTACATATAAACTCTACGGGCCTAAAAAATTATTTTCACCCCTTTGGTAGCTAAGAAAATTTTTTTCAAAACGAAATTGTGCGCTTTTCCGCCATTTAACTACGATTTAAATTATTTTTTAAGGCTGTATATCCATTGTTACTGATAATTTGCTGAAAACAGACTTATTAGTAATATTTCCATATTTTTCTCCCATTAGTTTGTAGTAAAAATTTAGGAAAAATCGTATTTTTTGGAAGGTCACTCTATGTTCACCCTCAGTAAAGGGTTGAAACGATTAGGGTTAATTTTTTTTGGTTATGTCGATTTTATTAGTCCAATATTATCTATAGTTTGATAATATACAGTGTGTCCCACTTCGTACTAAGCCATCCCTATAATTTGGCTATTTGTATTTGAATTTGTATATATTTTTTACAGCACATAATACCCATGATGAACTAACTACCTTTGGAAGGTAGAACTGTTACTCAATCTCTATTTCAAAGCCAACTGTGATATTTTTAAAATGGCAATTTTGCAAAAGTAACATTAGCAATTGAGATAGAGGAAAAATGTATTTGGAAAAGTCGTTCAGAAAAATTAAGCAAGTTCAAATATGAAGTTTCGGTTGAAGATATTGATTTTTAGTTTTTTTTTTTTTGAAAAATACTGCGTCAGAAAAATTCGAGGTTTGGGTTAGTTTAGAACATCCAGATTGGAATGTCAATCTACTTACATCAATTATTGCAATTCTTACGTCAAAATGCCTTTGAAATTACAATTACAGATAAAGTGGAAATTATTCGTCTTGTTGGAGATAATGTTCATTCCTTCAGACAGGCTGCTAAAATATTTATTCGTAGACATCCCGATCGTCCTCCAGTACATCATTGCACCGTAGCTGCCCTTTATAGGAAATTTGATCATACTGGGTTTTGTTAATGGAAACCCACGAACCAGTGTAAGAGAAATTGCGCGGGAATTAAATTTATCAAAAAACAAGATCTGACATTGCCTTCGCAGGCACAAATTAACCAAGCCAAAATTTCTTCACGCATTGCAAAAGGGGTTGGTCACTTAAGGATTCTGGAGGTAATCTATCTGAAGTCCATGACCAAACCCACTGACTCCATGCCAGTCAAACAAGACTTTGACTGCCCGTTTGACGTGCTAATTGAAAGTCGTCAGACAAGCAAGATGGAGTCACTGCGATTGGAACAGGGGTCACTTATCTGGTATACAGATGGATCCAAGATGGCTGAAGGAGTAGGAGTGGGAGTAGCAGGGCCGAATTGTAGGCTATCCAAAGCCCTCGGTAACACCCCAACCATCTTTCAGGCAGAAATTTATGCCATAGATCTGTGTGCCCAGGTATGCCTAAATAAAGGCATCCGAAGGGCAAAGATCTATATACTATCAGATAGCCAGGCAGCACTAAAGGCTCTAAGGTCCTATACCTTTGAATTTAACATTGCCTGGGAAGAAGGTTACCTTGATGTGGGTGCCAGGGCATGAGGGAATACAAGGAAACGAACTTGCTGATAGCCTTGCAAAAAAAGGAGCTGAAGCACCGTTCATTGGACCCGAACCGTTTTGTGGCCTAGCCAAGGGACATATAGCGGAGGAGATCCAAGAATGGGAAAAGGATCAGAAAAAGTCCTACTGGAGGAATACTCCAGGCCAAAGACAAGCGAAAAAGTTTATAACTTATTCGACAAAGAATGCCACAAGGCTTCTCGAACTGGAAAAGTCCGAATTAAGGCTAATCACAGGCCTTCTAACTGGCCACTGCCCATTGAGATACCATCTCAAGAATATGGGCAAGGCGGTAGATAATAAATGCAGATATTGCGATACTGCAATTGAAACTGCGGAACACATACTTTGTGAATGCAAGGTGTTAATCTGCACTAGGCTAAAATTCCTAGAACAGGCGGAATTAATGCCGGAAGACATAGGGAAATTAGCCCCCAGGAAAATCACAAGCTTTGCAAAAAGTCTGGGAATCCTGGGATAACCACTAGATGTAGGGTAAATCACAGAAGATCTTTGAGGTCGAAGTGAAGTAAGGCTGTGCGAAGCCAAACGACCCCGTAAAACAATCTACAATCTTCAAAGGGGACCCAGAATGAAGATTAGAATATTATAGAATAATATTATTATTGGCTGCAAACCAATTTTCTAGAGGACCGTCATTTTATCGATAAAATACTCCATTGGTTCATTTTTTTTCGATGGAAATTTAAATGCTGATGTTTACTTGAATTTCCTTAATACAGAATTGTCCGATGCTATAGACGGTTTACCGCTTGCATTGCAAAGAGATATCAACTTCCAATAAGAAGGCTGCTCAGTACATAATGCCTTGATTGTGAGAGAATGGTTTAATTGAAATTTTCCTCGAAAATTGATAGGACGTAAAAGTGCACTGTGCGAGTTTCCGCCCAGATCCCCAGATATTACTCCCTTGGATTTTTATTTATGGGTTGCACTTAAAGAAAAAGTAAGGCGATCTATTGGAAAAATATTTCAGAAAATTATTATTGTTAGCAGCATTGTTAAATTGTGTTCGATTTTCTTTGAATTAAATAAATTATCAACATTATGTAAACTGGTTTATTAAATTAAAAATTTCCAACTATTTTCTGGAATTCATAGCAATCTGGATGCTCTAAACTAACCCAAACCTCGAATTTTTCTGACGCAATATTTAAAAAAAAAAAAACTAAAAATCAATATTTTCAAACGAAACTTCATATTTGAACTTACTTAATTTTTCTGAATGACTTTTCCAAATACATTTCTCCTCTATCTCAATCGCTAATGTTACATGAACAAAACTCACAAGACGCCTTTCAATAATTGTAGTAGATATCCCAAATGTTGGAATTTTAATAATTTTTAAATTGTTTCACTTCTTTACTATTATTATTTGTATTTAATATATTATTCCATTAATAAATATATTTGTCAATTTGATCTAAGAAAATGTGTATGTTTATTATTGCATAGAAGTTGTTAATGAATATTTAGATTATTCGATTATAGCAACCTACTAAAACTTTAAAAACATTATCGGTATTAGTAACAATTGAAATGCATGAACTTAAATTTTATTTTTTATCACGAAAACGGTTAGTAACGTGGCATTTTTTGAAGAGAAGAAAAAGTTTTAGGGTTAACAAGGGAATCAAAAAATATTTTATTCTGAAATGTAAAATGAATGGATTTGAAAAATATATTAGGGGTTGCCCATTCCACCCCTTGGTGAAGCAGTCAAGGGGATGAAAAAAATTCACAAAATGTCTTTCAATAAGTGTAGTAGATATGCTAAATATTTTGTTTTTTGGAATTTTATTTTTTGAGTAATAAAATGAAAATAGTTTTTAAAGTACCCCTTTAAAGAGGCTATAATTTGAAAACGAAGGGGTATTTTGAAAAATGTTATATGAAGAACCCCAATTAATTTGGGCTAAGGAATCTACAGTTAATTTTTTTCTACTTTGTTTCCGGACACCCTGTATAATTGTCACACATTTTATAAGGAAATGAAAAAGAAATACAAAGCAATACACTTAAAAGCCACTACACATTAGTGAGGATTAGTCTGCTTAACATTTACAATTTTCATTTATTTGCACTATTTCACTATTCAATTAAAATAATTATTATTTCCATAGGTCGGTTTAATTTGCGAACGTATGCTCAGAGAGCGTGAGTCAGAAATTAGGGAAGAATATGATAATGTCTTAACGGCCAAACTTGCAGAACAATATGATGCCTTCGTTAAGTTTACTTACGATCAAATACACAAAAATTACAGCAACTCAGCAGCACCAAGTTGTAAGTACCCAATTAACTATTTATTTCTTTTCTCACAGGAATTGATTTAAAAAAAAATACTAATAACATTGCTAATGCCAAATATACAATATAATGTTTCCAAACAGGCATAATGGGCTTGCTAAAAAAATTTTTATTATCAATATCTGATTTTTTTTAACAATCTTAGTTATAATGGCAACCATAATTACTTTTTGACCCTCCCTGTAGTCGACCCTCTGAGGAGAAATTTGCAAAACACACATTTGTCACAATTTTTCACTGTGAACAAGATTTAGTTGAAAAATGTCTTGATTCAACGAATGTAGTCTCACCCCTGGTATTCTGACAAGAAGTTTGAAGAAAAACTTTTTCATTACAATTTTCCATCATGGATAATACTTCAATGAAACATTTCTTTTTGTTCGATGAATGCTGATTTTGATATGTATGCTACTTTTAGGCTTCAACGTGTTCCATTTTCATCATAATTAAGAATTTGGTTTTTTTCATGATTAACAAGAAAGTGAAAAATAGAGAGGATTCTAGTTTTAAATTAACAGGAAGTGTTGTAGAAACTTTGAATCTTTAAAAGTATGAATATTTGAAAGTCATAGATTTTTGATTTTCCTTTATTTTAGCCTGTAATTTTTTAATTTCCATTCATTGATTCTGAGGTTTAAACATTAATATGCATTTTTAATTGCTTCTCTTTATAACGGCATTTTTTCTTTTACTTTTGAGGTATAGGGTCAACTTTTTTCTTATGTGATACTTGATTTTATATTGATCGCAAATATATTTGTTTTATATAAACTAGTTGGTCGTTCAATTTTAAAAGATTTGATTAATGGAACTATTGTAAACAATTCAAATTAGCCAATTTGCTCATTGATGGAAAGATTAAATCTTGGCACATACAGACAATACAAACATTGTTCGATCATAGGAACTAGACAGATTTTGAACTCCCAACGAATGGTAAACTAAATCAATACACAAGCAAGAATTGCTATTATTTTGTTTGTTTTCAAGGATTATTATGTTGAGAATTACTTTTTTAGATTACAAATTATAAAATTTTTATGTATAATATTTTTAAGGTCAGTTGTTTTCGCAATTTATTCAGTTTCGCATAGAATCGTACAACTCCAGAGACAACTCCATACAAAACCTTAGCCTGTTAAAACAGTGCTGTCATATCATTTTATTTTTCATGTAAATTGCTCTCACCTTTCCTATGGCTGAAAAAAATTTGCATTGCCTGCAGACAGGGTCCCATTAAGAAGTCCCGGGCCGTATATCTTCTAAACTAATAGATACATTTTAATTCTGTAAAAGCCAGTTTGTAGTTTATGTAGTTCAGTTTGGGATATAAATGATTTTTTAATATATGAATGTAGATGTTTCTGGGCTCTAAAAAAATATTCCGATGGGAGAAACTTTGAAATATGGTTTGTATGAGAGGAAATATTTCCAAGTAAATTTTTTATTTTTCACATAATTAATTGCATTATTATTAGCTTAAATATATTAAAAATAGTAAATTTCTAAGAAGTTAAATGAGCCACATACGTTATGAATTAAATACAATTGAAGTTATAGTCCAATGCAGTCATGTTGAGACGGGAGGTTGAGATGCTTGTTATGACCCAACGCAGATCCAGATTTAAATGCATTGTTCACTCGTTTCACTGGGTCGAAACATTTTCATATAATTAGTTTTAATACTATTAAATTATAAGAAGGCCAACATATTTATACCTTTAATTATTTTTAAATAATTTTAATTTAAATACATCCAGCGACATCTAGATATTGTTATATACAAAGATATATATGTTCAAAACTGGGGCCCTCCTCATGTGTTACAAACTGGCTTTTACATAATTAAAATGTCTTTATTTGTTTAGAAAATATCTGACCTGGGAGGTTTTTTTTTATTGGGACACCTTGTATGCTTCAGACCCTTCAGTTAAAGTATGGCAGATTTCCATAATGTAATTGTATTTTGTATTTCAGATTTATCATAAGACGTGACACAATCCGACAGCATAGAGCTGTACTATACCCACAAGCCACTTATACAGTCGTTAACTATCGTTTATACACCTACATATTAAAGAAGTCGTATTGTCGCTGCAAGATGCCTTAGAACATAACCCTACTTCTTGCTGGCGTTTTGTATATAATAATTATAATATACCATCTTTATTTGTAATATCTTAGGAATTGATACATATTATATTTGTTATTATTTCTGTAAATATGTTTTTATAGAGCACTACAAATGTTTTGATAGTGTGTTGATTTCTAGATATTTTGTTGGATTTTGGAAGTTCTGATAAATTCAGTATGAATGACTGTTTCAAAGAAAACAGAATAATGGTTAAAACAAAAAAATCACATTACTATTTACATGAGTAATTTTATTATTGGAACTGACCGTTTTTTATTTTTTTTGTATGTGTGAAGTAAATTAAAACAATACGTTAAGCTCTTGGGTGATATAAACAATTTCCTTAGATATGTTTTATGTAAACCGCCAGAATGATAAGATCATGAAATGTCCACATTTTGTTATAAATAAAATTTGTCGGCAATTTTTGTTTGTAGTTTAGTGATTTTGTTCCGTGACTAGTTAAATTTAGATAAAAGACAAAGTATATTAATTTTGCCTTTAGTTTATAAGCGACCTTTTTTTCTTGCTCTGTACCCATTTCAGTTATAGAAACATTCACCATGTTTTATTTATAATGTAATATCCATGCTGTTATTTATTTTAGTTGGTCGTATAGCGCATTATGATATTTTGATAATGAAATTGTGTAATTTTAGTAGTGTTGTAAGATAAAGTATCCAGGTAAGTACGTTTGTTAAATGCAAATTGTGTTTGTTAAATAAATGACTTTATGCACAAGAGTCTAAGATTTTATAATTCCTGATTGTGTTGAAAAATTAAGTATTATGATTTTAACTCTAAACTATGATTTATTAAAAGTAATCAGAAGGGAGATTCCTAAACAATCTTCACTTAGTGCAGTTAAAAATTTTTAACTACAATCTTCACACATTGCAGTAAAAAAATTTTACATTTACATTTTTACACGGTGGCATGATTCTTTCAGCGTTGATTGAAAAACTAATTTAAAAAGGCCCTATTAGAAAAAAATATTCTCACATTTCAATTATTTGGTTTGAGGTAGTTTTAGTACTTTGACATTAATCTGCTGTTGAGTTTAGAAACTAACTTTTTAAAAACGAAGTTTGAACTGACCAATGACAGGAAAACATAATATTCCATGCAGATTTAAAATTCTCTAATATAATAAGCTTGAGTTAAATTTACAAATGGCTTTTCTGCATGAATTATATCGAATAATAATTCCCAGTGACTGCATCAAGTAATAGTATCGTATAATTATTTTCTTTTAAATAATTCAGAAATAATTTGTGCAAAGGCTATTGCAGGATAAACTGATGAAAAATGTACCTGCAGTTAGAACAATAAAACTGCACAAATACATTTTAGAGAAGCGAGGCGCCATATTACAAAGTTTCATCCCTACGTGACAGCTAATAAATTGAAATGGCCACATTATCCCCAAATAGTTCTAATTTTTTTTCTCATTTTCTAACCGATCGATTTAGTGCATTTAGCTTGCAAACTGGGATACCTTGCAAAGCATGATTAAGGCTTGCTTACTGTGAAATCATTTCAATTATCCCTGAGAAGTAGTTTAGAATCCACTATAAACTATAAGGCTTCTTACCTTTACCTAGTACAAAATCATGTATTTTCAAGCAGTAACGAGCATAAATAGAAAAATACTTCTTGCTCCATTTGTTCTGATTTGGCCTGTGTTTTTGAGTTATGAAATATAACTACATTCCTTAAGTACAATTTCTTATTGAGAAAAAAGTTTGATGGGTCTGTTAGAGCATTGGCCTATCATCCAGTGGATTCGGATTCAAACCTCCTCGGGCTTTTTTCTTTGAAAAATTTTTCTTTTCATTGCCAATTAATCTATTTAGAAAATCAAGTATACGTGTTATTATTTTTAATTATCCCAAAGAAAACCAAAAAAATTAGCATGTCCCACCAACTAATGATATCAAATGTTAATGAAATCATTTTTAAAAAATGCATTTTAAATAAATCCATTTGGTTAATAGTGACTTGTAACAGTTCTTATGTTAAAATTGTTCATTAATTTTTCATAATACATTAGATATCAAAAATAAATGAGTTTCTTCGAAATAATTAAAGATATAGTCTAGTATACTTTAACTTGGCGTGTGTATGTATGAGTTAATATTTCTGTACGATTTCATTTTCTCCCATATTGTACACAAAGTTAAAGCAATAGCCCAGAAACATTGTCTACATGGACAATATTTCTGGATCTTTGTGTACAAGAGAAAATGAAATCGTACGGAAATATTAACTCATACATACACACGCCAAGTTAAAGTATACTAGACTATATTAACACGAATACGTGATTGTTTAAACAAAAAGCTAATTGACCATTGAAGAAAAATAAAAAAAACCTGCAAATGATTTGAACTCTAATTCACGAGGTGAAAAGCAAACACTATTGATACATTAACCTTCCTCGATGAAAGAAAATTCTTGGTACTTCACACTATAAGTTGAGTGTATATTGTCAAAAATTAATAACTCCAAAATAAAGGCCTATTCAAATTAACGAAGGAAGACGTATTTTCTAGTTTAAGCTCTAGTTTCACAACAAAAAATGATTGAAATCGGCTACCCCTCAACTGTAAGGTATCCTCAAAGTATATGTGCCGTAACTGCCACGAAACATAAAAAGCAATTTTTATATAACACATAAAAAAGAACTATGATGAACTAAATTTGTAATTATTTAAGTTGAAACCATTAATGTTTTCCATTACGTCATCATTCTTTAATTTCCGAAACAAATCAGTTCAAGGTAACGCAGAATGACACCCATAGGCATATCAATGTTTGCAAAACACAAGTATTTTGTAGTGAAAATATATGGACAATAATAGCATGCGATACAATCAATTTTAACATCCATTGCCGCATATAATTTTACAATTCACCTCATGAATTTCTTGCAAAGGTAAAAGGGAACATCCGTTACGTTTTCCCTGATTAGAGTACTAATTTAATGTCATGTCTTTTATACACTGTACGCTACTGAATTGACAGTGAACTGACAGAATGCTGAACGTTGATTGCGGCTACGACTAAGCTTGTAAAACGCATCGTTACGCTCCGAAGTTCTGTCGTAGCCTCAGCAGACGTGACTTCTGTTATTCACATCCTATGCAATTTGTATTTGTAAAGATAGAAAAATCACGTCGTTGATAAGTGCATAAATTGAGACGTGAACAAAAACGTTCATGATCTCAACTATACATATAATGCAGTCAAAATAGAATTTGAAGTGGAACTTTTTCCATAAGCAATTTTATGGTTGGATCCTGTTGGGGAGGTGCTACGGAGTACCCAAAAAATTTTTATACTTCAAAAATCCTGTGCTTCAATTGTTATTAACAATTTAATTTTGTTAACCGCGTTTTTCAGCCTAAAAATATGAATAACTCGTATATGTAGGTCTGATCATAACAAATAGAAATCTTTGTAATTAAATTTTCTACAAATCTACGTTTAGTGAAGGTGTTAGGAGTGCAACCATAACCTACAAAATTGAAAAAATTGACTAAAAATTGTTTTCATTTTGTTCCCCAGATCCGCTGGGTGAACCGATCAGCAGCTACAAATTTTCAGAAAATCTGTCCTTTGCTCTAACAAAAACACCCTGAAAGTTTGGTGCAAACATATTAAACCCAGTGTGCGCAATTTAATTTGTTATTTAAAATTTGAATTGGCCACCATTTTATGCCATTAAGTCCAAAACGGATCATTTTTGTTCGAAAGTTAGGTCTCGACGCCAGCTTTTTAATGCCATAAAAAAAAATTTAAAACCTATTTTGGCAATTTTTTTGCATTTGTTTAAAATGAATTTTATCGGCCATTTTGAAAAAAAACTGCCAAAATAAACTCTTTTTTTTAATTAAAATATAGGTATTAAAATTTTCTTTATAACCTGACAAAAAAAAATTTAAATCTATTTTGGCCATTTTTTTTGCATTTGTTTAAAACGCAGTTAACAAAAAATTAATTTTATCGGCTATTTTGAAAAAAAAATTGACCAAAATAAACTTTTTTTTATTAAAGTAGAGGTAATTTTCTTTATAATCTGATTTAAAAAAATTCAAAATTTCTTTTCAAAATGGCCGAAAAAATTCATTTTTATTTTGTTGCTATTTATTGGGTTTTAAATAAATACAAAAAATGGCCAAAATAGATTTAAAAACAAATTTTTTACAGCAACAAAAAGCTGGCATCGAGAGCTACCTTTGAAAAAAGATCCGTTTTGGACTTAACGGCATAAAATGGCGGCCAATTCAAATTTTAAATAACAAATTCAATTGCGCCCTCTGAGTAAAAGCAGATTTTCTGAAAGCTTGAAGCTAATCGATTCACCTAGCGGCTCTGGGCAGCAAATTGAATAGAAAACAATTTTTGGCCAGTTCCTTCACTTTTGTAGGTTATGGTTGCGCTTCTAAAACCTACAGTCATAAAGATTTGTAGAAAATTTAATGACAACGATTTTTTCCCGATTGGACCTATGTATCTCGAGTTATTTACATTTTTAGGTTGAAAAGTGCGATTAAAAAATTAAATTGTTAATAAGAATCGAAGCACAAAAGTACAAAAATTTTTCGGGTACTCTTGAGCACCCCCCCCAACAGGATCCAACCATAAAATTGCTTATGTAAGAAGTTCCTTTATATTAAATTTTGTGCTATTTTTACTGCACTAATATGGAATATTGATTAGTCTTCATCGCTGTCCTTAATAACATCTTCAGTGGCCAAATATATTGATAAATATTTACGATTCCCGATGCAAATCTGGAATACATTACATCTGCAATGTGTGAACAAGAGTCAGCTTGTTATAGTTTCATTTGGATAAGTACAGTAATGTCGATGCCGTCATTTCAATTTTGGTTGCGCTCATAATTATTGGATATATGACTATAATGTATTTTTGCTTATATGCTTTGATATATATATCCTTAAAATGTTTTCTATACTCTAAGCAAACATTTTACAAATACATATGAAAGTGGGACATATAAGCAAAAAGACAACTTTCAAGCAAATTGATTGGTCATTTAGGGGAAAATGACCATTTCAACTCTTGACTGTTACATATGGGGTAATATGATCCCTCTGTAAAATATATTTGGACGCAGTCTTCCTGTTTAGCTGCACAGGCACTTTACTATGGCTGATCCTGCAATGGGCCTTTAAACAAAACTTCGTTATTTAGAAGTTTTAATGAAAAAATGCATTTCACAAGTATTGTAATAAAAAAATTTTGTGCTGAAATTAAAAAAAGTAATTATAAACATAGAATCCATATATGCGAATAAATAAAGATAAATTAATAGATGTATGAGTTTCAGTTTACTTCACTTTTTCATTTTCTTTTGTCAGGGTGTGAAACCCACATGTCGATACCTCTATTGTTTTGTTGGCATAATTAATTACACATTCCCGCGAAAACGAATACAGTTAATACTTTTATTGTTTAAATACTATAAAAACTAAACATTTTGAGGTAAGTGTGGGTAAAAATAATCTAGAACAGAAATGGTAGTGAAGATATTGTTCCCTAGAGTAAAAACGGAGATCATTTTTTTGCCATATTATACGATAGTTAAAAAATCATTTGCATGGGGTTTAAACGTCGCCTAAACAATTGAAGAGATCGTATTTCCCTATTTTTCTAATTAATTTTAATAATCGGTAGAACAATTAGCAGATGATTTTTTAACTAGATAAGTATAAGCATGTTTTGACCTAAGAGGGGTTAATGGAAAGATTTTATCCCATTTAAAATGTTAGTATTTTATAGACCTAGTTAAGAATGAAATTTAAAGTTTCTATTTTTTGTCATTAGATACCCTATTTTTAGCGAATACCTGTAGCTTAGATTATAAGGTAACAAATTTTATTTTATAGGTTTAGCTATCTATGAATGTAATTATAAAGTTTTTTTTTCCAGCTTCTATGTACACAATGTGGCTTATTATTTATTTTAGCTTTTCTACAATGCAATAAACTATTTTCAATTACCATTTAGTTGTTACTCGTTTTGTTTACTTATAACTGCATTAACGTTAAGGTTAATTATGTTGAATTATATAAAATTTAATAAAAAATGGGCTACTTATAATATGATTTTATTTTTTTTACCCCCCGGTATGCAAGAAATTGCACATTAACCTTTGAATAAGTTTGTTTTGACCATTCAACAATTTCGTTGAAGGTGTTTCTAAAAATAAATATTGATTTGTAATTCAAAAAACTTATCGTAACCTAAATGAGACAAGTATTGAAAATATTAATTTTATATAATAATAATAATAAAGTTTATTTACCGAAATACAAATTTGCGTACATTTCAATAATAAAGATTACAATAAAGCGGTAAACAAACATCGGGGTACCCTCAACGGGGAACATTAGTAAGTAAAATATAACAAACAAACAAAAAATACAAGCAAAACAATACATACAAAAGGTACTAAGGTACTAGTCCACAAAGAAAAATCCGCGCGTGAACAGTACCTGCTATTACATTATTTATTTTCTGTACAGTTTATTATTTAATACATATAAAAGCAAAATAAAGATTAAAACCATGATAAGCACACACACTATGTTCCTAGCCTTTTTGAGAGAATTATGTTAGTTTTATTTTATTTTATATTAGGCACCTTGCTAACAAGCAAGGTAATCCAAAACGCAAGTAAGTATACAATGAGTTATTAATTAACTATAGTAATATTGTTAATAATATTGCCCCCATCAAAAAATAAATTACCATGGTTCGATTTTGGAGTATTGAGTAAAATTAAAGACAGAGATGGAGCCTATGGTCTGTTTAAAAGGTCAAGCAATGAGTATAAAAACGTGCATTGGGTTAATTATAAAAAACTTAAAATGAAGTTGTAAATTTGTTAAAAATAAAAAAGGGGAATTATTATTACAATGCAACTGATAGAAATAAAAACGACTCCAAATTAATGTGGAAATCATTAAAAAAAAATTATCAATAATAATGAATATGTTAATATTAATGGTGTACAATTTGAACTTGAGGGTCAGGCTACCATAACAAGGGATGATAAAAACATAGCTGTTAACTTTAATAAATATTTTATTGAAAATGATTTAACAAATAATTTTAAATATTGATACCATTGAATGGATTGATGTTAATTACAATTTATATATCGAGATTAGTAAGTTTGAACTTTTGAACACGAGTCAATTAGTTGAATCGATCAATTTCCTACAAAATAAATTTGATATAAATAACGTTTTAAATATTGTCTGAAAGTTATTTTAAATTTTATAATACTTAAAGCAACTATTGGTTCAGTTGGTCATGTAATATTAAATTTTATCAATACTTCTTTATCACAAGGTACATTTCCAAGTCAACTGAAAACTAGTACTGTTCATCCTATTCCGAAAGCGAATAACACAATTAAAGCATGTGAATTTAGACCCGTTAATACACTACCCCCTTGTGAAAAAATTTTGGAGTTGGTGGTTTATAGCCAATTATTGTCTTATTTTGGTTTTCGTTCTAAACATTCTTGTGAAACGTCGATTCAATTAACATTAACTCAATTTAAAAATATCATTGACGACAATAAATATACTGTTGCTGTTTTTAGCCCTAAAACGGGCTTTTGAGACAATTGATTGCAATATATGAATTCAAAAACTACAAATATATGGTGTACGGGGTGATGTATTAAAGTGTCTGCAAGACTATTTAAGTTGTTCCCAAAAATTCACTTTCGGATGATATGATTAATAATTTTGGCGTACCTCAAGGAAGTGTCATTGAACCTTTATTGTTTATTATTTATATCAATGACCTATTTGTGGACTGTTAATTCATTAATATGGTGATACATTAGTGGCATGCAGTAGTCATGATGTGGTGGATGCGGTTAATAAAACGAACACCATTCTGGATAAAGTTAATCCTGTATCTTATAACTAATAAATTAAAACTTAATGTAACTAAAACTAAAGCAATAATTTTTACAACAAAAAGTAAATATAACAACATAGATTTTAACTCATTTATTCTTTCAATTAATAATACACGTATTGAGTTTGTAACAGAAATTAAGTATCTAGGATTTATTCTTAATATCGCTTTAAATTTCAATAGCCATTGTGATATATTTGTAAAAAAATTACTAAAAAATGTATTTCTTCTCCAGAATTGCTAATGAACTATCAACATATAGTAAAATTACTGTGTATAATACGATAATTAGACCGCATTTTGAGTATTATGCCACCGTACTGTATCTGAATAAACTATCCAAATTGCAAAATAGGGGAATGAGAATCATATTAGGATATAATAGATATACTCCAGTTGTATTAATGTCTACTTTACAATGGCTATCGGTTTCAAATCGTGTATTTTTTTGTAGCATGGTGTGGACTAGTCAATCAATTTACTTATTTAAGAAAAAAACTTTTGGATCGCATAAAAAAATGCATGGATCCGCTATTTTTGTTAGTATTAGTTGTTACTTGTTGCTGTGTTGTCTATACTAAATTTGTCTTTACATTGTAATACTTTTAAATATTTTTTTCTTCTGTATTTGTATATGTACTGTCGTGAGCGGAAAAAAATAGGACAACTTTTTTTTCTAATGTAAATTGTCTGTATTTGAATATGTAATGAGTAGCCGAAATAAAACAGATATCACTTTTAATTTATTTTTTATTTTAATGCGGTAGTTATTGCTATAGTAAATGTTGGATGGTTAATGAGACAAATTGCAGTGCGTTATAACATTAACAAAAATTCGGTCTGTAATATTTTAAGAAAGTGGAGAATAAATGGTACGATTAGTAGAAATCCTGGATCAAAGGATATCCTACTTAACAAGAAACTAACTATTAATATTTCGTTATTGCACCATTTCTATTTATAACTTCTATAAGTCTGTTTGGCACAGAATTAAATAACCTTATACAACAATCATTAGTAATAATATTTTCCCCATGCATTATTTACTATTTCCAGTAATTGTTCGGCATTCCGTGGTCTCACATTTCGTTTTTGGATACTTCTTACGAGTAGTCCCCATACTTCTTCCACAGGGTTAAGATCTGGACTGTGACTGGGCCAGTTAAGAACATTGATGTTGTTATCTTGAAACCAGTTAGTTACCGTATGAGCAGTATGAACGAAACAATTGTCTTGTGGAAATATGAACTCATTATTAGGAAATAATTGTGACACAGAAGGGAGCATAATAATAATAATAATCCTAATATCGTTCCTCAATATGCCACAAAACACCAAGCCCACATATTATCACTGTTAGATATATATTTCTCATCGAATCGAGTATTCGGAGGGCGGTAAATACGAATACGACCGCTGTGAGTTGACTGGAAAGTTTTTTCATCTGTAAAAATTACATTGTTCCAAAAATTTACATCATGCGCTAAAAATTCAAGCGCAAATCCTACTCGAGGTTCTTTATGTTCAGCTGCTGCATGACAGCGTAGCTCCGATTCTCTTACTCGCCGGCGACCAGTACTACTCGATCCAGGAAAATTCGTTTCTTTAGCAGCCTGAATAACTGAGTAAAATGGATTTTCTAATAAAGCATTTACCAATTGCAAATCTTGTTGTTGAGTTGATATCCTTCGTCGCTCTGGATCCAGGATATGTACTAATCGTACCTTTTATTCTCCACTTAAAATATTACACACCGAATTTTTGTTAATATTATAACGCAGTGCAATTTGTCTCATTGACCATCCATCTTCGGCTTTAGCAATAACTCCAGATTTAACTAAATCGCTTATATGAGGCATATTAGTTTTTTGCACACTTGCAATAAATTATGACAACTAACTGACAATATCACAAAAATTCAAGTTAGATATACGCAACCAGATTTTAGCAAAATACCATTATAAGACATCCTATTTTTTTTGCTCACGACCGTACCTAAGCTGTATCCATACTAGTCCAAAATAAGAAAATTGACTACTCTGTTAAAATAATGATTTCAAGTTGCAGAAAGAGAAGTTCCTGGCCATTAACATTTATTATATTATTTACAGAAGAATATAGACCATCACATGATTTGGGCTTAGTGTCTCAATGGTTAGCGTATTAAGCTTACATCCGAAGGGAAAAAATCATATAAAAAATGATTAGTTAGCTTTGTTTGTAAAATATTCTGACATGTAATAATATCATTGGAAAATGAAAGAAAAAACGAGAAGGCAGATATAAAAATACATTTATGCTTGTATTAATTTCACAGTTTAAAAATCAAATAGAATACAATAAATACTTTCTTAAAATCACTTATTAGAAATATACAGCTTGTTTTGTCAAGCACAACTGCAAGAACTGCTTTACACCAACTAACGAAGGCAGAGTTCAACATACTTGTCATCAGTGGTGGCTTCCCAAAAGGAGCTCGTGAGCAGAGCTGGGCAGTACTCGATACAAGTACTTGAATTGGGTACTTAGAGTATATTTCATGTACTCTGTACTCGAGTACCTTCTTAAAGTCTGTACTTTGTACTTGTACTCGTAAAATTAAATCTAAGTACTTGTACTCGATATGTACACAAGTACATATACATTTCAGCTCGTATGAACCTGTCAGCAAAGCAATCACAGAATTGCCATGGTATGCTGTGGTGATCAGTATTAGTATTTAAATCATTTGTATGTGTTTATTAGTGCTTTCAAGAGCTACCATTCGCTAATCTAACAGTATTTGCTAATTAAACATAATATTTTTATTCGCAAACTCCTCTATAAAATCGTTATTTTACTATAAGGAACGTAACCAGAGGGTAACCAACAGTTACTCTCCGAGCTATGTGCCTCGCCGAGCGCTGAATTACAAGTTACAAGTCTGGTGCGAAAACTGTAATAATTGCATATTACCATCAAAACGCTAATGCTTCGATTGCAACAAACACCAGCCGAAAGACTGATCCTACTTAAAGGAGCTCTCTTGCCTTGCAATTATTAAACTTAACGCGCCAGACTTGTAACTTGTAATTCAGCGCTCGGCGGGGTACATAGCCCAGAGAGTAGCTGTTGGTTGCAGTCTGGTTACGTTCCTTATAGTAAAATAAGGATTTTATAGAGGAGTTTGCAACTAAAAATATTATGTTTAATATTCCGCCCTCTAAAAGCACATTTGAACTATGCTAAGCTCAGTCAGGCTATTTATTTTTCAATTGCAACAGACACTGGACCGCTAGATGGCGCCTGCTGACTATTTTACATGTCGCTATTGTAAAAATACCGGGATGTACCAAATAGTCAAAGGATCCTCGTGCCGGTCGTCACATGCCTACCTTGCACTGACGAGAGCCAACAGCTCGAAACTGCAGTCTGCAAGTGGTGTGTGACGGCTGGCAAGAGAGCTCCTTTAAGTAGGATCAGTCTTTGGGCTGCTGTTTGTTGCAATCGAAGCATTAGCGTTTTGATGGTAATATGCAATTATTACACAACGCGACAGACTTGTAACTTGTAATTCAGCGCTCGGCGGGGTACATAGCCCGGAGAGTAGCTGTTGGTTGCAGTCTGGTTACGTTCCTTATAGTAAAATAAGGCTTTTATAGAGGAGTTTGCGACTAAAAATATTATGTTTAATATTCCGCCCTCTAAAAGCACATTTGCTAATATTAGTTATTACACTTATTACTATATTCTATATTATAGTATAGAGTATAGTTTAGTTTGTTGTTGACATTTGTATGCAGAAAAACATACAGCGGCTGACAATAGCAATGAGCTAACAGATCCTGGTTCTAGCAGTGACACAGATGGATTTTTTGATTTTGAGGAAATTGTAAATATAATTAAGTCTGTAACACCTAACACACACACACATCCTAGTAGTTCTAGTTGCAGCACCATTGAGGAATACATAAAAACACCTAAAATTGAATTAGAACTTTATAAGTTCTTAGATGATAAGAGAAGCAATTTAAACATGCTTGAGGATTACCCTCTTATTAAAAAACTCTTCATTTGCTATAATACATATCTTCCTTCATCAGCTCCCGTTGAGCGTCTTTTTTCTTATGCAACGAGTATAAATAGTCCGCGGCGTCATGCTCTAAATGATGAAAACTTTCAAAAACTAGTTATCATGAAAGCCAATAAAGTCAACTAGTAGCAAGTCGGTAAGCATTACAAGGATCTTTGATTCTGACTGTATTTAATTTGATTTTTTTCCTTAGCAGGGAACTTCGAAATTATGAAACTAGATTATACATATTATTATATTATAATACACATCACATAATATATAGAAATAAAAAAATATATCAATATAGATTTCTTATGTTATTCATTTCCTTTTCTTACCATGAATCAAATATACTTGTATGAAAGTACTCGGATGGTTCAAGTAGTTGTACTCGAGTACTTGTACTTAAGTACTCCAAATTTATGGAAGTACTCGGTACTTGGTACTTTGTGAGAAACTATTTCTAGTACTTGGTACTCGAGTATACTTTTTGGGTACTTGGCCCAGCTCTGCTCGTGAGCCTGTGCTCTCCCATTTAATATATACATTCTTATTATATTCGTTCAGCTGAAAAAGGAAAAATAACGGGGAGGAAAACCTGGAGGCAGTACTTTTATGGCAGCAAAATTGTAGTAGTTAACAGTTAACAGTTGTACTGTAGGTAATATGCATATTGTCTTTCGAACAGATCAATATTCTCCGAGGCATATAGCTGGGTAATTGGTTTTTTGGAGAGATATATGTTTATACCTAACTATGTTATTTTTTGTAAAAGTTAAAATGATTGCTAGTATATTTAGTACATTATTTTGTTACTATATATATATATATATAGCTTTTACAGTATAAGGAAAATGCATGTGCATTTAGGTAATGTTGAAATATGTACTTATATGTTTATTTTTTCCACAATTTCAGCCGAAAACCAAGAATATCTCGAAACCCGTATACACTATCAAAATAAAAAAAAGTTTGCAATTAAATTTTACACAAACTTGCTTGGCAAAAATTTGATTTTTCCAACTGCTTTTCCGCAATAAATGAAAAAATATACAAAAATTGTATGAAAATCGCTTAAATCTCGAAAACTACGCACCCTTGACAAAACAAAATGTGCTCAAGTTGACGTTTTCAATAAGAAAATAAAATAAAATTCTTTGATTGTGATCATTCGTCTTTCCGCAATGGGGAACATTCTCTTTTATTTTATCCGCCAGAGTGCACCAACTGTACTCTGTTGTTTGTCCGTCAATGTCAATACGAAAAAATATGTCCTTGTCACTCTTTAGGATGAAAAATGAAAACTTGTTGCTGTGTACCAAAGTGCCCTAACACAGTAGGACATTTATTTCCTAAAAATGACCGTTTCTGACAAACTATTTAAAGATTATATATGATACAAGTTGAGAATGACAATAATGACATTAAACCGAGTACGCATGGCGTCATCTATTGGATATATTAGGAACTGGCTTGGACTGTTCCTCATTCTTTTTATCAATCTGGCTCTTCTCAGAAATTGGAAAATTTAAACAATTTAAAAGTTATAATATAACTTTTAAAAATGCATGAGTTTGCAGAAGAACAGATTAAAAATGACGTATTTTGTTTCATTTCCTATTGAAAACGTTGATCTGAGCAGTTCTCCTTCTTTGTCATTTTTCGAGAAAATGCGCAGTGTTCTTGATATATGCGGTTTTCATAAAATTTTTGTATATATATATATACAGTACGGACATCGTTACTAAGCGTATAGGGAATCCTATACACTTGTGTACATGTGCAATACGGGTGAGAACGTCATCTAATAGAGTGTGATTGATGTGAGGCGATCTAATGATCTGTACGCTGGCGCTGCTGTGATTATTGATGTTATGGATTTAATTATTATTTATTAGAGTCTGTTGGGCTTAGATAGATCACATCAGGTAACCTTACGAAATTTAAATATTATTGCACTCAAAATAATATTAACCTATTAAAATGGATATTTATTTAACAGAATGGAAAGTACAAATAATTAAATAATTCATAGTACAATTATTGTACTACGGTGTGCATTTATTGCGTGATAAAATAAATTTATTCATTGTAGCATACGAAAATCGACCCACTCCCACTTATTTTGAGAGATACTTTTGTTTATTTTGGTTATTTGTTGACCACCATAACTAATTTCAATAAATCAATATTTTGGGATGACGTGGTAATTCGTGAATACTTTATTTGACAACTGGTCACCTACACCCTACACCTTCCGTTCTAAATATATTTCACTCAGCCCGCAACGGATCGACCAGCTTTGACAGCTTGCCTATGCCCCACCATCCATTTCATATCAACTCATGATTCTAACCCATATTGCACATGTATAAGTGTATAGGATTTCCTTATACGCCCTGTACTGTATCTTCGTTTCTCATTTATTGCAGAAAAGCTGCTGGGAAAATCAAGTTTTTCCTAGACAAATTTGTAGAAAATATAATTACGAACATTTTTTATCTTGATTTTTTTGATAGAGAGTGTATGGGTTTCGAGATATTAGTTTTCGGCTAAAATTATCGAAAAAACATACATATGCATATTTGACCAACTTCTCTCACCTAAAGTTTTGCCGCCTTTTAACACTATGTTCAGCACAATTTTATGTAAAAAAGTGCTGCCTCCAGATTTTCCTCCGAAAAAAATCTATAACAGCTGGACTATACTGGGTGTAACAGGATCATGATATACCCCATTTTTCTCCTTTAGTTTTGAAGATAATTGATTGAAATTTAGGATATACTACATACATAATAAGCGGCAGTTTTTGACATACAACTGATTCTTTTTTTACTTCCGGTTTCGCCGGAAGTGACACTCACTGTCGATTTTTAAATAGAACACCTTGTATATTCCTGCATTTTTGAATTCTGTATAATTTTCTGAATCCAACGATGCCAAATAAGTGACATTTCAAATATCAATTTTTTTTTATAATATAATTTTTAGTTTTCTATTTAAGTGTGCCATGACGGTTCCGATTCTTTCGATTTATTCTAAATGGCCCATGTAATGCTACAAAAATCGAAATTCCTTTAAAAACACTAAATTACGTGATTTATGAGCAAATAAAATTGTGCAAAATTGTTTTTGGGGCAAAACTCAATTTTTTCGAATGGAACCATATCGGTACCATGGTACCATTTATTAGTACTCTTAATAAGGAATTTATTCATATGTCATATTAAAATGTGCGATAAATACAAACAAAATTACAGCTAAAGGAAAATACAATTTTGTTCTAATTAAATGTTAAGAAGTAACTTTTGAAAACAATGAAATATTTAGCTTGTCAAACGTTTGTTGGTTTAACGGTGTTTTTATTGTGTCTTTAAAAATTGTTTAAAATTCTTGTTAATTGTGTTCAAAATGCCGCAAATTTATACAAGAGATGAAAAAGTGGACATGTTAATTATTTATGGGGAATGTAAAAGAAATACAGTTGCGGCTACCGACCTTTATGCCCAACGATATCCTGATAGACAATGTCTAGCGAAAAATTAATTTAAACGTGTTGAAAACCAATTCCGAAGAGAGCCCAACAATGATCCCGAAGAAAACTTCATTATTGACGAAGGAACGGAAATTAATATTTTGGCTCGAATAGACGTTGATAAGGACTGTTTCATTAAGGCAAGTTGGGTTTGAGTTGGGCATCAGTCACTAAACAGTAAGCCGAATTTTGCACAAATACCACTATAAATCTTTTAAATACCAATTGCATCAGCATTTGTACGAAAGTGATTACGAACATAGGATGGAATATTGCAATTGGATTTTGTATAATAACATGCAGCCAAACAATAATTTTTTGGGACTGATTTTATTTTCGGACGAGTCTAGGTTTACAAATTTGGGATTATTTAACCGACAAAATATTGGTCACAAGAAAATCAAAGTTTATTACGGGAAGGTAACTTTCAAGTGCGTTTCGGTTTCAATATTTGGCTTGGAATAATCGGTAGTAAAATCATTGGTCCAATAATATTTGAAGGACCTCTAACTGGTGCCAGATACTTGAGATTCTTGGAAAATGATTGATTGAGAACATTATATGAGTTACCTTTAGATTTAGGACAGGGAATGTATTTTCAACAAGATGGCGCTCCTCCCCATAATTCAAGGATAGTAATTGATTGATTACCTTCAACGGAGATTCGGAGAAAACGTAATTTCGACGAATGGCCCTGTGAGGTGGTCTCCGAGGTCACCTGGTTTAACGCCCCTTGATTTTTTGCTTGGGATCATTTAAAAAATATTGTCTATGCAACCGCCGTTACAATCCGTGAAGACCTGGAGCTACGAGTAAGACGAGCAATTAATAGTCTTCGAGAAACAGCTATGCGAGTTCAGAAGTGCATTGACGCTAATGGACATTTTAGCATTTTGAACAACTGCTGCAATGTTTTGTGTTAATATGTTGTACTCCAAAACCACCTTATGTGATGTGTAACAAGGTAATTAGAATAAAATTGTATTTTATTTTCTTTTAGCTGTAAATTTATTTGTATTTATTGCACATTTTAATATGACACTTGAATAAATTCCTTATTAATAGTACTAATAAATGGTAGCATGATACCGATATGATTCTATTTGAAAAAATTGAGTTTTGCCCCAAAAACAATTTTGGTGAATTTTATTTGCTCATAAATCACGTAATTTATTCTTTTTAACGGGATTTCGATTTTTGTAGCATTACACGGGTCATTTAGAATAAATCGGAACCGTCATGGCACACTTAAATGGAAAATTAAAAATTATATTGTTATGTGCTGCCCTCTAACAAGGAAAGATGTGATTAAGTTCATGTTCAAAGTTTTCCTCAGAAGCTTAGTTACTTCCCTGACTAGTAGGGTGGCGCCGTCTATGAGCCAATTGACGAACAATCATCTATTACATGGTAGAAAATTATGGAGAATTCTAGAAAAAAATTCTAGAAGGATTCCAAGTGTGTATATAAAGAGGTGACTCCAGCAGATGGGGGAACAGTTCAGTTGAGTGAAGTATGCAGTTTAGTGAAGTAAACAGACAAGAGAGTTTTTAGGTTAGACAAGAGTTGACAAGTTTAAGAAGAAAAGTAAAGTGCTTAGTGTTTTAAGAGTAGTGGAATTATATTAGATTAAGTTATTATTAGTTGTGTGATTTTTAAGTATTTGCTAGTGTAATTTTAGTGATTAAATAAATCAGTGGTTTGTGAAAATTCTTGTTGACTTTAAATAAGACTTGTTCGTGCTGTTTCGAGTTAATTGTTTGGATGGAAACAAGAAGCATGGCTGCCGAAAAGCAAATGCAAGACATGTTCGAGCAATTTAGAAAAATGATGCTAGACCAAAAAGAGGAACAAGAGAAACGACGTCAAGAAGAAAAGGAAGAGCAAGAGAAACGACGCCAAGAGGAGAAAGAAGAACAAGAAAGACGCCGTCAGGAGGAAAAAGAAGAACAAGAAAGACGACGTCTGGAAGAAAAAGAAGAACAAGAAAGACAACGTCGGGAAGAAAAAGAAGAACAAGAAAAACGACGTCTAGAAGAGAAAGAAGAATTAAGGAAAATTATACAAGGGCAACAAGATGCTATCCTGTCAGCCACTAATGAGGTCAAGGAAAAAGTAGATAAAGTTGAACGAAAAGTGACTGGCGTCGAAGGAAAAGTGACTGCTGTCGAAGAAGAAGTGAGTGATGTCAAAGGAAAAGTAAATAAGGTTGAAGAGGAAGTAACTGAAGTCAAAGGAAAAGTTACTGGCGTCGAAGGGAAAGTTACCGATATAGAAGGAAAATTTCGTGCAGTTGAAGGAGAGGTAGAGCGACTTAAGCGACTGTTAAGAGAACAAGGAGGCCAGCTGGTATTATCATCATCAGGTCCTCGATTACAACCGCCTTCCTTGGATGGTCAAACTTCTTGGTCAACCTATAAAAGACAATTTGAGGCAGCGGCATACGCAAACAATTGGAGTAATGAAGACAAAGCTATGGCATTGGTGCTAGCATTAAGGGGCCAAGCCTCAGAGTTGCTCCAGAGTATCCCAGTGACGCAGCAACGGGATTTTAAAGTTTTGGAAGCTGCACTAGATCTAAGATATGGCGACCAACACCTCGCCCAGGTATACAGGACTCAGCTCAAATCACGCACACAAAAGGCTGGGGAAACTTTACAAGATTTTGAAGCAGCTGTTGAGCGACTGACATACCTGGCTTACCCGGATGCACCCAAAGAATTCCAGGAACAATTAACAGTTGGTACTTTCATCGATGGCATAAGAGATGAGGAGATCAGGCGAGTCCTTAGATTATCTCGAGATAAGACTGGTAGCGAAGCCTTGATCCATGCCCTCGAAGTTGAAGCCGCTTATAAAGAGACTCCACGTCCGAGAGTACGAGCCATGAAGGTAGAAGAGGACCATTTAGAAAAATCAAATATGGAATCTTTGATGGCTGACATACACAAAATGATAAGCCAGTTGATGACAAAACCAGATGCTCCAAGGAAGCAGGAAAGAGAGCAGAACGATGAACAGCCAAGGAAGGTGATTCGTTGTTATAAGTGTGGCAAACCAGGGCATATTAAGCGAAACTGTCGGCAGCGGAGCCCTGAGCGAGTAAATGCCGCAATGACTGAAGAGCCGCAGGAAAACTAAAAATAGCCAGCACTTTGGGGGCTGTGCTGGCTGGTGAACACGGTGCCCCCAGAGAGATACGGGTTTCCCAGATTAGAAGAGTCCCGAGTAGTCTGCTTTTGGATGGCTATGTAAACAAAAGGAGATGTATCTTCACTATCGACACAGGTGCCACGTCGTCAATAGTGCGGCCCGGATTTTTATCAGGAATAAAAGTTGATAAAAGCCAAAATGGGTTGGTCGTTCGAACAGCCACAGGAGACAGGGTAAGGGTTCATGGAGAAGTTGACCTAGATCTGCAGTTTGGACGCCTGTGCTTTAGTCATAGGGTTATTGTGGCTGACATCACGGATGATTTCATTTTGGGGCTGGATGTTATGGGAGTACAAGATCAATTTGTACTTGACGTGGTAGAACGAGTTCTAAAGATTGGAAATGAAGAATTTATTTTGTCAACAGCAAATGACCGATTTCAAAAAGTGAGGCTACTGACGGCTCAGACAATCAAGATTCCTGCCCGTTCAGAACAAATAATCGAGGCCATTCTGGAAGAAAACTCTGGTGGATACCGTGTTGGCCTTGTTGAAAAAGATGATTCAATTAAGACAGAAAACGTAATCTTAGCAAGAACTCTGACCCGGACAAAAGACAAAATTCCAATTAGAGTGGCTAATTTAAATTCCCACTCGGTAACTTTTAAGGAAGGTGAGGCAATAGGATCCTACGAACCAGTCCAGTGGATAGCAAGGTGCGAGGAACAAGGGGAGAAATGTTCGCCAACCAGCGTAGACAGGGAAGTTGTGACTTTGTTGAGTACCCAGTTTGAACACCTATCTGAGGATGAACGTAGAGAGGCAATCAAGTTTTTGGAAAAAGAAAGTACGGTATTTGCCAAAAACACAGACATCCTCACGAAAACTGATATAGTACAGCATCGGATAGACACTGGTGATTCAGCCGCCATCCGCCAACAACCTAGGAGGTTGCCACTAGCTAAACAGGAAGAAGCTGCTGCGATGGTTCAAAAGATGCTACAAGATGGAGTAATTGAGGAATCAACCAGCCCCTGGTCATCACCGGTAGTTTTAGTTGCCAAGAAGGACGGGACTTTGAGATTTTGTGTCGACTACCGGAAGCTGAATGATGTTACAAAGAAAGACAGCTATCCACTACCACGAATTGACGATACATTAAGTACGCTGGCAGGGTCACGATGGTTTTCAACTCTAGACCTTCGAAGTGGGTATTGGCAGGTGGGACTTCACCCTGACGACAAGGAAAAGACTGCCTTCTCAACAGGTAGTGGTTTATATCAATTCACCGTGATGCCTTTTGGACTTTGCAATGCGCCAGCTACTTTTGAAAGATTGATGGAATTTGTACTCCGAGGACTAACTTGGAAGACGTGCTTAGTTTATCTTGATGACGTAATGGTTATGGGACGAAACTTCAGGGAACATTTGGAAAATCTTCAAGAAGTATTTGGGAGAATCAGAAATGCACACCTAAAGTTGAATCCAAAGAAGTGTCTACTATTCCAAAAAGAAGTGAAATTCCTTGGACATGTCGTATCTTCGGAGGGAATACAGACAGACCCGGACAAGATCTCTGCCGTGCGTGATTGGCCAAGACCTTCAAATGTACACGAATTACGAAGCTTTCTTGGCCTCTGCACTTATTATAGACGTTTTGTGGAAGGATTTGCGGATATAGCAAAGCCACTACACCAGCTAACGGAGGAGAAAGTTAAATATCAGTGGACACCGGAGTGTGAAACATCATGGAAGAAGCTGAAAGCAGCGTTATGCAGTAGTCCTGTGCTAGCATATCCCCAACAAAAGGGCCTCTATATTCTTGACACGGATGCTAGCAACTCCGCAATTGGATGTGTACTATCTCAAGTCCAAAATGGAGAGGAAAAAGTAATCGAGTATTTCAGTAAGGTACTGTCCAAACCAGAGAGGAATTATTGTGTAACAAGGAAGGAACTATTGGCCATTGTTAAGTCCGTGGACCATTTTCACAAGTACCTCTATGGCCAACATTTCAAAATCAGGACCGACCATGCTGCATTAAAATGGCTACTGCAGCTGAAAACTCCAGAAGGTCAACTGGCTCGCTGGATAGAAAGACTGCAGCAATATGACCTCACAATCGAACACCGACCTGGAAAGTCTCATAAAAATGCAGATGCTCTGTCAAGAAGACCGTGCAAAGATGACTGCAAGCACTGCTATCGGGTTGAAAAAGCACAGGGCACGGTAATAGTAAACACAGTTCAGGTAGATGTTCCAGATGATTGGACAAAGGAAGTTCTAAGACGAGAACAAATGGATGACAGCGTAATTGGTCCTATATTAAGGGCAAAAGAAAAAGGAACGCGACCGGAATGGAAGGATGTTTCGGACAAAAGTGTGGAGCTGAAGGCATTGTGGGCACAATGGGACTCCCTTAAGGTTATAGATGGGCTATTAAAGAGAGCATGGGAAAGTCCAGATGGGAAGGAAGTTACCATGCGTCTGGTGATACCCAGCTGTCGGATCCCAAAAGTACTTCAGGAAATACATGATGGAGTGTCCGGGGGACATTTTGGTATGAATAAGACATTGGCTAAAGTACGGGAACGATTTTATTGGATAAATAGCCGTCAAGATGTGGAAGCTTGGTGCCGCAAATGCAAGGCTTGTGCAGCTACCAAAGGGCCACAGACGAAGAGCAGGGGCCAAATGAAGCAATATAACGTTGGAGCTCCTTTTGAGAGGATTGCTATAGATGTAGCGGGCCCATTCCCAGTGACAGATGATGGGAATAAATACATCCTGGTCGCTATGGACTATTTTAGTAAATGGCCGGAAGCCTATGCCATTCCCAATCAGGAAGCAGTTACTGTTGCTCGAGTTTTGGTGGATAACCTTGTATGCCGATTTGGTGTACCCCTGGAGCTACATTCCGATCAAGGGAGAAACTTTGAGTCGGGGGTATTTCAGAAAATTTGTGAGTTGCTGGGCATTCACAAGACTCGGACAACCCCTCTTCATCCCCAGTCAGATGGAATGGTGGAACGACATAATAAAACCATGAAGGAACATCTTTCTAAGGTAGTTCACAAGAACCAGCGAGATTGGGATCGACATATACCATTTTTCTTAATGGCATACAAGGCTGCCATTCATGAGACGACTAAACAGACACCGGCTCGTGTAATATTTGGGCACGAGATCAGACTGCCATGTGATTTGATGTTTGGTACACCAGATAAGAAGCCACTGTCCGTGGATGACTACGCAGACGAAGTTAGTCAACAGCTGAGGAATGTCCACGAATTGGTTCGAAACCAAGTTAGCATAGCTAGTGACAGAATGAAGGCTCGCTATGACCGGAAGGGAACGTCAGCAGGATTCAAGGAGGGCGATCTGGTTTGGCTATATAACCCACAGCGAAAGAAGGGAAAATCTCCGAAGCTTCACCCACCCTGGGAAGGACCGTATTCAGTCATCACTCGGATCAATGACGTTGTTTACCGAATTCAACGTAGTAAGAAGTCCAAGATGAAGATCGTGCACTTGGATAGGTTGGCGAAGTATGAAGTATGTTGGGGAATCTGAATTGCCTGACCGGGACGTTCAGGCTTAAGGAGGGGGCAGTGTTATGTGCTGCCCTCTAACAAGGAAAGATGTGATTAAGTTCATGTTCAAAGTTTTCCTCAGAAGCTTAGTTACTTCCCTGACTAGTAGGGTGGCGCCGTCTATGAGCCAATTGACGAACAATCATCTATTACATGGTAGAAAATTATGGAGAATTCTAGAAAAAATTCTAGAAGGATTCCAAGTGTGTATATAAAGAGGTGACTCCAGCAGATGGGGGAACAGTTCAGTTGAGTGAAGTATGCAGTTTAGTGAAGTAAACAGACAAGAGAGTTTTTAGGTTAGACAAGAGTTGACAAGTTTAAGAAGAAAAGTAAAGTGCTTAGTGTTTTAAGAGTAGTGAAATTATATTAGATTAAGTTATTATTAGTTGTGTGATTTTTAAGTATTTGCTAGTGTAATTTTAGTGATTAAATAAATCAGTGGTTTGTGAAAATTCTTGTTGCAAGTTATTTGGAATCCACAAAGTGTTTACTGAAAATTGTGAGGACGTAACAATATTATAAAAAAAATTGTGTTTGAAACATCACTTATTTGGCATCGTTGAATTCAGAAAATTATGCAGAATTCAAAAATGCAAGAATATGCAGGGTGTTCCATTTAAAAATTGAAAGTTAGTGTCACTTCCGGCGAAACCGGAAGTGAAAAAAAATCAATTGTATATCAAAAAGTGCCGCTTATTATGTATGTAGTATATCCGAAATTTCAATTAATTATCTTCAAAACTAAAGGAGAAAAGGGGAGGTATACCATGATCCTGTTACATCCGGTATGTATGATTTATTCTATATATTATTTTTCAAATATCCTGATGTAATAATATGATATTATATCTGTCTACCCCTTGTGGGAACAAGCTAATATATATCTATCCTTGATAGCGAACATGTGAACCTAGTAAGGTTGTGCTCCTACTGAAGTATCAATCTTACAACACTTAGTTTTGTTAAATGTAACAAACGTACATGGTTTGGTGAAGGGTGGAGACCTTTTAAGAAGAATCTCGTAAATGAATTTTAACCATTATACGAATTTGTTCATAAAAGTTGCTTATTAAATGGGTAATTTTTGGTAGGACAGAATGCTAAATCTTAGAACAGAATCGTTGAAATTAACGATAGTTATGTAATTTAACATATCCGCATGTTTACAGCTGACCTGAAAAGAAATATGGAATTTGATATGTATTCATCACATTTTGAAGACCAGTATAATCAAGGTTATTATTTAATTTGAAAGCAATACGTAGCATGACTATGAAGAAAGAATATGTTTTTTAGCAAATGAACAAGTGGAGAAAAATTATTTTATTTTGTATACATTAATTAATTTAGATATCAAAAGTATACATCATATTATCATACACGCCCATGTGTTGGGCTAATTTTTTAATAGCTTGTGTAAAGTCTGGTGGTACTTCAAAATTTTTCCACATTGGATAATCTTCATCAACATCTTCTGGAGGATTCTTATTGGTTTCTTTTAAAAGTTGCAACAATTCCTGTTTAATTAGGGGATTCACACCAAATCTGTAGCATGTTCCTTGGTTGGTTTTCTCAGCAATATTCTTGGTTTTTCGGGCTTTAAATTTCTTTTTCATTCTCCCAAATTGATGAAAACAAAAATGAATAGTGTCAAAATTCTGACTGACTGAACAGAGAGATTTTGATTTTTATGGTGGAAGTAATTATTTTAGAGAAAATAATAATTCACTATTATGGCAAAGACCATATTATTTAATTATGTCGTAAGAAATTCTCAAAACAGGTCAAAGTATGTAGTCATGAAGAAACAAACAAAAAATTAAAAAATACTCAACGTTGAACCTACCATAATAACTAAAAATGTCCTAATTTTAAACACTATTCCACACATACTCTTCTTATTCAGAATATTTCTTGACATATGTTTTATGAGCCATAGATTGATATGGTTTTTCCGATGATCAAAGAATACCCTCTTTGATCAGACGGTTTCTCTTTCTGTATACTGTAAGACAGCTTTATGAACACTATCTACTGTCTTAAGAGCTAGATATGTATCTTTTGGATGTTAGTCACAACTTCAATGAGAATTTATTGAGATTTTTCACTTTAAGGAGTGATCTTCCAAGTCATCTGTGATACATTGGGCTTTATGGTAGGCAAATAATGAAGATTGTTGACTGCTACTTCTTCAGGGTGCCTTCATTGCAACTTTCACTTCTAACTATTTAGATCTTACCTTATTTGTTAGACCGTTCATGCGCTTTTATTAATCAACTCGGTTGATTCTATTTTCATTGATCGGGATCATGAATTAGAGTTGGGATAATGAAGAGTATTCCATATAATATGGTGCACACACAGAATAATGTGAGATGTTGCTAATTATTAGAAAAAATATAGTCAAAGACATAATGAACCGAATACGTAGACCAAAATAAGTATGTATATTGTATTTTCCAAAAATAGGGTATAATAAATCATAAATTTAACACAAAATGTATGATCTACATGCAGTAGATATAGGGAACCTTAGCGAATTGTTTTTCTCAACCATTATCCAAGAGTTTTCATTTAGTAATCGAGTGGTACGGTCGTGAGCAAAAAAAATAGGACAAGTCTTATAACGGTATTTTGCTAAAATCTAGTTGTGTACATCTAACTTTAATTTTTGTGATATTGTCAGTTAGTTGTTATAATTTATTGCAAGTGTGCAAAAAACCAATATGCCTCATATAAGCGATTTAGTTAAATCTGGAGTTATTGCTAAAGCAGAAGATGGATGGTCAATGAGACAAATTACACTGCATTATAATATTGACAAAAATTCGGTGTGTAATATTTTAAGAAAGTGGAGAATAAACGGTACGATTAGTAGAAATCCTGGATCAGGACGACGAAGGATATCAACTCAACAACAAGATTTGCAATTGGTAAATGCTTTAGTAGAAAATCCATTTTACTCAGTTATTCAGGTTGCTGAAGAAACGAATTTTCCTGGATCGAGTAGTACTGGTCGCCGGCTAGTAAGAGAATCAGAGCTACGCTGTCATGCAGCAGCACAGAAATACCTACTTAAAGCTGAACATAAAGCATGAGTAGGATTTGCACTTGAATTTTTAGCGCATGATGTAAATTTTTGGAACGATGTAATCTTTACAGACGAAAAAACTTTCCAGTCAACACACAGCGGTCGTATTCATGTTTATTGCCCTCCGAACATTCGATTCGATGAGAAATATATATCTAACAATGATAAAAGTGGTAGATTTTCCGTCAATATGTGGCCTTGGATATCGGCACGTGGTCCTGGTGTTTTGTGGCATATTGAGGATCGATTTAAGAGTGAAACGTATATTAGGATTTTAGACATTATGCTCCCTTCTGTGTCACAATTATTTCCTAATAATGACTTCATATTTCGACAAGACAATTGTTCCGTTCATACTGCTCCTACCGTAACTAACTGGTTTCAAGATAACAACATCAATGTTCTTAACTGGCCCAATCATAGTCCAGATCTTAACCTTGTGGAAGAAGTATGGGGACTACTTGTAAGAAGTATCCAAAAATGAAATGTGAGACCACGGAATGCCGAAGAATTACTGGAAATAGTAAATAATGCATGGGAAAATATTATTACTAAAGATTATTGTATAAGTTATTTAATTCTATATGCCAGACAGACTTATACAAGTTATAAATAGAAATGGTACAATAACGAAATATTAATAGTTAGTTTCTTGTTAAGTAGGATATACTTTGTCCTTTGATCCAGGATTTCTACTAATCGTACCATTTATTCTCCACTTTCTTAAAATGTTACACACCAAATTTTTGTTAATGTTATAACGCAGTGCAATTTGTCTCATTAACCATCCATCATTTACTATAGCAATAACTACAGAATTAAAATAAAAAATAAATTAAAAGTGATATCTGTTTTATTTCAACTACTCATTACATATTCAAATAGATAGATTTACATAAGAAAAAAAAGTTGTGCTATTTTTTTTCTGCTCACGACTACAAAAAGATTTGGAAAATATAATTGGTAATTTTGTGTTATTAACATTGCTCCATAAGAATATTAGGTTACTTGAGATTGCAAAGTTCGGAAAGTTTACTTATCAGAACTAATGATCTCTCTCAAATACTTGCAACGACTCAAAGATATTGAAGCATGCATGTGGTGAAGTAGAATTTTCCAATCTCCTAATGGCACCTTGCCACGTGACCTTTAATGATCTTTGATCTAACTTATTTTATGGACATCTAACCTTTAAAAAATCTTTTGGCAATGGAATATTTTTTCCAAACTTTGTAGGCCAGTAGCGTTAAACATCCAATTTGCAAATAATTCCTACAAAAGATTTTTTGTTTTATTGACTTCATTTGTGACCCAATATGGTTATCCTATGTTTTCTCCCTCGGTGGAGTAGTGGAGAAGGGGTGGGGGGGTAGAAATGTACCCCCAAAAGGGGTGTTTTGCGATTTTTCGCTTATATCTCCTAAACTAATTAAAATTTTGAAAAAGTGCTCGAAATAAAAGCTGTAGAGCATATAATTCTACGTCGAATGAGACTAATAGTGAATTTCTTGGACCACTCGCTACCAAACTACAGTGGGTCAAAGTTGGACCAATTTTCCACATTTTTGGAAAATTTTCGTTTCAAATCAGTATTTTTCAAATATCTTCGAAAATAACGTGTTTATCCTAAAAGTATTCCATATAAAAGTTTTAGAGCATTATATTAATTCCGCGTCGAATATGAGACCAAAACGATTTTTTGGACCACCCGTTACCAAACTACAGCAAGTTCGATCAATTGTCAACATCAATGAAAAAAGTTTTTTTCAATTTCAGGTTTTAGAAAATATCATCAAAATTGATAAATGGACCAATTGCCAATATCAATTAAAATGGTTGTTTCAACTTCAGGTATATGTAGATGTGAATCAGAAACGGGATAACAATAATAATACAAAATTAGGATATTTATATTAACATTAAAAATTGCCACTAAATACAAAAATCATATGGGTAAATATAAGCATTATTATTACAGGACAGATAGACATTATTGCAGGATAGATGTGTTGAAACAAAATTAAATCCTTCGACGTTTTTTTGTCGCCGGGCCACTTGGCTCGTTGTATTGTTTGATGTCTGAATCTTTATCAGTGTCAGTCATAATGTCGAGGTCTCTGTCCACATCTCCTTCGGCATCTTCAAATAATTTGTCCGGTTGGAGGGCGTTTGTGCAGGAGGTCCCCTTGGAATTGGCACAAATTATTGAACATTTTAAACCTGCCTTCCTGCAGCCACAAGCACCTGCACACCTTTTAGTGCACTTGCAGCAAATCTTCGTCAAAAGCGACTGCGGAGCTGGTTCCGTGGAGGTAGGAACAGGAGCAAGTCCAAAGTTGGACTGCTGCCAACCCCAGTGGAGCGGATCCATCTGGTTCCCTAACCACATTTGAACTTGGAGGTAGGTTCTGAAACAATGTTGGTGAGCTGTTTGTGTGGTTGGTGGTAGGGAAGCCAAACTGGATTTTGATTTGATAAGGGATTTGGCAAACAAGTCAAACCGCAGGTTGTCCAGATTCCCTCCGTAGAGGGTGGTCGAAAAACATTGTCCAGCTTCCGCAATTGCTTCAGGTTGTGTATTGCAATCAAATAAGGGTTTGATGCCCTCCAAAAAGTCCTCATTCTTGGTCACAAGTTTCACTATTTTCTTCTTGCCCAGCATGTAAAGTGCAGAAGTGGTGTCGCAACCACTTATGACGTGAAGGATCTTTTTGAGGTTGTCGGCGAATTTACAGCTGTGGTGGGCGAATATTTTTGGTGGTATTGTTCCTCTTCCTGGGTTTGAGGAAATAAATGTTGGCTGATGGTGTGGTTAGAGCAGTGAGGGATGACCAACAAATCCGAATCATCGCCTACTAGAGCAACCTTCTCATGACTCTGGGCAACTTCGATGGCTGTGACGATATCATATGGTCAGCATCCGAGTTTGCTTGACTGAGATGTTTTCACTGTCTATTAACCTATCAGTAAGCAAGCTGATGAGTCGCTACTTGTTCCTGTCATTTAAAAGGAATTGCTCTCATTGCAACAGCCACATTCTTCTCCCTGATGTAAGATTTATAACATGAGATGTGTAGTTTTACAGTCTCACATCTCTGAAAGCAAGTATGCTTTCCATCACCTCGCTTCTTACTGTACTCAACCAATGTTCTGATTCTTCTTGCTTTCACAGTCACAACCTCATCCTTCTCTATTGTCTCTCCACACACAGTACACGTGTCCGTCATGTTGTATCACACGGAAGCAGGTTGATCACCGAAGGTTTACTGTCGTATTCTGAAATGAGAATGTGGGTTTATAGTTCGGCAATTCGGCAGAAGGAGGGAAAAATGTGGAAATTGGTCCAATTTTGACCTACTGTAGTTTGGTAGCGAGTAGTCCAAAAAATTCACTCTTGGTCTCATTCGACGCAAATTTATTGGTATACAACTTTTATTTCGAGCACATTTTCAAAATTTTGATTGGTTTAGCAGATATAAGCAAAAAACCACAAAAACACCACAAGTAACACTAATGCTCTTGTTGTGATCTCCAAGGTCGCTTTAAAACTATACTATAAAACTTCGAAGACCAAATGATCTTCAAGGCAGCCTTAGGACCACCATAAAGTAGCTTCTAGCCAAAAGGGCCCATCTTAAAAGGGTCCTCAAGACTAAATTTTAAAACTATATTAAAACCATTTAGTTTTAATTTTATATTCTTAAAAAGTTCTTCAAGGCATCTTTAAATGTATGTATTAAAACTTATTAACTGACGTTTTGCATTTAAAATATAATTGTAGCAGACTAAATTACCTTGAGAATCATTATAATTAATCCTAAAAGGGTTTTTATTTTGTTTACTAAAGTCGGACAACTTTTGTGTGAAATAGTTAAAACGGCAGTTCTATATAATGGCAGAGTGGTAAAGTAGATCATAAATAATATTCAAACGCAAACTATTCTGGTAAAAAATTTAACAACGGATGGCACTTGACTAAATATAATAAAATATACTTCTATATAACTTGAGCGCCATCAATTTAATGTTTTTTTTTATTATTTAAAAAATATTTATAAAAAATATCGTCAAATTTTATTTTTCATCTAAACATCTAAATGCATTTTTTTATTAAATTGCATGTTTGGACACACCGTTCTTCAGTTATTTAAGAGTGTAATGTGCATATATTTTAATATTTTTTTCTTTGGCTATTGAAAATATTCATCATGGCGGCGCGGGGGTCTGTATTTTATATAAAACATGGCGCGATCTTGATCAAAACTGACTGCAAATTTATAGAACATTTTAAATCTTACAAAACTTAAAACATCGTTTTATGTACCACTTTAAATACAATTATTATTATTATTAGCCTTTACTCGAGTCCGAGTAAAATGTTACAGTCGATAGATTGTGTATAATAAAAAACAAGTAGAAGGTGTAGTCTATTGTAATTTCCATTCATCTACGGTGCACACGACTATGGCTATAGAGGCCAATTCGGGAGAGCACATGTCGACCGCAGTCAGGACAAACATAGACCTGGTTAGGTCTTGGATTCGGCCTTCTTGCAGCAACATTTCCTTGATAGCTGGCTACAACCCCTCGCCATTCGGCTCTGTCCGCTGCAAGTTGTTCCCATTGCTCGTCTGGAATACCGCAGGATTGTAGATTTTCATGGAGAACGTCTTTGAACCTCTTTCGTTGACCGCCACGTCTTCTTCTACCGCTTAGTAATTCACCATAAAGTGTACATTTAGGAAGGCGGTTATCATGCATACGATGAATGTGACCTGCCCATCTTAGGCGTGCTCTTGAAATAAGCACCTCAATTGGAAGGCTCTTTGCTCTCCTGAGTACTTCCACGTTTGATATGTTATGGAACCAACGGATTTTCATCATACTTCTGAGGTGTCTTTGCTGAAAACGTTCTAATTCTTTCACATACAATATATACAATATATTTTAAATACAATTACTCTCACAAATGTCTATTTACTATCATTTTAAAACTGAGTTGCTTTTTAATATGTTCAAACTCGTCAACTCATGGCTTTTAGATTTAAAGTGGTTTGGCGCGCGAATGAAATCCTAACCTTACAAATTGTGCCGGTTTTGTGATTGCTGCATTTAGTGAATTTTCATCTTTAATTTAAAAAGCAGGTAAGTTTTGCATATTACTGTTACATATTCTCCGAATGTAGAGGGGATAGAATTAGTTTTAATAAAGTCTAGTTTCCTTAATGGGTTTTAATGAATACATCAAGGGTACTCCATAAAACTATTTGTTCCAAAATGGATTGTTTTAAAACCAACTTTCTATTTAATCCTTTAAAAAAGCAAATCAGTTTTAAAATAGCCAATGTCAAGAGTATTATAAAACCAGTATAAGATCAATAGGGCAAATAGTTTTTTTATTTTAATTTAAACAGTACATTAAATTCTTTGCATAAGAATAAGTGGTCTTTAAGAACTTATAGTTTATATATCTTAAGGTAACTTTAAAACCAATATCGTTTTATTGAACATAAAAGCACTTCTAAATCCTAAATAAATCAAAAGTATCTTACAATTGTTACTTGGGGCCCCTTTTGGGAGTACATATTTACCCCCACCCTTTTTCCACCACTCCGCCGAGGGGGAAAACCTAGGATAGTCATATGGTTGCAGGAATGATTTCCGAATTGGGTGATTTCTGTGTCTACCGCTACTGGCCTATTGCTACACTTTTGAAAAAATAGTTTTATAGCGCTTTCTGAGTTTTTGTTCAAAAAACGTAAAACGACCTTCAGGAAAATTTATAAGTTCGGATATAGAGCATTATGTCAATTTTTATAACAGTTCCAAGTTATTGTTTAAAAGACATACAACCTTCGAGAAGATTTTTGGTAGTATTAAGTTAGTTTTCATAGCACTTTTAAGTTTTTTCCCAAGCACGTTTTTTGACGTCATTCAGTTGAACTATACATTTTGACAGTGTGGTGGATTCTATAACAGTCCAATTACATAGAGGGCACCCTCTGCGACTTACTCTCTTATTTGGATATTAATTGTTCAATATCGCCCTTTCTCCATATACGCTTTAAACCTTATTTTCAAAGATAGATGGTGCAGAAGTTTGCAAACGAAACAAATATTTGGGAAACCAATAAACCGTTTTAACTTACAACATTTTCACAAAATTTCAGTTCAGTCTGAATATTACAATTGAACTTTCATGGAAATCATCAACTCTAAATTAAGTATGAACTACAGCAAGTTCTGCTGTTGATATTAAAATACTGAATGCTCTATATCCTTAAAAATAATTTGTACTTAACTGGGGAATTTGGGAAAATAATTGAAATAAAAGAACATATTAATATAGGTAGTTTTGTATTAAATATTTTTATCCAAATATTGATATCAATATGCCTCAACAATAATCACATAATATTAATCTTAACATAAAATAGACTATACAATTTTATACTCTTATGTAATATTTGGCATATGTTTTTATATTAAAATTTATAGAGCTGGATATTTTGTTTACAATAGGACTTTGCCAGATTTTTGTACCTACAAAAATATTATCAAAGAAAGAAATAAAGTACTTACACAAAAATTATTTTTCAGATTTTCTAAGATGAGGTTGAAAAGCTATTAACATTGCGTAAAGTGTATGAAATGTTGATTTTAGGAATTATTAATCTAGCTCACTAGCAGCTTTTTGCCGTACGTTAAATTGTTTGTTTACTTCTAAATTACATAAAGAAATTTATCAAAAAGCTTCTTAAAATTCATAAAACACTATACTTATGTGATTTTAGAGTGTCTTTTAAAACATTTTTAAATGTAAAAACAAGACAACAATTTGTGTGAAAATTTAATTCTGGAACTTTAAGGCTTGAGAAAACTATTTATTCGGCTTTTAAAAGAAAAAATAAAACCGAAAAATCTTTTAATATTAGGTTGAATGCAGTAGAAACTTTTATTTTATTAATAACTTGTCCATATATTAAATAATGAACGATATAATTCAAGAGAGCAAAATAAGAACGCATACATTTTTTTAATGGGGGGGGGGGGGGCTTTTTGCTATCGAAGTACCAAATTAAGATGTACTTGAACAAAACTTAACTTAATTATACCATTATCAATCTAGTTTTTTCTCAAATTGTGTTGAACAAAATCAGATATCATTTATGGTACTTGAACTGGAAAACCATAGCCTTTTCTGATCATAATGTTACTTATTGATTCTAAAGGAAAGATGATTAGATAGAGATGATAGTGAAAGTAGAAGAATTTCCAGAATTAAGAAAGGCAGGGCATATTTTGTATCTCAAAAAGACATTTTTCAGTTGATTTGGTTTAATTAAACATTTTCTTGAAACGGATCCTTCCGCTTCAGTTCAGTCACTATATCATTTTGTTTCGGAGCAAATTCTTAGGGGGCTGAAATTGTGTTAACATATTATTTCAACAGTCATAAATAAAATTTAAAAGGTAGCCTAAATTTCGAACTTGGGATCTCATGAAATTCGGCATAAACGGTTAAGAAATTCACCTCTGCGAATGTCTTCGAAAATATTAGGTTTTAACAAAGGAAGCGGTATACGAAATTAAAACTCGTATAATTCTCTACAAAAAACGTGGCTAGTAGTAATTTTCTTCGACAGTTCACTCGAAACGCGTGTGGCTTTACACTTTGGCAAACATTTAACACATTAAATGTTTATCAGCTTTATAGATAAATAGAAGGGGCTCATTTAGCATTTTTTTAATTTACTCATTGCAAAGATCTTAAAATTCTGAGACATTGTGTAATAGTCTAGCATTGTCATGAAATTATTAAAATTGAGAAGCAGGCTTATTCGTCTACCGATAATGGTGACATGGTTAGCGAAACGCATGCCCAGTTGTGTATTCGAGTGTTGTGTTCAAATATTTTGGCGTTTTGTAAAAATGGTTTTTAGATACCAAAGTTATTGATTTGTAAAAAATAGCCCTTATACGAAAAAGCCTCCACTACCAGGACCCGGACCCAGCGTAGGGTTGTAATTAAAATACTATATGTACCACATGGTTATAAAATATTTTTTTTCTTTCCTTTTAATTTTTTGGCAATTTATAGTTTATGAATCAGCTTTTTAAATATTTTTCTGCATATTGATTCTTTAAAAGTTTTGTTCATATTGAAAATTTGATATTCTTCATATTGAAATTCAGCTATATATATTTCAAAATTGAAATTCAGCTTTACTCTCACTGAAAAATTCAGTTACTCTTGATCTATATGTCCCTCCCTTATATTCGAATTTCGTAAGCCAAAAAAATTGAAGCTGATAGAGGGTCTAATAAAGATAACAGGAAAAATAGTGATATCTTCAACACATAGTTTCCGAGAAAAAATAACACATTATTAACAAACCTGATTATGCGATTGGTGAAATTACTATGAAGTTGTGTTATTATTATTAATAAGTTTTTATTAATTCGCATCATACATTTTTCATTCACCAGAAAAAAAACAATAATTATCTAGCTTAACCCACAGAACATGGAAAAAGGATTCGACAAGCTAAAGCGGAATGCACGGCCATTGTAATGCAGCACAGTTGTTTCGTTTCATATCCTGTGAGGTCATGGGGCTGGTCGCACCGCGTTTCAAACCACTCATTAAAAGTGTTACTTATTTTGAAAACTGTGGATCTGGTTAAGCTGAATAGTCAGTACCGGCTAATTTTAAATATTACTTTGACAACTGTGAAATAAAATCCATTGAATGTGCCTCTTTCCTCACCTTTTTCAACTTAAAAATACTGTTTTTTTATCTTTCATCAGAGTTTGCATCAAATTGAATTTTAAACAAGTTAATAAATGCATTTGACATTCAATATTTTTACTTGCAACTGTTGGCAGTCTATTCTCAAGTATATATGGCTTGCATAAATATACTTAGCTAGATAATGAGTTTCCACAAAGAACTTAAAATAGTTAAAATCTTAAGATCGTTAATTACAAATAATGATTGGAAGCGGTATATAGTGCAAATTGTATCAGCGTACTATCCCAATCAAGACAACTGTTTCTAAACCTTCATAAAATGTATTATTCTAAGGAAATATGCAATTATAGGTATAGATTAATAAATAACTAAAGTTTTCACATTTTTTTTTTATGGTTAAAAATTTTTCAATACAGAATTTCTACAAAATACATCTTTGTAGGATATATATAAAGAGTGTAATCCTGGATCCTCTTGTGGACCTTCTTGTTATTGATTTGTCGAGAAAAAAATCATTCCTTATAAAAATTAGCTTGTCTTAGGAAGCTATAAACAGTTGTCAAACTTAAGATGAATTATACAGGATATTCTACAAATTGGAAAATATGAAATCAAATTTTTACATTTTTATTTTTTAATAAAAACTTTATTTAACAAAGTTTTTTCAATTATGATGAAAAGCTTAATTTAGTTGCAAAATAAGGAAAACCTCTTTTTAAAAAAAACATTTTATTCAACTAAGTTGAGAACTATTCTACATGTAGACCTGCTACAAGTACACATTTTTTAATCCTTTTCTGAATTCGTCATATATAGATGAGATCATATCTTTATTTATGGTTGCAACAGTACTCAATAAAATAAGCAGAACTTTTAAAAGAATGACTTCTCGGCAAATTAAATATAAAGTATAAGAGTACCCCATCGGGGTTACAGCAGCATATTTGTGACATAAGGCCTACAGAACCGCTTGTGGGTTGATAGATAATAGACAACTCGCGCTAAAAGAAAATCAGTCCAGATTAGGTTAATGTGCTCATCAGCACCCTTTCCATTATCCAACTGAGTTAACCTCTTTTATAGGAATTATTTTTTTTATGAAATGAAACGAGTTTGAGGGAAGTTTCTAGCATATGATGTTAATGCAGCTAGAAATAGAGTTTTGGTTTAGCTCACACATACATAGAAATCCTAGGTTGCAAGGAATATCTAAGAAGGATTTTATTCTTGAATATTGAGCTATAAACTAAAAAGAAAAACATTAAAATCATTATAGTATAAAAAAATAACAAGGATCAAACAAGACAAAATTTTAGGCACGCATGAGTATTATTAATGAAACTTTATTTGTGTTTTGTGAGGCATCTATCTATAAATTGCAAGTGTTATATAGCCATAAGACAATTTTTACCTTTTGATCCACGCATATACTCACGCTATATATTTCTGTGTATAATTTAAAATAAATCTTCAAATACAATATGATTTTTACAGGTGATCATTGTTTAATTTTTGATCATTTGTATTTTAACGTTATTTCACTCTACACTTGTGTCAATAATGTATACATTGGGTTTTAAGTAGTGACATACATTTGATTAGGTTTTTATGTACAGAACATGTTGCACAAAGAGAAGTGATTTATTGGTTCACCTAGTGAAAAAAAGTCCATAAATTAGAAACACTGCACAATATAGATTTGATATTGTCTTAATACAGAACTAAATGAAGTAGATACTTCTTATTTGTCACTTTTTCGATAAAATATAATATACATAAAGATTCCTAACTTAAGTAATATAACCATTCTTTTTCAATTTTAAAAGTACTTGAAAATCGATATTAATAAAAACTTTCCACTGGGGTAGTTACTAAGCAGCAGTAAAATTTCCATGTATCTCATTTTTTATTTTGTCGACTGTATTGTTGTAATGATTTTGTCTTATCATATTGTGATTTAGAGAATAAATATACCTATTTTATGACCTAATATGTCTTGTGTTTTTTTAAATATATTATTTTAAACTATTTTTTTTTCTATCATTTTTGACATGTGTAAACACTTTGTGTATTTGACACCAATAAACTATTCTATTCAAATAATCACATGACTCATTCCACTAGTGCAATCAATAGTTCATGATTCCGAACAGATAATAATTTTACTGTTCCTGAAAATATCTGAATTTTCAAAAGGCATTTTTTGTTTGTTTATTAAAGCAATATTAATGCAAAATCCTATGTTCCTCTCTCTATTTTAGGAAATCTTATAATAGAAGAAAATATAAAGATAATCTCTATGAATTATAAAATAACTAGCTTATAGGAATAAAATACAAAGAATGACCATAGCCAATCTCTTTATTTTTCAGTTTCTTAGCCATAACTTTTTATTTGATGTTTATTCTTTTCTCTTTGAATTCGGACTTTTCAGAAAAAAAAAATCTGTCTGGGGCAACTCGGACGAATTTTCCATTTAGGAGTAAATTTCGATATTAAAAATTTTACTTAAAATTTCACTGTAATTTTTTTTTTTTTATTAATATTAGTTTTACTAAATTTTTAACCCCTCACAGATCCCCTCCCTGTGATTTCTAGGAGGAACTAGAAGGTATTAGTCACACATCTCATAGTGGTAATAATGAAGTACATATGTGAAAATTATTATTTAATTCTTTAAACCGCACCTTTTGCAATATTCCTGCTTGAATTCTCTAGAAGCAACTAGTCATATCTTCTTATACTGGTAGAAGTATCTACATGCCAAATTTGATTAAAATTGTTAGAACCGTATCAGAAGAAAATTTTTAATTCTTTTAAATTTATCTTCGACAGGCTTCGTCCCTGTTCATTTCATACTATAATAGTACTTAAAACGTATCCATGTGTTAAATTTGATCAAAATCATTTGAGCAATTTTAAAGGAAAAAATTACTTAATTCTTTAAGTCACACACCCTGCAACATCTCTCCCAGAATTTTTTAAAAATAAGTACTTTTACCATCTTATACTGGTGCTAAGGAAGTATTAATGTGGCAAATTTAATCAAAATCGTTGTAACAATTTTAGAAAAAACTTATTTAACTCTTTTAACCTTACCACCACAGCTTCCGTCCCATTTTTTGGGAGAAGCAGGTCATGTCATTTCATACTGGTACTAATGGAGTATCAATGTGTTAAATTTGATCAAAATCATTAGTCGTTTTTGAGGGAAAAATTATTTGATTCTTTACACCATATCCTCATCTGCAATATCCCCTATTGAATCTTCTAGAAGCAACTAGTCTCGCTATCTCAAAATATTTTTAAATGAAAATTACAATAAAATTAAATCCAGTAATTCAACTACTAAGTTACCATGTTTCAATATTATTTAGATATTTTCCTCATTAACTCAAAAATTACTATTTTAATTTTAAAATTTAATACATATTGACTAATTTCAAATCCTGTACATTCTATTCTTATAATAAGCATGTTAAAAAATAGTTGCGCTGTTGCTTTATTAACGAAAATCACACACAAACTTCTTGAAAGTTTAGTTGATTTCGTAAATAAAGTAGCGGCGGCTATCGCTTTTTTTTTATAAAATGTATATTTTACTACCTTTGTATACTGTACATACTGTCATCTTCAAACCGAATAAAATTCTATTCTATTCTATCTCATACTGATAGTAAGGAAGTATCCATGTGTCAAATTTAATCAAAATCATTAAAACTGATTTAGACAAATAACATAATTTAATTTTTTCAACCTTATTCCCCATGATCTCTGTCCTTGCATTTTTAGGGAGTAACGGGTTATGCCATCTCATACTAATGCTAAAGTGAGTATCCATGTAATAAATTTTATCAAAATCGTTGGAGCCGTTTTTGAGAAAAAAAATATATTTTGCATTTTTTCATCGGTTTGAGGGGTTAACTCCCCCCACATTTGAGCTAAGATCGATTTTGCGATTTCTCCTCAAGGTGTGATCGTCTTGGATAAGCATACAAAATTTGAGCAGAATCGATTGAGTAGTTTGGGCTCAGGTGCGACGATAGACCGACATTTTTTAAAAAACACTGTTTTGACTTCAGGAGACCTGAAAACATGTAAATTCGCCAAAAACTTAAAATCAATCACAATACTTTCCTGTATACCACATGTAGGAAAGTAAAAATAGCATAGTTATGTTGATCTTCCCCACTGAAAAATCAATTAATCGAGTGAGGTACTTAAAATAATCATCGTGTGCTTCAACAGCATTATATCCATGCATATTTAACCAAATATTAGCTTGTTAAGGACACCATGTATGTGCTCTATAGATTTTAAAATATAGTATATAAAATTTACGAAACATTTGAGTTCTTCAATAAGCCATTAAATGATTATTTCATGCTTTAAATTTTATCATACACTTTTTAATCAATTAATTAATATTAGTGTCAAACGTAAAATTAAAAATGAGGCACTTTAATAAAATATTTCTATATGTTTCTTTTATTTCTAATCTGCACAAAACCCTGTTCAATACGAACACAGCTCAGAAGCGTAATAAGATGTAGAAATGGGTAAGGCGAAATCTTTTTTTAAATAAATTATAAATCTTTGCAATATTATAAAAAATATTAAGAGTTAGAATATCGCACAATTATTCTTAAAAATAGCTTTGGAACGACTTAATAAGCAATAAAAGAAAGATTCAGGATAATAACAGAAAAATCATACACAGCATTTTCTTGTCATAAAATGCTAGAAACCATTAAAAACGCCTTTGTTCACTTATAACTTTATGACAGCCATTCTTTCGTTAAATTGAATAACGCATAAAACGATTCTTAATGATAAATTCTAATTGAAATGTAGCCTGTTAAAAGTGACCCAAAAAATCACAAAACTATCCCAAAAATGGAGTTTTCGACAATTTTCATCGAAATCGATTTCTACTACAGAAATGCGCATAGATGCATATAATGAAATTAGATAATGCACATATTGGAAAAATTTAATTTTCTGCAATAAATAGTTTGATATTGACCACCAAAGTAAGGCACAAAATTGTACTTTTGTTCATTTTTTCTCAATGTGTATGCGTTACATGAGAAAATTTGAAACTGAAATTACTACAGTGCGTCTCACTTTTCACCACTACACCCCAATATCTCGGCCATTTGTTGATAGATTTAGGTCAAATTTGGTATACTTCTTGTGTTTCAGATTTTGATTAAAAAGTTGTTTAAATTTTTTTTTTTAAATTAAATACGCCTACTATGATCAAAAGAAATTGGCAAAAATTAGGAATTTATATTAGCAATTGAGATAGGGTTTTTGTTCTTATAGAATCTTGTTTGGCATGACCTAAAACCTCTGTATACCAAATTTCATTAAAAAATATTCATTCCTTTACAAAAAAAATCATATCTAAGGTTTCAATAATAATCATCCCACTATTCGAGTTATTTATTATCGGATATTTACATAACTTGGTAGTCATGTAATAATGATGCTAATTTCTTTATCCAAAACACTATTATGAAATGAATATTTGAAAATTGGTAGCTATCGAGATGCAGCCAGTATCTTCAATTTGAGACATCTAGAATGCCCACAGATTCACTATACCACAGTTGGTTTAATTAATAGAATATTTAATAGAACTGGAGATGTATTCAAACTTAGAGCCAAAAAATACAATGTTGCCGATCGTCCATTGGATCAAGTAATATTAGATGCTGTTAATGCTAAACCACGTGTTAGTGTCAGAGCTTTATCTCTAAACTTGAATGTAGATAGAAGTAAAATTTGGAGGTGCCTTAAACGTCATAATTTAAAACCATATAAGCCCAAGTTTTTACACACTATGGAAGAAGGAGACGCAGAGAGGAGATTGGAATATTGCTTCTGAACACAGGGTGTTTTTAAATGACACAAATTTTTTGAAAAAAATTATTTTCAGTGATGAGGCTACTTTTACAACAAATGAGGTGGTCTCATCGCAAAACTCAAGGTATTGGCCAACGCTAAAACCTCACTGGATTATAAATCATAAATGGCAATACTCCGAAAAAGTAAATGTCTGGTGTGGAATTTTAAATGAGACCTTGATTGGACCATTTTTCTTTGATGACACTTTAAATAGTGTGAGATTCCTACATTTTTTAACACATGAACTTCGAGATGCTGTTCAAAATTTACTTTTAGCCGTACAACAAAATTATTTCCAACTAGATGGGGCTTCCATTCATAATGCAGTAATAGTTAAAAATTGGCTGAATAACAACTTCCCTATGCGTTGGATTGGAAGAAATAATTCTTTAATTACGTGGCCACCTAGATCACCAGACGACACCACTATGGATTTTTATCTTTGGGGTACCATAAAAAAATAAAGTCTGTAAAAATAGGCTATGAAATAGAGCGGAACTATGTGCCAGAATTAGAGAAGCCATGTGATGAAGTAACAGTTGAAGAATTAAGAAAAATTGTTAAAAATAATAATTGAAAAATGTATCAGAATTGATGGAGGACTAGTGGAGAAAGATTATATTTAATATTTACTTTTTAAAATAATATTTTTGTGTAAATAATAATTTTAAGTGTTGTTCAAGTTACAATGACTTTACAAAAATAAAAGTTTAGTTATTTTTGATATTTGATATGTGTCCTAATACTTAACTAGCATCATTATTACCACTGTTAAGTTATGTAAATATGCAACAATAAATAACTCGAATAGTAGGGTGATTATTATTGAAATCTTAGATATGTTTTTTTTTTGTAAAGGAATGAATATTTTCAACGAAATTTCGTATACAGGGGTTTTAGGTCATGCCGAACAAGATTCTGTAAAAACGAAAACCCTATCTCAATCGCTATTATAAATTCCTAGTTTTGCCAGTTTCTTTTGATCATAGTAGGCGTATTTAATGTCGAAAAAAGATACATATTTTAAAATAACTTTTTAATCACAATCTGAAACATAAGAAATATACCAAATTTCTTTCTGAATGCTAGTTGCATGTAAATATATTAAATGATTTAATAAAAATTAATTTTTAAATTATTCCGATATGACTGTCAAACTAGGGGGGGTGGGGGGTAGGATTATGCATTTACTTAAAAAATAACTTAAATGGTGATCTAATTCTTAACAAACAATACTATAGAACAATTATGGATTAAAGTAACAACTAATAATATTTCTATAGCTATAGGTGTTGTTTATAAACCTCCCACCCTGGACACGAAAGTTTTCTTGAATGAGTTGGAAGACCACCTAAGTTTGATATTTCCTACAGTAAACTACATTCTTTGTGCAGGGGATTTCAATGTAAATTTATTAAATCTTCATAATATCTGTGTGAATGACCTTTTCTCTGTTTTAAACTCTTAACCTAGAACAAATAATAGATATTCCAACTAGAATTACAGAGACAACTTCCTCATTAATTGACCTCATCCTGGTTTCAGAGAGGGATGTTTTAGAGAAGGGCGTCTTAGGTAATGATTTATCTGACCACCAAATTGTATTTTGTGATTTAAAGATATGTGTTGAAAATAGTACACCAAAAATAATTACTTACAGAAATTTTAAGAATTTTAATTATGGACTTTTTGAGGCAGATCTTATTAAAGTTCCCTGGTATTTAATATTTAATTTAAATGACATAAATGAAAAAGTGGAATTCTTAGTCAATAATATGAATGATTTGTTTGACATCTAGATTCACTAAACCATATGCCCCCTGGTTAATGTATACCATAAAAATGATGATGAAAATACGAGATAAAGCAGAGAATCGTTATAGAAAAACAAGAAATCCAGCGCATTTTCAGTTTAATAAGGAAATGCGTAACTATACAACTCAAGCTATTAAAAGGGAGAAAAAACAACGTATATCAGACAGAAAATAATTTATTCTACTCCAAAACAGAACTGGAAGTTTCTCAGAGAAAACAATTTTATATCACATAATAAACACAAAACTTACAGAATGTTAATGAAATAAATATTTTCTTTAATAATGCTATTCCCAACACAACTGTATCAAATGAATTGAGTTTTATAAAAATAATAACTTAAATAATGTAAATTTTAAATTCCAGCCTGTTGATGAATACACAATATATATAACTTTAAATGAAATAAAAACTACTGCAGCCAGATGTGATGGTATAAACGTTAACTTATTAAAATTGTGTTGTCATCACATTATTTTATATTTAGCACACATAATAAATTTTTGCTTAACTGAAAATATTTTTCCAACAATGTGGAAGAGGGCTGATGTGGCTGTTACCTAAAAAAAATAATCCAGAAGAATTCAAAGATCTTCGAGCCATTAGTATATTACCAACTATGTCAAAGCTTATTGAAAGAGTAATGGAACAACAGCTAAGAGAACGCCTAGAAAAATACAAGCTAATACCTTCGGTGCAATCAGGATTTAGGCCCAAACACAGTTGCACAACAGCCCTCCTAAACATAGTAGATGATTATTCTTTCCTATTATTTGGGTTTTCTACCACATGTACTATTATCCTCTTCAAAACAAATCACCGAATCTACAAAATAATAGAATTATTGGAAAAAAGGCCTCTGCGCCCGTGACGTTTACGCCAAAGGAAAAGTCAGAGGTTATGTTTTGCAAATAATATAAATCGGAATAAACACAAAAATAATATATTTTGCTGACGTTTCGGAAAGTAATCTCTTTCCGTTTTCAAAGCTATTTTTTGAAGAACTCTTATTTTGCTGTGTATGTCAAATACACAGCTTTAAGATTCTGTTTATGTTATTTCCATAGATACTTACTACTTACACAGAACATAGAACTAATGATATTTTTTAGATAATGTTGAGTTTGTTAAGTTCTTCTTTTAACATTGGTAGCCAGGTTGTACAAATATCTACAGAACAATTCGATACGCACTTATCTTCATTTAATAAGATTATTGCTGATTCTTTAATTTTTCTTTTTTTGGTATCTGTTTCTTTTGTTAAAATTTTTGCCGAGTCCCAGTTTATTCTATGTCCGTTTTCCCAAGCATGTTCACAAATCTTTGATTTCTGAATTTCATTCTTTCTAATGTAATTCTTGTGCTCATCCAACCTCACACTGAAAGGTCTGGATGACTCACCCACATAACATTTATCACATTCGCACGGGATATTGTAAATACAGTTTTTTGAATTCTGCTCCCTGTTTATCGGTTTTGTTTTTGTTAAAATAGATCTTAAAGTGTTCCCCGTTTGAAATATCGTCCTAACATCAAATTTGTCACCTATACGGCGTAGCTTTTCCGATAGTCCGTATACATAAGGAATTATTGCTGTATAATGACGTTCAGGTTTTTGTCGTACCTGATTGTCCCTATTTTCAACATTTATGAAAACTCTATCAACAAAGGCTTCAGGATATTGATTTTGTACTAGAACCTCTTTGATAAATTTTTTCTCGTTATTTAATATTTCATCATTAGATGAAATTATTTTGGCCCTATCGTATAAACATTTTACAACACCCCTTTTAACATTTATTGACTGATTTGAGTTAAAATTTAGATATCTATTAGTATGTGTTGGTTTTCTATAAACGCTTGTTTCAATTGTATTATTTATCCTTCTAATTAAAACATCTAAAAACGGTAGTTCATTCCTACTTTCTACTTCTAATGTGAATTTAATAGACGGTTCCTTACTATTTATATTTTCTAAAAAACTATCTAGTAAATCAACACCATGAGGCCAAATTGCAAAGATGTCGTCAACATATCTCCACCAGACAACCGGTTTGTTTATACAATTTTGAACATGTGTGTTCTCAAAGTTCTCCATAAATATGTTGCTTAAAATTGGTGATAATGCAGACCCCATAGCCATACCAAAATCCTGCTGATAGAACTCATTGTCCAATTGAAAATAGGTTGTTTTTATACACAGTGTTAAGAGTTCCATTATGCTATTTACACTTAATTTAGTCCTAGTTTCCAAATTATTATCATTTAGCAACCTGTCTTTAACTATTTTTAATGTTTCATCTACCGGAACATTGGTAAAAATTAAAAAAAAAAAAAAAAAAAAAAAAAAAAAAAATTAAAGAATCAGCAATAATCTTATTAAATGAAGATAAGTGCGTATCGAATTGTTCTGTAGATATTTGTACAACCTGGCTACCAATGTTAAAAGAAGAACTTAACAAACTCAACATTATCTAAAAAATATCATTAGTTCTATGTTCTGTGTAAGTAGTAAGTATCTATGGAAATAACATAAACAGAATCTTAAAGCTGTGTATTTGACATACACAGCAAAATAAGAGTTCTTCAAAAAATAGCTTTGAAAACGGAAAGAGATTACTTTCCGAAACGTCAGCAAAATATATTATTTTTGTGTTTATTCCGATTTATATTATTTGCAAAACATAACCTCTGACTTTTCCTTTGGCGTAAACGTCACGGGCGCAGAGGCCTTTTTTCCAATAATTCTATTATTTTGTAGATTCGGTGATTTGTTTTGAAGAGGATAATAGTACATGTGGTAGAAAACCCAAATAATAGGAAAGAATATTCGTAGAATGCCACAAATAACTTTCAGACAATATAGTAGATGATATTATAGCGGCTACTGACCAAGGTTTATGTACCAGCTTAATTTTGCCTTTGACTTCAGTAGGGCTTTTGATACTATTAATTATGAAATACATACATTTTTCATTACATATCGAGAACAACGAGTAAAACTAAATAATAATATTTCAAATTTCCTTACTCAAGGATTGATTCTTGGACCTTTACTATTTACTGTGTATACAAGCAATCTTGTTAATTATTTAAATTATTGCAAAGTACGTTTATACGCAGACGACACACAGCTCTATTATTCTTTCAAACCCTCTGATGTCGATGTCGCCTGTTCATTAATCAATGAGGACCTTCAAAATTTTATAAATGCTGCAAATGACCATTGTTTTGTCATAAATTCTACTAAATCTAATATTATAATTTTCGGTCCTAAGAATCAACGAAATAGTATTAAAGATCAAATAAACGTCTAAATTGGTAATGAGTCTTTGGTGAAAGTAGACAAGGCAAAAAGTCTAGGAGTTATATTAGATAGTGACTTAAGATTTGAGGATCATGTGAATAAAATGTTGCAAAAAGGTTATTCCATTTTAAAGTTAATCTATGGTAATTGACATTGTCTCCCACATAACATTAAAGTTCTTCTCTGTGAAACTCTGGTTTTGTCTATATTAAATTATGCAGATTGTTTGTATGGTGTTATTATACATGATTTGCAGGAAACAACTACTCAGCGGGCAAATACCCCGACCTGCATTAAATTATACCCAATAAATCATGAAATATTAGTAGCCAATGTCATTTGTCAATTTCCTGACCAGACATAGACCGGTTTCAAACTTATTAGTTCTTATCAGTATGCCATAGGTCATGGAACAGACAAATGACAGTGGCTAACCTGCTAGTCTTATACAGACTAATGTAAATGGTGTAGTGGTGAGAGGCAATGACTTCAGAATAGGATAGACAAAGCATCCTCTTGGTTTGTTGTGTATCATTTATTTGTTTACATTGCTTTAAAAATAAATACCGGTACTCAGCAATCTATTGGCTAAAGGCACGTGGGTATAAGCGCACGCAGTCCCTCTCAAGACGTTTTGTTTACAAACCAGTTGCAGCATTGGCCGCCATTAAAATGTTTGTGATAAACCGAAGTTAAACGTTGTAATTACAGTGGTTTTGTAGTGTTTTTGAAGACAGAATTTGTTATTGTGAGTAAACAATGGGAAAATATTGTGTTGTATGTAGATGTCTCTTTAAAATTGGAGTTAATTGATCTTTTCACAGGTAGGTGAAATTATCTCATAAGCGTAACCTCGGGTTGGAACAAATAAGCAAAATTGTAAATGTTCAGTGCAATAATATTGGAAGTATAGAAAATGTTTTTATGTTTTAAAATTGAGTAATATAGTTAAATGAAAATAAAGTTGAAGGCCAAAATGAAAAGATATTATTTAAAAGTGCAATATTATTATTTGTAGAATTCCAAGGAATATTAAACGACGAAAAATATGGGTCGCATTTTGAAACATTTGGGAAATGAAAATATTCCTGAAGATAGTGTTGTGTGCTCAGATCACTTCTCAACAGATGATTTCACAACAAGTCCCAGTGGCCGAGTTGTTCTTAAAGAATTTGCAGTAACTGACTTACCAATTTCATCTAAGGAAAATGTACAAGTTGGGTAAGTTATCATTTAAAAAAAGTAGTACATGATGGGAATAATTATAACATGTTTTTATTTTTTGGGTTAGTAATGCAGTAAAAGGAAAACTGTATTAATCATTTTGTTTATGTGACTATATCTATATCAATTTATAAGTGTAAATTTAATATTTAAATAAATCATTTAATAAAAAAGCAATGTTATTCATATTATTCTGAAGTCAAACTAGAAGAGAAATTAATATATTAATTTTACGAAATAATCACCCTCTTTAACATATACGCCACTGGCAACGAGTTCCAAAACATAAAGAAAACTATCTCCATCCTTTTTTAATAATAGAATGTATGCGATTTTAGAGAAACACAACAACTCATATGTTAATGTATAGGACATGCTTTGTCTATCCTATTCTGAAGTCATTGGTAAGAGGTAAGTGAATCCTCTCATGTAGTCTAATGCTACTATACACCAGACATTATAGATGTCTCCATGGCTTATAGGGACTTGCCATTTTGCAACTACCGAGAGCGGCGACCTTCGGCCCTTGGTGGATTTCACATATATACTGTTATTATACATAATTTGCAGCAAACAAGTACTCAGCGGGCAAATACCCCGACCTGCAGCACCGTACTGAATTGTTTAAGAGTCATTTAGTTATCAAATTAGTAAAATTTATAATGGGTTTAATAGTCAGCTAAAAGAGAACAGCATTACTAGATTTAAAACAGTATATAAATCATATTTGTTTCAATGTCAATGTACATGATTATTGTAGCCCTGTATACAGAGAATTAAGATTAAGATAATATACTTGAAGTTGTGTATTTCAACCTTACAGCTTTATCTTTTCTTGTTACTATATATAATGAATTTAATATGTTATTTTGTTCTGTTTTAGATGTATAAACTTCGTTTCTCTTGTGTACTTAATGCGCGAAGCAAGGGCATTGAGTTTGTGCATCTCTAATAGATTGTGGTTAAGTGTAAGAAAAGCATACATGATTTTTTAAATTGTGTGCACTTAACTTCGCCATTTATTTTTCATATTATATTTTACGAAAACGTCAATAAGTTGTAATATTTACCTGAAAAATAATAAAGATGTGTATTATTATTATTAAATTTGACCTAAATCGATTAACAAATGGCCGAGATATTGGGGTGTAGCGATGAAAAGTGAGACCCTTATAACATACTTTGTACTGAACAAAGCAAAAATAGGAAGAAATTTCTATAACAAATGTTGGAGATTGAACACCAAAAGCAGGCAAAACATAACTTTTGCATGTTAGGGCCTTTTGGATTACCCTGATGATGTCTAACTATGCAACTATTTATTGGAAAAAATTAAATTTATATTCATTCACCTTATGTATAGTCTAGTTTCATCCTTATTTCTAGTGTTTTCATTATTCTGAGGTGAAATACATTCTTAAGGCATTTTTGTGGTTTTTTGCCGGATGAGTTTAACAAAACAAAAATATAAATTAAAAAAAGAATCCTTTTATCTTACAAGGTAAATTAAAAAAGGTATTATCACTGGAAAGTGTCAACAGGAGAAGAAAACAATGAAAACTATATTTTAAGCATAGTTTTTCACATCAATGACAGCGATTCTTAAGTATTTTTTTATTCAAATACTATGGTTATATCACATTGTAAAAGCATGGGTCCCAACCATCCAATGGGGGATTACAATACCATTCAATGTATCCTCACCAAATTTGACATGAATATCCTTGGACTAGAGCGTGACTATGCAGAATATTTATGCCAAATTTGGTGTGGATACATTGGTGTAGTGGTAAAAACTCAGCAAATGCACATCCCGTTCTAATCCCGATCAACATAGTTTTCAATAAATATTTCATTTTAAAATATCTTCAGTTCTCTAACCCTATTTTTTTCATTGTTGTCACTGCTGTATGGCACCATGCCTCTCAAGCCTAATAAGTAAGCACTGAGCTACTCACTAAGTCTGAGTTGCCGATGAGAGCAAAATAATGAGTAGAGACAAGAGATAAGTTTATTCAAACCATCATTGTTGTGAATTTATAAGTGAATAGCTGGAAAAAGCATTTTTGAGAATTAAACAACGTCTAAAAATTCAGATTATATTAGCCTACTCACAAAACTGTTTTTATAGAAAAAAATGCTGCATATATTTTTTAATGAAACATCTATGGACAGGCCTTTTATTTAAAATAATTGGTATTTTAATTTTATATTCCTATTCTTATATATCGAAGGGTAAAACAAAATTAAAATCGCAAACTTGCCTACCAAAAGCTACTATTAATAAGAATAAATGTGTTTTAAATGCTAATAAAAAAATTATCTCAGAATTTATAAAATTAACAGTTATAAGCCTGGCAAACATTAGGTGGTGAAACCTGTAAACCTGAAGCCTATAATGGAATGGCACATTATGGAAGAAAATTTTGTACCATCGGGATTTTAGATAAAAACTATATATAAAATTTAATAAAACCAAACAATTAAAGTGTTTGAAAAGAAAATACAAAAATATAATGGTAATAATTTTGCCAGAGGATTTGTCTTAATATATCCTTTCACAAACAACAAATCATGATTTATGGGAAGTAATAAAAATGAAAAAAATCTGGGAGGCTAATAAAACATTTCTATCTAAAAATATGAGACTTAATCCGCACTTTGCCCATTTATAATTGTATCCTACAACAGTTATTTTTGTTTTTGATTAATTTTTCTTCCAGATCTTGTTATTAATACTTGTCTAAGTTTATATGTTAAAATATTCTACAATTTAATGATAAACTTCAATGAAGAAACATTTACCAAACATCTTTCAAAATTTTAAAGAGTGCAATTTGGCAAAATTAATAATGTTATGCAAATAAATTCATTTGCAAACAAACTAGATTATTAGAGATTAATGAAATGAAATGAATAAAATTTTTAGAAAGGTTTGTGTAGAAAGAAGTATAGTAAACGTAGATTTTGGTAATAATTTTCAGAAATATTTCAGAAATTGATTACCAGTTCTGTGGGACAATTAGATTATTTCAACAAAATATTTTTTTTTCTTCAAACGTCAGAAAAACATGACTTCTATGACAAATCGTCTCAATTTAGACTGTCATTACTCTGACATATCATCCGAGGGACAGTAAATGTCTTTTACTGCCGCTCACGAGTGACACTAAAAGTATTTGAAGAAAAAATAACAATGTGGAGTAATGTGACAATTTGTGTCTCATCTAACAAGTATATCCTCGATCCGAAAAATATCACTTACTCCATATAAAACAATATACTGTTACTGAAACTTGCACTTTACATAAAGAAAAAAATCTGCATTATATGCTTGCAACATTAGTGGATTTTTATATTAAGTTTCAGCACCAGATGTGCTATATCAAATGTCAATTTTTGATCCAGGACATTCATTTTTTTTACCATGTATTGATTTTTTGACGCCTATTATACGAAATTTAATTCAATGAAAGCACTAAGTTGCATACGCAACTTGTTAGCTGTCACGACTTACAGAAGGTAATAACTTATCACTGTAAAATGTCATTTTCCCACATTTTGTTATAGGCTGTAGTTAAACTGGTTTTGTGGAATGTAAAATAATACCGACTAATCAGTATTTATCAACATCTGCCTTTTAAAAAATGCTTGAGAATATCTTGTTATCTGAACGATCCTTTGAAGTCTAAATCTAAATCTTTATGAGTAAAGCAAACGGGTCCTACTATTTATAGTCCAGCACAAAACACTTTGTAGATAATATATAATGAGAAAATATTTAGGACTAGGAGCTCGAACATATTTCGATATGCCTAGAGTGCAAGCTAAACATACTAACAGTTGAACTACCATCTCCGAGAGATTATTAATTTATCTCTCACTAAATTAAACAAATATACTGCATTCAAACACAAAAGTACTAGTAGAATTTATCAAGTTTAGCTGTTAAGTGAGATCATTGAGAGCTGGGACAGGTCCCAACCGACCTCAAACATAATAAAAATACAAATCACAATTTTTAACATAATGGGAAAAATATATATTGTATTTACAAGTTTTAAATTATATAAAATATTGGAACTTTCTTACATCAGGTGTAAAATTTGATTGTAGAAATGTCTTTCGAACTTTCCCATTTGTAAAATAAAACACCTTGAATCAACTGGGCCCGGAGGTTATTACTCAAGAGTTTAGTGTAGGTAGAGTGCCTATTTTTTTTTAAATAAAAAGTGCACTCATTCGTCAAAATTAAAAAGTTAAGGTAATGCACAGTGGGACCATTAGCTTGGAAAACTGTCCAAAAACTTCAGAAATGTACAAGGTGACCTGTAAATAGGCTGGCATAACTGCATACCTGAGAATTTGTCATGCTAAATACTACTCGAAGTTTCGATTTTGGATAGCATAAATATTCGTATAGGTACACTTAAACTTTCTCATCATTTTGATAATATAACTCAAGCTGTGAAAAATTGGGCTAAGTGTAAGAATAGATAATGTCATCTAAACTTCGCCCTATATTGTAGATATTTATTATCTCAATAAAAATCGTTTATTATTATTATTATTAAAAATATCCTCACTAGAGATTCAAATCCTAGGATTCTGCAAGAAAGCAGTTTGAAAAATTTTGGGATTGAGGTACTTAATAACACCAATCCTGGGATATATAATAGTAATAATAATAATAATAATGTCTTTATTAACCATAATTACATAATATTCATGCATAATACATGACAACATAATAAATGAAATATCTGAAAATTATAATTACAGCTAACTGGCGAAGTTCACTCAAGATAAAGTGCTCTTCCACTTAACCAAACAATAAATTATATATTTAATAATAATATTACCTACTATGTATATTTGTAATGATATAAAAATATATTTCAAAATTAATTGAACTAAAAAATAACGTTTAAACGAAAAATTATTTCTTAACAATGAAATATAGGGATAAAAAACGGCACCTGCGAAAATTGGAATTTATAAATTACAATAGAAAACGTGTGGCTTGCTTGTGTTGTATTTAATTTTGATTGTAATTCCTACCCAATATGTATTTTTTCATTTCCCTCTTGAAACTATTATATTTAAGAATCTTCAGTCTTTGCGGAATAGGGTTATAAAGTTTAGTGATAGTATACGAGAACAATCTTTCGTATAAAGCAGACATGTGCAGTGGTGGCGCTAATAAATGTCTAGTTAGTATTGTATGTACAGTACCTCGGAGTACAACTTTATTAAATAAATACAGGGGGGTTTTATGCTCCAGTAATTTGTGATAGAAGCAACAAGTATGAAATATGCATTGTCATCCATTTCAGTTCAAACACCTTATTAGATACGGATTCATATCTTTTTATCCCGAAAATAAACCTAATACATGAATCTTGCAAGTGCTGAATACGTTTTTCATCATTTTTTGTTATACAAGGATGGTAACTATATCTGCAAAATTAAAATGACTAAGAACTAGTGAGTTACAAAACATTGCTTTTGTTTTTTGTCTAATAAAGTCGAACATCCATATAACAATTTTAAGTTAGAGTATGATTTTCTAATAGAATTAGTCGTATGCTGTGTAAATTTAAGTCAGAATCAATATATAGACCTAAATTACGGGTGACTTTCACACTTTCTAATTTTTTAAAATCTAGTACATTTAAATTTCGTTCACATGCTTCTTGTTGCAGCTTACTTCCGAAAAACACTATTTTCGATTTATCTGTAGACAGTGATCAGCAGAAACCTTATTTAACATATCTAGATCTTCATTTATTTTATTATTTGCATTGTCAGAATTGTCAAAACTGAAAAAAGAAATAAATCTGGGCATCATCTGTGTAATAGTGAGATTGACAATTATGTAAGAACGAAGAAATTTTAGATATGTATATAGTAAATAATAAGGGACCCAGTATAGATCCCTGTAGGACGCTGCTACTAATACATTGTGGTTCAGATAGTATTTTCTATTTTTACATATTGTTTTCTTTGACTCAGATAACTTTTAATCATGGTGACAGCACTATTTGTAAATCCATTATAATGTAGTATAGCTAAAAGTAACTGTTGATTTACCATATCGAACGCTTTCGAGTAATCTATTAATATTAATGCTGTTAACTTGTTACAATCACATGCAGAGAGAATATCATCGGTTACTTTTAATAATGCTGTTGCACAGCCATGATGTGGACGAAATCCAGATTGATTATCTGGTACAATTTTATGCTTGTCAATATGCTTCCTTATTTGTTCATTTAGCACCTTCTCCAAAAGTTTCGACAATACTGGCAATATGCTTATAGGGCGAAAATCTTTAAAATCGCTTGGCTCCTTGTTTTTAGGAAATGGTTTAACATGTGCAATTTTCCATTGAGAGGAGCACATATTTTTTTCAATACAACAGTTAATTAAATGAGTAAGATAAGGAATGATAAAAGGGCAGCAAAGTATCAACATATGTACGTTAATATTATCCGCTCCCATTGCGTTAGATTTTATACTAAGTAGAAGTTTATTAACCGTTTCACTATCTACAATATGGAAATAAAATTTCCCTACATTTGGTTTTATATTATTTGTGTAATGATTTAATGCTTCTCTGTTAGGTGGATTTATAGTACGACCAATATTGACAAAAAACTGATTTAAGGCATTTAAGTCCTGCAAATGCTTTGGAATTTCATGATTATTTTTTCGCCGATATATATTAGGTCATTAAGAATTTTCCAAGTAGATTAAGTATTATTATTATTACAAATTTTATTCCGAATATATATTTTCTTCTCATTTTTTTTAACTCTCCGTTAACAAATTTGTTTAATTCTTTATAGTCATCCCAATCAGTGCTACTCTTTATTTTTCTCAATTTTATTAGAGCTTTACCTCTTAATGCCATAAAATATTTTAAATTTTCCGTTAACCAAGGGGCATATTTTTTATATATTTCTATAACAGCTTTTGTGTTTATGTACTGAATATAATATTCGTGTCATCTGAATAAATAATACTGGCGGCAAATAGCGATACTATTAACCGTAGGTATATTCTTCAACATGCGTTTTTAATGACAATTCTTGCTATACACGAGTAGTTTCTCTTCAGCAGTATCGAAACTAAGGTAGTGTAAAAATACTTCTTTTTCAAATCAAGAAAACCTGGATGGGGGACAGTTTATATAGCTTATGGGTACTGTTTTCACAAAATATTAAGCAATCCCATAAATATATGTTATTTTTTAGGTTTTCGCGGGTGTTAAATGAAGTGTTATTGTACTTCCGGGTGCTCTCTCGCGTCGATGGTCGACTCCTCCAGGAGTCACGGTTGTCTAAACGACGTTTCGGCAGAATCTCATCTGCCATCTTCAGGTTCTCACTGAAAGGTGCCTACTGCTGCTCCTCGTTGCTCAAACTGAACTGACGTTCCCTGCGTTGTGCGGCTCCTTATATATGCTGCAGTCTAGGATGCGCCTGCGTGTTTGGCTACATCTTACCGGTCCCCCACCATCTGTGGTAGGCGTGGCAAGTGCCTGAGCTAACCCGACAAGTGGCCTCGCCGATACGTCACGCTCCACATGACTTTTCACTGGTGGTCGGGCATCCTTGTGTCCAAACAGTGCCGTGGTTCTCCTTGATTGGTCAGCACTCGGCTCTGACTCCTCACGATAGGTCCATTTCGGGCAAGTTGCTGTGTTTCTTCACTATTTCACTCCTCGTGATTGGTTCGTCCATGGTGGATCGGCGTGTGTTTTCGGTTATGTATCTTCCCACAAGAGTGGGTTTCCAAGAACTGGGCAATCTCTGCGTATCATCTCGTTTATTAAGATTTTGTGGTCTTTTTTCGATCTCTATGGCCTCTCTGGTAATCCTTGATCTATAATGCTCGATATTAGCTACTGTTCTGGTGTTGTCGAAGACCACAAAATCAGTTCAATTTCAGCAACGAGGAGCAGCAGTAGGCAGCTTTAAGTGAGAACCTGAAGATAGCAGATGAAATTCTGCTGAAAAGTCGTTTAGACAACCGTGACTCCTGGAGGAATCGACCATCGACGCGGGAGAGCACCCAGAAGTACAATAACGCTTCATTTAACACCCGCGAAAACCAACATATACATATATATTAATACTAGTATCATTGCTAAGAGAAAAAACAAGCTGCTCTTTATTGGAATCTTCAGGTGTCACAGAATTTGTTATGCCAACTTTTTTAATTGATATAATTAATATTTCCATTTGAAAAATAATTTTGTTTCCTAAATCATTTTTTTTTTCTGTAGTTTCCGAGTAGTGAATATCTAATAGGCCAAAAGCTACAAAAGTTTAGACAATTTGTCTGGAAACTTCACTCAGCATTATGGTCCTATTTCCTATGTAAGGAGACAACACTGTGCAGATTCTGGCCCTGAAGTAAACAAGTGTTTACATAAGAGGCTCATTTTGCACAAATCAATATGTTTAGTGTTTAGTCTTCAATTTTAATCATTTCCCGAAGATGTTAACATAGTGACTCATACAAAAACGCCTCACAATTCGCACATGTTGGGGTATCACCTTACACAGGAAAGAGGATTATACAAGTTGAAGGAAGTTTCACACAATTTTTCAAAACTACTATGGTTTGGTCTATAAGTTATAATGACAATTAAAATACATTAAATAATACTATTAAAATGAACTTTTTTTGAAGAAAAATCGACCTTTTTCCCTCTATAAAAAAGACAAACTCGTCAAAAATTTTTGTACAATTAAATTGACCATACAGGGTTATTAATTCCACTACAAATTTGGTTGAAATTGGATAACTGATAACTATATGCAATAGACTCTAGTAATGACTAGAATATCCAGCAATTCTTCCAAAACAGCCAACTGAACAGATATTTTTATTTTCTCAAATTTATAATTGGAAAAAATATATTATATATTTTTTTATTGCTTTGGGGAAATATATTATTCAAACAAGGTACTCTTACAATTGCATTAAAGTGATTTCATTAGTAGGACATAAATTGTCGATTCTATAAAAAAATACCCGTGACGGAGGCCTATCAACAATGCCTTGAGATGAGCTACCCTCAACCAGTAATTCTTTACCGATGTGTTCTTTTTTTACTTGCATAATATTTAATAAACAAGGGACCGACTGATTTACATCCCTTCGAATGATGGTATATCCGTTAAGCAATCCTCGCTTAAATTGCATAGCTTCTATATATACACTGATATACAAATCGCTAAAAGGTGTGTGGGTGGGTACTGTATTCTTTGGTAGTCACCTTTTCAATAAATAAAATAATCTGGAAACACTGCTTCAAAGATAGATCAAGTTGTCTCTAGAACTGTTTTAGAAATGTAGTGAAGACGAGAGACCATGCATGTTTCTCTCCAAAAATCAAATAAATTTCATAAGCAATTACTATCGGTTGGGAATTGTAAATTTGCCTGGTAGTTTCTATGATCAAACATTTGTGCTTTCTATATACGTAGCTCTGGAGGCGAGTATAGGTGCGTCTTTACTATGTACATACTTCGATATGCAATGTAAAGCAACATCAGGCGCGATTAGTAGTTGGATGGGTGACCGTTCCAAAGAAGACCACGTTTTCGCCTTACACATCTTCCAGAGGCTTGTATATCGGTGTATGCGCGGAAGCTATACAACGAGGGTTGTATAGGGGATATACCATCCTTCGGAGGGGATGTAAAGCCATCGGTCCCTTGTCTATTAAATGTTAGGCAAGTAAAAAATTCCGTCTTCCTAAGGGAAGAGTTTCGGCAAAATTCCTGGTTGGGGGTAGCTTGTCTACAGACTTCGGTGTTAAGCCTCAGTAGCGGAAATAGGCTGACGTTAAATAAATGTATAAAAAAAATATAAATATATATGTAGCTATATTTTATAAGAAAGCAAAAGTGCCCTGTAAAATTGTGGAACAAAATTTAAATTAGTGATGAAGACATTAATGAAGATTTATTTTATGTCACAGATTTATCTGATGAATATGTTATGCGCATTTGCTGAAAAAGCTATTTTGAAACACATCGAAATATTTGTTTATTTGAAATGTTTTAAACCGTCTTCCAGGTTACTTGAATGACTCTCTTAAGTCTAGGAAGTCTAGATTTCTGTGAGTAAAGGAGATGGGGTCCTACAGTTTATACTGGAATTTGAACCATTTCTATGGGGTAATTTATAATTCAAAATGACTTCTCAGTATGTGGGGCTTGAATCCACTTTGCTAGGTATCCTGAGACAGAAAGCTAGCCGTGCTAACCACTGAGCTACCATCCCCTTTAGCATTATGACATAAAAATAAACTAATTTACTTTATTATTATTTCATGCCGTATGTAAATTAAAAGATGCTGGTTATTCAGTCACTAAATTTGTTTATGCCACAAGTAAAGGACTTCAAAAAAAAAAAAAAGCATCAACAGCTTCAAATTCTAACTCATGGCTTGAATCATTAAACAGATTATATGTCGACCTCTTGTTCAAATACTCACAAGAATCTATGACACTGGAAGCAGTCAACTTGTTAAATAACTCGAAATTGTATCGTTGAATTATAAATTTGATATGCGATAGAATGCTATATTTCAATGCTGAGACATCCGTGTACTGATAGATGTCAATGTTCTTTAAAAGTGTTATGTCATGTGGAATCTATGGAGGATTTTTTTTTTGTATTTCGAAATGTAATAGAACACTAGTAGTCTTATTATACAAAGTCGACATACGTCTTTTACCCCATCTATTTATTCATAATAAAAATGCTACTTAATATATTTGTATCATTATTCTGAAACATTTCTCAAGCTATTAAGGAAAATAACATACAAACATCACATTCATGGCTGAAAATTTAACAAATAATCTTTCAATTGATTTGGTAGATTTAACTTATTTATATAAAGCCCTGGTCGTCGATCCAGGCAATTATGAATTTTTACTCGGCAGATCTGTTTCAGACTTCTGGGTCTTTTATATAAATCTCTAATGATAAACGTTAAAGGCTCAGTCATTTTACCGGGGACTAAACTTAACTGTTGAGTATGCAATATTTTCAAGCATTCGAAAAGAGGCTTGTGTTGCATTACATGATAAAACAGCATTATAATTTTCGCAAAACTCATATTGGGATCCGTTATTAAATTTTCTTTCCTAGAGATTAACATAATATAGTAATATAATATATAATTCCTTGTTTTCCATATGCTCTGCGAGTGTAGCGGATGGTTCTTTATTGCTTCTGACATATTTAAACTTAGGTCCGGATTAGCTCCATACTGTATCAAAGTAAGCGTAAGATCATAAACGTAATGAATATCTTTGCAGTCCCGCACATTTTGGATCATATCCATGCACGATTGTAAAATATGCTGAGTACGTTTACTGACCCGAACATTCGGGTCTAAACCATGCATCAATAGAAGTATAAGCAAATTCTTGATGAACTCAAAGTTCAATTCTTTCTGTACATCACAGTTTAAAGTTATGTTCTCCGATACGGTGAAAACTAACACATGCAGTGGGGTTAGATTGGCCCTGTAGCTACAGTTTGGATTCGCCCCTTTCTCTAATAGAATTCTTATACAGTTTAAGTAACAGACCTGGAAAAAGAGATATTCATATAAAAGTACTAATTCATATTCTTTCCTATTATTTGGGTTTTCTACCACATAATAATACATGTGGCAGAAAACCCAAATAATAGGAAAGAATATTCGTAGAATGCCACAAATAACTTTCAGACAATACTAATTCATATTTAATATAAAATGAGGAAACGACTATGTAAATTTTTTAGTGGGTATTAGTAGAAACAATGCTCTCTTACATATTTTATACAAAATTTCAAATAAAAATTTTAAATCTAAAAGAAGTTAGGTATCTTGTTGGAAAATGGTGTACACACATATACATTACACATACATTTTTACTTCCATGTTTGATTTTCTGTATAACCATTTCTGTACGATGATTATTAGGAATATTTGTGAGATATTTAATAGTCGTAAACAATAAATATCTCTCAACCCTGTCCTGCTTTCTACAATAGCGAACATGTGGTACAAAATATGTGCTTTAACACTTGATTTACCTTGGATTGGTACTCATCGCGGCTACTATTATCTTAACATTAGAGATGCATTAATAGTATATTATTTAGTGCGTGTATAATGATGGCTATTATTTTTGAGGAAGATATTAATGATAAATCATCTGAGGGATTAATAGCCATTAGACATGAGTAGAATACTATTTACTTTATCTACAACTAAAATATGTGTTTAGAAAATAAATTTGGGGAATGCATTTTCATTTTCCTCTTCAAATTTTTTTTTTCTGATAATTTATCTAGTGAAGCAACTAGGTTTTCACCGATTTACAATATTAAAAATACATTCGCTTTAATTCAACAACTAATATATATAGTGAATGTTGTTTTATTGGTTGTCTATTTGTTATTTTAATGGAAAATAAATGAGTCTTTTTCAAAACATGTTTCGTTTAATGGATTTTGTCTAATTTTGTTCAATTTGCTTATAACTATTGATCTTGTAAAAGCAGACATAATTGGACAAAACCATCAAGTTTTGTCTACTTTGACAAATTCAATCAACTCACATATGTTATGTTCTTACCTTCATACTATGTGTAAAATGATGCAATGGATCTTTGTTGATGAGGGGAACTAAGCAGACCATTAAAGGCACAGAACCATCTCTTCCCACCATATTGGGATCGCCATCTGTTAACAGCATTTGAAGCAATTCATAACAGACATCCCAGTCTCTTATATGCCTTAAGACGCAGGCTACTGCTGAATTCCCAGTATGATTTATCGATGTCTTAGCACCTGACTGAATTAAATACCGAACCAAATGTAATATATCCCACTTATTCCACTTATCATACCCATACTGTGCTTCTTCTAGAGCATATCTAACTATAAGCGCATGCAGTGGTGTATTTCCCAAACTATCTGGGGTATTTATCAACTCCTTGCAACCATGATCTAATAAGAGTCTAATGGTTGATATTGTGTCTTCTGCAGTCTTATGTGCAACAAGGAGGACCACATGTAATAAAGTCATTTGTTGGGTGCAAGTTCTAACAGTTGTATCAGCACCTGCATTTATTAATAATTCTAAGAATTTGCTATCGTGTAGTACTGCGTAATGTATAGGATAATACTCGTCCTTTAGAATATGTATTTCATCAGACCTTTCTGTTACCAGGAACTGAGTGCATCGCCAGGCACCCCTTTCACAGGCTGCATGGAGCAAAGGCTTTCTCGAACGAAATATGCCGTTCTAGACATTAAACAAAATTATAACTAATATAACAAACTGTTAAGCTTATAAAATAAAAAAATATTAACAAAAAATTGTTTTATTGACAAAGGAAATATTACAGGGTCAAGGAAGTGTTTAAATGAGATAAGTACTTAATGCATATAAAAAGATATATAAAGAAAAATTATAATAATAATAATGAAATTTTACATGATTTAAGTTAATGGGCCACTTTGAGAAGATTTTGAAAAAGATCTTAAAAGCAACTACATAAAAAAAGTTATAAAAACAAAAATAATATTTCAACATGAACATATGTTTTAAAACAACAAAAAAGATGTATACAGAAGTTTTCGAGTTTTCTCATTTAGTACAAAAAAAATCTAAAAAACTTGACTACACTAATATTTTGAAATGTTTTGTTTGATTAATGGATAGTCCCAGAAATTCAATTTTTTCCATAAGCATTTTTGGACAATGCTGGTTATACATGTTTATCGAGAGATATTCTATGTATAGTTCAAATCATGAATGTTGTCATTCACGTCATCATCTTTTAATTTCCTAATCAAATCAACTCATGGTCACAAACAATGGCACATATCGGCATATCAACGTTTGCAAAAGAAAAGTGTTTTGTAATGAAAATATATGCACAATAATAACATGCATACAATAATAAATAATAATAAATAAACACCACAGAAATTAGACAACCCCCAATTCCAGAAGCCAGGGGCTTGTGCGGAAGGGGGTTACACATTGAAAAAACGCGGACATACAACCATTTCCTCCGACAGTGCCAGTGCCGGAGCCAGGATTCGAACCCGGTGGTGCGATGACCGTGTGATTAACCGCGATTGCCACCTCGGTGCCTTAACCCACTCGGCTATCGACCAGACAATCTGAAATGAATGAAATCTAACATCCACTGCTACATTTAATTTTGCAATTCACCTCATGCTGCTTACAAGAATAAAAGCTTTACATTTTCCTGATTGAAAATGATCAACTCATTTGCATTCAATCTTTTGCCAGGAATTTGGGGTTAGTTTCTTCGCAAACAGTAAAACTAAGGTACTCACAAGCTATGTACCTAATTACAGGAAACTTATAACGTCTCAGTAAGAAACACTAAAACTAAACTAAAAAACATGAAGAGTAGAAAAACCTTCAAGGATCTCGCACAAAATTTATGGATTTTGGGTCCCGATTAAATTGTCTGTACTTGTGATATGTTATACTACATGATGGCCTGGTCAAAAGTTCCCATAGGCACAAAGCCTAAAAATTAACAGTTTTCGAGATATCAAGGTCGCAAGGACTGAAAATAGACCGTTTTCCGAATATCAAGGAATGATATTAACTTGAAAAGTGAGATCTTTCGCTAAAAACGTATTACTTACAGTGAATAAAAACGAAAATGAAGAAATCAAGTTCAAAAAGTGCAAGCGAAAAGCCAAATGCTAATTTAAATGATGTTGAGGAATTACAAAGAATGTCCGGTTCATATAAAATATGTGATACGGCAATAAGCCGTACGAAACAGTCAATTTCATGCTCCCGTTTCTGTGCTTCGACTTTTCACGCTTCCTGCATTGGATTCCCCATTGAAACCCTTAAACACATGAAAACGGTAGGTCTCTTTTGGTATTGTGTAAGTTGTATGGACCTAAGGAATGACTATGGAAAGTATATCAACAACATGGTGGAAAACAAATGATATGATTAAGAATGTAGATAATTTATTTATTCAAGCAAAAACTGAGATAATGAAAGCCGTACAGGATCGGCTAAATATGATATCGACGCCCATAATTAATACTAAACAGCCTGTTCTCTATTCTCAAGCTGTTTCATCTAAAAACTCTGTAGTCATTAAACCAAAGGACACCAGTCAATCAAATACGCAAACCAAATCCGACATTGCCAGTAAAATTAACCTTATAGAGACTAATTTAAAAAATGTGCGTAATGGTGGCATTCTGATAGGTTGTAATAATGCTGAAAGTGTAAGTAAATTAAAAGAAATGGCTGATCAAAACTTACTTGAAAAGTACGAAATAAAACAAGTTAAAAGAGTCAATCCTCGACTGAAAATTATTGGCATGTCTGATAAACACTCGGAGGAACAACTGCTGAAGTTTATAAAATGTCAGAACAATGTGCTAAATGAATCAAGTGAGTGCAAAGTGGCGAAAATATGGCCAACTAAAAAACGTAGTGATACTTTTCAGGCCATCCTAGAACTAGATAGTGAGGCACACTGCATGGTAATGAACACCGGCAATTTATTTGTAAATTTTGTTAACTGTATCGTGTATGACGACCGCTAGATGGTGCCTGCTGGCTGTTTTACATGTCGCTATTGTGAAAATACCGGGATGTACTATAGTCAAAGGATTCTCATGTCGGTCGTCGCATACCTACCTTGCACTGACGAGAGCCAACAGCTCGAAACTGCAGTCTGCAAGTGGTGTGTAACGACTGGCAAGGGAGCTCCTTTAAGTAGGATCAGTCTTTCGGCTGGTGTTTGTTGCAATCGAAGCATTAGCGTTTTGATGGTAATATGCAATTATTACACTTAATGCGCCAGATTTGTAACTTTGGTTGCAGTCTGGTTACTTTCCTTATAGTAAAATAAGGATTTATAGAGGAGTTTGCGACTAAAAATATTATGTTTAACTGTATTTTAGACTTAGTCCTTAGTAATCATAAAATAGAGGTAAATAATTTTACTGACCACTTACTACCTGAGGACGATCATCACGCTCCTCTGGATATCTATTTACAAGTACAACAAAAACAAAATAAAAATTCTGTCAATTCTTCTCCCATGTATAATTTTAGAAACCTAATTTTTCATAAGCTCGACGAGGACTTAACTAATATTGATTTTGCTAGTATTGATCAATGTAAAGATGTGAATGAGGCATGTTGATATATTGTATTCTATCCTGGACTCTGTTTTCATTGATAGCGTCCCAAAAGCTTTAGCTAAAACTAATAAATACCCAACTTGGTTTAATGGTAATATCAATCGCAATATAAAAACAAAATCAAAACACTGACGCAACTTTAAAAAAAAAAATGGTAACTCATATGAATTGAACCAATTTAAAATTCTAAGAGCAAACATAAAAATATTGTGCAATTTTAGTAAATTATTTGAAAACGTAATATACGATATTCTCTTCAATCACGTCAAATCTCAAATTTGCCTTAATCAACACGGATTCATGCGAAATCGCTCTACCACCAGCAATTTGGTGTGCATTACTCAGTTCATAGCTGAACATTTGGATGCTGGAGGCCAAGTAGATCTCATTTGTACAGATTTTTCTAAAGCCTTCGACAGACTGGACCACAGAATTTTGCTGAACAAATTATCCGAATTTGGACTAACTGAGGACTTCCTAAACTTTTTTGAATCCTACTTGGTAAATAGACGACTAAATTTACAATACCGTGGATCTTGGTCTATGGATATCTCAGTGACATCAGGTGTTCCTTAAGGTTCTGTGCTTGGACCTTTGTTCTTTAACATTTTTATAAATGATATCGTCATTGGTTTACACTGCAAAACATTACTTTATGCCGATGACTTAAAATTTTTACATCTATCATTAGTGCAGAAGACTGTGTTGATTTGCAAAACGATCTTGTGCAACTATGGTCTTGGTGTAGCGTAAACAATTTACAGTTAAATATCTCAAAGTGTAGCTTTATAGAATAGAAAAACATTTATTGTATTATATATATAGATACACATATACAACACAAAATGTGATGTTCGTGTAAACGTTCTTCCACGCCACCCCCCCCAAAAAAAAAAAAAAACAAATAAGCTTACAATAAACATTAATAAAGAGCTTATACTATCCTAACAAACATTTAAAAACGAAAAACATATAGAGAGAATCGATTCAACCCGAAACAGCTGTGAACAGGAAAGCGAATGACACCCGCACAGACCCCCCCACACGGCATGGAGAAATTGATGCGTGGCAACACTCATCAACTCCCCACATCACACAAGAAGTCCACACGGGCATACACTCGTGCACAAAATCCAATAAAATTTATCTATACAATTAATGATGAAGAACTGATGAGCTGTAGTCATTTCAAAGATCTAGGAGTTATATTCGATCCAAAGCTATCTTTTATTAGCCATATCAATCAAATCACCGCTAATTCCTTCAAAAACTTAGGCTACATTATCCGTAATTGTAAAGAATTTAACGAAAATACACTGACACTTCTCTTTAATTCATTTGTGAGGTCTTGACTTGAATATGCTTCAATAATCTGGAGTCCTGGTTATGAAAATCATAAATATAGCATTGAAAAACCTCAGAGGCGTTTTCTTAAATACCTCTGGTTCAAAAGTTCTGGGAATTATCCAGAGAGAGGTTTTCCACATTGTGACTTACATAGATTCAACACGGGTGATCTTCAACTACGTCTGGCGTGTCACTCTCTTGTATTCCTTTTTAAGATTTTAAATGGCACTGTTGACTGCCCTGAAATTCTTAGTTGCATTAGATTTCATGTTCCCAATTTGCAGACTAGCTCGCATTCGTCTCTATTCTATTTGCCTGTGCCAAGAACAAATTTGCTATTATTTTCTGCCCTGCACTGTATGTGTTCCAACTATGATTCTTTATATAATAATATAGATATTTTTAATACTAGTATATCCAAAATGCGAAATGTTGTTCTCAATTCTGCACAACAACTGTAGCTTCTAAAATATTAGATTACAACTTTTAGGACTATACTAATCATAGATTTATGTTGTAAATTTTTATTATCATTTAATTGTTTACCTTTAGTTAAGTTATTTAGTTCTAGTTATTATTTAGTTTTCTTTTTATGTTTGTAAAATTCCTGTCCTATAATTGGATTTCTGTCTGGGCAGTCGTAACCAAAATAAAAATAAAACGCTTAATTAAGTTGTAGATAATTAGATGGGGGCATTCGAAAGTGACCTTCAAAGTCATTTTAAGGTTAAACTGATTTTCATAATAGCTTTGCACATTTTTTTATAACGGAAGTGAAAAGCTAAAATCGTACGGTGTCTTCACTTAAGTTTCATATCAACTGATCCCTAAGTTATTATTGCATTTAAATGCAGAGTTTTCAAGCCTTTCACTTCCGTTATAAAAAAATGTGCAATCCTATTATGAAAATCAGTTTTGACGTTAAAATGACCTTGAAGGTCACTTTCGAACACCGAACACCCCAAATAATTACCTACAACTTAATTATTCAGAGTTTTTAGTGATAGGTCTTACTTTTCAAGTTAATATGATTCCTTGATATTTGGAAAACGGTCTATTTTCAGTCCTTACAACCTTGATATCTCGAAAACTGTTCATTTTTAGACTTTGTACCTATGGGAACCTTTGACCAGGACGTCATGAAGTATAACATATCACAAGTGCAGACAATTTGGCCAGGATCTTTGATATATGCATCCACTGCATGCTACTGAATTGACGGAGAACTGATAGAAGGAGGAACATTGGTTACCGCTACAACTAGTAGTTGTATTATTAATTTGCAAAAAGCATCGTTGTGCTTGGAACTTCTATCGAAGCCCTAGCAGATGTGACTTTCTGTTATTTATATTTTGTATCCACAAAGATAGACACATCTCATGTCTTTGATAAGTACATAAATTGATGACGTCAATGGCAACATTCATGATTTTAACTATAACTTCCATATATCATTCAAGATTTCATTTTATAAGGGAAAAATGCGGGGGTTATGTAAATATGCAAAATTATTCCAGCTGTAAAATAATTTAAACGATTCAATAATACTGTATGCACTAGCAGTGGGTTGGCATCATCTACATATGCCCAAAATAAGGTGCTGATCTCTTTCTAAGCACCTCTTCTCATAGCATTTTAAACATTTAATTCGATGTGACAGTTTCCGTGTCATCAACAATCAACATGTTAAGTAAAATCTGAATTCGTTCGAAAGTATGACTGCTGCAGTCGTCAAGCTTGTATGATTTTTTCACAGCCTGAGACAAGTTTGAGACCTCAAACGCTCCAAATTGTGATTCAAGTTGAACTGGTTTCTATCTTCTTCACAAAGAGTGATTTTCTTGCATTAAGGTGATCCATTGTAGTGGAAAAAACAAACTAGGGAAAACTTGAAAAACTTAATGAACAACCTGAGAAAATGCAGTGGATTTATTTGAGCAGATTTACAATGTTGAAATTTTTTTTCTATTTGTTGAAGAAACAAATACGTTATTTTTGACAAAAATATTGAAAAATTTGAATATCTTGATAAACATGTCGAATATAAGGTTTGTCCAAAAATTTTATGATTTTCTTTTGCAATTATGTATTAACTTTGTAGCAAAGTCTATATAGTTCAAATCATGAATGTTATCCACGTCATCATTTTTTAATATTAGAATCAAATCATCTCAAGGTAACACAGAAGGGCAAGTTATGCAAAATAAAAGGATTTTGTAATGAAAATACAACGAATTTTAACATCTGCTGCCGCCATTTTGAAGTTAGTTTCTTTACAAACACTACAAACAGTAAAGTTAAGGCACTCCCAAACTATTTACCTAATTACAGGAGACTTAAAATATGACAGTAAGAAACACTAAAAACTTATAAAAAACCAAAAAGAAATAGGTAGTCAATAAATTTGATAAACGCATGTACTGCACGCTACTGAATTGACAGAGAACTAACAGAATCCTGAACATTGGTTGCAGCTGCAACCAGCAGTTGTATTATTCATTTGTAAAGCACATCGTTACACTTTGAACTTGTCGTAGCCTTAGCAGACATGACTTTCTATTATTTACAATGTATACGTTTTGTATTTACAAAGGTAGAAAAATATGTCGTTGATAAGTATATAAATTGATGACGTGAACGACAACATTCGTAATTTCAACCATATGTAAGTATACTTTTGACAGCGACAGCTGGTGAAATTTAGATTAACTACATTTTAAAGTATAATAACCCGACTAAGTGAAGAAATTATGTCGTATAAAACTGCAATTAATTGCAAATAAACCAAATGGACTGCAATCTAAGTTTCTTCTTATTCTTATTTGTATACTTTCAAAGCATTCTTTTTCGGAATCAGAGAAACATTTATAGAGATTTGAAATTCTATTAGGAAGTTTCAATTTTATAATGTTATGAGACTTTGATATTTTATTTGAATCAATGATTTTTAAAATTCAAAAAGTTACAGAAAATCTATCTTCTTAATTTGAAGATCAATTTTACTGACAATTCTGAAAATACATGTTTTGCACGTACTTGCAAAAACATGGAACAGCAGTTCGATTTTGAAGGTTGTATCCCTTTTCAATCACATTTTTTCCGCAAAACTTCATTTAGTCTTGGTAGTCATGTATTAAAATATAACTTCGGTCCCATGCTTCAATAGTGTTATATGGGCAACTTAACCTTTACTAGTTACCATTGCCTTATGATTTAAATAAACGGATTTCTAAGAGGTACATCAGATGCATTCAGCCAACAAAACTGTTGAATAAAACTTGAGTAAATAATTACACACACTATTGACTTAACTGTTCAACTGTCGAGTGGAAACAATAGTTCTTTCTTTGAAATATATTTGAAGGGTGCTGATGAAGCAGCAGATTTGATTAGTGTGAAATGGATCTCGACCAAAACATTAAATAAAATATTTGTATATATTGATCTATATTTGATATATAGTGCAGGCAAAACAAGTTTCAACCTTGAAAAAGTTAGTACCAGCCAAGAATTTGGATGATGAAATATATGGAGATAACATAATAGGAATTAAAATTTCTTTGACATTTGTTAATTATTCATAAACATAAAAACTTACTTAACTTGAATTTTACAATTGGGTGATGTCAATGGTTAGAGGTATTTTTATTATCGTTAGATTGCTACCCTGTCGAAGGAAGGGAGAAGAAAAGGCAATCATTTGGTAATGTGTGATGTTGGCCTAGGCTAGTATGATGGTATTAAATAAATAGATCATTCTACTTTACTGAAGTTTTGTGTAAAATTAAACTGTTTTTTAATAATGGAGCCTAATTTTGTTAAGAGCTAGTAGTGGCAATTTGCCTGAGGGGAATTAATCATGAATATATACCGGTTTAGCGACTCAATGCCTATGCTTTAGAATAGAATAGTTTATTGGTGTCAAATACACAAAGTGTTTACACATGTCAAAAATGATGGGAAAAACACAGTTTAAAATAATATAGTTAAAAAAACACAGACATATTAGGTCATAAAATAGGTATACTTATTCTCTAAATCAATAATATGGATAAGACATAAAATTGTATAAGACAAAATCATTAGAATAATACAGTCGACAAAATAAAAAATGAGATACATGAATATTTTAGTGCTGCTTAGTAACTACCCATGGATTTGTAAAAATAAATTAATATATTCCTGAAAGTCCACAAATAAACATACACAGTTTTATTATTCTTTATAAGTAATGATCGTTAAATTTTAGTCAGATCGCTCGTTAAGAATTCATTCATACTATAAAAGACATTTGTAATAAGATAGTTTTTTATTCTATTTTTGAAACTGGAGTCATATAAGAGTTTTACATTAGAAGGCAGTGCGTTGTACAGCTGGATGCCATAGTATTGTTATGTGCTGCCCTCTAACAAGGAAAGATGTGATTAAGTTCATGTTCAAAGTTTTCCTCAGAAGCTTAGTTACTTCCCTGACTAGTAGGGTGGCGCCGTCTATGAACCAATTGACGAACAATCATCTATTACATGGTAGAAAACTATGGAGAATTCTAGAAAAGAGTTCTAGAAGGATTCCAAGTGGGTATATAAAGAGGTGAAGCCAGCAGATGGAAGAACAGTACAGTACAGTTTAGTGAAGGATAAACAGTTCAGTTTAGTATCCAGTACAGTTCTGGGTAATCTGTGGTTCTGGTTATAGAGACAGTTTGTAGAAGAAGAGTTCAGTTGAGTGAAGTAGGCAATACAGAGTTTTTAGGTTAGATAAAGTTGTCAAGTTTAGGACGAAAAGTACATAGTGTTTTAAAAGTAGTGAATTCATATTAGATTAAGTTATTATTAGTTGTGTGATTTTTAAGTATTTACTAGTGTAATTTTAGTGATTAAATAAATCAGTGGTTTGTGAAAATTCTTGTTGCAAGTTATTCGAATCCACGGAGTGTTTACTGAAAATTGTGTAAGCACGTAACAATTGGTGTCAGAAGCGGAATTGCAAAAGAATTTCTGAAGAATTTGACGAAGTTCCATAGTGTTCTATTTGGAAACCACTGGAGATAGTGAAGTGAGTTGAACTGGGAAGTAATAAACATTAGACAAGACTAATTTGTGTTAGTGTGACTTGTACCTGGCATAGACTGTAAATAAGGCTTGTTAGTGTTGTTTGTTAGTTTTTGGAATGGAAACAAGAAGCATGGCTGCTGAAAAACAAATGCAAGACATGTTCGCCGCATTTAGAAAAATGATGCTAGAGGAAAAAGAGGAACAAGAGAAACGACGCCAAGAAGAAAAGGAAGAGCAAGAGAAACGACGCCAAGAAGAGAAAGAAGAGCAAGAGAAACGACGCCAAGAAGAGAAAGAAGAACAAGAGAGACGTCAAGAAGAAAAAGAAAGACGACGTCAGAGAGAGAAAGAAGAACAAAAGAGACGTGAAGAAGAAAAAGAAAGAAGGCGTCAAGAAGAAAGGGAAGAACAAGAAAGAAAACGGCAAGAAGAAAGGGAAGAACAAGAAAGAAAACGACAAGAAGAAAGGGAAGAACAAGAAAGAAAACGACAAGAAGAAAAGGAAGAATTGAGAAAAATTATACAGGTGCAACAAGATGCTATCTTGTCAGCCACTAATGAGGTCAAGGAAAAAGTAGATAAAGTTGAACAAAAAGTGACTGGTGTCGAAGGAAAAGTGACCGCAGTCGAAGAAGAAGTAGGTGATGTCAAAGGAAAAGTAAATAAGGTCGAAGGGGAAGTTAGTGGAGTTAAAGGGAAAGTTACTGATATGGAAGAAAAATTTCGTGCAGTTGAAGGAGAGGTAGAACGACTTAAGCGACTGTTAAGAGAACAAGGGGGCCAGCTGGTATTATCATCGTCAGGTCCTCGATTACAACCGCCTTCCTTTGATGGTCAAACTTCTTGGTCAACTTACAAGAGACAATTTGAGGCAGCGGCATGCGCAAACAATTGGAGTAATGAAGACAAAGCTATGGCATTGGTGCTAGCATTAAGAGGTCAAGCCTCAGAGTTGCTTCAGACTATCCCAGTGACGCAGCAAAGGGATTTTAAAGTTTTGGAGGCTGCGTTAGATCTAAGATATGGCGACCAACACCTCGCCCAAGTATACCGGACTCAGCTCAAATCACGCACACAAAAGGCTGGGGAAAGTTTACAAGATTTTGAAGCAGCTGTTGAGCGACTGACATACCTAGCTTACCCGGATGCGCCCAAAGAATTCCAGGAACAATTAACGGTTGGTACTTTCATTGATGGTATAAGAGACGAGGAGATCAGGCGAGTCCTTAGATTATCTCGAGATAAGACTGGTAGTGAAGCCTTGATCCATGCCCTCGAGGTTGAAGCCGCTTACAAAGAGACTGCACGTCCGAGAGTACGAACCATGAAGGTAGAGGAAGAGGACCGTTTAGAAAAATCAAATATGGAATCTTTGATGGCTGACATGCACAAAATGATAAGCCAGTTGATGACAAAACCAGATGCTCCAAGGAAGCAGGAAAGAGAACAGAGCGATGGACAGCCAAGGAAGGTGATTCGGTGTTATCAGTGCAGCAAACCAGGACATATGATGCGGCAGTGTCGAGAACGGAATCCTGGGGAAGTAAACACTGCAAAGAAAGAGGAAGTTCGCTCTGATAAGATGAGATTGATTGTTATGTTAACAGACATACAGAAAATGGTCACACAATTACTAAACGAATTAAGTTCGCGACCGGAGCTGAAACAGGAACCGCAACCGCCGAAACAGGAGCCGAAGCAGCAGCGAAGTGCTGGAGGTCCGACAAAAGTAATCCACTGTTATAATTGCGGCAAATTGGGGCATGTCAAGAGGTATTGTCGCCAGAGGAGCCCTAAGGAAGTGAATGCCGAGAATGTAAAAACGCAGCAGGATATAGCAGAAGTGAAGGCAGTTAAGATAGAGGTTCCGAAGGACTGGTCAAAGAAAGTTTTAAGAGAGGAACAACTGAACGACGATGAAATTGGACCAATGTTGAAGGCGAAAGAAAAAGGAATCCGCCCGGAATGGAAGGACGTTTCCAGTAAAAGTGTTGGACTGAAGGCTTTATGGGCGCAATGGGATTCACTTAGGGTTATAGATGGCCTATTACGGAGAGCATGGGAGAGCCCGGATGGGAAAGAAGTTACCATGCGGTTGCTGATACCCAGGTGCCGAGTACCAAAAGTACTTCGGGAAGTGCACGAGGGAATATCCAGAGAGCACTTTAGCAGAAATAAGACTTTGGCTAGAGTACGGGAGCGATTTTACTGGGTAAATAGCTGTCAGGATGTAGAGGCTTGGTGTCGCAGTTGCAAGGTTTGTGCGAATGTGGCTGCCAAGAGGTCGCCTACAGGGAGTGGTGATCGAATGAAGGCTAGATATGACCGCAATGCCAGTTCAGCAGGATTCAAGGTGGGGGACTCGGTTTGGCTGTATAACCCACAGCGGAGTGAAGAAGGATTCTCGAAGCTTCACCCACCCTGGGAAGGACCGTATTCAGTCATCACTCGGATCAATGACGTTGTTTACCGAATTCAACGTAGTAAGAAGTCCAAGATGAAGATCGTGCACTTGGATAGGTTGGCGAAGTATGAAGTATGTTGGGGAATCTGAATTGCCTGACCGGGACGTTCAGGCTTAAGGAGGGGGCAGTGTTATGTGCTGCCCTCTAACAAGGAAAGATGTGATTAAGTTCATGTTCAAAGTTTTCCTCAGAAGCTTAGTTACTTCCCTGACTAGTAGGGTGGCGCCGTCTATGAACCAATTGACGAACAATCATCTATTACATGGTAGAAAACTATGGAGAATTCTAGAAAAGAGTTCTAGAAGGATTCCAAGTGGGTATATAAAGAGGTGAAGCCAGCAGATGGAAGAACAGTACAGTACAGTTTAGTGAAGGATAAACAGTTCAGTTTAGTATCCAGTACAGTTCTGGGTAATCTGTGGTTCTGGTTATAGAGACAGTTTGTAGAAGAAGAGTTCAGTTGAGTGAAGTAGGCAATACAGAGTTTTTAGGTTAGATAAAGTTGTCAAGTTTAGGACGAAAAGTACATAGTGTTTTAAAAGTAGTGAATTCATATTAGATTAAGTTATTATTAGTTGTGTGATTTTTAAGTATTTACTAGTGTAATTTTAATGATTAAATAAATCAGTGGTTTGTGAAAATTCTTGTTGCAAGTTATTCGAATCCACGGAGTGTTTACTGAAAATTGTGTAAGCACGTAACAGTATCCAGTGAATATTATGTTTGTTCCTTATATTGTAGGAATGTACTTCATTGTGAAATGAATATTTGTCTAAGTTGTTCTTAATGTAAAGGAGACATTGTAAAATGTAAGTATAAGGTACGGTAAGTATGTTTAACATTTTGAACTGTTCTCGACAGTCATCTCTAAAATTAAGTCCAGTTATAATACGTATGGCCTTTCTCTGTACAGCGAACGCGATGTCGCGTGGCCCCATACAAATATAGCATATGATATTACAGAGTGTATCAAACCATGGTATGTGACAACCAATGCATTTTGGGAGATCTTGCCTACTATGTTTCTGAGTAAATAAATATTTTTGGAAATTTTTTTGCAGACATATGAAGTGTGCTCATCCCATAATAATTTTGGATCTAAATGAACACCAAGAAATTTAGTGGATATAGGGTTCCATACTTCCTCTATATTTCGAAGACTAAAAATCATTAACTCTGTTTTGAGGTGTTTAGATTTAGCCGGTTTACAAGAAACCAGTTTTGAATTTTTGACTGTGTGTCAAAGACATCATTTAATAGTTCCTCAAGGTTATCATTAACATCAGTTAGGTTGGTATCATCAGCAAAAAGAATAGTCTGTATTCCGTCTACTGAATTTGGAAGATCATTTATATATATATATATATATATATATATATATATATATATAAGAAATAGAATTGGCCCTAATATGGATCCTGGAGGGACACCATGTTGCACTGTTAGAAGATTGGATTTCGTTCTATTGTAATTTACGTACTGTTGGCAACCGGTCAGGTATGATTTTAATAGATATATGCTTTCTGCAGTGAAACCATAGTATTTCAGCTTATTAAGTAGTATGTCATGTGACACACAGTCAAAAGCCTTCGTGAGGTCTAGGAATTGAGACGATATATATTTCCCCTCCTCAAAGCCAGAGTTAATAAGAGTAGTTAATTTATCGATTGCTAATGTAGTTGACAGCTTATTTCTGAACTCAAATTGGCTGGAGTTAAAGATATTATTAATTTCAAAGTAGTTCGATAGCTGTGTTTTTAAGATGATTTCGTAAATTTTTGCGAAATACGGAATAACGGAAATTGGTCGATGAATTTGAAGAGTCATGGACCAAGAGTTCCGGGTTCAAACCCTGCTCTTTCACAAGATATAGCAAAGTATTGTTATGCCTTAAAAATATTGACCGATAACTTAGGTGTAATAGAAGCTCTGAACTTGTATCATGCATATATTGTATCAAACATTCGATATGAGATCATATTTTGGGGCAATTCAGTTGATACACAGAGAGTGCTGATTTTACAGAAGAGATGTTTACGAACTAGATTTAAGATGAAAAAAACAGATAGCTGCCGAATGGTATTTAAAAACAACGGTTTACTCACGATAACTTCGTTATATGTGTATGAGGCAATAAAATTTATAGTCCAGAACAAAGGTTTATTTATTGATAGTCAAAGGACGACAAATAGTTATAATACAAAAACCTTTTAATTGATAAAACCAAATATAGTTACATTCAAAAAAATATTCATAATGCTTTGATTAAAATTTGGAATAAAGTACCCATGCAAGTAAGGATTTTGCCAGAAGGAAGTATGTTAAAAGAGCTGAAAAACCATTTATTGAATAATCCTTTTTATAGTCTGAACGAATACTTTAAAGATGAAACTCTATAATCCTCTCTGTTAGTTGTTTACATCATTTGAATTTTATATTTTAAAAGTAGATCTATATTATTATGTTTACTGCTTTCTGTTAGTGTTTTATATATACTATTGTAAGTTTTATAATTGTTGACATGTTCTATATCCCTTAAGGGGTCGTTAACAGAACCAATAAAGTATTTTATCTATATATCTACGAAACGTGCACGCAACAGAGAATGCCTGTACCGTTTGGTTGCTCATTGCCACATTTAAATCATATAAAATGAAAGAAATTATGATATGGACATTGTAAAAAAAGAGAAATTTTGCTGGTTTCGCTGTTCTTATAGCTTGATTAACGAAAATTAGGTGAGCATGTTATAATTATAATGTTTTAATGTACTTTTAATTGAATTCATTCAAATTCTCTAGGGTATTTACTACTCCAGATTTCTAAAAGTTAACTATGGCATCAGCAAATGTTCCTTTTGAATTCCTTTTGAGTGTCAATAACAGCTGAGACTACTAACAATATCTACAAGTGCCATACAAGCTGTCACTGGAATTCCACCGATTAATCTGCTCGTTGAAGAAATACATCGGCTGTATCACACTGAAAATGCTCATCTGAGAGCGGTTAAAAGAACGGAGAGGGAGACAACTCTCAACAAATGGCAGGATATATGGAACAACCATATGGGCACAGCAGCCTGGACAAAGGTACTCATCCGAGACCTCCTCCCCTGGTTGAGATGCGAACATAAAAGGTTAGATTTTACCAAAAGAATAGGAATAATGCAAGACAACATGTATTTATTGTGGCGACGCAGATACGGGAGAACACACAGTACTGGTTTGTGACGGATGGTCCCAGTAAAGACATGAGTTGTAGAAGAAGACCTGGATGTCGGAATTAATAGGGCAAATATAATTAGCGTAATGCTCAGAAATGGGAGTAACTGGGGAAAAGTATGTTGCTTTATAAGAAAGGTGCTATAGAAGAAAAAAGTCAGAGAGAGAGAAAGGGAGCAAATTGGCAATTAAGGTGGGTTAAATAGGCAGAAGAAAAGGTCAACCGGGGGCCCTGATGATATGTCACACAGTGACGATTTCGGGAGCTCTATGGAAGAGAGAAAAATGGGGGTTTTAACCGGTAAAAGCCCGACACGCCTTGATGCGACAGAGCGACAAAGCGCATGGTGTTCTTATGGGGATTTCCCCCCACCAAAAAAAACTCTATGGCATCACACCAAATGTTCTTTTTGAATTCCCTTCGAGTGTCAACAACAGTTGGGTGCACAGTAGTTGTTACTAGTTTTAGAATGTAAATTTAATGAAAACACAAATTATGAAATAACTCTATATTTTTTAGAAATCACATAAATCTAATTCTGCATAAAAATACAGTATTTTCACTTCATTTATGGAAACAGATCATATCAGTTTCTATTATTTATGTAAAATTTTGTAATAGATTCTGAATGTGAAAGCTGCAAATTATTTTCTTGGCAAATTTTGTATGTTTACACAATATGTATAATTGTATAATTATTCTTCAAATAAGTTGTTACTTGGTAATACATTGGTAGTGCTGGTGTTTTGAAGTACATCAAATAATAACAAAAGACACTTGTAAAGTAAATGCTGTGAATGTCTGAGAGGATTTATGTATATATTAAATTAGGAGGCCGATCACTCTACCAAACAAGCCTTAGTAACTTGAAGATCAAGTCGATAGCTCCATCTGCTGTTATTCACTGCAAATATTTTTGAAACTAATTATGATGATTATCAGATTATATTTATGTACAACAATTGTGCCAATTTTAAAACAATGGCACTAAACGAGTACTGTTGAGATTTTCGCAATCGTTCATGAAGTCACAGTGTTTATGTTACACAATTTATATAAATCCATAAAAGAGTTGCTCAAAACTAACTGTAAATAAATTGACAACAAAATATGACGTTTGAAAAGTTCATTAACAATATTTGTTTTTCATTTTATTAATATTGTTTTTTTCAAAACCAATTCACCATCTGCTAGAAAATTAAACTATCAATCCATAATTTGGACAAAGGATGATTTAGCAATTATTTTATTTATTTAACTAATTGGTGATTGCTTCAATTGAGCAATTAACTTCAACAGTGAAGTTGGCTGATTGCATCCATTGTTACTTTCTGAAAACTGCAATTTGAAATTAAAAACGCAAAAACGCATTTTTTGTTCTCTTACATAATATATTTAAAAAATGAATAAACAATAAAAGAGTTTTCTAATCTTACCCAAGGATCTTCTCCTCTTTGTGATAGCATAGTTAAAATATTTACTTGATCTCCATCAAGTGCATAATAAATGGCAGACTGCAATTTACTTGGCAACCTTTCTCTTTCTCTCTCTATACACGTTTCCTCTTGTTGTATAGCTGAAGCTAAAAATTAAAATTGTTCAATAAACCTTACAATTCAACAACTTGTTATCATTATAAGGTTTGACATGATAATTGACATCTAATGATGTCGCTTAAAGATTTGTTAATGAAACCGTTAGATGAAGAATGTAGATGCAGATCATTAGAACAGAACATGATTTTTGAGAATATCACAACACTGTTGAATCAAATGTCACATAGTAATAGGCAAATATGTATATCATGTAATAATTGGTAAATGATGGCAAAATTAAAGTTAGACCCCTGGAAAAAATTGTGTACACACAACAGAGTTTAAGTTTTTAGATTAAGATATAAAACCTGCAGAAACAATCATAATAACAATCAGCCAAACATGTCAAACCATTATCTCTAAGGCCATTTGTCTAACAAATACCAATATTCTTTATTTCAAAGTAAAGTTGTACAAACAATGATAAAGGAAATAGTAGTAGGAAAAAACAAAAAATATACATGTACAAATATACACATACTGTATATACACAACACACGTACATCTATATACATCTTAATATGTATTGTTTAATGAAAATATCTAAATATTTGTGGCTAATTAAGATTATCTAACATAAGTTATCATTCAATAAGCAAATAACTAAATGCTTGTATACAGTATGGTGGAAATGTATGGAATAGACTCATTATTTCATAGGTATATGGTTAAAAAAAAAAAAATCCAGAGACAGAGGTCAATTTTATATTTGAATGCACATTTCTTTATATATATATATATATATACACAATTTATTACACCATCCATATTATTGTAGTCATGTCATCGATGATTTCTTTAAATAGATCATAGCCCGTTCAAATTTTTTTTAAAAATGGTATATTAATTGTATAGCTAACCATATTCTAATATTAATTAAATATAATATATAGGGTGGGCAAAACTTATTTTATGTTATAAAGGTAGCCGTTAAAATAAATGTTCGAATTATTGACATACATTTCCGCCATATTAGACCGCCAGATAGTGACAGATTTAGGTGCCCCATTTTCGCATACAAGCCTCGAAGAGGGTTGAAAGGTACATCGATGTTGAGTAGAATTAAGGGAAATTTACGAGTGGCCCCTGACCTTGTCATAAAAGAATGTCATAACTTTGACAATACTTAAGGTGAATTTATAAACTAGCTGCAGTAGTTACAGTGGCAGTTGCCGCATCTGTAGTGTTTATGAAGAATACGAAAGTAATGTTTCCATTTATAAAGTCCGCTGCCGCTGCGGTTGCAGTTCATATTCTGCAGGTAGATAACCAACTTTTATCTTGAACGGCAACCGCTGCGGAATTACCAGCGGATAGCCAATGAAATAGTAGCTTTCAACCCCTCTACGCTTGTCAGTTTCGGTAGCGGGAATACTGGAAAAAGTGAAAGGGAGTACGTGACTAGTGTTTGACGTTTAAGGTTTTGTGAAATTTATCCAATATTTAAATTTTATATGCTAAGAAATTTGAACAAGAAAAATGAGCTCTAGGTCACAAGTTTTCATTTTCAAAAAATATTTGCAACCGCCTTCTTCCTTTCGTCGCCTATTTAACGGCCTTCTTATATACCTTCGCAAGCCAGGTTACGTCTTTTCGCGATTATAAAAGAACATATAGGTCCAAAAGTTCCCAAAAGGATTTGTTTCGAATCCATTTCAGTTTGTTTATCAGCTGTTGAGAACAAACAATTTTAACAAAACCTCACTTTTTCAAAACGCTCGTGAAGAACGTAAACAAATCGTCACGAGATTTAGGCGTGCAGCGCATGTGTGAAACATTCTCCATTAGCAACGGAAAGACTTTATAAATGACCAATTTTCGTGAATTGCAACTGATACTGCTGCGGCAACTCCAACTGCAACCGCAATGAGGAAGTTGCATGCTTTTTTTTTATATCACAGATAGATCGACGACAGAAAAATATGCTTCCTCGTATTTTTTCTTTTTTGTTAAAATTGAGGGTGAAAAAAAATATTTATTTCGGCTGAGAATTTAAAACCATTAAAACGCTCTATCCCTAACGAATAGCGTCATTCGTAACCTGTAGCGTCACGTCGTTATTGTTAAAACGTTGAAATATCTAAAAAGAAAACTGTGGTTATAGATAAATATGTTAGGGATGTTATAAAATGATTATCCGTCATATTAACTAATAATTAATAACAAGATTAAGAATAACAACGTAAATTAGCAAACTCAAATCCAATTAGTGACGTCAAAGCAATATTAATCGTTTTCAGCCATGTGGTTTTGTTTACACAAAAGTTCAAATTTTAATGTGGCATATTTACGAAGCGAAATTTTTCTATGAGTTTCTTTTATTATATTATCAACTTATATAGTACATATTATGGAAAAATAATAAAATTAAGCATTTTTAAAATTCATGCATCTTCCTCATTGCAGAGGAAACGTTTATAAATCGAACTTTATATTGTCAATCATTGGGTGTCTTATACAACAGACAACTATTCATATGAAACTCCTTATTAACAGCATTCATATTCTGCAAATGGGAATAATAATATCGCAGCTTTGATTACTTACAATACTTTCCTCTTTCTTCACAGTTACTGCTATGTGGTCCTGGCCAGCACATTCTAGCTTCTACGTCAGATTTCGCCCCATGTTTTAAAAGCAACTCAACACAATCATCATGCCTGGAAACAAGTAAATGTAAAATAAATCTAATTTAGATTTGTAGCAGCACTTAAAACATACCCTTTTAAGCATGCAATATGAAGGGGGAGACTACATGGAAATCTATTAACATCTGCTGCAGTATGACGTGCCAGTAACCATCGGACTAATTCCACATTATTGGCTCCTACACATTTTTGCAATAAATTATATCCTGCATCATCGTGGATAACTAAAATATTTTCATTCTAAAACAAAGAATTACAAACATTTACTTAGTGCTGTTAAAGAATTTATTTGCAGAATATTAAATTCACTACACGCGATTTTTTTACCTTGGGGATTTGCTGTAAAAGTCCCTCCAATCTCTGTACCCCAATTTTAGGATTTGCACGAAGAGCATCAAATATAGTCTGTACTTTTTGTCTTGTAGATTCAGAAACCTTATGCCCATGACCATTTGATAGCAAAGCACTTCCTGATTGAAAAACTTGGCTTACAGACCCTCCCATTTTTATACCAAAAAATATTCTCTCAAAATATGTTAAACATGACTGAAATATATTGTGTAGGAAGCTAAAAAATGTATCCTTGTCGGAATTGTTTTATATAAATTCAGCAATTTTCCTTATATAACAACTTACTTCGTATGCTTTTTAAATCAATCATTTCCTGTTGGGACGTTAAATTAACAAATTAAATGAAAAAAATGACAATGCTATTAGAAATAGCAGACATGTTAGGTTAAGAGTATTAATAAAACATAAACGAACTTTTGTTATTGTGCTCTATGGGCTACCACAGTTGTATCTGAAATAACATTTTTTTTCTAACTTATAAGCGTTTTAAGACAATTACGGAATTACAAAATAATTTTATTGTGGGAATGGATACAACACGAACTACAATAACAATCAATAAATCCATGTGCCATGTGGCGCACTCTATTCAGTCTATTTCAACTTACGTATTACCACTGAACTCTATTGTGCGTATTACAGTTTACAGTTCTGACCAAATATCCATCAATCAAATATTTTATCATCATAGGTGAGTGAGAGTGAGGAAAATTATATTATCCATGTTAGGTGAAAATCACCCATCAGTAGATGGTGCCACCAGTATTAGAAGGTTGGATTGTCGAAATTGAAAATCAGGTTGTCTAATACCAAGGTTTGTCTAATACGTCTAATACAACTTTTGGACGATGGGTGGCGGTGATAAATTATACTATCTTCGTTTTTCATACGGATTGTCACGGAGCAGTTATCTTGCTCATTAATACGGTTCGTACTGGTCTCATATGCCCTGTCCTGGGGTGTAGAGGTTTACGAAATTTCATTCGGAATAATTTGAAAGTATCATTCTCATTTTTTTAAATTATAAAAATAACAAAGGCAGAGACAGTCATCTGAAGGCTCCGAGTCAATTTTCGTAAACCCCGAATAGTTACTAATACAGCATGGGAAAAATAAAAATACTATGTTTCTCGAGTAACTTTTATTCACTTTTATTTACTTTGCGGGAAACATTCTCTTTTATTTTATCCGCCAGAGTGCACCAGCTGTACTAGGTTGTTTGTCCGTCAATGTCAATACGAAAAAATATGTCTTTGAATAAACAAAGTTAATAATTAGGGTGTAAAATGAAAACTTGTTGCTGTGTACCAAAGTACTCTAACACAGTAGGACATTTATTTCCTAAAAATGACTATTTCCGACAACTATATGATAAATCTGGTGTTTTAAAATTGTAATCTATATCTTCATCTTCAAGTGTAAGTGTAAAAATCAACAAGTTCATAAATGTAATCATATATCTCTCAACCAAATCAACTTCTTTTTCCAAGAACTCTATAACACCTATTTTTCTCAGCTCCGTTTTTAAAGTTTTGAACGATTTAATGACCAACTACCGTAATCCTTTTTATCAATTTGGCTCATTTCTACGAATAAGAGATTGGGAAACTCTCGGAAATCGGGAAATTTAAACTATTTAAAGGTTATAGGTTATATATGATACAAGTTGAGAAAGACATTAAACCGAGTACGCATGGCGTCATCTATTGGATATATTAAGAATTGGCTTGGATTGTTCCCCATTAATGAATTATGAATTAAACTAGAAAGGTGTGTTTTTAATTTAATTATTGATATTATGGACTAGCATTACATTAGCGAAACCACTGCGAAACTATTCTTATGTTATAAGAGATAGAAAATCACAACTATCTCTTTTTATACGGAAATAGAGTATAACAGGTGTGTCTCACGCCACATCTGATCTTGGTTGCGAAATTCGACCGTTGAATTATTCATAACAACGTATTGATATATCTGTAGTGTAGTGGTGTGGGGTGTGATCGGGGATTCGAATCAGCTTCTTGCAATTCTTTTTTTACTACTTTTTGTGCGAGATGTATTTCGGCTCGATTAGCAACTAAAATACATTCTTTATCTTTAGGTTAGTTCGTTAAGTTATAGTTATTAATTATATAAGGGGATTAACAAGCCTTTAAGGTGGTAATATCCAAGAAAGAGAGAGAGATCTGATAGATAGATAGATAGATAGATAGAATTTATTCATGCCATACTTACAATTAGTAATATTTGCATACGTCACAAAAGTAGTATAAAATATAAAAGTGTATATATAAAAACATAAAAAATAAAAAAATTTAAGACACAATAAAATACAATATGCGTAAGTTAAAAAAATTAATAAATACACAATAATAAAAAAAGAACAGTATTACAACTATAAAAAAATAAATATATACACATATACAAATATATATACACACACACATGTATACAAACACACACATACATATATATATATATATATATATATAAATGGTGTAGTGGTGAGAGGTAAGTGAATCCTCTCATGTGGTCTAATGCTACTGTACACCAGACATCATAGCGACTTGCCATTTTGCAAGTACCGAGAGCGGCGACCTTCAGCCCTTGGTGGACTTAACCTATATACTGTTATTATACATGATTTGCAGGAAACAACTACTCAGCGGGCAAATACCCCGACCTGCATTGAATTACACCTTACAAATCATGGAAAATTGGTAGCCAATGTCATTTGTCTACTCCCTGATCAGACATAGACCGGTTTCGAACTTATTAGTTCTCCTCAGTATGCCATAGGTCATGGAGCAGACAAATGACAGTGGCCAACCTGCTAGTCTTATACAGACTAATGTAAATGGTGTAGTGGTGAGAGGTAAGTGAATCCTCTCATGTGGTCTAATGCTACTATACACCAAACATCATAGATGTCTCCATGGTGCATAGCGACTTGCCATTTTGCAAGTACCGAGAGCGGCGACCTTCAGCCCTTGGTGGACTTAACCTATATTGACATTGGCTACCAATTTTTCATGATTTGTAAGGTGTAATTCAATGCAGGTCGGGGTATTTGCCCGCTGAGTAGTTGTTTCCTGCAAATCATGTATAATAACAGTATATAGGTTAAGTCCACCAAGGGCTGAAGGTCGCCGCTCTCGGTACTTGCAAAATGGCAAGTCGCTATGCACCATGGAGACATCTATGATGTCTGGTGTATAGTAGCATTAGACCACATGAGAGGATTCACTTACCTCTCACCACTACACCATTTACATTAGTCTGTATAAGACTAGCAGGTTGGCCACTGTCATTTGTCTGCTCCATGACCTATGGCATACTGAGGAGAACTAATAAGTTCGAAACCGGTCTATGTCTGGTCAGGGAGTAGACAAATGACATTGGCTACCAATTTTTCATGATTTATAAGGTGTAATTCAATGCAGGTCGGGGTATTTGCCCGCTGAGTAGTTGTTTCCTGCAAATCATGTATAATAACAATATATATATATATATATATACACTATATATATATATATATATATATATATATATATATATATATATATATATATATATATATATATATATATAATTGTCAAAAATCCAACAACAGTTAATACAGAAAGCCACAATATACAAGTTATTAGACAGACGATAAGTTAGATAAGGTGTCAAAATATTCAAAATATTCGTCATATGTATAAAACGCATTTTGCAAAAGAATATGTTTTATTTTTTGTTTAAACATGCTTACACTCATATCGACATTTTTTATGTTATTAGGTAACGCGTTGAAAAATTTAATTGATTGATATGAGAAAGAGTTTTGCGATTTGCTTAATCTATATTTTGGTAATCTTAAATTTGTTTTCGTTCTAGTATTGTGGTAGTGTATGTCCTCCTGCTTGGTAACTTTGTCGTCACTTTTTAATTTTTTAATATGACACAAACATTCATATATGAAACATGATGGCAGGGTTAAAATATTAAGACTTTTGAAGAGCGGTTTACAATGATCATCATATTTAGCATCCGCCATTATTCTTACGATTTATTTTTGTAATTTAAAAATTTTATTTAAATGGCATGATGATCACTCCATATGTCATTATACTGTGGAAAATTGCAAAATAAGCCGCTTTTAAGCAATCTTTTGTTGTTTTATTACTAAGTTGCCTTATGGCATAAATGGAAGTTGATAGCCGTTTTGACAAGTTTTGAATATGGGATAAAAAATTTAATGACGTATCCAAATACACACCGAGGAGTTTGATAGGTTCAATGTATGCTTCATTATTTTTTGTTGAAAAATGTAAGGTTTTAGTTTTATTATCATTTATAGTAAGATAATTACTCCTCGACCAATGTTTAATTAGATTATCGGATTCTTTACTGCTAATACACAAGTTGGAAAAAAGGGTGTCCCTTAGCAAGAATGTGGCATCGTCAGCATATATTATTGGTAGTATTTCAGGAGTCAAATTGAATGACAGATCATTAATATAAATGATAAACATCAAAGGCCCTAGGACAGACCCCTGTGGTACCCCGTAATTCACATTTGAAAGTTTGGACACTTTACCGTTAAATTTAATACATTGTTGACGGTCTGCAAGATAAGACGTAAATATACTTAAGGCATTTCGTCTGATCCCATAATAATCTAATTTTTGTATCAAAGCACTATGGTTGACAGTATCAAACGCCTTGGACATGTCATAAAATTTAGCGGAGCATAATTTTCGCTCTTCAAAAGCTTCTATAATGTTTACATACATTTCGCAGATTGCGTTAACAGTGGATTTCCCTTGTCTATATCCAAATTGAGCACTAGTTAGTAGATTATTTTTTTCAAAATATTCTAGCAATCTATTTTTTAGAACGATTTCAAATATTTTGGAGATGATGGAAATAGGCCTATAACTGTCTGTATTATTAAACTGTCCTTTTTTGTGTATAGGAGTAACTTGCGATTTTTTAAAAATTTCTGGATAAATTCCACATTCAATACACATGTTTATTAAATGTGCAATAGGCTTTGCAAGGACATCACCAACTAATTTTAAAACCTCGCTATTAAGATTGTAAATATCTTTAGATTTACTATTTTTTAAGTGTGATATAATAGTTTTGATTTCCAGATCACAAACTGGAAATAGAAAAAAAGATTTGTTTGCCTTAGGTGCGTTCTTTACAAAATCTGAAAACTTTGCGTCATCAACATTATCAAAATTAATCATTAAGTTGTTTATAACATCGAAGAAGAAATCTGAGAAATCATTAGCCGTTAAGTCAGAAGTTATATTGGTATTTTTATTTTTTCTATTTTTATTGATAATATCCCATGCTGCTTTCTGTTTGTTATTAGAAGTTAGAATTCGTTTACTATTAGATTTTAATTTAGATTGTTTTATTTTATTTTTATAATCTTTTTTTAGAGTATTATACACCTGCAGATCGTTTTCATTTTTTGTCGTACAAGCAATTATATGGACAGCGTCCAAGGTATCTTTTAATTGTTGTATATCATTATCAAAAACAAAGTCGATATTATCTAATTTGGATAAAATCTCGACTAAGAAGTTTGCAGATTCGTCAGGATTTTTTATTTCATAAAAAGCATGCCAATTTATATTATTTACACATTCAATAAACTGTTGTTTACTCCTTTCAGTCATAGGTCTACATAATATAAAATCGTCTTTTATTTTATAGTCGCTATCTATAGAGAAAGAAATACCTTTGTGGTCAGACATATGAGGTTCAATTACTTTTCACGATCATATTATTACTGTTTATATTGGTAAAGAGATTATCTATTTTTGTTGCGCTAGTATTAGTGATAAGGAAATATTTATTATTTTTGGCCATAACTTTTATTAATACATATATTGGTAAAAAAAATGTATAAGACTACCTAAGTAGAACTATGACAGGTGTAGTAATATGAATATTTACTCAACAATTTCAGTTGTTTGTAAAATAGTTAGATTTAATTTTAAAAATTACATCAATTTTCGTATTTCCTAAATTTAAATCTAACTATTTCGCATATGTTTAAAATATAAGCTGCTCAAATATCTGTCGAGGAAAGGTATTGTGCAATTGACGTACATTGCGACTTCAGCACTGGCACAGCCAGTGGAAAGGCGCCGTGGTCATCCACATCTTGAAGCCGAACAAGAACGCGAAGCTTGCCGGCAGCTACAGGCTTATCTTGTTACTGTCGGCGATCTCCAAGTTGGTGGAGAAGGTCGTCCTGATCAGACTGAACACTGTTCAGGAGGAGCTTCACATCGACGATGCTTCAGCAAGGGCAGGAGCACGGTGCCACAGGTCGTTAGGATAGTTAATGACGTCAAGGTGCAACACAACCTCGGGAAGAGCATCACCATGGTGTTCCTCGATATTGAGAAGGTCTTCGACACCGTTTGGATCTCGGGATTACTTTACAAACTTCATAACTATAACTTTCCGACGCACATCACGAAACTCATTTACTCGTTCCTGACGGGCAGATCCCTGCAGGTTCGAGTGAATAACAAACTTCCAACTCGGCGGGACATTCGCGCGGGCGTTTCGTAAGGATCGTACCTGTCATCGAAGTTGTACAACTTGTACGTCACCGACTTCCCAGAGTTCCCGAATACTAAGGTGGCCAAGTACGCCGATGACACAGCCATGTACGCGCATTCGCACAATTCGCAAGTGGCGAACATGCTGCTGAAGGCGCACATGGCTCGTGCCACGGCTTATTATGACCAGTGGAAGATTTGGGTAAATGCTGAGAAGTCCGAGGCGAAAGTCTTCACGCGTCGCTTCACGGAGAACATAACATCACTCCGATTTCGATCAGGGGTAACAAAATTCCAACAAATAGATGACAATGAGAAAACACCAAGTGTTTGAGCACAAATTCATGCGCCTCATACCGAATTTAGGAAGGTACACCTCCCTCAGAGATCTCTATGCACGTTGCGACGGACATAATGTGAACGATCCATGCTTTGATGGAAGTCTGAAGGACGTATTTTCTGCTCGAAAAACTTTCTTTTTCCTCAACCTTTTCTAAATTCTAAATAAAATATTACGTTCACAAAATTTTTAGGGTTCAAAGTGACTGTTTCAGACGGAGATTAATGGATAAATTATACTTACTGTCGTTTATGCTTAACTGCGGCTCTGATGGTATCAATTGGAAGACGTCGTAACACTATAAATCTAACACTGTCTGTTTCACACTCTCTTAAAATTAAATCTGAAAGGGAATTTTGTTAGAAAACACAAGTAAAAGACAATATAAAGTTCAAAATATGTATATTAAATCTTTTAAAAAATTATGTTTTTACAACAACTTCTTCAGAGAAAATGTTAACAAACAATGGTCTGACCCGTGTACAACACATGGTGAGGAACGGGACGATTCATACGGTACCAACTACCATCCAATATGCAGTTTGAAAAGCTAACGATGCACAAAAAGATTCAAGGAAAGTTTCATGTAACTGAAATTTTGGTGGGCTTATGCTTGCCTGTCTTATAAACGTAATTATTAATTCACATAAATTTTGGTCGCTCCTCGGAGCTTAAAATTGCTTGAAGCGTATCTACTTCGTTTGTATTATGCAATAACAAATTTTACGTTCAGGCAAGGCAGATCCCATGCACGTGTGAGTACATGGTATAGATACCTTTTTGACTCCGAATCACTGAGGAACCGGTTTAGGGCAAACCCCGTCAAAACGCATCATTTCCCCGTCAAATCCGACTGCTAGGCAATGATGGGGGTCCCATGTCGCTAAGGGCTATTTTCGCTATAACTTCCGATATACTTTGAATAGTCGTTGGATTAACTTGTCCTCATATTCAATACCTCGTAAGAGGCGCAGTGCTTGACAACGTGGATTCGTAAAAGGGTTTTTAATCTTGGAAATTTGGAAGTTCAAGTCCAATTTTATTATACTTTCTAAAATTGGGTGGTCGGGGCGACATTACGTCCCTGTGCAGCGACATTTACTACACTTACCAAATTAACGCTCCTCGAAGAGTTAGCGAAAATTTGGCATAAAAAACGCTCCAAAGAGCAAAAACATATTTCCAAGAATTAAAAACCTCCTCCACGGCGTTTTTACGTGAAGCACGCTTTTCTTACGAAGTATTTCCTAAGTCGGATTTTGTTACAACGTCGAAAAGTATATCGGGGTTATAGCATTCTTTAACACTCCCCTCCTTTCCGTGAATCTTTTTGTGTAACGTTTGGTAAATTGGTTGTTTGAAAATAAAATGGATCATTGGATGTAGTCTCCCATGTGTTGTATTCGGTTATAGTTCAGACCGGCCTATCTGAACAAAACATAGATGCAAATCTAAAAATGGTTATAAGTTTGAACATATATCGATGCATAGCATTCGATTGAATTATTGAACATTGGGTTTCCAAAATGGCATAAAAAAAAAAAAATCGAAAATCCTCGGATTTTCGATGACACAACACAAACACTTTCGACGCACTTATCTTTCTTAGTGTTCTTCCACTAATGCGGGCTTGCGACTGCTCCTCCTCGTGTCTATGCCTCGTCGATCACCTTCGGTGTCGAACTGCCTTCTGGAACAGCTTAGGTGGTCCTCGGACTGCTTGGCTCCAGCTATACTATGGCTCTGCTCAGTTTATATGAAACAATATAAAACAAAATTTTAGTAAAATGTTTGTTCACATCCCGTCTGGGGATCTGCGACCGATAACATATCGTCGTCTTTGAGAATAGGAACACTGAATTTTGTTGACTTATATTGGTTGAAATGGTTTCCGTGTAGTTAAAAAATCTCTTCTTGGGAGAAATCTGCGACCGATATCACATCGTCGTCTTTGAGAATATGAACATTGAATTTTGTAGACTTATATTGATTGAAATGGTTTTTATTAAAGTCTCTTCTTGGGAGAAATCTGCGACAGAATCTGCATCCGTCGGATCGTTGCATCTGCCCCTCCAGCAGACGTGGCGGCATCTCGCCCTTGAGTTGCTAGACTCGTCTGAATCGCGCTCTTGCGTCAGAGTCGTCGTCTTTCCATGCCGTGCCAATGGAACATTTGTTTGGACCCTTTGGGTCGGACTCTGCTTACAGATGTATATGTTTTGAACATATGAGGACTTAGAAAAATTATATAAAAAATACCAACTCTGCCGGACACGGTCAGAGTTGCTGCAGTGAATTTTGAAGATTTGTATGTGGATACAATATCCTCGAGAAAAATAACTTGTAAAAAATGCATAAAAAATACCAACTCTTGCCTGACACGACAAGAAGTTGGTATGGAAATTTTGATATAAAATAAACCTAGCACTAAGTTAAAACTTAGCCTAGGTTGAAAAATATTATAAAAATATAATTGAATCTCCAGAACTTGATTCTGAATCAACAACCGTTTGCTCCGGCGGTGGAGGTTCTGTGGAATCGTCTGAGAACGGGGAATCATTTCCATCGAGTGATGTTCCGCCTGGACTAGCATTTTCTTCATCGGAAGATTCGATTTCCAAGTTGTGCTCCTCTGGCGGGGCTGGTCTCAAATCATTTACATGTACTCTTGTCGTTACATTTCCCTTTTGCACGAGATACACTTCGTCTGAAAACTTCTTCAGAATTCTGGTTGGGCCTGACCAAGACGGCGTGAAGGTATGTACCTTCCTTTTTCTTTTACTCATGACTCTGTCTCCTACTTTGAAAACGATCGGAGTGACGGCCTCTTTCGGCGCATATTTTTGTTTATAATTTTGTTGGGTCTGACGGGCTTCCTTGACTCGCTCGTATCGTGGAAGCGTTTGTTGCTTGGCTCTTTCTTGCCTCCAGGCATACAAATCCCATTCGCCTCTTTCGGCTGGATCATATCCTAACACGACCATGCTAGGTGTTTGATTTGTAGCGGCGTTCCTACGATTTCTTAAGATGTATGTCATCTGATGCACGTAGCGATCCCAAGTGTCGTTTGGCTTTTTAAATAAGAGGGTGTTTAAAATTTTCTTACACTCCTGAACCCGTCGTTCCACGGGGTTGGACTGTTGGTGATATGCTGGAATTAAGTATCGTTCTATACCATTTCTTTCGCAAAACGTGATGTACCATTCGGAATTGAAATGACCACCATTATCGAAAATTATGACTCGAGGGACTCCGAATCTTGCTACTATTTCTTCGTCGATAAATTTGGCTATCGTTCTGCCGTCGACCTGAATGTATGCCTTTGCCTCTATCCATTTACTGAAAACGTCTTCGACGATAATCATGTATCTGTTTTCGGCGTCTTTAGTCCTCTGCAGCGGGCCAATTACGTCGACGCTCAAGGTTTTAAATGCATTTTGTGGTGCATGACTTCTAAGTGGAGCATTGGGTTGGGCTTGTCTTGTCTTTACAGACTGGCATATCAGACAGTCGTTTATGTATCTGCCTACGATCCTGGCCATATTATTGAAATAGTAGCGTTTTGCTATTTTCCTGAGAGTCTCGTCTCTTCCTGGATGACATGCTTCATCTCGGTCGTGATAATGGTAAATCAATTCCTTTATTTTCCTCTTTGGAACTATCAATTTAAAATTTCGATCGCAATCTTTAAAAAGTACATCGTCTTGGACGTGAAAATTTTTCATAAAAATAAGATCCGCATCGGAACGTTGTTCCTGTTGAAATAGATCATTCCAACGGCGGATCTTGTCTTGAATATCTCTTGAACTCAATTGAGCCTGTACGATATCTTCGTATATTTCTGAATGTGTTAAAACAGAAATACGTTCTGGACACTTGTAATTTGGTAGGAACATTCTTTCCTCTTCATCGTCTGTCTCGACATACTGGTTTTGTGGGTTACGACTTAGAAAATCTGCTAACAAATTCTCCTTTCCTGGACAGTGTTCAATTTTGAATGCATATTCTTGCAATAGTAATGACCATCGTGTAAATTTGGTTTTGTCGTCCTTATGTTTGTTTAACCAAAGTAACGCCCTGTTGTCCGTCTTCACCAAGAACGGTTTGTCTGCTAAGTACATCTTGTACTTTTTAATATAGTTCACCACCGCCAAGCATTCCAGCTCGTTTATGTGGTAACGTCTCTCTGCTGGAGATAACGTGTTGCTTGCATACGAAATTATATATTTCTCGCCGTTGTCGCCTAATTGATATAATACGGCCGAAAGGCCTTGTAGGGATGCATCTGTTTGCAAAATGAACTGACGTGAAAAATCCGGCCGATGGAGTTCCAGCGGTCCGGATAATAATTCTTTTAATTTTCTAAACGCTTCATCGCATGTATGGTTCCAGTGGAAACGATTTTCCTTCGAAAGAAGTTTCGTTAGTGGCTTCGTGATCATCGCCACATTTGGTAGATATTCTCGTACCCAGTTGCAAAGTTCTAGGAAACTTTGTAGCTGCTTTTTGGTGACTGGAACGGGATAATTTTGAATTTGTAAGACATGTTTTTCTAATGGTTGGGAAGTATCAGTTCTAATGGTGTGGCCTAAATATTGGATTTCATTCGTCGCTATTACACACTTTTCCGGTGACACTTTTAGATTGTGTAGACGTAGTCTTTCAAAGACTAATCTCAAGTGGGACATATGCTCCTTCACGTTTACGCTGTAAACGATTATATCATCTAAATACACTTTACAGAAATGGTGCAGGTAACCCGTTAAAACGTCCTTTGCCATGAATTTCTGAAAGGTACAGGGAGCTGTCTTGAGGCCGAAAGGCATGACATTGAATCTGTAAGCTGCCCCATCAGGAGTGGTAAAAGTCGAGAAATCTTTTGATGCTTCATCTAGCGGTATTTGCCAATATCCACTTTTTAAATCCAACACAGAAAAAATCTTCGAATTGCCTAAATCTTTAATACTTTTGTGTATTTTGGGTAAGACGGAAGCCTCGTCTTCAGTCATTTCGTTCAAATGGCGATAATCGATGCAAAAACGTGGTTTCTTGTCTGAGCGTTTTATGATCACGGGTGGTGAACTATATTGGGCAGTGCTAGGTTCGATGACGCCAGCTTTCAACATCTCTTCGATTTGGTCGTACATAATTTTCTTAGTACTCGGAGACATCGGATATGGTCTGATATTAAATGGTTTCGTGTCTTTTACTGTAATTTTGTGTTTCACAGTCACTGTGGTTGCTTGAGTCGGTTCCGCAGTGAACAGATCGACAAATTCTTCGAACAGCGGCCGTAGAAATTTGTCTTTAATAACAAGCTCTTCAGGAAGCTTTGCCTGCTGTCTCTCCCTCTGAGAAGCTTGATTCCAGAAGACGGTAATACGCTCTTCCGTGCCGGCATATAGGCATTTTCGGCCATAATCATATGCGACATTGTTCATATATAAGAATGGTGATCCTAATATTATTGTTTCGTTCAAATTTTCGATTACTTGAAAATCAATTTCAAAAGAAGTGCCTGAAATTATTACTTTTAATTTTGTTGTGCCAAGAGAGTCCACCATTCGATCTCCGCACGCCATAGCAAATGATCGACGTGTCGTGAGATTTTTAAAATTATCCAACAACCTCGGATGGATAACGTTTCGCGTCGAGCCTGAATCGACCAGTGCGTCGACCGCATGTTCATTAATTTGAACTTTTATACGAGGCAAAGGGAACGCTTCGCTCATATAATTTATTGACTCTCTTGTCTTGTGCAGAGGAGCGTCGTAGTGGTCATGAGTATCGGAAAAAATTACTGGACATTGCTGCCGCCTTGGTTCGGCCGTTGTGCCGGGGATCTTGCAGATGGACCCTGGCCTGGGTCTCTGGCCCCTCGAAAGTTTCCCGGTCTCCTGTTGAGATGCGGGTTATTCGGGCATTGGCTATGGAAGTGCCACTGCACTGTGTCTGTACAGTATCGGCACGGGGTTGCCGGTCGGTCGGGTACTCGGAATTTCCCCGATCCGCCATTGAAATTAGTTTGCCTGCGGTCAGGATTCACTGATCCGCTTGTAGAATTAGGCATAAAAAAAGGACGACCAGGCGCTCTGCCTGGACCGTCCTGTCGAGATACGTCCTCTCGGAAATGCACCCTCGGTGCTGTCGGAGTTGGGCTTCCATTGCTCCTGTTACTAGAATTTGGTTGACTGATGTGTCCCGGCTCTTGATAGTAAGACGCGCGGGACAGACGTTGATCGATAAGCTGGATTAGCGACGTCTGTTCGTCAGCTGAATCCCGCTCGACGTTAGTAGCCGCTGCTATTAACATCTCTGTGGATGAAATTAGGTTGCTTCTCAAGCGTGACCTAATTTCTGGACGCAGTTGGTCCATGATGACCCGAGCTCTGATGGCTTCGGATTTGAAGGGATCAATACGATCGAAAAGACAGGTTTTCCTTGTGATAAACACTGCCGTGTCGTCTAAAGACGTTTGCTTGACGGCATACAGTTGAGCAATAGCTCGTGACTGTATGTCGGGAGAATTAAATCTCGTAAGGAATCTTTCCTTGAATAAGGTATACGAAGTAGTCAACGTCCTAAATTGTTCGGACCATCGTTGAGCTTCGCCCTTGAATTGGCCGGTTACGTTATGGAGGCGATCATAGTCGTGGCTTATGCGAGCTCTGTCGAAATATTCCTCCATAATTTTCAGAAAAGCTTCTGGATCTTCATGATCAAGCCCATGGAACGTCACGTTCGGACATCTTTGTCTCTCATGGGGCGTACAGGTCGACACGTTCTGTATCGCCTGCACGAAGCCCTCTGCCATTTTCAGAAACATACTTTCCATCGAATTAGCAGTTTGTGGCTGTGAAGCAGATAAATTTACATTATTTCCCTCTGGAAACAGTCGTTGTGGTTCTATCCCTCTAGAACCGTCGTCGACGAGCGGTGCGGTGACTCGCTCGTAAAATTCTCTTGGGGTCGACCCCTCGGAGTCTTCCGCCATGAATGAGAAAGGATTTGTTGGGTTTGGGGACGGCATGGTCCCTGTTCGGGCGCCATGTGAACGATCCATGCTTTGATGGAAGTCTGAAGGACGTATTTTCTGCTCGAAAAACTTAGAAAAATTAAAAAAAATAGGAAAAAGAAAAAATTAATTTTCTTTTTCCTCAACCTTTTCTAAATTCTAAATAAAATATTACGTTCACAAAATTTTTAGGGTTCAAAGTGACTGTTTCAGACGGAGATTAATGGATAAATTATACTTACTGTCGTTTATGCTTAACTGCGGCTCTGATGGTATCAATTGGAAGACGTCGTAACACTATAAATCTAACACTGTCTGTTTCACACTCTCTTAAAATTAAATCTGAAAGGGAATTTTGTTAGAAAACACAAGTAAAAGACAATATAAAGTTCAAAATATGTATATTAAATCTTTTAAAAAATTATGTTTTTACAACAACTTCTTCAGAGAAAATGTTAACAAACAATGGTCTGACCCGTGTACAACACATGGTGAGGAACGGGACGATTCATACGGTACCAACTACCATCCAATATGCAGTTTGAAAAGCTAATGATGCACAAAAAGATTCAAGGAAAGTTTCATGTAACTGAAATTTTGGTGGGCTTATGCTTGCCTGTCTTATAAACGTATTTATTAATTCACATAAATTTTGGTCGCTCCTCGGAGCTTAAAATTGCTTGAAGCGTATCTACTTCGTTTGTATTATGCAATAACAAATTTTACGTTCAGGCAAGGCAGATCCCATGCACGTGTGAGTACATGGTATAGATACCTTTTTGACTCCGAATCACTGAGGAACCGGTTTAGGGCAAACCCCGTCAAAACGCATCATTTCCCCGTCAAATCCGACTGCTAGGAAATGATGGGGGTCCCATGTCGCTAAGGGCTATTTTCGCTATAACTTCCGATATACTTTGAATAGTCGTTGGATTAACTTGTCCTCATATTCAATACCTCGTAAGAGGCGCAGTGCTTGACAACGTGGATTCGTAAAAGGGTTTTTAATCTTGGAAATTTGGAAGTCCAATTTTATTATACTTTCTAAAATTGGGTGGTCGGGGCGACATTACGTCCCTGTGCAGCGACATTTACTACACTTACCAAATTAACGCTCCTCGAAGAGTTAGCGAAAATTTGGCATAAAAAACGCTCCGAAGAGCAAAAATATATTTCCAAGAATTAAAAACCTCCTCCACGGCGTTTTTACGTGAAGCACGCTTTTCTTACGAAGTATTTCCTAAGTCGGATTTTGTTACAACGTCGAAAAGTATATCGGGGTTGTAGCGTTCTTTAACAATAACACCGATAGCGGACTAAGTTCAGCATATCTCTCAAAACTTTTACTCGTTCAAGCTGGGTGATAGTCCGCTAACAAGGCACATAACGCAAATTAGACCCCATTTCGGATCAAACACCCCTTACCGTACCACACGTTACCGATTTTCCGGCAACCTCTGTACCAAGTTTCACCAACTTCCGCTTACTCTATCCACCATTTACTGATATTTCATACCTTTGTCTATCTTTATATATTTTCTGTCCACCTCTTCTTTTCTGTTGGTAACCCTTTATCGCGTTTGTTGTATCTTGGTTTCATTTTGTGCATTTTTGTCTCTAAATTCGTTTCTCATCATAAAATCTTTTCAAAATCAAAGTTTAGGCCAGCCCTGCGCAGCCCAGCATTGACGTATCTCGTGGAAGGCACCTCGTTCAAGTTAAGGTGCCTGCGTCAGTTACTAAATTAAAAAGTGTTCATGTGCGAACGTGTTTAAAACATTGTGTAATTTTAAGTTTTATTAAATCTGTTCTTTAGATATAGTTGGAAATTGTATTACCTATTTTTATTTGTTTTTTTGCAAAAGGTGTTTATAGGTTAGTTCTTTTACATTGTCGTTTTTCGCCGACCCAGACCTGACCCATCCGATCTGCCACCGCGTCAGCGCGGTGGTTGCATGGTCGGTCCCGGAGCAGGCTCTGGTTAGGCAACTATTGTATTATTTAATATTAATAAAGCCTTGTTGAAGTTGAATGGGGACAATCCAAGCCAGTTCCTAATATATCCAATAGATGACGAGATGCGTACTCGGTTTAATGTAATTCTCAATTCTTTTTTATTTTATCCGCCAGAATGCACCAGCTGTACTCGGTTGTTTGTCCGTCAACGTCAATACGAAAAAATATGTCTTTGAATAAACAAAGTTAATTTAGGATGTAAAATAAAAACTTTTTTCTGTGTACCAAAGTGCTTTAACACAGTAGGACATTTATTTTCTAAAAATAACCGTTTCTGACAACTATATGATAAATCTGGTGTTTAAAATTGTAATCTATTATCTTCATCTTCAAGTGTACTAACTAAAATATTGTCATAATTGATTAATCTAGAATAATTGAGGATTTATAAACAAAAAATTCAACAAGTTTATAAATGTAATTATATACATTTCAATCAAAACAGCTTTTTTTCCATGAACTCTATAGCACCTCTTTTTCTCAGCTCCGCTAAAGTTTTAAACGATTTAATGACCAACTGCCGTAATCCTTTTGATCAATTTGGCTCATTTCTACGAATAAGACATTGGAAAACTCTCGGAAATCGGGAAATTTAAACTATTTAAAGGTTATATATGATACAAGTGAAGAAAGAAATTAAACCGAGTACGCAAGGCGTCATCTATTGGATATATTAGAAACTGGTTTGGATTATTCCTCATTCTTTTTATCAATTTAACTCATTTCTACGAATAAGAAATTGGGAAACTCCCAGAAATCGGGAAATTTAAACAATTTAAAAGTTATAATATAATTTTTAAATTGTTGTTTAATGGCATTCTAAATTTGTATCATATATTATATGATACGCATGGCGTCATATATTGGATATATTAGGAACTGGCTTGGATTGTTCCCCATTTGTATCATATAATATATGATACAAATTGAGAATGACATTAAACAACAATTTAAAAGTTATATTATAACTTTTAAATTGTTTAAATTTCCCGATTCCTGAGAGCTACCCAATCTCTTATTCGTAGAAATGAGCTAAATTGATAAAAAGAATGGGGACAATCCAAGCCAGTTATTAATATATCCAATAGATGACACCATGCGTACTCGGTTTAATTTCATTCTTAACTTATAAGTAGCGTTTTTATCGGAGATGGACACGCTCCTCCTATATAATAAAATCGTGCTTTGCCATTTTAGGGCGCGAAATGCTTTTTTCAGGGGTAGCGAAGCGGCCCCCTCCCGCCACAGGCGGAAGCGGTTCCTTCGGCGAACGAATTTATCGAAATGTATTTTTAATTAGCTTAATAATATCAGCTATCTCTTTCCCCACATGTTTTCACCTATCCTCAAAGTGAATTTGCGTCGCTCCTCTCTCAATGGCATGTACGCGGGCGGATTTCGGTAAACGGAAAAAATTTCCGTCTTTCCTTCGTTCCTGTCGCCTTTAAATTTCGATTTGGCCCGTTGAATTTACGACGTGCTTTCATTGTCATTCTCGTCCTTTCCATATCAGCATCGTACGGCCGTCTGCGAAGAGCTTCTCGCGAGATATGAGTGTTTAAAGATTGCGCATTTCGCGTTTTTTGCGATTCCGGCGAGAAAGGCATTTTTTCGGTTTTTGTCGAATAATTATTGAACCATTACAAATATAGCAAAAATAAAAACTCCCAAAGGAAAATACATATTTGTCCTTCTAAAACTTCTAACGAAATATTTTTTCGAGGACCCGTTCGACAGTTACAGCTCTTTGAGGAGACCCTTGCAAAACTGCCCGAGAACGAAAATATAGTAAAATAAATAGATAATTTAATTTAGTGGTAGATAACCATTATACTGTGTACACCTTGTTTTCAGGTACAGCAAATTCTTTTAGCATGATCAGATATTGTATATACATGAATTTACGACGTTAATTAGTTTTAGAGTTTTACTGATTGTTTTATGTAGGAAACATGAACTAAAATCTACTTATATACACTTAACTTAATAACACCATTTACACATTTGAGATAAAATTAAAATTGTCTTTCTTAAAAATTCTTTGTGATTGATATTGATTCGTATAGGTTTCTATATTTACAGATTGTTTATGTACAGGAAAGGAAAGGGGGCGGAGGAAGGGGGAGGGGAGGGGAATTGGGGGTGTTAAGAGCGGGAATGGGGGTTTATCCGTCTGTTAGTCATCGTTACCGCCTTTCATAAAATATGGGTAGTCTTTGGTGTATAAATTTATGTGTATGAGTCGGGTTGTCATGTATCCGTATGTCCGCTAAATGTCTGGTCATTTCCGATCGTTGAATCTTTTCCCGTAAAAATTTCTGGGAGGCCTCCACGATGAAATCTCTCATCATAGAAACCCCCACTATCCAATATAACTCAACGATCGGAATGTATCTGTTAGAATTTGTCAACAGTATTTTGTTCTGAGTTGTCTGAAGTCGTTTACACTGTGTGTCAGAGATGAAATTCTATGACACACAAGCGTAGGTTAATGTCGATCTAAGTAAAACTTTTTTGTATAATGTAAGTTTGTTGTCAATCGTCAGTCTACTTCTTCTGTTTACAAGTGGGTATAGTTTGCTTAATGTGGCGCATGGCCTGTTCAGAGTCTTCGTAATATGTGGACCAAAACTCAGCCTCTTATCCGCGGTTACCCCCAGATAATTAGCCGAGTTCCCCTCCACAATTTCTACCAAAACTGTACAACTTGTATGTCTCCGATTTCCCGGAGTTCCCGAATACCAAGCTGGTCAAGTACGCTCACGACACAGCCATAGACGCGAATTCTCACAACGCTCAAGCAGCCAACATGCTGCTGAAGACGCACATGGTCTGTGTCGCGGCGTATTAGACCGGTGGAAGTGGAAGCGATAGTCTTCATGCGCCTGTTCTCCAAGAACAGAATTTTTACACCTATTTCGGTCAGGGGGTACCAAATTCCAACAAAACGGTGCGTGGAGTATCCAGGGGTTAGACTAGACCAGAGACTTACGTTCAATACACACATAAACGAAACTGTACGGACGGTCTACTCCCTGTCCAGAAGTCTGTATCCGCTGATGGTCAGGGGTAGCAGACTTAACAGACAAAACAAGAAGTTGTTGTGCACGATGGTGGTCAGGCCGTCCATCACATACGCGACGCCGGTGTGGTGCAGCATACCGACCACGACAATGAGAAAATTAAAAGTGATTGAGATAAATTTATGCGCCTCATTTCGAATTCTGGAAGGTACACCTCCCTCAGAGATTTTTACGCACGTTACAACGACATAACCCCAATAGCGGACTACGTCCAGGAAATCTCCCAAAAATTCTACTCTTTTAAACTGGGCGATAGTCCGCTGACCGCAAACATTACACAAATTAGACAGCATAATGCACCCTTTCGGATGAAACACACCCTACCATACCAGACGTTACCAATCTTCCGGCAACCATTATAGCCAAACCTTCACCTACTATAACTTCCTCTTACCCTATCCGCCTATACTAAACATTTCATACCTTTCGTGTCTTTAAATCTTTCCTGTCCCACTCTTCCTTTCATTTTGTCCATTTTGTTTCGTGTTCTTGATTTCCTTTTGAGCGTTTTTTGTCTCTGATCTTGTTATCATTCTCTTTTTGTGCACTTTTTCACAGATTCCCCGTTTTAGATCTGGGTACCCGTGTCAGCAGCAAAATTAATTCAGTACATTGCGACAGCCTCGAGTTTGTGTTTAGTTTTAAGCTTTGTTAAATTTTATTTTTAAAATGTTTTTTAACTAAATTGTCCTTTTTAAGTTGTTTTTAGCAAAAGGAGTCAGGGCTTCTCTCCCCGTTTTCTTTTAGCCGAACCGGAGCCACCCCGCCCGGCCGTGCAACCAGCCAGGGTCGGTCGCAAGGTAGTCTTCGGGGAGGCAATATTATGTATTCATTATAATAAAGTCTGTTTGCTTGCTTCACTTACCGCCTTGAATGCGGAATGTCCCCTGTTCAATCCCCACACATAGCTACTTTTTTTTGCCATATGTCTCTAAAATTTTGTCTGTATAATAAATTTTAGAAAAATTTTAGGTGGTATACCGTTTTTGGATTCTTCATTGGAATCACTCATTTTTAATTATTTTTTTTAGCTCAAACTACACGAATACACAATGACAATAATAATTATTACTTTGACAACTAACTTGAATTAAAAAAAAAAAAAAAAAATAGCTGCTGTACCTACTTAATACATGAACTGTGATTGACTGATTTCATATCCATTAGAACGTATATGAAATATATCCGTTCAGTTAACTGGAATGGCCCACTTATGCATTCTACAGACCGTACGGCAAACAGCAAATTTACATAAGGGAGTAGAAAAAAATTTAAATAGGTTTTCCTCATTTTTCATTACATTTTATGAATATTTCTTTCATGAATTCGTGCCTCAAATGATTCGAGGAATGTCGTTTCAATATTTTATAACTTATACGAACTAAAAATATATAGGTTTGGTTACACATAGTTCCTCATAATTTTCTCAAATAGACATAAATTAACAGAACCGAACTAGAAAAAAAATTCTGTCCGTAACTATTATTGTGTGCACGTTTACTCTGGAACCGTTTATGATATTGACTTGAAATCTGGACACTTAGGTATTATAACGAGATCTGGAACTAGATTGTATTTTGATTTAATTCCGTCGAAGGGTTCGGGGGTAAATAAGGGTAAACAGGCAAAAAAATATTTTAGCATAAAAAAGTAAAAACTGAAAAATGAAAGACTGAGAAATGAAAAACTGAAAAAATGAAAACTGAATTACTGAGAAACTGAATGACTGAAAAAATGAAAAACTTTTAGACTGAAAAACCGAAAAACTGAAAACTGAAAAATAAAAATGATAAAAAATAAAAATTGATAATTTTATGATGTACATTTAAAGAAAATTTCTTAGAACTTTGAGCCGAATCGACGGACCGATCTTAGAATTTTGAGTCGTATGGGAGGGCCAGGCCGAAGGCCGAGCTATGCGATGCCGAAGGCATCGCGCCTCCGTAGGAGCTAGAAATGGGCGTTAGTCCATTTCAAGTATAATAGTAAATTAATTTATAATTATTTTCTGTGGTGTACTTTAACAATATCAAAATGGAGGTCCATTCTGTGCTGTGTACTGTGTATTTTAAATTGGACATAAACTCAGTTTCCGGAAGAGAAAGAAATAACCAATACGCGTGTTTCATCTAATGTTATAATATTTTTAGACATTGGAAATTGGAAGGTATATGAATGAGCAGAAATAAATCTATATTATACCTACATGGACTTAAATTGAGATGAAACACTCCAGCCCAGTTTGTGAAAAATCTACCATTTTGGTCGTACTTTTTAAATATAGATGAGTATATCTCGGTATGAGTAGGTCCAAAAAAACGAAAAAAATTGAGGCTGTTCGTTGTGATATAATAAACTGTCAGCGGTTACAAGATGAAATTTTTATCTACACACATAAATAACCTCAAAATCAAAACTTAGGAAACTGCTAAATACTGGTTTTTTGGTTATAACTTCGGATCTTTGAAGTAAAATTTGATGAAATGTTTAGAAATAATACTTTATAATGTGAATAATAACTGGTTAAAATTTCAAGGTGAAATATCTAATATAAGTCTCAAAATAACTTCCTATATCTCCTTTGCAGTAAAATTAAGCCACGATTTATCATTACGCGAACCTTCAACTCATGCGTCAAACTTTTGGCGGTCTGTTTTCATGGTTGGTGTATGCGTATTATCAAATTACAGATGTCGCAATTGCAGAACGATTTTCTATAAGTGTTCGGCATACTGGTCTCTATGATTCATGGTTTTGACATTGATGATATGTGTTTCTTCGACTATTGAAATCCAACGTAAACGTCTGTAAGGAAAAGGGGGGGGGATTAAGATGGTACCCACGCTATCCTATTGGCTGATCGATGGTGTTCAGGTTTTGATAACTGTCTTTCTTAATATACCTAGCCAGAGGCGTCGAGTACGTGAGCACATTATACAGTAGTGGCACCTAGAAATCTTCGGTCGATCCCTATAATAAGATAGTGAAATATAAATAGCATAATAATGGACGTGAAAGAGAGCGATATTTTAACATTGATGCCAGCAGCTCAGCAAGAGAAAAATGGCAACGGTGTAGTTTATATCTGTCTCTTTTCAGCATATTATTATTTGTCCATTTCTCTTCTCTTCTACCTTACATTGGCAATATCTCAATATTTCAAAATGCCACTGCTGTATTGAAGCGGTTATGGCGGTATGTGTCTTTATTACACATAAAATCCTGGTCACGTGTAACAGTAATACGTTTGTGAACCCCACTATATATTTAGTAAAAGAAATCCTAGTAATTTGGTCACCAGTAAACTAATTACTGTTTATTTATCTGAAGAATAAATAAATAAAATTGGCCATTTGCGTGAGCGTCAGTTTTACAAAGTTAGGACCCAAATTTCGTTATGTGTGTAGTAACCATTTTATATTTACTCCGGGTTCTTTTATATAAAGTTCAATATTACTTGTTTCTGTCTGACACTATATATATCTTAGAAAATTAATCACTCTGTTAATGTAAATACCTGGTAAACTTGAACGCACTGTCTATTCACTGAGAGACCTAGTTATATATATATATATATATATATATATATATATATATATATATATATATATATATATTGTTATTATACATGATTTGCAGGAAACAACTACTCAGCGGGCAAATACCCCGACCTGCATTGAATTACACCTTACAAATCATGAAAAATTGGTAGCCAATGTCATTTGTCAACTCCCTGACCAGACATAGACCGGTTTCGAACTTATTAGTTCTCCTCAGTATGCCATAGGTCATGGAGCAGACAAATGACAGTGGCCAACCTGCTAGTCTTATACAGACTAATGTAAATGGTGTAGTGGTGAGAGGTAAGTGAATCCTCTCATGTGGTCTAATGCTACTATACACCAGACATCACAGATGTCTCCATGGTGTACAGCGACTTGCCATTTTGCAAGTACCGAGAGCGGCGACCTTCAGCCCTTGGTGGACTTAACCTATATACTGTTATTATACATGATTTGCAGGAAACAACTACTCAGCGGGCAAATACCCCGACCTGCATTGAATTACACCTTACAAATCATGAAAAATTGGTAGCCAATGTCATTTGTCAACTCCCTGACCAGACATAGACCGGTTTCGAACTTATTAGTTCTCCTCAGTATGCCATAGGTCATGGAGCAGACAAATGACAGTGGCCAACCTGCTAGTCTTATACAGACTAATGTAAATGGTGTAGTGGTGAGAGGTAAGTGAATCCTCTCATGTGGTCTAATGCTACTATACACCAGACATCACAGATGTCTCCATGGTGTACAGCGACTTGCCATTTTGCAAGTACCGAGAGCGGCGACCTTCAGCCCTTGGTGGACTTAACCTATATACTGTTATTATACATGATTTGCAGGAAACAACTACTCAGCGGGCAAATACCCCGACCTGCATTGAATTACACCTTACAAATCATGAATTGTAAGGTGTAATTCAATGCAGGTCGGGGTATTTGCCCGCTGAGTAGTTGTTTCCTGCAAATCATGTATAATAACAGTATATAGGTTAAGTCCACCAAGGGCTGAAGGTCGCCGCTCTCGGTACTTGCAAAATGGCTAGTCGCTGTACACCATGGAGACATCTGTGATGTCTGGTGTATAGTAGCATTAGACCACATGAGAGGATTCACTTACCTCTCACCACTACACCATTTACATTAGTCTGTATAAGACTAGCAGGTTGGCCACTGTCATTTGTCTGCTCCATGACCTATGGCATACTGAGGAGAACTAATAAGTTCGAAACCGGTCTATGTCTGGTCAGGGAGTTGACAAATGACATTGGCTACCAATTTTTCATGATTTGTAAGGTGTAATTCAATGCAGGTCGGGGTATTTGCCCGCTGAGTAGTTGTTTCCTGCAAATCATGTATAATAACAGTATATAGGTTAAGTCCACCAAGGGCTGAAGGTCGCCGCTCTCGGTACTTGCAAAATGGCAAGTCGCTGTACACCATGGAGACATCTGTGATGTCTGGTGTATAGTAGCATTAGACCACATGAGAGGATTCACTTACCTCTCACCACTACACCATATATATATATATATGTTATTTATGTTGTATTTTATTAATCAAGATTGCACTGTACATTTATAGTTGAAGTTTGTTTTCTATTTTGATTCGAAATGAAACCATTTATTTAGCTTATTACCTGTATGACGAAAAAGGTAAAGGTGAAAGAAAAGACAATAGTTGATGGGAAAAAATAGTAAAAAAACTCATTTTATTTTATATAAATTGATGTAGCAAATACCTGTACATGAAATAAAAAATAATCCAAATATTTGAGACAATTGTCTAAATATTATAATAGGAAAATTTGCGTCGCTATAGTAATGACCATACTATAGATATGCTGAGCGTTTTAATGCAATAACAAGAACTGAGATACAAAAGTATGCTGTGTTATTTTAATAGTAATTAAAGTTGTGGCAATGGCTATAATAGCATTAAACTTGCAAAACAGAGGAAAGAATCATGTCATGCTCATGCACCATAAATATAAGTGCTAAATGAGAATTAAATACTTATGTAAAAAATCATATAACGTTGAGGAAACATCCTTTGATTATAATTAATCAAGTAGTCTACCAAATTTTGTATGGCTGTCCGTCTGTCCAACAATGAAAAACAGGGTGTGTAAATGTAATTCAAACAGACAAGACATCCCGGTTCAGTACTCGACGAAAAGTAAACCCTTCAGAATACGAACAAGTTTACGGGCTAATTAACCCAGCACTGACCGATGGCCTGTACAGTTTGTGTACGCAAGATAATTAAGTGTATGGATCGTTATTAAACAACCATAGAAAACCAGATAGATCGCTGGTGAGAACCCTCACACAATGATTTGAAATGCAAACATTACTGTGACATTTTACATGTTAAAATTAGACAGACGGAGGTTTTAATAGTATCCAAATGAGAAATAATGGAAGTTACAGTTTCTTGCTATTGCATAAACGCTGAAAATATATATATAGTTCTTGAATATAAACTTGTTATTTTGCAAACGCAAATTTCCCTAGTAAAACATTCAGTATGTGAAACTTCTTAATTAAACTCGTGAATGAATTCATAACTAAGTAAACTGTAATATAACCTTATCCTGTATTCTTGCTAAGATCAAAGCTAATATAAAAAAACCTAATATTCTTTTCTTTTTAACCACCCCGTAATCAGAATGCAGATTCAATAATAAGCTGAGAATTAATCAAGTAAAAAATACTTATCAAATTATGTTGGCGTTGTGCAATTGCGTGTTAAACAGTCAGATAAATTGGCGTAGATGTGGAGTGTATTTGGTGTGGTCAAAGTAATTTCCAAAAGCCCAGCGAATAGTGAAATTCAGCGACGTGCTCACTGCTCAGATGTGGTTCAGTTGACCCTTTTTCGAAGACCGTGGTTTCTTTTTATATGGCAACTGATGTCACCCTCCTACCTGGATTTACACATCCCCGTGTCCCACGCTTGAGATTGTTTATGTTAACAAACATTCCGATGTTGGATACGCCGTAGTTTTGTGTAGCATTTTTGACTGAAAAATTGAACGCTCTATCTTTTAGCTGATTAAGATAGAAAAGGTTAGGTGATTTCATACTATGGAAAGTAACAGGAATATTTAACGCTTATCGTGTCCATTGTAAACAAATATTATGGCTTGTCTTGCTTTAGTTAGATACTCTCATAAAAATGTATCGTTTATATTGCTTTAGAACAATGTAATTTTAAAATGCATTCTTAGTAACTTTGCTGTGTTCAATATTTAATGTTTAAATAAATAAAAAATGAAATGAATTAACTGCAATAATTACTTGAATTTGGAAAATAAATAAGAAAAAACTAAATTTGTATATGAGGTATATCAGGGTATTTCAGTATAGGTGTAAAGATCAGTTTGGATATGCTACATGTATTTTTAATTTCTCTCTACATTATAACGTACTTGTGTGTATAAAAGTGATACTTTTCCACATAAATAAGAAGAATATTCCATTCCCTAACAAAAATGAGTGCGAGAAGTAATGTTACTTCTTCGACATCATGCGTTACTACAGCGCATGACGTCATTCTGTGGCAATTGGCCGGCAATACATTATGCGCATGTAGAAATAAGTTAAATAAGCAAAAAGTGTGTCAATTATTCAAGATTTTCATATAAATATTCAATTTTAGTAGCGCTGGGTTTTTAAATCTGAAGACAGATTTTCAAAAATACATGAATATATGCCAATAGAAATGTTATGAATGAGTATATAATATAATGAAAAAGAAATAAAATCCAAATTTAAATTAACAATTGACAAACTTATTAGTTATTTAATAAAATGTTTATTGCGAATAACATTTAAAAACTTATCATTAAAAGTTTAATTGTAACTGACAATTAAAAGTTCAATTACAATTAACTTTAATTGTAACCTGCAATTAAATAGTTGCAACTAAATTCAATTGCAATTGAAAAGCTACAATTAAATATTTAATTAATTGGTTGATTAAAAATTTAATTTATTGATGCCCAACACTGCTCTACATAAATATGAACTTACTGAAAATATATAAGGATCTTCAACGTATTACTTTATATACGTATTACTTATATAGAGACTAATTTAATTGAAATATAGGACGCCTATATATATTCTAATTAACTTCTTACGTATTATGCACATTAGATACACAATAACAAAACGATAAATTTTCACTAAAAGCTACTGTAACTGCATTTAAAACAGGTTAATAAGAGGCATGACATCCATAAGAAAAACTAAAGTCTGTAACGAAGCACTTTTCGTTACCGAAAATATGCCCAATAGCGCCTTATAAATATGTTTAAAATTCATATATCTGCCTATATCGATCGAATGGAAATGAAAAATAAAAGGAAATTGTTCGTAATCGAATTCTCTACAACTTTCATTTGAAACATTTTGCGATCCGCATGCCCATTTTTGTGATTTTAGCGAAGAATGCGCGCGTTTCCGTTGAGTCACAAAACTGTCAAAATTTCAAAAAATCTCGACCTATTGGTCATACGAATTTTCTAAGAAACAGAATTGTTCGGATTTTTATTACGTGTATAATTTTCACATGTACATATTTTACAGTAAAATTGATACTTTCCGAGTTTTTTGCGAAAAACCGATGTTTTTAACCTATTTTCTCCCCTCTGCCGGCGTCTACGGATGGGGATTTTTAATAGTTAAAAAGTACCACAAAATAAGCCCTTTACCAAAATTTCTGAATTATTTCATCAAAATTTTCCCATTTTATTGGGCTTTATACCTACCCTCTATATGAATTATCCTTTTATATTTATTATTGTATATATTATATTGCACCGCCTTAAGCGAACCAGCTTGAAAATTAATAAAATTGTTAATTTGCAATTGTATCAAATAACCCTACCAGTTATAAGTAGTACATATTAACTCAAGTAAAGGAAAAGCAACGAGAGGGGGACTGTATAGGCACAGTATAGGCACGCGAACCAAGCAGCACAGCAAGTAGCAAATATTTTAGTACGTATTCAACTGTCTCGCGTATTAGATGTGTGCCGTTCCAAACATTAGACGTATCTACTTGTGTGCAAAATTCAGGTGATTGAATTATTTTCACTAAGTTTATATAATATTCCTTTTGACGTCACGTCAAACCACCGCGCATTCGCTAGCACCGTTTCTCCCGCAAGTATTTGAAGGAAATAATTGAATTCGTCCCATGTTGGTACGTTGGCAGTAAGCATTTCCGAGCAGCAGGAAGTTGTTTCATTTCAGAAAGGGACCTGAGGAGCCGTGCAGTGTATTCCGTTCCGACCGCTCCATTGCAGCAAACGTACTCGACCGTAACCGAGTTCATGGAGGAGTAAGTAAATTGATGTATTAGCCAAGTACTATATCAAACTTTTCTATAATTTCGCACTGTAATTTTTTTATATATCTGTAATTTTGCTTCTCACGTCTGGCATCCATGTTTAATCTGCGCCCGCTTTACTAGTTGCCCTGTGTCGTAGCTTGTTATGTGCTAACGCTTTAATGCTTATTTCGTGCTTGTTATCTCTGTCATTTGGATCATTTTGGTACTAGTATGTTCGATGCACGCTCGATCTCCTCCCGATAGTATTACCTGTAGACTTTGGTTGATCATTCAGTAAATAAGTAGATTTATATATAGTAGGTTAATTTGAATAAACTAACATTTTTTTTAGAAAGTTTTACTGTTTACGTGTGAACTAATTTTCTGAATTGACCCACTGGAGTACCGTTTCTCCACTTGAGATACTCAGCCTCACGTATCCGGCTTGTGGGTAGTGTGTTTTATCACTTAAATTAGGAGTATGGCGTCCGAGCTAAAACCGAAAACTTGTTTCCGGCTCGAGTGTTAAAAAGTGGCCCTTTATTTTCTCCTCGTCACCGTCTGAGGTGGAGAAAAACGCGTCACAAGTTAGTGGCATTAACTCAAAAACAACTGATGATAAAGATTTTCTGATAATATCAACGAGAGCACCTTGAAAAAGTCTAATGTACTTCGTCGTTGAAACGACCATAAAATTCTTCAAAAAGGTCCCCTTAGGTGTCATAACTCATGCAAAGTACCATACAGATTCATGATCATGTCAAGCCCCAAGCCCAAGGAATCATTACTTCCACATTCAAATTTTGTATCCAAGTCTTATATACACTAAATCCTTTACTTCCTTTAATAATAAGGTGGGGGTAGCAATAGGGGTGGTAGAGGGGGTGGTTAATGCCAAAATAAATTTTAAAGGCCCTTGGTTCTCGTGCACACACTAAATCCCAATTTAATTTTTTACTTACTTTAATAATAGGGTGGGGGTGGCAGTGGGGGTGGTGGTAGAGCTAACGCCAAAAAATTTACGTCTCGTTCTTGTATACACACTAAATCACATTTTAATTTTTTTACTCCCTTTCATAATAGTGTGGGGTGGTATTTGAGGTGATAGTAGGGGTGGCTGATGCCTTGACTTTTCGTACATGCCCTAAATTGCAATTTTATTGACTCTTACCTGCTTGCTATACCTATTTACTCTTATTTACCCCCGAACCCTTCAACGGAATTAGATCAAAATAACATCTAATTCCAGATCTCGTTATAATACATAAGTGTACCAAATTTCAAGTCAATATCATAAACGGTTCCAGAGTAAACGTGCGTATAAAAAAAAGTTACAGACCGACAGACACACTGACAGACAGGCATTTTTTCGCTCCAATTTAAAATCTTGACGTTTCATAATATTTTAAGCCTATTTGAACAAAAACATATATATATATTTTTTTGCGTTACTATACTTCCACTGGACGTGGAAGTAAAATTGCCCTGACAAAACAATTCACATTTTATATTACGACTCCACTGAAAATGTATTTTGTACTTTAACACTTTAAACAAGAATATGAAGTAAGACAACCAGTTCTAATTTTCGCTAAGTAAATGTGACATTTTGATAAATCCACTGCTCTGCGTTAAACGCGTTGCGCATTTTATTGCAAATATTCTCATATTATAAATATCCGCCAGTTACATTTGTTAAAGATGAACCAGGATTAATTAATTTAAATATTTTATGTATTTACCTCTACTTTTCTTTACAAGAAAGTTCATCTCGTTTTTAATTTATTGTCTGCTTGAATTATCGGTCCAAACAAGCCAAAAATAGAGGCAATAAGTTTAGCAAAAGCTCTAGTATTATTTATTTTATGTAGGCATATTTTTTAAATAAATCTTACAATTTTATACAAAAATTATAATCTATAATACAAAAACATTATCACATTTTATTTTTCAGGGAATATTTCATCGTAATCGACATTTTGTGTAATTTTGTTCGCTATATCTAATAAAATATCAGAGGCCTTCCTTTGGATAAATGGTATGGCAATTGGAATGAATTCAGCCTTATTAGAATTCAAAACTTCATTTGCAGCTTGACCTAAAAAATAAAAGTCGCGTTATTCCTCACTCCGCACCACGGTGTAGTATATTAGGTGGTCCGACACACGGCACTTGCCATGTTAATCAGTAGATGGCGCCCGGAATATACTCCTGCAATTACCTAGGCATAAATCATGGCATAGATAGACGGATTTCCTTTGATGCATGTAGTGTTGCATATATACACTAAACGACAAAACTAAGACAAAAAGAAGGAACTAAAAGGCTCTTTAAATATAAATAAAACAAATCTACAGAGCATTAACTATTGTATGTAAACTGTATTTCTAATATTTCTATGCGTAAGTAACGACAAGACTTTATTTGTCCTGCCATCTATTGCATTACACACAACTAAATACTTACGAAGCCATTCGTACGGCTCTTGTCGCATCACCTAATATACTACACCGTGCTCCGCACTATCTTCATAATAATAATAATTGTTATTAGTCAAACAATATCATGGATTTTTGTAGTCTAGAACTTAAGACGTATTATTCGAATATATCAAATTAATTACATCAGCAATACCTACGCAATCATGATTAAACAGGTAAACTGAAAATAAAGAAATATATGTAACAATTTTTTAGCAATAAAATTTAATTAGAAAACACACTGAAACACACAAATGTTAAATTGACTGCAAATACATGTTGTTTCCTAACAAGCTGAATTTTAAAAGTTTTGTTCAAATTTCTTCAAGAATTTTCACTTTAGATTTAGATTCGATAGAATTGTGCTTAATTAATCGAAAAATGTGCCCGATGTCTACTTCAAATCTCCTTTCAGCAACACATCACTAGATGAACCTTCCTAGTGAAAGAAGACGCCACTGAATAATTAACCGTCGTGTTTGATTCAATAAGAGACGTAGTCGACAAAAAAACAAATATTGATGTGTTTCAGATTTTACTAGAGAAAATTCGAGTCATAGAATGTATTCTATCGTATGCTGTTACAAACTGAAATATAAGGTTTTATGTAAAAAAAATGTAAAATTACTTACTTAAGATTTTGTCTCCGTTGAAAAGATTATCCAAATGAATATTGTAATCGTCGAACCTTAAGGCAAGATCGAAATTTGTAAAGGTAAGTTGCTTATGACCTCCTTTTTCATCAACTTTAGCTAATACTACTCCATGCCCTTCGACATTAGCTGGAATTTAAATACATTATTCTGATGAATGAATATTTTACTGGTGATTCATTGAATAATTATAACGTTATCTTTCTAATGTATTTATAGGAAAAAAGTATAAACAGACTATCTATATTGTGGAAATTTCTTAAATAATTTAGTTCATCATAGAAGAATTAATCTTTAGGCCAACCAATTTAAACATTTGTTGGGGTAGTAACGAGAAGGGGGCCGTCATTTTGTTTCTTAGGGGATTGAAAACGGTTTTCTCTTAATATCCCATTATCGCTTGATTTTTCGTTACTATTAATCTCGTGAAGATGGGGATGGGATGAGAGTTAAAAGTTCAAAGGCACATGCAAATGCTTTTAACGGACGTTTTATGTTTAATGAAGTAAACATAAATGCAAATATTCTAGTACTACACTTTTCTTGATCCAAACGACATAATGGACAACATGTATAAATATAGAATATACATATTATATGACAAGTGAAAACGACTCATTGTGAACTAATACTCCAGTCGAATTAGCATTTTAACAAAAAAAAAAATTCTAGGTAGAAGCCGAATCCAGGATGTTCATGAAATCATAATTTTTAATTTGCGCACCCGCGGATTGCTGTAGAAAAGAAATATCGCTGAGAAATAAGCGTTAAACAAAGTCAAGTTATTAACAAATTGATTGTGCAAAAACTATTCGACCATATGGCTCCCGATATTGCATGCCTTTTCTATGCTACAAGAGCCTTCTCTTTCTGTAGTAACACGTATACGAAACATGTTTTTCTGTCGTTTATTAACAATTGAAAAAACAGCCATTTTAGCATGTTTTTTTGCAATGACTCATAAACAAATTAACCGATTTTAATGAATTAAGTCTCATTTTATAGATATTTTTAAAGCGCACAACTTTTAATACAGACTTTTTTCTAAAATCAATAGTTCTTTCTAAAACTCGAAAAAACCATTTTTTTCATACCTTAATTGTTTAATAAAAAAACATTGCCACGCGAAAAAATTGAAGCCTAAGACCCTTCATTCCTACCATCACTTTGAACATCCTGGATTTGGCTTATACCTAGAAATTTTTTTTGTCAAAATCACGCTATTTTCATATTAATTCGACTGGAGTATAAAATATTCAACGACGCTAAGTTTACTATGAAATACATGTTAGATAGTGCTCTCTACCTTAACATACAAATTTTAAAAAACATATAAGTATTTTTTATAACACAAAAAATAATAACTATAATATGGTTCAGCGTTAGAAAATTGTTTTTAGACGTAATTTCTATTACATAGAGATTACAACTTTTTTGTTTCATTGAACATTCAGTCCCCAATATGAATGACCAATATATATATATATATATATATATTGTTATTATACATGATTTGCAGGAAACAACTACTCAGCGGGCAAATACCCCGACCTGCATTGAATTATACCTTACAAATCATGAAAGATTGGTAGCCAATGTCATTTGTCAATTCCCCGACCAGACATAGACCGGTTTCGAACTTATTAGTTCTCATCAGTATGCCATAGGTCATGGAACAGACAAATGATAGTGGCCAACCTGTTAGTTTTATACAAACTTAAGTAAATGGTGTACCGGTGAGACCACATGAGGGTATTCACTTACCTCTCACCGGTACACCATATATATATATGTATATATATATATATATATATATATATATATATATATATATATATATATATATATATATATATATATATATATATATATATATATATATATATATATCTATCGCTTGACCGATAGAAATAATGGCGGCTTTATTTATAAACCCTACTAGTTCTGAATACCTGCCTTAAACAAGTTTTGTCTTAAAATGTCTATTAAATTACTAATTATTGTTCTTTAAGTATGTTCATTTACTCATGTATAAGTATATTTAAAATCACATCGTCCTTATTGTATTTCTTAAAACCCGTAGGCTTATCATAAAACCATTTGGGTACATAATACAACCACTTTAGAACGTATAAGATTTAGGTGCCAGGGTAACATCACCTAAAAATTAAATTTGCCATAGCAGTATACAAATAATATTTTGTAATTTTTGGAAAAAGTTAGCGCCACTACTAACTGCCATGAAGATTAGGCCTGAAATTTAATGATCCTAAAGCAATTTCTAGCTATGTATTATCAACCATTGCTATTATTATAAATTCATCCGCACGCAAGCCATACAGAAATGCTGATGAATATTTCTGATCACAGTTTTAAAACTACTTAGATATTTTAAAATATAGTCTGGACTGCTGCTTCATTAAAACTCTAAGAAGTGGTTTTGTGAAGGTTCGACCTAAGACCTAATGGTTAAAAGTATCTTAGATTTAAATAGTATAGTATTAACAACTTCAAAAATAATTTCATAAATCAATTATAAAACCACAATGTTTTATAAATTTCTTATAAACACGACCCTCCTGACTTGGAAAGACTTCATAAATACAAACAAGTTATAAACTCAAAAATAATACAAAATAATAGATTTCATAAAAGTTCATAAAGACCTTTTTAAAACTTTCTATAAGACAATTGACATTTGGCATTTAATAAGTCTGACATAAATCGTTTATGAGGTGGACGTCGTAAAATACTGAAAAAAATCTATATACAAAATTTAAAAGGTATTTAAATTATTGTTATTTGGGTCACTCATTATCTATCCACCCACGACACAAAAAATTTCACTTTAACTTCATATGAAACAATATACTATTATAGTGAAAAATTGCACTGAAAATGTATTTTGCAAATTTCTAGTCAGAGCACCAGGGGTAGTTCCAGGGAGGATCCAAAACATCTTTTTATACAATGAAATTTGTTTCAATTAAAAATTTCTCATTATGGAAAACTGGGATGATTTATCGAATCAACAAATTGGAAATGGAAATAGTTTAACACGAAGATTATTGCATTGAAAGACCCTTTGCAGTTCTCTTCTCGGTTAAACTTCCCAAAAAAATTGCGCCTCAGTTAATTTCATTCTATTGATAAGTTTTAGAAAGTGAAAAATAACTAAAAATATGGAATGATGAGAAAGTACTGTCTAGCTACTCGTGACCAACTTTTTTGAATCGACAAAAAATTGTCCTGAAACATTTCGTGGTTCACTGATGAGAAGTTACATAAAAGACATTTTTGGTGCAATTCTTCACATTGAACATTTTTTTCCCTATTTTGGTGGAAATTGTTTTTGGACTCATATTGAATAATTTTTTTGAAACAATTCTTGGATTTAAAAAAAAATTATTTTAAATTTGTTTGGAGTCGTTCTTGGTGCATCGATGTCACTAATATTCAATAGAGTTCCGCCATGAACCTGTCAGATGTTCTCTAAAATTTCAACTTTCTACTTTAAGCCGTGTTTGAGACGTATTACCCACAGACAGACTGGCAGATACGTTACTTACCGTGTTATTATTACATTAAGAAGAAAAGAAACCAATCTCAATAACGGTGTGATATACTAGCTTACCTTCACTTAATTAAAAATTATACTTACTGACATTGGCATGGAATTTTCCGGTTCCTTTAATTGGCGCAACCAACACTCTAGCATTTACATCATAATCTCCAGTTAAATCTAAAGCCGAGAATTTTATTCCGATGCGATATGTGTTCTTGCCAACATCCAGTCTGAAATTAAATTTCTATCTATCAGTGTCCTTTATTTTCTAATAAGTTAATTATAGCCTTAATTATAAATATTTAAAGAGAACTACTACTAGAGAACTATATTATCTAGGAATATATTATGAATGATCAAGTAAAACTTCCACACTGATAAGAAACTGCCTAGTTTCATCTTCATGTCGACGTTCTTTTATCTGAACATGCCATATATAAGAGTGCTAAGTTTATATGGCATGCCCAGATGAAAGATATAAAGATGAACACTAGGTAATTTCTTATTAGTGTCAAGTTTTGCTAGAGTAATTTCTAAATAATATATTTCTCTAGTACTAACCTATCGACCAATGAAATGCAAAGATATATTTACTACTTTTCAAGCTTGGAAAGGAATAAATATCCACTTAATAATAATTCGTTAGTCAGTGAGTTAACTTTAAATTGAAAAAATGGTTCCTTTTTTTTGAAGTATCTTTTCAAAAATATTGCATTATCAAAATAATAAAAATTTAAATATTTGGAATAAAACCTATATGCATAACTAAAGAAATTTATTAAAGTAACTTTACAAAAGTCTGTAAATCTTTTTATAGTATCCTACTCTGGGGAGGCTCTGCACACGTAACGAAAATCTTACGAATTCAAAAACGTGCTATCCGAGCAATCACTAGCTCAAAAAATGGAGACTCTTGTAGACCTTACCTTAAAAGTCAATATATTTACGAATGCCTAATGTATGCCAAATGAACTTCCAACTATTAAAATGAAAATAAATATGATACAAACCATTGATTGTTCCATATTTTCGACTTTCGAAGAATACCTCCTCATTTAGATGCATTTCTTTTAAATTATACAACCTTCTACCCCATGAATGGAATAATTTTAGTCTGTATCGTTGTGTTACGCTAATAAACATATTATGTAATCTTTAATCATTTTATTCTTAAGATAATAATTGTGACTCTGCTCGCAGTGTGCTGTAAAGGTTCCTATGTTACGCATTGTTATTTATTTCATATTATATTTTGTTGTATCGTGCTTTACGTAGCACAATAATTGACGTGTGTATACAAATGTCTCACATAAATAAATCTCTCTCCCTCTCACTCTCTCTATATGTGATTTTTTATGTTTTCACTCATTCTCTTAAGCGAGTTTTATGAAATCTTTTGCGAACTGCAGGTTTTTTTACGTTATCAGTTTAATCGATAATTTGGTGAATGCGTTGGGGATATTTAAGGTTTTTAATTTTGTTGACAAAATACCCACCTTATAGTACAGTAAAAATGTACCAAAAAGTCCCATAACCTGGAAAAATGTCACACTCAAATTTGTCATGCTCAACGTAGTCAGGATCACTTAGAAGGTCTAAAACCAAAAAGGTAACCCCCCCTTTTTGCTCCCGCCGCCATCTTGCAAATTTTTTAAATCGTTTTATCTCGTGTTCTACTGGTCGCACGGAAAAAGTTAACAAAAAATATCGTAAATAAAATTCTATATATTTTCGGCAATCGCCGCGATGCCGACAATTTAATGTTTTTAGCGGTAGAAGGCGCCGAAGTTACCAAAAAACAGTTTTAAATTTAGTTGGAAATATAAAATCAATGGAATCGAATTTACTTGAATATGTGCGTATGGCTAATATTTTTACCCAAACAGTTTTCATAACACTGTTTTCAAAAAACTAATTTTTGGTAACTTCGGCGCCCACTACCGCTCGAAATATTAACTTCTCGGCATCACGGCAATCCTGAAAATATGTGGAATTTTATTTATTTAGAACATTTTTTATTCAATAACTTTTTCCTTGCGACCAATAGAACACGAGATAAAACGATTCAAAATTTTTCAAGATGGCGGCTGAAGCAAAAGTGGGGGATCTTTTTGGTTTTAGACCTTCTAAGTGGTCGTGATAATGTTAAAGAATACGCCAAAACCCTCGATAAACTTTCGAAACTGTAACAAAATCCGAACATTTCGCATGAAACGCGCGCCTCACGTAAAATTACCGTTGGAAGAGGTTTTTATATTTTAAATCATATTTTCGCTCTACGGAGCATTTTTATGCAAAAATTTCAATAACTCATCAAGGAGTAATTTTAGAAAGTGTAGTAAATGTCGCTGCACGGGGACGTAATGTCGCCCCGAGCACCAAAATTTAAAAAGTGTAACAAAAATCGACTTTAATTTCGGAAATTTCAAAATTAAAAACTTTTTTACGAATCCACGTTGTTAAGCACTGCAACTCATGCGTTGTGTTAAATATGAGGACAAGTTAATCCAGTCTCTATTCAAACTATATCGAGAGTTTTAGCGAAAACAGCCTTTAGCGACAAGGGTCCCCTATCATTTCCTAGCAGTCGATTTTGATGGGAAAATGATGGGTTCTAACGGGATTTGCCCTAAACCGGTTCCTCAGTGATTCAACGTCAGAAAAGTATAGTTACCATGTACTCATATGTGCGAGGAACCGCCTTGCCTGAACGTATGAAATTGTAATTGCAAAATATAATTCAAAGTCGTTGCGATTCAATTATTTTTAAGCTCCGAGGAACGATCAAAATTGATATTAAACTGAAAATACGTAAATAGACAGGCAAGCAAAAGCCCACCAAAAATTTATAAACATTGAAATTTTCTTGAATCTTTTTATGTAATCGTTAGCTCAAAAATCGCATATTGGATGGTAGTTGGTACATTATAAGTCGTTCCGTTCCTCACCATGTGTTGTACATGGGCCAGACTATAGTTTGTCAAAAACATTTTTCTTGAAGTTGTAAAATATGATTTTTTAAAGAGATTTAATATATATTTTTGAACTTTATATTGTTTTTTTCTTTGTTTTCAAAATTCCCTTTCAGGTTTAATTTTAAGAAAGTATTACTACTTACTGTGTTAGATTTATAGTGTTACGACGTCCAATTGGTACCATCAGTGAAGCAGTTAGCATAAACGAACAGTAAGTATAAATTTTGTATTATTCTCCGTCTGAAACAGTTGTTTTGAACCCTTATTTGTGAACGTTAATATTCATTTTTGGAAAATATAGTAGAAGTCCTTCAGACCCTAAAAGATGGATCGTTCACAATAACGCTGAGCATGACAAATTCGAATATGCAATTTTTTCCAGGTCAAAGTAAAATTTTATTGTATTATTATCAACATAAATTGTAAGATAATCCGGGATACATAGTAGGAAAAACCCTCATTACATCAATGGACAGTTCTGGCGGTTAGAAGGTACTCAAACTTAAGGAGGGGAAGGGCGCTCCGATACAGAGCACTGTGAGCCAAATTTCCAAAAAATTTGGCCAAAACCCTAACTATCTAATATCATATCATATTCATTTCATCATATATAATTTCATTTATATTAAAAATATTAGATCTCACTTCTTGAAAATGATAAGCCTACATTAAACCAAACGATATTTTCATGAGCTCAAGTGAGAATTAAGGAATTAATAATTAGGGAGTATTTATTATGACGTCGTGAATTTTATAGGCCACTTATGTTACATGTATTCGATTTCAGGAGTTATGTAGTATATGTTAGATAATTTCGATATATAGTTTTTGTTTTTGTTTTTAAATTGACTTATTTTGGCATTTCCAGAACACCAGAAGAACGTAAATAAAATTGCATTTCCTTAAGGATATAGTAAATTTCTCATTGCGTCCTGATAACATGGCTTATATAGTATGAAAGCGGAAAAATATTTATCTGATGTCGCTGCATTTTCGGAAAAATCAACCGCACTTGCTATGTCACATACGTTTCCTATAAAAGTTTTATAGGGGTTTGACTTTTATGCTTATTGAAGGATTAAGAAACAAAAAGAGAGGTGAAAATCTGATGTTAAGCAAGGAGTAATGTTTACAACCACCATTTCCTCAAAATTTGAACGTAAATCCGAATATCTACAGGTCTATATTATAGAGCCAACTAAGTATCCTGCAGAATTAGTGAAAGTATTGCACCTGAAGTTCACATTTGAATTCTTTAAAATGAAGTGGAAGGAGGCTCAACGCTAAAAAGAACGATTCCTTTTTAATAACAAAAGTTGGTTGGACACAGATATGACATTTCAACTGTCAAGCAGTGAACATTCTAAACGAAGAGGACAGAAGAGTTAGATCAAAAGTAAGTGCCTGTGAATTGGTATATTACGCTGCCAAATAAGTTTGCGTAGTTTTTCAATTTGCTCTCATTGCAGAATTTGGCTTTAATGAGTTGCAATTGATCCTTAAGGAAGTGCACATAGGAGCATTACAAATGTGGATTGACTGCTTTGATAAAAGGCCAGGAAAAAGACATTTCCAAAAATAACGGATATTTGGTAAGGGTTCGTGAAGACACAACGACATACCTTTCAGCGTTATTTTATCAATGTAGAGCTATGTGGCAAAATGTTAGAAGATATGACAGAAGAGATCTTTAGAAATATCGTATGGTTTCTGGTAATTCTTCCTTTACAAAAGGCATCGACCAATATTTGAAAATGTTTTTGTTATATTATCTAAATGTTAACTGTGGTATTCTGTCCATATTATTTGTTTCTTTTTTTACCACACGTATCTTCCTCTAAAAATTATAAAATATTTCACTAAGTAGAAATTTATATTTATGAAACAAACAATGAAAATGAAAAAAATAGGTAATAAGGCTCAATTATTAATCACGTAATGTTTTTTGTATAGACTGCAGCGTAACAAGCCACTACTCCTTGCCGAATTTTATTTTAATGCTAATTTATAACCAAGACAATTTTAATTTATATAGATGCACTTCAGCCTCTGTTTCTCGAGAGTTGTGTAGTAGTGACGCTACTGACTGTCATTACTGGAATGTCTTGATGCGTATAATATTTGTTAGTTTGTATATTTACAAACATATTTTAATTATACCAGTACCTCATAATCGATGGTAATGCTTTGAAGGCCATTTTTTTCACAAAGATGAATTAATATAAGGAACTATAATATCAAGGTAAATTAAACGCCGAACAGATATGTATTTTAATATTTCTAAAACAATGCAACTAATAATAATTTAACGGTCGGAAGCTCTCATAATGAATAAACCCGAGTCATAAAATTGTAATACATTTTTCTTTATCTCTGAGACTTGCTTAAAGCTGATTTACAGCTTGCTAAATCTTTCTAGGACTTTGTATTTTTGAAGACATCGATAACATTAAGAAAATGAATTAAAAATTTTATGTGCCGCGTTAATATGGATTAAGCGGGGTAAGTTCTGGTGCACATGAATCCATAAAACCTACCTGTGACTCCTGTGAGTTCTATTAGCTACCTCTATAAGCTAGAGCAGCTTCCGCTGGGGCACATAAATAATGAATTGAAGACGGACAGTCAGCGGCAGGGCGGCCAGATTGTCCGATGACAAGTGGAAGTACCCCTGCAGGATGAAATGGGCCCCTTAAACATTAAACGATATGCTTTTCTCTTCTGGCGTTAGTAGTTTAGTTTTAGAAGAGTAAGAAAACGACTGGTGCAGGGACGAATACCGGGGCCTACCAAAACCGAGGCTATCACGCCTTGGTAGTAAGTATTATATATATGAAACGCATTCAATTCTGCGACGTGGTAAGGCACAGTAAAGCAGCTTGAAAAAAGAAAGACCTCCTAGGCGACTAGGAAGAAGATGGGCACAGAGTTTCTGAAAGACATGGACGAAGCGATTAAAATCTAACTTCAAACAATGGCCTAATAGGAAACATAGGGAGAGTAAATGATGTAGTTTTTTAAAGATACATTTCAAGTTCTGATTAGACCAGTAGTACGGATAAGTCTACACATCTTATCTTATGTCTGATCGATCGGATAAAATCAGGATGGTGAAGAATAATATCTGAAAGAAGGACAACCATTATAAAGTAAAATAAAGGAGCACATATTAACGTAATATTGGAAAATAATCTAGTAACATACTCAGGAAACTAAGAAGGGATTTAGCGAGGTTTTAGTTAGATGAAATATGACACTACTCCGAAAAAGTGCCTATGAAGGAAATAGGTGTCCAGGGGATAATCGCTGCTTATATTTTTGTATATAACAGTGACCCTTGTATGAAATTCTAGATTATATGAACATTATATAATTCGAGCATCAAAATTGCTTTAATGTTTGTAGCGTTTCAAACTTCTTGTAAAATTAAGTAATATTTTTAAAAACCTTACTAAGATTTTGCTCTAATCTGTCCTAAAAGAAATTATGCTTTGCCAATAAAGCTAGAAAACATGTGTAAAATTACATGAGAATAAATTTAACCCCGCACACAACTATTTTACCAGCAATGCTAGAGGAGTTTAGGTATTATGTGGCATATTGGTCTTAAACTGCCAAAAAACATACAGGGAACATATTTTATTTCTGTTCATGGAGAGAGAGAGAGAGAGAGAGAGAGAGAGAGAGTATAAATTTATGGAACATTAAAAAATATATGCATGTTATTCCCAAGTCCCACTTGGAGATCGACCGTGTAACCACCATGCGAGGCCTGATGGCCATAGCAGTATCGGGCGAAGTACCTCCTTTTTCGGTGATAAAATAGAAACAATAAATAACCTGAACTCCTTTTGACACTCAAACAAATTAAAACAGGCAATGATGGCCAAAAACATTTCAACTAACAACGCTAAAATATGGGAGATACGCACTAATAAAATTTGGGAGCTGGTACACGAAAACCTAAACGTAAAAACTTGTTCGGGACATCCCCGCGAGATGCATCCCAGCTGCCTAATCTATCATTTTATAATGTTATGGTTTAAGGAAAGTCCTTATATTAATGATAATATTGATAAAGAAGACGAACTTAGAAAAATAAAGAATATTGCAAACATGCAACAAAAAAGGATAGAAATGAAGAGAGAAACAGAAACGAAGAAGGAGACAGGAAAGAATTAAAGAATAAAAGTAACAATGACAAACGTGTTTACTGTAATTTGCACAGAATACCTTTCTTTATTCAATTTTGATGGAACAGAACGCACGGGCGTTTGAGAAGCATTTACTATTCGTGCCTTATACATAAAATTATTGACACAAACAACTCGCCAAACCTTAGGTCTAAAATATTTTTTGGGGAAGAAGTCCATAGTAACATGCGAAATATGCACACAGTACACATTCTTCTTCACTATAGTACTTTTTTTAAGAGATGAATTCCGTATTGACAAATATTTATAACTGCATACCACATTCCTTAAAGGATAGACAAAGTTACTAAAGAATATTATAGTGAACATTAACATATTTAATAACATTCAAGTGTTTCATCGTTATATTTTTGTAATTTATATTCTCATGTTGTCTGTAACAATTATATGTTTCCTGTAATTGGGTATTTACCTATATTTTTCAGTAATAAAATATTAAAAGTTAGCAAAAAGTAATATTTTCTTTCAATAGTCCTGTGACTTATTAAATCCTGTCTCATAAAAGGTTGGATATTTAATATACAACTTTGATGGCACATACTACGTTTTGAAATTCAATGAGGCAAAACATTGATTTTAGTTATTTTTGCTTAAAATTTGCATGTCAGTTTTAAGAAACATCCACAACTCTTAGTAATTTTGTATATCTTTATGAAATGTCAAAAACATATAGTAGCTGCTACAAATACGTTTAACGTTACCGCAAAAAGGCAGTAGCCCACGCAGAATTATTTTAGGAAGTTGGAAATTCGAAGAATCGTCCGGAAGAGGGTACATCGGTGTGGAAATGGAAAATAATGATTTACAATACGTCGCATTGTTCGCAGTTTCTTTAATGCTGGAAATTGGATTCAAAGTTGACATTAGCCAGTAACCGATCAAGAAGATCAAAATATAAGCAAATTGGTTGCTCGACCATCCGATAAAAAGTAACAATTTTGTCAGCAAAATAAATTTCCCTTGTGAATCGCGATATAGCATTATTTGTTTGTCAAAATACTATACTGAGCCTGTGAAAATCAGCATCACTTAAACTTCCAGGTTGAATTTAGATTCAATTACTAGACTGGTATTTCAAAAATATTTGGCCCAATAAATTTTGGTAGACTGAAGAATGATACTTATAATTTTTACAAATCCATATTGAAAATTGTTGGAGTGTCACTATACAATGATCGAATCGTAACAATTGATTTACAAGTCAAATTTGCAGAGCACTGAGTAGGATCTCATGGCTCTAACTTTTAGTTAGAATGATTATTAAACTTGGACGCCACTGAAGTTTTTATTACGGGAGGAATTTGAAAAGGAAAGTTTACTTTAGATCTGCAACAACTAGGGCAGATTTGAAAGAAATGGTGGGGAAAGCTATTGGGACAATCTACTAGAGATAAAGCTGTTAAAGAGATGGTTAAGAGGCAGCTTTATAGAAACCAAAATGGTTAATATACTGAATGTTTGTTTGATGGTTAGTCAAGCTTGGTAAATAATAATGTAACTACCATAGTAGGTCGTACAAAATGCTTCTCAATCGTTTTCTATGGCTACTATTATTATTAGTAATGAAAAATACGCCGTGTTTAACTCTTTGACAATATTTTTTAAAGTTGGAATTCCTTACGGCAGTTTATGGTTATGATATGGTATAGGAGTTATTTTACGGTATTCATAGGTAAGACAAAATTAATCTTTATGGGTATATATTATCTGTGTCAAATTTAATTTTAATATTCCGAAAATTGTGGAGGTTTACTTTGATTAGTTTACATCCGGTATAGGAGTATTAAAGAAGTACGTATAGTTTCAAGTAATCAATAATCCTAGCTATCAACTATATATTTCCAAAATAACGGGCTATGGGAATAATTCAAGATTCTACATCTAATAGACACTTGATAATTTTCCAAATATCGATAGTAGTGAATATTTTATTTTAAGAAAATTAAATCATATTAATACAAATGGATTAATTTAATAATAAAAGCGCCCTTTACTATACATTTTATATGTTTACTTACTTTAACTTCGTTATTTGAAAATTACTGGCTCCAGTAACATCAATATTTTTCAATATTGCTTTAAAATTTGAATTTCCGTCTCCTCTAGATACAACAATCTCATCAATTCGAAGTGGCTCCAATCCAGGTACACCTAGTTCTTCAATTCCATCTTTCAATTTAGGTCGTAGTATTTCAATACTCTCCCTGATACATTTTGCTACATGGGGATCACTTCTTTTGCAGATATGGATGTAGTCGGCTAAAAAAATAAATTTCGTTACTACTATACTCTATTTGCAGAATAGAAATAGATAAGTCACTCCCCAAAAAAAGTGCTCTATATTTAATGGAATTATTCAATTGGCTGATTTTTAAATCCCATAATACAACCAACCATTTTATGTTTTGATGTTATTTAGTTTTTGGCATTTTTCAATACTTTGGTATACATTTGTGTATATTTAGGTACGTAGTGAAAATAATTAATATTGATTAAATGTCAGAACCACTTTTTCTTTTGAGGTTAGAAATTCTTTCGATTCATATTAATTATAGACCAAGCGGCTCTTTTTAAAGTGAAAAAACAAACAGAAAGTCAGTTGAAGATAGGCAACGCGTTTTAAATATCTATAAGGCTTGCGTTTGAGAGAATACGAATACATAAAACGTCGAGTTTACTGGAGCAGGTAATTTTCATCTTTGTATTATACAGGCATGCTAATCATTACGTACTTTTTTTCTAAGGCATTTTTAGTTTAATTATGTATATTTATTATAGTTTATGTTTGAGTTTATTATTTATGTTAATTACACATTTTAATTCAGTTGTGAGTCCAGAATGTTTTCAAAATTTTTTGTGAATATCACATACATATACTTCAGATACCGAAAGTGTATCACCGACAACGAGCAATTTTGGACAACATCGATGATAAAACTAAAAGTAATGTTCGATGTTTAATTCATTATTTTTCCGAAAGAAATGAACCACCAACTCTAGAAAAAATGTTAGCGGCGGTGGATGAAAATGAATATCTACCTCAATTTAAACGAAGTACTTTGAACAAATTGATCAAAGAAATTGACTTTCGGTGAGTAAAAATTAATTTTATTTCTACATGTTTTAATATAATTGTGTTTTGGCATTATAGTTTCTCAAAAAGGTCACGCAATAATGTAATAGTATCCTTAGAGAGAAAAATGAAATCATCACCTGGCGGCGACGTTTTCCGCGAGAGATTCGAAATTATCGTGAAGAAGGCACGAAATTGTACTTCTTAGATGAGACCTCGGTGAACGCTGGCCATATGGTAACTAAAGTATGGAAGGATACAACAATCTTGAATCCGAAACAGGTAGGGCTGAAAGCTCCATCAGGCCAAGGAGGTCGCCTTATCGTACTTCATATAGGATTTGAGCACGGTTTCGTTGAGGATGGTTTGCTCTACATTCAATCTAAGAAAATAGGAGACTACCATGAAGAATTGAATGGTGAAGTTTTCGAAAATTTGTTTGCACAAATTCTGACAAGCTTGACCGAACATTCTGTGATTGTAATGGACAACGCTTTCATCATATTCATATTCATCAATTATTACAGCAAGCTATTGGAAATGTTTCTGCCGAAAATTGGAAAAAGGCCATTCGACATACGCAAAATCAAGAAAAAAAAATGTGGCAGTTTGATATTACAATGGACATTGAAGTAGAGCCACTGATAATTCATGTGGGAAGTAACTCTTCTTCTTCGTCTGAATAAAAGGCTAACAGCTGCATGACATGGTATATTTATCGCTTTAATGCCTTGATTCAAATCAAATTATATCATTTTTGAATTTTCCTGCTATTATTAATTTGTCGCATGTATAACTAACTGGTCATGCATACATTGGTCAAAACAAATATAAATTAATGGGGAGGGGCTTAACCATTTCTATTCAGTAAATAGAGTATAGGTAAAATTTGAACACTTGAGTCTTTACAATCAGAGAGCCGGTGATTTTTCCAGTTATTTTTCGCGAGAAATTTTTGTACCATTAAATGATATGTATTGAATGAAAATAACAGTGCGCTGCGCCGGCCTCGAGGATAAAATTATTGCCACGCCAACCGGGTGTGCGTCGCACAAGGGCGGCCGTAGAACCATAATTAACACAACACAAAAATTCGAATTCAATCCACCTATGCAAGATGGAATATAAACATAAATCATTAATAAAAAAGTCAAATCAGTATTAAATTTCTACATCTGTCTGTACATTCTACATTTCTAGGAAGGACTTTTAATTTTCCTTCTGATTCTGAAAATCTATTTAAGTAGAGGTAGGCGGTACCGACAGATGCGCAAAGACGCAATTATAAGATCACGGTTCATTTATAAAGTTGGTTTCTCACTTATGTAGTTTGTTTTCAGTGTTTAATCGTGAACATTTATTAACTATCACATGAAGAAACTTTGAAAAATTCTAAAGACCTGCATTAAAAACTTGAAGATGTATCGCGTGAAGAGTCACATATAAATGGCATAGATTTATGTGATGAGATCAAGACGTTAAAGTTGCATTTAAAACCCGGAATCAGTTTTACAGTATATATTTTAAAACCAACTTCTCACTACATTTCCAAATATTTGTATAGCACTCAGAATATCATTAACATTACCTGTATATGCTGTTTCTTTTTGTAAATTGAAAATTATAAAGAATTACCTACGATCCACCATGTTACAAGATAGATTAAATGACAGCCATAATTGCCAAAGAAATTGAAATATTAGTGAATTATGTATACTTGATTATTACTATCATAATTTGTGCTATTTGGTTTCTTTATATCAGTTCAGAGTTTTGAGTTTTTTATGCAATTGTATTGTATTTTTTTGTTTCATTTTTGTCAATGAGATTTCTGCACAAGGAGGGCTAAATTTCTTGGCGCTTCCCCATGATTAATGCACTGTTGAAACTTGGATAAGGTTTGAATTGGAAATGTATTTATTTATTTATTAACTCTAGCAAATAGATGTATAAAGCACAGGAATAAATAAATTAGCGTTGTCCACTTAATAACACTTTTGTGAACATACAAGCTATTTGCTCCTTGCAAGAAATGTCAAGATCTTCCTTACGGTATTCTTACTGAATAAAACATCTAATATCTACTATATGTTTAAACCGTTGATGCAGCTCCGAATTCTTCACCAGAATGATATTTTCATTATTTACTTGAAAAAGAGGAAAATACGCCAATTGATGTTTTCAAGGGCCCCTTAAGCCATATCATTTTCTCCTCAGTCTGGGAAGTAGCTCAGTCTTAGAGCTTAAAAGTCAAATATATATTTGGCGTTTGCTCATCCACATTTTATTTAATCCCCTCAATAACTTTTAGGAAGTTACTTTCCCCTGAGGTGGATTCACCAATTCCCAAATTTCATTTTCTTTCAGTGAAGCTATCTATTTTTCCATGGCTGCCTTCAACTGAGTGGAGTCTTCTGATGACATGACATCTTTAAAAGTAACTGGTTTATCACTGGAAACCTTGTATTGGAAAGTGTTGATTTTTGATAGCAACCTGATGTTATCTCTGCCTCGTAGAATTGAAATGTTTAGAACCAGTTCTGAATTACTATTCTTCTCAAATTCATTCATATATTCTTCCAATATCATCGTTCAGTTCACAGTCCTCTGTATTTGTTTTATTTTTTCAGGATCAAGATTGCATTTAATTACGGGATATTTAATTATTTATCTAAATATATTTTCATACTTGAAAACAAAAGTCCAGAAAGTGATATTTTTTTCTAGACGAGTAGACAACAAGTCTGCAACTTTATAAAAAACATTTTCCGGATAAATTTCGTTCAATAGTTGTTGGGTAACCGTCTTGAAATAAGGAAGCTAACATACATTAGTCACATCTTTTATATTATATTTTATATTGTAAATTAATACTAATTAGCAAAAATATGAACAACGCAAAACAAAATAGTGAACGTGTAGTAAACATTTGCACATTGTGCACCTTGATGGGTGGCAATGAATCTATTTCCTTTCATAGGTGGAATATTTGGACTTACGTAGTATGTATTTTAATACACATTCATTATTTTTATAATACTAATTAATTTTTACATATTTTAATATTGATGAGGCAGAAGGGTTTTGGTCATTAACTTATTGAATTATTTATGGTTCAATAAAGTGCTAGTTCGAAACTACTTTTCAAATTCTTTCGGAAAAATACTAGTCCAAAAATTGATGTTCTAGGTACGGTTGGTGAAAAATACAATTTCTCTTATGTATCCAGACATAATGCCCATCAATGTCTCGACAGTAACTTACTATTATTATTATTAGCCTTTACTCGAGTCCGAGTATAAAAAAAATGTTACAGTCGATAGATTGTCTGTAATAAGAAACAAGTAAAAGGTGTAGTCTATTGTAATTCCCATTCATCTACGGTGCACACGCTATAGAGGCCAATTCGGGAGAGCACATGTCGACCGCAGTCAGGACAAACATAGACCTGGTTAGGTCTTGGATTCGGACTTCTTGCAGCAACATTTCCTTGATAGCTGGCCACAACCCCTCGCCATTTGGTTCTGTCCCGTGCAAGTTGTTCCCATTGCTCGTCTGGAATAGCGCAGGATTTTAGATTTTCATGGAGAACGTCTTTGAACCTCTTTCGTTGACCGCCACGCCTTCTTCTACCGCTTAGCAATTCACCATAAAGTGTACATTTAGGAAGGCGGTTATCATGCATACGATGAACGTGACCTGCCCATCTTAGGCGTGCTCTTGAAATAAGCACCTCAATTGGAAGGCTGTTTGCTCTTCTGAGTACTTCCACGTTTGATATGTGATGGAACCAACGGATTTTCATCATACTTCTGAGGTGTCTTTGCTGAAAACGTTCTAATTCTTTCACATGACGACGGTAAGTGATCCAGCTTCCACATCCATATAGCAGTGTTGGAATGACAACTGCTCTGTAGACAGCCATTTTCGTTGACAAAGCAAGGTCGTGGTTGTCAAATACTCTCTCTCTAAGTCCCCAGAGTGCTCTAGATGCAGCGTTAATTCTATTGCGAATCTCGCTGTCCATGTTTGCTTTGTCATTAACAACGTTGCCTAAGTAATTGAACTGATCCACCACTTCAAGAGAATTTCCCTTAAGTGTAATGTCTATTTGGTTCACTTGATGAGGAGTTGACATAATCTTAGTCTTTCCAATGTTGATTTTAAGTACCAAGGAATCATAGCTCTGGGTATACACATCTAAAAGTTTTTGAAGCTCTTCCGGCGTAGAGGCTAAAAGTGCACAGTCATCCGCATACTGGAGATCACAAATGAATCGTGTGCGTGTCTTCGTGAAAGCTCTAAAGCGCCCTATGTTAAAGAGACCGCCATCAGAACGGTATCTGAGACCTATTCCTCTGACTGTCAGTTTGTTGTCAACAATAATTGTTAGAGCAGTGGTAAACAAATTAAAAAGTAGGGGTGCCAGGACACATCCCTGCCTAACTCCAGTGAGAGTTTGGAAAGGTTCGGTTGCCTCATTATTATACATAACCTGGGCGTTGTTGTTTGTATGTAGACTGCGACATACTTCCACAAATTTTCTAGGGATACCTAAGCGGAGCATAATTTTCCAGAGCACTTCCCTGTCCACCGAGTCAAACGCCTTGGTTAAATCAATGAAGGCCATGCGAATTTCTCCTTGATGTTCGAGTGCTTTGTCTTGAAGCTGTTTAAGTGTGAAGATTAAATCCGATGTGCCTCGGTTTGGTCTAAAGCCACTCTGTGTTTCAGGAAGTAACTTTTCCATAACAGGTGTTAGCCTATTTGCCATCGCTTTAGTGAGTATCTTCCCTCCAACAGCCAGTAGAGCTATACCCCTGTAATTTCCACAGTCCGCAGCGCTCCCTTTGTTTTTGAAGAGGTTGATTAAAAGTGTATCACAAAACTCCTGCGGAGCTTGACCACTTTCCCACACAACATCAAACAGTTTTTTGAGGTAGGGTATGAGCTCTGACGACACAGCTTTAAAGATCTCAGCTGGGAGTGAGTCGGCGCCGGGAGATTTGTTATTTTTTAGCTGCCCAATGGCGGTTAAGATCTCTTCCGTTGTTAGTGGTTTATCTAAGTTTTCGAAGGTGTCATATTGAGGGAGATTTATAATATCGTGATCGGCTTGACTTTGCTGGTTAAGAATGTTAGAGTAGTGTTCTTTCCATCGGGCTCTTATTTCCTGGTCTTCTTTGAGGAGATTTCCATTTAAATCTTTAATAGGGCACATATTTTTCCGACTGGGGCCGTACACTGCTTTTACTCCTTGAAAGAAATTCCTGTAGTCGTGTGAATCGGCGTACCTTTGAATTTCTCTGGCATTGCTTGCTCACCACTCGTTCTTTATTCTTCTGATTTCGCGTTGCGTTTCATACTTAGATTGGGTAAAAGCTTCTGCTTTTGATGAGTCGTTGGGGTGGTTGATAGCGTTTTGAAACGCAATATGTTTGCGGTCAAGAAGTTCTTGTATAAAAGCTTCATTATCATTGAACCAGTCCTCCTGTTTTTTACTTGCTGCAGTGCCAAGAATTTCCTCACTCGCACTTTTTAAACTGCCTTTAATTTGTGTCCAGGTAGTAGCGACATCTACAGAATTGATTTCTTCTAGTGCACTCAAATTCTCTTGAACTTTTTGCTTTAGCTGTTCGACGGTTTGTTGGTCACGCAATTTACTAATACAGAGACGGGGTCTACGTTTTACTTGAGTTCTTCGGTGTTTGGGTCTCATAACAATTTTCATTTTAGAGACAACAGGACGATGATCGGTCCAACATTCGCTATCAATGCACCCCTTTGTAATTTGGACGTCCTTGAGATGCTTCCTATGTACGATAACATAGTCCAGTAGATGCCAGTGACCTGATCTGGGGCGACGCCAGGTGCCTTTAAATTTATCCTTTTGTCGGAAAATGGTGTTTGTTATAACTAGATCATGTTCGGTGCATTTAGTTAGGAGTAGTTGACCGTTAGCGTTTATGTTGCCCAAACCGTTCTTGTCTATGATGCCTGGCCAGGTGTCTGCATCTCTCCCTACTCTAGCGTTAAAATCGCCAAGAATAACGAGTCGTTCCGTTTTAGGTATTCTACAGAGGGTGTCTTCCAGCTGTTGATAGAAGCTTTCCTTGGTTTCGTGACTTGCATCCAGAGTGGGAGCGTAGGCGCTTATTAGATTTACCGCGTTGCCATCTGATAGCTTATAGCGTAGCAGCATTAGGCGCTCGTATAGGCCTTGTGGTACTTGTGTTAAGTTGGATACAAGTTGATTCCGAACGGCAAATCCTACTCCATGTTGTCTTCTTGAATTGGTGGGAAGACCTTTCCAATAGAAGGTGTAGTACTTTTCTGTGAGAGAGCCTTCCTCCAAAAATCGAGTTTCGCTGAGAGCTGCAACGTCAACATTGAGTCGGTGAAGGTCTCTATCTATTAGAGCAGTTCTTCTTTCAGGCCGATCGGTGCGAGTGCTGTCGTTCAAAGTACGAACATTCCAAGCGCCGTAGATGAAAGAATTAGTTTTCTTGTATGTAACTTGTCGGTGTTTTTTCGACATTCGATGAGGTGTCCCTGTGGGCACCCTCCCCCGGAGATCCGATCGGGAGGTATTTTACCTCCGGATGATTTTGTCCCACTTGAACGCTCCATCATTTTTTTTTAAGCCTTAATCGACTGAAAACGAAGCTGCATTTGAAGTTTCAGCTGGAGCAGGTATGCAACTGACCAGCTCGGTTGCGGAAGGCGAGTGGTGTGGTCCCATGGCACAGAAGGAGACTGCGACGATGGGGTAACCAAACGATTCCAAAAGCAACCTTTGTGTGCGGTGGGTTATTTTTACCGCACTCTTCGTGAGAAGGAGGATGTGCTCACGGCAAAAATTAAGGGTTATTCCACCCTTACTCGGTCGCTAGAGCCTCGTTAGCAAAAACAGGGTGCACCAAGCTCAAATTGAACTCATCGCGAAGGTGAGGTTAACAATTGAGTAGGAGAGGCTATAACTTGCGCTTCACTAAATAACCTCTTAAAACCAATTTTCTAGAAAACCTTTAGCGTACAACATTGTTCCGGCCGACTCAACTAAGGTGCAATTCAGATTTAGTAACTTCTTCGAAATTAATTGGTTTTTCTATTAAATTGGAGTTGTTATTGTTATTATTATTATTATTATTTATTTTGTTATCATATTGTTTATTTATTAAAGCTGTTTTCAGATTTACAACGTGTGCATTTGATATATTGTCCGCAATCTCAACATCATTTACAACTCTACTGATATTCGTCTGTACTTGGGCAAGTAGACAATTTTTTAATTATTATTTTAATAATATCTACACATAAAAACAGTTGACCCGTATTTTTTATTTTATTTTTTTAATAATGCCTTATAGTAAAAAAAATCATGAAGTTAAAACTACGTTTAAACGGTTAGATATTGCAGCAAATGTTCGGGCTATTCTATTGGCTATGACGTAATAGCGTAATCAACAGAGACACGAACGCTAGTGGAAGGGCGGAGCCAACAAAGTTGTGCAAAACGTATGTGCGGTGCTGTCGGGGTTATATTGAATGCGCGCACATGTTACGCTATTACGTCACGAGATAACCGGCAAACTACCTTACTTTAAATCGACTCTCATTTTAAGCACATTCATATTACAATAAAAACAATAATAGCCGGTAAAATTACCTTGAAATTATATTTACAACATATTGAAGAGTCATACTATAATGCTATTTTATTACTTTTGTCATTCTGGTTATTGTCTACTAGCCCATTGCTTATTGAATAAGTTATATATCCCATACTACTCAGATCCATTTTCCTAGTGTATTTTATTGTCGTAAATACATTTTTAGCATATGTCTACTGTTCGCCGGTAAATTATTTTGTAATGCTTATAATAATTTTGTGTAATTGGCACTTGATATTTCACATTAAATCAATCTTCAAGTTTAGCCGTAAATATCTTTAGGCTTGGTGTTGACAATTTTTTAAATCTGCAAAACTGTGTTTTGTTTTTGTAACAAATTTAAAACTAACATTGTAATGATATTGTAATATACAACAAAAATATTGAGATTTTCAGCTCTTCCTCAAAATTTGTTCCTCTTTCAAAAAGCTTGGCTTCTATAAGCTGTGCGTTTATTTTCTTCTGTTACTGGAAATGAAATTATTTGTACGTAATGATCAGATAAGCCACTATGAATAACATTTTCTATTTTTTATATCATTAAAGTTTGTGAATACATAATCAATGGCACTTGCAGATGTTGATGCAATTCTTGTGGTTTCATAAAAAACTGAGTGTAAATAATGGGAATTTACAAGGTCAATTAGTTTAATTTTGTCTGAAAATGAACAAAATAGTTTACATTGAGATCGCCACAAAGTATCAATTTACGAAACTGATTTTCATGATAAATTAAATTTAAAAATTCCTCAAATTTATCTAAGAAAATATCTAAATCGCTATTCGGTGCTCTATAAACACATAAATTACAAATGTTATCATTACTTTTGTTACTTTCACTCGAGCACATTCAAAATTTTTATCAATACTTAAATTGATGCATTCAATGATTTCAACAGATTGAATCGAATTATTAGCAACATCACATCACCGTGATTTTAATCCACTTATGTCTAAAAATAGTGTCTAAATAACTTAAAACAATTCTTGCAGTGTGCGATGGTGCACGGTCTTGAAGCAATCACACATTGTGCACTGCACATTGATGGGAACGTCTTCTATTAAAGTTGGAAGTTCGTTATGCAGAAAGTGGACATTTAATTTGCCATAATATAAAAACAGTTCTATTAAATGTCCATTTAAAATGTCACGCCATATGTGGATACCTACCAGAACCAGTTTGTTGGTTACTTTGGTCCCTTTTGGATTATTATTCGACCAATAATGGCAATTATGTTTATTTACCAAGCCGTCATTATGAAAATGACTTTCATCGCTCCATAGAATATATCATAGTAATGTATCTTCCTCATAAAGCGGTGATGAATTGAAAAAAAAATAATTTGATTTTTGTAGATCTTCAGGCCGCAACCGATGAACAAGATGTATTTTATAAGCGTATAAAATTTGTTATCGGAAAGAATTCTTTGACAAGAAGAAAACGATTCGCCATACCAGTGTTCTCTTCAATACTTTTTATCGAAATATGCGAATTGTTTTCAACACACTAAAATTTCGGCTGTACTTTGCAATATTCAGCATAAATAATAATCATATACAGTTCTTTGGAATTAGTGTATAGTACCATATTTTCTTTCTTTAAAGGAAATTTTACAATAAAAATATTTCGGTTTTTGCACTACAGATTGTTGACTGTTATCAATACAAAATTGTAAACAAAAAACCAAATGCATATCAATTTGTTTACAAACTATGTTCGTTAGGACATGTGCATTTATCAAAACGGAGGAAGCTTTGAAAATTGTTTCAATTGTATTTGTTTTAAAATTATATTTTGTAATTTTTTAATAATTATGTTTCCGTTTGTGTAAATAAATGTTTCTAAGAATACGTTCATTGTATTTTTTGCGTCGCATTAGTGTTGTTAATGGTAAGAATATAATAATTATAATAAATTGTCTTCATTAAATTAATTGCAATTGTAGTTTATAATTAAAATCAATCTATACGAAGCCTATCCTAGCCACTCATGCCTAATATCATAATAAATGTTAATTTTTGGGATAAGAAGTTTTATATCTCTTTCCTGTAATTGATACACATTTAATTGCAATATAAATATAAAAATTAGTGGCCCCTGAAAAGTATTTATTTAAATGGAAATGAATGTAGCACAAACAAGTTTTAAAATATAACATGCTACTTACTCCAGGCGTTTTAGCTGTAAAATTGACCTCTGTGCTAAATTCGTGCTCTATGAATTTTTTTTTTATTGTGTTTATTTGGACGTACTGAATAACACTTGGTAGTTACGCCACGATACACCTGGAAGAATACGTGAAAATCGCTTCGGAAGGTTGCGGAAATCGCGGATTCGCGATTAACTCACTTTTTATGGCCCAAACGGGAACAACACCTATTACAAAAATTGTATATCTGTAAATTTTCTACCTTAAAAGTCCTATACATGTTTTTCGTACGCCTAAACGTTTTGGAGATACGACGCGAACTAAGTGAAAAATGCATTTAGTTCCGCCAAACCTCTTTTGCACCACATATTTCGCAATTATCTTGCTTTCTATGTCTCAGAATGAATATTAAATATTGCTGTTATAGAGCTCGGTGATCTTTATTCTCCACTATAATATTTTATACATTACAATATTTACATTTATTTACAGTGAATAAGGCAAAAAATGCATTCACCACCTTAGAGGTAGAATGCTCGGCACGCTTTTTTTACATGGTTTCCTCAGGAGCCTTAATCCATGCCCGATCTTAAATTAGTCAATATTTGCGACTTCTTCTGTATCTGAAATGTTATTGTCCAACGACAAATCGTTGTCATTACTTTCATTCTGATAAGATTCTACGTCGTTCATTTCATCATTCATAGCAATTATAAGTGCGGTATTCAAGCAGGAGTGACCGTGAAAAGGTCCACAAGCTGTTGAACAATTTAGTCCTACTTTCCTACGGCTACATTTTCCTGCACAACCCTTCGTACAGTTGCAAAAAAATTAATTTAACAATATGTCTGGTCCTGGTGGAAACTGCGTTGGTACTGACTGCAAAATATCATTCTTCCTAATCCAGCCCCACTGCTCAGGATCAGTGTCTTTTCCCAACCATGTTTGAACGTCTCAACAATTCTGTGCTGTCCAATATAACAAAAATATTTAAAAAATATAAAAAAAGAAACTAAATGCATTTTTCACTTATTTTGCGTCATATGTCCAAAATGTTTAGGCGTCCAAAAAAAATGTATAGGACCTTTAAGGTAGAGAATTTACAGATGTACAATTTTCATAATAGGTGTTGTTCCTGTTTTGGGCCATAAAAACTGAGTTAATTGCGGATCTGCGACCTTCCGAAGTTTTCACGAATTCCTCCAGGTGTATCGTGGCGTAACTACCAAGTGTTATTCAGGACGTTCAAATAAACACAATAAAAAAAAATTAGTAGGGCACGAATTTGGCAGCAAAAGTCTAAAACGCCTGGATTAACTGGAATAATATATTTTTAAAATTCCTGTCACTCTAAAAATTCCTTCTAGGCGTCGCCGTCGGCGCTGCCACCGGAATCGTCGTTTGTACTTCAATATTTATATGGTTCTTAATAACATCTCATCACTGGTGTTTACAGAAATTGAATGTCGCTTTTAGAGTTCCGCAAATAATAGAATGAAATCACTATTCTTCGATCACGGTGATTCACGTAGTCTGTGTTAATTCCTTTGAATGAGTTAAAATTTAATTAGAAAGTATTTATAAACTGTTGAAATAACTAAAATATTAGATATAAAATAAATGATTAAAAAAACAAATAACTAAAAGGAAATTCGAAGTAAAAGAAATAAAACAAGATTTTCGCTAAAATAATGTAGGTAATCACGCAAAATCATCTATATTTATCTGTGGGAATGACGCAATAGTTGGTTTGTTAGTAAATAAACTATCTGTGTTAGTTCAATTTGCAGCCGGATCTTTTAAATTATTTGCTTTATTAATCTATGTCAGTGTCTAATAAGCTACTCTACATCGAATTCACTTTTAGTTTCTGTAGCAGTTCTCATTGTTTCACTTGCTCCAAATTAATGAATAATTAGCCCAAAACAAAAATATTTGCGTAACTATCATCTTGTTTTGAGTCAGTTTTGGCTATATTAAATTTAATCATGTTTTAATATGTAATATTCAGCATTTTTCAGTATAGTGATATAACAAATATAAAAAACTATTCATATCGCTACTGGGACTGGTAATATACAGCGTGCCACAAATCTAAACTGACAATGAAATTGGAGATGGATCACTCTTCGTTGAGTTCAAAACATCCCCACATTTACTCTTGAAAACATTTAAAAATACAATGGATCACTGTATAAAATAACAGGAAAGAAGAAAAAAATTAAATAAAACTACATTAGATTTTCAAAATAAACACCTCCAGTGTTAATGCATGTTTCATTGTAAAACATTCTAGAGGTGTGAGATCAGGAGGCCTCGGCGGTTAGTTAACTGTATCTTCATTACTAATCCATCTGTTGGTTTAATGCTGATTTAGATAATCTCTGACTGGTAAAGCAAAATGAGGACCAGCACCATCGTGCTGAAACCACATATTCCTGGTATCAATGTCTCTCGAGGAAAATATCTCTTAGGTCAGGTTTACCAACACAGGGTTTACATGTAACTGTAGGATAAATATCAAATGAAATAATCTGGAATTAGAAACTGGAATTTGTTGGAAGGGTGGTCAATAAAAATTATTGAACCACAGCACTACCCCTATTGGGCCTCTTGTACATCCTCCCTATAGGCAGACCCTCGCCTAGGCCTCCAATCAACCTAATCTTGCAAAATAGATGGTGATGCTGCCTAGGGGCATCTTCCTTACATCGGCCAAAGTAGGCCAACGATCTCCCAAAATGTATTCTCTGATTGACGAGACAGCAGAACAATCACAGAGTACATGTTGAACCAGCTCATCTTCTTATTCACAACATCTACAGAGAGGCGTTTCGCTTAATATCATATTATGGAGATGTTTCCTTAACGGACAGTGTCCAGTCTGGATTCCCGTTATAAAACGTAAGTTCCTTCTGGACATTGGTGGACATTGCTGTACTCTTGTTGGGATATTTTAGTAGTTCCCTAGCAAGCTGACAGCTGTTTGTTTCATCCCACTGTTTCTTGAATTCTTTGTGGGTGTTCTCTTTAATTATTTGTATTATCGCCGTGATCGGTAACAGACTGGCCGGGCCTGGTTCAAAGATAATTAGGCCTGCTACCTTCTTAGCCAGTCTGTCGGCCAGCATACCAGTATGTTATTCATGCTGCAGGCACCCACAAGTGCTTGGTGACTTTCCCATATTGCTCCTGTGGTAATTTTGTAACTTCTCAGGGCTATTAATGATTGTCTACAATATGTGTAGATCTTGATTATTTTGCCCGTAATTTGTCTACGGGCAATCTCTTTTGCAGCTATGGTTATGTCCGCCAGTCCGTTTGTACTACGCTGGCTGGAGTATATTCGATATCCTGCCCCATCCTTCTATTTTGATCAATCTGTGAAGATGTTGATCACACCTTCGCCAGCAGCCTCGTTCTCACTATTCGTCTGTATTATGTAGGGGCTGTCCAAAGACAAACCGGGGACAAATGCCATCGATGCACGCCTGCAGAAGATGCGTCTTTCTGACAGCATCATTCCACAGGCGACTTCTGGCCCCACCACAGCCTACATTTGGTTGTATGCCAACGGATTTGAGGCGTACCATTGTTGTCAGAGCCACTTCTTCTAGATATATGTCTAATGGTGGCAGACAAAGCATTACCTCCATAGCTCTCGTTGGCGTTGTTCGCATAACTCCGGTTATACTTAGGCAGGCAACTCTCTGCACTTGGTTGAGCTTGACCTTAGCTGTAGTCTGTTTGCTCTTAGGCCACCAAACCACAGCTCCATAAGTTATCATTGGTCTTATAACGGCAGTGTATATCCACATGACCACTTTGGGTTTCATTCCCCAGGTTTCCCCACGGTCCTGCGGCACTGCTCATTAGAGATGTAAGGCTTCTTTAGTCTTATATTTATGTGAAGATTCCATGTTAGTTTGGCATGGAAGGTTACCCCAAGATATTTCACTTCTGATGCGAAACTTAGTGTTGTATTCAGAAGGGCACGCGCCTTCAATGCTCCTAGTTTCCTTTTCCTTGTAAAGAGAGCCATCTCCGCGAGATTTTCCTGTTAAAGGAGATTGCTCGCGACAAGTTTTTATATCATAAAAAAAATTATATAATGTAACAAAATTATGGGTTTGATTTACTTCAAAGTTTATTTTCTACTTTTTAGAGCATTTTTCAAATAAAGGCTTTTTTAAAAATATTTCTTTATATAATTTTATTTTTACTATTTAGTCTTCTGATATGCTGTTATCCCCAGATATCGATTTTGAGACGAATCGGATCATAAACGGTAAAATTGTCCAGGATCTTGAACTAAATTTTTGACTAGAAATTCGTAATCCTCAACCCCAAAAACCCCCAGATATCGATTTTGATCGATTTGGATCTAAATGACAAAAGTCGTCAGCCATATTGGCGCCGCTATTTTGAATTTTTGAATTTTGACCAAGAATTTATAATCGGCGATCTCGAAAATTCCCAGATATCGATTTTGAGTTGAATCGGATAATAAACGATAAAGTGGTCCGCCATATTGAAGCCGCCATCTTGAGCAAAATTTTTCACTAGAAATTTGTAATCGGCGAACCCGAAAACCCCCAGATATCGATTTTGATGGATTTGGACCATAAATGACAAAAGTCGTCCGCCATATTGGCGCCGCCATTTTGAAATTCCAAATTATAATTGGTGATCTCGAAAACCCCCAGATATCGATTATGCGTCGAATCGGATCATAAACGATAAAGTCGTCCGCCATATTGAAACCGCCATCTTGTTTTTTTCTTATATGAAAATGTTAAAGTATATTGTCACCGGACTTATACCTATGTGCAAAATTTCAAAGCTCTAGCTTAATTAGAACTAATCGAAATTTTGATTGCAAGATTGACCTAAACCAACTGACAAGACATTGCAAGTTTAATAAAAGCTTTTAAAAATAGTTAACAATAGTTTTTGTATTAAGAAAATTAGATTTGACAAACACCTACTTGAGATTTTTAATAACAGTGCAATAATAATTAATAAAACACCTAACTCAAAACTGAAGATACGAGTACCTAATGTAAAACTTAACTGTTATATTAATACAAATTAATGTCTTTCAAACAACAAAATGTATTAGTAACGCAGAAAAAATGAAAAATTTTTTTTGTTGAAATATACTTAAAATGTCATGAAACGTCAAGATTTTTAAATTTGAGCAAATACAAAATTTCTGTTTGTCGGTCTGTAACTTTCTTTTTGTGCGCACGTATAATCTGGAACCGTTTATGATATTGATATGAACTTTGGTACACTTATGTATTATAACGAGATCCGGAACTAGATTATATTTTGCTTTAATTCCGTTGAAGGGTTCGGAGGTAAATGCGGTAAATAAAGGTAAATAGACAAAGCAAGTAGGTAAGGGTCCATAAAATTGCAATTTAGGGCATCTACGAAAACTCAAGGTCTCAAATTTTCTTTTGGCATCTGCTACCACCCATTATCACCCCCAATACCACCCCCACACTATTATGAAAGGGAGTAAAAAATTAAAATGTGATTTAGTGTGTATACAATAACAAAACGTCTCCAAAAATTTTTTGGCGTTAGTACCCCCCTCTACCACCCCCACCCTATTATTAAAGAGAGTAAAAAATTAAATTGGGATTTAGTGTGTATACGAGAACCATGGACCTCTAAAATTTTTTTGGCATTAGCCACCCCCTCCACCACCCCCATTGCCACCCCCACCCTAAGACTTGGATGCAAAATCTGAATGTGGAAGTAGTGATTCCTTGGGCAGCAGATTTTTTCTATGAAATGGAATGTTATTTTGAATAGTAATTTAAACCCAAGAAAGTTTAAATACGACTGATGTACAAATGAAGTATTAAAAAAAAAGAAGAAAATAAATTCTTTTGCAGATTATTTAAGTGAAATTAAAATTAACAGTATAAGGACGTTAGCTAGATGACCACTTTGTGGAATTGAAAATTTAGTCACTCGATAATTTCGCAAATTTATTTAAGAATAACGCTAAATGTGCCGTCAAATATTATGACATTATTTTACACATTAATACATTGTCTTTTTAAGTGTTTACTAACATTTTCCGATCAATGATATACAGGATGTTGTGCGGGACACTGAAAGCAACATTTAAAAATGAGTCCGGTTCTGGAATTTTCCCCAAATATATTATACTTTTAATTTGATTAAAAGAGTGTACTAATCGTACCAAATTTTATCCCATAGCCGTTTCAAAAAGATGGCCCCATAACTAATTGGTCAAGAATCATTCATATTTCGAAATCCATTCACTTTCAAGGGTAAATATGTAGGTGTTTAGAGCTCTCTAAAGTGGGCTCTATCTCGCATTTCACTATGTTCGCTTAAATCTGGGACACTTTTGTATTTTTTATGTGTATTGGCAAACTATCCTAATCTTCCTCTTTAAAAACTAGCAGTATTATTTAACAGTGTTTACATTCTTACTATAGTACTTAGGTACATCGAAAAAATATGAATTAAATATTATTTTATCTTTTAAAAGCTTTATTTTACAGAGCTTTAAATTAAAATTGACTATTAAAATCAGCTGTAAATTTAAGTTAATGTAATAAAAATAGAAACTTACGTATAGTTCCACCATAACAAAATCCATAAAGTGTAATCAAAACAAACGTGAAGAACAATGCCATTTTTATAGAAATAACTGTTGCCTACAAAAACTTGACCGAACTTAAGATCCACTCACAAGTATCCTTGTATATATAAGTAAAATAGCACTTTAAACCCCATTACGTCACTAAGACAACTTAATATAAAAAACTTGGTTATTTTCTGTGTATGTTTTATATTCGACCTTAGATCGCATATAATCGTTTACACATCAACAAATTCATCAAGGAAATTGAATATAGTTACGGTAATTTTAAATTTAACACAATTAAATATGCCTACTAATATTATTATAATTATTTGACATGAGAAAATTATTTTAAGATTTGTTATCCTAAAAAAACACCGCATGGTGTAAATTAAGAACGTTTATGTATATTACGAAATATTTATCATTGAAAATTGGAAGCTTAGTAAATATTGTTATTATTATCCGAACAGATATGGGTTAAGGCTTTTATTTTTTAAAGCATTGGGGGTAGTAGTTTTTTGGTACTTTCTAAAATATAAGTCAATGATTTTAAATGAGGGGAGATACTATAAAAGCAAAAGTGCAAATGTTTGAATTGTTGGCCTTCCACTGCGAGGCAATGACCTAATCTATCTGCAAAACAACATAAGAAATTAAATAAAAATTTGCGATCTTGTCATTAATATTTGCGGCATTCTCGCCAGTTCATCATTTAAGATTTTGAAAATCACCAGGGTTAGTTTTAAAAATGTTACTTCTAAGATATACCCATAAAAATAAATTAAATCGAGTTTAAATCTGTCGATCTAGATGGACTTCTTCCGCCGATCTATCGTCTTGGAAAAAGTTAAGTAGTATTATTACGAACGAATTATTTATTACCGAGTATCCTCACTCAGTTAATAGGGAGTTGAGCAGCCAGACGTAAAATACCGTAACGCTATTTTGACATATACGTACGCGCAGTTTAAATTAGGAAATATGTTAACGTTAATAACGATAACGGTCCACGTTATTTACGCACAGATAAAGTTAACGTTATATATGTAGGCTAACGTTACACTTTAATCCGTTTTGTACAGTGCAGTACTCATGGCTTTTATATATTTTAGGCAGCATAAGTAGGAATTATATTACTTCGCTAGTAGGTTAGTTAGTAGTCAGTAGTAGTAGTAGTTTAGAATTATTAAAATATCTTATTTTCTATTCTATTTATCTAGTAACTGTCATGTGTACCCATTCTGTAAATAGATTTTTTTATCTGTTGAATGGTTGTAAGTGTAAAAAAATAAATAAAATAAATAAATAAAATCTAAACCTACATAGAGTACCTAATAATTACACTTTGCATACCTATCCTAATACGTACATCTTTTTCTTTTTTTAGCTTAGTAGATAGTATAGCTTCTTTGCTAAAATAAATCCCTATTACTATGATTATTATTATATATGATACTGTAGATATGTAAATTGTTATGTTATATTTTTATGTTTGATGTTTATATTTATATATATTTTTAAAATGTTTGTCTCGTACATTGTACTATTTTTTTTGCATTGTAATTAGCACCTATATATAATATATTAATAGGAAAGATTCAAACAAATAGTTAGTTCACATATATTTAATGAACACTTGTGTTAAATAAATAAATAACAAATAAATACAAATATAAACAGATTTATGCACGCATTGTCATTTTGCAATGTAGTTGGTATAACTAAAATTTTGTCTCAAAGCTTTTTACAGAAAAGTCAATTATGAACAGTTGTGTTAAATACCAAAAAAATAACAAATAAATACACTATGCCACAAGTCAATGTATATTAAAATATTATTCTAGTTATGGGGGTTCAATTGAAAAATACTGGGGGGGTTTGGCTACTATGTAAGCAAGTATGGCCTTGCCTTGCAGTGCACTCACTGTAAGGCCTATATTTGTAGACTCTCACCAATTGTAGACCCCCCAATACAATTCTGCACTGCAGCACCTTTCGCTACAAAGGCCTGCAAATTAACAAAATTTATGTCGTATGGAAATAACTAATTATAAAATCATTAACTATTTGAAACTATACAGGGTGTTTGGTGGAAGGTTTCCCATATGGAAAGGATGGATAGGTTAGGCCATTTGGAACATATTTAGCTCCAGTGACCTCTATATAGTCTCGCGGTTTTCGAGATAATTTTTATGCCATTTTAAATATTTTCCAAAATTCAGCATTGTATTTGTTATAACTCGTTTTTACACGCTTTACCTGTTTGTTTGTATGTAAACTTTTTCAATTTTTGAACGTGATTCTCACCCACTTCAAAACGTCAGATTAAACTGAAACTTTGCACACTTATCAAGGACCAATGTCAATACAATAATTTGACAACTTTGTCCTAATGTCCTCATCAGGATCATCAGGATAAAATAAAATAAAAAAAGACTAATGTATTGTCGATATTTTGGCGAAGGCGCCGCAGTTAATAATTTAACGTATTTGCTGTTGTGTAAGCCCTTGTTAAACGCTAGTTCCAACTTTAATACATACATTATGATGTAATATTAATTATGTACTACTAGCTGATATTCAGCGGTTTCGAAAAGCAGGGTGAATGGCGTGACTAAAAAAAAAATAGTTTAAAAAACTAAAAAACACGCTTTAACAACATAACGATCTAAAAAGTAAAAAATAATGTTTACATATTTTAAATATTTTATTGTGCAATAAAAATATAGTAAAAAGCACTCCACGCTTTTTACAATAAAATATTTATAATATGTAAACATTTTTTTTTACTTTTTAGTTCGTTTTTTTATTAAAGCGTGTTTTTTAGTTTTTTAAACTATATTTTTTTATGGTTCTAACAGCTAAAAATAACTTTCATCTGTCTAATTTCTGTTTTATTCATTCATTCGTTAGTTCTTTCGTTCATTCCTTCATTCATTCATTCATTTATTTATTTATTTATTATTTATTGATTTATTTATTTATTTCTTATTTATCTTTATCTTTAACGTATCTCTGGTCCAATAGAAATGATAATTAACGCTGATAAAGAAGAAAATTCAAAATTGTGAGCTAATAAAGTCCCGACAATGGATAAAAAAAAATTTTAAATCAACTTTGCAAAAAAATAAAAGCGATCAAGATGTTCAAATGCTTTTAGTTTTTTAAATGCAATGCAAAGTTGATTAAAAAAAATTTGTACCCATTGTTAGGATTTTTGTTAATTCACATTAATTCTTTTTTTTTTATCAACGTTATAATAATTATCGATTGCATTGGAATAGAAAGTCATTATAGATTTTAGCTGTTATAGAACCATAAAAGAAATGAGTTGTACAGATGAAAGACTGGATATTGGGACATTTTCAAAATTACGTTATTAACGATTGCATTGGAACAGAAAGTCATTATAGATTTTAGCTGTTACAGAACCATAAAAGAAATGAGTTGTACATATGAAAGACTGGATTTTGGGACATTTTCAAAAATAACAAAAAATAATATCTCGAAAACCATGAGGTTCTGTATAGAAGACATTGGGGCTCCAAATGGCCTAACCTATCCACCATTTTCCTATGGCGAACTATCCGGCAAACACCCTGTATATATATTTTTTAAATACAACTGAAATTTCTAACAGTAATATAGGTACTAATAAATAACTACATGCCAAATTTCCAAATAACAATATTTGTAAACCGAAAATATAACACAAATAACTTTATTACAAATTAAAGCAGATTTAATAGGCAAACACTGTTCAGCATTAACTTTTGAATATAATTTTTGTATATAAGGAATTTAACCAGACTGCGACCAACAGCTACTCTCCGGGCTATGTGCCCCTTCGAGTGCTGAATTACAAGTTACAAGCCTGGCGCGCTAAGTGTAATAATCGCATATTACCAACAAAACGCTAATGCTTCGATTGTAACAAACACCAGCCGAATGACAAAGGAGCTCTCGTGACAGTGGTTCCATAACACTTGCAGACTGCAATTTCGAGCTGTTGGCTCTCGTCAGTGCAAGGTAGGCATGTGACGAACGACACGAGGATCCCTTGACTATTATTATTACACTTAACGCGCCAGGCTTGTAACTTGTAATTCAGCGCTCGGCGGGGCACATAACTCGGAGAGTATCTGTTGGTTGCAGTCGGGTTACATTCCTTATAGTAAAATAAGGATTTTATGGAGGAGCTTGCGACTGAAATATAATGTTTTAATATTTCTGCCATCTAGAAGCACACTTGAACTACGCTAAGCCCAGTCAGGCTATTTATTTTTCGGTTGCAACAGACACTGGACCGTTAGAGGGAGCCTGCTTACTATTTGACATGTCGCTATCGTAAAGAAATAGTCAAGGGATCCTCGTGTTGTTCGTCACATGCCTACCTTGCACTGACCAGAGCCAACAGCTCGAAACTGCAGTCTGCAAGTGGTATGGGACGACTGGCATGAGAGCTCCTTTAAGTAGGATCAGTCTTTCGGCTGGTATTTGTTGCAGTCGAAGCATTAGCGTTTTGTTGGTAATATGCGATTATTACACTTAATGCGCCAGGCTTGTAACTTGTAATTCAGCGCTCGGCGGGGTGCATACCCCGGAGAGTAGCTGTTGGTTGCAGTCTGGTTACATTCATTATAGTAAATAAGGATTTTATAGACGAGCTTGCGACTGAAATATTATGTTTTAATAAATATATATATATATATATATATATATATATATTTTCTTTTACTTTACAAGATTTTCAGGAGGTCATTCCTACTTACATGTTCAATATAAAACTTTAAAAATGAATAACGTTGCAAATGGGTAAAATAAAACTAAATGCGCCTTAAAAATTTATGTAAAATAGAATAATTATAATAAAATGTGACTAAGTACTTTATAAATCACATCCCACAGGGGTAGTGAAAGCCCAAAATGGGAAAAACTAGATATAAACTCCATTGAAGTACTCATACGCTGCTTCTGGATATGGAAATTCAGCTCAATTAGTGAAATAAAGATCCAAGCCCTTTCTTGCCACCACAGAGAAACGGTAGATCTGAAACAAATATTATTATTACAAATTACTCGAATAAATACCTTTTGTAAATAACACAATCCATTAAACTAAGTGAATGAACACTATTAAAAGTAAAAAACAGGCCACAGGCCTGGTTTGAAGAAAAATATTTGGAAAAAACTTGTTAAAAAAATTAGAAATTTTGACATTTGAGTGTTATTATGAACTTTACAAAAAAGTGAGTTAGTAATTTAAGAAAACTATTTGAGAACTTTAAAGGTACAAACCTTGACCAAATGTAGTGTGTAGCAGCTCTTAAACTACGTGGACATTTAGTAGTTTTTCTGGACATTTTATGCGCAGGTGACTTGAGAAGCGTAGCTTCACCATCAGTAAAATTCACACAAAATATTTGCTGAACTTCAAATGTAATAGACATTCAATTCACAGGTCTCAGTGAGTGTTTTGCGGTATATTTCATAGGTAGAGACTGTGTATTAAAAAAGTTGTGGACATAGTTTGGGGTATGATACTCCCTAGAAAAACATTATTAATTAATTTTAAGAAATCAGGCTTTGTAGCTACTAGAGGTATAGCATAGGTTGTAATAGTATGTAAGCAAGGTGTTTCAAGCAATATAAGTGGTATAAATAGCTAATTTTAAGTATAATATAAGAAAATAGTCAAAAATTTAAATTGTTTAAAAAAAAACTTTTAGAGTATTGAATTGCATATCAAATCGTTCAGGACACAAAAATAAAGAGCCTTTAGCTAAAATAAATCCAATTTATTCAAAAATAAGCTAAATAAACGCAAAAAAAGAATATGACAGTTAAAAATTTGTCAATTATAGGAGGCCAAGATCCTTCAAATTTACCGTTTCTATGGAAACAATGCCAAAGGAGAGTAATTTTCAATTTTATAGAAGACAGACGCGTTTTCGTTTTGCTCTGCAATTTAAATGCAATTTTTCAAGATTGAGAAAATTTTTAGAAACGTCAAAGTTGACAAGTTGAGAATATGATGAAAATATTTAAAGATTTCAATGTTTATCATAATTATAAAGCATTTCAATTAAATTTGTTTAATAAACTTACCTGAAAGTAATAAAATAAATTCAATTATATAATTTCACAAAAACATCACAATAGAAAATAAATAGTGCACCGATTGTACCGACAACTGACAGGAATAGCGGAACCAAGGAGCTGTCTGTGAAAGGGAAGAAGAAGCGCCGTAGTTTGTTCATAAATTGGTTCGGTGGTCAAGGAAAACTTCGCTGGAATCACGAGGTATAGTGTGCGCACTTTTAAAAAATATAAAGAGAGCTCGTACTACAATAGTACACATTGATTTATTTATATTGTTAGTTTTAAGTTGTTTATTTATTCACTGCGTATGTACCATTTACAATTTCATTTGTTTGTTCCTTTGTTCTTTACCTTTTCCATATTAATATCGTAAATGCCACTTATTTGCTTATATTAAAAATTGTTCTACCTATTTGTGCGTTTGATTGCTACCCACACTGTAAGTATTCAAAGAACTCGCCCCTGAAGAGAGTCTCCGTCCCACAAGCAGTGAGGACAACCATTGAATTATTGTGTATACTATTGCTCCTCAAATACAATTCATTCTTGGCGACAATTCCCTTAAGGAATTCACAAGCAATTTAATTTTAGTAAGTATACATTATTATAATATATATATATATATATATATATATACACGAAGTGTTATTGTACTTCCGGGTGCTCTCCCGCGTCGATGGTCGACTCCTCCAGGAGTCACGGTTGTCTAAACGACGTTTCGGCAGAATCTCATCTGCCATCTTCAGGTTCTCACTGAAAGCTGCCTACTGCTGCTCCTCGAGCTACACTACTATTACAACTACTAAATGACACTACATTAGCATAAAACTGCATTCTCTCTTCATCTAACTCCATTTTCCAAGTTATCCAGCAAATATCCATGATGTTGATATATAAATTCAGTCATAAAATTTGCAATGTGAGATGTTGCTGAACTGTTGCGGTGGAATACAGATTTAGGTATCCCAACCTTCGCAATAAAATACATAGAGATTTTTCACATAAAAACTAAACATTCGAAAAAAATTATTTTATCTTAAGTAGTTCAAGTTGTTCATATAAAAGCAATCATATAGAAAACCTACCTGTTGCTAAATCTCCCCCTTTCGTTCTAACAATAGGCTATTTGTAGGACCCCCAGGAGTCTTGGAAAATCATCTCTATTAAAACGAAAGTTCACTTCAATGTTCATATCACTTATATTTTGTAAATTAAATGGTGCAATTTGTTGATCCCTTTATTGGCCGGGTTGTAAGTCTAAATATCATGAAATATTACACCTCATAATGCTTTCCGGTCCACATCATTCTGTGGTTGAGCCCGACGATTGATAATAATTTCAGTAGCATTATTCATATCGCTATACCCAAGCAACAAAAATCCTCGAGCCAAAAATACTGTAAAAGTAGGGTTAGGCACTGTTAAATTAGGTTTCAAAGAAACTAAATTTTCTTATCTATGGTCAAAGATAACGATTGCTGATTATTAATCTGTTCAACAAGTCTCTTTTTGGTAACACGTTATTTGTAGATACGTAATGAAATAAAGTTACCGTATCTTGATAACGTTACGTTATTTTAGTTGCTCAACAACTCTCTAATAAATAATGTAGGATTCGCGGACAAGTAAAATATTCCTAAATGACTGCAATAGTATATTATGTCATATGTCCAACTGTAGGTGATTATTTTCAGGTCGAGAATGTAGTTTAAGGGATCGATATCCGTATCGAGGTTTCCTAAGCAATCAGGACCTGAAAAGTCACTGTTAGTAAATTCATTTTTTACAATACCTGTGAAAATTAAAGAATGGTAATAAATAAATGAGTTAAAATTGAATTACTGGGAACAAGCCGTCAAAATGGTAATTCCCCAGTAAATACATAGAATAGAATAGAATAGAAAGTTATTCACCATAAATTATGTTACATGAACAATTTCGGTTTTATCATAAAAAGGTATAAAGCTAGTTTTATAAAAACTGTATGACAAGAAGAGTATATAAAACAAATAATATATTATATATGCGTCATAAGAAGCGCATAGGAAACAAAAAGGCTTCAAGGACGAAAATATATATAAAAAACAAACTAACAAAAAATATGTTTACGTATACAATTTACGTATACAGGTATAGTCGAGTATAGTTTTGCTGGGTAGTCAAAAAACGCAACAAAATCTTTATGAGTTAATTATTAACGCCGGTGAACCATTCGGCATGGTCTCATCAAACAAACCGACGTACCTATAAAAATAAGTTATTCAACTTGCAGGCGAGATAGTACAGAGAGTAACGCTATTTTATGAGGCCGTAAAATTTTTGTTGCGTTTTTTGACTACCCAGTAAAACTGTACCCGACTATACCTGTTATACATGACTATTAAAATCAAGCAAGAGAAAAATTTCTTGTATACGCGATAGGGTACCAAATGGCATATAATTTTGTAAGAATGCCTTTTTCTTGTAAAATCGTTAATTTTGAAAGTGTCTGTTTATAATAAAGTCACAAAGAATATCTAACAACTGCTTTTATAGAATTTGAGTATATCTTTTCGTTACCACGGATGCTGCCTGGGAAATTATATGCGAATCGCCCAGTGTAGTGAATTTTCGCATAATTATATCAATATAATTAATATGTAGAACTATGCATTTACTTTTAAAGCTTTGTTTATTCCACTCACTGATTATGATGATCCACAATAGTACTACTTATTCCGTCATTAGATTTACCACAGACTTACTTCTATATTTAAATAGAAGAAAATATAACTATCGCACAATTGTTTGTTAATAATTGGAAAAAAAACTGCCTATGCTGTGTTTGTGCTTATTCAAATAGATATTGGGATATTTTTGTTTCATTTGCATTTGCGTGTGCAAATTTGGATTTGCCGTCAGTAACAATTACAGCTAACAGAACAGTCTTCAGCCTATGTCCAATGACGATATAATAGGAAATTTTTGCCAGTTCCATTAATACCACTCACGTTAACCTTAAATGTCACGTGACCAAATACAGTCAACAAAATAAGGGGATTGTCGTATAAGAGCTTCTGCACGAGCTCCGAACGGTGGACGCTATATTTGACAGATTTGGTGTGCAAAATGAGTTCGATTTCTATAACCTGTAAAATTGTGTATGTAAAACACATTTATGAACGATACAAATAACCATAATTATTTTCCGCAGCTATGGAAGGTGTGTCAAATTTAATTGTAAATTTGGAGAATGAGGTGGAAGATGCGCTGATACAGACTTTCTTAATACCAAATCCTCCTTGACAACCCCCTTTCTCGAGATCTATATGTATGACAGGTTTGACTTTGACTCTCAACATCAAATCATCAAACAAAAACAGCCATTAGCAAGAACAAAACCAAGGATTATAATAATCCTTGGAACAAAACTACGTGACCAGTGCGACTACCGCATAACTACCACAAACCTAAAACCAAAATATACTAGGATTTCTGACCAATCAGAAGCGTTACGTTTTCAAACGGGGAACACTTTAAGATCTATTTTAACAAAAACAAAACCGATAAACAGGGATAGAATACAAAAAACTGTATTTACAATATCCCGTGCGAATGTGATAAATGTTATGTGGGTGAGTCATCCAGACCTTTCAGTGTGAGATTGGATGAGCACAAGAATTACATTAGAAAGAATGAAATTCAAAAATCAAAGATTTGTGAACATGCTTGGGAAAACGGACATAGAATAAACTGGGACTCGACAAAAATTTTAACAAAAGAAACAGATACCAAAAAAAGAAAAATTAAAGAATTAGCAATAATTTTATTAAATGAAGATAAGTGCGTATCGAATTATTCTGTAGATATTTGTACAACCTGGCTACCAATGTTAAAAGAAGAACTTAACAAACTCAAAATTATCTAAAAGAAAATATCATCAGTTCTGTGTTCTGTGTAAGTAGTAAGTATCTATGGAAATAACATAAACAGAATCTTAAAGCTGTGTATTTGACATACACAGCAAAATAAGAGTTCTTCCAAAAAAAAGCTTTGAAAACGGAAAGAGATTACTTTCCGAAACGTCAGCAAAATACATTATTTCTGTGTTTATTCTGATTTATATTATTTGCAAAACATAACCTCTGACGTTTCCTTTGGCGTAAACGTCACGGGCGCAGAGGCTTTTTTCCAATAATTCTATTATTTTGTAGATTCGGTGATTTGTTTTGAAGAGGATAACAATACATGTAGTAGAAAACCCAAATAATATGCGTTACGGTCCATTTAAAGTGGTTAACCGAACGTGCCTTATCCGCAGCGAAATAAGGTGACACGCAATTAGAATAAGGTGAACGCTATTTATGCAAATGCGCAATTATCTCTTTCCTTCTACGTAGCGGTAACGGAGGTATAGCGTTAGTTGGCAAAAATTCTCTAATTTCTCTACTTTCAAGAGAGTTATCTACAAAGAAAAAATAACTATTTTTCAGTTGACAATTTATTAATTTGAAATATGACATGACGTCTATTGTGACAGTTGACGTTCATTGGGTACCATTTTCATTAAGAAGTTAACATAGTGCATATTTCAACAAAGCTGTTTGTGTAAAAGTAACGTGAAGATGCAAGTAAAAATTAAAAAGTAGACTGCATAAATCCATACATTTACTTAGGGCCTGTCTGGAATGCATTTTACATGAACGTGTTTGAATAATTTGACGTAAATATAGTGGTATTTTTACTTGCTTTTCCTTAACTCACAATGCGTGTACAATGTTTATGTTCAAATCTTGCATCCTTTATTTAACGCACTTCCTGACATAATCAATTGATGAAATTTTGTACAGTTTCTAAGATCGGACAACAATACAGTATTCCACCACTACTTTTAAAAATGTCCGCACGCAGGGGTCGCGGGGGTGAAAATTGTCTTCAAATATTGCATCCTTTATTTAACATACTTCCTGTCGTAATCAATTGATGAAATTTTGCACAGTTACTAAGATCGGTTGACAATACAGTATTCCACAGTTACTTTTGCAAATATCCGCACATAGAGGGCGCGGGGGTGAAAATTGAAAAACTCTGCAAAACGAAGGAGCGAGAAAGTGAAGGAGGAGAACTCAAAACAAATCGTTAAGAGACGAATTGTTATTGAGCGCTCATTGGGGGGGGGGGGGGGGTAAATGCCCCCAAAAAAGTATAACTAAAAAGTAGAAAAAAAAAAATTAAAAACTTGCTTTTCTGTAACAAGTCGTACTAAAAAGCAAAAAATAAAAAAAATACTAATGCACGACTGCAAGAAAAAGCAAGGCGTGCGCACTTTATATATAAGTATATGTATCATCTTTATCTACGCATGAATGAAGGCCACTATGTATACAACGATTCCACCCCTTTCATGTAATCATGCGTACAATTATACACGCCTTGCATTTCTTGCAGTTGTATATTAGTATTTTTTTAGTTTTTGCTTTTGAGTACGATTTGTTACAGAAAAGCAAGTTTTTAAGTTTTTTAATTTTTTTTTCTCATTGTCATTTTTTACTGTAAAATTTGATGTTCGCGTAGATATTTTAATTAAAATTAAGCGTGTGATTAATGTTTAAACCCTATTTTCTCGAAACTTGGCATATATTTTCTGGGAAAAGTAAATATTAAATGTTTACAAATATTTCTATATTACAAAAACAAATGTGCAGTAAAATACTTACTGTGAAAGACCAAAAATTCCACTGTTTGCTTTGAAAAGAAGTAAACATATTGCCACCATCAAGAACGTGCGTTTCCAAAACGATTGAAAACAACATTCTACAACTTGCGACATATATTTAATAATTGGAAAATGCAAAATAAAATCTGATTGCAATAACTGGGGGCTTATTGCAGGCAGATTAATCATATAGAAATGACTATAGTGCAGGGCCGTTGTGTATCGCCGCCAGCCGTAGACTAGTTTCCAGTTTGTTAGCTCTCATCAGTACAACCGTGTACTGTTCCTTTACTCTATCAAATTAAGACGAGAGGAGTCCGCAATTTGTCGAATAGCTCCATTTGTTGCGACTTATTGCAATCAAAGTTGTATTCAGAAATACTTGGGCAAAGTTGCATTAACAAGTTATAAAACCACCGTAGAGTGGATTAATTATTACAAAAATAAATGTGTATTAAAATACAGACCACTACTATACATTTTCTTACAGATTTCCTGGTTTTGATTTCTTTAAAATTAAGTGAAGAAATGATTCATCTAGCATAATAAATGATAATTTTTGGTAAGAAAAAAAAAATTAAAAAAGAGGTTATACTTAAATCTAGAGTATACCTAATTATATCAAAATTTATTATTATTGTATAGCCGACTACACATTTGCTGGGTACTCAAAAAACGCAACAAAAAATTTACGACCTCGCCGTTGGCCCATGCGGCATAGTGCCATCAAACAAGCCGACGTACTACCTATAGAGGTAATGAGCAATTGCGGTCGAGATAGTACAAAGAGTGATATTTAAAGAGGTCGTAAAGTTTGTGTTGCGTTTTTTCAGTGCCCAGCAAATGCGTACTCGACTATAGATCTATAGTGCATGCCCAGAGTAACTGAAAAAAGAAGCGTACTTAAATTGCAAAAACCTTTCAAATTCAAGTTTTACGGTTATATGGTCCAAACTTGTTGCTTGATGTGATTTCTGACAAATTTTCAATTTTGCAAAATCTTGTAGCTTGAAAGGAGAAATATACTTATTTTCAGGGTAGGTAGAATATCTTTTCTGTAAAAGATATTGTAACATTTTAGTACAGAAAGTTTATCAGAATTAAAAATTATTTCTGTGTATAAATTCCAACCAATTGGCGTACATTTTTGTTTTCTCTGTGTATGCAGTTTACCTACACTGCAAAAACATAATTATAATAAAACACAACAAAAATAAAGCTGTAACATAAATTAAATAATAATGCTTTAATATAAACAATATAATATAATTAAGTTGGTAGAATAGACTTGTATTGTAAGGTTGGTAGTGTTGCCAAATATATTGAATGTGAGCTGGTGTGCAGCCTCTTTTTAATCCTGCTGTACGTTGAAACAAGTTGTAATAAAGTCCTCGCTAAGAAAACTGCTCTTTACTTTTCACCACGTGCCCGAACGTTACATGGTGTCAGGTGTATATCAAATTGAAAATAACATAAAGAATTATAAGAATAATGGCAATGGATAATTTGCGAGTTCCTCCCGAAATGCATTTTACGGGTAATGTTGCAAGAAATTGGACCACGTGGCTGCAGAAATTTAATATTTATTTAATGGCATCTGGACAAAATGAAGCTGCTGATAATATTAAAGTTGCAATATTTTTAAATATTATTGGCGATGAAGGAATTCAAATATTCAACACATTTAAAATGAAAGAAAAACCCAAACTGGAAGATGTTATAAAAAAATTCGACAAATACTGTGAACCGAAAAAAAACATAATCTACGAGCGATACAAGTTTTTGCAATGCACGCAGAAACAAAATCAATCACTACTGCAGTACGTAATCGAGCTGAAATCGCTATCCTCGACGTGTGAGTATCGAGAGTCTGAAAACATGGTCCGAGACAAGGTGGTTATGGGCATCCTGGATAAAACGCTGCGTGAGAAACTGCTACAAAATGATAGTTTGACCATCACCAAGGTGGAAGAAATGTGTCAAATATATGAACAAAATAAAAAGCATACCGCTGAAATTGAAAATACTGGAATAATCCCTGAGTATGCTGTGGACACCGTAGGAAGAGCTCCTGCCTATAAAAAGCTAAGTAAAAATTACAATAATAATTTTAGTATGTCTTCAGCTAGTAAAAAATTTGAACATGACAAAAAACGTTGTAAAAATAAAAATGAATATTCTAACATTTTATATAATTGTTTTCAGTGTAACACAAGGCATGCTGCTGAAAATTGTCCTGCATTTGGTAAGATTTGTCGATTTTGTAATAAACCCAATCATTTTGAGTCAGGTTGTTTAATAAAAAATTCGAATAAAAATAATAAATTTTAAAAAAATTATAAAAGAAATGTAAATAATATTGATATGGAAAGTTCTGGTGATGATTTTTTTATAGATTGTTTATTCCTGAATAACAGTAAAACTGATTGTACTAAAACGAATTACAGGGTGTGTGATTTAAACACCAAAAAATTAGAAATAATAGAAAACATTTATATTAACAAAAAATTTATATGTTTTAAGGTGGATACTGGAGCAGAATGAATTCTTCCTGCCAAGATTTTCGAAGAAGTGGCTCCTAACACAGAAATAATGGAGGTAGATGTTAATCTGACAGCCTATGGGGGAAGTACGATTGAGGTGCAAGGATCTGCAGTATTAAATTGTAAAATACGTGGTGAGAACTGTTTAATAGAATTTATAATTGTTAAAGCTGATGGTAAGCCGATATTAGGCCTGGAAACATGTTTAAAATTTAATTTAACACGTTGACGCCCGACTACCAGTATAATGGTAGTTGGTATTTCTAGTGAGATACCTACTACCACTATACTGTCAAAAATTTACATGCACTTTAAGCGGATATACATTTACACTGGGACCAGATTAAGGCACCACGAATGGACGACGGGTATTAGATATCGTTTCTGAATAATTTGTGGTAATTTCGTCAGCCAGTAAAGTGGTAGTTGGATTCTGGTGGGAGTCCTGCGCAATATAATAAACATGTGACACGTCATAAGAATACTTTTAGATTATGTTATATTTATGTACAAAACAAGTGCATTTATGGAATAGTTTTTTAAAATATTATGGACGATTCAGCTATTCCAGGGCAAGTATAATTTAATGTTTTACTATGATACAAGTATTTGTGCAAACCCTAAAAGGTCATTTACGATCATAAATTATTTCTAGCATATACTTCGGTTCTAGTGATTTCCTAGCTTATCTAGTAATTGTTTTAAATTATGCAACTGTGATGTTTTTATTTTTGCCGTTTTTTTTTCTTCATTGTTTTGATAAATGACAGATCCATATTTATGGACCGGGCGACGCAAACAATTTTGGCAATTTTGCGATATAAAGATATAATTTTTTAGGGATGTTGAACTTTTTACTAGTTGTTACCAACAGTAAACGTGTGGGTATGGTTTGTGTGTGTTTCTAATATAACTTTAGAAGTTAACACGTTACATATTTATTTTGTAAATAGAACTTATTTTATTATGTTTTTTATTAGTGCCCAGTCCAATCAAGTTTTGACAAATAAACCTGAACACCTTTTATTATTATTTCTTATAAATTTTGATAGCACGATAATTGTAGACATTTATAAAATGTATATCTTCTTTCTTGCATATTCAGACCTAGTGGTATAAAGAAAACCAAACTTTCAAAATTTGCAAGAAAACGTCCTTTGGCAGAAAAAGAGATTCAGGATGCAGTAGACTGTTTGAAAGATGATGCTAATATATCCAGTGATGATGATTTCTCAGACGATGACTCGATGGAAGACAAAACCTACGTTGTCGAATCTGATGATGAATCAAAAGATGAATCTGATCAAAATGAGATGGAGGAAGAATATCTTCAATCTGAGGAACCTCCAGTTGATTAAGAAATGACACGTACGAAGCGAAGGTCCTGCCCTTGCTGCCCTTTTTGTCCAAATTCGCCAGGGCTATGTATCGAACCGTGCTTCAAAGAGTGGCATATGAAGTAGTTATAGTTTCTAGTATTTTTTTCTACTTATATATGTGTATTCCTATATATTAAGTATTTGTACTGTATAATAATAAAAATATTTTTTAGTTTGTGTTAGCGTTGAATTTTAAAGATTTTTTTTTATGCTAAAGAACCTAGTACCACTATACTGGTATTCGGTATATGATATAGAAAAATATTTGATACACCGACTACCAGTATACTGGCATGCTATAAAACTCCTTAAAATATGACTAACTTCTATCTATATTCATATATGTAAAAGTGTTACTACAAAAGAATATCTCTGCTAAAAGATATCTATATCGGGTTCCATCAAGAACTCGGTTCTTGGGTGCGGGCGTCAACGTGTTAATAAAGAAAGTTAATTCCATTGATAATAACAATGTAAATAATCATAATGATAATAATGTATGTTTCAATTCTAAAAATGAAATTTTAACAAAATATGACAAAGTTTTTTCGGGATTAGGTAGGTTTCCAGGGGATCCTTATAAGTTTTCTTTAAAGAATGATGTCAAATCTTGTGTATATCCTGCTAGAAGGATTCCTAAAACCCTATTACCTCAATTTGAATTTTGCTTAAAAGAAATGGAAAATGCAGGGGTAATTTGTAAACAAACCGAGCCAACTGACTGGGTTAATAATATAGTAATTGTTGAAAAACCTAATAAAAAATTAAGAATTTGTCTTGAGCTTTCTGTCCTAAATCAGTATATAAAAAGAGAATATTTTCAAATACCTTCTCCTGAAGAAATTATGTCAGATTTAGCTGGTAAAAAATATTTTTCAATATTAGACTTAAAAGACTCATTTTATCAAATAGAATTAGATGAAACGTCTTCAAAATTATGTACTTTTGCTACTCCACTAGGTGGATATAGATTTTTAAGAATGCCATTGGGCATTAATACAGCAGCAGAGGTATTTCAAAGAAAAAATACAAAAATTTTTGGAGGGATACTTGGCAATAAAGTTTACATTGATGATTTAATTATTTCGGGCAATGATGAAATAGAACACGATAAAATATTAAAACAGGTGTTGGATACAGCTAAACAACATGGCATCACTTTTAACAAGGAAAAGTTCCAATATAAAAAAAAAGAAATTAAAATGCTTGATTTTAAAGTGTCTAAAAAAGGTATTGAAATTGATAGTGATAGAGTTCAAGCAATTTTAAAAATGGAAAATCCAAAAAATAAAAAAGAACTTTTAAGATTCTTGGGGTTAGTTAAATATTTGGGCAAATTTATTCCAAATTTATCAAAAATCTCAGCCCCATTACGAGAGTTAACGCATAATAATGAGGTATGGATCTGGGAAAAAAGTCACACTGAGAGTATAAATACATTAAAAAGTATTTTAACATCACCACCCGTACTAGCACATTATGATGTTAGTAAACCTTTAGTTATACAGTGTGATTCTTCTTCTGAAGGGATGGGAGCTTGTTTATTGCAAAATAATAAACCCATAGCATTTGCATCTAGGGCTTTAACTGACTGTGAAAAAAGATATGCCACAATCGAGCGTGAAATGGGTGCCATCTTGTTTGCTGCAGAACGTTTTAATTATTTCATTTACGGAAAAAATGTACAAGTCCACACGGATCATAAACCTCTGGTAAATATTTTTAAAAAGGAAATTAATAAAGTTCCTAGTAGATTACAAAGAATGCTTTTTAGACTAATGAAATATGACCTCTCAGTTTCTTATTTACCTGGCAAAAAAATGTATATTACAGATTTACTGTCAGAACAAGTTTGAAAATAACTGATCGTGTTCTTGACAATAATATTATAATTCATGATATTTCAAAAAATTTACCTCTATCCGAAACTCGAAAACAAGAATTAATAACCGAAACACAAAATGATCCGATATTGTCGATGTTAAAAAAATATATTAACGATAGTTGGCCAAAAAAATCAAAAAAATTGCATCCCGAATTGTTGAAATACTTTAATATTAGAGATGAATTGTGTATATGTAACGATTTAATTTTTTACACAGACAGAGTAATAATTTCAAACAAACTTAAACAATTTATGTTACAATCGTTACACAAAGGCCATCTAGGTGTAAACAAATGTAGAGCTAGGGCAAAGGAGAGTATTTTTTGGCCAAATATTAATGATGATATAAAAAAATTCATTTCAAATTGTGAGGTTTGTGCTAGATTTAGGAACAACAATGCTAAACTGCCTATAATTCAGCCTGATATACCTAGTAGATCTTGGGAAAAGCTAGGTATGGATATTTTAGAATTAAACGGACGTTCATTTTTGGTTATAATGGATTATTTTAGTAAATGGATTGAGTTAAAAAGTATTAAGTTTAAAAATGCAAAGGAAATTATAAAAACTTTGGATGGTGTGTTTTCTTTTCATGGGTATCCCGATTGCATCATCTCAGACAATAATCCTTTCAACTCGTTTGAATTTAAAAATTATTTAGACGGAGTTGATGTGAAATTAATAACATCCAGCCCAAACTACCCAAGAAGTAATGGCCTAGCTGAAAAAGCAGTAAATATCTGCAAGAACATGCTTAAAAAATGTTATTATGAAAATGGAAATATTGATATGTATCTTTTAAAATATCGTAACACCCCCATTCCTGATATAGGTTTATCACCAGCTCAAATGTTATTTAATAGAAGGTTAAAAGACAATTTACCTACTGTTGATTCCTTGCTCAAACCTTGTCTAAATAATCAAAATCAATTGAGAAAATCTTTAAAAAATAGGCAATTAAAACAAAAACGTAATTATAATAAAAATACGAAGAACTTGGCAGGGGGAATGGCTAAAGACAAAATATATTTTAAACATAAAAATGTGTGGGGAAAAAGGAGAAATAATAAAGAAATGTAAAGAACCAAGATCATATATAGTTAAAAATAATTATAATAAATTGTATAGGAGGAATAGGCAACAAATTGTTGTAAAGAAAGAAAATGATAAGAATAATAACAGGGAACCATACTACTTACGTAGTAGAACTAAGCTTTAATTGTATATATTGTATATTATGTAATTTTAGATTTGGTAGAACTAAGCTTTAATTGTATATATTGTATATTATGTAATTTTAGATTTAAAATGAACGTTAAGGTATCTTAAATTTATAAATTGTAGTTTTCTTTTTAATTAAAATGTGGTTAGTTATTTAAACTTATAAGAGGGGATGCTTATAAGAGGGGATGTAACATAAATTAAATAATAATGCCTTAATATAAACAATATAATATAATTAAGTTGGTAGAATAGACTTGTATTGTAAGGTTGGTAGTGTTGCCAAATATATTGAATGTGAGCTGGTGTGCAGCCTCTTTTTGATCCTGCTGTACGTTGAAACAAGTTGTAATAAAGTCCTCGCTAAGAAAACTGCTCTTTACTTTTCACCACGTGCCCGAACGTTACAAAAGCATGATAGGTTTATTGAAAATTTAGAACAGATATTACTTTTAATTCTGAACAATAAAACTTTCTGATACATATATTTTATGGAAAATGCATTTTCCATAATTATGTTTTAGCTGCATAAAAAATAAAGTTCTCTCATGCCAAGATCTACTTGATTTTTAAAAATGAAAATTTGTCAGAAATTATTTTGTTAATATAATATATATAAGAAACAATACAGGTCCCTGTGGGACACCAGTTGTAATTTTTGAAGGATCACCCAATATTTCATTAATTCTTACTTTTTGCTGTCTGTTCGTCAAGTAATTTTTAAATATATCCAATCCAGATCCTCTAACATCAACTTCCTTAAACCTATATATTGACATCTCTCTCGTATCAAATGCTTTGGTCAAGTAGGAAGACACTTTTGGTTATTATTTAAACCACAATCAATGTTTCCTATTAACTGCATAGTTGAAATTTCCGCACTCATATTTTTTCCAAATCCAAATTGTTTATTTGATAATATTTTTAAAAAATTTCTAAATATACCTTTTATACACTTTTTTAGAAATTATTCATAAAGAAAATTGGCAGATATAATACCTTATTCTAAAATTATACTCTGAAAATAAGCCAATATTTTATGTATTATATACAGTGAAAATGCCTCTTACCAAACCAAAATATCGTCCCAAACTATAGGTTGAAATATTTGTTTAAAACATTATAACAAATTATAAACTTGAAAACTCGACTGTTAGTTCTGTAAGTGGGTATGACAGTAGATACATTTTATTGGTCTTGGAATTTGTTTTTTTTAAACAAAAACATTATTTTTCTTCAATTCCAAATTTTTCCGTTATAAATAAATTAACGTTAGGTACTCTTTGACTTTTCAACTAAAATTAAAAACAAATCCTTGGCTTAATAGTACTCCAAGAGGCCTACAATTTTAAAAAAAGAAAGTTACAAAATATTAATTTGGAACGAAAACGTGGAACTTTTAAATTGTTTATAAATAAACAAATTAATATTACCTATTAATCTAAAATTGCAATAGTTTGCTTCGTAGATCTTGTACCAATATAAAAGTCCAATCACAACATATATTTAGTAACCAATATTTTATCGGACACAAACAATTTCAATTTTTACCACATATGAAATTGTCTGGACAGGTGAATTTTATTAATGACACGAATATTTAGGGTCAGTAGAAGTTGTAGAAAAATATTTTGTCCAATGCTGGCCCAAAGGAACATCACTTTTTTAAACAATTTAGTTTTTAGCCACGTTTTTAGTCCCCTATTGTTGAATACCTCTTGTCGTTTTTATCTAATTGAGAAATTGAAAGTACGGGTTTCTTCTCAATTAAATTTCTCAAAAAACTTGTTCAATAAAAGTGGTTTTTGTTAATTTATTAAACGGGAAAAAATAAAGCACATAAAAAATAACTAATGTTTTAAAGCTGTTATATCTTACATTTTTATGAGCCAGTATTTATTATATCTAATGAAAACATGCCACTTACTAAATCAAAATATTGTACCAAATTTGAAATTAAAATATATTTTAAAAATTTTATAAACAAAAAAGCTATTTTTGCATTATAAATAAATTGACATTACTCTTTGGCTTTCCGAATAAAATTAAAAGCAAAATTATAGATTAATAGTACCATAACGATCAAAAAAGCTGTGAAATATTAATTTGGAAGAAAAATATGGACCTATTTAGATTATATTTGTTTATAAATAAACAAACTGATATTTTAACCTAAAGTTGCAATAGCTTACTTCATAACTCTTGCATTCATATAAAAATTATAAAGAAATAAAATGCTGTCCCTTCTAGTACTCATTATTCGTAATGCAACATACACAAAATGAAAGGTCAACTGCTGCAATTTATCATGCAACTTTTTATTTGAGATGTCTGGGTATAATAAAACTACGAGGAATGAATATACATCTACCTTCCTTACGGAATTAAACACAAAGCCGTAAATTTATATTACTTATTTACTTGCAGAAGGCATAAAGTTTACATTTATTTTATTAATTTTCGAAATAATGGAAAATGAAAATGAGAGCAAGAATTCACTTGCCGCATAATTTACTAATGGAGACTTCCACTTTTATCAAAATACTATTAGAAAATTCATAAATTAAAAAAGGAAAATACTATATTGTTTTATAATATATGGAGCAAAACTGACATTATTTGTGTCGAAGATGTACACACTACACAAAATGGCAAGAACATCCAAGACAAAAAGAATCACTTTACTGCATATATAACATGCTATTTTTTCTTTAAACGTTGAATATGATTGGAATAGGTAGGTATTGTTATTTTCTACAAATAAATACTTTTACTGCCGCTTGTGAGCGGTATTAAAAAAAATTTTTTGGAGCTCAGAGCTCGTTAGAGGCACTAAATCTCTTATTGCCTAAGGGTCGGTTTATTACTACAGGGTTAACACTTAACTATAGGATAAATGTCAAACGAAACAATGGGTATCTATTGTTTTGTTTGACATTTATTCTTTGATTACGAGTTAACCTTGTATTGATAAACCGGCCCTGAGTCGGTCAGATGGAGTGTCAGAAAAATGACAGTTTAAGTTCAACAAATTTGACATAAAAGTCATGTTTATTTAACGTTTGAAATAAATATATTAAGGATTTGGTGTTAAATTATTTTTTGAAAGTACTTGTGATGTCACATGTATTTGATTTAGACATGACAATAGCGCACGTAATTATCAGCTAAATTCAGTGGCGTAGATACTGTGTAAAAAAATAAAAAAATGAAAAGACAAAGGAAATTCGAACTAAATGAAATTGAAAGATTACTTAATGTTTAGTGACTGTAATCAGATCCTAGTGGCATTATTAGCCGTTACTCGAGTCCGAGTATAAAAATGTTACAGTCGATAAATTGTGTACAATAAAAAACAAGTAAAAGGTGTAGTCTATTGTAATTCCCATTCATCTACGGTGCACACGACTATGGCTATAGAGGCCAATTCGGGAGAGCACATGTCGATCGCAGTCAGGACAAACATAGACCTGGTTAGGTCTTGGATTCGGCCTTCTTGCAGCAACATTTCCTTGATAGCTGGCCACAACCCCTCGCCATTCGGTTCTGTCCGCTGCAAGTTGTTCCCATTGCTCGTCTGGAATACCGCAGGATTTTAGATTTTCATGGAGAACGTCTTTGAACCTCTTTCGTTGACCGCCACGCCTTCTTCTACCGCTTAGCAATTCACCATAAAGTGTACATTTAGGAAGGCGGTTATCATGCATACGATGAACGTGACCTGCCCATCTTAGGCGTGCTCTTGAAATAAGCACCTCAATTGGAAGGCTGTTTGCTCTCCTGAGTACTTCCACGTTTGATATGTGATGGAACCAACGAATTTTCATCATACTTCTGAGGTGTCTCTGCTGAAAACGTTCTAATTCTTTCACATGACGACGGTAAGTGATCCAGTTTTCACATCCATATAGCAGTGTTGGAATGACAACTGCTCTGTAGACAGACATTTTCGTTGACAAAGCAAGGTCGTGGTTGTCAAATACTCTCTCTCTAAGTCCCCAGAGTGCTCTGGATGCAGCGTTAATTCTATTGCGAATCTCGCTGTCCATGTTTGCTTTGTCATTAATAACGTTGCCTAAGTAATTGAACTGATCCACCACTTCAAGAGAATTTCCGTTAAGTGTAATGTCTATTTGGTTCACTTGATGAGGAGTTGACATAATCTTAGTCTTTCCAATGTTGATTTTAAGTCCCAAGGAATCATAGCTCTGGGCATACACATCTAAAAGTTCTTGAAGCTCTTCCGGCGTAGAGGCTAAAAGTGCACAGTCATCCGCATACTGGAGATCACAAATGAATCGTGTGCGTGTCTTCGTGAAAGCTCTAAAGCGCCCTATGTTAAAGAGACCGCCATCAAAACGGTATCTGAGACCTATTCCTCTGACTGTCAGTTTGTTGTCAACAATAATTGTTAGAGCAGTGGTAAACAAATTAAAGAGTAGGGGTGCCAGGACACATCCCTGCCTAACTCCAGTGAGGGTTTGGAAAGGTTCGGTTGCCTCATTATTATACATAACCTGGGCGTTGTTGTTTGTATGTAGACGGCGACATACTTCCACAAATTTTCTAGGGATACCTAAGCGGAGCATAATTTTCCAGAGCACTTCCCTGTCCACCGAGTCAAACGCCTTGGGTAAATCAATGAAGGCCATGTGAATTTCTCCTTGATGTTCGAGTGTTTTTTCTTGAAGCTGTTTAAGTGTGAAGATTAGATCCGATGTGCCTCGGTTTGGTCTAAAGCCACTCTGTGTTTCAGGAAGTAACTTTTCCATAACAGGTGTTAGCCTATTTGCCATCGCTTTAGTGAGTATCTTCCCTCCAACAGCCAGGAGAGCTATACCCCTGTAATTTCCACAGTCCGCAGCGCTCCCTTTGTTTTTGAAGAGGTTGATTAAAAGTGTATCACGAAACTCCTGCGGAGCTTGACCACTTTCCCACACGACATCAAACAGTTTTTTGAGGTAGGGTATGAGCTCTGACGACACAGCTTTAAAGATCTCAGCTGGGAATGAGTCGGCGCCGGGAGATTTGTTATTTTTTAGCTGCCCAATGGCGGTTAAGATCTCTTCCGTTGTTAGTGGTTTATCTAAGTCTTCGAAGGTGTCATATTGAGGGATAAGATTTATAATATCGTGATCGGCTTGACTTTGCTGGTTAAGAATGTTAGAGTAGTGTTCTTTCCATCGGGCTCTTATTTCCTGGTCTTCTTTGAGGAGATTTCCATTTAAATCTTTAATAGGGCACATATTTTTCCGACTGGGGCCGTATACTGCTTTTACTCCTTGAAAGAAATTCCTGTAGTCGTGTGAATCGGCGTACCTTTGAATTTCTCTGGCCTTGCTTGCCCACCACTCGTTCTTTATTCTTCTGATTTCGCGTTGCGTTTCATACTTAGATTGGGTAAAAGCTTCTGCTTTTGATGAGTCGTTGGGGTGGTTGATAACATTTTGGAAGGCAGTATGTTTGCGGTCAAGAAGTTCTTGTATAAAAGCTTCATTATCATTGAACCAGTCCTCCTGTTTTTTACTTGCTGCAGTGCCAAGAATTTCCTCACTCGCACTTTTTAAACTGTCTTTAATTTGTGTCCAGGTAGCAGCGACATCTACAGAATTGGTTTCTTCTAGTGCACTCAAATTCTCTTGAACTTTTTGCTTTAGCTGTTCGACGGTTTGTTCGTCACGCAATTTACTAATACAGAGACGGAGTCTACGTTTTACTTGAGTTCTTCGGTGTTTGGGTCTCATAACAATTTTCATTTTAGAGACAACAGGACGATGATCGGTCCAACATTCGCTATCAATGCGCGCCTTTGTAATTTGGACGTCCTTGAGATGCTTCCTACGTACGATAACATAGTCCAGTAGATGCCAGTGACCTGATCTGGGGTGACGCCAGGTGCCTTTAAATTTATCCTTTTGTCGGAAAATGGTGTTTGTTATAACTAGATCATGTTCGGCGCATTTAGTTAGGAGTAGTTGACCGTTAGCGTTCATGTTGCCCAAACCGTTCTTGCCTATGATGCCTGGCCAGGTGTCTGCATCTCTCCCTACTCTAGCGTTAAAATCGCCAAGAATAACGAGTCGTTCCGTTTTAGGTATTCTACAGAGGGTTTCTTCCAGCTGTTGATAGAAGCTTTCCTTGGTTTCGTGACTTGCATCCAGAGTGGGAGCGTAGGCGCTTATTAGATTTACCGCGTTGCCATCTGATAGCTCATAGCGTAGCAGCATTAGACGCTCGGATAGGCCTTGTGGTACTTGTGTTAAGTTGGATACAAGTTGATTCCGAACGGCAAATCCTACTCCATGTTGTCTTCTTGAATTGGTGGGAAGACCTTTCCAATAGAAGGTGTAGTACTTTTCTGTGAGAGAGCCTTCCTCCAAAAATCGAGTTTCGCTGAGAGCTGCAACGTCAACATTGAGTCGGTGAAGTTCTCTATCTATTAGAGCAGTTCTTCTTTCAGGCCGATCGGTGCGAGTGCTGTCGTTCAAAGTACGAACATTCCAAGCGCCGTAGATGAAAGAATTAGTTTTGTTGGATTTAACTTGTCGGTGTTTTTTCGGCATTCGATGAGGTGTCCCTGTGGGCACCCTCCCCCGGAGATCCGATCGGGAGGATATTTTACCTCCGGATGATTTTGTCCCACTTGAACGCTCCATCATTTTTTAAAGCCTTAATCGACTGAAAACGAAGCTGCATTTGAAGTTTTAGCTGGAGCAGGTATGCAACTGACCAGCTCGGTTGCGGAAGGCGAGTGGTGTGGTCCCATGGCACAGAAGGAGACTGCGACGATGGGGTAACCAAACGATTCCAAAAGCAACCTTTGTGTGCGGTGGATTATTTTTACCGCACTCTTCGTGAGAAGGTGGATGTGCTCACGGCAAAAGGTAAGGGTTATTCCGCCCTTACTCGGTCGTTAGAGCCTCGTTAGTGAAAGCAGGGTGCACCAAGTTCAAATTGAACTCATCGCGAAGGTGAGGTTAACAATTGAGTAGGAGAGGCTATGACTTGCGTTTCACTACCCCATTACACATTATGTACTATATACCAGCTACGGCGCCATTTTCGTGGATAATTAGACGATGCTGTCTTAGTCAATAGGCCTCTGACTGCAGTCTTTGAACATTAATTGACATTTCATACCTCTTAATTCGAATTTCCTTTTAAATCGAGTTGATTTATTTTTTTTAAACAGTAAATTTTAGTGATTTGCGACAGTTGATACATTGCTTGATCTAATTCTAATGCACTAAAAATTGTTTTCTTTGAGAACGTTTTACCTATAAAAGTTTACTCTGTTGTTATATTGTGAAGTAGAAAATACTCCAAATCGTGAAACAATAGTAATTCAGTCTGGATCTTACAAAGGAAAAATATAATATTAAAATATTACTTAATCTGCTAATGAGTCAAGTTCCGAATATTATGATGCTTTCTTGCTACATGACTAGCGTTTTTGTTAGAATTCATTGTTTTTTTACTTTCAATTTAATCAACTTAGATTAATGGTTCACGAAATTAATTATTAGTTTTTATAATCGGTTGTAAATGTTTATTTTTGTTTTTATTTTACTTTTGGATTTTATGTTTTATTTAATCTGTAATAATATGTTATTCAACAAGGATGTTATGATGGCTATTCTACGACTAATATAGTAGACAAACTACAGCGTTTATTTATAATTTTATAATTTTATAAACAAAACGATATATTTTGTACGTGAACATTACCAAATTATTGATCACATTTTTTATTATGTGGAAAGTGAGATGGAACGAGGGAATATTCCAATTTTTCCTTTAATTAATAAATTAAATTCGGAGAAATATCTTTTTATCATGGACCCATGAAGCACACGAATACAATAAAATGGCGGTTTCATAAGGTGTCAAATCGATTTTTCTAAGTACTTTTACAACCCTCTAGCTTACGTACGAAAGAAGATCTGATCATTTTAAAATTGTATATTTTCACTTTCGACGAAAATTTTTTAATAATGGATACGAGTTCTTATGATTGGTCCTTGCCTGTATTAATTTCATGTGATTGTTCTTAGCCGGAAAATTATGAATGATTGCTCATGGCATTGAATAATGAGCCCTATTACTGGTTCAAAAACGTATAAAAAAAATTTACAGATCTTGCATCCTAGGCAAGTGTCTTAGGCGCATTGAAAATACCAGACACAAATTTTTGTTTACTGTACTCTAGTGCTTGATTAGTTAAAAATGACCAAAAAAAGAGAAACGCAATACACACGAGAGCCCTGGCTCCCTGAATTGCGCATAAGTAGTACTCCTCCCATTATTTCGTATTAAGTCAATACTGCAAAGAAAGAAATTTTTAATTTATTTGTAATTGTTTAAATTTATTTGCAATTGTGTATTATTTATTTTACATTCACTATAACTTTTATACATTATTCCATCTACTTGTCATTCATTATTATTATATGCTAAACTAATCTTTTTGTTAAGCATTTTATATATTATTTATTATTAGTTATGTCTTAAGCATCACTCGAGATATTACTCTATATTTAGCAACGGTTTATTCGAATATTGTTTGCAATAAATACGCACCTAATTTTATTTTATTTCACGGTCAGCGTTTAAAATTTCGGTTTCTTCAATCGTAAGTCATAAATAGTTAGTCAACCTATAAGTATGCCGTGATCTTGCCGGCCGACTGGCCTCCACAGACCTTGCAACATATGCAAATCCCGAACATGTCGCATGTCACGAAATACTGGCAACGCCTATTTAAATACAGCTCCCATATACACATCACGCCCAAAATAATTTTCAATACTAATATTTAGTTCTAGCTTTATCCTAAAATACCAACACGCTTTTCATATTTCCATCCTGGCAAAATTACTCATTATGTTGTATATTCATTCTGGTTGGTTTTGACTGGACTTTTTATTCAAGAAGCAATACCAATTTTATAGTCTGTAGGATATGTCGTGTAAAATTATTTATGCATTAAACTAATATTATTTATTATAAATAAAGAGTTTGTATTGTATCAACTAATGCAGGGCAGTATAAAAATTGCCAAGGATTAAAAAGTAAAAAACCTTTAGTAACCGCTCGTGGAAATCAATAAATTAATGCACTGTAAGTTATCATGCTGTTTCAACCATGATTGGAGAGGCTAAACCTTTGACAGACAATTGAGATGGAATGATCATGTATATAATATGTAGTTGAAACTTTGAGTATAGTGTAAAAAACTTTCAAATATGTTGGGTGTGTTGGTAGCTGGTTCGGCCAACATGCTCGAATGTGTGTGAGTTGTACGATGCACGAGCCTAGTTGGCAGTTGGCTCGACATCCACGGTCTTTACCAACACGAATCAAACGGAAATATTTTCATAATTGTATGGCAGATAGCGGAACATGTTGGCCATTAGCCATAGTTTCATTTGAGTCGTTGAGCGATATGCTTCATCCTTCTTTATTTAATGTAGTTATTTTTCTTTCTCAGAATGTCGTTCAGCGATAATAAAAAGTTTTAGACGGAATTCATGTCTATAAGAGAATAAGGGAACTTCTGGGACGTGAGAAATAAAAATTACAGCAATAAGCATATAAAGAGGAGAGATAGTTATGGTACACTTGTAGAAAAGGCCAAAGAAAGTTTTCCTAATGTTGATGAACAATTTGTAGAACAAAAAATAGATAGCACTAACAGGATCCTTTATAATAGTATTATCTTTCTCAATTCCGCCAGAAACAAATTACAGCAGCTCCTAAAAAGATGTGCCCATTTGTAAACAGTTCCTCAAATCCTGACGGGGTCGCTAACACTTTTTTAAAGAAGACATATAACTAAGTTTATTGCGTTCTTGAAGTCATTTTATTATGTCTAGATACGTCTCCACTTTCTTATTTTTATTACTTGTTGGTCTAAATATATAAAACCACCACGATGGCTATCGTCGTTTTGAGATCCATGGACTGCAATGCAATGATGCACTATGAGGCTTGCGGTATCAACTGAAGTCGGAACATCGGCTTGGACGCACGATACACTTACTGTATCGTGCTTGGACGTATATGGAAATCGACAAGCGTGCTCTGTTCGGAGTTGGACTTGTACCGAGCCGAGTATATTCGAGTGTGTATAGGAGGGGGGGAGGTGTTAATAATACATATAAATATTTTCGTGGGAAGTTAGTTGGACGACTATATTTAAGTTTGTTTTTTGTTAGGTAAAATTTGCAAAAATTCCTAACCACCACATTTATATTAATGATTGAATGAATTATAATAATAAACTTTCCGTTGCCAGATAACTAATATAGTTAAAGAAAATTGTATCTAATGGTATTTCTTGGAATATGATCTCTTTTTGCATAACATTAATGCACCTAAACACTATTTTGATGAATTTTTTAGAGACATAAGGAGAGTAAAAGTAAAAACCAAACCTTGTAATTACTCATTCTGTTATATTAAATAGAATTGTTGTAGTCGTTATTGCATTTTTATTCACTTTATATTATTATTTTCGTTCATTTATATCATTGGACATTTCAAATGTGCTTTTAAGGGGCGGAATATTAAAACATAATATTTTTAGTCACAAACTCCTCTATAAAATCCTTATTTTACTATAAGGAACGTAACCAGACTGCAACCATCAGCCACTCTCCGTGCTATGTGCCCCACCAAGCGCTGAATTACATGTTACAAGCCTGGCGCGTTAAGTGTAATAATTGCATATTACCATCAAAACGCGAATGCTTCGATTGCAACAAACACCAGCCGAAAGACTGATCCTACTTAAAGGAGCTCTCGTGCCAGTCGTCACACACCACTTACAGACTGCAGTTTCGAGCTGTTGGCTCTCGTCAGTGCAAGGTGTTAAATTTTTGAAAAATTGAGTCTTTTAACGAAATTTTCTCGGAACTACTGAATTTTAAGCCTTACACTTCGGGGCGTTAAAAATTATATCAAGCAAGTGAGAAATGGTTAAATAAACAATTTTCCCCCTTTTTCAACGAAATATCACATGTAACATTTATTTAATAAAACTTTAGCAGTTGATTATAAAAATGAGTTTTAAATTAATAAAAATTTGAATGAAGAAACTAGAGAAGCAAAAATCTTTTTTATTTTTTTATTAATGCAAAATTCGTATATTGTAACAAATTAGGTAGGTATATATACAATAAATTTAGCCATTCAATTAACTAATTAGATAAACTAATTAATTAACTAGATAAAATAATAAATAAATAATTAATTAGTTTTGTAGTCCTAAAGAAAACAATAAAGATTGTCAAAACGTAGACTTTAAAAAGGATATAAGCTTTGCTTCTTTTATTTTATGCAATTACCGACTAAATACATTTGTGGATATTAAATTTATTTATTAATTCTAACAAATACAGACTTAAGTAAAACAAAACTTAACGCAATTTTTAAATCTTTTACGAGGATATACGTTTGATGAATGTGATAGTAACGTTAAAAAGTCTTCTAATCAGTTTTCGCATAAGAAAAAATAACGCCGGATTACTGAAATATTTATTATAGAGTAAAATGTAGCATCGACGTGTTATTTATATTTTTAGAAATATTTTCTGGGTTGTCTGAACAGTATTGCAGTAGCAAGTGTAAATTCAATTTTAGTGAAAGAATTTTTGCAATACAATCATTTTGGTAAAAGATATTAGGTAGTTTATATCGGAGAACAATATCCCGTGCTCGATCGCAGAGGCATGCAGTGCGACATGTATTATGTACTGATATCTGTACAAGCAATCTATAACTCTTAATTCGAGCTGATCTATTTACTCTTGCGCAGGATGAGTTCAAGTTGCTCTATTTTTATTTTAAAATTTAATATATAATTAAGAAAGGAAAACCACTTACCAGGCTTTCAAAACCTTTGTCTATTGACAAAAGTCTAACAACCGAATAATGAACAATTAAAAACTTTACAAAATAAAAAACCGTTAAAAATGTTGTGACAGTTAAAACTTCAGAAAATTTTCTTTTTAGGTTATGAAACTTCTGGTAAATTATAAAAATTAAATTGTCTTTTAGGATACAAAAAGTATTTGAAAGATTAAAATTTATTTCAAATGCTGCACTAGTAGATGTCTAATGAGAGAGGGTCGGCGCAGGAGCGGGAGCCGGAGCAGTATTCAGTTTAGGGGTGGGGGTAATGAGAGTGGTGTAAGGTAATTAGGGGGAGAGACATTAGAGAGCGGGGCCTAAAAGTGGTGGTGGGGGTAATTGCAGTGGTGGGCGGTAATTGAAGTGATGGGTGGTAATTAGAGTGGTGTGGTAATTAGAGTGGTAGGGGGTAATTAGACTGGTGGGAGGCAATTTAAGAATAATTAAGTGTAATTGCAGTAACAATGAAGGTAATTACAGTAAAAATTAAGCTAATTGCAGTAAAAATAACGGTAATTGCAGCAACAATAAGGATAATTACAGTAACAATAAGGATAATTGCAGTAAAAATAATGGTGATTGAAGCAATTATGTCCGCCTATTCATCTGTCCGTTTGCCCACCCGTTCGTCTGTCTGCCAACCTGCTCATTGCATTGTCCTATTACACTTTATATTTTTTTTACAATATCATAAGAAACATTCATTCTTGATTATATACTTAAAGTTACAAAATGATTTTACCTGCTTTACCTTTATGAGGATCAACAATTATTTTACCTGCCTTATCTTTAGGGATATCTTACGCTAATGAACCTGTTGTGTCTACCTGTCTTATCTGCAATGCATTTTCATTATTTGCGTTATGATTGCATTCAAGGGTTTGAAATATATTCAATTGCGATCTACCTGCCTTATCTTTAGGACATCTTACGCTGATGAACCTTTTGTGCCTACCTGTCTTATCTGCAATGTATTTTTTAAGTACCCCTTTTCATTATTTGCCTTATGATTGCACTTCAAGGATTTGAAATATATTATGAGCGCTCCCTATTTAACAGCTTTAGGTACAGAAACATCCTGACTCCATCAAGGGTATCTTATGGTTTGATTTACATTATAAGATGAGATAAGGATGTTTTGTATTGTCTGCACCATAATAAAAATGACCGTCACCCATCAGGGGGAGTCAATAAATTCACGCGTCAATGTCCAATCAATCAATCAATACTACTTTATTAATAATTAAAATTTACATCTGCCTCCCCAGAACCCACCCGGGGATCGACCGTGCAACCACCGCGTTTTTCGTGGTGGCGGATTGCAAGGTCGGGCGGAATAGAACTGGTTCGGCTTAAAGACAGTTAAAAACAGCTTAACCTAAACTCCTTCCATCGCAGATGAATAAAATTAGGTGATAAAATTGTATATATCTAAAACAGACTTAACTAGACCTACAACCTACACATTTTTAAACACTTTTGCACTAAACACTTTTTTAAAATTTTGATACTGACGCAGACACCTCAATCTAAACGAGGAGCCTTTCGCGAGGTGTGAAAATGCTGGGCTGAGCGTAGGCTGGCCTAAACTTTAGTTTTAAAAAATTTTGGTTTCGAAAAATTATGATTTTTGAAAAATTTGAATGAAAATGAATTTAGAGACAAAAATCTACAAAAAGAAAACGAAAAACAAACGCGACAAAAGGGTTACAAACAGAAAGGAAGAGACAGGAAAGATTTAAAGATACAACAGTTATGAAATATCAGTAAAGGTGGATAGGGCAAGCGGAAGTTATAGTTGATGAAGTTTGGCTACAGAGGTTGCCGGACGATCGGTAACATCTGGTATGGTAGGGTGTGTTTTATCCGAAATGGGGTATTATGCTATCGCCCAGCTTGAAAGAGTAGAATTTTTGAGAGATGTCCTGGACGTAGTCCGCTATTGGGATTATGTCGTGGCAAATTGCGTATAGATCTCTGAGGGAGGTGTACCTTCCAGAATTAGAGATAAGGCGCATAAATTTGTGTTCAAGAACTTTTAGTTTTTTCATTGTCGTGACCGGTATGCTGCACCACACCGGCGCCGCGTATGTGATAGACGGCCTGATCACCATTGTGTACAACAATTTTTTATTTTGTCTATTAAGTCTGCTACCCCTGACCAAAAGCGGATACAGACTCCTGGGCGCGTCAATGACCAAATAACGTCAATTATGTCGCACATTTTTACACTATCGGCTTATTTAAGTGTTCTTAGCAGGGCCGGTTCTAGGGTTTTTTTAGCACATGCGAGGTCTGTTTTTGGCGCCCCCTTACTCCCCCTAGAATAAACATGGACGTTCTGAAATACTGTCATATCTCCCTACCCTTTATTTTGATTTTTACTTATAACATGTAATATGATGTGAAATAATATTTTATCTAGGATTAACAATTTTCAATTTATTGAGGTAAATTTTATGTGGAAGGTTATATTAATTTTATACAATAATTACGGGTTTACAATAAAATAACCACAATTTATTTTATACATTTTAATAATACCAACATAAGTTGTAATGGTTTACGTAGTTGTACTGTAACTTAAAAATTAAAACCTTACTAATAAACGGTAGGTAAGATGAAATGAGAAAGAAAATCAAAAATGTGTTTTTCTTGCTTTTAACTTGGCAAAGTCTTTTAAAATCGTGTCGGTATCAACAGTATTCAAAATTTCACTTCTAAGACGCTCTTGTGAAATGGTTGACCGTAGGTAGTTCTTTATGAGTTTGAGTTTTAAGAAACTCCTTTTTCCAGTAGCCATTGATATTGGCAGTGTCAGTAGTATTCAGGCTATGCTAACTCAATGTATAATATTTTATAACTGTTTTGGTACATACTATGGCCCCAAGCGGCGCTACCATCGAAGTACGAACACTGAATTCTATTCTAACATAGTTCAGTGAGTACGTGTCATGAGTCAAACTGTCAAATGTGTTGATGATTATAATTTGAGTACATGATTGCAAGTGTGGCTAAAATTTGCTTTGAAGTTATATTTGGTGTTTTTGTTAATATCGGCAAGAGCCAGGAGCTATTATGGTACTTGTTTTTTGTGTGTCTAATTGCTGTGCTATTCGAAAATGGACGTAGATTTGTATGTTACTGTAGATAAGATACAGTCATAAAATCTTAGAAGACAGAAGCAAAAAACATCCGTCATCTAACAAATGAAAAACCTGCTGTTAAATATACAAAGTAAGGAACAAAGAAGTTAGAAAAATTGAGAGTGTAGTATGATATACCTAGTTTTATTGTAATTCAGGCATATTTTATGTACATGTTATAGAACTATGCACTAAATCTGCCGTCATCCAAATCTCAAAAATTAATTTAAACCGTACCGCCGACCGAGTAAATGTACTGGTGGCGTCAAAGCTGTTCATAGTACGAACCCAAACAGGTATTGATGGAAAGTAAAGGAGTTTCCCATCTATATCCTATATAACTATCTAATCTATGGTCGTATTCTCAAGGCTATGAAGATGTTGGGGAAAACGTCAATAAGGGAGTTCACAGTTATATACGATAAAGTCGTTTCGAGGCAGATACCTTTGGACAGCATTGGTGCCAAAATTAGCAGTTCTTCCTGAAGCTCATTACCTCATTACCACTCATCCTCATCAGGAAGTTAAGGGTGATTAAAAGTAACAAATAAGGACAACTAAGGGCAATTAAGGTAAGAATAAGGATATCCCCACACCTTGCATCCTTAAAATATGGCCGAGGGGACTTGGGAGATTGACATAACGTGGGGAATATACTGTATATTGCACTTTATATGTCATATCTCAATAAACATTTATGATCCAAGGAAGCCTTTCTTTATATTTCCGGATATAGAATCAGCTCCCAATAACATTACCAATATAACGAAATATCGCCCTGTATTTTGAATTAAATATATCTCCTCCCAGTTTTATTTACCACATATTTATTTCATTACATACAACATATACCAATATAAAAAAGGTCTTTGGTCGCGTCAATCATAATATCCTCTTACAACGTCCTGAAGAATTCTTTAATATCTTTACTAACCAGGCAATATTAATTAATAGTGGTCCTAGATGTCAAGGATAGCGCTATAATTGCCTACATTGAGATACCGGGTGTTAGAAAAGTATGGGAACGGTGGAAAATCTCGAACAGTTTGCATCAAATCGAAAAATAAAAAAATACGTATCAAAAATTTTTCAAAAAACTATCTACTGATACCAAAATGACCTTACCCCCCAACACCCTGTGGGTGGGGCGAGGGGAAACTTTAAAATTTCAAATGGAAACCCCCATTTTTTATTGCGGAATCGGATTCTACGACAAAAAATACGTAAATTTTATTCCGGACATTTTTTTCGATTCTTGCATGGTGTCGCTGTAATCGCAAAAAATGAAAAGAAAACATTACTGTTTCAAGAGAAGCGTCTTGTGCCCATAAAAAAATGACCAATTCAGAAACTGAAAAACACGTATTTGTTATTTTTACAAAATCTATCCAATGATATTGGATTCGACTCTCCCACCCCTAACCTAGTGGGTGGGGCGGCGGCAACTTTGAAATTTGTAATGAAAATCCCTATTTTTTATAGCGGATTCGGATTTTACGGCCAAAAATACGTGAATTTTATATCGGGCATTTTTTTCGATTCTTGCAAGGTGTCGCTGCAATCGCAAAAAATTGAGTGGAAACATGGTAGTTTGAACGCATACTTAAAAAAATACGAAAAGTAAAACTACTGATCTCAGAGTGAATGATTTCCCGAGCTGATTTGAGAACAGTGATTTTACACGGTCGTGCGGAAATTACAACAACTATTAACATTCTGTAAATTTATTAGCAGCTAGTAATTTTCAATTTAGATTTTTTTACAAGGCAATAAAAAACTCGATTTAAAAAAAACTAACAGTGGTTTTACCTCTTAATTCAGCAACTTCAGACAAGTTCTTGATCCCAGCCAGTGAAGGCAAGGAGGTAACTCAGCCATTTAAGGCAAGGTGAGGATTTCGGCCAGTTTAGGCAATTAGTTTACAGCTTAACTGCTACACTAGCAGGTTTTAATTTCAAGATTATAGCAGGTGTTCAAAATGGTGCCCATTGACTTCTTGGCATTGTCTGAGACGAACGTAAAAATTTTCAATAGTACTTCTTATCATTCGAGGTGGTATTTCTGCAAAAATGTTTATTATGCGTTGCCTCAGCTCTTCCAAATCATGAGGTTTAGTGAAATAAACCTTACCCTTCACGTAGCCCCAAACAAAATAATTAAGTAGCGCGAGGTCGGGAGATCTTGCTGGCCATTCAATAGTTCCTCTTCGACCTATCCATCGATTTTCGAAAGTACCATTCAAATAGTCCCTAACAATATCCCGATAGTGTGGAGGAACCCCATCTTGCTGGAACCAAACATTATCGAACTCATCACCAGCAATCTCTTGTATTGGGGGAACTATTTGATTTGTCAACATTTCCAAGTATTTTTCTCCATTCAAATTTCCATCTATGAAAAACGGTCCTATGATTAGATCCCTGAAAACTCCTACCCAAACATTTAATTTTTGTGGATACTGCGTGTGTGTTTCAAGCATCCAGTGAGGGTTTTCGTCACTCCAATATCTGAAATTATGGCTATTAACTTTTCCACTGAGTTCGAAAGTTGCTTCATCTGAGAAGACAAGTAGAGATGACAAAAAAATTGGGTTTTGGTTACTCCTTTCCATCATTAATTCACTAAATTCAAGTCGCCGATCAAAGTCATCTTCATTTAACTCTTGGTAAAGGTGAATTTTGTAAGGATGAAATTTCAAAAGTTTCAAATTCTTATGAACTTAAAATGCACTCATATCAAGCTGTTGACTGGCTTTTCTGATTGATAACCTTCGATTTTCAACAAATGCCTGGGCCATTTCCATTTGTCGAGCTTCCGATGTTTCAGATTTTGGTCTTCCAGATTTTGGGCGATTTTTATTTATCCTTGTGTCTAGGAATCGTTTGGTGGTACGGGACACAGTAGATTTCGAAATTCCCACTTGATCTACACGGAAAGTTTTGTTGAATAAAATCACAACTTCATCATAGAACCTTTCTTTATCGCCCCATCCTCGTATCATTAAAAGAGAAACTCTCTCTTCCTCTGTTAAAGTAGCCATTATGCAGAAAAAACGCGAGAACTAATGAAAAATGAAAATAACTTTTTTCGTAGAAAAGTGCGCTCCTGCCTCTACAAAAGTTAGAAGGAACTGAACGTTCTCGTAGAAATTTCACAAAACAAATACTGTTATGAAGAACACTTAAAAAAAAACATTCATAAGAACCAAGATATCACACATATTGTTTTTTAAACTGAATATTTTTTTGCCAACACGAGTAGCTAGAGTTTGTAAATATTTACAAACTTATGGACGCTTAAGGTTTATTTCAATTTTGTGCAATTGCAGCGACACCTTGCGAGAATCGAAAAAATGCCCGATATAAAATTCACGTATTTTTGGCCGTAGAATCTGAATCCGCTATAAAAAAATAGGGATTTTCATTACAAATTTCAAAGTTGCCCCCCGCCCCACCCACTGGGTTAGGGGTGGGAGAGTCGAATCCAATGTCATTGGATAAATTTAGTAATAATAACAAATACGTGTTTTTGAGTTTTTGAATTGGACGTTTTTTTATGGGCACAAGACGCTACTCTTGAAACAGTAATATTTTCTTTTAATTTTTTGCGATTACAGCGACACCATGCAAGAATCGAAAAAAATGTCCGGAATAAAATTTACGTATTTTTTGCCGTAGAATCCGATTCCGCAATAAAAAATAGGGGTTTCCATTTGAAATTTTAAAGTTGCCCCTCGCCCCACCCACAGGGTGGTGGGTGGGGAGGTCATTTTGGTATCAGTAGATAGTTTTTTGAAAAATTTTTGATACGTATTTTTTTATTTTTCGATTTGATGCAAACTGTTCGAGATCTTACACAGTTCCCATACTTTTCTAACACCCGGTATACAAGAAGTATGTGACGACAATTGAAGTCGGTATTGTTGTATTATGTTACAACACACGGTAGTCTTAAACACTGCAGCTATCTAGAAAAAATAGACAAAATATTAATTAACACCAAGCTAAAGAACCTGCAGCACAATGGTAGGCTGTATAACATTTTACATCCATCCCACTTATGATGCCAAGATGGCTTTATACAGTTTTCAGATCTACAATAGTACGTACATAAATCCGTTGAAGAGATGTTTATCAGAAGAAAACAAGCTACTCTCATAATACAAATCAAACCTTGAAGTAAATAATCTACAACCATTGGATAAAATTCTGCACTAAGAACGCTTGAATGGCCCGATAGTGTAAAAATGTGCGACATAATTGATGTTATTTGGACATTGTCGCGTGAATTTATTGACTCCTCCTGATGGGTGACGGTAATTTTTATTATGATGCAGACAATACAAAACATCCTTACCGCATCTTATAATGTAAATCAAACCATAAGATACCCTTGACAGAGTCAGGATGTTTCTATATCTAAAGCCGTTAAAGAGGGAGCGCTCATAATATATTTCAAACCCTTAAAGTGCAATCATAAGGCAAATAATGAAAAAGGGTACTTAAAAAATGCATTGCAGATAAGATAGGTATGCACAAAAGGCTTATCAGCTTAAGATGTCCCAAAGATAAGGCAGGTAAAATAATTGTTGATCGGCATAAAGATAAGGCAGGTAGGTCGCAATTGAATATATTTCAAACCCTTGAATGCAATCATAAGGCAAATAATGATATAGATAAGTCAGGTAAAATAATTGTTGATCCTCATACAGATGAGGCAGGTAAAATAATGTTGTAACTTTAGGTATCAAGAATGAACGTTTCTTATGACATTGTAAAAAAAATACAATAGGACAATGCAATGAGCAGGTGGGCAGACACCATTATTTTTGCTGCAATTATCCTTATGGCTACTGTAATTTCCCTTATTGTTATTGCAATTACGCTTATTGTTGCTGCAATTACCGTTATTTTTACTGCAATTACCTTTATTTTTACTATAATTACCCCATTGTTATTGCAATTGGCCTTATCGTTGTTGCAATTACCCTAATTGTTACTGCAATTACCCTCATTATTACTGCAATTACCCCCATTGTTACTGCATTATCCTTAATTGTTCTAATTTTTTTCTGAAATTACCCCCACTGTTACTGCTATTACTCTCATTGTTACTACAATTACATTTAATTATACTTAAATTGCCTCCCACCACTTCAATTGCCCCCCACCACTCTAATTACCACCCACCACTGCAATTACCTCCCACCACTGCAATTATTCCCCACCACCACTCTTAGGCCTCGCCCTCTAATGTCCCGCCCAATAATTACCTCACACCACTCTCATTACCCCCCACCCCTAAACTGAACAATGCTCCGGCTCCTACTCCTGCGCCGACCCTCTCTCATTAGACATCTACTTGCACTAATATGTCTTCGTCCCTTGGCATACTTAATTCCTCCTCAGTTTCCAGGTTTCAAACAGTTTCTAACCCAGACTTTCTATTCCATCGTTCTTGAAGAGCTACTGTTCTATGTCTAGGTACTCTTTCCAAAATTCTGTTACTTATTTATTTTATACTCTTTCCTTCTGATTATCTGAGCCGCCTTCTATAAATTATCTCTTCTTGCACCTTCACTTTATATCTGCTTATTTGCTGGATACTTATTATAGGCTGGGGCTGTTACGGATTTTTAATGCTGAAAAAAAAAATTAATAGCAGGCAACGGCCGGCTGGAATATATAGTTGAGGTCATAAACAATGAAAAAAAAACTGGAACTTGAGATGAAGGGAAGTAGTGAAATGGGGTGCTATTTAAGGGATGAAAACCGTTTTTCGTGATTTGTGGCGAAATGTGATCTCCTAGAGAAAAGTGTTTCATACAAAACTTGTACAATAAAAAAATCTAAAACATTTATTCTATATATTTTTCGACATAACCTCAAAGTTTGCGAGAAAATGACGAAAAACCGATTTTTGTGTTTTTATTTTTTTTCTCACGTGAAAATTATTTAATTTAAATGAAACTTTGTGAAAGTATGTAATTGTTTGCATACAATAAGCATGAATTTTTTCAATTATGGGAAATAAATATTTTTCGAGATTTTACCATTTTTCCGAAAAAACACCCTTATCTTCGGCGAACAACTTTATTGATTTTTTTTTTTGGATTTTGATGTTCTACTAGTGCTCATTTTTTTCGTCGAGATGTCTACTTTCAAATGGTACGTCGATATTAGTGATTTATTGTCATTTAGCAGCTTAAAATTAAGAAAAACTGAAAAAGATATTTTTCGAATCTCGAATTTGTCGATTTTTTTCATTATTTACAATTTTTTAGCATATTTATGTTAATAATTCATAATATTTTTATGAAAAAACTTACTTTGGTATAAAATAACTAAAGTTGAGTGAATTTAGTTATTGGAAACCACGCTAAAATTTAATACAAAAAAATACTGTTACATATTCAAACAAAAAAAAAATAATAATAATTACAGTCCGAGGGCTTTTTGTGTAAGCGAGCTCCTGAAGACGCCGACGCACTGGTTGTTAATACTGCGATCCAATTAGCTAAACAAGATGATAAAACTGTAATAATCGTGGGTCAAGACATCGATTTACTAGTTCTTTTACATCAATTAAATTCGAATAGGCTGGATATTTATTTTCACAAACCAGGCTCAAGCAACGTCAAAGATTCATTTTATACATCCCGTTGTTTTAAAAACGAACCATGCACAAGTGTAATAGCGTTTCTTCATGCTTTCTCTGGGTGTGATACAACTTCAAGTTTTGCTGGAAAAGGGAAAAAAACAAGATCTTTATTGGATAATAAAAATTTATTAACCTAGCCAGTGTTTATTATCAAAAAGATGCAGACCACATAACCATAGCAAAAAATGGATCTCAACATACAGCTACTATTTACAAAAGTAAGAAAATTTATAACTCATTAAATCAATTACGATTTGAGCTGTATCAGCAAGCTACAAACAAATCCACTTTTAAACTGGAAAAACTCCCTCCAACTGAAGAAGCAGCTGCACAACACTCCTACAGACTCTATTACCAATTGCAAACTTGGTTGGGTAATTTTGACAACGATCAGGACAACAAAAAAGCAAAGGACTGGGGCTGGAACGAAAATGTAGGAAGACTCGTGCCGAAATACATCTCTGACAGTTCCGACTTGATTCCCGGAAAGTTGTTAAAAAGCGTTAGCTGTACTTGTGAAAGTGGATGCAAAAATCAAAGGTGTGGCTGCCGAAAACACGGCTTAAAATGTACCAATCTATGCAATACATGCACTGAGAACTGTTCAAATAGAGACAGAGAAGTATTCGTAGATTTAAGTGATTCTGAAGATATTGATGAAGAGCCAGCAAAGAATAATGACATCGAAATTGAAGAGCCTGAAAATGCCAATGATATTGAAGATAATATAGAATTTGAGAGTTTGATCGATGAAGAAAACGAACCACAACAAAAAAGGCCTAAAATTGATTAGATTTTAACAATTATTTTATTGATTTTTCTTTTTATAAGCTATACACAACCAATATTAATAAAGTAAATATTTGTAAATAAAGTAAAGAATTCGTAGCTAATATAAATACATTGTATGTTGTATTTTATCATATGTATTTAGAATAATTTAATATGCATATAAAGTTTTCGAAACTTAACTGTAGCTTATGAAAATTAATAAAGTACTATTGATTTCCACGTAAATGTTAAGTTTCATGAAGTTTTCCCTACCTTTCCGTGATGAAATTCATTCAACTTTATTTATTTTATACCAAAGTAAGTTTTGTCATTAAAATATTATGAATTATTAACATAAATATGCTAAAAAATTGAAAATAATGAAAAAAATCGACAAATTCGATTCGAATTTTTTTTTTCGGTTTTTCTTAATTTTAATCTGTTAAATGACAATAAATCACTAACATCGATGTATCATTTGAAAGTAGACATCTCGACGAAAAGAATGAGCACTAGTAGAACATCAAAATCCAAAAAGAAATCAATAAAGTTGTTCACCGAAGATAGGGGTGTTTTTTCGGAAAAATGGTAAAATCTCGAAAAATACTTATTTCCCATAATTGAAAATATGCATGCTTATTATATGCAAACAATTACGTACTTTCACAAAGTTTCATTTAGATTAAATAATTTTCACGTGAGAAAAAAAATAAAAACAGAAAAATCGGTTTTTCGTCATTTTCTCGCAAACTTTGAGGTTATGTCGAAAAATATATAGAATAAAAGTTTTATATTTTTTTATTATCTACAAGTCTTGTATGAAACACTTTTCTCTAGGAGGTCACGTTTCGCCACAAATAACGAAATACAGTTTTCATCCCTTAAATAGCACCCCATTTCACTACTTTCCTTCATCTCAAGTTCCAAAGTTATTTTTTTCATTTTTTATGACCTCAACTATATATTCCAGCCGGCCGTTGCCTGCTATTAATTTTAACATCTCAAAAAGGCAACGGCCCCAGCCTATTAGCTTCTATTCAATTTACTTCTCTTTGGTAATTATAAACTTCTATTTGGTTTAGTTCCTTCTGGTTATATTGGGTTAGGATTTTCTTACCTTATTTCTCTCCTCTTGCTCCAATGGATAATTTGTGATCTCTATTTCATTTATTTCTTCTAATGATTTTCTTGGTTATGTTTTTTTATATAAATTTGATGACGTTCATAAATTTAATAATTTGTAACTGAATTTCTAGAAAGTTCGTATTGTATTATGCTAAATTCATAAAAAATTGAATTCTTGTTCATATTGGAAACTAAATTTATTTTATTTCAAATTGCCAATAATATTCTTATTTTCAAATGTGATAATTTATAATCGTTATATGCCATTAAACCTCTCTGGTATGTACAATATGAAGTATTCTTAAATAATAATTTTTAAACTAAAATATTTCAGGTTGCTGAAAGTTCAGGAAAATGTATTCTTTAAAACTTTCAGCTGAATCTATTTATAATTCCAAAGAAAAACAGTCTGGTCGATAGCCAAGTGGGTTAAGGCGCGAGGTGGCAATCACGATTAATCACACGGACATCGCTCCACCGGGTTCGAATCCTGGCTCCAGCATTGGCACTGTTGGAGGAAATGGTTGTATGTCCGCGTTTTTTCAATGCATAACCCCCTTCCGCACAAGCCCTGGCTTCTGGAATTGGGGGTTGTCTAATTTCTGTGGTGTTATATTATTATTATTATTGCTTGAGACGTGATATTTCAGCAATACATTTTAATCATTTTTATTTGCCATTGCCATACAATATTACATATGTACATTGTACGCGTAGGATAAATACTTGTATCCTTATATCTTTTTATTAGTAACAGTTCAGGTATGGTTTATTGATCTATATTACTGCCATAGATGAGTCTTATGTTGGATCATTCAATAGTACTGCTTGATTCACTTATTAAATATATTTTACAAATTTCTGATTTTCCAACAGCTGTCAAACAAGCTCCTTTCAATAATTATAGGTCTTAAACCTCCTACCCTAGAGAAATACATTTTTGTATTAATTTGATGTTTTCTTTGCGGTTTGATGCACATTGAATATTTGAAAAATATAGATTTTTTGCTATATGGTTGAGGTAATATCCACTCAAATTTTCTTTGATATGATATTTATCATAGTTTACATTTTCCGTGTTTTCAAGAAGTGCACTTGCGCATTCTATTGGATCAATGAATTTTACCACAGTATCCTCTAGATTTATTATAAGTTTATTATTTAAATTAATAATAGCGCATATTTTACGCAAAACGTCTTCCCCTGAGATTATGTCAAAATTCATATTTTTTCACATATAGTGGAGCAGATCTGGAAGGAAACCAGACTAAAATAAGGATTTTTTCTTTTGCCAATAAATAAAGTTGGGTCTCCTCAACATTCCGACATATTTGCGCTGAGGATGTCAAAGGGGAGAGGGAGAAATGACATGTTAAATGTATGGGAAAATGTTTTTTCGAAGATAACTCGGCGGCTTTTGATCTGACGAAAAAAATAAAAAGCTCACGAAAATAGGCAAATTTCGTTCCCAATCTCATCGACGTCAGTCCCCCTCCCTCTTTGACTTCCTCAGCACAAATATGTCGGAATGGTGGGGGGGACCCAACTTTACTTATTGGAAAAAGAAATATCACGATCGGATATTTCCTTATTCCAAAGCCAGATCTGCTCCACTAATGCAAATTCTCCACAGAATTGCGCATCCGTTAGTTTTAATTTTACTTGAATAACTTGATTGCATTCTGCAAATTTCTTTCCGTTTGGTTCTCCATATTTTCCTCCAATATTTTGTTTACTTCTGATACATTGTTTTTCGTTTCTTGTTTTATTACCAATACATTTTCTTCAAATTTTCTCTTATTCATTTGCTGTTTAATCTGTCAGTTTTGTCTGTATCTTGGTCTATTTATTTATTGTTTTCAATCCTTTTCCTCTTGTTTATCTCCATTTTTTTGTACTGTAATTTCTGTTAAATCTATTATCACATCTCTTCTTTCTTTTACCCTTCCATTATCAGTATAATATTTTATGTCTGTTTTTCTTCTAATTTTTTGATTTCCCTTTTTATTTTTTTGCATGGATTTTTGCATCCTTGTTGTCTTTTCTTATCATAGTCTTGTTCATCTTTTTTCGATTCATTCATTCTTATTTTATTTGTAATTGACTTATCGTTATGAATATTATGAATCGGAAAAGTTTTCTCATTCCCTGGTAAGAACTTGCTTTTAGATCATACACTTTTAGTTTTACATATATTTGATTTGTGCATACATATATAGCATTCATCGTAAACTTTTTATCATTTTGTTGCGAGAAAAGTTCTCATACTTTCAGACCAGATATTTTTCGTTTTAAATAATTGTAATATTTATTTTTGTTTATTGTCTTTCGTATTGTATCTCCGTTTGAGTATGTTTGTGTGTATATTGATGTACATATCTGTGATGTACCTTTCAACATCTTCGTTTTCGTTTCTATCTTTCTCTCCTGTTCTTTTATTTGATTTTCACTATCCCTTATACTCTCTCTACCCTGTTCTTTAATCTTATCTAATTTTTTACCCATATTTTCATTCCTACTACTTAATACTTTTATCCACATTATCCGCATCTTGCTAATTAACATAAACTTAAAATTCTGATTGTATATTTTTTCTACAACTTTCTTTCTATTCTACTACTACTACTACTTTCGTGTTTTATACAGGGTGTTGCATCATGAGAGAGACATAGCTTAATAGGAGGTAGAGAGCATCAGTGGTAACCGGAACCTCCCATAGAAATGTCTCATTGGGCCTTCATTACGAAGTTACAGGGTGTTAAATAATTTTTGGCCAAACCTGTTTTTTGTCATAACTTTGACAGGGAATGAAATATCGGATTCATATTTGGTACGGCTAATGTACTAACGAGCCCCAAGAGGTACATGTATAAAAAAAATATATCCAGGTCCGGACTCACTATAATTTATGTTTCTTCTTTGCATCAATAAAACATCACCCTGTATATATTTTTTTGAAATTTTGATACGATATTCAAAAAGAGCAAGAAAAAACAAACAAAATGGCCTATTTCATTTTTTTGTTACACCTTCGTGGTTATTTAAATACGTTGTTAAATGTGCAAGAAAATGGATTACAGAACCCTATTAAATGAGAGGCACGTGAAATAAATAGTTTTATAACTAAAATTTGCAAAAATTCTATTGAGCCTAGGTGGCCTGGGTGAATCCTAATTCCGGCACGTTTTAAAGGTCCATTTTGGTAAAAAACTGTGGTCCTAATAAGTAATCGGGTATGAAATAACAAAATTTTTAATCAATCACAGTAGGCTTGTTCAAAGTGACAGATAATAAAAAGAAATCTCCTAAACAGTTGAATAATTGAGTAGTGGTGAGAGGTAAGTGAAACCTCTCAAATGGTCAATTGCTACTATACACCATAGATGTCTCTATGGGCGTATAGCGACTTGCGATTCTGCAAGTACCTGAGAGCGGCGACCTTTCAGTCCTAGGTGGACTTAACCTACTGTTATAATATATGATTTGCAGGAAACAACTACTCAGCGGGCAAATACCCCGACCTGCATTGAATTACACCTTACAAATCATTAAAGAATGGTAACCAATATCAGAATCTACTGTGAATTTTGTTATTTTGTTATTTCATACCCGTATAAATATCTTTAACTGTTTTTAATGGCTGAAATATAAAAATTGCATGTATTTAATAAAAATATCTGTCTTCTATCAAATACTTTGGTATTTTATCAAACAGCACAAATAAACGAAAACTAAAACAGAAACCATGCCATGCAACTCTCTACTCAGAATAAAATAATTTTTATTCACAATACATTTGAATGTTTTCTAACTTAAGTACAAGTAATATCATTTCAATATGTACACATTCATGATTCTCTCTAATGCATTTAGACGCTTTTAACCAGTCTTGACGACACAAAACTAAAATAGTTTATTGTTTTTGCTTTTATGTTATATATTCTTAGTTGCTGTTTCGCTAATTTTTGGCATCACGCGGCGATTATTAGAATATAATTAATATAAGAAGAAAGTCGAAACGTAAACATTTCTTATACGTACCATAAAGTTATACAAACTATCATAAGTAGTTATTGTGTATTATGGCCTTGGTTTTCCCACTGACAAAAACATAAAATTTCCGCCTATATGGATATTTTGCATAATTATATATAGTTATTTATAACTTAAAAATTATAAATAAATTGATGGGTGTTATCTTGTATTATTAAAATAAAACTCGATTTTATTTAATAGACTAAATGCTTTGTCATCATGTTACCACCATACGTAACATATACAATACGTTTACTAATGTCCTACTGAACATAGAAGAAATATATTTTTTGAGAGATAAGTAAACTTTGGAACTAGGCTTATTCTTGAAAATATTAAAACAGATCTACCCGTATCAATGGTATGGTTTAAAATAAACAAACTATTGCAAATACTAGGTTTTAATATACAAATTACATGTTTTTCTCATAAAAGTATATATTATATTCGGAAGTTAGATGTGCAAAGAAAAATAGGTGAATTGGTGTTTCGGAAATCAAGAGAAATTTTATTTCATATTTTTTAGAAACCTTTTTTACATTTGTATCAACATTTTCACTGTCCTCATTTATTTAGTTGACAAAGAATAAGATTTATTGTTTAAATTTTATGGATTTTGAATTGGTAATTGAAAAAGCTTTGTTAAATAAAATTTTCATTAATAATGTAAAAAAATAGTTTGCTTAAAGTCGACTTCATATTTTCAAATCTTTAGAATATCCTGTATAATTTATGTTAATTTTTACAACAGTTTATGACTTCCTAAGACAAGCAAACCTTGAATGACTTTTCCTCAGCAAATCAAAAATAAGAAAGCATATCAGAGTGCGCGGTACCCCATCTACATTGTGTATTACGTTTTCACTAAAAAAAAATATCAATTTTATTTTATTTACTATTTCCACGTAGTTAGATTCTGGCTGATAATCTTTTAAAATATTCGTTTTGTTATTTACAATTATTAATTTACATAGATATTATATAGACTGTATTTCAACACTTTTTACTATTCTTGACAGATATTTTTAGTTGCTGTTTCTGCGTAGTCAGATTCTTGTTGACAAGATATTCGTCAAATTTCGAAAACCATTTTTTTAGTATATTTTACTGTCAAGTTATAGCCCCTTTAAAGTGATACGTTAAAAGCCGTTTTCATTTTTTTACTCAAAAAATTAAATTCCAAAAACAAAATATTTGGCATATCTACAACACTTATTGAAAGGCATCTTGTGAATTGTTATCATCCCCTTGAGTGCATCACCAAAAGGTGGAATGGACAACTACTAATATATTTTTAAAAATATTTTTAAAATTCATTCATTTTACATTTCAGAATAAAATATTTTATGATTGCCTTGTTAATTTTAAAAGTATTTCTTGTTTTTAAAAAATGCTGTGCTACCAACTGTTTTCGTGATAAAAAATATAATTTACTTTCATGCATTCAGTTCATTTCAATCATTACTGAACGATAATGTTTTTAGACTTTTAGTAGGCTGCTATAATCGAATAATCTAAATATTCATTAACAACAACTTCTGTGCAATAATAAACTGTTCTGTACCATTTAATTCTAATAAATCCATTTTGCTTGCTTGCTTGCAATAATAAACGCACATATTTTTATAATCAAATTGACAAATATTATATTTATTCATGGAATAATTTATTAAATACAAATAAGAATATTAAAGAAGTGAAACAATTTTGATAAATAAGAGCATTTTTTCCAAACTTAAATTAACTGCTCAAAATGGCGCCCTCCAACATGAACACATGAACACATTTTTTAACCTTCGTTTCAAATTGCCATACAAGCTCTGTGAAACTAATGGGGAGTGACGAATTTCTTCAGCAGTATTAAAAATATTTTCCCTCAAAATTTGAAATTTGAAGGACACGTCTGAAGGACTTTTATTATATTTTCCAAAGTGGATATTAAACGTTCACAAAGAAGGATTCAAATCGACTGTTTCAGACGGAGAATAAGTCAGAATCTATACTTACTGTTCGTTTTTGCTTAACTGCTTCACTGATGGTACAATTGGACGTCGTAACACTATAAATCTAACACAGTAAATACTAACACTTTCTTAAATTTAAACCTGAAAAGGAATATTGGAACACAAAAAAAAGACAATATAAAGTTCAAAAATATATATTGAATCTTTCAAAAATTATGTTTTTACAAAACGTTCAAGAACAATGTATTGACAAACTATAGTCTAGCCCGTGTACAACACATAGTGAGGAACGGAACGACTCATAATGTACCAACTACCATCCAATGTTTAGTTTTCAGCTAACAATTACACAAAAAGATTCGGTAAAAAGTTCAATGTTTATAATTTTTTGGTGGGCTTTTGCTTGCCTGTCTATTGACGCATTTGAAGTTCAATATCAAATTTGGTCGCTCCTCGCAACGACTTTGAATTATATTCTGCAATTATAGATTCATACGTTCAGGCAAGGCACGTTCTGAGTACATGGTAACTATACTTTTTTGACACGGAATCACTGAGGAACCGGTTTAGGGCAAATACCGTTAAAACCCATCATTTTGCCGTCAAAATCGACTGCTAGAAAATGATACGGCACCTTCGACGCTAAGGGCTATTATCGCTAAAACTCTCGAAATACTTCGGATTTCGTTATACTTTCTAAATTTTGTGATCGGAGCGACATTACGTCCCCGTGCAGCGACATTTAGTATACTTTCTAAAATTACACTCCTTGGTGAGTTTCTGATATTTTTGCATAAAATATGCTCCGTAGAGCGAAAATGTGATTGAATGTATAAAAACCTCTTCCAACGGCATTTTTACGTGAAGCACGCTTTTCATTTGGATCTTGTTACAGTTTCGAAAAGTTGATCGAGGGTTTTGGCGTGTTCTTTAACAAAAACTTCTTCATTCGGAAGTGGTGTTGAGTAAACGGCATTTTTCATATGCCCTCAAAAGTAAACATCTAATTGATTCAAATCCGGGCATCGGGGTGGCCATATAATTGTAGCCATTCCCGAACTCGTACAGAATAATGGGGACCCACTCCGTCTTGCATATACCACATGTGTTGGCGTAATTCGAAGGGTTAGTCATCGAAAAGCGAAAACAACTAATTCTGTAGTAATAAATATAAGTATGTATCTTTGAGGTAACACAGCTGGTCCAAGTAAATAATCGCCTAAATATGAATAGAAAAGTTGTACTGAAATCATCTAGCTACCACAGCGTGTGGATTTTCATCGCTCCATTCATCGGTGCCGATTGCGAACATTTATAATCCCATGACGAGTAAAATTATACTTGTCAGTGAACGATGAATCCTAAAGGTTTTCTTAAAATAGTTGTACAAAAAACCCCCTTTACTGAAAAATCACACGGGAGCAATACTTGTACCCTTTGCAGATGGTAAGATGGATTTTCCATCTACTTACATTAAAATGAAGAGCAGTCCGTTTAATACTCATTTCGGGATTCTCACCAAATTATTCTAATATCTGTTCTTCTAAGGCCACTTCTATTTGGCGACCAGTATCTTGATTCCTTTTTTCAAAAGTACCCTTATGTGAATATTGGTTAAAGTCGCCACATTAGGTTTAATTTAAAAGTTATATTATAACTTTCACATTGTTTAAATTTTCCGATTTCTGACTTTCTGAGAGCTTCCCAATCTCTTATTCACAGAAATGAACCAAATTGATAAAAATAATGAGGAACAATCCAATCCAGTTCCTAATGTACCCAATAGATGTCACCATGCGTACTCGGTTTAATTTCATTCTCATGTTTCTTTCTTAGTGTTCTCAACTTGTATCACATATTATCATCTTTAAATAGTTTAAATTTCCCGGTTTCCGAGAGTTTCCCAATCTCTTATTAGTACAGACGAGCCGAATTGATAAAAAGTATTACGGTAGATGGTCATTAAATCGTTTAAAGCGGAGCTGAGAAAAAGAAAGTGCTAAAGTTCATCAAAAAAAAAAAGTGATTTGGTTGAAAGGTATCTATTTACATTTATGAACTTAAGCATAATATTTTTAGTCGCAAATTCCTCTATAAAATCCTTATTTTACTATAAGGAACGTGATCAGACTGCAACCAACAGCTACTCTCCGGGCTATGTGCCCCGCCGAGCGCTGAATTACAAGTTACAAGTCTGGCGCGTTAAGTGTAATAATTGCATATTACCATCAAAACGCTAATGCTTCGATTGCAACAAACACCAGCCGAAAGACTGGTCCTACTTAAAGGAGCTCCCTTGCCAGTCGTCACACAGCACTTGCAGACTGCAGTTTCGAGCTGTTGGCTCTCATCAGTGCAAGGTAGGCATGTGACTGGCAAGAGAGCTCCTTTAAGTAGGATCAGTCTTTTGGCTGGTGTTTGTTGCAATCGAAGGATTAGCGTTTTGATGGTGATTGGAACTAGGCTTATTTTTGAAAATATTAAAACAGATCTACCCGTATCAATGGTATGGTTTAAAATAAACAAACTATTGCAAATACTAGGTTTTAATATACAAATTACATGTTTTTCTCATAAAAGTATATATTATATTCGGAAGTTAGATGTGCAAAGAAAAATAGGTGAATTGGTGTTTCGGAAATCAAGAGAAATTTTATTTCATATTTTTTAGAAACCTTTTTTACATTTGTATCAACATTTTCACTGTCCTCATTTATTTAGTTGACAAAGAATAAGATTTATTGTTTAAATTTTATGGATTTTGAATTGGTAATTGAAAAAGCTTTGTTAAATAAAATTTTCATTAATAATGTAAAAAAATAGTTTGCTTAAAGTCGACTTCATATTTTCAAATCTTTAGAATATCCTGTATAATTTATGTTAATTTTTACAACAGTTTATGACTTCCTAAGACAAGCAAACCTTGAATGACTTTTCCTCAGCAAATCAAAAATAAGAAAGTATATCAGAGTGCGCGGTACCCCATCTACATTGTGTATTACGTTTTCACTAAAAAAAAAATATCAATTTTATTTTATTTACTATTTCCACGTAGTTAGATTCTGGCTGATAATCTTTTAAAATATTCGTTTTGTTATTTACAATTATTAATTTTTAGTTACTGTTTCTGCGTAGTCAGATTCTTGTTGACAAGATATTCGTCAAATTTCGAAAACCATTTTTTTAGTATATTTTACTGTGACGTTTTTTTATATACATGTCTCTGTAATGGAAGAGTACATTTATTATTATTAAATAAAGAAACAAGTTATTGCCTTATACCTCAAGAAAAACAACAATGCAGCTACGGACACGTGTTTCGGAGTTATTGCTCCTCATCAGCGTAACGTAGCTTAACGAATATATCTTACAAATCGAGCAAAACCAACAAAGGTCGGAAAGTACAGTGCACAGTATTCGATTTGTACTTTCATACTCGTCGTACCGATTGCTCTCATTTGAGGCCTAAATATGGGTTAACCCTGCATTGATAAACCGGCCGGTCATTGAATTTTAACCATGTGTTGTATTGTAGTGATCAACGTAAATCAGATATTGATTTCTTGTGGTGTAAGATGGTACATGTAAAGGAAAACATTCTCTAAAATTAGTTACTGCATACATATTATTTATTGCTTTGCCTGAAAAATATATTTTATGCCTGTAGAGGACAATTCGTCTTGTAGAACCTTTCGTCTTTTTTCTCTCATCGCAACTAAGATCTGCGTATTTAATGTTTAAGTTATGTAAAATGAATTTGACACATTTATTCTGAATATTTTGTTTGTTTGTGTTAAATTCCATATTATTTTTTTGGCCACCATGCTAATAGTTTATTTAAGTCATTTTACAATATTTAAGTCATCCACAAATGCTTGCTTTATGTTCTAGTTCTATTAGTATGTCATTGATTAAAATTAAAAACAAAAGTGGCCCAAATGGCATTGAATTTTAGTTTTCTATTTTAACTATAATAATTATATCACTTAAGTAACTATGGAGTCTGTAAGTAACTATGACTATGATGGTCGAGAGGTGAGCGCATTTGCCTCTCACCCAAAAGTTCCGGGTTCGATCCCCGGTCGTGGCAGTGGAAAATACTGTGAGAGGGATTTTTCCACTATACATGGATATTGGGTGTGTGTCACTTGTCTCTAAATGTGTAGCCCCCTCCCACACAAGGCTCTTCTAGAGTCTTTCGGGATAAAATGGGTCGTCATTACCTGTGGTGTACGTGTACTTATATAATGAAGAAGGAAGGTTAGACCTATGTAATATAGTAGTGTGTTCTATCCGATAAAATGGTATCTAACGGTAGCATTCTGTTAATATCAAAAATTATTGAAAATTCTAACATAAAATTCTGGCGATTTATTATGTGTAGATTGAATAAATATAAATATATACTCGGTTTTTTATCGAAATCTCTTAAGTTGATAACATTTCCAGTCGAACCGGAAGTGATAAAAATGTTTCAATTGATATATTTAATAGCTCTTTTTGACTATACATACGCCCTGAACAAATTATATGAAAATTACTTATTTCATAAGGAGAAATAGGGACTTTCTATTACACCCGGTATATCAACTAAAGCAATCGCTATCGTGGTCGTGTAGATTGCAATTAATTATTAACCTAATATACCTTGGGTGTAATACGGTTTAAATTTCAGCAAATTATATCTATGCCTAAAAACCCCCTTATATCTGTGTGCGGTCACGAGCCTTTTATTTTTATGTAGAATAATTTAATTTCAAATGGAAATATTAAAAAATGGGGACAAAAAAGATGTTGTTTTTATATGGTCAGAAGCGTGTGAGATGCTTGCTGTCGCGTGGTATTGATAGTGGCTCCCGCATTTTGGATTAGGATAGAATTTTCGTTGAGTGAAGTGAATTACAATTGTACAATTATTTATCTCGTGAATTAAGAAATTTTAGTTTTGTTCACTGTGACGAAAACTATTTCCTGTTACTCCTTTCCTATCCTTATGTCATCATACATGAGGAACACAACAACAACAACTGTGGTAAGTTTTCGACACATGATACATTATTTTAGTTATAATTTGCAATATTTGGTAATACAGTCCACTGATCTATTAGTATCCCTGAGCTGGCGTAACCACTGTGCCTAGTTCTATTTCGAGCATAATTTACTTGTTACTCGTGATCCAAGAACTTTTGTCGTTAGTTCGATTTTTGAATTGTAACGAAGCGTTTTTCGTTACTGAAATATGCACAAGATATTATTTTCTTGAAAATCTATAGGAATTGTTCTGTTATATTTATTTTGTAGATATATCGTACCGCCGTAAGCGAATTAGTTTAAAAATTAATAAAAGCGTTAATTTATAGAAGCACTGCATAGGCATACCAGTTGTAAAGTACAGATGAACTCGGGTGAGGGGAAGCGATGAGAAGAGTTTCTATATCCATGCAAGCCAAACCACGCGCGAGTCAGTGCATTCTCACTTCTCAGCTACCGAATACGTTAGATGTGTAGAACTGTCCGTCCTGTAGTGTCAAAGTAAGGTAAACACAATATTTCCTAAGTCCATCTGACGTCACCCATGCGAGGTGCGACGTCATTATTTCGGCACACGGGAATAATTAATATATTCAACGGTCAGTCAGCTAGCTTCCGTCCTGTGCGATAGATGTACTGTCAATTGCTCCGCTTCACGACGAAAATATCCTAAGTCCAAAATTATTTATTATTTGTACTATATATGTATTTGAATTATCGCGAAATATTCCGAAATATTTTATAAAGTCCGTTTGATGTCACGTTAATCCATCGTGCATCTGTTTTCCACTGTTTCTTCCATTTATACAATTATACATATTGGAAGAAAATAATTGAGTTCATACCGTGTTGGCAGTTAGCCAGAACGACTCACCGGCAGCAGACGTCTCCACTCCTAGGACCGAACCTAGGTATAGTTTCAGAGCAGCAGAATTTTGGCAAAGTCAGTACTACGTCATTGGTCAGCCGCGCATCCATTTGGCACTTACCCCCGCTTGTAAATATTTGAACGAAAAAGTTGATTTCGTCCCTTCGCCAGCAGACGTGTCCACTCCGAGATCCGAACCTAGGTGCCATCTATCATATTCGAGCAGTAGGATTTTCGCCAAGTCCATACCACGTCACCGACCAGCAGCGCATCCATCTGGCGTCTACTCCCACTTCGATAGTAAGTTGATTCATTTTACAGAAAAAGTCCTGTGTAGCCATGAGTTAGTCAGTCCGATCTGGCCATTCCAGTCAGCAAACATGCCCGACCATAACCACAGGAAGTAAGTAAGTCCACAGAGGAGTAAGTAAATTGATGTACTAGCCAAGTGCTGTATATAACTTTGCCCTGTATCATCGCTTATTCTGTGCTAACTCTTTACCGTATATTTTGTGTTACTATTTTGCAGCTTGCTATTCCTGTCGTCTGAGTCATCCGTTACTGGTATTTTCGTTGCTACGCTTGCTCTCCTTCCAGTACATAGTAATTTGTAGATTTTTTCTAGTAGAAAGTAACTAGGTAGTTTAGCAGACTTGTAAATAGTAGGATTAACTAAATATACTAATATTGTTGAAAAACTCTTGAGTTTTGCCATTTGCGTGTGAACGTCTAATTTCCCAAATATTGATCCACTGGAGTACACTTTCTCCACTTAACTCAGCCCCGTGTACTCGGCTTGAGGGTAGTGTGTCCTATCAGTTAAACTAGGACTGGCGCCCGAGCACAAACCAAACACTCGTTTCCGGAGCTCGAGTGTCAAAGAGTGGCCTTTTCTCCTCGTCACCGGATGGGGTGGAGAAAAACGCGTTACAGAATTTCATTTCTTCTATTGTAATTTTGTTATGCATCTAATATTACATTGAAAGATTTGAACGACTCACCAACATAAAGTTTATTACAGTGGCATGAAATACTGGGAAGACGGACATAGTATAAAATGGGATTCAGCAAACATTTGAATAAAAGTGGTAAATAAGAATAGAAACGTTAAATCCGCAATAATATTATTAAATGAAGATAAATGCGCATCAAATTATTCTACATATTTTTGCATGTCATGGTTACAATGTACAAGAAGAACTGAACAAACGTCATTTAGAATATCAACTGTTCTGTGTATGGATATGACAGTCTTAAACCTGTGTATTTAACATTGGTACACAGCAAAGAAGAATTGTATTTAAAACTTTGAAAAATGAAACAGATTTTGTTTCCGAAACGTCAGGGAAATACTTGTATCCTTATTTTTGTTATAATTTGTATTGGTTGGTAAAAAATAACCTGTGATTGTTCCTTTGACATAAGCGTCACAGATGTAGAGGTTACTTTTCCTATAAATACCGGTTAATTTCGTAGATTTTGTGATAATTTTCAGAAGATACATGTAGCTCAAAAGAGGGAAAAAAAAAACAATATAGACAGAGTACTACAATTAACGTCTAGATAATATTACTCTTGACGATTTAAAATTTCAGCAATATCTAGGAGACTTTACCGTATATATCTCATATTTCTTTAAATGCAGAAACCACAAATCAACCTTGTAAATTTTTAAAAATGTTTTAGAATTTTAAACCGGTTCCAGTATACGCCATCATTATTTATTCAAAAAAATTCTACGTATGAAAAATTAGCACAGTATATTCAAATATAAACCTTGAAAAATTTACTTGAGGCATGATCTTGGCATAGTATCCTCTATTTAAACCATCATATAAAACGTTTTACGTCTAGATCAATGTAATCGTATCCTTTAATCAAACACATCAAATTTCATATTTAAATAGACAGTGATAAGTAGTAATTTAAAATTACTGATGATATTAAGATAAAAGCGTGATGCAGATATTGCGAACAAACAAGGACTTTAAATATTCATAAAATGGTAGAAAGTGTATGTGTGAGATTATGTTGTTTATTCCACATTAACCAAGTAACCACAATACACCAGGCGTCCTCTATTGGGTTACTTTAAATCTAATAATTTATTTATTGTTTTTGTATGCGGGTTTTGATCTTAGCAAGTAAAATTTACATGAAGTTCGTTTTAATTCTCAAAAGCGTAAAGTTTTACTGTGCCCGTTATGCGCCTAAAAGTAATTAGTGTAAAAATCAGCCCGTTAGTGTAAAAACAGGGGGAGCTGCACTTGTCCTACAAAAGCGATGGATTGGACCAGCGAGTTCTCTACCCCCAATATGTAAAAATAACGAAGTCTAAATTTTTTTTACTAACGGACTAAATTTTACACTATGGTTTAATTAATAATTTTGAAATCGAATGGTCAAATTGTTCTACAAATTTTCTGGCAGGTTTTCCAGACCTAGGCCATGAAAGTGTCAGTTCCACGATCAACATGTTTAGCGGATGCGTAGAATTTTCTCAGGGGAGAAATAGTGGGATCGATCTGGCACGAAAAAAGCCCCGAAACGACAGTGTTTTTTTCGAATTTTCAATGTATATTATGTAGTCGGACTCCCTCTATCATCTGGTCGTGTTTGCAGGCGCGAGGGGGGAGGTGGAGGGGGTAAACTTACATGTAAAGATAGGGAGAATCAATTTTTCAGACATAACTCGCTTAGTTTGATTCGGATCGAAAAAGTGTAAAACTGATAAAATGAAGGGCTCACGAAAGCGCGTAAACTGAATTCATCGAAATCGATCCAGTGGTTCTCGAGATATTGCGATTTGGGGGTACGAATTTGTATACGGATTTTTCGCTGCGGTGGGAACGTACCGAGAGCCGTTTTCGCGTTTTTTTTCGGGGAAGAAAGTGACTTGGCGACTTCTTTCCCCGATAGATACTCAGGACCTAAGTCCTGTGTTCAAATTTCAAGTCGCTAGGTTAATTAGGGGGGAGGGGGAAGGGTAAACGTAAATTAAATTAAAACTGCTGTAACTCTTTCCACAAATCGCGCAGCAAACGTGAGATTGTGTACTAATATGCCTTTGAGTTCCGTTCATGCATTTAACATTTTCACTATAAATAAACAAATGGTTGCGAAATGACCAACTTATTTTTGTTATTGTTTTTAGAAAATGTCATTTTTCGCCAGGGAGGAAAGGGGTAAGGGAGATTTTTTTTCGCCATCTAATGTAGAATTTTTTTCTCTTTGATTTGAGCCCCACCAGATTGCGATTGGATGATGAGAAGGGGAGAGAGGAGCCCGCAAAGTTTTTACCTTGTAGAAGGGCAAGGGAAAAGTTAGAGACTTCGGGCCGGGGTCATTTCCAAGGGCAATCAATTCTCTTTCAAGATTATTTTACCTGGAAGCTGTAACTTCATTAGGGCCTGCACGCGCGCGTGATACATTTATAAAAGCGAGCGCGGCAATTCAGCAGCCGTGCAGCGAGATACTGGGGAAGAAACCTAGCGCTCCCACTTCTCTCCCTTCTCTCTCACAAATACACATCCCACTCCGCTAGTCCGTTTTAGTTTACGCGCTTTCGCGTGCCCTTTATTTTATCCATTTTACACTTTTCCGATCAGAATCAAACTAAGTGAGTTAAATTGATTTTCTCTATCTTCACATGTAAATTTCTCCACATTCACCACCCCTCTCGTGCCCGCAAACATAACCAGATGATAGAGGGAGTCCTACTACATAATATGCACACAAAAAAATTCGAAAAAAACACTGTCGTATCGAAACCCAGATCGGCCCCACCAAAAAGTTGAAAAGCTCGTCAAAATGAAGCCACTCACGAACATTCAGCCTGTTAGTAATCACTTTAAAAAAGAGGCGTCGGACCCTGGACTATGCTGTAAACTGTATTTTACAATAATTTTCTAAGTTAGGTTTAAAAAATTGTTCTTTATTGCGTACGTGTAACGATGCGCACTTGTTCGAAATTCGAAAAACTACCAAATTATCTAAAGAGTTTACACGGGTTGCGCAATCTATTAACTCTTATCATTTTGATTACTTTGAGCCTGAAGGCTATAACAATCTAAGTCCAAGCGTTTGAAAATGAAATCAGCTTCCGTCATCAGAATATTCAGTTAAAGTAAGTGAATTTATATTCACTATATTCATATATGATTAGTTCAATTTTAACTGAAGTTACTAACAGAATCCGATCAAAATTGTTAAAATCATTAAATACCAAGAGGGGTCCAATTAAGTCCAAACACTCCAAACTAGTTAGATTAACGAATTTTTTCATAGATCGGTATTTCAGAAAAGATGTCTATATTTTATAAATACGTTTGCAAAAGCTTAGAAACGCATGACTTTGAGCAAGTCTAGCCAGAAATTGAGATCTTTACTAACAATCATCTTAATCAATATGGAAAACGTGAGAATTTTGAAAATGATTATTCACTAATTTTTAGTAATTTTTAGGTTAGGTCGGTATAAAGAATAACAAAATGTAAAGCGTGAAAGAAACTGACAAGATTAGTAGTATTAGAACAAAATTTAACGGCTTCTACGAGGAGTGGCCTGCATTTTCCGATTGTCTGTAAAAAATAATCAGCTGTTTGTTATTTTTAACGCTCTAACTCTTCTTAAGTACAGGTAAAAACTCCAGCCTGTTGAATTTGGGTCATAATGTGATTATTGAGTTTTTTTGCCACCAATTAATTGTGGAAAGAAACATTTTGTTGCAGTTTGTTTTATTTCCACTAATTTATATCGATTTCCTTTATTATTATTTCGTCTTTAGTTCTTCTCACTATATGTTAATATTTTTCAGTTTCTATTTGTTTGACAAGTTTTTCATTATTAACCAAATTTAATTTTAAATTGCTCCCGGTATTGCTATCAAATTAAATTAAATGAAAAGAAATATATGGTGGAATTTTTGATACCAACAAATAGAGAAAAGGTAAGCTTCGGCACATAGAATAGATTTTAAATTAATAAACTACCTACATTTTTTGAAAATAATTACATTTTCGTTCTTTTTCACGAGTAAAATTTAATATTATATCTTGCAAAATATTTAAAAATTGCTTAACAGTCCGTTTTGCTCGCTCACTATAGGCTTTGAAGATGAAATTTTATAGAAGGCCATATATACTTGTTGCAATAAAAATGCTTTCGCTTTCCAAGTTTATTATTATTTGTATTATTTCGGGCTATTTTTGTTATCTATCGAAATTTTTTATGGGTACCTCATACACTCGATTATATTAATAATTTTTTTAGTGTAATTTATTTAGCAGATAAATTTAACTAGTTACAAAGACATAGATCATAGTAGTATTTATTTAATGAAGCTATCCACATTATTTTTAATTTTCTTTTATTACTGTTTAATATTTCATACACGTCTTATTGAAATTTATTTATTTATATATTACCTACTAAAATAAAACACTAAAGGAATATAATAAATAATTCACGATTCTCGTACATACATATTTTTTTTATTGAAATGTTTTTAGTCTAGAATTTAATTTTTTTTTATACATTTATTTAACGTCGGCCTATTTCCGCTACTGAGGCCTAACACCGACGCCTGTAGACGAGCTACCCCCAACCAGGAATTTTGCCTAACCTCTTCCCTTAAGAAGAGTAGGGATCTTTTACTTGCCTAACATTTAATAGACAAGGGACCGACGGCTTTACATCCCCTCCGAAGGATGGTATATCCCCTATACAACCCTCGCCTAAGGTTGTATAGCTTCCGCGCATACACTGATATACAAGCTGCTGGAAGATGTTTGAGGCGAGGACGCGGTCTTCGTTGGAACGGTCACCCATCCAACTACTAACCACGCCTGACGTTACTTTACATCGCATATCGAAGTATGTACATAGTAAAGACGCACCCACGCTCGCCCCAGAATTTAATTGCTGTTGGCCATGCCGCTTCACTGAAGGTGACTATTAAAATCTAATTATTAAAAAAAGCAGACAGAAAAAACACGCTATGTTGCTTTCACGTCACCAACAACATATTTTACTTTTTTAAATATGCGAAGCTTCTAACACTGTAATCAGTGTTTAATGGTCAATCACCCACCTTGGGGTAAATAAAAATATATTGAAGTTATTCTTGCCATGAGAATATACGCCAAAGCAACCATCTTCTCTGGTGACTACGGGACATGTTATTAATATAATCAAAAGCTCACCGGAGGTGAACAGGAAATTTTCAAGGGTTAAAAGTCAACGTCTTATCTTCAATCACCATAATTACCATTAAATATTTCTTTCCAACAACGAAAATAAATAAACTTTCATAAATCATCAAGATGGAAGCAGTTGGTCATGCTACTAAACAAGCTGAAGGCGACACAGACACAATGATCGTTGCGAAAGGTTTAGCAAACATATTCTATATACACTATTGGTGAAAACACAGATGTCCTTATCCTATACATTGATTTAAATGCTGAAAATTGTGACCTCTCTCTGCCTGGAACCGCAAAGGACCTCAAAAAAATGTAACTGTGTATGGCATTAGAAAAGAGCTTGGTGGAGAAGTCTGTTCTCACGTTCCCTTTGCTCATTAATGCTGATACATCTATTTGGATTGGAAAAATATTACATAGTGTGGTTAATTTAAAGTAATACTTACAGAAAACAAGCTGTCGTTTAGAAAACACAAACATAATCAAACAAAGACTGCAGTATCAATATTAAACTATGGATGTTTGGAGGATACACTGAAACTGATTCAGAGACATGAACAATGATTGAAATAAATATCTAAAATATTTATATATTACTTGCTATAAAGATAAAGATTTCATTTCGAAAAAGAAGTAATCCTTTGTTATTATCTCAATTCTCTGTGTTAAAACCAATATTTTAAAGAAAAGTTTCAATAAAAAATTTGTAAAGTTTCCTTTTTTAATCTTGTTCACTATTTCATTGAATATTCTTTTACATAATTATTGTTACATACAAGTACGTTGTAAAACTATAGAGTATAGCTAATTTAAAAGTGATTAATTACTTATTAAAAGCCACTAAAAACCTATACTCCTTTTTACAATAAATTAAAATAGATAATAAACAAAAGGCATGAGGAATTTCGAGAAAAAATATTTTCCTTCGATTTCCATGAAATATGTCCCTTATGAAACCTTCATTATCATTAGTAGTAAGTATAGTACGCTATATACGTCTTTTTTTACTCTACTGATTGTCATAACAACTAGTATTGTCATTGTAGTTATTACAAAACCGTTGCATGAGATTCATAGTACAGGTAATTTGTATTTAGAGCCGGGCAAGATTCCTTCAGAAAGTTTTTAGAAAGATTCTAGCTCAGCAGTCACTGCTGAGTGACATCCAAAATATGACAAAATCGGATCTTGGGAATGTCGACGGGACTGGCGTTGGGTTGATGTAGATTTCGCTCTTATGGCGGGCGTCGTCAGGAACTCGGTACAAATTTCTTAGATAGGTATGTGAACGCCAGTACCGACTCCAGGGATTTTCAGACGCACCAGTGTCGAGCTGCGTTGTATCTCAGGGCGTTTTGACTTTGGATCGGGTTCGTGAGATAGACCAGGGAATTGTTTTGTGTAGAGAGAAGCTTTGACGTAGTCATTTAGATTTTAGGTATTGTTTTTAGATTTTGGACAGGGAAGGAGTCCCTGATGATGCCTACTTTATATTCAGGGAAGTTAACTCTGCTAGGGAAGGTGTCCCTAGATGTAGGCGGGTCTCAATGGAATAAAAGTGACTTTTTCCAAAAGCTAGTATATTAACACTCTTTTTATAATATGTACAAAACCGAAAAACGATTTATTTTGTTTATTTACTGTACAGTTGGATTCTAGCAAGCACTCTTTTGTAGCTAAAACGCGTTACTGATTGGGAAGTCGTGTTTAAATGGTCGCGGTGGACTGAGAAATGGTAGGTTAAGTCGCTAGTGTAGCAATTACCCTCCCTGTATGTTCTTTTTTTGCTGTGTACAAATTATGTTGATAAAAAGATAAGTAATTTGTATGTATAATTTTATTTTATATAAGGTATATTTTTCTAAAGGAATTTTGCTATAGATTTTAATACTCCATGGCTTGTTTTTGCAAATTATGTTATAATTAAATGGTTATCTGGATTGAATATTAACATTAAGGAAGGAAAAATTAATGTTTAGTATCACCTTGCCTGTACTATAGAAATGTTCTGAAAGATATTATTTTGTACGTATAGAAGAATTTATTTTGAAGGTACCGTTTAAAACACTTGAGTCGCCTAAGTGCGAAAGTCTAGACGGTGGACCGGACGTGGTCGCATTTTTTAGATATTATTTTAACAGGGGTGATAAGGAGTTTTAGCGTAATTTTTCCCATATACATTGTAAGCCTTTTGCTGACTAGGAGATTCCAATATAATGGCGTTATTTGGATTTCTTAGAATATGGTATACACAGCGGCATCTGTGGGTATCGCTGAGCCACTATTGACCTGTATTGATCAAGCATATGATTGTTATATAATGGGTATATGCTGTGTAATTCGTAAGTTGTAGGAAGCGGTAAGCTAAGGCGGGAAGTCGAGGATAAAGGTAAAGAGGGCGCCACGAGTACTACATTGGAATTTTTAAGAGGGCATGGAATAATGCGAAATTTTGAAAAATCATCAATAAATTTAAAACAGGAGGAGGGCTACAAGGGAACCGGAGGATCGAAAGATAGTTCTACAGGGGTTCTCGAGCGGGGGTTGGGCGAAAAAGTTCGAGGGTTCGAGTGAACGAGACACGAGAGATCTAGGGGAATCCAATATGTTAGGCGGTTAACCTAAGGGTTAGTGACGGGATTTCCTTCCGTTTTAAAAGAAATTCGAGTGTCGGGAAGATTACAATTGAGTGGGGAAATTTAATTGTGAAAAGGTGATTGGAGTGAAGCCAGGGATTCATAGCTATTTCGAGAGGTGGCAGTAGGTGCCTAGGAGGACTAATAAAAACAACCGAGTAAGAACGGAGGTTGCAAGGGATCCGTTAAGCGTATTATTACCACTTTGGTGCGATCATTTCTTCTCTCTCAGTATGTAAATATAACACAGATTAGTTTTCTTGGTTTAAGTAGCTAGAAAATCACAAAATAATATTTCGAAGGGGGCATATACAGGCTGGTGGTGTATTAAGTTAAGTTTATCTGTGATAGATCAATAATTGATCTAAGAATTATTCTTATGAAAAAGTAGGGAAATATATGCGGCTCCTTGCTCATTGGTATTTTGCTCGTAAACCCATTTTTGGTTAGTGTTTTTGTGAATTTAAAAGAGAACAGTAGGGAATCATATACGTTCCTCCTTTTTTCGTATTTTCGGGTTTTTATATACTTTAAATTCTGTTACTGTTGTTACATTTTTTTCTGAAGTAATATATATATATATATATATTAATAATTTATATATTATTAATTTAATAATATATATATATTATTAATTTAATCATATACACCCTCAGATCCAGTTCACTATTGAAATCGAAAACAATTGTTCTTTCTCTTTCCTAGACGTCCTCATTACAAAACAAAACAACAATCAACTCTCCTACTCTGTGTATAGAAAACCAACCCACACCAACCGTTACCTTAACTCAAAATCACACCACCATCCATCACAAATAAATTCCGTTGTCAACACTCTTGTAACCAGATCCCTCAGACTAACAGACAATCACAACAGACAATCCGAACTACAAACATTACAAGAAGCACTTCTACAAAACGGTTACGACAAAGGACATATAACGCGATCCATACACAAAGCTCAAAATCCTTCCCAAATTCAACAGACAGAAACTCTTCCTCAGCAAAAAGCTTTCCTACCCTACATCAAAGGTGTCACAGACAAAATTTCAAAAGTCCTGAAATCCAATAACATAAAAACCATATTCACAACACACCAAACAATTTCCAATTTAATCAGAACCCCAAAAGACCAAATACCTAATGATTCCCACGGTGTATACGAAATACCTTGCTCAAACTGTCCCCAAACCTACATTGGACAAACCAACAGACGGATTAACAATAGAATATAATATGAACATCGTCTTGCAGTTAGAAAATCCGATCCCACATCATCACTTACCCAACACCGCCTTCTAACAGGCCATAATATAGACTTCGATAACACCAAAACCATAGCACCATCATTTTTCCAGAAACCGCGAATCATCCGCGAAGCAATTGAGATTGAAAAACGTCCCAATTGTCTAAACAAAAGGGATGACGGTCTTCGTCTTCCAGACGCTTGGGAATCATTGATCTCCAGGCTAGCCCCACAATATTCATCCACACCTCATAATCCTGATAGCAGCCGTTCTGCTCTGATGCCTCCATCAACAGACCCTCAACCCCCCACCACTCTCCCACCCACAGACAGCTTTCGTATAAATAACACTTCGTCCGATACTGCCAGCGAGTTCGCTCTAAGGAGTAGGCAGGTTGAGGCCTTAGAAACGGATCGTGGTGAGATCTGGGGAGTAGGCGGATTGAGACCCCGGAATCGAACCAGTTCCACGAACTCCTAGCATTATTTTCTTTGACAATTTTTACTTGACCTACTTTTTCTCTTGAAAATGGCTCCAAAACGGGAGCCGAAACGCCGAGACATTAACAATCTCAGACGCGGTTCAACCCGAGAACCTAGTAATTTTCATATATATATATATATATTTTCTTTCCTTAACTGGTGTTTTAATTAAATCACCCTACTCAAAATTTGCCAAAAAGACCACGCATACAAGCCGTGGCCGAATTCACTGCCTAAGCCAACATCTTTCCGCACTTCCGTGGTCAGGCGGAACGATAATATCCTGACCTGGTGGCAGTAAACACACTACCATTTTCAAGTAACCAGCCTGCCCCATTCACCCGAAGGGACATAGGATGCCTAAAGAAGCAAGGGGCAGGTATACACTAGGGACGGAAGTTGATACGTTGGACGAGCGTGGTAAACTGTTCGAACTCAGTTTTTGTTAAATGCGCGATGGCAAAATAGTTTAGAGCTTTTTATTACAGTACAGCCAAGGAAGCAGCTGCAGTGGCACGGTTATAGACTTATAGAGTCAACGTTCGTGGCGCACGCATAGAACTGGACTTTTTTTTTAAATTCACTTGAGCGCGCTGAGCTATATGTTTCGCCGGGGACTTGAGCTCGCATAGGTTTGGAAAAGGTCCAGCGACATTCATCTCGGCTTGATTGCGCAACATTGCGCAATATTGCATCAGAAAATGTGAAAATTTTAAAATAAAAATTATATTTTATTCTATTCTGTTCCGTTCCGTTCCATTCCGTTCCGCTCCGTTCCGCTCCGTTCCGTTCCGTTCCGTTCTGCTTTGCTCTGCTCTGCTCTCCTCTCCTCTCCTCTCCTCTCCTCTCCTCTACTCTACTCTATTTTAGTTTATTTCATTTATTTCATGAATATTCTCCAAACTATCGGTGATATAGCCAGATTGCCATACTATAGCAGCATATTCTAACTTAGATTTTACTAGTGCATTAAACAGCAGCATGATTCCCTGTATATCAGTAAAATCCCTAGTATTTCTTATGATAAAGCCTAAATTCCTATACGATATTTTTACAGTTTCGTTAATGTGGTGATTAAAAGATAATTTGCTATCGAATGTGACACCCAAATCTTTTATTGAGTCAGGCCGGCATAGGCTGACATTATCCAATTTATAATTATACCATATGGGATATATTTTTTTAGTGAATGTCATTACATTACATTTTGTGTCATTTAAAGGGAGATTATTTAAGTAACACAATTTATTGATTTTTGACAAGTTACTCTGCATATTTAAGCAATCTGAGATATGTTTATAACACAATTTTTTTTACTGCTTCCTATCTGAAAGATATGATCTAAATAGTTTCAGGAAAGGCAAGGACAATCCAGCTTCTTCTAGTCTTAAAAGTACGATATTATGATTCAGCCTATCGAAAGCCTTTGAAAAATCTGTATAAATTACATCTACTTGGCTATTTGCGTCCATAGGCTGAGCAATGAATTCAGTAATACTAAAAAGGTTAGTAATCGTGGATCTCCCCCTCATGAACCCATGTTGATGGGTTGTAATCTGCGTTTGAATGCACAGATAAATTAAATTATGTAAGGCTATTTCAAAAACTTTGGCAAAATTGCATATTATGGCAACACCTCTAGAATTTTCAATGTTATTCTTATCACCCTTTTTGAATTTCGAATACAGGACGGAACCACGAAGTTTTCCATACATCTGGGATTATACAGGTGCGTAGCGATAAATTAAATAGGATGGTCCTCTGACCATCCTATTTAATACCTCTGTTTTGTAAGAGCATAGGCACAATCTCGTATCAAGGACATCATCAGGACCTTTAACAAATTTAGGTTTTAATTTAAGCAAAGCTTTGCGAACGTCATCTTCAGCAAATTTTGCAAAATGCAGATGTTGACTATGAATTGATGAATTTACATTGTTATTTATAAGGTTAGTTGAATTTGTAAACGCGGTACTAAAAAAATTAGCAAAGCCATTGACTATATCTTGCATATCATTCAAATTGCTACCATCTAGAGTTAAGTTGTTTGGTATCGACCATTCCACAAAGACGGCATTGACAGTTTGGCCATATTTGCTGGGTGGCATACAAAACAATTTGCGATGATTACGAGTATTTCATCATTAAATGGTTTAATCCTGGTCTAATTGATAGAAAATGCCACATTTTTGTATTGCTGTTAAATGTTCAATGCGTGGTGAAAGAGATAATGCATTGTTTTTCCGATTTCCCGCAATTTTAACCAATAAAGGAATCATCTTAATGCATTGCCTATAGAAAGAAGACATACTCGGATTAAGGCTTTGGGACGGGGGCCACTAAGTAAAAGCCACCTAAAACACGGTCGTATTTGTTCAAAACATTTTATAACTGGTAAGTACTTAATTTTTGTATAAAAACTCGTTCTAGGATTTATAAGTTTAGAATTAAATGATGTATGTGATTTTAGGAAAACTAGCTGCTTTAGAGGATAAAACTACAAATACCCGCCTTTACAAAAGGCTAAATCAGTTGTATCCTATAGATTTGGAAAATACACGAAACATTGCAACTGTACGGGTTCATGTAGAAAGAGTTGAAGGTTTGCTCAAAAAAAAAGATTTTTCATGAAACAATACCTATAAGCATGTTGACAAAATGAGGACATTGAGTGACTTGGATAAAATTGTCGTGATATGTAGTGCCTTCCCAAATACCAAATAATATAAATATTGAATTATCTATGTATCTATGTGTTTAATAATAATAAAAAAAATTATTTCATCTTATTTTTACATATCCCTATTTATTTCAATATATTGCACATCAGTAATATATATTTTTTATTCACAGTAAAACAAATGTTATTTAATATTCACTTTATTCTTTTAAACTATCCAAGTTCAGGTTCAGTCAAGCCAAAAAGAGACCATAAATTAGATACGGATATAAATAGGCGTAAGTTAATTCTTATCTATCAAAATGAGGATGTTCCTGACACAAACCTCTTGTTTCTACTTTTTTGGCCAATCCATATCCCGTATTCGCAACATTTCTACATTTTTCATGGAAGGTACTGGCCAAGCGGAAAGTCAGTGGACGCTGGACCAGGACCACTGTCTTCGATGGTATTTGGACGATCATGCAGGTAAAATAGAATCGCTATATTACTGCATACTTCTGATAAACATGTACATCTGATACATGTACAGTGAGCAATGGAAATGCTGGTGTTCTTTAAAATAATAATTCAAATTTGAAGTAACTTTCCCTTTCTTTCGTTGAGTGTTTAACCTGCAACAAAGATTTAAAAAAAATGTTAATCATGTTTAAAACCTCTGTGGCATATCACAATTATATACATTAACATATAGAATCTAATTGTAATGTAAAATTACGCATTAACTTTGATTTCTTACCTTCCCAATGACAACAAATGCCCCATCACTGATTTGTTTTGCCAAAATTCCTTGAACAGAACCAGATTCGTAAAGCTTGTAGGCTTGCAAGCTTCTATAAGGCTTAAATTGTTGACCAGTATAATAACTATGAATCAGTATCAAATAATTCACGAAGTCCATCATGGTAATATTATAAACTTCAAGCCTGCTCTCTTCAGGAGGGATTGCATAGTGGTCAATATTGTCAATAATCTCGATTTTTTTATCATATCTGCACTTAATATCACCTCTAAGGGTTACATAATATTCACGTCGAGACATCTTGGCGAAAAAATTTGCAAAAAATCGCAATAAACTTAATCCATAGCACCAAAAACGAATGTAAACACACGGAAAATAATCGCTTTGTGTGCCACCCAGGCAAAATGGCGGATCTGTCAAAGTCACGTGTTCTGGAATGGTCTATAGTAGAACTACTATACTTTTTAGAATTCACATAACCTCAAAATGACTTAGTATCACTTTTTAAATTTAACTCAACATTCCTGATATAATTTTTATAAGCATTATCTATATCAATATTAACTCTAGTTCTGATGCCTTTAAATTGATTGTATGTTTCTAAATTGCCAGTACCATTGTATTTTTCCAAAGTGAGAATTTGGTTTTTATGTTTTTTATAATTAATCCATTAAACCATGAGGGGTGTGGCGTGGCGTACACGCCTACCTAACGTGTACTAGCCACTTGATGGCCAACTATTTTTCGGATTTATCTAACCAGGAAAAAAAAACAAAACTAATTACAATAATACTTGACATGTGATAGTTAAAATAAACACAATTATTTGCTATTGAACATATTCGATGCTACTAGATTTTCTGGAATACAGTACCTGCGGTTGGCCCCACCTTCCAGCCCCAGCCTTCAACTCACAGAGCCCCCGTTCCAGTTGTTTGCCTGTCAACCCCGACTGGTCCGCTTTCGCTTCCTGTAAGCTGCCCCATCCTGCTGTTCCGACTTGTCAGCTCCGCCCCTGTTCCCAGACCTTTTTCTTTTGTCAAAATTACTGGTAGGCGATTACTCCATTTATATTCTCCCTGCCAAAGAATCAATCAATTCTCTAAATTCTCCCTCGGTTTATTTATTTCTTAATTTTTTTCCCGTTTTCTCGCATTTCTTTTTTATTTTTGTTGTCACAATGTGATCGATCAAGCCGCAGATTTGCCTCCACCTGTGGTTGATATGCAACCACAACTTCCGCATCATTCCGCTATCACTACAGTAAAGCTTCCCTCGTTCTAGACCACGAGACCTGAGATCTGGTTCGCCCAAGTGGATACGCAATTCAACGTATCGCGAATCACAAATCACCGCAAGAAGTACGACCACGTCGTTGCCTGCCTTCCTTCGGAAATTATCGATATAATTCATGATGTCATTCAACGTCCCCCTCAGCAAGATCTCTATCAACACTTGTTTGAGGTGATCATTACTCGTCTTTCCTCTAGTAAGAAAAAAAGGTTCGACGACCTATTAACAGGCTCGCAGATGGGCGACCGTAAGTCGTCTGATTTTTACCGCCAAAGGCGACTACGGAAGCCTATTTATATTGCTATCACCATCTTAGGCACGACGAATATTGACGAAGTTGTCGATATCGCTGATAAGATTTGGGAAGCTTGTCAAAACCCAATCATGTCGCAAGTCAACCAGCCGTCAATGAATTCATTAAATTTTAACCTACCTTCGAATGCTAATAGTTTGTCTAATTTTAACCCACCATTAAGTATCAATAATTCACCTATGGCCAGTTTCTGAAATGTAAAATAAAGTTATCTATTAATAAATGTCATAGTAACAATTGTTGTCACAATTGTAACTATGACAGTAAACGAATAATTAACTCTATCTAACGTTTCAGAAACTGGCCACTAATGTGCCAGATTTGCTTTCCTAATTCACTACTTTTACTGTAGGTATCCAAGCTACGTTAAACCAAATTATACAAAAGCAAGTCGCTCGAGGCACAGGTCTCTGCACTCAGGTCTACTTGCTTACCAAGTCGTAATGAGTTTTCCCGTCCAACTACTTCGACTTCATCAAGTACCTCCAACTGTTGCTCAAAGTGTCAAAATCGTCCACGATCGCAATCACGCTCCCCTAACCATGCCCATTTTGACCCTTCCAACAATACTGTGTGTTACTATCACCAACTATATAAAGATAAAACACATAAGTGCGGCGGTACTTGGTGCATTTTCAATATAAATTTTAACCAAAATTCCAAAACGTCAAACTCCAATTTTTCAACTTCAAAAAACTAGTCACCACTAGTGTCCTTCCACCTGACACTAGTGTACTAAGAAATAAAGCTCGCCTTTTTATTTACGATTATGCAAACAAATTACGATTTTTGGTGGATACCAATGCCGACTGAGGAATCATCTGACGGATTTTAAAAAGAATCCAGATCTAGACCTCATCGCAGCTAACGGATCTGTGATTTATATTTACTTTAGACTATGATATTAACATTAAACCATCTAAATGCGTTTTTGGCATGCCCTCTTTAGATTTTCTTGGCCATCATATTTCCGCCGACGGCATTTCTCCTACCAGTGAACGCATCGACATTATTGACAATTTTCCCAAACCGTCAACCTTTAAGCAACTTCAGCGTTTTATAGGAATGATCAACTATTACCATCGCTTTGTACCTCATTTTGCGGAAATTTTAGCTCCTTTACATGTTTTTAGTACTATGGTATACTTTATACGGGAAAAATTGAAACTGGTCAGTGTTAAAGCACAGGACCGTGCGCACTGAACTTGATACTTTGTCCTATATATTTAGCAATGGTATCGAGATTCGAACGGTAGTTGAAACTGTGCACCATTTCAATTTACAGCTTCTAAAAGACGCATAATCGAATTTGCGAACTTTCGTTTTTAATTACTGAACAATCCAACCCAAACAGTAAAGTCAAGTATTGTTTACAGCAACTCACAATTCCTGGTTCCACTGGTAAGATTTGGTGCGACGTATCTAACTCTAAATGTCGACCTTTCGTATCAAAATTTTTACGTCGTGCAATATTTGACGTTTTTCATAATTTGACTCATCCAGGCATTCGCGCTACTAGAAAGCTTATTACCTCTAACTATTTCTGGCCCAAAATGAATTCGGACTGTACCTTACGGACAAAAACATGTTTAAATTGTTAAACTTTTAAAGTTAATAGGCACATCAAGACTCCGTTTTCAGATTTTGATGTTCCCAAGCGGAGCTTAGAGCACATCCACATAGACCTCGTTGGACCGTTGCCACCTTCCAACGGGTGTCACTACATTCTCACTGTGGTCGAACAATTCGCATATACCCTTTACAAGACATCTCTGCTGAAAGCGTTGCCAAAGCCTCATTTCAAAATTTTATCTGTCGTTTTGAGTGTTTTGACGTCCCATTAACTGTAACTACAGATCAAGGAGTCCAGTTCGAATCAAATTTATTTCGTAAATTTTCTAAATTTTTACGGTTTATCGAATTCACACGACTGCATATCATCCTCAAGAAAACGGTATGGTCGAGAGGTTCCATAGACCCTAAAGTCTGCATTATTAGCCAGGGCAAACACCATTCACTGGTATGATGAATTGCCGATTATTTTATTAGGTTTACGCGCCATGCCCAAAGAAGACTTGGGTTGTTCATCTGCAGAGCTTATTTACGGACAAACCTTGCGCCTCTCTGGCGATTATTTTATCAGGTCACATACTGATACTCAGGTCTCACTCTTTATTGCAAGATTACAAACCTTTTTCGACAATTTACATTTTAGATCCCCTAAACAAAATTTTGCGAGTAAAATCACTCCTGACATCACTTCTTGTAAGTACGTTTTCATTCGTTAGGACAAAATGAAATTATCGTTCGCCCCCTTGTACGAAGGACCTTTTCCCGTTATCTCCCGTACAAGCAAAATTATCACGGTCCTTAAACGCGGGAAGCGTTTAACTGTCAGTCTTGATAGAGGCAAACCAGCGTACTTGTTGGATCATATTACTGACTCCACTGTCAAACCCGTCTACAAAAATTGATTCTTTGGCCGACTGATTTTTTCTATTACAGGGGGAATATCTGTGGCATACATGCCTACCTAACGTGTACTAGCCACTTGATGGCCAACTATTTTTCGGATTTATGTAAGTAGGAAAAAAAAAGTAACAAAATTAATTACAATAATATTTGACATGTGTTAGTTAAAATAGACACAATTATTTGCTATTGACTACATCTATTTATTTATTTTATAGTTAACCCTATAGGGGGTATCTTTTATGTGTTACACGTGGGACATATTTAGGGATACAACTTTCAAATATACCTATTATTAGCGCTTCATAGAACATTTCACATCCAATATTTACATCTTCTAAATTAGTTAAACAGAACCAATAAAAGTTTAATACATTTTCATACAGTTAAAAATAATTGGCTTTCGAAAATTATATATTTCTTTTACTTTATTTTTGGTGTTTTTGGGACTATGGTTTGTTATGGAAAAATTAATAATAATAATAATAATAATAATAATAATAATAATAATCTTTATTCACCATTAAATTAATACAGGAACTGTACATTTGGTAAGTCATTGAGGGGGGTAGAATTAGCAGTAATACAGTACTGTATGGTTAGTACAATATCATATCAAAGTATTGAAAATAGTAAACACAGAATATATAAAAAATATTGTAAATAAATAAATAAATACCATCATATGTTAAGACAAGTCCGCAGGATGATGCGCGTCCTCCTTTAATAAAATATCTTCCGACTTACTAACGTAGCATTCATAATTACTAATTACAAGATCCAAAAATCTGTTGTTACAATTGACAATATTATTATGTTGAATTAAATCAAAAAAATTTAAGACTGCCTGAAGGGCCAAAATACGTGCAGTGTAGTTATTAATATCAATTGAATTTTTATATTCAGGTATATTAAAGTCGCCAATGAGAAAAATGTATTATCATTCAGATAATCGAGTGTTTCAAAACATTCAAAAAAACGAGTGTAATATGCTGCATTTAATGAGTCAGGAATATAAACAACGAAAATGAAGAATGTGTTATGACTTATTTGAATCTTAATACCAACTATATCAATTAGCGGAACATTGCTGTGAAAGTTGTCCAACTTAAGTTTAACACAATTATATTCTTTGTTTATACCTATTAGCATTTTCACCGCCACGATTAACATTACTCGCAGTGAAATCCCTATCACATCTGAAAACGTTAAAATTATTCGAAACTATTTTAGCGTTATTTATTCGATTATCTAGCCATGTTTCAGCAAATGCAATTATATCATAATTGCAACCGGAAGTCGAATTTAAAATATCATGTGTTTTCGTATTCAATCCTCGAATGTTCTGATAGTAAACACACAAAAAAGCACCCGATGAATTCCAGTGTTATCAGCATTATCAATAAACAGAGGTTATTAATTAATTGGTATACATATAGTTTGGATTTAAGTTCCTCGATATTTTGGCGGTATACGTAACATTTACTATCCCAAGCTGCATGGGCTATATCTACTTTAGAGTCTTTGTTTTTTCATAACTGAAACCTTGCATTTTTTTATTTCATGCTGTTCAGCACATTTGGGACAATAATGATTATTTAATAGACAGTTACCAGAATGATGATTAAATCCATTGCACTTGAAACACCTCCTTGAAACCATTGTATCATAAACATCATAGACATCAAGCCCAATAAGTAATTTACCTTCTCCCATTCTACCATGGATATTATGTTGTAAAAACTAACGTCAACCTGCAAGTCAGCTTGAAAGACATTGTTATTTTTTTTTGTCCGCCAAATCTTCAATACTTTACACTCCGGATGTTCACATTTCCAAAGGTTTCTATTTTGATGTATAACATAATTCACCAGTACTTCATCATATATATATATATATATATATATATATATATATATATATACAGGGTGTGGCCGTAACAGTGATTACAACAGAATAGTTATTTTTTAAATAAGTTTCAACCGCAATAGAACATTGAATATTTGACCATCGCTCCATAAGCAGAGCTTAACTAACATTTTTCATGATTTGACAACTGTCTTAAATTTTCGTTTATCGAGAAAGCATGGCAACTTGATTTGAATTTATACCTCAATATATTATGATATGAATTGATACTACATTCTGCCGGACACGTTATTACCATGTACCATTAATAATTTATCATTAATATTAAATAAGCAAAATTATATCAGTGAATAATGAAAGAATATGGATTAATTATTAAAAATTATAGATACTTGTGTGTGAACAAGATTTTTCCAATGGCTTCCGAAACATATATCCTAAATGGACCAGTTTAGTGGTGACGTTAAGGCTAGTTAAAAGTCCCAAAATGTATGCAATCACACATTACAGCGAGTCGTGAATGTATACTGCGGTGGAAAGTATAAACCAATTAAACCTTATGACGCATGTAGTTTAGTTCCACTTTAGAACTATAAAATTAAAATTATATCTCTACATTTTATTGAAATACGAACTTATACAAGATATTTGTCTATTTCTGCAAATACATAATGTTGTAAGTAATATATAAATAACACCACAGGTAATTACGACCCCCTTTATCCCGGAAGGCTCTAGAAGTGCCTTGTATGGGAGGGGGCTATACATTTAGAGGCAAGGGACACACACCCAATAGCTGTGTATAGTGGAAAAATCCCTCCCATAGTATTTTCCACGCCACGACCGGGAATCGAACCCGGAACTTTTGGGTGAAAGGCAAGTGTGTTTACCTCTCGATCATCAGTCATACAAACAGATGTAAAATTCATGATATGTGAGTAGAAATCTTTAAATATTTCATATAAATATGAATTTATGTGAAATATGGGATGACTATTTATGCGATTTATTTTTAGTTGTTATGTGTATTGTGTAATGCACTATAATTGCACATAAAGTTCACAATAATGCATGACAAATTTTCATTAAACGCGTTGTGTCTTTATGTACTATAAGATTGCCTACTTTCAATTATATAACATTGACAGCTTCAATAGCGAAAGTATTAATGCACTTGAAATAAATATAAAGGACTTTCACAATTTATGGAGGTTCATATTTTTGGTCATTTTTGGGTTTCTTATTTTTTCAAAATGACAAATTTGCATATGAATATCGGACAGGTCTAAATTTCTTGAAAGTTTCATTGCGAACAAGCCGGTATGTTTGTTATTCCGACTCGATTACTAGAATGCAACATATACGCAGACAGATAGAAAATTTGTAAAAGCGCATGAGAAAAGTGTATGTAACTTTGAAGCTTCAGCTGCCTTTTAGAGAAAACATTTCTTGCGTAATTAGTAGTTCAAAATACATAAGAATCATCGATAAAAATGTCCCTGAAAAATTGTCGCTGAAAACAATTAACATCAATTCTACTGCACTATACGTAGAGGAAAACTAATTAAACCCTTAACTAAGCAATCGTTTGTAAACCTAAATATTATGTAAGGCATATGTACTATAAGATTGCATACTTTCAGGGGCTTCATACGTCACACTAATCTCGTCAGTTTGTCATTTAAAATTTAAAAGTTTGCCAATTTTTATTTTAACTGGCCGATATTATTAAGATCTATTGATATAAGCCCCGTTCAGAGAGTTGCGAAATGCGAATTTCCGCTTGCGGATTTTTTTTTTAATTCGAAATATGCGTTCCAGGAGAAGTTAATTTGCTCATTTAACTTCTAGTTAAAAGTTATCGAATTGTCTTACGAACATTTCGCTACACCTGCAAGAAAATTAGACTGTTTTAGAACAAATTTTATAAAAATCCGCACAAAAAAATTTGCATTCCGCAACTATCTGAATGGGGCTATATGCATAAAAATTATTAAAGATGGGTAATGTTCTTGATACTAAATATACTTATTATGTGACATTTACACCCGTCATTTATTTTAATGGCCACAATAAATTTTCGATTTGTACATAGCACTAAACTATTAATTATATATGCTTAAAATATGATTAACAGCGAGGTTAAAAGTTTAAAAATTAATATTTAGAGTTCAGAAATGAAATAATTACTGGTCAAGTACATTTAAAGTCTCTTTACACAATCATAAATTATATGGATTCAACATGTGGTTAAAATAATGACAGGTAAAAAGAAATACATGATCACAGTTTATAGTGTACTTATTTTTACACGTATTATTGCACTCGTGGTAGGTATGTACCAAAGGGAATAAATAGCAGGCTAAGATGGCCGGTCAATTGGCCCCAGCAGCGCGGATGATGTTCTTATTTTTTGTTTTGATTGCCTGTCTATGGCACTTACAATTTTACCAATCCCTTAATATTTAACCGTTTAATATAATGAAAATATCTATAAAATCTATATATTTTCAACGGCTTGACCAATTGAAATAAAACAAATACGTATTGTAGACACAGTTGGAACACATAAAAAAACTGAGCAAGATCGAACATCGAAAAAAATAGGAATATTTTTCATATATTTTTTTTTATCGTCATAAAGTTCGGATACATGTACTATATTTTAACCTCTCCACAATAAAATTGTGAGAGGTTACTAAAATTGGTTCAAAAACGAAAATTGAGATAATATCAAATCTTTACGTTTTGAGGTCCTAGGAACCCAAAAAAGTGATTTTTGAAAAATGTCTGTGTGTGTGTGTGTGTGTGTATGTGTGTTAGCACGATAGCGCCAAAACTACTGAACGGATTTGAATGATACTTTGCGTGTGCGTTTCTTTAGTGTCCCAGAAGATCTGAAAAGGTTTTAGTTGAGATCGGATTACGTTTAGTGCCATTTTGACGCAACAAGTTGTTTATTTTATAATTACTTTCAATTTGCAATGGAGCCATTGAAAAGCAGTTAAAATTCTGATTTCAACGATATATCACACTTCCACCCTTTCGATTTGGTTTCCGTGAAAAAATTAAAAACAAAGCAAATATGGCATAGATCGCATTTCGCATGATACTAGTAAAATTACTGAAATGCTAATGTTTCATTTAACAAAGACAGCCGCGAGCGATCGGATTGCAATGAGCAAATTTTGACCATTGTCATTCTCATCGTTTGTCATCCGATAACGTTGGTGTCATGTCATGTTAATAAAATTTCGGCATATTTGTAACTTTTAGTGGATTGTCACAAACTTTAAAGGTAGATGTAACAATATCATATGCTTTCTGTACCTTCGTTGGTGAATTTATTATAGATTATCACTTTACCAATTTTCAAATTGTTGCTTTACAAATCTGTAGTGTTTAGGATAACTAGACTTTCTTAGTCGTTCAAGTGATGTTAAAATTGTTAATATCCTAATTAGTATATTATTCAACGAGCGATAATGTAGGTAATAACTCGCGTAGATGATTGTAAATTCATTAAGTTGAGGGTTTTTTTTAGTGCCCCAGAAGACCTGAAAAGGTTTTGGATGAGATCGAATTACGTTTAGTGCCGTTTTGTCACACAATTTAATGCTGTTTTCGGCTTCAAAGATCCACCGAGTGGGAAGGTTCCAGTCGCTTCCAGTAGCTGCCGATTTTTGTTAGTAGAATCTTCAAATGCCATTTCATAACACAATTTTTTGGAATCGGTAAAATAGTTAGAACATCCTTTAAAATATACATCTATATATATCTTTAAGATTTTCTTAGTCATCATATTGTTCTGGTACATTTACCGTATTTATTTAGTAGTATTTTTAAATGCTATTTCATAACACGGTCATTTATTAGAATCGATAAAATAAGGAGTTCATTAATTAAAATATTGCATTTTCTTTTAATTTCTTTTAGTGATCATATCATTCTGGTACATTTATAATATGTTTTAGTAAAATATCTATATACTGTTCAAAATAATATGTTTTATTTCTGCTCTAACAATTACAGAGAAATGTTTCATTGGGTATTTAACAGATTGATTTCTTGATTTGTTGAACTTCTCGTAGGAGGGTATCTAGATACTATTTCAATATAATTTTTTGGAATCTATAAAATTATGTATTTTTTCCGAATCTTTTCAATTATTCAATCATTTGTCTGGTCGATAGCCGAGTGGGCTAAGGCGCGAGGTGGCAATCGCGATTAATCACACGGACGTCACACCACCGGGTTCGAATCCTGGCTCCGGCACTGGCACTGGCACTGTCGGAGGAAATGGTTGTATGTCCGCGTTTTTTCAATGTGTAACCCCTTTCCGCACAAGCCCTGGCTTCTGGAATTGGGGGTTGTCTAATTTCTGTGGTGTTTATTTATTTATTTATTTATTATATTGCTCTAGCGCATTTATCATAATAGAGGGGGAGGGGAGCCCTAGACCAAAATTTCGCGTAATAACGGCATGGTTAAATTCATGAAAACTGTTCAGTTTCAATAAAAGTAAACAACTTCTTTCCTTGCAAAAAAGTCCCATAGTATTGAGGAAGAGGTGAAAAGGAAGTCGGTCAAAAAAGTCATCATCATTTAGTTACAGCGGCACGGATAAAGCCTTCACCAAATGATTCCTTAGGTCCACATTATCAATAGGGAGTTAACTCTTAACTAGAGCATAAATGTCAAATGTATTGTTTTGTTTGACATTCATCCTCTAGTTACGAGTTAAATTGATAAATCGGACCTTAGATTCCCAAACCTCGGAGTCGTTGCGCGTGCATCTCGGCACGCCACTTGTTTGCTTCGCCGGCGCCGCAGCGAGTATTTATTTCAAACAGGGATATAGAGGAAGATGAGGAGATTGATGAAGTCGAAGTACGAGGCGATATCGATAGTAAAGACGAGATCCCGATGAAGATACTGATGACGATGATTTTCCGACTTGAATATATACATTTAATATATAGTTATATTTAAATATATAGTAGTTTACATCCACTCGATATGTAATGAAATGGCAATTAAATATGAAACTCAATATTTTGTCTAATTTATATATACACAAGTAAGCATGAGAACGCATGTCCTATTTATCGATGGAATTTTCAAATGTGAGTATTATCATTTCATATACAATCATCTATTGCATATTTTATTGGTTTCTTTTAATGACTGTAAAAACTGAGCGATATATTTATATTTATTGTATAAAAGCACTATGTATACTAATAAGGCTGGAAATTTCAGTTATTATTTTTGTCACCCCTTTTCCCCCTTGATACCCCTTGTTAATGCTCATCACTCTCATCAGTCATATGAAGTAGGAACCAGACGTGCCGCTATTACTCGAGAAAAAAACTCCAGGCCTTTTGCAGTCAATGGTCAAATTGTCAGTTGATATTTTTCCTCGGTTCTCGGTCATCAAAAACATGTAATTGTACGCGAAACTGACGTACCGTGTTGAAAATATTTCCCAGGTGTCATATTATTTGAAATTTCCCCCCTCTAGGGATGCCGGCGAGACGGAATATATCAGTTATTATTTTTCCTACATTGACTAACATTACGTTGAATAGAGCCGCGATAAAAAAATATGCATAATTTATTTTTACATGTTCAATAAATGAATTTACCACATTAATAACGTCAAAAAAAGTAATAAATGGAAAAAAGTTAAAAAATTAAAAAAAATTAAAATAAAATTAAAAAAAAAGAAAATATATAAAATATGAAAGATTCTTATCATCTATTATTTAAGTTTAATTAGGTAAATATTGTTAATTAGAAAGTTTAAAAGTGAATTATTACTTACCGAACCTAAGGACAATTATTTTGAAACATTGGTGGTGTGCGAATAAAAAGCAGCCACAGCCATTTATTACGACTGTAGATAGATAGAACAACGCCAGAAACGTTAGTGGTAATGGAACTTTTCTTCGGAGACATATAAACTATTGAAAAATCATTGAAATCTTTATACCGCGATGAAGTCGAAAATCCTGGTCGGGAGCTCCCCTACTATAATATTTATAATATTTTACTAGAATTTTTAGGTACTATTTTATAACATTTAGTAGTACTTATATACAGGGTGGGCCATTAATAATAGGCCATAGTTCAGGGGTAGATTCTTTGGGCCAAATTATGAGGATAAAACCAAATATGCTTTGGTAAAATGGTATGGAAAAGGTACAGGGTGTCAAAGTTCAAATTATTTCTTCGTTTTTATGCAATAACTCAACAACCTCTGGATTTATCTTCGCCAAATTTGCTAGAGGAACTTTTTTGTTCTAAGAAACAATAATTTATGTATTACATCACGTTAGATCATAGAGGGCGCCCACAGGACCTGTATCTGATGATGAATTTTTTTCATATTTTTTTGACGAAACGTTGTGGTACTTCTGACCAGAAAATCTGATGAGGGCGTCATTTTCATGTATAAAAGGTACACTTGATAGAACTTGAGAACTCCAACCGTTTTCGAGGAAAATGCCGTTAAACATTTCAATAATTTTTTGAATGAAACAAAGTGTATTTATTGAAATAAGTACAAAACGTAAGGGAAAACAAAGCCGTAATAATAACGTAAACTCTTTCTCACTTTCTTATGAACTAATGGATTATTTTCATGGTATTGAGATAAACACATAAATCAAAAGATTGTCTAAAATGAGGATCTAATCTTATTAGAAAACCAAAAAATAACGTAAAAGTTGACTTATGACATTGTAAACTTTCTCCCCATGCAAAAACCCCATTGCTGCAACTTAGAGTAAATGTTCGATATATATAAACCAGTTAAGGTGGTATTCATACCAAAGGCGGGGAGAAACTCCCACACTCACGCCAAGTCCTTAAGACCTATAAGTCTTATGTCATTCCAACTTAAGACGATGGAAAAAATGCTTGACAGACATATCAGGGATGATGTATTGGTTAGAAGCCCACTACATCAAGACCAATATGCATACAGAGCATGCATGTCCACAGAAACGGCACTTCACCATTTAATTAGAAGGGTGGAAAAGACGTTGGAACATAAGGAGGTGGCACTGGGTGCCTTTCTCGACATAGAGGGGGCATTTGACAACACCTCCTTCAACTCCATCATCAGAACTGCAAGAGAGCGTGGCGTTGAGGACACCTGCTGCAGGTGGGTTGGCTGCATGCTCAAGGGCAGGATGGTATTTACTACCATCATGGGTGAAACTTTAGGTGCCTCAGTTGCAGGGGGTTGCCCGCAGGGGGGTGTGTTATCTCCCTTGCTATGGAACCTGGTAGTTGACGACCTATTAGTGTTACTTACCAATGAGGGGTTTGAAGCTCAGGGGTATGCTGACGATATAGTCATCATATCAAGAGGAAAGTTTAACAACATAGTTAGGGACCGTCTACAAAGGGCCCTGAATATGGTTAAGAAATGGACCGATGCAGAGGGGCTGAGAATAAGTCCCTCAAAGACCAATATCGTTCCATTTACTAAAAGGAGAAACCTGGAGGGATTGGGTCCTCTGGTTCTTCAAGGTACAATACTGAGGATGTCGGGGGAGGTAAAGTATCTTGGAGTTATCATAGACTCTAAACTTACCTGGAACCAACATCTAGACAGGGTAACACATAAATCGGTGGCCATATTGGCCACATGTCGACGATTATATGGCAAAACATGGGGGCTCAAGCCTGGTATGGTGCATTGGCTCTATACCAGTGTAATAAGACCCTCCATTACATATGCTGCCTTAGTTTGGTGGCCTAAAGCCACTCAAATAACTGCAGCCAACAAGCTAAGCCGGGTACAGAGACTGGCTTGCTTGGGAATCACGGGTGCCATGAAAAGCACCCCCACAGCAGCCATGGGGACCCTATTGGACCTCCCCCCACTCAGCGTAGTGATTCAGGGAGAGGCAAGAATGGGGGCATACAGGGTGCAAAACTCACGTGATGTGGCTCTCCACACAGGGGAGTCAGGACATATGAGGATAATCAACATTGTAGTAGATCCTCTATTGTGCATGAGGTCAGACTACATGGTCCCAAAAATCACATTTAACAAGCCCTTCAGTATCTCTATCGGAGAGAGAGGGAATTGATCAACAGGAGCTCCTGAGTTACTACGCAAAGGACTGGCCTGGTATACTGACGGGTCCAGGATGGAATCAGGAGCTGGAGCAGGAATACATGGAGTGAGACCGAGGGCAAGTATAAGCCTTTCTCTTGGACTTCACGCCACTGTATTTCAAACTGAAATTCTAGCTATACTTGAGTGTATACGTGAGAATATTAAACGACGATATGTGAACCAGCAGATCTGCATTGCATCTGACAGTCAGGCGGCACTAAAGGCATTAGCCTCTAACAAAGTGTCCTCCAGACTGGTATGGGACTGCCATAAAGAGCTCGAAGTTCTGGGTGAGCAGAACAGAGTTAAACTACTCTGGGTGCCGGGACACACCAGAATAGACGGCAACGAATATAATATTTACGGGCAAACACAAACAGACCCGCAAAGCGTTAAAACTCGCCCATTCGTAGACCTGTATCACCTTGTCAGTGGCACAGGAGTATTAAAATGGGCAGTGTAAATCGGAACAGGGAGTGCACAATAAGCCCAAGAGGCTGCAGTGCCCTCGGAGTGTTACAGACGACCCTGTGTGGAGGGGTTTTAGTCAGTAAGAGTCTGACACTGACCCAACTTAGGTTGGGAGCCCATGAGGGTTTCCCCTAATCGTCAAAAAAAAAAATGTTCGATATGGCCTCTACCTACTTCTATTCCTTTTCTAATCTAAGATTTTCTTACATTGAATAATACATTTTCCTGTATTGCATTTTATCCCACAGTTCTTCTCTTGAATTGATAGTATTTGCATAGATTAAGGACTTCATATGGCCCCACATATAATAATAATAATAATAATAATAATAATAATAATAATAATAATAATAATAATAAATAAGCAGGAGGGGCTGACTTCCATCTATCAAGCCTTTGGTGAGTAGCGCCACCACTTACTCCAGCTGGGGTGCAAAACCGAACCGGCAGCCCTAGTGCACCCGGGAGGGGAAAGCGTCTTCCCCTCTGGTGTCGGTCGTGGGTCTGCTGGGCTAACCACCCACAGACCCTAAACTTTGGTTCCGGCAGGCCGAAGACAGGGCCCCCACGATCGACCCCGTGCGGATAGGGGTCAAGGGCAAGGTGGTGGGGCCCAACCGGACGGACCGCCCGTTGACGAAATTGGCAATGTCCAAGGACGCTTTGAGTGGACAGATGAACTGAGAGATGAACTTCTGCATTGCTATGAAAGCAGTGAGCCCGCGCGGAGGGGATACATGGCGCGGATGCATGCTCTGTGGCGTGAGAGGCTACCAGAGCATAGCGCCTTCACGCCACAAAATCTGCGTGACTATGTATCCCACCTTCGTAGTAGGGGCTACGTGAGGGCTGCTCCTGGACCGGTGAATGAGGTGGCCGAAGAGCCGCCACAATCACCGGTTGAGGACGTAGCACTCCTCGTTCCGCCAATACCAGAGGGCCTCAGTACCAGAAGGGGGTTACACCATCTGAAAACCCCCGGGCCACAAGACCTGGCCAGAGTGGACGCTGAACTTCGTACAGCGCTACCAGAAGAGGCTGACATCTGGCACATAAATTGTGCCGTGTATGCCGCTGCTCAACGCTCTTCTCAGGTGGAGAGGCGAAATACCTCTTCCCCACAGGAGAGAGCGCAGCGGCGCATACAAAAGATGGAAGCCAAGATCCGGTCGGCGAGGCAACACGCATCCCGTATCCAATGTGTGATGGACTATATGGCGGCCAACAGGCCGTTCACGCCTAAAGTGCGTCGATTAGCCGCCAACCTAAGACGCGTCCATCACACACTCAATGAGGCAGTGCTGCGAACCACCAAACAGCACTGTCTCGACAGGATACGGATGCTAGTGACTTGTAAAAAATCACTAGTGAGGCGGGCGAGAGGGCTTGCGGAAAATAAACTGTTCCGCGAGAAGCCCTCGCGCCTTTTCCAACCGCCTCCGCGTGTTGTAGACAATCCGCCGACTGCAGATCAGGTGGAGAACTTCTGGAAAACGCTATACGAGGAGAGGCTTCCACTCAACCGAGATTCTCCTGCCCTTGCACACTTTGAAGCCTTTTGTCAAAGGCTTCAGCAACCACAGGAAGTGTGCGAACCAATAACCCCAGAAGAGGTTCGTAGGGCTCTTGAGGGCTCTAAGAACTTTGCTGCTCCAGGTCCCGATGGGATAAATAACTTTTGGTGGAAAAAGTTATCGAGCACCCACCACCATTTGGCCAGAATTTTTAATTCCTGGTTAAATGGGGAGCAGCAAATCCCTTCTTGGGTTGTTGAGGGGCGGACAGTGCTGATCCCCAAGAACGGAGATTTGTCCAACCCAAAGAACTACAGACCGATAACCTGTCTAAACGCATGCTACAAGGTGTTTACACGCATTTTGTACATGCGGGTGCTCCACGCAGTTGAACCGGTTTACGAACGGATATATGAGCAACGAGGGTCGAAGAGAGGTGTCGCTGGCTGCAAGGAAAACCTGCTGATCGACAGATGTGTCACGCAGGACTCCATGCAGTATAAGCGGAACCTCTCTATGGCCTGGATCGACTACCGCAAGGCATTTGACATGATATCGCATGAGCTCATTGTTCACTTGCTCCGATGTCTTGTGGTACCAGGCCCCGTAGTGAGATGTATTGAAGAACTGATGCCGCTCTGGAGGACTCGTTTTACCATAACATCGGGTAACGATAGAGTCCAAACAGAGTCGGTAACATTCAGAAGAGGAGTATTTCAGGGAGATTCCCTCAGCCCCCTTCTCTTTTGCATCTCACTACTGCCATTATCCGTCTCGCTCCGGAAAACCCGTGGCTACAACTGCGGTACCCCCGGCGACAGGAGGCATAAGGTCACCCATCTATTTTATATGGATGACCTTAAACTTTATGCCTCTGGAGAGAGGGATCTCCAGCAGTCCCTTAGGGTGGTACAGGAGTACACGCAGGCTGTCGGTATGCAGTTCGGGTTGGACAAATGCGCACTGATCCATCTCAAGAGAGGACGATGCGGTGACTACGGAGAGGACGCGCAGCTCGTGGACGGAAGCATCTTACACCATCTAGATGCCGGAGAGTCGTACACTTACTTGGGTGTCGAGCAACGCTCCACCCAAGAAGTGAGTGTAGTGAAAAACGCTCTCCGCGGCAAGTATCAGCACCTACTCCGACAGATCTGGTCTTCAGAACTGTCGGGGAAGAACAAGGTGTCTGCTACAAATATGCTTGCCGTTCCGATCCTTCTCTACTCTTTCGGAGTAGTGAAGTGGACTAGAGAAGAGCTGCGTCAACTCGATGTAGTAACCCGCAAGAAGATGCATCTCAATAGGAGCTTGCATCCTAAATCGTCCGTTCCACGGTTATATCTCCCACGACATCGGGGAGGCCGTGGACTCTTGAGCTTGGAGAGTCTCCATAGCAGGATGGTTCTGGATGGAGCATGTAAGGTCATCAGGAGTTCGGATCCCCTCCTCTGCATGGTCCGAGACCATGAAAATGCAGAGGTAGGAGCTTTTCTCTTTAAGGCAGCACGCAGAGCAGCCGATGAACTTGGTCTCATCTTCGACGTCGAGCGGGTAAACCCCGACTCTGTCACCGAGTTGGAACCCGTTCGACTAAAAGCCCACATTAGAGCTGCAGAACACAACATCCTTCTGCAGCTCCATAAGGATAAGCCATTGCACGGGATCTTCTATAAAAATATAGAAGACCTCGGCTTATCCGAAAGGCTGACCTTCGCCTTCTTAAGGTCAGCTGGGCTGAAGTCTGAGACCGAGGGATTCATAATGGCTTGCCAGGATGGTGTATTTAACACTCTCGTCTATCGACGTCGTGTCATGGGTATGGAGGTCCCTGATGTCAGCTGCAGGGCCTGCCGCAGGGCGCCGGAGACTGTAATGCACTTACTGTCGGCTTGCCCGACTTACGCAGTCTCGGCCTATATTCATAGACACAACGCAGCATTACGAGTGCTTTACTATCATCTAAGGCACTCGTATGGGATAGACGAAACACCAGTGCTGCCTTACGTTCCGGGGGATATTGAGTCCGTTGTGGGGAATGAGAAGTGCCTAATTTATTGGAACTACTCGTTTCCCACCGTCAGGCAAATACAAGCCAACAAGCCTGACATAGTACTCCTCGACCACCAACTCAAGACAATGTATGTCGTGGAATTCTCAGCTCCCGCTGAGAGCAACATTGTCTTGAAAGAGGAGGAAAAACGGACAAAATATCGAGATTTGCTCTTCGAACTCCGCAGGCTTTATCCAGGCCATTCTGTTAAAATAGTGGTACTGATTATAGGAGCCCTCGGTGGAATGAGACAGACGCTGCTTTCAGAACTAAAGATCATACCGGCATGCCGAGATTCGGCAGAGATCTTAGCCGGCAGAATGCAGAAGGCTGTCATCCTCGGTTCATTACGTCTACTCAGGGCACACGATTCGCGGACCCGGTAGTCACTCACCCCACGGGCGTGGGGAGTGGCTATTGGTATTACCAGCTCCCCTCTGTGAGGGTCGGAGCCACAGAGTAGGGTGACTGGTTTTTTGTAAAAAAAAAAAAAAAAAAAAAAAAATAATAATAATAATAATAATAATAATAATAGCAGGAGGGGCTGACTTCCATCTATCAAGCCTTTGGTGAGTAGCGCCACCACTTACTCCAGCTGGGGTGCAAAACCGAACCGGCAGCCCTAGTGCACCCGGGAGGGGAAAGCGTCTTCCCCTCTGGTGTCGGTCGTGGGTCTGCTGGGCTAACCACCCACAGACCCTAAACTTTGGTTCCGGCAGGCCGAAGACAGGGCCCCCACGATCGACCCCGTGCGGATAGGGGTCAAGGGCAAGGTGGTGGGGCCCAACCGGACGGACCGCCCGTTGACGAAATTGGCAATGTCCAAGGACGCTTTGAGTGGACAGATGAACTGAGAGATGAACTTCTGCATTGCTATGAAAGCAGTGAGCCCGCGCGGAGGGGATACATGGCGCGGATGCATGCTCTGTGGTGTGAGAGGCTACCAGAGCATAGCGCCTTCACGCCACAAAATCTGCGTGACTATGTATCCCACCTTCGTAGTAGGGGCTACGTGAGGGCTGCTCCTGGACCGGTGAATGAGGTGGCCGAAGAGCCGCCACAATCACCGGTTGAGGACGTAGCACTCCTCGTTCCGCCAATACCAGAGGGCCTCAGTACCAGAAGGGGGTTACACCATCTGAAAACCCCCGGGCCACAAGACCTGGCCAGAGTGGACGCTGAACTTCGTACAGCGCTACCAGAAGAGGCTGACATCTGGCACATAAATTGTGCCGTGTATGCCGCTGCTCAACGCTCTTCTCAGGTGGAGAGGCGAAATACCTCTTCCCCACAGGAGAGAGCGCAGCGGCGCATACAAAAGATGGAAGCCAAGATCCGGTCGGCGAGGCAACACGCATCCCGTATCCAATGTGTGATGGACTATATGGCGGCCAACAGGCCGTTCACGCCTAAAGTGCGTCGATTAGCCGCCAACCTAAGACGCGTCCATCACACACTCAATGAGGCAGTGCTGCGAACCACCAAACAGCACTGTCTCGACAGGATACGGATGCTAGTGACTTGTAAAAAATCACTAGTGAGGCGGGCGAGAGGGCTTGCGGAAAATAAACTGTTCCGCGAGAAGCCCTCGCGCCTTTTCCAACCGCCTCCGCGTGTTGTAGACAATCCGCCGACTGCAGATCAGGTGGAGAACTTCTGGAAAACGCTATACGAGGAGAGGCTTCCACTCAACCGAGATTCTCCTGCCCTTGCACACTTTGAAGCCTTTTGTCAAAGGCTTCAGCAACCACAGGAAGTGTGCGAACCAATAACCCCAGAAGAGGTTCGTAGGGCTCTTGAGGGCTCTAAGAACTTTGCTGCTCCAGGTCCCGATGGGATAAATAACTTTTGGTGGAAAAAGTTATCGAGCACCCACCACCATTTGGCCAGAATTTTTAATTCCTGGTTAAATGGGGAGCAGCAAATCCCTTCTTGGGTTGTTGAGGGGCGGACAGTGCTGATCCCCAAGAACGGAGATTTGTCCAACCCAAAGAACTACAGACCGATAACCTGTCTAAACGCATGTTACAAGGTGTTTACACGCATTTTGTACATGCGGGTGCTCCGCGCAGTCGAACCGGTTTACGAACGGATATATGAGCAACGAGGGTCGAAGAGAGGTGTCGCTGGCTGCAAGGAGAACCTGCTGATCGATAGATGTATCACGCAGGACTCCATGCAGTATAAGCGGAACCTCTCTATGGCCTGGATCGACTACCGCAAGGCATTTGACATGACATCACATGAGCTCATTGTTCACTTGCTCCGATGTCTTGTGGTACCCGGTCCCGTAGTGAGATGTATTGAAGAACTGATGCCGCTCTGGAGGACTCGCTTTACCATAACATCGGGTAACGATAGAGTCCAAACAGAGTCGGTGACATTCAGAAGAGGAGTATTTCAGGGAGATTCCCTCAGCCCCCTTCTGTTTTGCATCTCACTACTGCCATTATCCGTCTCGCTCCGGAAAACCCGTGGCTACAACTGCGGTACCCCCGGCGACAGGAGGCATAAGGTCACCCATCTATTTTATATGGATGACCTTAAACTTTATGCCTCTGGAGAGAGGGATCTCCAACAGTCCCTTAGGGTGGTACAGGAGTACACGCAGGCTGTCGGTATGCAGTTCGGGTTGGACAAATGCGCACTGATCCATCTCAAGAGAGGACGATGCGGTGACTATGGAGAGGACGCGCAGCTCGTGGACGGAAGCATCTTACACCATCTAGATGCCGGAGAGTCGTACACTTACTTGGGTGTCGAGCAACGCTCCACCCAAGAAGTGAGTGTAGTGAAAAACGCTCTCCGCGGCAAGTATCAGCACCTACTCCGACAGATCTGGTCTTCAGAACTGTCGGGGAAGAACAAGGTGTCTGCTACAAATATGCTTGCCGTTCCGGTCCTTCTCTACTCTTTCGGAGTAGTGAAGTGGACTAGAGAAGAACTGCGTCAACTCGATGTAGTAACTCGCAAGAAGATGCATCTCAATAGGAGCTTGCATCCTAAATCGTCCGTTCCACGGTTATATCTCCCACGACATCGGGGAGGCCGTGGACTCTTGAGCTTGGAGAGTCTCCATAGCAGGATGGTTCTGGATGGAGCATGTAAGGTCATCAGGAGTTCGGATCCCCTCCTCTGCATGGTCCGAGACCATGAAAATGCAGAGGTAGGAGCTTTTCTCTTTAAGGCAGCACGGAGAGCAGCCGATGAACTTGGTCTCATCTTCGACGTCGAGCGGGTAAACCCCGACTCTGTCACCGAGTTGGAACCCGTTCGACTAAAAGCCCACATTAGAGCTGCAGAACACAACATCCTTCTGCAGCTCCATAAGGATAAGCCATTGCACGGGGTCTTCTATAAAAATATAGAAGACCTCGGCTTATCCGAAAGGCTGACCTTCGCCTTCTTAAGGTCAGCTGGGCTGAAGTCTGAGACCGAGGGATTCATAATGGCTTGCCAGGATGGTGTATTTAACACTCTCGTCTATCGACGTCGTGTCATGGGTATGGAGGTCCCTGATATCAGCTGCAGGGCCTGCCGCAGGGCGCCGGAGACTGTAATGCACTTACTGTCGGCTTGCCCGACATACGCAGTCTCGGCCTATATTCATAGACACAACGCAGCATTACGAGTGCTTTACTATCATCTAAGGCACTCGTATGGGATAGACGAAACACCAGTGCTGCCTTACGTTCCGGGGGATATTGAGTCCGTTGTGGGGAATGAGAAGTGCCTAATTTATTGGAACTACTCGTTTCCCACCGTCAGGCAAATACAAGCCAACAAGCCTGACATAGTACTCCTCGACCACCAACTCAAGACAATGTATGTCGTGGAATTCTCGGCTCCCGCTGAGAGCAACATTGTCTTGAAAGAGGAGGAAAAACGGACAAAATATCGAGATTTGCTCTTCGAACTCCGCAGGCTTTATCCAGGCCATTCTGTTAAAATAGTGGTACTGATTATAGGAGCCCTCGGTGGAATGAGACAGACGCTGCTTTCAGAATTAAAGATCATACCGGCATGCCGAGATTCGGCAGAGATCTTAGCCGGCAGAATGCAGAAGGCTGTCATCCTCGGTTCATTACGTCTACTCAGGGCACACGATTCACGGACCCGGTAGTCACTCACCCCACGGGCGTGGGGAGTGGCTACTGGTATTACCAGCTCCCCTCTGTGAGGGTCGGAGCCACAGAGTAAGGTGACTGGTTTTTTGTAAAAAAAAAAAAAAAAAAAAAAAAATAATAATAATAATAATAATAAGGGGGCGAAAACCGGACCGGCAACCTCCTCGCGGTGCTACCCGGGCAACAGGCAGAGGTAAAATTCTGCCTGGCTGATGTCGGACGTGGGTCTCAGGGCTAACCACCCTGAGATTCCTGACTTGGTTATAAACAGCCAAGAACGGGCCCCTCACAATCGACCCCAGTCGGATGGGGGTCAAGGACATGTGGGAGGGGCCAGACCGGACAGTCCTAATGATGACAACCATGGCAATGTGCAAGGTCGCTTTAGGTGGACGAGGGAACTGCGGGATAATTTGCTGACCTGCTATGAGAGCAGCGAACCTGCGCGTAGAGGATACATGGCACGATTGCACGCACTTTGGTGCGGAATGCATCCAGAGTATCGTGCCTTCTCTCAGCAACATCTGAGAGACCAAGTATCCTTCTTGCGCAGGACAGGTTATCAACGCTTACCCCGTCAGCAAGTAGCTGTACCAGCCGCACAACCACCGCGGCAAAACGCTGACGGGAGACTTCCAGCAGAGTACACCGAAGCCGACTTAAGGACGAGGGTAAGCCTTATCACCAGGACTACCCTAAAGGCCCAAGACCTGGCTAGAATGGACGCGGTCATCGATGAGGACCTCCCAGAGGATGCCGACATCTGGCAAATCAACTCTGCCGTGTACAACGCCGCTAGGCAACTCGTTCCTCGCGAAAGGCAAACCAATGCCTCTAGCGGAATCGAGAAAGCTAAGCGGCGGGTACAAAAAATCGAAGGCAAGATACATTCGGCCAGACAACACGCTTCTCGAACTCAGAGTGTGGTGGAACACATAACATCTGGCAGGGCATTTACGCCTAAAGTCCGGCGAGTGGCAGCCGGACTGAGACGCCAACACCACACTCTGAATCTGACAGTGTTGCTTACCATCAAGCAGCACTGTTTAGATAGGATTCGCACACTGATGGCAATAAAGAAGAAGTTGAACAAGCGGGTGCGAAGTATGGAACAAAATTCAATGTTCCGTACGACTCCCTCCCGCCTGTTCAAGGAGCCACAGCGTGTTGTCGATAATCCGCCGAATGTAGAAGATGTCGAAAGATTCTGGAAGGGAATCTACGAAACGACGCGTCCATTCAACAGCAGCACTCCAGCAATAGCACACTTCGAGGCTCTGTGTAACAGAACCTTTGGAGAGCAAGACGAAGTGTGTCCGGCGATCAGTACGGAGGAAGTCCAACAGGCACTTGTTGGTACCAAGAACTTCGCTGCTCCTGGCCCAGACGGCATTAACAACTGGTGGTGGAAGAAATTTCCATCCACCCACCGTCGTCTGGCGCGGGTTTTCAACTCTTGGTTGAACGAGGGGCAGCAGATTCCGGACTGGTTTGTCGAAGGACGTACTGTGTTAATCCCCAAGAAGGGAGATCTGTCCGATCCGAGAAACTATAGGCCAATCACATGTCTGAACTCCTGCTACAAGGTATTTACACGTATCTTGTACGCTAGGACACTACGGCATGTTGATCCGGTCTTTCAGCAGATAAATGAGCAACGTGGTGCGAAGAAAGGCATGGCAGGCTGCAAGGATAACCTGCTGATAGACCGCTGTATTACACAGGACTCTGTGCAATATAAGCGGAATCTATCTATGGCCTGGATTGACTACCGTAAGGCATTTGACACAACATCACATGAGCTCTTGTTACATTTGCTCCAATGTCTTGCGGTAGCAGCACCACTAGTGAGATGCATAGAACAACTGCTGCCGCTCTGGAAAACTCGCTTCACCATAACATCCGGTGCACAGCGGGTTACCACAGAGCAGGTAGCATTCAGGAGAGGAGTATTCCAAGGGGACTCCTTGAGTCCTCTCCTCTTCTGCATCTCACTGTTGCCTTTATCTGTTGAACTCCGCCAAGTCCGCGGATACCAATGCGGTCCACCCAGCAACCGGAGGCATAAGGTCACCCATTTATTCTACATGGATGACCTTAAACTCTACGCCTCCGGAGAGCAGGAACTGCAAAATGCTCTAAGGGTGGTCGAACGGTATACGCTGGCTATTGGAATGGAATTCGGATTGGACAAGTGTGCAGTCGTCCACCTCAAGAGAGGACGATGCGGGGACTTTGCTGAAGAGGCGCAGCTCGCAGACGGAAGCATCTTGCGACATCTAGATGCCGGAGAGACTTACACATACCTGGGTGTGCAACAACATCACATCCAGGATGTGCAACAAATTAAGGAATCTCTCCGCGGCAAGTACAGAGGCCTACTCCGAAAGATTTGGTCATCCGAACTTTCGGGGAAAAACAAGGTGTCTGCCACTAATATGCTTGCCGTTCCTGTTCTGCTCTACTCCTTTGGAGTAGTGAGATGGACTGTAGATGAGCTGCGTCAGTTAGATAGAGGTACCCGCAAGATGATGAATATCCATAGGAGCATTCATCCAAAATCGTCCGTTCCTCGTGTGTACCTCCCACGTCATCGGGGGGGCCGAGGACTCTTGAGTTTGGAGTGCATGCATGGCCGGGTAGTCCTGAGTATAGCATGTAACGTCCTTAGGAGCTCAGACCCTCTCCTGCAATTAGTGAGAAATCATGAAAATGCAGGAGTGGGAGCAGGATTATTCAAGGCAGCAAAGAGAGTCGCAGATGAACTCGGTCTCGTATTCGACATCAGGCGAGGAGGCCGGCGAGGTGCCGACCCAGAGTCGGTCACTGAGCTTCCGCCAAATCGCCTGAAAGCCCAGATTAAAGCCGCTGAACAGGAGAATCTGTTTAGACGGCACGTCGATAAATCCATGCACGGTGTATTCTATAAGAACATAGAAACGCTGGGTTTATCGACCAAGCTGACGTTCGCCTTTTTAAGATCAGCTGGGCTTAAGTCGGAGACCGAGGGATTCATTGTGGCCTGCCAGGATGGTGTTATTAACACCTTGGTCTACCGAAGCCGTGTGATGGGTGTAGGAGTTCCTGATACCAGCTGCAGGACCTGCCATCAGTCGCCGGAATCGCTCATGCATTTACTGTCTGCATGCCCGGTATATGCGATTTCGGCCTACATCCATCGCCATAACGCGGCATTACGAGTGCTTTACTACCATCTACGGCACTCGTACGGGGTAGACCAAACACCAGTGCTGCCTTACATCCCCGGAGATATTGAGTCCGTTGTCGAGAACGAGAGGTGCAGGATATACTGGAACTACTCGTTCCCGACCGTCAGGCTAATTCAAGCTAATAAGCCTGACATAGTACTCCTCGATCATCAGCAGAAGGCGACATACATCATCGAGTTTTCAGCTCCGGCTGAAACAAACATCGTCTTGAAAGAGGAGGAAAAACGGGCTAAGTATCGCGATCTCCGGTATGAGCTCCTAGTGCTGTATCCAGGCTACTCGGTCAAGTTGGTAGTCCTTATAATCGGTGTACTTGGAGGTATGAAGCCCACGCTGCTCTCGGAATTACGAACAATACCGGCCTGTCAACATTCGGCCGAATGGCTGGCAGGCCAGATGCAGAAAGCTGTTATCCTGGGTTCTCTTCGTTTACTTAGGGCACACGATTTAGGAACCTACGGTCGCTAACTCTGCAGGTTGCAGGGAGTGGTCGTAGTGAATTCGCTGGCGCTTCTTCCGTGAGAATGTCGGAGACACGGCAGAACTGACCAGCATCGCTCTCGCGAAAAAAAAAAAAAAAAATAATAATAATAATTGGAGGCCTCCACTCAACCGAGATTCTCCTGCCCTTGCACACTTTGAAGCCTTTTGTCAAAGGCTTCAGCAACCACAGGAAGTGTGCGAACCAATAACCCCAGAAGAGGTTCGTAGGGCTCTTGATGGCTCTAAGAACTTTGCTGCTCCAGGTCCCGATGGGATAAATAACTTTTGGTGGAAAAAGTTATCGAGCACCCACCACCATTTGGCCAGAATATTTAATTCCTGGTTAAATGGGGAGCAGCAAATCCCTTCTTGGGTTGTTGAGGGGCGGACAGTGCTGATCCCCAAGAACGGAGATTTGTCCAACCCAAAGAATTACAGACCGATAACCTGTCTAAACGCATGTTACAAGGTGTTTACACGCATTTTGTACATGCGGGTGCTCCACGCAGTTGAACCGGTTTACGAACGGATATATGAGCAACGAGGGTCGAAGAGAGGTGTCGCTGGCTGCAAGGAGAACCTGTTGATTGACAGATGTGTCACGCAGGACTCCATGCAGTATAAGCGGAACCTCTCTATGGCCTGGATCGACTACCGCAAGGCATTCGACATGACATCGCATGAGCTCATTGTTCACTTGCTCCGATGTCTTGTGGTACCCGGTCCCGTAGTGAGATGTATTGAAGAACTGATGCCGCTCTGGAGGACTCGCTTTACCATAACATCGGGTAACGATAGAGTCCAAACAGAGTCGGTAACATTCAGAAGAGGAGTATTTCAGGGAGATTCCCTCAGCCCCCTTCTGTTTTGCATCTCACTACTGCCATTATCCGTCTCGCTCCGGAAAACCCGTGGCTACAACTGCGGTACCCCCGGCGACAGGAGGCATAAGGTCACCCATCTATTTTATATGGATGACCTTAAACTTTATGCCTCTGGAGAGAGGGATCTCCAACAGTCCCTTAGGGTGGTACAGGAGTATACGCAGGCTGTCGGTATGCAGTTCGGGTTGGACAAATGCGCACTGATCCATCTCAAGAGAGGACGATGCGGTGACTATGGAGAGGACGCGCAGCTCGTGGACGGAAGCATCTTACACCATCTAGATGCCGGAGAGTCGTACACTTACTTGGGTGTCGAGCAACGCTCCACCCAAGAAGTGAGTGTAGTGAAAAACGCTCTCCGCGGCAAGTATCAGCACCTACTCCGACAGATCTGGTCTTCAGAACTGTCGGGGAAGAACAAGGTGTCTGCTACAAATATGCTTGCCGTTCCGATCCTTCTCTACTCTTTCGGAGTAGTGAAGTGGACTAGAGAAGAGCTGCGTCAACTCGATGTAGTAACCCGCAAGAAGATGCATCTCAATAGGAGCTTGCATCCTAAATCGTCCGTTCCACGGTTATATCTCCCACGACATCGGGGAGGCCGTGGACTCTTGAGCTTGGAGAGTCTCCATAGCAGGATGGTTCTGGAGGGAGCATGTAAGGTCATCAGGAGTTCGGATCCCCTCCTCTGCATGGTCCGAGACCATGAAAATGCAGAGGTAGGAGCTTTTCTCTTTAAGGCAGCACGGAGAGCAGCCGATGAACTTGGTCTCATCTTCGACGTCGAGCGGGTAAACCCCGACTCTGTCACCGAGTTGGAACCCGTTCGACTAAAAGCCCACATTAGAGCTGCAGAACACAACATCCTTCTGCAGCTCCATAAGGATAAGCCATTGCACGGGATCTTCTATAAAAATATAGAAGACCTCGGCTTATCCGAAAGGCTGACCTTCGCCTTCCTAAGGTCAGCTGGGCTGAAGTCTGAGACCGAGGGATTCATAATGGCTTGCCAGGATGGTGTATTTAACACTCTCGTCTATCGACGTCGTGTCATGGGTATGGAGGTCCCTGATGTCAGCTGCAGGGCCTGCCGCAGGGCGCCGGAGACTGTAATGCACTTACTGTCGGCTTGCCCGACATACGCAGTCTCGGCCTATATTCATAGACACAACGCAGCATTACGAGTGCTTTACTATCATCTAAGGCACTCGTATGGGATAGACGAAACACCAGTGCTGCCTTACGTTCCGGGGGATATTGAGTCCGTTGTGGGGAATGAGAAGTGACTAATTTATTGGAACTACTCGTTTCCCACCGTCAGGCAAATACAAGCCAACAAGCCTGACATAGTACTCCTCGACCACCAACTCAAGACAATGTATGTCGTGGAATTCTCGGCTCCCGCTGAGAGCAACATTGTCTTGAAAGAGGAGGAAAAACGGACAAAATATCGAGATTTGCTCTTCGAACTCCGCAGGCTTTATCCAGGCCATTCTGTTAAAATAGTGGTACTGATTATAGGAGCCCTCGGTGGAATGAGACAGACGCTGCTTTCAGAACTAAAGATCATACCGGCATGCCGAGATTCGGCAGAGATCTTAGCCGGCAGAATGCAGAAGGCTGTCATCCTCGGTTCATTACGTCTACTCAGGGCACACGATTCGCGGACCCGGTAGTCACTCACCCCACGGGCGTGTGGAGTGGCTATTGGTATTACCAGCTCCCCTCTGTGAGGGTCGGAGCCACAGAGTAGGGTGACTGGTTTTTTGTAAAAAAAAAAAAAAAAAAAAAAAAATTGTTTGCCAGTTCTTCTATCGGGCGCGGCCCTTTGCGAATAAGGGATACTCGGCGACCCGTCGCAGGGTCAATGGGTAAGGAGGAAACTCCTCGTGGAACAAAAACTGGTACACCCATGAAAATGGAGAGAAATACAAGTAATGTCATAGAGCCGCTGCCTGGGGAGCGCCAGGGCACGTCTGGAGCTGGCGCTGGACGTGACAGCATGCGGGACGCCGGTGGCAGAGTGCTGAGGAGGCGGGCACCTGTCAATCAACAAGCTACAGCCCATGACAACAACAACGAACAGAACGAAGATGGAGAATTACCACCACCAGGCATAGTAGGACAGCCAAACCCACCACTTGGACAGCGCCCAGGTCGTAGAACCGAACGGGCTGCTCCCAGGAGGAATGAAATAGCCGGGAGAATAAAATGGAGCAATGAAATGAATAAGGATGTCATACGCACATACTTGCTCGTTAATGAATGCAGAGACGATCCTTTGCCTGGATGGAGACAAAAACTATTCGCCGAATATTCAAGAACTCACCCTGAAATGAACATCTCCGAACAAAATCTGGCCGATAGAAAGAACATAATTATTAAAAGAAAATACCTAACACAGCTTGAAATAGATGCCCTGCGTAGAGAGGCAGGGGCCCAAATACACAACGAAGAAATGCGCCAACAAAATGAAGACATACCACAAAGGAGATCAGTGGATGGCAATACACCTCATGAGGAAGAAAATAACGAAGAAGAAGCAGGAAGGATACGCCAGAAGCTACTGAGCAATTTACTGCTATTTCGCGACTCGAACCCTCTCATCAGACCAATAATACCGAGGCTAAAAGTCAACAAAGATACACAACGATACATAAAATCAGTAGATGCCGAATTGAAGTTGAGGATAGAGGAACAACTGGATCCTGAACTAACTTCTGTACATACAGCTTTATATGCAGGAGCTGCTACTGTCATAGAACTGAATGGCCAGAAACTTCAAATTCAGAAACAAAATAGGAATATCCAGAAACAAAGAAAGCCGGCCTGGAAGATACGACTCGAAACGCAAATAGATCTACTAAGAACTGAAGCGAACATTATCAGAGAGCACTTAGATGGCAATAACAGCAATAAAGTCAAAAGCAAAATTCGTAAAATATGCCGAAAACGACAAATAGACTTAAACGATCCACAGGTCAACGAAACCCTCACGAACTACTACGACGATGCTAGACAGAAAAGTAAAGTTAAGGGAGCGAGACTGCGGCGATACAATGAGGCTACGAAGCGCAAGCAGCAAAATTATTTATTCTCTAGTAACCAGAAGATCTTCTATCGCAATCTGGAAAGTAACAACCAAGGCAATACAGAACCCGAGAAAATTGATCACAATCGCTTCGGGCAATTCTGGCAGGGGATATGGTCAAACCCTGCGAGATTCAACCAAGCAGCTACGTGGCTCCAAACAGCAGAACGCATTGCGAGTGATCTTCCAGATATGCCAGATACTAATATTACACCTGCGGATGTCGAAGAGTGCATAAAAAATACTTCAAGCTGGAAAGCGCCTGGACCAGACAACATACAGAACTTTTGGCTGAAGTCATTCCCAGCCCTATTTCCACAGTTTGCTCGGGCATTCAACAAAATCCTTGAAGATCCAACAAGATTTCCTGAATTTTTAGGTCGAGGAGTAACTTACCTTCTTCCAAAAAAAGGAGATCTGAAAGACCCGAAAAACTACAGGCCAATTACCTGCTTGTCTGCGATCTACAAACTTCTCACGTCATTGATACATAGGCAAATCAATGAACACTGTGAGATAAACAATATAATAGGCCCAGAACAGCGGGGATGTGTAAAGAGATCACTTGGATGCAAAGAGCAGCTAACTATAGATGCGATAACCATCAAACAAGCTGAAGTAAAACGCCGAAACATCAGTATGGCCTACATAGACTACAAAAAGGCATTCGACTCGGTACCTCACGACTGGCTTATAAAAGTGCTAGAAGTATACAAAGTTAGCCCCACCATCATTCGGCTACTAACTTATGCAATGACGACTTGGGAAACCCAGACAAGAATTGGAGGAAGCACTATCTCGAACATCAAGATTAGAAGAGGTATATACCAGGGTGATTCACTGAGTCCATTATGGTTTTGCCTCGCTCTCAATCCGCTCTCAGCAATATTGAATGACACCACCTACGGTTTCCGAATAGATCCCAAACAACCAAGCTCGAGGCTCAGCCATTTACTATTTATGGATGACATCAAGCTATATGCTGAGAATCCAAGACAGTTGAAGGCGCTAGTAGCCAATGTCAAAACCTTCAGCGATGATATCAGTATGGAGTTTGGTCTGGAGAAGTGTGCCGAAATACATGTCACAAAGGGAAAATTAACGCAGCAGCCGGAGAATATCCGTGACTTTGAGCAAATGCTGCCAGAAGAAACTTACAAGTACCTTGGAATTCTGCAGAATAGAAGGATAGACCACACCCAGCTAAAGAAGAAGTTCAGGGAAAAATACAAACAACGTTTAAATAAGCTCCTGAATACTAAACTCAACGCTAGAAGCATGATAACAGCGATCAATACATATGCTGTCCCTAGTTTGGCATACTCATTCGGAATACTAAAGTACTCGGATACAGACCTGGAAGACCTAGATAGAATGACGAGAACTACACTTACAAAGTTTCGAATGCATCACCCAAAGAGCGCAGTTGAAAGACTATACATGCCAAGAACACAAGGCGGCAGGGGATTAAGCAGCGTTCAGAAGATGTGCCGAACGCAAGAGAAGAACATGCGCCTCTATTTCTGCAATTCAGACAGGGTCCTCATTCGGAAAATAGTGGAAAGTGATAACAGATATACACCGTTAAACCTCAAAGATCGACAACACGAGATAATGATCCGAACGAACGAGGATATTCAAACAGCATGGCAGGACAAGGTACTCCACGGAAAGTATCCCAATGCCTTAAACAATCCGGAGATCGACAAGGAAACATCGCTCCTATGGCTTAAGGAAGGAATGTTACACCCAGAAACTGAGGGATTCATAACAGCCATTCAGGATAGCATTATCCGTACTAGAAATTATGAGAAGTACATTCTTAAAGTCCCCGGTGTGAACGATGTGTGTAGAAAGTGTAAGGCAGCGGGTGAAACTATCGAACATGTCACTGGAGGCTGCCCTGCTTTGGCTACGGGAATGTATTTGGGAAGGCACAACGAGGTGGCGAAAATCATCCATAGAGAATTGGCACTTAACTTAGGACTCATTACTAATCCACCGCCCTTCTATAAATACACACCTCAAGCTGTTTTAGAAAACGAGGAAACATTGCTGTACTGGGATAGACCAATACAGTCTGATAGAACCTTGGATCACAACCGCCCTGACATCCTGGTGATCAAAAAGAAAGACAAGAAGGCCACTATAATTGATATTGGATGCCCCCTAACCAACAACCTGCAGAAAACGGAGATGGAAAAGAGAAACAAATATCAGAATTTGGCCATAGAACTTAAACACGTGTGGAGATTAGAGGAGGTTCGAATTATCCCGGTCATAATTTCGGCTACAGGCGTGGTGACGAAGAAGTTCTTGAGTTATTTGGAGCAACTTAATCTACCTAAAGGCCTCGTGAAGATTATCCAGAGGACGGTGATTCTCCAGACATGCCATATTACCAGAAAGTTTTTGAACGATGAAGGATAGAAAACCGAAATATCCACCGGATTAATGGGACGTGATGAATTTCATCCCCGTTAACCGAGCCGATCCCCAACAGCAATGGGCCCGGGACAGGCCCGGGTCCCCACAGAGCCGAACCCCAACGGCGCGCGCGAGGGGTCGGTGAATTTTTTCCGGCTTCGGCCGAGAAAGTGCACGGCTTAAGTCCATAATAATAATAATAATAAGCAGGAGGGGCTAACTTCCATCTATTAAGCCTTTGGTGAGTAGCGCCACCACTTACTCCAGCTAGGGGTGCAAAACCGAACCGGCAGCCCTAGAGCACCCGGGAGGGGAAAGCATCTTCCCCTCTGGTGTCGGTCGTGGGCCTGCTGGGCTAACCACCCACAGGCCCTAATCTTTGGTTCCAATAGGCCGAAGACAGGGCCCCCACGATCGACCCCGTTCGGATAGGGGTCAAGGGCAAGGTGGTGGGGCCCAACCGGACGGGCCGCCCGTTGACGAAATTGGCAATGTCCAAGGACGCTTTGAGTGGACAGATGAGCAGAGGGATGAACTTCTGCATTGCTATGAAAGCAGTGAGCCCGCGCGGAGGGGATACATGGCGCGGATGCATGCTCTGTGGTGTGAGAGGCTACCAGAGCATAGCGCCTTCACGCCACAAAATCTGCGTGACTATGTATCCCACCTTCGTAGTAGGGGCTACGTGAGGACTGCTCCTGGACCGGTGAATGAGGTGGTCGAAGGGCCGCCACATTCACCGGTTGAGGACGTAGTTCTCCTCGTTCCGCCAATACCAGAGGGTCTCAGTACCAGAAGGGGGTTACACCGTCTGAAAACCCCCGGGCCACAAGACCTGGCCAGAGTGGACGCTGAACTTCGCACAGCGCTACCAGAAGAGGCTGACATCTGGCACATAAATTGTGCCGTGTATGCCGCTGCTCAACGCTCGTCTCAGGTGGAGAGGCGAAATACCTCTTCCCCACAGGAGAGAGCGCAGCGGCGCATACAAAAGATGGAAGCCAAGATCCGGTCGGCGAGGCAACACGCATCCCGTATCCAATGTGTGATGGACTATATGGCGGCCAACAGGCCGTTCACGCCTAAAGTGCGTCGATTAGCCGCCAATTTAAGACGCGCCCATCACACACTTAATGAGGCAGTGCTGCGAACCACCAAACAGCACTGTCTCGACAGGATACGGATGCTAGTGACTTGCAAAAAGTCATTAGTGAGGCGGGCGAGAGGGCTTGCGGAAAATAAACTGTTCCGCGAAAAGCCCTCGCGCCTTTTCCAACCGCCTCCGCGTGTTGTAGAAAATCCGCCGACTGCAGATCAGGTGGAGAACTTCTGGAAAACGCTGTACGAGGAGAGGCTTCCACTCAACCGAGATTCTCCTGCCCTTGCACACTTTGAAGCCTTTTGTCAAAGGCTTCAGCGACCACAGGAAGTGTGCGAACCAATAACCCCAGAAGAGGTTCGTAGGGCTCTTGAGGGCTCTAAGAACTTTGCTGCTCCAGGTCCCGATGGGATAAATAACTTTTGGTGGAAAAAGTTATCGAGCACCCACCACCATTTGGCCAGAATTTTTAATTCCTGGTTAAATGGGGAGCAGCAAATCCCTTCTTGGGTTGTTGAGGGGCGGACAGTGCTGATCCCCAAGAACGGAGATTTGTCCAACCCAAAGAATTACAGACCGATAACCTGTCTAAACGCATGTTACAAGGTGTTTACACGCATTTTGTACATGCGGGTGCTCCACGCAATTGAACCGGTTTACGAACGGATATATGAGCAACGAGGGTCGAAGAGAGGTGTCGCTGGCTGCAAGGAGAACCTGTTGATTGACAGATGTGTCACACAGGACTCCATGCAGTATAAGCGGAACCTCTCTATGGCCTGGATCGACTACCGCAAGGCATTCGACATGACATCGCATGAGCTCATTGTTCACTTGCTCCGATGTCTTGTGGTACCCGGTCCCGTAGTGAGATGTATTGAAGAACTGATGCCGCTCTGGAGGACTCGCTTTACCATAACATCGGGTAACGATAGAGTCCAAACAGAGTCGGTAACATTCAGAAGAGGAGTATTTCAGGGAGATTCCCTCAGCCCCCTTCTGTTTTGCATCTCACTACTGCCATTATCCGTCTCGCTCCGGAAAACCCGTGGCTACAACTGCGGTACTCCCGGCGACAGGAGGCATAAGGTCACCCATCTATTTTATATGGATGACCTTAAACTTTATGCCTCTGGAGAGAGGGATCTCCAACAGTCCCTTAGGGTGGTACAGGAGTATACGCAGGCTGTCGGTATGCAGTTCGGGTTGGACAAATGCGCACTGATCCATCTCAAGAGAGGACGATGCGGTGACTATGGAGAGGACGCGCAGCTCGTGGACGGAAGCATCTTACACCATCTAGATGCCGGAGAGTCGTACACTTACTTGGGTGTCGAGCAACGCTCCACCCAAGAAGTGAGTGTAGTGAAAAACGCTCTCCGCGGCAAGTATCAGCACCTACTCCGACAGATCTGGTCTTCAGAACTGTCGGGGAAGAACAAAGTGTCTGCTACAAATATGCTTGCCGCTCCGATCCTTCTCTACTCTTTCGGAGTAGTGAAGTGGACTAGAGAAGAGCTGCGTCAACTCGATGTAGTAACCCGCAAGAAGATGCATCTCAATAGGAGCTTGCATCCTAAATCGTCCGTTCCACGGTTATATCTCCCACGACATCGGGGAGGCCGTGGACTCTTGAGCTTGGAGAGTCTCCATAGCAGGATGGTTCTGGAGGGAGCATGTAAGGTCATCAGGAGTTCGGATCCCCTCCTCTGCATGGTCCGAGACCATGAAAATGCAGAGGTAGGAGCTTTTCTCTTTAAGGCAGCACGGAGAGCAGCCGATGAACTTGGTCTCATCTTCGACGTCGAGCGGGTAAACCCCGACTCTGTCACCGAGTTGGAACCCGTTCGACTAAAAGCCCACATTAGAGCTGCAGAACACAACATCCTTCTGCAGCTCCATAAGGATAAGCCATTGCACGGGATCTTCTATAAAAATATAGAAGACCTCGGCTTATCCGAAAGGCTGACCTTCGCCTTCCTAAGGTCAGCTGGGCTGAAGTCTGAGACCGAGGGATTCATAATGGCTTGCCAGGATGGTGTATTTAACACTCTCGTCTATCGACGTCGTGTCATGGGTATGGAGGTCCCTGATGTCAGCTGCAGGGCCTGCCGCAGGGCGCCGGAGACTGTAATGCACTTACTGTCGGCTTGCCCGACATACGCAGTCTCGGCCTATATTCATAGACACAACGCAGCATTACGAGTGCTTTACTATCATCTAAGGCACTCGTATGGGATAGACGAAACACCAGTGCTGCCTCCGGGGGATATTGAGTCCGTTGTGGGGAATGAGAAGTGCCTAATTTATTGGAACTACTCGTTTCCCACCGTCAGGCAAATACAAGCCAACAAGCCTGACATAGTACTCCTCGACCACCAACTCAAGACAATGTATGTCGTGGAATTCTCGGCTCCCGCTGAGAGCAACATTGTCTTGAAAGAGGAGGAAAAACGGACAAAATATCGAGATTTGCTCTTCGAACTCCGCAGGCTTTATCCAGGCCATTCTGTTAAAATAGTGGTACTGATTATAGGAGCCCTCGGTGGAATGAGACAGACGCTGCTTTCAGAACTAAAGATCATACCGGCATGCCGCGATTCGGCAGAGATCTTAGCCGGCAGAATGCAGAAGGCTGTCATCCTCGGTTCATTACGTCTACTCAGGGCACACGATTCGCGGACCCGGTAGTCACTCACCCCACGGGCGTGGGGAGTGGCTATTGGTATTACCAGCTCCCCTCTGTGAGGGTCGGAGCCACAGAGTAGGGTGACTGGTTTTTTGTAAAAAAAATAATAATAATAATAATAATAATAATAATTATTATTATTATTATATAATAATATAATAATGGGATTATACTCAGGACTCCTCGGTGGGCAAGCAAAATCACTTTCTCGACCGATCCATCTGCGTGGGAAAGTCTCATCAAGATACTTCCTGACTTCAATGGAGAAATGAGGGGGATCTCCATCTTGTATGAACCACATTCTGTTCCGTATGTCTAGCGTGAAAGCATGTAATATATGAGCAAGAGTATTTTGAAGAAAAAACGGATAAAACTGTCCATTTAAATTTGGAGGAAGGACAAATGGTCCCAATAATTGATCGCCGATGATACCACACAAAACGTTAATCTTAAATTCTTGCTGAAAATGCCTTTCTTTAACGGCATGCGGATTTTCTACTTCCCAGTAATGGGTATTTCTTCATTTAAAAACGCTTCGGCGAGTAAAAGTTGCTTCATCGGTAAATAAAGTGTTCTTAACAAAATTTCGATCCCTGTTGTGTTTATTTAGAACAAATTGACAAAATTGTAGATTTGTAGAAGTGTTGTACAGGAGTGAAATGATATGGGTAGAAGCGTTCTTTACGTAAGACTCTTAGGACATATTGTTTACTCACCCCTGTTACCACTGTTAAACAACTTGAGCTGACTTGAGGATCTTTATCCATACGAACTAAAATTTCTAGTTCTTGATCTGGAGTAGTTCGTTTCGATCGTCCTATATCGTTCTTATGGCGAAATGAACCCGTTTCTCCCAAACGACGAAACAGATCTTTGAAAATCTTATGGTCTGGCTGTATTCTATTTGGATATTGCAATGAGTATTTCTTCTCTGCTGCACGTCCGCTAAAATTATTTTGTACTTAAACGCATATCATATTCCTCATTTCCCTATTTGAAAAATTATTAAGTCTAGGCATTGTAGAATAAAGAAGTTAAAGAAATTATTTCGAGCAACACAGAAACAAAATAAAATGATTAAATGACGTAAATGACAGTACTAAAACCTAACCAAAGCGCATTTTTCAATAAATACACTTTGTTTCACTAAATTTGAATTTGTCTTTTAAAAAATTATTGAAATGTTTAACGACACTTTCCTGAAAACGGTTGGAGTTATCAAGTTCTATCAAGTGTACCTTTTATAGGTGGAAATGACGCACTCATCAGATTTTCTGGTCAAAAATACCACAACGCTTTGTCAAAAAAAAAATGAAAAAAATTCATTATCAGATACAGGTCCTGCGGCGCGCCCTCTATGATCTAACGTGATGTAATACATAAATTATTGTTTCTTAGAATAAAAAAAAAATTTGGCGAAGATCAGTCAAGAGGCTGTTGAGTTATTGCAAAAAACGAAAAAATAATTTGAGCTTTGGCACCCTGTATCCTTTTCCACAGCAACATTTTACTAAAACATATTGGTTATATCCTCATATTTTGGCCCAAAGAATCTACTCCTGAACTATGGCCTATTATTAATGGTCCACCCTGCATATATTTTTTTGGAATCAATCAAATTACATATTTCTCTCGATTTTCTAAAATTGAATCACATATAGGTATTTACAAATAGTTATCAAATTAGTTGTTATGTTAGATTTTAAAGTACTAATTAAAATGAGCATGTACACATAAAGAACGGGCAGCATCAACGTTACGAATTACTGGGAGTTGAAATTCAAAATATGGTTTTTGACAATATGTCGTTTCACGAGAGTCTTTATACAGCGAATACGATGTATTTAAGATTGTATCCTTTCCCCTCCAGATTGCTATGGGAATTACAGTTTGAAATACAAAATGCACTTTTTCTGGTATTGTTGATATTTCAATGTGAAAATTTATTTGAGTCTCAAGACGCTGATTTTAAAGTTGTGAATTGTGCTTTTGGAGGCTGTGGTGATTACTTTTCAAAAGCGTTTTATTGAAAATTAAACCATGCCAAGACGAAAGTGGTAGAAAGCAGGTCAAAGAGCGCCTTCCACGTTTGAAAATCAAAATGTAAATTTTTTTGTTGAGTTTCAAAAAATATTAACAGAATCTACAAAATAACAGAATTTTTCAGTATTTTTAGAGAAGGATATAATATGTGGTAGAAGCCTCCCCCCTCAAGAAAGGAAATAACATTAAAAGATTGGAATAATTTTAAACAATATTTAGTCTTACATGTTTGAGTTTTAAAACTAGTTTTTATTTATGTTTCTACTGCCCTGTTCTTAAGAACATCAATACATGACGCACTGTAAATTTCTTAGGTGTCATTAATTAATGTGTTCAATTCTTACCAGCTCATATAAGCAGTTTATTTTAACGGTACAGTTTTTCTTCAGTTATCTCAGTTATGACATTTTGTAGAAATTGCGTTTTGAATTCCAACTCCTTGGATAGGTACCAGGACCAAAGGCGTGATAGTAATATATATTTGCTTGTAAAATGTATGTTACGCTGTGAAATTGTTAATGTCATTGTAAATTAATGTACCTTATTACAACATATCGATACTTGTGATTTACCAATTAGCTATTTCAGTATATGAAAAGTAACAAACGTATATGTATAAGAGAAAAGTTGGAAGATTCAAATAAAATTGATCAAAAGATACCCAGACTTGATAAATTTACACATACAGTTTTTCCTGTCTATTCAATTTCAGTCATCCAGAATTACATTTCAAATCAAATGTGGTTGGAAAGAGCACATGAAGCAATAAATTGAGCTTTCAATAAGAACAATAATAATAATTTTCTCTGTTTAAACACAAAAAATTAACCCTAGTTTCATGAAAATTTCGAGTACTTTGTTATGCTAAGACAAAAACTTTTCTCCCTGAAGGTAATCATTGCCACTCAAAACGTATAACATAAGAGGTCGATTTTATGAAGAGGACCTCCACTCTATTAAAGTATACTCGAATTACATATATATTACTCCACGAAATTTAAAACATATTTTGCAAGTGATTACAACTGACTGTTACTCTATCTTCTAAGTATGTCACAGGTTTATCTTGGGAAAATATTATTCTACTCCATTAACACATGTCCATTAAAAACCTTTACTAGAAAGCACATATACGAAATAGTATCAGCTATTTGTTTAGGAGTTACCCTGTAAAATCTTTATTTAGTTTGCGGTTTTCACCATCTTTTTTTTATTGTAAGCTTATTGAACTATATTTTTGGAGCGAATAACGTCAGATTCTTACAAAATCCAACTTTTCGGAGTAAAATTTTTATAATTCATATTAGCATTTTCTTAGAAAAACCTATGCACGCCACTGAATTCACCACGCTTCAAAACGGGCCCGTGCTAAATTTTGTCGAAAATGTTTAAATAATAGCAGCATCTTTGTATTCTTTTCTTGTATTCTATTTATTCTATCCAACGATCCATTTTTTAGCGTGTGTAAATTTAGCGAAATACTAGTAAAATAAAATGCCACATATAAATCTGTTCAAACAAAACCTATAGTGTGAATCGGTGCATTTTTGAATTCGAGGCCCTGATTGGTTTAGATATTTTAACGTCGTTTTGTTGAAAGAGGGAGAATGCGCTAAGTGAGATTCCCGTTCGAGTCATGGGGTCCGTCGGGTAGTAAGGCGGACCAGCGATTAAGAATGTTTGAAAAGAAGCATTGCAAGTATTTTATTACAATGAAATAAGGTGTAAAGTTAAGTTAATTACTTGTAGATTCGTTTGGCGTTCAAGTCTGTCAGTATCTTCATAAGTTTCAGTTAAGAGAGAAGTTTTATTTGGCTAGTGATAGACGCCATGATTTATGCTGTAAACGGCAAGTCGACGATATTTATTATGAAATATTCACGTTCAGTTCTATTATATTTACGGTAATAGCCCATATAGTGTATTGCATTATCAAAGTGTAACCCCTAGAAACTTTCTGTAATGTCTGTCTCTCTAGAAAGACTTTCTGTGGAAATGACCCTTGTCTAGTGCGGGAACCCTTAGTGAATTAGGGGTTAATTTATCCATTTTCGAGCTATACATCCTCCAAGTGAGTATTTGGAAGATTGCTGTCAGTGCCTAGTTATTGTCTCAAGTGACAAAATGCAATGAAACTTGTAAGTACGTTCTAGTTAAGTTCCCTGAATGGTTTTCGGCTTTTTACTAAAAATAAAATCCGTGACGCCCAACTTTTCTTTCGAAATTTTGACTTTAAGAATTATTATGCGTGTTAATATCGGAGTATCTACCTATTTTTTTTATATGCTCCAGATTTTGGTATGCTTGTATATTAGGTTTTGTTACATTAAAAATGTCACCATTTTCAGATTCAATTTAAAAAGTAATAAAAGTCTACATTAGAGTCATGGTTGCAAATAAAATAAATTACTGTACATCATTTTCTTCTTTCAAAGTTTACAAAGATTGTCGACACATGTATGTACAAAACATATATACTTCTGCCTGATTGCATTGCAATTTGTAGAAAATATTGTTAATTATACTACTTTTTAACATATGAAATATAAAGTAATTTGAATTATTAATAGATACCGCTCTTAACTGGTAGATTAAATTAAACTGGAGAATGAATATGATAAGTAGTTTACTACTTCTAGCGAAAAATATTTGAAATATATTTAAGTAAATAACCAAAAGGTGACATAACTAGTAATTAGAATGCTTGTTTATAAACAAGTTTAATTATAGCTACATTCTCTCTTAGTATTAACAGACTAGTAAAATTGGTTCAAAGTTTAGGCGAACTCAGATGTAATTGAAAAATTAGTTTTTTTATTTGACGTAAAATATGACAACCGTTCGTTTGTTTTGACACTTTACTATGCTAATGGCTATATTAATACAGTTTCTAAAAATAATAAAAATCACTTTAAAAATCATAATGAAGTGCAAACACTAAAATATGTCAACATCAATAAGTAAAGTTGAACAAACAATTATTTATTTTGTTATTAAATGTTCCTTTAACCTTTTAGTGTATATAATATATTTACAATTAATATATCAATATATGATCTTTCATCATTCTGTCATGTGTTATCACTATGAATGCCTTCTAAATTGAATATTTTCTGATAAATATGTTGGTAGCAAATTATTTAATAATTTATGAATGAGTACTAGTTTTCTGAATTTAATATAATTTTTAACTGGAAGTAAATTGAGGCTTGATTGCATCAGTATTGTGCTTATATAATTGCTACATTTTAATTAGCCCAAGCAAACTAAAATAATTATAGCTTTAACGCGGCCAAGATTGCTTCAGAAGTTGTTTCAACAGTTTTAGGTCAGGAAATATTACTAAATAACGTATTCAAAATTCGACAAAATCGGTCAACGGGAACTTCCTCAAAAATGGACTTCAGAACGAGGGACTGGTTGTTGTAAAGTCTGCAATATTTTGTTCATGTATGAATAATTTTTAATATTTTGTGCATCATAATTTACGTTTTCATTTTGGTTCAGAATAAAGTTTGCTTTATAGAAGGGGACGTTTGAATTGTGCGTAATTTACAAGGAAACATTGGATGGAAGATGAGAGGTAGTTAAAATTTTGTAAAAACGAGCAGATGGTATAAATGAAGCCAGCGGCGGCTGTAGAAATCATGTTGTAGCGGTTACTGTAACAAATATTCATGTTGCATGTCGAAAAAGATTTACAGATAAAAATATATTGAAATAAAGAAGCGATGGACACTCTGATGAATTGTTAAAGATTATCTCAAGCACTTACGGATCAAATGGCGTATGATGTCTGCAAAAGCTGTTTATAGAGCGATACAGAGTTACATATGATGGTGATGGTAAAGTGCCTTCTAGTTTCAGAAGTATTCCCACCCAATGAAGAAGAATCCACTCAGCCTCGTTAAGGAAGGTGGTAAACTGCCCGACGATGTTTGACCTGCTGATAACAAGCTAAGGATGTGGAATTGTCTAATATGTTATTCCAGATTAGAACTGCTTCACTTTCAATTTTCTTCGAAAACAGGTAAATTCGGGTCGAAACATCAGAGAATGATCAATGTTGCACTTATTCTAATAACAGCGGATAGAAGTGGCTCGTCGAATTCGTACTTGTAAGCTATGCTGGAGATTTTCTCCATAATTGCATCACAAATACCTCAAGTCATTATACCTGTACTTACAGAAAATGTTTAATTTGCCGTCTAAAAATATCACCGTTCATGAAATGAAAGGTACATTTGCACTAAGAAGAAATGAGAGATTATGGGCCGAATTCGGATCAGACCTGATAATAGTAGTAGTGATAATGTAAGTACCTTGAACAGCAGGGGAGACTGACACGAGGCTGAGGATTTACTGAAGTCCAAAACACAAAGTGACTGTCTTCTATGTCCCTGTCTTCAACTTATAACTTGGTAATGCAGAAATACATCAGAGCTTCGGTGAGAAATACTGAACAACACAAGGAAATGAGGGAAAGCAGACAAACAAAGGACAGGATTGACCTTAAAATAGTAATCGATCGCCATTCCATTCTGAGTTAAATCTCTGCAACTTTATTACAGGAATAACTACTGTTCCTGGAGGTAGTGTTGACGAAAGAGCAATTATTTGCTGATGAAAACAACAAACATTCAATTAGTTCCTTCCTAAGCAATATGTTGATAAAGCACAGGTGAATTGTACACAACGCAGATGAGGATGCTGATGTCGATATCGTCCGTGCTGCAATCTCAACATCAAAAAATATAAGCACAACAGTTAGAAGGGAAGGCACATAGTGGCTGATCCTGCTTTTGGATCATGCCATGAGCAATAGTTTCAAGTTGTACATACACAGAACTTCCAATTCTGTGTATGATATCCTCTGCATTCAGTCATTGTTAGTTCATGATATCCTGTTTCTGCATTTTCAATCGAAAAGACCTCAGCATTATAAAAACCGATGAAAGCCACTGTGATCTGTTCAGTTGCAAATATAGTTTGTCTTAATTTTGCCAACATTCGGAAGAATGGCAATGCTTCTGTGGTATAGCTGCAGTGCCGACCTTACCATTTTGCGAGGAGAGCCGCTACCACAGGCGCTAGATCAAGGGGGGTCCTAAAATTGACGAAAATTCACGCATACCTACTGGGTATTTTTAATAATAAAATTGCCTTCGATTATGGGGCGTCAAAATAAGATCTCGCTCTATCCTGAAAACATTCTAGTAGGGCCATCGCTATATAGCTGCAGATGGAATCCACAAACGCAATGCTTCATCAAATGTTACTTGGAAAGGGGTTATAGCCGTGAGTTGTCACCTCTTCGTCCACAAACTACCACAGCTTTCACACATATCTACACATAAGAATTGAGAATGACTTGTTTCTATAAAAAATTATTAACTTTAAAATTGCAAAAGATATGTTAGTGTTATAGTATATTCTTGAAAGATAGTTTTATCTTTATCTGAAACATTGTCATACGTAATTAAAAGCATATGTATCTGTCTAAAACCATAAATTAGTTTATTTTTGATTTTAGTAGGAACCAGCCAATCCGCCATTTTGAAATTTGTTTTTTGGAGGATTCCTGTCAACAAACATAATTTAATTTGAATCTAGTTCACGAATAACCGGTAATTCTCAAATAACCCAAATCCATCAATAACATCATTCAAACATTCAAACATTCAAACCAATCTTTCTATAGCTCAAACATTATAAAACAACGTCCTAAAAAATACCGTCCCCGCAAGAGTTTAAAATACATTAAAACTACTTTCCGTAGTCGCAATCAAAATATTCTATTTCACTCGCACAAATTTTTTATAAATTATCTTTCCTTTCGATTCCACCGTTCATTCGATTTCGCGTCTTAAACATCAACATACAATTAATCTCCATTCGCAATATTCCAATTGAGCACAGGTACTTTCTTCCTCATTGTCATCAAAACTTATTTCCATTTCCTTCACCGCGGACCTTGTGAACGATCCATCTTAACAGGTTTGAAGGACTTTTGTTACCCGTCCTAAAGTGGATATTATAATGTTCACCTAAAGGGTTCGAAACGACTGATTCAGACGAAAAATACAAAAATCTATACTTACTGTTTCTTTTGCTAAACTGGTTTTACTGATGGTATCCATTGGACGTCGTAACACTGTAAAGTATAACACACTGTAAATACTAACACTTTCTTAATTAACTTGAAAGGGAATTTTGAAACCCAAGAAAACCGAAGAAAATGTATGATAACAATAGTCTGGCCCGTATGGGGCGAGTGTGGGTGCGTCTTTACTATGTACATACTTCGATATGCGATGTAAAGCAACGTTAGGCGTGGTTAGTAGTTGGATTGGTGACCGTTCCAACTGTTGTAGTATATTCCCCTTAGCGCCAATATGGCCGCCCAAAAAATTACTAAAAATAGTCAAATAAATCATTTGCCCAGGCCCACCTGGCAAATACCATAAAAAAAGTCCCTAAGACTCATTACCCTAAATAATTTATTATGACCACACCCAGCCTCAAGCGTAACGCTTAAAATACAGTCTTAATTAAATGTTTAAATCGAACTATCAACGCTACCTTACGGGGCAATTTCCAGACCGCGGTCATATTCACAGTTATCTTCAATAATTCCTAAATAAAATTAGATTCCCTTGATATTCTTATATTAATAAATTGCATTTTTCACGGCCCATTCAGTCATGTAACTTTTATTTCAAAATTCATAAATTTCAAAAAGTATTGCACAACATTACGCAATATTTCGCAATCCTCGCCCAAATGAATGGCCGGTTCCGTTTTAAATTCCCATCCAGCTTTCATCCAGCTCTCGGCTACGTCGTGCCCCGTGCTTAGCATAAAAGGAGAAGCGTGCCGAGGCTCCGTTAAGTTGTGTTTCCGGTATCTACGATTAAGTTCTTACTCCCGCGTTGCCCTTTGGTCGCCACAGAGCCTAAACCCAAAGTAGTGTTTTCCGGCTAAGTAACGAAACCCAAAGTGTACCCGTGCCTCTTCCTAGGACTCCCCTAGTAAAAAATCGGTGTTTTAGTTTAGTGAATAAAAGCCAAGTGCTAATTTTTTGTTTAACGCCTACGCGGCCATAGTTTTAAGTGAATAAAATCCGTCTTCGCGACATTAATATATAGTGAATTTAAATTCTTCGATCTGATAAAAAATTATAACAACCCACGCTACGATTAAAGGCAAAATTCTACGTGTCGACAAGTTACCGAAAGAAAATTTTGTTAATTTTATAAAACCAACTCAAAAGACTCTGTTTTTTAACTAAATAAATATTTGTAAATTCGTTTTAAAACCAAGTGTGTTTATTCAACCAACGAATATACAGGGTGCTCAAATAGACCCTACTCCAGAATCCCAGAAAGGGAATTTTAGCTGAAGAAGCTTATACAGGGTGAAGCTTTGGACCCTCACCAAGAAATAAAAAAGCAAATTTTACGCTCTGCTCTCATACAGGGTGTACATATCGGCCGAATCCTTCCGTTTAAGGACATACCACCCCAACCTACTTCAAAACAAATTAACTGCACGAGCGAACTCTAGTAGTCTCAGACCAAGCTAGCCAGCCCAAATCTTTTATCTTTCTGACCTTGAGGGTCAACCAGTGACGTATCCGTGTTCACGACGCCCGTCGTGGACCCCAATTATCAAACCTAGGTTCCCGTTCGTGTTCACAACGAAGACCACGTCCTCGCCTCACCCATCTTCCAGCGGCTTGTATATCAGTGTATGCGCGGAAGCTATACAACCTTAGGCGAGGGTTGTATAGGAGATATACCATCCTTCGGAGGGGATGTAAAGCCGTCGGTCCCTTGTCTATTAAATGTTAGGCAAGTAAAAGATCCCTACTCTTCTTAAGGGAAGAGGTTCGGCAAAATTCCTGGTTGGGGGTAGCTCGTCTACAGGCGTCGGTGTTAGGCCTCAGTAGCGGAAATAAACCGACGTTAAATAAATGTATAAAAAAAAAAATAGTCTGGCCCGTGTACAACACATGGTGAGCAACGGAACAACTTACAATGTCTCCAACTACCATCCAATGTATAGTTTATAGCAAATAATTACACAAAAAGTTCAATGTTTATAATTTTGGTGGGCTTTTGCCTGTCTATTTACGTATTCTTATTATTTTTATAATAATTTAGGACGCTCCTCAGAGCTTAAAAATGCTTGAATCGCAACGACTTTGAATTATATTGTGGCAATTATAAATTCATACGTTCAGGCAAGGTGGTCCCATGCACGTCTGAGTACATGGTAAAGATACTTTTCTGCCATCGAATCACTGAGGGCAATTACGCGAAAAAACTCATCGTTTTTTCGCCAAAATCCTGCTAAGGACTGAAAGGGTACCCTCGACGCTTAGGGCTATTTTCGCTAAAAACCTTGAAAAATTTTGATTAGACTTTTTTCACTCGTCCTTTTATTTAACATAACGCTTGAGATGCCGTGCTACACAATGTGGATTCGTCAGTTTTCATGATACTTTCTAAAATTTTGTTACGTCCCTGTGCAGCGACATTTAGTATACTTTTTAAAATTACACTCCTTGGTGAGTTTTTGATATTTTTGCATAAAAAACGCTCCGTAGAGCGAAAATGTTATTTTAATTATAAAAACCTCTTCTAGCGGCGTTTTTACGTGGAGCACGGTTTTCATGCGAGAAAGTCGGATTTTGTTATAGTTTCGAAAAATGTATCAAGGGTTATGGCGTGTTGTTCTTTAACAACAACAGAACATTCTCGTATCACATCAACTTTACGTGAAGAACGTTCGGGACGACCTTACAGGGTCGTTGCAAAATTAATTTATTCAGAAAATTATCGTCAATAACTTCAAAAATCAAATCAATTCAAGCTTCGTTCATACATACAAACAATTCCTCATTTTAATATATATATGTTAGATCGTGGATTCTTGAAATAGCTTTTTAAAAACTTTATTCACTTATTGGAGTCAAGCTTGACTCTTTGTATAATAATAAACAATAATAAATTTAGAACGTATTCGACCAAATATGAGTATAAGACTGATTACAAAAAGGTTGTTGGTATTATTTATAATGTTTTGAGAACAAAGGAAACAGTGCTGCTGATTCAGCACAATCAGAATTACTTAGAATTGAAATACAATGCTCATGCAGCGTGAGCGATTATTGAGAAGAGCTGTTACGCAGTATGTAATATGATATGTTTGAGAAGGTTAAGCCTGTCTCGGTGATATTATATATCATAGTATATTTCTAATATAACAGCTTCCCCCTTATAAAAAAAGTTGGTGTTTTATGCAGCAACTTTTGAAATGAATATAAATTGTATATAAAAGGTAATGGTACTATTTGGAAAAATATAAAGCGTATAAAAATGTTAAATCGTAAGGTTTAAAATACAGAATATAACCTTAGCGTCTAAAATATGAAATGCAAGCACAATAAGCTTGATTCATAAAATAAAATAACATAAAAATGTTAGAGTTAAAATATAGCTTTAGCCAAGAAAGCGTAAAATACAAACATACTAAGTTTGAATTGTAAAATGGGATAAAATATTCCCAAGGTTAAAATATAGCTTTACTATAAAAGCATAAAATATAAGTATGATAAGTTTAAATGAAAATGACGTAAAATGTTAATAAAATTGAAATTAACAAAGGATAGAAAAATAATGAAATATAATGAAATGAAATAAAATTCACTGAAGAGTCCAGCACTAAAAGTCAGTAAAAAGGCACAAAACAGTTTGTCTTTAGGTCAGTTCTATGTCTTCGGCTTCGTTGTCTTCTCTCCTTAAGGTAGGTCGTCTTCGTGAAGGGAATAGGTTAGCAAATGTCCTGTAGGGTTTGTTAGGCCTTGGTGGAGATGGGGGTGATGCAGAAACATCGATGGCTAGTCTTCGTCTTTTTGTTCTGCACTTACAAAATAGGTACAGAAATAACAGTCCAAATATTAGCACAATGATAAATAGGTGAACCAGGATGTGTGTTTTGTTATGAAGGGTTTGTTGATCAAATCACCTAAATCTCTGGAATATTGATCCAATTTGTGTTTGGCAACTTCGAGGTCTTCCGTGTTGAGATTGTTTAATTTTAGTGGTTTAAGAGTTGAAGCTCGGATTTTGTCTGGAATATGCTTACAACATTCAAATGGAATTTGGACTGGACGAGTGTCGTCTTTTACGTCGGTTACTTCATTGGTACTGGCTTGAATTTTTGTGATGCCTATGAAGGCGTAACAATTAGGTTGTAATTTTACTATTGAATTTTTGTAGATGACTTCAGTTTTTGAATTTCTTTCTGGACAGTTGATGGTTGTTTGTAGAGGTTCTGCGTTAATAACTAATCATGTGTTTTCGTCTATTTTTTGGACGTTGTAGCCTTGGCTGATGATAAATGACGTCTGGCAGTTTTCTGGCAGAGTTTTGAGGTTCTTGAAGAGACGGGCTTCGCATATGGCATTGTTGTCAATAGGGTATGCAAATAAATTTGGACATAATTTGGTGTTGAAATAAAGTGGTTTGCATTCTTCAAGGTTCGAGATAGGTATGTACATTAATGAATCATCATCTCTCGCGATGTATTTTTGAGAAATTGATAATACATGATATAAACCAGTTCTATTATCCAAAATAGGAATAGGGTATAATTGAAATACTGAATATGTCTGAGGGTCTACCAGAGGTATGTCTAACACAAATATTAGATCCGAATTTGTTTGAAAAGCTTTTAGTTCTATAATGTCTAGGTACTGTGTAACCTTTGATAGTTTGATTGGAAGCGGTAAATTGTTCCTTTGTAGGTTTTGCGAAATTTCCTGTAAAGAATTTACTAAGTCCTTTGGATTTATAATTGACGTGTGAATTATTTTAAGCCTCGCGAAGGTGATGGAATTTAGGATGTCATTTAGGTTATCCTCGATAAATAAGTAACTTGCCATAAGTTGTTCGCAGATTTCGATAAATTTCAGTTTTGCATGGATGTTTTCTATGTCTTTAGTCATGTCTAAAATTGAAGTTTCGATTTCTTTAATATCTTTATTGAAAGTTTCTTCGTTGAAATTTTTGATTACTGAAGTTGTGACAGATATTTGGTTTTTAATTAGGTTTTCGAGTTGGTGCTCGTCATTATTCAATTTGTTGATACAATCAGAATAATACTGACCATCTTCTGCGTCTAAATTTCCGGTTATTGATTTGAAAATCGTTCCGATGCCATTAAGTATTCCTCGTTTGTATCGTTTCGTGTCAAGGTAAATTTCGTCAAATTTTGATTGTATTGATTGGGAAATTTGCGTCAATAAGCTGAGGTGAGTTTTTACATCTCCTAAAAAGACGTTTATGTAATGATATGTTGAGTCGAGTGTGTTGTATAGTGTCTGTACGATCTTGTCGTTTTTGTCAAAAGCTGTCTTAAAGGTAGATATGTTTTTGTGTACCAGTAAAGTCCATTTCTTGTGAGAAATCACAATGTCCGTGTCTTGGTGATAATATACTCCGATCGTATTGTTAATAGGTGTTATTTTAAATTGAGCAAGTGCTGATCCGATCAGCAGGAGAAACCTGAAAATAAATTTAATCTTCAGTATATGGTTTCATTCGATGAAAATTTACTTTGGTTGTTTGGTTTGTTTCGAGATTTAGTAATGTAGCGGAATTTTGAAAGATTTCTGTAATTTCAAAGGGAGAATTGAATTTATTTTGTAGTTTATTTTATATTTGTGATTCTTTGACGTACACTTTGTCGCCAATATTATATGTGTGTCGATTTTCGGGAATGTTTTTATCGAATCGAACTTTGGCTTTTTGTTTTTGTGCTTCTGTTCGACTTCGCGCAATTTTGTAATAGTGGGATATTCGGTTGTTAAGGTCTCTAACGTATTTGGTAATCAGGTCTTTCTGGTTATAAAGAGTTTCAGGTGGTCGGTTAGCTGTATGTCCGAAAATAAGTTCGTATGGCGTAAAGCCACGAGTTTTGTTTACTGAATTGTTATAACATATTACCGCGTATGGTAATATGGTGAAAGGATGTTCGTTCGGATTCTCTGTTTTATGTATTCTGATCATTTCCGCTAGGGTGGCATGGAATCGTTCGATAGATCCATTGGATTGAGGGTGTCCTACGCTGGAGTATGTTAATTTTATGTCGTAGAGAGTACAAAGATCTTTTAATAAATTATTATCGAATTCACCGCCGTAATCACAATGAATTCTTAATGAGGTGCCATAGTGTTGGAAATATAGCAACAGGGTGTTTACAACTGATTTTGCACTTTTGTCTGGGACAGCATAAGCTTGAGTAAATTTCGTTAACTCGTCGCGGATGGTTAATGCATAGTTTCGCGTGGGAAATTCGAACAGATCGATATTAACTCTTTCGAATGGAGTTTTAGGGTTTTCGGTGATTACTAAGGGATTATTTAGGTTCTTACGACAGACTTTTGTTCTTTGACATGTTTCACAATTTTTTATAAAATTTTCGACATCTTTTGTTAAGCCTTGCCAATTATATTTATTTTTAATTCTACGTATTGTTTCATTTATTCCGCGATGTAAGTAATTTTTTCCGGTGCGATGCTGGTCAAGAATGATCGGACGTTGGTCTTCATCGGGAGTTAGTATTAAATTTTGACAAATGATTAGTTTTAAGTCTTTTTCTGCAAAAATAAATGATAGAATTTCGAGAATTGGAAAGTCTAGATTGTTTTCAACATGGTAAGTTTTAGAAAGGTCTAATTTGTCTCGGTGTTTATATAACGTTAAAAATAGGTGTTCTACCACAGACTTCGGGTCGAAGGGTAGAGCGATAATGTAATAGTTTCTTTGTCGGGTCGATTTACTGGAAACAATATTGATTGTATTGTTATAGAATTCGGGGTTTTCCTCGAAAATATCCTCGATAATTTGATGGTGAAGGTCTGTCAAGTTGTTTTGTTGGAAAAACGTTATAATGTTTTTATTTTCTCGATCTAATAGTTGTTTATTTGTGATTTGAATTTTGGAATAGTCTATTAGAGATTTGGTTTTGTAAAGTCGGGGAAATGTGTCAAATTCTCGGGCAATTTGTTCGTCAGTAATCTCGTCGTCGTTGTCTGAGATTTCATCTTCGTCTGAATCTTCATTTGCGGCTAGAATCTTTGAATAAAATTTGGAACATTCTGAAAAGTGATTGATTTTTATTCTGGGCAACGCGTCCGCGTTTTTATTGATCTTTCCGGCTTTGTATATTATTTCGTAATCGTATTCTTCGAGTTTTAAGCGCCAACGCGCTAGTCTACTACCTGGATCTTTTATGGAAAATAACCAAGTGAGTAGTCGGTGACGAGTTTGAACTTCCTTCCGAATAGATATGGCCTAAAATGCTTTACAGACCAGACCAAAGATAAAAGTTCACGCTCGATGGTTGAATACTTGGTTTCCGCTCCGCATAAAGTTCGAGATGCGTATGCGATTGGCAAATATTTTCCTATACTTCCTTGTGAAAGTACAGAACGTATTGCAAATGCACTAGCGTCTGTAGTTAGGACAAAAAGTTCATCAAAGTTGGGGTAGATCAATATCGGGGTAGTTGTCAAAGTTTGTTTTAGGGTTTCGAATGAATTTGTACAGTCATTGTCGAAATTGAAAGGTATATCTTTTTGTAGCAATTTAGTCAAGGGTTTTGAAATTTTGGAAAAATTAGGAATGAAACGTCTATAATAGCCTGCTAAACCTAGAAAAGATTTAATTTCTTTCTGATTTTTGGGTTGAGGAAAACTTAGAATTGCTTATCACCTATCGTTACTTCGTTTAGCTTTCGGTAATCAACTACGGCGCGCCATTTCTGTTTACCAGAAGCGTCTAGTTTTTTGGGGACTGCCCAAACTGGGGAGGACCAGGGAGAAATTGGAGGCTGGATAATGCCTTGGTCGAGCATTTTTGAAACATGTGATTTTACTTCTTGTTTATGAATTTGGGGGTAACGATAAGATTTAGTGAAAATTGATTTAGAATCGTTAGTGTCTATTGAATGCTTGATTCCGTTGGTAAATGTCAAGTTGTCACCTTCTAAATAAAATATGTCTGAAAAGTCTAAACAGAGTTGAGTAATTAATTCACTCTCCTCATCGTTCAAGTGATCTAAGCGTAATTGGTTTCTTATTTCGTAATTTCTGTCTATATATTGGGAATCCGGATTTTGAAGATTTACATTAAATATTGACCTAAATTTTTGGACGGGTTGAAGTTTAAGATTTGAAAATTTTATTATTTTTGGAATTGCATTTGAGTTTATTATTGTCGTCAAAAATTCACCATTGTTGTCTACCTTGACAATAGCGTTCGGTAGGCGTACCTTTTCGTTTTCCTGGGCTATTAGTATGGCTTCGGTATTTTGTAAATTACATTTAAGTTTAAAAATCTTTTCTGTGCGTGGTTCGATAGAAATTACATTTTGGTTTTTAACATTTAAATTTGGGTTTGAAATTCTAATACCTGGATTATTGTTTTCATTAGAATTATCGTGGTTCCTGATTGATGGTACAGTTACCTCAGTCACCTCAAATAGTGGTACGGTTTTGAAATTTGTAATAAGTAGATTATTTTCAAAGTCCACATGACATAATATTTTAGAAAGTCTGCACCTAATAGTCCATCGAATTCTATATCTAGGTCGTGAACATAAACCTTGTATGGGTCATTTGAATTGAATGGTATTAGAACAGATTCGGTGATACTGATTTTTTCATCTGTTATACCCTGTATAATTACGTTTTCAGGATATCTTTGTTTGTACCTTTCCGCTGTTTTGATTTTAAATACGGAAATACCTGCACCTGAGTCGACAAGAATTTTGAAATGATTTGTAAAGTCTTTTATGTAAAATAGATTTTTGGAATTTACGACATTTAGTTTGTAGCGGGGTGTTTTTACATGAATTGGTGTTTCGGGAAGTTCAGGTTTGGGTCGAAACTATCCTGGAGGTTTATCGCTTGGACTTGGCGAGAAATTTGGTCTAGTTCGTCCGTTTGTTGCGTTAGAGTATTCGTGGAATACTTCGGGCCTGTGTAAAAATCCGGAGGATTAGCAGTATAATCCTCGTGCTGTTGAGGTTGAGAATTAGCAGTATAATTCTCGTGCTGTTGGATTCCAAAATCGTAATCATAATTGTTTTCATTAATTTCGAAATTATTTTGGTATTGGTAATTGGGAGAATAACTTGCGGAATAGTCTTCATATTGATTTGGGCTATCATAAAATTCTTGGTTCAAATGATGCGTCTTTTGTTGATTGAACCTGTTGAAATTTGGGTTTGGTTGGATGGCAGAAGGTCTCTGCTGGTGGAAGTTAGGATTTGGCCTGATAGCTGAGGGCCTGTTCTGTTGAGAATAATTGTGTTGCTGGTTGGAGAAATTTTTGAAGTTTTGTGGTCTATGGTTAGATACACTCTGGAAATGTGGCCTTGGAGGCTGTGCTTGATTAGAATAAGCATTTGGTGTGAAGTTGGGAGATGGGAACTGATAGTTTTACCTTGTGCGGCATTCGTTAACATGGTGCCCATTTCTTCTGCAAAATGTGCAGAATTGATGCGAATTTGGGTGTCTTTGTACATTTTGGACAGGGTTTTTGACTGGGGCTTTAATGGAAAATTTCTGTGATTCGAAATATGACAACTGTAGTTCTCGTTTGATCCTGTCATGGCATCTAGCATGTTGCTAGGATTACCAGCCCTAATGATTTGTCCTAGTTTCGGTTCAAGTCCGGTAAGTAAAGTGGTTAACGTCATGTTTTCAATCAAGTTTGATTGAGCCGTTTTTTCTTCAAGGGTTAGAGTTTGTTTCTGTATAGCGGCGTGCATTTTCGCGTTGGGTGTCTGTAACCTAGATACAAATACCAATGCAGTTTCGTTAGACGATTGGCGAATCCTCTGTAGATCCTGAATTAGTGCTGTCAGGTCACGAGAATCGCCAAAATGAGCTTCGAGTAAGCTCTTGATTTCTGCCCATGTAGCAGGGTTTCGGGAATTTATTAATTCTGCGGCTTTTCCGCGTAGTTTATTTTTTATGTGAAGCGTTAATAAGATGCACTGATCATCGACAGCGATCCCTTGTGCGTGTGTACAGGCTGTAATAAATGTCTGCAAGAATATGGGGTTGCCGTCAAATTCGGGCACTATGGAAAATATTTCGCTTAACCTATAAGGTTCAATATTTATGATTTCATTTGCAGTGACTGAGTTGTTTACATTGGAATTTGTAGTGGTAGCCATTTTATTTATGTTATTTAGATAATTAAATAACTTAAAACGCCTTTTTCCAATTTAAGTTAGTACGCTACTGGTGTTTAATAAAATTTGTTATATGAAATGTGCAAGAATGTGTTATTTATTCTGTAATATTTAAAATTTATATTATAAAATAGCTAGATTAATTCGAAAAACGCGTTTGGTTTAAAAAGCGTTTTGAGTTTGGAAATAGTATATCTCTGATAATTTTATATTTTAATGTAAAGGATATGCACTTTAAATAGTATTGTAGAACATAAGCTTTGTCTTACGGCCTTAACCTTTTATGTGGTATGCAATATTATATTACGATAAAAATGCTAAGATAACAATGGTACGTGATTACAGTTAATTAGATAAATTCGCACTTAAAGAGTATATGATATTACCATAAAAATAATGTTACGATAGGAACAGTATATGATTACGGTTATTTATATAGGTCACATAAATTATAATCAAGATATTTCAAGTTTAAATAAAATTACTACTTTAGATATTAGAACTGTATGTAGCAATGCAATGTATTTCGATAAAATAGAATGTAAAATTATGTCGTTGAAAATCAATAATTGCGAGACGATTCAAAAATGACTTACCCTAAATTTTTCATTCCTCGTGGTCCAATTGAATGCGACTTCGTGAGCTTAGCTTCACCAAAGGTCTCTCTCTGCCAGGGGCGTCACTGGGTGTTCCTTCCACAGGGTTGCCTTTGATGCCGAAGACACCAACGATGGGACGGGATGAAATTCTTACTTGCTAATTGTTGAATCGTGTTGATTTGAAATGTTGCTTTGTTGCTTGTATTTCTTGATAATTATTATTGTTTTGCTTCTTTTGCTTTTGAGCATGTAGGTTCTTTTGAACAAAGGATTGGGATCCACCACCACAGCTAAGAAGTTCTCCTTGTTCCAGAAGCTCTTTTCGTCCGGTTAGGCACCTTTTTCAGATGGACTCCTTGTTCCCTCGGATATGTTTGCTACTGGTTAGGCTCCCGAACTGTGCGTGTTTTTCAGATCCGCCACGACTGCGCCAATGTTAGATAGTGGATTCTTGAAATAGCTTTTTAAAAACTTTATTCACTTATTGGAGTCAAGCTTGACTTTTTGTATAATAATAAACAATAATACATTTAGAATGTATTCGACCAAATATGAGTATAAGACTGATTACAAAAAGGTTGTTGGTAATATTTATAATGTTTTGCCTGTCTCGGTGATATTATATATCATAGTATATTTCTAATATAACATATATATTGTTATTATAAATGATTTGCAGGAAACAACTACTCAGCGGGCAAAAAATACCCCGACCTGCATTGAATTATATCTTACAAATCATTTGGTAGCCAATGTCATTTGTCAATTCCCCGACCAGACATAGACCGGTTTCGAACTTATTAGTTCTCATCAGTATGCCATAGGTCGTGGAATAGACAAATGACAGTGGCCAACCTGCTAGTCTTATACAGACTAATGTAAATGGTGTAGTGGTGAGAGGTAAGTGAATCCTCTCATGTGGTACAATGCTACTATACACCAGACATCATAGATGTCTCCATGATGTATAGCGACTTGCCATTTTGCAAGTACCGAGAGCGGTGACCTTCAGCCCTTGGTGGACTTAACCTATATACTGTTATTATAAATGATTTGCAGGAAACAACTACTCAGCGGGCAAATACCCCGACCTGCATTGAATTATACCTTACAAATCATTTGGTAGCCAATGTCATTTGTCAATTCCCCGACCAGACATAGACCGGCTGAAGGTCACCGCTCCGCAATTGAAGGTCGCGCTGAAGGTCACCGCAATAAAAATAATTATCCTTAATATGTTATATGTTTAAAGAAAACAAATATTGCCAATATTAAATAACTGATGGTTAGAATTTATAAAATTCAACTGATAACGATCTGAATGAGCATTGTAAACAATATTATTTAAACAATTGTGAAGTACATGACGAATATTCGAAATATTTCGAGAACATAATATAAATTTTTGTTATGCAATATTTCTGTTAGAAACCCATATTTTTTTTGTTAAATTTCGGTCATACCCATTTGAAGATATTCTAAATTCAGTGGCGTAGTCAGATTTGAGATAAAAAATTGCTAACACTTTTTTTTTTAATTTTTGGTCTTGAAAAGAATCGAAATAGGCCTTGAAATTTTTAATTTCGATCTGAAATTTTGCACCACAGTAGAATTATTGAAGCCCTGTAATTAAAAAAAATCATTTAAATCAGTCTACAAATAAAAATTTTAGAAAGGCGCCCCGCTTTTAAATGATTAACTCTGTGTATGTAGAGTTAGTTTAATTGGGTAAATAAATCATTTAGTTACTTTATCATTTTTCTTTACTTCACTTCATCAGATTTTTTATATTTTCTACTGCATTTCTTCATCCTGCATCCTGCTGGACGGCCGCAATTAAAGGTAAGTCGAAAACCTTTCTAATAACTCGTTTTTTTTCCTCTCAAGTTGCAGTTTCCACGACTATAGATTTCTCGTTACAGTCCACTTCGAAAAACCTCCTAAAAACGCTATTCAGTTGTTTTTAATCACGAAGCGTTTATTTCGTCGTCACTTTCATTTAAATCTACGAGATGTTCCTAGTTGTCGAACAACAATTAAAAAATGGGTACACAAGTTAGTACTGTCTCATGTGCCAGAGAAAACCAAAAGGAGGAACTCGCTCTGTACGCACACTTGAAAATGCTGACAGGATAAGAGCAGATGTGCTACGAAGTCCTAAATGATCTGCAAAATAACAAGCATTAGCACTCAGTATTTCGAACCGCAGTTATCGTCGCATTCTGAAAGACTTACACTGCCATCCCTAAAAAATTCTAGTAGTACTAAAACTTCTGCCTCAAGATTTTGGAACACACGTTGATTTTTGTGAACGTTTAGGAGTGCTATTTTCTGAAAACCCGAATATTGTTGATTGCTTGCTGATGGCTGATGAAGCTCATTTTCATCTTTCCGGATATGTTATCAAACAGAACTTTCGCTACTGGGCTACGGAAAATACTCTGCAATTGTACGAAGTACTGCTTCATAGCAAAAAGGTTGTGGTGTGCAGTATCCGTCTTTGAAATTTTTGGGCCGTTCTTCTTCGAGGAAAATAACTTGACGGTTACTGTTACAGCACAACGTTGTGGAGCACATAGGTAAAAAAAACAAATTTTAGTCCCTAGTTATTTCGCCATACGAAATTAAAAACAATATAATTTTGTAAAAATATGGCAAAAGTGTGAAGTAAAGTAGTTTGTTTCACACTGTAAAATAATAGTATATTGTTCAACGAACGGTAATGTAGGTAATAACTCACGCAGATGCAACACTCGCCTTCGTCTCGTGCTACAAATTCATCAAGTGAGTTACTACCATTATCGCAAGTTGAACACTAGGCTTTATCTACGATTATAACAATTAATATTAAATTGCAAGTATACAGAAACATTATTTACAAGTGTCAACAATTTCAATCTTAAATATCTTTTTTCAGCATTAAAACTGGATAGGACTATTTCGGGTATGCTCGAATCCGTTCTGGAGTAATTGTAATGCTCCCTTCCTTTCAATCATTAATACAATCGTACTCCATTTGTTAATGTGTAATTCCTTAGAGATCGACGAGGGCTATATGGGCAATCAGACGGGCAGGTCTACTTCAAGTTCACCTTTTTATGGATGAATATGAAAATAATTTTAATCTAAAACTGTTAAGGTCTGTGTGAATAGAGTACTTTGTGAGAAATTATGGATCTTTATCTTAAATAAAACATGAATAGATCTGGACCAATATCTATTTATAACTTGACAGATAAAAAACGATATATGACAGCACATGGAATTTTTCAAACAAAACATATATCCATTTAAGTTAATAGACCAGGGACAAGGAGATTGTGCAAATTTCAACACTCCTCCTCGACATCTATTTGCTCAATTTATCTCCTCCTGGAACTTATTTTCTCTAACTATCTTCTACAATCCAGTAACCTGGTTGTCTTCAAAAATAATCATCGCCTCACTTGACTCTCATCAAGATCATTTAAAAGTAATAGAATCCACAGGATTTCTTTGCACGTTTCCGACAATGCAATATATTCTACTTCAAATGTAGATGCAATGCATGTTTGCTTCTTACATCTCCAGAAAATTGTACCCGGTTTGCATCTGAACGCAAAACAAATACTTATGACTATGATATCTTTATTGATTATTCCCTACACTATTGTCTATACCAAGAAACTATCTAGTTTTTTGATATACAAAGAATAACTTGTTTATAATCTTATAAACAAGTCATTATTCTCCGAGACCAGGAAAATCTTGTTTTGAATAATTTAATGAACCAAAATATTACAATTCTATATAAAAATGTTAATTAACAAGTTAACTAGAATACCAGTTAAATATTATAAAAATAACAAATAATAATGACGAGTGAAAATAAATCATCATGCTTCACATCATTAAAATGTATATAAACTAAATATTGAATATTTTTCAACGGATTTATATCAAATTTAAACCAAGTACGTTAAATTACTTTATTTATTCAGAGCAAGTGAAATTTTATAGTTTTTGTTACTTTGTGTAAAATAAATCGCAATAGCTTGTTTTGCCATTGTATTTTGAAATATTTAAAAACTGGAAAAATTTGATAAAGTAATGTATAAGTATACAAGCATGAAAACATTTTTTATATCTTGCTTTTTGCACTATTGTCGAATACAGTAAAGACGATGAAACTAATTTAATGAAAAGATAATATATATTTTATTATTTCGTAAGTACTGTAACTACAATGAATAGAAACTGAAAAAGTAATAACAAGTAAGTTTGATACAAAAACAACTAAACAAAACCAATATATTTTTCTGCCAAAGTGAACCAAGTAGAGAAACATTTTTTGTACTTTGCTTTGTCAAAAATAAAATACAAGAAAAATTAAAATCTAAATTCCCTCGTCCAAAATATCAGGGGCATTAGGGTGGGTAAATTTATCCAGTAGGCTCGCCGAGAAGACTTCATTTTAGGCACTTGCTCCTTAAGTATGGCTTCTTTCTTTGTCGGATGAATTCCGCGAGGCTATTGATAAGTTTCTTTAGGTAAAGCTAATAGGGCATTTTTTTGTAATATTCCAATTGTTTTCGTGTACTCTTCAGACTTAAAATCTCTCTTATAAGAAAATTCCTTTTCACCTCGAGTAAATTTCACACAAACTACATCTTTCAAGTAGGGAATATTATTATTATCCTTAGCTTTTTTATTTCTCGCTTTGAATTTTGATTCTAGCTTTAAAAATTCTGAAATTTGCATTTCAGTGACGCACATTTTATTTGATGAACATTGGCCGACTTCAACAAAATCTGAGAAATCTTCAATATTTCCCACCTTTCTTGCTTTTTGTTCTATTTTACCGGGAATTCCGTCTGCAGCCATAAATGTATGACCAGGCAATAAATATTTTAATGTTATTGATTGTAATGTATGAAACTCGCCGTTTACATAATACAATAATGAAGAGTACAATATCCAATTTTTGTTCTGCCCAGAACAGTTATCAAGCCACAGAATAATATCATTAGCGTCACGATTAATGTCCAAAAATTTTATGAAAGAACAAATTACTTCTTCTGCTTTTCTTCCTGCTGTTGCTTCGTGCCATAGAATGCAATGGTGCTTTCCTTTTTTCTGCATAGAAGCAAATGTTTCATTAAATACCACTAGGCGTGATAGGAAAAATGCTTCTTGCAATTGTGGCATTCGTGGAAGCATAAATACCTTTTGCATATCAACTGCAAAAACTTTTTGGTCTAGGTTTCTTCTTAACTGAACCTAAAAAAATAGCATTATTAAAATGATGCACTCATTTTTAGCGGTGGTGAGAATATTATGTATTAGGAGAACATTTTATTATTAAGTAATAGTGCATACAGAGAAATCAGAGAACTTTAACATGTGGTGTGTGGAACAACTTAAACCTGTATAATTTAAAAGTTTGAATAGAAAGATGATACAGAGGAGTACAAATATTATTTACTTCATCGAGATGAACCTTCTTTGACGCCACATTTTCGAGGGTAGGATTCATGTCAGCTTCTATACAGAAACCACATTTTATGGAGTCTACATTGTAGAATGCAATGTTCATTTCATCCACGGTTTTCCGATATAGTTCGTAGCCCACAGGATTATTTGGAAATTTTTTATTGTAGTTTAAGTGCATTTTCTTAATAGAAAGATCTGAAGGTAGATACAGTCTTTTGGGGGCGTGCTCTCGTTTATAATGCGATGGCTTTGGATTGTAAGATTTAATATGCTGTATTAGGTCATTGTGGTCTTTTTTATTTTTAGGAACATGGCGTCCTCTTTGGTCGGGCAAAGGTGCAAGTCCATGTTCATCTTTACAACATTTTAATGTATGATCTACAATTGTCATGCTTTTGAATCCAAGAGATTTGAGGAAAAATTGTTGGCAAACTGGAATATCAATTCGTTCTCGATTTTCAAATTTAGGTAGTTTATAAGCTCTTGTAAATGTTCGCCAAGTATCCAGTATATTTCTTTTAGCAAGTGTTTCAGTTATTTGAGAATTTATCCACATTTTTCGGGAATCTCGATTTAATTTCCAAAAATCTTCATGTACGTCTCTTCTTTGAGCCTCATTAAAGGTAATATAACATTTTTTCGAACAACATTCCTCAACATTGATCAAAGGGTGTTTTCGTTGGTCATTTTCCAAACGTTCTGCTAATGTCCTGTATCTTTTTCTCTTTTTGCTGGAAGTTCTGTTTTCGTTATTCTCATTTACTTTGTTTGATTTGTTTTCATCTTGTGTTAAATTTTCATCTTTTTCAGAATCTGTGTTTTCCTTTAATACCTACATTCATATGACTCTCTTCTCCATTAACTATATTCTCAAACAAGCAAATATTTTTATCTGAGTTTCCTTGTTTTCGTTTTCTCTTTTCCTCATTGTCGCTGAAAACTTCATCACTGGAACTTCCTTCATCGGAAATATTATTGTAATCCGGGTCTGCTATGTCATCATCATTATCTTCTGGATCAAACAGCATTTCATTTTTTTTACCACTTTGGATTGTTATTTCCTGAAAAAGTATGTTATTAGAAAAATCCGAAAAACTGCATTGCCACAGTTTTATAATTCATTATGTCTCATTTATTTTTTGGCGCAATTATAAAAAACCTTGTACTTGTTTTTGGAAATTTTAATGACTATTTTTTATTTAACATTAAAATATTTATTTTTGTTCTTAAATTTCTTACAAAATTTCTAATTGGCAACATTTAATTTAGTCGATAAGACAGATTTTTAAAAGCTTTTATTATTCATGGATGATTATTTTAAAAAAATCATTCTAAGTTTCCCAAAGAAATTAAAGTAAAGGCAAAGCCGAATCTTGTAAATACAAACAATTCAATTGAAAAACAGTATTTTAATTACTTGATTATTAAAACATAACCTCAAAGATTAGTAATTCCACTGACGAATAAAATAGACAATTAATTGCGCTATTTATTAATAAATTCGCGACACTTACTTTATTTTTTGCACTCTGGGCCATTTCAACCATTTTTTGTCCTCTTGATGCCATATTTTTACATGAAAGAAGAACACACTTAGTTCGCACACATGTATATTTCACAAATTCAAGAAAACACTGTGGTAAAAAAGGTATTATTTCAAAACGCGTTGTATGACAGATGATCTGGGATTGAGACCTGCAATGGCAAAACAATGTATTGTACAATACCTTGTTTTGCCATTGTTTTTGTTTGATAAGACTTGTAAAATTGCAACAGTATTTAACATTACCGGGTTTTGCCTTTGGAAAACACATTAAAAAATCATGGTTACATTATTTTGTCTATGTAAAGCTACCGAAAATGAAATAATAGATTGTTTGACCACGATCGTACATCTTAAACGGTAAATGATATTGCTCTGGCAGTAAGAGCTATTGATACAGCCTAAAAAGTTATATTTAATTACGATTAAAAGTGACAATTGCAATATTTGCGAATATATCATTTTGCCATTGTAGGGTACAACTGAGCTATCACCTCCGTCCCCAAATACAAACAAAATGACTATATACGTAATACAAATACCTCATACTCATCATTTTACACTTTTAAAAATACAAAATACTAAGAACATGAATAATTGTGTTCCTTACTAGAGTCTCTGAAAATACATTCCTGAGAGAACAGTGCTAATTTCATATCTGCTACTTCTTGGCGATTAGGATTTGTAGTATTAGATTTTGAACTTTTCCTTGTCGAATAAAATAACTGCTTTTTGGTTCTTTTATTAGCCGGTTCGTAGACATGATTTGTTTTACGTTTAACATCTTTACTCTTATGATATTACCGGATTTTAATAAATTACATGCAATGGTACAAGCCTTCAAAGCATGTTGAATTATTGAATCATCAGTGTTTTCAAGACAAGAATATCTAAATACTTATCTTGTAATAAATCCATGACAGGTTTCGTTTTCTTAGCTAATTGTTTAAATGCATTTTTACCTCACTGTTCAAATTAAATTAAGATGAAACACTAACCATATTATTCTTTTTAGATCGAGCTTCAGATTTTTTTCTGTTATTTACTGGTTTCAACTGATACTATATGTTTGCAGATGGTTGCTTTAATAAAAATCGACGCACGTACATCGGTATGTATATGTCGGCGCCGCCAACGAACGCCCATGGATCTTGGGTATTTTGCCAGAATAGTGTCTGTTTATTGTTTGCTAAGATGAACATTGGTAACCAATTAGCTTTTAAGTTTCTAAGAATTGCATGGACATATGGGAACACGCTCAAGGGAGCGAACGGAATGATACCCAGCTAGCCCGGGATGAAATGGGGCAGAGTGCCTTAAGCCGTTGTAATATTCAGACATATTAATTGTAAGGGCTAGAGCGGGTGGCGGACCGTTAGTTCCTTTTTATAATAATTATTCAGTGGTGTCAGTATACATCGTCTTATTGTTCTAACGTATTTGTTTAGACTATTTAGCGTTAATAGTAAAATTAGTGTTAAGTAACTATAATTGATATAAAATCATCAGTGCCGTACTTGTTACTTGAAATGTCCAAGCAGTCTAACCCTAAGTCGCGCCCCTTTGTGCCCCGACATCAGAAGTGGTCGATCAAGACTGCAAGACGGACATTCGGACAGTGACGACGACATGCCGTTACGGCAAAGTGCAATAAGTGCAACAAGTGAAGCGCTGGAAAGAATTAAAAAATTAGAACAACAATTGCTGTTAGCCAATTCGCCAACACCATCTACTACGACATTCTCGAATGTAAAACTGCCAATATTTGACCCTACATCAAAATTTGCAGACGCTGAAGGCTGGTGTACAATTGCGGACCTGTGGGTAAGCAAACATAACCCTGACGTAATGGACTTGGTAATGACTCTATCACAAGCCATGAAAGGTGAAGCAGCAAGTTGGCTCATATCTACCAGACCAACTGAAAAAAAATTGGACGGCCCTAAAGGCAGAATTTTTGGCAGTTTTCGCAAAACCAGTTGATCCAATTCAACAATTTTCCGAGGCTGTGAATGGAAAGACAAATACGCCACAAGATACACCTCTTATAGACGAAATGCTGCACTCAATGCGAACTGTTCTTAGCATATAGAAAAATAGGGAAAGTGACGAATCCTTTGCCGTTCTGGTTGCCTGCTACTTTGGTTCGACACGTAACGATTTTGTAAGACGAAGGTATCAAACCGACCGTCCAACAGATGCCAAAAGCATGTGTACCATGCTGCAGGGGAGACTTGGTAAACGACCGGCGCTATTTCCCTCTGGTCATCAAACTGGATCGAAGCGTCGAGCTTTATCGCCACCTCCCAAAAATGAGAAGGCTGCACATTTTCCTGGAAAATGCCTCAGATGCGGACGAAGTGGACACCGTGCCAAGCATTGTAGGAAGCCTAGTCGGTCACCACCTAGGACGTCGAGAACAAGTGGAGAACAACGATCCAGTAGTGCTGTGAAATGTTATACGTGTGGCAAGCCAGGCCATATTTCACCAAACTGTCCCGATGCCAGCCGAAAAGCAAGATTTGGGGAGAAACAAATCAATACGTGCGAAATGGAAGCCTTGCCTGTCGGACAGCTGAAACTCAAATCTGGTGAGATCTTTCCTTTTCTATTTGACACAGGTTCAGATTGTTCTCTTTTAAAAGAAAACGTAGCAACTCATTTTGATGGTAAACGTTATAGTAACTTAATCACTTTGAAGGGCGTTGGTTGTGGCTCTTCCATCTGTAGTTCACAAATTTTGACAGTAATTGAACTTCAAGGGCTTTTTGTCGAATTACTGTTTTTCGTAGTACCAAATGATTTTATGTCAGCTCAAATTATCATAAGCAAAGACTTAATAAAACAAAATATTCAAGTTCACTTGAAATCAGATGGTTTATTTTTTTCCCGTGAATTGAAAGTTCAGATGTGCAAACAAGAAACAGTAAACTTTAATGAAATCGAAACTGATTTAACTAGTAATGATAAACAAAATTTAGTAAACCTTTTGTTCAATTATCGAAGTCATTTTGTAATTGGTGTACCATCAGGACGAGTGAACACAGGTAATTTGGAAATTCGTTTAAAAGATTCAAATAAATTTGTTCAAAGAAGGCCATACCGAATGGCACCCGCCGAACGTGAAATTGTTAGAAATAAAATTACAGAATTACTCGAAGCTAATATCATAAGGCCTAGTTGTTCACCCTTTGCCAGTCCTAGTATTTTAGTCAAAAAGAAAAATGGTTCTGATCGTCTTTGTGTCGACTATCGTGAACTTAACGCCAACACCATACCTGATAAGTATCCCCTGCCACTTATCAATGATCAAATTAATAGACTACATAATTCGTACTACTTTTCGTCTCTTGATATGGCATCTGGTTTCCATCAGATTCCTGTACACTCTGATTCTATCGAAAAGACAGCATTTGTTACACCTGATGGACAGTATGAATACTTGACTATGCCGTTTGGCCTCACAGATGCCCCCCCTGTATATCAACGTGCTATCGACAAAGCCTTGGGTGATTTACGTAATAAGTTCGCAATAGTTTATATTGACGATATTTTGATACCCTCATCTTCAGTTTCTGAAGGATTAGAACGACTTGAAATTGTGATTAAAGCACTTGTCAAAGCTGGTTTTTCATTCAATATGAAAAAGTGTAAATTTCTTAAATTGGAAGTTGAATATCTTGGCTTTTCTGTACGAGCTGGAGAATTACGCCCCAACCCTCGTAAAACTTCGGCTCTTATAAATTCTCCTATTCCCAAAACGCCAACTCAAGTGCGTCAATTTCTTGGCCTAGCATCCTATTTTCGGCAATTTATACCAAATTTTTCGAACATAGCTGCACCCTTATATCAGTTAACTACTAATTCTACTAAGAAAATTAAATGGCTTCCCAAACATGATGAAGCACGAAATCAACTCATTAGTTATTTAACTTCTAAACCTGTTTTAACGATTTTTGATCCTGACTTACCTATAGAGCTTCATACTGATGCCAGTTCGGAAGCATACGGCGCCGACATATATAAATATTAAACAAAGAATATTTCAGTTGGCAACATACAGTGTTCAGAGATATATTCTTACTATGTATATATTTCCCTCGCCGGTTACAGAAACAGTTTCTTCAATTTATCAGCTTCGAAAAATATTTTTTAAAGCTGTTGCATGACTCTTTGCGATCTTGTTTTGTACCGATTAAGTCTATGTGTAACTCTTGAGAAGAATTCATAAATATGAGGTACATGTCATCTTTTTCAAAAAAGGAATGATTTGTATCTCTTTGTTTTCCGTAGAATACAGTATAAGATGCAACTTACCTAAATTCATCAATTCACAATTCTACCTAACGATGTCTACAGTATGTCGTACTCTGTGTCATCCTATTTTGCTGTGGCGTATAGTGTGCAGTAAGTTGTATTCGGGCATCGATACTCTTCAAATACTGAATCAGCTCACCTACGATATACTCTTCTCCTCTGTCGGATCGAATACCTTTTTGCCTCCTCTGAAGAGTTGTGATCGCTATCTTATCATTGTCCTTAATCGCATCGACAGTTTCTGATCTCCTTTCAGCAAATAAATATTCGTGCAACGATTGTCGTTGTCAATTACCCACAAAGATCTGTGTGCAGTAAGTCTAACAATACTTTGTTCGATGTCGATTCTGATTTCTGTGGGAATGGCTATATCTTTCCATTTTTCCCTTAATGTAGCTTTCACAAGTCACCTTGATCCCACAATCTGTTATTTATTTCACTAGTTAAATCCTTGCTTATAAGTTGTTTTATCGCCTCAGGATGTCTATGTCCCAGCCAGCGATTCCAAGTGTACTGAGAGTCAATCGTGTGCACATTCTGAGATTTATTTGCTATCCGAATTTGCCGAACTCTATAAAGAACACTTATTAGATTTCCTTCTGCAATAATTCGATTATTACCTGTTATAAAACACCCATTTTTCTCACAACTGACTTCAAACTGACTTTCAACAAGCCTTCTAACAACTAACACCTTCTACTTTCGTCACTTTGCCGTCTGTCAGCTTCACACCATCTCGCAATGGTTCAATTTCTGTGAAGAAATCTTTGCTGCTTGATATATAGCTCGTTGCTTGAGAATCTATAAACCAAGAGTTCTTAGATGACAACTTGTTTGCACCCGCGACCAGATAGTAGTTTCAGTCTTCACTTCTGTCATCTTCAGGTTTTGCGGCTTTCTCCTTATAGTTTTTATCTTGTTTTATTTCCCTCCAGTGTTTGTAACGCGCATAATCTTTATGAAATAACCAGGCTTCTGACAGAAGAAACAAACTTGCTCTTTCTTCTCATTAGATGTCCGAAGAGTACTTTCTTCTTGACCATCTTCACATGAATCTTTTCTACGCTTATACTCCTCACTGACTTTACCCATCACCAACGTTAACGTGCGATCCTCTTCAGGACGAGATTCAAGAGCCGTAACCAACGTGCTATGCGAATCTAGAATATTTGAAAACAAAATGGCAATTTGCAGACTGTCATCCATTTTTACCTAAGTGCCGCTAGATTGTCAAACTTGACAAGCATCTCATTTACATGCACTTCCATATCTCCTTCTTGCAGCCGTTGATTAACTACATTATCAGTGAGGCCAGTGAGTCAGTGTTGGATCCGCAGCCACTATTTCCCACAGTTCTTCTGTCAATAATAACAACTAATAACAACAATCTTGTACTTCGAATACTCGTAGTTCAGTTTTCAATAGTACATGATGAACCTTTATTTACCATGAAAGTCTGCGCCCATAACCTGTTGAGAACTGTGTGGATCGAGTTTAGTTTGTGGGAAATTATAGATCTTTAACCTGAATCAAATAATGAATAAATCTGGACAGATATTTATTTAGAACTTGATTGATAAAAAACAATATATGACAGCACATAAAATTAATACGAAAAGAACATATATCAGTAGGTTAATAATGAGAAAAGGCATGTACCCCCCCCCATATGCCCCATGTATACCCCCCACTCCTCCCCCCACCCCGAACGTGATTGGCCGATGGGAGGGGATAAGCTCCGCCCACCTAAGCGGATTGGTTGAGTGGAGGGGATAAACCACACCCCTCATAATATGATTGGTCGATTGGTGGGAGGTGAATATCAACCCACTTATTGTGATTGGTCGAGATAAATCCCACCCATGTATTGTAATTGGTCGATGGAGGGGATAAGCTCCGCCCACATAAGCGGATTTGTTGAGTGGAGGGGATAAGTTCCGCCCACCTAAGCGTATTGGATGAGTGGAGGGGATAAACCACACCCCCTCATATGATTGGTCGATTGGTGGGAGGTGCGCAAAATGGTGGTGATATTATGGTACTCTCTTACAGACAGATATCAACTGTTCTGTCTGACCGGAAAACATAACTAGAGAGTTCAAATACCTCCCAATAAAATTATCTTTTAATATATAAATTCCTTAGACACCGCCAATATTGCGTACTAATATTCGTGTCTCAAAGGTATTTCAAGAAACTTCTAAATTTCAACTATTCAAGATGAACGAATACAGCAGTGTATTGCCTGAGCTGAAGTTTGACTTATTTAATAATTTACCTCCAGCTCCGCAGAATAAAAACGATTTAGTGATACTAGGAGAAAGAAGACATAAGTTAAATAAATCGAGGAGCAAGTATGTGTCAACGGGGTTATCAAGTGACTTGTGTTATAATCCATGTGTAAAGCTGTGTGGAAATAAAAATGGTGCAATAATTTTTGACGAAACGGATTGGAACCATTTTCTCACTTTTCAAGGATATATTACTAATTATGTACATACCAACGATAACATTCAACCAATAAATGCTGAGAATTTTTCCATACAATTTGAGCAATTTTCCAATTCTACAGTTATAAAAATTATAAAGAATAACTCATATGTGTACTTGGGTTATGAATCAATCTGCAAGTTATGGGAAGTGTTACCACTTGTTAAGTATGGCATTGACATGTTAAAAAGACAACAGTTTATAAATTATTTCAAGAATGTCAAGAGAGAACTACAACGTCAAGGAGGAAATATATTTGAAAATGCTCTAAACATTATTCAACACAAGAGTTGCAGTGATGAAAATGCTTATATGCTCATGGAACTTGTTTATATTTATCCAGATTTATTCAAAGCCGAATGTTTAATTTAAGAGATATTAAAATGATTGGTTTTGTAAGTTAATATATGTGTAAGTCATTTACGAATTCCTTTTTATTATTTTATAAAGTATATGAAATAATGTATAAAATATGTACAAAATATATAAATAAAAAAACATGTATTACTTAAGACATTTGTTTTATTAAGATAAAGTATATGCAGAGTATTATTATACAATTTGATTTTTCGAAATCCATGAATTATATTTTTTGTCTAATCCAAGCCATTTAACATAGAGTTTGGTCCCCTTTTTTCTTATAATCTTCTCCACAAGATATACATCTGGATATTTTACTTTCTGAAGTTCATGCTCATAAAAACCTCCTTGAATTTCGTCACCATTTTGATCTTCTAATAGAAATGTTCTAGGATTACTTTTGTTAATTTTTCTGATTTGGAAAATTTCGTTCGACCAGTTAGGAGTGTAACCTTTTGAAAAAGCTTCTCGATATTTACTAATTCTTACATAATCATTGACTTTAAATTTTCGTTTCCGTGGATCAATTGTTTTCAGATATTTTTCATTTTTCTTTTTAACATTTTTTGGTTTCATTCCAATAGTCCTGTGTTTGGTGCTATTATATTCGGCAACAATATCTGGTAAGATATATAACCATTTGTAGTTTCCTTGTAAGCTGAACTGCTTCCACATTTTATTTTTTAAAGTTCTATTCACTCTTTCTACAACACTTGCTTTAAGATGTGTGTAAGAACTATAGTGGTTAATTTTCAATTTATCCGTTAATTTTTTAAATTTTTTATTGTAAAATTCTTTACCCATATCGGTCTGTAAATTCTTGGGTGGTGTGCTCATCTGTGACAGGATTTTGTTCATTGCTTCTACAACTGCTTTTCCACTTTTATTTTTGACAGGTTCACACCAAACAAATTTTGAAAATACGTTAATAACCACTAAAATATATCTATAGCCTTTGTTTATTTTAGCATATCGACCCATTTCAACAAGATCTGCTTGAATAAGGTCATTAAGGCCTTTAACAATTACTCTCCTTCTTTTAAAATACTTTCTGGCAGGCTTATGAATTTCGTTGACTATTTCCTGTTTAACGTTAATCATTTTTAGCTATTGGACACTGTAGTACAATTTGGACGTACAGAGGATCTTTATTTTTTGCGTAAAACGTAAACTTATCTTCCAAATTTACAATTTTCCCCACAAGTTCTTCTGCTGTAACTGCAACTGTATTCAAGAAAATTTGGGTACTAGCAGGTAAAATCTCTATATTTTCAATTTTACCAGATATAGGGCATTTGTATTCTGTTGTATTGTTCTCTAATGTATAAAAAAGTACACTTTGAGATTTCTGTAAACGACCTCGAATATTTATAACACATTTGCTATGATGTGAGGAAGGCTCACAAATGTAAAAGGGTGATGTTAATAGGGGTGATGGGAGAATTGCTGATGAATATGAAATTACTTCATTCTTTAACATATGCCTTCCAAATTTATTAATTGGCATGGTGACAGTCTCAAAGTCTTATACTGAATGATATATCAATATTTCACGTAAACTATTTATCTTATTATTTTACCCTCCCTCAATTGTTCTATTATTGAGGTTATCTCATTATTATGCCCGGTATTTCCTGCTAATTGTGATGCTATCAATAGTCTTAAACGATCTACAAGTTCATTGTAGTCATCAAAATGCTTATATTCAATCTTCTTATTATTGAATTCCATCGTTTTTAGATTTCCACCTCTCTTATTTTGGCTCCTTGTTTTTATTGCTTGCGTCCTAGGAAATGAACTAGATCTCGATATTTGTGTCGCTGTGGGTAATGCTAATGCTGATTTTTTTGGGATAGTGTTTTTTTTATTGTTTTTTTCTTGAGCCATCGAATGTAAATTAGTAACTCGTGGTTTAATAATATCTATAAATTTAGATGCACGTGACGTCGATAAACCTTTCTCGTGATTGTACCCTAAGTAATGAGCATTGGTCCTTTTAATTATATCGATATATTGATCTAAATCAGTTGGTCGATAACCCGCTGGATGCTTTTTAAACATCAGTTCATACAATCCTGGTGTACCCGTATATTTAAACTCGCCATTAATAATAAAGTCAGCGCCGTCAAAATCAATAGTTGCATCACCAATCGCATATTTTTTGGCAAAAGGGTCGAAGTAAACACCGAAAGTATCATCATATTCATTTTTTACATCTTCGATTTTTCCTTCTATGTATGCTCGCGGTAGAGGTTTCTTAAATTGCTGTAAATATTTTTCATGTTCTGCAGCTGTCGATGTATCTGCTATCGTTGGCTGAGAAGTTTCATCAAATAAACTTTCACTGAACTCGGGCCTTACTTGAGTCGGGTCATACTGAAAAGTTTCGTCTTCCAAATGAACAGGTGTAGAAGTGTGATAATACTCAAGAGGAGTTTGACCAATTGATCGAGTATTAAGACTATCACGGCTTATTTCTTCTTTCAATTCTTTTTTCAAATATGGTTTTTTCGAAGCACTTTCTGTTTTAATAAGAGTTGACACCAAATCTTTAAGAGGTTCAGTTATCGGTTTGTAAGTTTTCTCTAACTGTGATTGTGATTTGTCGATATCTCTTTTCAAACTTCTGTATTTTTGTTTCAGCGCCTCTCTTGTTTTTAAAAGCTGTACTGCCACTCGATTATCCATGATTACTGACTGAGGGGCTCAGTGTTGAAACCTTATATTTGAACGAATTTATCGAATCCCTTCCGATATCTTCCAGAGTTAACAGCGCAATCTTTATCTATTACCACAAACCCGTATTTATCTTTCCAACAAAATGCACAGAGCTCCCTGAAATCTTGAAAACACATATCCACGTTTACATGATCATCATAAATATGTTTCAGATTGGTCATATCTTGAGGGAATATCACAATAAGGTTAGCATTATCTCTACATAGTTGTTTGGGAATGGCGCTGTATGTCTGACATAGGTAAAAACAATCAGTGTTTTTATGACGTCCAAAACAAAAATAGCTTTTAATGATATTTTGATTACAAGAAGCTAAATCATCAAATATTATCACAGAATTCGGTTTTATTTCTTCTGGAGGTATTACTGCATCCCCATCATTATATTCGAAATATCCAATTTCATTTATAGGTTTCATAAGCATTCTCAAGTACTCATATTTCGGTTGATATAGGGACTTAGAATATAAGTAAATATTTTCGAACCGTAACCCATTGGGATGTTCTAATAAACTGAGCATCACATTTGTTTTTCCGCACCCTGAGCTTCCTACCAAAAGTCCTCGTTTCGATTGTCCACCAAATAAAATGCCGTGCTTTTGAATGGTGCTGGTCTTGGAAACGTCATCATGATCTGCTATCGGTAAAACTGTTTCTTGCTGATGAATCCGCATTTCAGGCAGCTATTAATTAGTACATATATCTAGAAATTATTTTGAAGTGGATTTTCATTACAATGAGAACTACGGTAAACTGACTGGACATCACATCCTGCAGATATATATACGGCTACTTTACAAAACATGTTTTATTGTTTATGTCAGTTGTATTATAATGGTTCGCAGAAAGTCTTCTCCACCTAGTAGTATTGGAAGTGCTAAGAAGAAAGGACGTGGTCTGCTTAATAAAATCATCGATAAACTTCCAGTGGAGTTACATTTGCCTACTTATAATTATTGTGGACCTGGAACAAAACTTTCAAAGAGGTTACAAAGAGGGGATAAAGGAATTAATCCGTTGGATGAGGCCTGCAAAGAGCACGATATAGCGTATTCTAAATTTCAAGACGTCGAGCGACGAAATCAAGCTGACAGAGAATTAGCTGAAGTCGCATTTAAACGTGTAAAAGCATCCGACTCAGGTTTCGGTGAAAAAATCGCCGCATTGGGAGTCGGTGGGGTGATGAAATTAAAGAATAAGTTGGGAATGGGCCTCAAACGCCGAGGAAGTCGTTCCTCAAAGAAGAAAGGTGGAGAAATAAATGTTAAGCTTGGTATAAAGAAAAAATCAAAGTCAAAGAAGCGGAGGAGAAGAATTATAGCTACCCCAAAAACAGGTGGATTTATCCCATTCCTTTTACCTCTTTTGGGAGCATTAGGAGCTCTCGGAGGAGGTGCAGCCGGCATTGCAAAAGCAGTAAATGACGCTAAATCAAATCGGGAACAGGCCGCTGAACAAAAGAGACATAATTTAGCAATGGAGCAAGCTTCAAAAGGGAAAGGATTATATCTAGGTCCTTACAAAAAAGGCTCTGGATTATATTTAAAAACATATCCAAAAAACTCCCAATAAAGCTGCCTCACCGACCACTGACTAATTTAGATCTAATGAAATATTCAAAAATGCTTAAAATTCCTCATTTTCGCGGTGTTTTTATGAGAGATACGCTTCCTAAAATAATAAATAAAAATGAGACCGGTATAATAAATCTAGATACTGATGATGGTGAGGGAACTCACTGGGTAGCGTACACCAAGAAAAACAAGGAAATAATTTATTTTGACAGTTATGGAAATTTAAGACCTCCAAAAGAATTAATAAAATATTTTTTAAGTAACGGCGGCTTGAATAAAATTAGATATAATTATGATTCTATGCAAAACTATAATTCATATATCTGTGGACATTTATGTCTCTCATTTTTGTATAATCAATATAAACAACAGATTTTTAATGGTGGGAGGTGAACACCACCTGACGTCAACATAGATTATTAATTTATAAGAGAAAATAATTGGATAGCCATCTAAAAGGCATTTCTCAATGTGTGGTGAAGAGTGTAGATTGGAAAAATCAATTATGCAGACATTTTGCGCATGCATGGAAGACTCTTCAGTTGTAACAAATAATACAGGACTGTATAAGTCATTCGATGAACGTTTACTGTCGTTTAAAAGATGGAATGGCGCTGTGGATCCTGCGGACCTCGCCTTGGCCGGATTTTATTACAGCGGCTGCCATGATGTAGCCAGTTGCTTTTGTTGTGGCGTCGAAGTATATAGGTGGGAGGCAAGCGACATACCTATCACTGAACATTTGAAATTTTCAGCAAATTGTTCCTACGCAAAATTAATGAAGAACCTATTGCTGCGAAATATAAAGGAGGGGCACACGTGTATTACAAAAAGCCATACGATTAATTGTAAAAGTGGATTCAAGTGGCTTGTGATAATAAGCTTTCATCTAATAAGCATCTGCCTGTTTATGATACTTAGCATATGTTTTTATAATTAATACAAGAAAATAAATTATACATCTGTAATAATACATTCAAAAAATGCCCGTCTGTATATGGATTTGTCTAAGATGTAAAAGTGTTTTAGAAGAATATAGTGCACCCAAGGATACTAAAATATATACTGTCTGTGCTAATTGTGATGTAAATTGTACAAAGGCGAGTGCTGCCTAATATGTTTGTTTTTTAAGTAGTTTTCAACCTGATCTATATATGCAATAATCATCTGTATATTTAAGAATGTAACTTAGATTGTGGTTTATAATAAATATCTTTATAATAAGTAATTTGTTTCAATTTATATACCTTTCCTCAAGTTCAGCACTATGTTCTAGTACTGATTATATTATTTATTTTTTAATTTGAGAAATAGTGTTTAAAGTTGATTAAAAAAAATATTACAATTTGAAATATACTTACTATTTTTCAATGTCAATTTCATTCTACCATTTTTTCAAAGCACACATTAACTTCATAAATTTATTACATTTTTTATGAAGTCAAATTTAACCAGAGTATAAAAATATGTTTCACTATTCGAAACACATTGGGTGTTGAAAATATTTTTTTGTTTATAATTTTTTCAGTCAATTTGTTTCATTTTTTTAATACTTTTTTGTTACTAAAATTGTCCCTGTCTGCTTTTAAGCATATTGTATTTTTTTGGGACTTAGAAACCTGATATAAAATAAGAAATAAGAGAAAATAGTAATTTTAATATATTTTATTATATACAAACAAGAAATAAACTACAAAAAATGTCTACTCATCATTTAGAGGAATATTATGCATAAAATCTTTACATTTTTCTAATTCTGTGTTCACTGCACCGATCTTCGCCTCCAGCGTGTCAGCGTCTTGTGATATAACTTGCTGCCGGTGGCGAAGTCGGTGCAGGTGCTGTAGCATTCTTGATTTCCCTAGTTTCAGTCCTTGAGCGTATTTTGCCGTGTTATTAACCAGGAATTCCCGCGTGGCCCGCTCGTACTGCTTTTTTCCACGAGCCATCTTTTGTTCCGCCTTCTGGACATCATTCCGAATTAGGCTCAGCCACCCATCCAATTCGAACTGCAGAAGTGCCTCGTCTTCTGCCTTTCGGTATGCTGCCCTCTGAGACCGCGTAGATGATGTTGACGGCGCTGGCGTTACAGCATCTTCCCGCCCAGACACTATAAAGAAATAACAAATTAGATACCCAATTATTTAACCGGAAAATAAAAATGCTGTACCTGGTTGTTGTTGTGGTCCCAATTCCGCAGGCAGTCCAATGGGCCTGAGATCCTTGAATGACCCTTCTATCACTTCGATTCCCGATCCAATGCTCGGGGCTGCCTCATTATTCAGGTGCTTCACCATTTCCTCTTCAAATGTTATATTTGAGAATAAGTCCTCATCTCTCATGGCGGCAAGATTAGCATCTCTAATGGCCGATGCGACACTTTGGTAATGGTACATCTTGGAATAAAGAAAATAGGAGTACGCGAAACCACGAAAACTAAACTTACAACAGAATTAAAATATTTACACTTAAAAATAATTAACACTAAAAAACTTAATACGAAAATAATTAATACTAAATAAACGATTTAAACTCTAATTAATTCGGATTAAATAATTAACTAAGTAAAACTACTATTTAAACGCGAACTTTAAAAACTGAAAAAATTAGATTAAATAATAATAAAGCAACTAAACCGACACTAAATAAAAAGACTTAAACACGAACTTAAATGAAACCGAAAACTATATTAAAAAATAACTGTAAAGACTAAATAAGGTATATATAAAAAAATTAAAGGAAAGCGTGCGAATGCGGAGAGCTGTAGATACAGAATGAACTGTAATGCTCGTCAAATATTAAGTAAGGCACAGTCCCCCCTCATACCAATTGCGGTGGGGCGATTGAACAGCAGTAAGTGCGAGTGAAATAAACTGCATTATATGAAATTGATTAAACTGCATTTTATGAATGTCAGCGAGGTTGGTCACCTATGTGGCGTGATCGTACATTTTCCGGTGTTATATTACGTTGCATGTATACCGACTTGTGATTTAACGTAATGTTCAAGTTATGACTTAAATAATTTAAAATATATATTATTCACTGTAACAAATACCACATTTTATATTCTAAGACAATGTTTTTTGGTAATTTCACTGTTAGTTCCTAATTCCAGGAACCTTCTAGAAATTTTTGGCTAAAAATCAATTACATACAATGTCTCATTGCACCTGTACAGAACAGACCACATTTTTTAAATATTCTTGTAAATACGAGAACTTCAGTTACTCAAATTTTTATTTCAAATTTTATATACTTATATGTAAAAATAATGTGGTAGAATATTTCTTGTTAATGTACATGTTAATTACTGCAAGCAAACAAACTGTTGTATTTTACATATAATATATTTAATTTAGGCATAATATTTAGACTTTCAATTATTATGCGAGGTGAATTTTTCAAATAGTCTCTATAAATGTAGGAATATTATGCGCCCTCAACTAAGCTGGTCGAGCTGAAGCTCAAATTTTGAAAAATGTGACCTTGAAAACGTTTTTTGGTGTCAAATTACAGCCAAAATATGACTTGAAGACGCTATTTGGGTGTCAAATTACAGCCCAAATCAATATTTTTTGTAATTCGGTATAAGAATACCGCCGAAACCAAATTATTGTCCAAAAATCTTTGACTTTGTCTGTCAAAATACTCCCGAAATTAAATTTGTTCGTAAATATTTGACCTTGTCTTCATTTTCGGCTGTCAGAATCTGCCGAAACCAAATTTTTGTGTGAATATTTAACCTCGTATTAATTTTGGGTGCGAAAATACTACCTAACCGAAGTTACTGTTTAAAGCTTTGAACATGACTACATTTTAGGGTGCCAAAATGCTCCCGAAATTAAATTTGTTCGTAAATATTTGACCTTGTCTTCATTTTCGGCTGTCAGAATCTGCCGAAACCAAATTTTTGTGTGAATATTTAACCTCGTATTAATTTTGGGTGCGAAAATACTACCTAAACGAAGTTACTGTTTAAAGCTTTGAACATGACTACATTTTAGGGTGCCAAAATGCTCCAGAAATTAAATTTGTTCGTAAATATTTGACCTTGTCTTCACTTTCGGCTATCAGAATACTACCGAAACCAAATTTTTTTGTCTAAAATCTTGAACTTGTCATGTATTTTCTTTCGGATGATCAAATTACTGTCGCAACGACGTTTTTTGTCTAAAAAATTGATTTTATTTGCATTTTTTCCAGGAGATCAAATTACCACCAAGTTAATTAAGTGGTGGGAGAGGGTGAGGTATATAAAAATGAATGTGAAATCGATTAAAGCATTAATATCAGACTTTTCCTTAAATACAGTTATTTGGTGTCGAATTTGAATACAGTTATTTGGTGTCGAATATAGTTCCTTGTAAAAACTATAATTTACAATGCAGTGCCCCCAGTGTAAAAAACAATTTTCATCAAAAAGCAGTTTGTCACGTCATCGTCGTGAAAGCTGCGCCTATAGAGAAATAAGTGTACATAATGCCCCGAAAAAAATCAAACTAAGCAATTGGAGTAAAAAATGTGATGGAGAGCCCCTAAATGCTGCTGGTCCTTCTGGTGTACAGTTTCATGCTGAAAAATATAATAACGAATTTGAAAATCTACCCGGACCTTCTGGCATGCAGAATCATTCAAAATCTCAGGAAATTATTATTCATTGCCCGCAATGCTATGAAAAAATACCTAAAAATAAATTAATGGGCCATTTGAAATGTTCATCTCACAAGAAAGTCATCAATATTGTGGAAGATGGAGTAGAAAAACTTCAGAGCGCATTCAAGTGCCGAATTTCGAGTTACCGTTTTTCTACAAAAAAGCAGCACACAGATATCTCTCTGTTTTTGGAAGAAGTAAAAGTAAAAGTTATCTCAGTTATTGAGAAGTATATTAAAACATTCTTCACCATAAAAATTAATATGGAATTATTTGGATTTTATGTTATTGAGGAGAAAGAATTGTCAGATATTAAATCATTTAACACTAAAAATAAAATTGTGACGCATTCATTGGATTTATCAAACTTGTATAACGACTTCAAAGAAGAGATCATAGAGAAAGCATCAACTTTCCAGGAGCGAGATTCAGGTATGTTTAAAAAATTTGTATTAATCACAGTTTACGTATAATATCCATATTTTCATTTTTTCAAACATATTAAACATCTTTTAGGATGGGCTCTGAAGCACGTTAGTTTTCTCGAAGTCAACTTGAACAAATTCAACCCGTTATTCGCATCATCATACATCAAGTTACCTAAATCTATTGAAAATAAGAGAGCTGTTTTGAATATTCAAAATAATGATAACAAGTGTTTTGCTTATGCTGTCAACGCTGCAATCTTCCCAGCGGATGGACCTCCTCATGAAGTGGCATCCTATCCTCATTACTCAACATTGCTCAATTTTGAAGGTATTGATTTTCCTGTCAAATTACATGATATTCAGAAATTTGAAATTTTAAATAATATATCTATAAATGTTTTTGGAATAAATAATCAATACGAAAATGGTAAAATGGTTAGCGAAATTGTGGGCCCTCTACATTTCACAAATAAAAAACAAAATACACACGTAAACCTATTGCTAGTTACTGATATTGATGGTAATAGTCATTACATACTTATTAAAGACTTGTCACGATTAGTCTCTAGCCAGAGATCTAAGCATCACGGTAGAAATTATATTTGCGACGGTTGCCTATTGTTTTTTAATTCTCCTGAGAAATTGAATGCTCATGAAAGAAATGACTGTAATCGTTTATGCACTATACTACCAGACCCAGAACCTAAAATCAATAAATGTGGGGAACTAATTGCAGGAAATATCTTGAAATTTGTTAATGTCGAGAAACAATTACCGGTTCCTTTCGTGATATACGCAGATTTTGAAAGTTTGTTAAAACCAATTCATTACAATGAACCATCTGACAGTAAATCTTTCTCCGTTAAAACTTATCAACACGAGCCGTACTCATTTTGTTTCTACTTAAAGTGTAATTTTGATGATAATCTTTCCAAACTTGAATATTATCGAGGTATTGATGTTGTGGAAGTTTTCGTTAAAAGACTGGATGAGCTTGTCTTACAATTATATCAGAATCACTTAAAAAATATAGTTGAAATGAAACCATTATCTCAGAATCAACAAGATATTTTCAATAATAGCCAAATTTGCCATATATGTGATAAACCTTTTGAGGATGGCGATGAGAAGGTCCGCGATCACTGTCATCTTACTGGCAATTTTCGTGGACCTGCGCATTCGCATTGTAATTTGAATTTTAAGATACCTAAATTTATACCAGTGTTCTTTCATAATTTAACTAATTACAATTCCCATTTATTTATTAAAAAATTAGCTTTAAAGCAAGAAAGTATACAAGTTCTTGCGCAAAATAAAGAAAAATATATTACATTTTCCAAACAAATTCTTGTAGATCAAATCAATGATAGAAAACCGAAAAAAGTTTTCATAAAATTAAGATTTGTCGATTCTTTTCGCTTTTTACCAGCTTCCTTGGATAAACTAAGCCAAACGCTAGAAACACATCAATGCCTCGAAATAAGAAAATTTTATACCGATGACCTGCAATTCAATTTATTAAGACGTAAAGGTGTCTTTCCATATTCTTACGTAGATTCACTGGAAAAATTGGATGGTACCGAATTGCCATCAAAAGACGAGTTTTTTAATATCTTGAGTGGCGAATCAATTTCACAGGAAGATTATGATCGGGCTTGTAATGTCTGGAATACATTTAATTGTCAAACTCTCGGCGAATATTCGGATATTTATTTAATATCAGATGTGTTGCTTCTTGCCGATGTTTTTGAGAATTTTCGACAGATATGTCTACGGACATACAAATTAGATCCTGCACAATATTTAACAGCACCATCATTGAGCTGGGATGCTATGTTGCGAAAAACTGGTATCGAACTTGAGCTTCTAACTGATATTGATATGCTTCACTTCTTTAGGAAAGGGATACGCGGCGGTGTTAGCCAATGCAGTAACAGAAAAGCTGTCGCTAATAATTCATTCATTTCCAATTATGATCCATCAAAACCAACGTCATATATATTATATCTAGATTCTACCAACTTATACGGAAGCTCAATGAGTCAGAGTTTGCCAACGGGTGATTTTAGATGGTTGAAAGGCTATGAAATTGAAAATTTTGATTGCACTAATCTCGATAATAATTCTCCAAAAGGTTATATACTGGAAGTAGATTTAGAATACCCACAACATTTACACGACAAACACAATGATCTACCGTTTTGTCCGGAGACCTTTGTACCCCCGGACTCAAAAAATTCAAAATTAATATTAAATTTACATGATAAACATAAATATATTACCCATTACAGAAATTTGAAACAATGCTTAGAACATGGATTAATACTTAAAAAAATACATAGAGTTATAGAATTCTCACAATCTGCTTGGTTAAAAACATATATAGATTTGAATACTGAACTTAGAAACTCTTGTAAAAATCCGTTCGAGAGAGATCTTTATAAATTTTTAATAAATTCAATATTCGGAAAGACAATGGAAAATGTAGATAATAGGGTTGATGTGAAGTTAGTATCACATTCGAGAAATAGTATAGGTAGTATAGGTGCTGAAGGATTTATTGCAAAGCCCAATTTTAAATCCTGTAGTGTATTTTCAGAAAATTTAGTAGCAATTCAAATGTCACTATTAAAAATATTTTATGATAAACCGCTCTATATAGGCTTCACCATTTTAGATATATCAAAAACTATAATATATGACTTTTTTTATAACTTTATAAAGAAAAACTATGAGGATAAAGCTGTTCTCTGTTACACGGACACCGATTCATTAATTTTACAAATTCACACCGAAAATGTTTACGATGATATTAAAACAAATATTGAACTCTTCGATACATCTAATTTTTCAATTCCAAACGTACACAACATCCCAAAAACGAGGTCAACTCCAGGGAAAATGAAAGACGAATATGCCGGTACACCGATAGAAAGCTTTTTCGGTACTGGGGCGAAAGCTTACTGTATTAAAACAAATGATAATGTTATGAAAAAAGCCAAAGGGGTATCAAAAAGTGTTATTAAAAATCAGTTGCATTCAGTGGATTATAAACAAATTGTAGAAGACGGCGGTCTCATATACCGAAAAATGTATGTATTTTCTTCACATCTGCATACAATATATACTGAGTTGAGAAATAAAGTTGCGCTTTCCGCACATGATGACAAGCGTTATGTTATACCGGGAAGCACAAAAACTCTTGCTTGGGGACATTACTCTATCCCTAATTTCCTCAATAACGCTAACCATAATACTAATGATGATGCTTTAACGATTCTTTTAAGGGCATTTGATGAGATTATTGAACAGGAAAATCATGATACCGACTTTGACTTAAATTTATTGTAAGTTTTTTTTGTTTTAGTGCAAAAAATGTTTTGTGCTTATTTCAATCTTCAAAAAATTTGTTTTTTTTTTAATACCAGTATCCATTTTTGTTTTACTGTAAAAATGTTTATAATTTTAATATTCAAAAATTAGCTTTTGAAATTATTAACTTAGAATCTGGTGTGAGAAATTTAAGTCAGAAATTTTCAAATCTTCAATTCGATGCAGAGCATGAGGCAGTATATGGAATGGGAAGATTTTACTCTGAAGATGAATGTAATGAACTGGCTAAAAAATATGAAGTGGGCCATGAAGTTTGTCGAAAATTTTTGGAAAAGAGAATATGTGAGGGATGTCTCGTCCAAGAATTAATTAAATTAGGCTTGGGTGAATTTTTGAATCCAAGAAAATAATATTTGGATCCAGAACTTGCAAGCAGAATATTTCAAGAGGAGAACTGAATTATTTAAATATTTTATATTGTATTGTATTCCAAAATTTGCTTTTTATATAAATATCCATTTTGTTTGTAAATGTTATGAAATAACTACACAAAAAGTTTATAATTTCAGTCTGTATTTTAGGAAAGGTCTGATATTAATCAAATAAATTATCAATTTAAAAAATTGTTTTATTTCAAATCCTATGCATTATTGTAATAATAGATATTTTTATTCTTTTTTCAAACACTTCACTGTATAATATATAATTTGGAGAAAATAATGAACGTTCGCAAGTTGAATAGAATTACAGGATGTGAAAGTACAATGAACTGCTGATGTTGCATGTTACATAATACCGGATACAACAGTATAATGAACTGCTAACTTTGCAAGTTGAATAAACTTCTGACATTACGAGTTAAGTAATACCGGATGTATCAGTACAATGAACTGCTGATGTTGCATGTTACATAATAATACCGGATATAACAATATAATGAACTGCTAACTTTGCAAGTTGAATAAACTTCTGACATTACGAGTTAAGTAATACCGGATGTATCAGTACAATGAACTACTGACATAAGCTGCATAAAATGCCGGATGTGTCAGTATAATGAACTGCTAACTTTATAAGTTGAATGAACTGCTGACATTGTAAGTTAAGTAATACCGGATGTATCAGTACAATGAACTGCTGACATAATCTGAATAAAATGCCGGATGTGTTACAATAAACTTGTAAATTGAATAAATTATGACATACTTAAGTACAATAAACTGCTGACTCCACAAATGTGGTCAAATAGGCATGTCTGAAATAATGTGGGAGGTATGATCGTTCACTATAAATCTGGAATATTAGTAGAACTCGTCAGTTAACAGTTTTTTACTTCATCCGAAATAAAGTTAATATCGAAAGATGTGGATGTGCTACGTCAAAGAAGTTGAGATTACGGACTTAGAAAGTGGTGTCCGCCATTTAAGTCAGAAATTTTCAAATCTTCAATTCGATGCAGAGCATGAGGCTGTATATGGAATGGGAAGATTTTACTCTGAAGATGAATGTAATGAACTAGCTAAAAGATATGAAGAGGGCCATGAAGTTTGTCGAAAATTTTTGGAAAAGAGAATTTGCGAGGGATGTCTTGTCCAGGAGCTGATCAAATTGGGGTTAGGTGGATTTTTGCATCGAATAAAACAATATTTGGAGCCGGAACTTGCAAACAGGGTACATCTTCAAGAGGATAACTGAATTATTTAAATATTTTATATTGTATTGTGTATTGTATTTTGTGTTATTATTTGCAGATATTAAAAATAAAAAAAAAACAAAATTCTCTTTGGTATTATTTATTACAAAATCAAGAAATAAAATTTTCATACAAATAATAGACATTAGAAAGTGCACACATACATTTATTATTTGAATGGTAAAAACATTTTGGGATCGACTTCTTTAAAGTTGGTCGTTCGTCAAGTTCTAGTACAGGTTGGGTGATAAAGTGTCTGATGTAGTTTGCTTTTTCGTTTCCTTTTACATAAACGCAATCTGCCACTGAAGTCAAATCCTGAATAATTTGACCGAACATATGCAATGGTGTAAATCCATCAGCCCATTTGATGCCGTGATGATTTCTTGTTAGCCATGTAACTTGCTTTTCTATCTCTGGTGAGAGTAAGTTAAATGGGTATGGTGGTCTAAAAATATAGTGGCACATTTTTACACCGTCATAGCCTGCGAGCTCTTTAACAATAAATTCGTTGTTTTCTATTTTAAATCCTTGAATGTCCACAACCAGCTTCATAGTTTTAGATTATGCAATTTTTTTAAAACTGTTTTCTTCATGCAATAAAATTCCACTATTTTTCTTAAGTATTTCAGTTTTTTTCTGTGTTCCTTCAATAGTCGCACATATTCTGATCTCCTTATCATACTAACTTACTTCTTCGAACTAGTTTTTGTTTATGCCAGCAAAGAGAAACATGTAGTGCGCATGTCAATGTTGACGTACAATTTTAGTTAAAGGGTTATAAGTGAAATGTTTCTCATGTAATATAAGACAATATGCAGTAATATCCGAAGTAGTGGGGATATCCGTCTCAAACTCTATTCTCATGACCACTGACCCCGTTTGTATAACTTCTTTTTGACGTGAACAGTCGATATGCGTTATAGGTGCATAAGCCTTAAATTCTCTTGGATTAAGAATAGGCTGATTTATTTTGTGATGATAGTAAGATTCCTGAAAATTTGCAAACATGTCATAGAGGGTTGCGTATTTATTGCTTTTAAAGTCTAAGTATAAATCGTTATATGGGTATCTTTCAGAATTTAAGAAGACTCTTATGTTTCTAAGTCCACAGTCATCGAATTTGCTCATATCAGTTGTAATTTTCCCTTTTCTATCTTTCTGAAATGCTATTATTACATGTCTAGGAGTTTCTACCTTAGTAGACGTCTTAACAGGCCATGTATGTCTGCTTGACGGAGGTAGAGATGGATATTCAATTAATTCCCAGCTTCTAAATTTTATAGGGAGGTCTACATTACGACTTATAAGTTTATTCAACCTAAGCTGTTCTGACATATTAACAGTGACATGAGGGACCCTCCAAAATAGTTTACTAATAATAATTTTAGGTTTTTCAGCTTCATCGCTACTTGTAATGCTGTCTAGATCATTACTGTTACGTATTAATACTAATTCTTGTCTCATATTAATGACAATTTTTCGAAAATCTTCAAAAAATCCAACTAGTAGTTTTAATGGAATGCAAACATTGAAATTTCCTTTTACATCGGCTATAATTTTTTCACCCACGCCTGTTTTCTTTTTTGGAAACCATCCAGCATTTTGCATGGAAATACTTTCATTTTCATTGTATGATATATAATTCTTTAAAGTTGAAACTAATCCAAGATTTCTCGCTCCATCTATTACAATTCCATTCATTTCATATCTAATTTCACGAAACAAAAACGCAATACCATTATTAATAAACTCCAGTGCAACAGTCTCAGTTCCATCCTCTTTCATTAATTTTCCTTCGATGTACAAATAACTATTGCACGGTGCAGTATAAGCATCTAAATCTTGAATAGGGATTCTTATTTCATCATTGTAATCCAAAGTTCCGGATATATTGGATTGATATGTATGGAACTGATACTCCGCAACAGAGTTGTCGCTAAAGGGCTGACCAGTAATATTCAGTAAATCCATTATACTAAAACTTCCAATCCAACTGATTTTAAATATTGACGATTTTTTAATGTTAATGGTTCGATATTTTTTTTAATACTGTTGATTTCCTTCTTTCTAGCTCTTTTATAGTATGGCTGATGCTTGTAAACGGATGACGTTGAATTAAATATCAGCACCATTTAATTATTTGATAGCTTTTCTAAGATGGAGTCTAACAGTTAAAGTCTCTTTTTGAAAATTAACAAGTTGCCCTGCTTGGTCTACTATTTTGACAGTGATGTTGCTAATAGTTTTAACGCACACTGGGAAATAAATAATATTCAAAGGTGACTCCACTATTTTATACCCAACAGGCACTGTTGGAAAAAAATGATGAATAATATGTACAGGTTGTCCATTAGAAAAAGAACCTACTGCAATGCTGCAATCGACACAGATAGCATTCACTTTAGATATCTTTACGGTATTATCGGAAGTATTGCTATCATTAACCTTTAACTCTCTCTTCTCGAAACCTAATACTGGACCTATCGAATCTTTCACGTTGAAATTAATTCTCGTATTTGCACGTATAGTGACTTTAGAAGTATTAATATCTGTGGTAATTCTGATAACTGCTTCATCATCTTCTTCGTTTATTTTGTTTACTATGAATTTTATAATGTCATCAATTTCATAACATCCCTCAGGAATTTCAGTTATATGTTCATAATTTTCTCCCCATGCAAATTTATTATTACTGTTGTCAATATTTGGAATAATATTATATGTATCAAAATTTACTAATCCAATTTCATAATCTATTTCATCATCTAAATATATTGGTGGATTGAAACTGTAATTTAATACGGAAGATTCTGCACTAAGAGTGAAAGTAAATGACATATTTACACATTAACGGTTTATAATGAAATGATCCTAAGATGCATGCATACGAAGGTTCACCTCCCACCAATCCACCAATCATATGAGGGGGTGTGGTTTATCCCCTCCACTCATCCAATACGCTTAGGTGGGCGGAACTTATCCCCTCCACTCAACAAATCCGCTTATGTGGGCGGAGCTTATCCCCTCCATCGACCAATTACAATACATGGGTGGGATTTATCTCGACCAATCACAATAAGTGGGTTGATATTCACCTCCCACCAATCGACCAATCATATTATGAGGGGTGTGGTTTATCCCCTCCACTCAACCAATCCGCTTAGGTGGGCGGAACTTATCCCCTCCACTCAACAAATCCGCTTATGTGGGCGGAACTTATCCCCTCCACTCAACAAATCCGCTTATGTGGGCGGAGCTTATCCCCTCCATCGACCAATTACAATACATGGGTGGGATTTATCTCGACCAATCACAATAAGTGGGTTGATATTCACCTCCCACCAATCGACCAATCATATTATGAGGGGTGTGGTTTATCCCCTCCACTCAACCAATCCGCTTAGGTGGGCGGAGCTTATCCCCTCCCATCGACCAATCACGTTCGGGGTGGGGGGAGGAGTGGGGGGTATACATGGGGCATATGGGGGGGGGTACATGCCTTTTCTCATTATTAACCTACTTATATCAACGTAAATTAATAGATTATCGACAAGGAAATGGCGCAACTTTCAACAGAAATCTTATTGTAAAGGTGAGATAAGTTGCTGTCGGCGTCATCAGCGCTTGCAGTGTAAATAGTAAAATACAAAATGATTAATATTTATTTGATGTGGTACTTTCGTTTTATTTACTCTACTATCAACTTTATTTGTTAATTGCTTGTCTTCTACCTTATGTGTTCTACTGTATTTTTGTGAATTTTGTATGCGTTCTGGCTTATGAATTGCTCACTGACTTGTGTTGTTATTATTCTGTGACACTGACTTGGTACGTGGATTTGATTTTCATTATCACTAACTGATCTTACTTTATACACTCTGAGTGCTAATATAATGACCCCCACAATAACTTATCTCAGCTTTAGAGTAATGTTTTATATTAAATTAAAAAGTGGGATTTTAGTCTTTTATACTTTGCGCACATATAAGATATATGGAGGTCAAAGCGGTCCTATATCACCCTGTATCGGCTGGTCGTCCGTCCATAAACACCCTGTATATAAATAATTTATAAATAAATTGATACTTATTACATTAATATAACAATACGAAAGGACAACAAATACTTAATAAAATTGTAAAAAGGAAAACAAATGTTTATTATATAACAAACATTTAAAACACTGATTACACACCAGTTGCAAACGGAAACGCTAAAACATTCTCCCAACGAGTGCAACGCGTTTTCTGATATTTTCTTCAGTTTGAACTTAAATAGTTTTAAATAAGTTATTTCTCTTAAGTGATTTGGAAGGTGATAATAGATATACCAATACTAACTGCAAACAATTTATGTTGTGGTAACAAGATGTTATTGATACTTCTTTTAAAAACATAATATTCCTCGTGTCGGTCGTCACATGCCTACCTTGCACTGAAGAGAGTCAACAGCTCGAAATTGCAGTCTGCAAGTGGTGTGTGACGACTGGCACGAGAGCTCCTTTAAGTAGGATCAATCTCTTGGCTGGTGTTTGTTGCAATCGAAGCATTAACGTTTTGATGGTAATATGCAATTATTACACTTAACACGCCAGGCTTGTAACTTGTAATTCATCGCTCGGCGGGGCACATAGTCCGGAGAGTAGTTGTTGATTGCAGTCTGGTTACGTTCCTTATAGTAAAATAAGGATTTTATAGAGGAGTTTGCAACTAAAAATATTATGATTTAATATTAGGTCAGGCTATTTATTTTTCGATTGCAACAGACACTGGTCCGCTAGATGGCGCCTGCTGACTATTTTACATGTCGCTATCCCAAAGATATCGAAATGTACAAATAGTCAAGTGATCCTCGCGTCGGTCGTCACATGCCTACCTTGCACTGACGAGAGCCAACAGCTCGAAACTGCAGTCTGCAAGTGGTGTGTGACGACTGGCACGAGAGCTCATTTAAGTAGGATCAGTCTTTCGGCTGGTGTTTGTTGCAATCGAAACATTAGCGTTTTGATGGTAATATGCAATTATTACACTTAACTCGCCAGTCTTGTAACTTGTATTCAGCGCTCGGCGGGGCACATAGCCCGGGGAGTAGCTGTTGGCTGCAGTCTGGTTACGTTTCTTATAGTAAAATAAGGATTTTATAGAGGAGTTTGCGACTAAAAATATTATATTTTAATAGTTTCACTCGTTCGTCAAGTACATCCTTGGCGAGAAAATGTCACTTTTATTTCATATAAAACAATATTCTGTTAACAATTAGTAGTTCAGCTTTCGGCGTGCATCTACAATGGATTTCTTCAGTTTACATCACTTCTGGAACGCTTTGATAATTGACCTTTTGGGGTTCGGTAGACAAAAATTATTCTTTTAATATGTTTTCGTCATCTCCGGTTGTATGCTTTGATAAAATCAAAAAATTTCAGACACTGAAACTTAATAAATTCAGTATTTAGACACAATAAAACCTAAGAAGTGGAGTTATCCGTTAGCCGATTTGTGAATAAAGGTATCGAGAGTTGTTTTCCCTTTATTTGTGGTAAAAAAATGTAAAATTCACCAGAAATGTTCTTTCTAAAACAATTTTATTTTCAACATCTTGAAGTTTTATGATTATAAACTGAAATATAAAATTGTTAACTACTAACTTCACTTAATATATGAACGGGGTATAAAAATTTCAATGTGGTTAAATACAATAATTAATTAACCGAGGAATGGAAAATAAACAAATTTATAAGTTCAATAGTTAATTTTTATACAGAACATAACAAGTTGACGCACTAAAACGATATTTTCATACTATAATATGATAATTAAATACACATTAAGTAACCCACCAAGTATAAATAAATTCACAACTATCACAATAAATTTTAATTGAACATTTTCATAGATAGACCTGTCCCACAATATATGCGTAATTATTTTCTATATAAATTAACTTTGTCTCTCAAGGTTTTTCTCTTGAGACGGTATATTGACATTAATATTTTTATGAGATGCCAGTAGCTCATACCTTCTGTCTAAGTTGAAAGTGAGCCTGTATTAAGATTTTTATAGAATGAATCTAATAGTATATTTAATATTCCTGTGCATCTGTTTTTCTTGCTGTAAAAAATTACGTAAGTTATTTATCAATACTGTTAATTTCACTCTGCAAATAATTAAGCAATTAAAATTAATATTTAAAATTTACTAATGATATGATACTTTCTTAAATATAATTTCTCAGAATACCAAAGAATATCTAAGTAAGAACTGTAATAAGGGAAAATTTGTGAATTTTAATTCATTGATATTAATTTTTTTTTAAATTAACAAACCTAAAGTAATAAAACTATGAACTACAAAATTTCGTATGGTTCTTAAATTTAATAATCTTTGCAGACTTAAGATATTTAATGAAAGTTTATAGATTAAGAGCTGGCAAACGCTTTGTTCAATTGTATTTAGACTTGCTGCAACATTAAAAAAAATATAGTTTTCATACATCTCTACAGGGGGTGAACAGTCTTCAGTGCGATAACCTTGCAAAACAGCCTCTTATTTTTTTACTCTTGCAGATAATCGTAAATTTAATTTACACCTATTAAAACCAGCTTTTCCTCTATACTTAACAAAGTCTAAAAAAAAATTGTCAGACTGCTTGGACGTTGCACACTAACTAGCAGACGATTTTTAAGTTTACAAAAAATGCGTTAAATTTGTTTTATACCATCTGCCATTTAAAAAAAAACAGTAGGTTTTTAACAACATTTTAAGAATAAATATTGTTTAATATAAAGAAATAAGTTATTGCCTTATACCTCAAAAGAAACAACAATGCAGCTACGGACACGTGCTTCGGAGTTATTGCTCCTCATTGGCGTAGTGATATATCTTATAATCGAGCAGAACCAATAAAGGTCGGGAAGTACAGTGCACAGTACTCCATTTGTACTTTCATACTTCATGTGCCGTATTTAGGGCCTTAAATGAGAGCAGTCAGTACGAGGAGCTCTATATGTACTGCTCTATTTCCTCCTGGCAAACACTAAGTAAAATATGATGGGGTTTATGAGGCTAAATAAATAAATAAAGAAATAAGTTATTGCCTTATACCTCAAAAGAAACAACAATGCAACTACGGATGCGTGCTTCGGAGTTACTGCTCCTCATCAGCGTAGCGTAGCTTAGCGATATATCTTATAATCAAGCACTTATTTCTTTATTTAATTATTTAGCCTCATAAACATACCATATTGTTTAATATGTCTAACATTCAAAAATAACGAGAAACATTATATTCCTTTATATGGCGTAAAAGTAACATTTATTTATGCCTTTGACAAGAATAGCCGAAACACAAAGAATCACTTTACTCCACATATGTTACTGCTCGTAAGCGATTGCAAAAAACCAAGTAAATTTATCGGATGAAGTGACAGACAAATGAGAGAGTAGTTCACTTGACATCATTTTAAAAAAAAATGAATTTTAGGGCGAATTACTTAAGCATTAAGCATTCCCTATACTTAACTGCACCTCCAATCGGATTATTCAATAAAAATCAAGAAGTACCTTATCTTGCCGAGACATTGATTAGATTTTCAAGTATACCATGGAAACTAATGACAATTCTAACAATTTACTTAAAAATATGTTTGTATATCTTGAGTTGTTCGCATTTTTTGTAGTAGGCTTTGGCAAATATGCCAAACATCAAACCTAGCCACTATTGTGTCATTGTTATCTTATTGTTTCAATTAATTCATGCAATTTTCATCATGGAACATTATCCGGCTGATGTTATCTTTGATTTGTTTGTAATTTATGGTGAAAATAACAGAGTAGTTGACAGAACATGCCGCTCGTTCAATTTCAAGTATCCATATCTACTGCAAATGGCAGAAAGTTTAAAAATAATTTCTTTGATCATGGGAAGGTAGTTAAGCCTCTTGTGAGAACTAAAGCTATAAGAGGAAATGAGATATTGAAATTAACGGACTGGGGTATTTTCAAGCATAACCACGTGCTTCCATCAGAACAGCATTTGCTGATTTGATAATTTCTTATACCTCGTTGCAAAGAATTCTTTCACGTCATAAATTACACCCCTATAAATTTATAAGGCTACAAAAACTACATCCCTGGGACTACGTACACAGGATCAACTTTTGTGAAGAATTTTTGACAAGGATTCATGATCGTAATATTTTACAAAAAATCATCTGGACAGACAAAGCAAAATTTTGTCAACGAGGGATATTTAATTGAAAAAATCGACATTTTCGGGCTCACGAAAATTCTCATATTGTAATGGAGGTGGAATATCAAATTCAATTTCGTATTAATGTTTTCTGTTTGTTAATGGACAGTGAGGTGCGATATTTCATGTCCGATGAAAACTTGAATGGTGGAGGAATGGAGGAAATAACCAATTCGCAACAAACTATAGGCCAATATCTGTCATAAACCATTTTGCAAAATTATGGGAGAAGTGTCTTAAAAAACGTCTAGTAAATTTTTTAGAAAGTGAAAAATTACTAAATAGCAAACAATTTGGTTTCAAACAAAAACTAGGTACCCAAGATGCAATTATAGAGTTTTTAAGTGAGATTGTGAATGGTTTTAATGAAAATAAAAAATTATTAGCAATATTTTTAGATTTAGCTAAGGCATTCAATACTGTTAATCATAAATTATTATTGAAACGTTTGGAATCCCTGGGTGTAAGAGGCGAACCATTAAACATTTTCCAGGATCACCTTAGAGGGAGAAATCAGAAAGTAAAAATTAATAATATATACAGTGATCCCCTCCCCGTTACAATGGGTATTCCCCAGGGTACTGTACTGGGACCCATACTATTTTTAGTTTACATCAACTCTATCTCACAAAGAGTAAGTATAGATGGGGAAATTATATCATTTGCCGATAATACAGCTATTATTTTCGTAAGCGAGTCCTGGGAAATTGTTTATAAAAAAAAGCCTAACGAGGATTGGTAAAACTTAAAATTTGGCTGGATAACAGTCTTCTGAGCCTGAATGTGGACAAAACTAAATTTGTAACTTTCTCATCCACAGTTGCTGATCAACCAGAATTAAACAACATAAAAATCCACTCTAGGCCATGCAATAATCAAGCAAACTGTAAATGCACAACTGTTCAGAAACAAATTATACAAAATATCTAGGCGTACTGGTTGATCAGTATCTAAAGTGGAAAGATCATGCTGAGTATATAGCAGGACGATTTAGAAAACTGTTACATAAATTTTATCAAAAAATAAGGAATATTTTAAACAAAAAATTAGTAATGACAATTTACAATGCCTTAGCTGAATCCATAATTAGATATTGTATAATGATATAGGGCGGTCTTCTAAACAATTCTATATATCGTCTAGAAAAATACAAAACACCATTCTAAAAATATTGTTTAAAAAGAACTACAGTTATCCTACTAAAATTTTATACGATGAGTTAGGCATTTACATTGGGAGAACTCTATAGCTGGGGCGAGCGTAGGTGCGTCTTTACTATGTACATACTTCGGTATGCGATATAAAGCAACGACAGGCGTAGTTAGTACTTGGATGGGTGACCATTCCAACGGAAACCGCGTCCTCGCCTCACACATCTTCCAGCGGCTTGTATATCAGTGTATGCGCGGAAGCTATACAACCTTAGGCGAGGGTTGTATAGGAGATATACCATCCTTCAGAGGGGATGTAAAGCCGTCGGTCCCTTGTCTATTAAATGTTAGGCAAGTAAAAGATCCCTACTCTTCTTAAGGGAAGAGGTTCGGCAAAATTCCTGGTTGGGGGTAGCTCGTCTACAGGCGTCGGTGTTAGGCCTCAGTAGCGGTAATAGGCCGACGTTAAATAAATGTATTAAAAAATACAACTCTATACCTATTACGCTTTATTGTGGACATTAAATAATAATTCAAAATTACCTAAACCATCCCATGACTACGAAACACGATTGAAAAAAAAACATATCCGTCACATTGCCATTACAACTTAAATTATTTTCTGGTCGATAGCCGAGTGGGTTAAGGCGCGAGGTGGCGATCGCGATTAATCACACGGACATCGCACCACCGGGTTCGAATCCTGGCTCCGGCACTGGCACTGTTAGAGGAAATGGTTGTATGTCGGCGTTTTTTTAAATGTGTAACCCCCTTCCGCACAAGCCCTGGCTTCTGGAATTGGGGGTTGTCTAATTTCTGTGGTGTTTATTTATTATTTATTTATATTTATTATTGAAAACTTTGATAATATTAAAAAAATGTATTGCTAATATAGCGATTACTACACAAGATTACTTATTTTTTTGTTCACTCACTACACTAATAACGAATCTTTCCTTTAATAGTCTATAATTATTATTTCTAATAAATAAATAAACAATAAAAAGAAATTATTAAAAAAAAACAATAATTAATATTTTATATATTTTATCCTCCTTTATTATGTTATATCCTCAATATCCTTAAATACTATTAAACTTTTCTCGGTTTCCTTTATGATACTGCAAACAAATTTCATAGTTTAGGCAGATCATAAAGAAATCAATATATTTATGTTGTAAACATTAGCGCCAAATTTGTAACTTTGTAAAACCTTTTAACTTAATAATAATAATAAGTTGTGGAAACTTCCTGGATGATATGCTGCTCAATCGACTTATCAATCGTTGGTATCAAATGGACGGAGCTCCAGTACATTCGACTACGAAATTAACGGAACCCTTTGAAGATCGTTGGTGGGAAAACAGTGGTCCATCATTTTAGTCCACTTGATCTACGGACCTTATTCCTTTAGATTTTTATTTATGGGGTCGGGTCAAAGAATCAGTGTACACAAATCCGATTTTTTAAATTATGTAGACTTGAAAATAGGACAGTTGCAGCTTTTGATCGTTTGGAACCATTCGAAATTCGGAGAGCAACGAAATTTGTTCAGAAGTATATTGTAGACTGTCTCAATAGAAATGGTGCACATATTGAGCATTTGTATTGAAATAAATTACTTTGTTAATCTCTTCATTTGTTGTTATTATTTGTTATTGAAATATGACTTTTGAATAAAAATTCAAATGAATCGATTATTTCCAAAGGCTACTGACAGACAAATTAACATAACTTGGGTTGTCTAAATTCAGAATTAGAAAGTCAATCGAACCATGTAAAAAAGTGTAGGTTTCCATTTAAAATAAGAAAGTTGGTACCGACATTTAGCATACCCCGTATGGCTGGAGGACTGAAAGTAGAACGGGCAAGATCGATAACGGCTGCATATCAAATTTCAAGTTTATAATCCAACTACACGTTGAAAAACTTCTAACGAACGGCCTACTTGAATCACCCTGTATGTTATGATAGATCTTACTGTTGTTTTATAAATTCTAGTCTTGGTCTTAATTCCCATGTTTTATTGCATCATGTTGCATTATTTAGATACCCTGCTATTTTTGTTGCTTTCGCTGTTTGTTTATTACTGTTCAAAGCAATTTTTTTTTTATACATTTATTTAACGTCGGCCTATTTCCGCTACTGAGGCCTAACACCGACGCCTGTAGACGAGCTACCCCCAACCAGGGATTTTGCCGAACCTCTTCCCTTAAGAAGAGTAGGGATCTTTTACTTGCCTAACATTTAATAGACAAGGGACCGACGGCTTTACATCCCCTCCGAAGGATGGTATATCTCCTATACAACCCTCGCCTAAGGTTGTATAGCTTCCGCGCATACACTGATATACAAGCCGCTGGAAGATGTGTGAGGCGAGGACGCGGTTTCCGTTGGAATGGTCACCCATCCAAGTACTTACCGCGCCTGTCGTTGCTTTACATCGCATACCGAAGTATGTACATAGTAAAGATGCACCTACGCTCGCCCCTGTTCAAAGCAATGGAGAAAATCTCCAAAAAATTTCGAAAAATTAATTTTGTTAAAAATATTCGAAGAGAATGCATTTTTGATAGGTTATTTGATGTTCAATTCTGTGACAAATTTCACGGTATATTTTTGTCGACAATAATTTTTGAACTCAAGAATTCGATTTATTTATGCAAAATAAACATCGTCAAATCCTGAGAGTTCCACGCCGAGATAATTTCATTTCTTGCTGAATAACTTCATAAATACTAAAATGCGAAAAGCAAAACGACGTAAAGGCCTATAATAAATTATATTAAGATACATTTCAAAAACACACACAAATTCGGTTCGGGAAATCATTCAAAATTAATTTTTGCAAAACTCTATGTTAATGATACACTAATACACGTTTCTATAGATTTATTTTTGGAATTTTGGAATTTGGCCGCTATTTTACACGGCCGGGAGGAGTGTATGGAAGGTTAAATAACTTCTTTCGTTTAAAAATCATATATGATAAGTGGTTCCATTTTTAAACCAATGGTTATAATTTCTTGACTTTTTGCACGTATTATACCATTTACACTACAGTAGACGGCGAAACTAATTACAACTTTTACCAAACTTTAAAAGAGCTGTTTGAATTTAATGTGGAATTGTAGAAGCATATAAATTATTTTAATAAGCACCCAAACTAGATATTTTGAAATTATACTTTTGAGGTCAAGGCATCCATTAGTTAGAAATATATAAATGCATTCCGAATATGAAAATATGTTTCTCAATAATGTCACTGATTCGACTTTAAATGAACGTAAATTAGAATAATAACATTTCTTTCCATAAAGTTAGTCATGTTAGAATTAGATTGAGATAATTATCTTTTTATTATGAAAACATTTCAAACTACTAAAATCATCGTTTGAAGGTTTATTGCAACACTTTACTTCAGTTGGTAGTGATAATATTTTGGGCGAATAGGTGGGTAACTAAACAATGTATAACTAGTAGAAGTTACATTCGAGCGTGTCCGATTGCTAATACTTGTTTGATCATCAAATTGTTCGATTAGGACATAATTTATTTTTAGGTAATACGTTAAGATTAAGTACACGTCCATATATTTCATAATTGTAAAAATAAAAATATTAAAAATGCTACTATTTAAACGATAATTAAAATACATTTCTTCATGTAAAAATACTAATTGATCAGTAAAAAATATATACGATTACTTGATCATAAATTTAAATCGCTCTTGCATCTCTATATATGATGTTTAAACTTCAAAATGGCGTATTTATCACTGGTGTTTACAGGATTTGTATGTGGATTTTATTTTCCCAGTAAATGATCTGGGGAGTGTTAGCTGAATCATCCTGTATATAATTATTTTTTTATTCATTCATTTAACGTCGGACTATTTCCGCTACCAAGACCGACTCCAGGGGATAAGCTCATCAATGTCTGTGTAGGCACTGGGATCCCTAACCTGGAAATATTGCCGAATCCCTACAGTTTGTCATAGGGCAGGGATCTTTAACGTGCTCACATCGTAGATACACGGAACCCACAGTTTTACATCCCTTTCGAAAGATGATGACGCGAGCAGATTCGCTCATCCACTATATCTCATCGATTTGCTGTAACCCGGTTTTGAACCCGGGCGTGAGAGGATGCGCCAATGTCCATCACACCACCAAACCGATATTAATTAATTACATAATAGTATTCTACGAAACAGGTTGTAGTTCATAGAACCATTGAAATTTGTGCTGGTTAAATCACAATAGACAAAATCTGAATTTGTTGGGAAAATGTACGACAATTATATCTGTTTACAGTTAACAATTTCTGCATATAATTTTGTCAACTCATATAAATATTAATAAACATACTTTTTTTCAGCTTCATACCTTCATATATGCTCAAGGAAAAATCCAGACATTAGAAAATGTATACTTGAAAATATAGAGATTTTAAGACCAAAATTTTTGAAAGGTATTCCAGAGTTACAAATACCTTCTTTTAATCCACTTATTATACAAGAGGCTAGTTTACAGGCCGGAGAAAATTTTAAAGCATGGTTTAAGGATATAAAAATTTATCACGCCGAGGAGTTTATATTGGAATCCCTTCAGTTTGATTTGGAACCATTTCATATCGAAGTAGCTATACGTTTTCCTAGGTTACGTATTTTGTCAACTTACCAAATCAATGGAAATATTCTAGTACTTCAACTAAATGGAAATGGGCCAGCTGACGGAAACTTTAGTAAGAACTTATTAGAATTATTATTGTTTTTTAATATAAATAAGATACCCTATACCTTAGGAGTTCAAGTTAATTATTCAGAAGCATTTAGACGATGCCAGAGCATTTTACAAGTAATTCTATTTTTTCTTACGACCAGCTGATAGAGAGTTAATGTCAGTTAAAGTTATGAGCCGCAAAAAATAACGTGGTGAATTTATTTCTTTAACCCTCCACGGGTCGCGTACACTGGTCGGTGAGAACACATATTAAGTTATTTGCAGTTATTTTTGTATCTTAGCGCGCGGCCATGTATTTCTCCGTTATCCTTGTTTACACCTGCAGTATTGCTGGTGAGGCTGCAAGTGAATTTCGTGCGAGTTAAGTTGTAAAATGGTCTCACTAACCAGAGCGACCCAACATAGATAGGCGCAACCTATAATAATAAAATTCTGTCGGGTAAGAATTCTATAATTTTAGAGGGAAAAAAATTTCTATGAAATTTCTATGAAATTTTTTAGCATGTGTAGTTACGACAAAGAAATCATGAAAGTGAACAAAGTATTTCAGAAGGTGAAGAGAATGTGCAATCAACTTTATATACATTTATCGTATATAGGAAGTAAATCGACAAAGTTAATAGCCATTATTTCTAGTTTTCTTAGGTAAACACAAAATAATTTACTGGAAAAAGCACCCAACTCAGCAAAAGAATGTAAAAACAAGACAAGAAAACATAATGAGATATCTTCAATTTTCTTCATTATTTACATGGAACCTGAAACCACCTCTTCATGTATGGAATCATTTTATAAATGAGTAAATAATAAACATCATTGTTACTTGTACAAATACTTACATTGAAGAAATACGTGTGAGAGGAGAATAGAATGAAAGGGATGCTAATCCTACAAATGCCGAGGAAATTAGAGGATTAGAACCATAATTGGATTACTTTATCTCGAAGGTTTATGCCATGCTAATCGTACAAACAGGGATGATGTATGGAAGAGAGGCCTTTATGGTATTGAATTATTTCATTCAACAATGGCTTAGCAAAGATTAAAATTTCTGTTGAGATGTATTAGATTTGATAGCAAAAGCACTTGTTACGTTCGATTAAAATCTGATAAATTATCCCAAATTCGTGAAGTATTTGACACTTTGGTTTACAACTATACAACGGGACATCATTTTTCTGATTCTGTTATCATTGTTGAAATGCTAGTGGGGTTTAGAAGTCTTTGCAATTTTCGGTAATATATACCTTGAAAACCTCATAAATATGGTATAAAAATATTCGCCATGTGCGATTCCAAGATGTTCTATACTGCTACTTGTATGTGTAGATTTACAACCTGATGTATCATGCATAATGCCAAATAGTGATTTAGATGTCGTTATAGGCTTTCCAAATATATGTCTGGTTCTGTCAGGAACATAACTATGGATAATTGGTTTACCTCTGCTATCCTAGCGAACACTTTACTTACGGAACATAAACTTACAGCTTTGGGCATACTCAAAAACATAAAAAATGAATTTCCTTTAGAATTTTCAAGACCAACACCTAGACCTGATAGAACAAGTATGTGTGTTTTCAGAGAAAATTGTACTTCAGTGTCCTATATTCCAAAAAAAAAGAAAACATATCATGGTGCTCTCAAGTTTTCATTACAACGATACTATTGATAAAGGAACGGGTGAATTAAAAAAACTAGAAATAGTGACGGACTACAATCAAACTAACGGCAGTGTAGATGTGGTCAACAGATAGTGTTCTAGCTACAATTGTGCTAGAAGCACAAGGAGATGGCCTGTAGTAATATTTTATCATATTCTAAATATTACAGGCATAAACTCCCAAGTTATATATAATTCAAATATTCCAGATAACCACAAGTTACGTAAGAATTTCTTACGAAAAATAAAAATTGAACCGCATCTACGTAGTCGCGCCAGACTTACAAATATTCTACGAAGTTTGAAGGTTCGACTAGAAGAAAAATGTGGCATAGAAGAAAATTCCAATCAGCAAAATATTGTATCTGGTAGATGCTACTGTTGTGGATACAAAAAAAGGAATCGAAAGACTCGATTAAAATGTTTCAAATGTACATATACATGTGCTTGGAGCACATTTCTGATATTTGTAGTCAGTCTCAAGGAAATGATTTTCATGAAAGGCTATAGAATAATATTTTTAGAAATTAATTATATACATGTAATTTTTATTTTTGTAAATTTTGTAGCATGGCTAATTGATTTATTTAGAAGATACGTACTTTTTTAAAGAATCTTTGTTATGGAGACCAAATAAAATGTTTCTATTCTTTTTTTTTTGTTTTATCAATAATCACAGTGAGACTTCATCGTCGTAATATTTGACATTAATTGAATAATGAATTTTTTAAGACTATTGGTCTCATAGACCGGCATTACCAATATATTCTAAAACATGACGCGACCACTGGAAAGTTAAATTGCCTCCACAATAAGTTCATTTGCTCACTCAAACATCAAAGAGGGGATGCCTTTAAGGGATGACACTCGAAATTTGGATGGTGACATTTTTGACTGCATACAACAGAATTACATTACATTTAAGAAAATAGTCATATTTCACTTCTGTCAAAGAAACAAAAAAGGAGAAAATGCACTTTAACTGGGTGAAATAATTCATTATTATTACCTGAAAGTCAAAAATAACATCAAGAAGAAAACAACCACTATACATAGTCAATGCGAACTTTCTAGTTTGGTGCAAATGGTAGTTTAAGAGTTAGTAATATAGAATCATATTGAGCACGCAGAACCCATAACTCAGCCGCGAGGGGCCATAGAAGAATTTATTATACGACGTAGGGTACTGTTTACCCCATCTACATACACTTAAGTTAGTGACATGAACATTCAGAACTAATAGGAGCGAGCATGAAAGGGTATACAACGAATTAGTGAGCTAACGTCAACAAATCGTGGGTTGAGTATTATATTGTTCTAATAGTATAAATTGCAAATTGGAGAAACAGAGATTTAAACATTCACGCTATATTTTAATCTATTTTTAAAATGTTTTTGTTTCCCACCGTATCAAAATGTTGTGATTAGCAATTGCTTTGTTGGTTTTCTATTATTTTCTAAGCAAATTTATTTGCAGATTTAACTATATTAGTAAATAAACAATTGCTGATAGAACAAAAGGTCTTTATTAATATAAAAAAAGTACAAAACGTTTAAATATGTTCTAACAACATAGGAACTTATTAGAAAATGCTTTGTTGGAATAAATTAACATTATTTCTTTAACAATAACTAAAAATAATATTTTTTGAAACTTTATTATCAAAGTATATTATAATCCTATGTATAATTTAAAAATGTATATATTCTGACACTGTTTTGTAGTGGAAAAAGTTACATAAATATTATTTCTTACTGATTATGCCCTTTTTTTTCATGTCGCGTTTTGGTTTTGGTGTCGTCTTTCGGGTTTTCTTATCAGAAGGTTTTTGGTCTTTTTTTATTTTAGAATTATCAATATTACTATCAGTTTTGCTTACCACAGTTTCTACAGTTTTCTCCTTTTTTAACTTTTTTTTTGCATTCGAAAAGACAGCAGCATCATTGTATTCCTTAAAAAAAGTTTTAATGAAGGTTATATCAACAGCCGGCATAAACTTGAAAAGTTTTGCTAGATCAACAACTTTTGCAAAAGGCAAAAGGCATTTTCTAGTTTCAGGTGTAATTGATATTTGTGGTAACATTATTGAAGTATTAGAGGTGCTCTCCCGGGTATTTTTACTTGACGAAAAAATAGACACTTCGATAAATTCTTTACTGTCATGCTTTAGTTTATAATATACTTTGGTTGGTGCTTTCCTAGAATACTTTATTTGTTTTAATGAGGCGTAAGGTACTACTTTAAAATTCAGAGTTTGAGATGCCTCTTTGTACTGTCGGAAATCTTTATTGACTCTCATGTGAAAAACTCTGAAAGGTTTTCTCTGATTTACAGTCTGAAGTAGACGTAATAATCCTAAGGGGCTAAAAATTTCTAAGTTGGATAGTTTTCTCTGTATCTGGCTGTGTATGTTGTCGACCTCTTGTATGCTACTGTGACCGGGTTCACAAAATTTCTGTTCTATTTCCTCAATGGTAGGTTGTTGTTCCAAAAATTTCATGAGTGCTAAACTCATTATGGAATTTTTATTTTGTGGTATACATGAATCAGACCAAAGAATATAATAGCGGTCTGCTCATCTTCATTGTTTCTGTCTAAATCACGGTTCAACTTTGCAGCTCTTTTACCTTGAACATGTTTCTCCCAAATATTTCGTTCATCGCTTTCCATACCAGTCTTTTCTTTCAACCTATACTCTTCACATACATCACATCGATCTTTTTTAGGTTTTAAAAAATCTATATTGAACTCGTAATTGAATATATATCTATAACAATGTTTCTTCACAGGTTCTATTTGTTTCTCGGCACAAAATTCAGTGTACAAGGAGTACAACCTATTCATATTCAAAGTTACATCGAAATATTCTTTTTTCGTGTCTATCCTACAATAATGGGATTCCACCCTTGGAATGCTGTTAATATGTAACCGAACGTACTCCTTACTAGTGGTGGCTACGACTTTCTTAGGATGCTTGCCTTGTTGAGAAGTTGATGGAATTCCTGTTACGTGATCTTTCTTTGTTTCATGAAAATAATTAATTCTTCGTTGGCTTATATCTAAAGTCGACAGGAAAAAAGTTTTGCATACACGAATTTTTTCATTGGCTACTTGAAAATAGTATTTATATGAATACTGACGGCGAGATTTCTCATTCAGTGTTTGTTTTCGTTTCTTGTCGACTCTCTCGGTATTTTTGGCGTAATAATGTAATTTGGAATCATTAGACAATCCCCAGAATCCGTTATGTATTAGTTCTCTCTCATATAAACTAATTTTTTTTGCACATAAATATTTGCAGTTAGTTTCACAATTTTTAAGGGTTTTTAAGTTCCTGCCCTTTCGAATGTTACCTTTTACATCTTTATACGCTTTTCCAGATTGGCACAATACTTTATTAACATTCATTTGCCAATTTTCGGGTTGCCGTTTTCGTTTTCTACTAAGTTTTTTTCTCCATCAATCGTCAAATTTTGTTGTCGCTTTACTTTTCTATTTAGTTTTTCTGCTTCATCTTCAGTCAATTTCGGATCTTCTTTCTCAATAGGTTCATTACACAAACTATTATTATTATTGATTAACTGGTTATCTTCTGGGATAACTGCATCATAGCCTGCGAAAGAATAATAACCTTATTGTCCTTATTTAATATTATGGCAAGACAAACAGTATAAAACTATACAATTTTATAGGCTATAAAACGTAGTTACTTACCTATTTTAAAATTTAGATGAGATATCAGTAAAGGTGTATTTTCGCTATCCGAAGGCACATAATCTGGATCACGGCATGAATCATCACTATCCTCGACAAATTCAACTTGGAGATCTTCTGAGAAGTCTTTAGTTAAAGAACAACAACTGCAATGATCAAAATTTCATTATCAATGCGTTCTGTTTTGCAACTACTATTATATAAAATTATAATAAACACGAAATTCATGTACTGAAAGTTAAAATTATACTATTCTAACAGATATCCAATGTGTAGTTTTGAGGTTAGGAATATATATTCACAAGATCATTTGATTTATATAGTCCTAAGAATGCATTTAAATTATTACATTGCTGTATCATAAACTTATGTTTTACTTACGGATCAGAAACAGGATTCATGCTGTTTAATCTGCACACTATTGCATATTATAGGAGCCACAACTGGACAACACTTCACTCCACCACCTTTGTTGCACACTAATATTATAATGTTCCAACAGCGTCAAGAGCAGCCACCCCATTGGTCTATTTGTTAGAACATTATAATGTTGAAGGCTATTCAAATAACGCTGATAGTACGTTTTAATAGTCTTTCCTATATCATTTGTAGACTGTTTGAGGCAGAAATTCCTAGTCAGATAGAACAAAAATTTCTTGAACTATTGAATTCTGTACAGACTTAATTTCGCGCCAAAAGTGCTTATAGAACAATATAATACTCAACCCACGAAATGTAAATCGGTCAACTCCGCAGAGTCTGCGGCAATGGGACAGGTAAATAAACATTGATGTCGGCCATCGAAGGCAGACATCGATGTTTAAAAATATCGAACATCGAACAGCGATGTTTCTGAATATTTATGTTTTCTGTTAATAACTAGAGCGCAACCAGAAGTAACCAGAAATTTTGAAAACACTACTGATGGTGACTTGATTTATTTCGATTAAATTCGTATCATAGTAAAGTAGTGTATCATAGTGTAGTAGTTATATGCCTACCCACATCCTCTTACGAAGAGATGTTTAATTCCCAGTAACAGAATAAAAGGAAGCCTGCCTAATTAGCTACCAGTAAACGGTAATTCGCCAGTTGGCCCAAAGATGGCGCCATTACTACAGATGGCTAGAAAACGGTAGCATCATCCTGAATGACAGACCAGAAGGAAGGAGAAGTCTGGAACAGTCTGGAGTGAAATAGATAAATCGAGAATAAACGCCACGAATGCATAAAAAGCAGATCCAACGCACGAGTTCAGTTATATTTTAGATTACAAGTGATCTGATAAGATGAAGAACAGTAACAAGTAGTAAATTTTTAGTAGTTAAAAGTTACACTTATAAAGACTAATTATTATATTGAAATTTAGTGATTAATAAATCAGTGGTTAGAGAAAATTCGTATTGCAATTATTAGAACCTACGTTTGGAGGTGTTTACTGGAGGGTGTAAACACGTAACAGTATCATAATAAATGTAAACAATAATAGCGTATAGCGCATAAGTAAAAAATTATTTTTAAAAAAATGATTTCACTGAAATGTGTCTATTAAAGTGAAAAAATAATATTCCTTGTATGCATACGGTAACCGCTTTCATTAAGATATTAAAAATGAAAGCTTAGCGAGTAAATATTAATATTTTTCATTTATACAGTACGAGAATGTCATACTCGATCAGATGTTTTCTTATACTTCTTACACTTGTCAAATATTTGACACTATAGCCAGTTTACAGTTTTTAATGCAAAACACACTTCACTTGAATTTATAGTATTATTAACTTTTGTTCAAACTTGGCATATGGCTCTAACTTTCAATGCAAAATATTTTATTCAAATAGAATTTTTCCATAAAATTAACAGAAAGGCCAGCTTAGCTTCCTCGAGTTAGGTTCCATTTGAATTGTAATTTAATAAAAATCCATTTTAGGTCATACAAACCGAGACTGAAGAAAATGAAAGTTGTATTAATTTATTTTGGTATATTAATCTATCGTAAACTCAATTCGGGACATATTGTAAAAGAACTGGTTTTTCACAAATTTGGAAGCCCTATCAATTGACAACGCAGAATAGGTTACCGGCATTATTATCATACAATAAGACTATTGATGAACCGATTATTTAAATATTTAAAATGTTACGAGCTTCCTAGCCTACGTATTCTAATTTATTATGTTATTAGTTTATATCTAGATTAATCGATAACTGTGTAGGCTGATCAAATGTGTATCATAATTTTGCTTAAAAAAGTTTTTATAGTAGAGAAAAGCAAAGAATTAACCTCACAAAATTTTCTTTGTTTTGTAACCAATTGCTTAAACAATAAAATTTGTTTTACACCTTCAGACACAATGATTTTAACAATTTGAACAAGATGTCTAAAAGAATGTTTGTTGTCTTTCAACACAGTCAATAAGCATTGGATATTATAAAAAATTATTCAAAAATATCTTTCATTATTAGCATTAGTAAAACCAACGGATTAGGCAATACTTACTTCATAGGCAACATAAAGATTTTGTAAGATTAATTTTTTGTTTTTTCTCCATCTTGAATTATTATTCACATGGGATAAACCTACCCATGTAAAAAAAGTTTATAATCAACATGATTGTTGTTTGGTAACATTCTTAAATAAATTTAAAAAAATCGCTTAAACTTGTTCGTGACGTGATCATATACAACTTTCATAAGCAGAAAAAACGACAAAATCATAATGTATCATGACAGTATTGTTAACAGGAACCTATTTCTGGTATCACGCTGTAATGTTTGCATCGCGATCAAATTTGGTATCATTCACACTACAAAACTTCCAGCTAGCTAAAAACCTTGACGTTTGCACCAAAACTATTATGTTCCTAAAGACCGAGATGTAGCTCGATTAATCACTCTGCTTGTTTACCTTATGATGTTCTAATAATAGTTGGGAATCTAAGACCTCAAAGTCGGCAAGGAGGTCAACTGCAACATATACAAGAACCAAAAGTGGATTCCTATATAAAATTTCCTGTCGAATACGAATTTAGAGTTCACCCTTTCATCAGGAATTACTAAATTGGTGAAAAATGCGATTTTGAGAATCGGGGGACGGTAGCACAGAGGCTAGCGCTTCTAGTTTTCTCTCTACTGCAAAGTTACTTTCAATTATAAATTACCCCCAAGAAGTGGTTCGGATCCCACTATAAACTGTATGGCCTCGTTTCCTTTACTCACATAAGTCTAGGCTTAAGAGGACCATTCAAGTGCTCTGGAAGGCGATTAAGACATTTATTTATAACATTTATAATTTGTAGAAACTACGAAAAACATTTATCTTTTTGTTATCTCTCGTTTCGTATTAGAGATATCTGTTTAAAATTTCCTTCCGATATCCTTAGACATTGGGTTCACTTGCTGTTTATGGAAAAGTTATTTCAGTAACGACGTTTTGCCAAAAATTAAAACATTTGCTTGGCACATAAAAACATCAAAATACATTGAGAAATATAGGGTGTGATAAACCTTTTATTATTAGAGACAAGGGGGTAAAGTAAAGCTTATGAATTATAGCAACTATTTGAAACATTTTTTTTTCTAAAATGCGTAGTTTACATGTAAGAGTGTTGGAAATGAAAATAAAGTATATACGAATGAAATATTACGTTCTCTTTCTAATTCCAGAATTCAGTTACCGACATTATTTAACAAACGTCTGAATTAGTGTTTGATCACTCAACGCTATAAGATAGTTGTTACTGAGTAATGACATTTATAACTCTTCGTTTTTTTGTTGTATAACTCAATGGCTGCAATTCTAACCATCGAAATTATTAAGCTTTTTTTTCAAGTTATACATAATTAATATAGAACTAATTAGTCACCATGATAACTCTAAGTTTGTTCCGAATAAAAAATGTAAATATTGTTATAACAATTGCATTTCGAAGTATTGTACACGAAAGGAAAAGACTTGTGCGTGATACGTCCTATTTAAAAATGCATTAGAGTTAAGTTAGATTACTTGTATACTACGTCACTTTTATTGTGTATTTTTCTTTTATTATCAATAGCATTATCTAGAAAATATTGTCCTAAAATAGTTGACACTATATTGCCCGTTAATTATATTGCCCGTTAATTGTACTTAATTCGCTAAAAATGTATGTGTTAAGTCTAATGAAAAGTTTATTGTTTTTAGATTCGGCTTGTTCCGTAGTATCTTATTATTTAAACACTGAACACACACTACATTAAAAGTTATTTAATACATTTGGTGTGCAACCGAAGCGGTTCTCAGAATCTGTTATCTTATATCAGTTATTTGTAAATAACTGTTATTTTATAACAGCTATTTATAAATAACATTTTCCCATGACTCTCCAAGAAAGTATCCATATTCACTTAACGTGTTAGGAACGAAAGTTAACAATATCACGGATGAGCGTTAACACAAACATCTGTTAGGAACATATCAATAGTAGATGGCGTGTATCACGGTCTGTGCGTTATTTTTCGACACACAAGTGTTAGAAAAACGTCAACAGTTTAACTGTCACAATAAACGTCATGTCATATGTCGAATTATTAAACTGTCAAACGAAAAACAATCGTTTTTTTTTTGTTGTCGTGAGAAAAATATTGTGCACACCTCTCTGGAAAGCGTCAGTGGCGTAGCAAGGAGGCGGAGGAGGCGGACCGCCCCCTACTTAAGGAGGCCCACACAAGATGGTTTTTTAATTTTATACGTTTTCTGTAAATATTGTAAGGTAACGAAAAACTTGTTCAACAACCTCTAGTTTTTATATACATCACCATAAATTCCGTTGAAAGTTTAAATGCGTAATTTTAGATGATTTGAGGCCCAGGCAATATCCTTGGTGACTAAGACCGCTTGTTATCAGTTCAGAGCATGTCAAATTGTTGTATAACACGTTGTTCGGACTTATTCTCCTTACAATCAACCTCATATAAATGCAAGTGGTTGTCCTTTAAGTGGACTATCCTTAACTTTGGCCGTTCTTCCAACACATTATTGAAAATCGGTTTGTATTCATTAAAAGTACATTAATATGATATTTACTAACCTCATCTGAGGATACATTAAACCTGTCTTTCTAACATAATAATTTGCGATCATTTGTCGTAACACAGCTAGTTTATTATGTATAAATGATTAGGTATTGTATGTTTAATTCATAATAATTGATGTCATTTTATTGGTTTTTAAGGACATTAGTCCTTAAAGCTTTGTTTTTATAAATTTTTCATTGCTAAGAGGCTGTGTAGAGATTTCATATAGATATAGTATATGAAGAGATATACTTGGGAGAAAGGGGATCCCCGAGGAAGATTCAGGTCCGGGTTCCAAAATGTGTTGCTACGCCACTGGAAAGCGTCTTACACATTCGTGTGTTTATTCCGCACTCAGCCTGAGGCCTCGAGCGTATACATTCTCAATCCTGTGTTAAATTTCACTTTCCGTGCTCGTTATGTAATATACTATAACAAACTGTTGTTTCTGCTTGAAAATAACACATATGCGATAACTGTTATTCAGAAAACAGCAGCAGATGAAACCGCGTGAGCTAGTATAGAATAACGATATCAGTTATTCAGAAAATGACAACATGTGAAACCACGTAGGCCGTTATGGCATAACAGGGGTGTCCGATAGTCCGATAGATCACAATATGTTCAAATAATAGCTGAGTCAGAAAACATTGTAAATTTCAAATTTATCTCAGAAATTTCTCCAGCAAAATATTGTGGAGCCAGGGAGGGTAGCTCCACCCCTTGTTTGGCTCTCGTCCTGAAACGTTTATTTTTAGAGACTGGAGTCGCCCGTGCTTTGGTGCTAAGGGATTCACTCACCGTCTAATAAAAAGACTTTTGTTAACCTATACTTATATATTACCACAACTAATAATATACAGCTAATGCATAGAAATAATAGTTCAACTTAAATAGTTAAAAATAAAATACATCATCCTTAGTTGGTGGCTGACCTATAGACGTGGGGGAAAACCAACACTACTTTTAGGCCTTCACCATTTCGGGCCTTTCCTCTTCATTTTGAGAAGTCCCCCAAAGTAACATCGGCCCGTTACCCTATTCGCCCTAGGCCGGATCGCTGTACTTAGCAACTGCCCCTTGAGGAGATTGACCGTTCAAACCCAACTTGCCTCTTGCGAAGCTATTTATCGACTCCTCTTAACGAGTATCTTTTTTCTATACCTTTCCTATTCATTTTCGTTGGCCCGATATTCGAGTCAACAATATCCTACGATGACACTATTTTATTAGAATGCTAACTGGCATATCACGCCACCGGAAATCTCATATTGCTGTCGCCCGTGAAGTGACATGCACGCAGGATAGAACTAAAAAGACTCAAATAATCACATGTGGTGTAAAAATAACGCTCCTATATTAAACATACAGAAAACGATTTTTATAACGTTTAAAAATGCCCGAGTATTAGACAAAGAACCAAAATCGTTATTGGTTAGATCAGAGCAAAAATCATTAAGTAATATACCAACAACAAAATTCTTGAGAATTCATCTAAATGTCGATTAACATGGAGCTACTACATTTACTCCATTGCCCTTAAATTGTGTAGAGCAGATTTTGTCATTGGCAACTTAAAAACCTGCCTACATACAGAAACCATACTTTTACAATGCATACGTTCATAGTAGATTGTATTTTTTTATCTGAAACCTGGTTATGCGACTCTATACCAGACTCCTTAGTTGCTCTACCTGGATATTCTATATTTCAGCAGGACCGCAATACACACAGAGGAGGGGGAGTTTGCATTTATTTACGAGACGCTACCTTCAGACAGTATGCGATTTCACCCATCACTCTGCCTGTTGCTGGTTCTGAATGTATAGCTCTTCTTATCCAAAATCATAATGTCTATGTCTCTCTAGTCCACTGTTGTTTGTATAGACCACCGAATACGTCATCGGTCGATGACAGAGTTACCTTTGATAGTCTGGTCAACCTCGCTGCCTCCTATACAAACTTAATAATTATAGGAGATTTTAACATGCCCGAGATAACCTGGCTTGCCTTTCTGGACTCACATGTGACCGAATCATCTCAATTATTGATTGATTTTTTATCAAATTCACATGTCTCTCAGATTGTATCTGAACCAACCAGATTGCATCAAAACCAGAGACCCTCCAGAAACCTACTAGGTGACCTCACATATCTTTCACCAATTGGGAATTCCGATCATGTTGTCCTGGAGTCTGGCATTCAAATCCGCGTTAAAAACAAAGCTCGAAAAGAGTCTGTAAGAAGGAAATACACAAATTTTGCATCTCTTGATAGCGATTTAGTAGCAGTTGACGGGATACCCTTTTAAATGTGGATGATATCGAACTTTGTTGGAATATTTTTAAGCAGAACTTCTTTAACGCTGTCAATAAGAATTCCCATTACAAAACTGTTGTAACTGTTCCATCAAGACCCTGGATTAATGAGGATATCATGACAATTATTAGGTATAAAAGAGCACCATGGCAAAATTTAGACGCAGCAGAAGTGATGAGGACTTCCAGGCTCACAGACTGTTTTCAAATCATCTGTCGCTACGCATATCACGTGCCATTAATGAATTTAAACAAGGGTTGGCAGTTAGTAATGAACCCAAGAGACTGTACAAGTATGTTCGCTGTCAACTAGACTCGACAGTTGCTATGCCTCAGCTCAGAAGGGCTTTCTAATAATCACAGCGAAGTAGCTAATTTGTTTGCCAATACTTGATTTCCAAGAAGAATACATTGCTGAGAAAATTCGTGCACTAGACCCGTCGGCTGCACCTGGCATTGATGAAATATCCACCATGTTACTTAAAGCTTGTATTAACTACATCTGCAAACCACTCAGAATAATAATGAAACTGTCCTTGGCTTCTGGGATATTACCTTCCGAGTGGAAATAAGCATGTGTTAAGTCCATTTTTAAGAAAGGGGATAAGTTCAACTCTGACAATTTTCGTCCAATTAGTCTTACTTCCGTTGTTGTCAAGATGATGGAAAAAATCATTGTGGACAGTATGCGACCTTTTCTCCTTGCACATCAAATTCTCCCTACCGAACAACATGGGTTCATCCCAGGTCGCTCAGTTGACACTAATTTGTTGTGTTGTGTATCAGACTGGTCTCTCAGGTTAGATCGTGGTGAATGTGTTGACATCATATACCTAGATTTCCGCAAAGCCTTTGATAAAGTGCCTAAAAATCACTTATTACAGAAACTGGAACAGTTTGGCATACGTGGGAGTTTGCACATATGGATTCAAGATTTCTTTACCGATCGAATGTTTTCTGTTAAAGTTGGTACTTCAGTGAGTGACAGCAGAAACGTGCTCGGTGGGTTCCTTGATCCCTTGCGGCAATGTATCAAATTCCAGTGTTCTTTCTACGCAGACGACACAAAAATCTACTGCAACCCACTAGCGGATCACGTACAATTGCAAGAAGATCTTGATCTCATTCAGAAGTGGAGTGAAACATGGTTACTCCCATTAAATATTGATAAGTGTGCAGTTCTTCATTTAGGAAAGTACAGTCCACGCTTGGGGTACAATATTAACAGCAAACAACTGAGTTCATCCGACTCTCATAACGACATGGGAGTCATCATTACGCACAATCTTTCCTGGTTCAACCATATTGCCCGACAAGTTAAAAAAGCCAACACCAAAGTATATCTTCTGAATAAAACTTTCGTCCACTTGAATCCCACCACTTTATCCAAACTTTATAAAACATATGTTCGTCCATTACTCGAATTCGCAAACAGTGTATGGTTTCCTACCTTGGTACGCGATTCAAACCTTTTAGAGAACGTTCAACGCCACGTAACCTTGATACCATTTGGACGCATTCGCCCATGTTACGAAGATCGGCTTGCACAGTTTAAACTTACCTCACTGGCTGCCAGAAGGCATGACCGTATTATTACCTTCAAGGGTGACCGTATTATTACCTTCAAAGGAATACAAAATTAATTATGTCCAATTCACAACTTATTTACTCTCGTTAATGACGACAGGTTACGTGGACATCCATTTAAGATCACCAGGGACCCCTTCAGAACCTCTGTTCGCGAATACTTCCTTTCAGTGCGCGTATTCAACGCGTGGAATACTCTCCCGTCTTGTGTTGTGTCCGCACCCAGTGTAAATTCGTTTAAATGTAGATACGACAGACATGTATCGACATTTGTTTTTGATCATTTACTTTGTATTTTTTTTCGTAATTTAATGTATTGCTGTTTGACCTAATGTCGTTTGTTGTTGAGCATAATGAGTATATTTCCCCTGCTTTTATTTCTGTATAATAAATAAATAAATATGGGATTGTCATCTGGGGATCGGCAACGGAAATAGATTGTTTCTATTGCAGAAGCGCACCGTTCCTTATATCGACAGCGACGATTATCAACAGCATTGTAAGCCTATTAAAAAAAATAGTTGTAAAAAAAGAATTAAAAGAATCTTGACAGGAAAAGTGACGGTAACTATTTTAATGTATTTCAAATATTCAGAACACACATATGATTTTAATTCAAATTTTAGAATAATAAATTTTAAATGATAAAAAAAATAGAAAAATAGAACAACGCAATTACGGGACACTGTATTTACACTGCCCTTACGCCTTACCAAAAAAGTAAGTTGAATAAATAGTAAATACTCAACAAACTCTAATACAAAACATTTACGAAAGAGTGCGGGAAAAGTATAGGGATGGTATAATATTATAAAGGGCGCAATCGTGAGACAACCATCAGCTAGCAGTAGCAGCTTACTCTGTGTATAGTCCAGGTCAGATAGCAAGGGAGAATGCGAAAGTGCCGAAAACAGGTTCTTTCACGGTTTCGATAAGAAAGAAAACATTTTTTATAGAAAAAATACTACAAAATAGCTCGTAAAGAAACGAAAAAAAAAAAAAAGAGTTTTTGACAATTAAAATCGTACATTTTCGCTATTTCCGCTAAAAGTTATTATTATTTTTAGAGTAGGTAGGTACCAACAAAAGTTGCAATTTAAGCTCCGAAATACCTTCCTACGATAATTACAGGCAAAATGGCAAAAATGGCCACATTTAGCGGTTTTTAATTTTTTGTGCAAAAAGTTATTGACCGATTTTAATTGTCAAGAATTCATTTTCTTCGTTTTTTATATAAAAATTTTTTTTCCTTCGCATCGAAAACGTGAAAAAACCTACTTTCGGTACTTTCGTGCCCTTTTTTCAGTAGGTTCTAAATAAAATTTGCTTTCCAAAACATAAACATCTAATTCCCACTATTTTTCTCCTAATTATCATGTTCACAAAATGCACCGAGGAACTTTTCGAAAAAATAAACTATCTGACCTGGACTAATAGTATAAAATAATATTTACTGCTAACAACTATGAATAATAATATCGGTACCGATATACTATCTATCATTTTTAAACTGTTATTTGGAAATAACAACAACAGTTCGAAACAGTCATTAAAAAATTTGCCCATCACTATTATATATCTAATAATTTGTCAGATGGAATGCTACGATACTAAGTGGAAGTGCAAATGCCACAGACAGGCGCAAACATATATTTATTGAAATGATTTAATTAAGTTGATTAATTTATATTAATACTTTCAGCTAACCTTCGAGCACACATTTCAACAGTTGGTACACCATACGAAAAGAATGGACAAAGGCATATTAAATTAGAAAAAGAAGAAAAATTCGACCTTTTGGTTGGAAAACCTCACTTTCTTTTTGAAAATATCTTTGGAGACAACAACGAATTGAATGAACAAACCAATAAAGTTTTAAATGAAAATATTGAAGATTTAATTGTAGAACTGCAGCCTATATTGAAACAAGTAACTAAGCAATTTATTTTTGGAGTAGTCAATAATATTTTTGACAAATTTTCATTTAATGAATTATTTCCTGATATTTAAAATACAGGTAAATATTTATACATAATTTTTTTAATAAATTACTTCCTGTACCTACATTGTTTTAATATCGACAATCTACAGACAATTAATAAATTTAACACGATTTGTTGAAAAATAAGAATTTCATTCCCATAAAATTTTAACTTCGAAAAAAATCCTTTTTTGTTAAAAATATGTTCTTGAAAAGTGTAAAAATAATAATCTAAAGGAAAATCGTCAGAAGTTACTAAAAATTATGACATAAAATGTCATGCAATTCAATTCGCAACGTGTCGTCGCGGCAGGCGAAAGACTGGACCGTGTCTAGTTCGGCGGCTAAGAACAATTTTAAAAGTTAACCCCTTTTGCCGCGCAGGGCAAACTAAAAAACCTTTGCCCAAGGCATCACTACTTCCACATCCAGATTTTGTTCCAAGTCTTATATTCACTAAATGCCAATATTTTATTCTCTTTATAATAGAATTGGGGTGGCAATGGGGGTGGTAGAGGGGGTGGCTAATGTAAAAAAAAATTTAGAAGCCCATGGTTCTCGTATACACACTAAATTCCAACTTAATTTTTTATTCCCTTAAACAATAGGGTGGGGGTGGCAATGGGTGTGGTAGAGGGGGTACCTAATGCCAAAATAAATTTTACAGGCCCTTGGTTCTAGTACACATACAAATTATAATATAATTTTACTCCCTTTAATGATAGAGTGGGGGTGGCAATGGGGGTGGTAGAGGAGGTGGTTAATGCCAAAAAAAACTTAGAATCCCTTGGTTCTCGTATACCAAATCTCGTATACTAAATCCCAATTTAATTTTTTACTCCCTATAATAATAGGGTGGGGGTGGTATTGGGGTTGATAGTGGGGGGTGTTACTTCCTTTCCCTTACTATTTATTTTTGAGGAAGAATTGAGGCAACATATGCGGACGACTAGCTGGTTTAAGTCAGAGCAAAGAGCCGTGGATCCAGAGTATTCGTAAGAGTGGAGAAACTTGCCCTTTCTGAAATGTACAGCATAAATGACAGATTTCTGTTTAGTTCGAGAAAAGGAGACAAAAACAAATTGATGTTAAATTGGGCACCATCTATAGTGAAAATAAGTAGAATTGTCTCTTTTTCTCGAATAACCAGTCTAAAATGAATGTTAAAATTTATTACATGAATAATAAACAAATCGGTTTGTAAAGACTAATTGAAATTAAAATATATATATATATATATATATATATATATATATATATATATATATATATATATATATATGATATAGTGGTGAGAGGTAAGTTAATCCTCTCATGTGGTCTAATGCTACTATACACCAGACATCATAGATGTCTCCATGGTATATAGCGACTTGCCATTTTGCAAGTACCGAGAGCGGCGACCTTCAGCCCTTGGTGGACTTAACCTATATACTGTTATTATACATGATTTGCAGGAAACAACTACTCAGCGGGCAAATACCCCGACCTGCATTGAATCATACCTTACAAATCATGAAAGATTGGTAGCCAATGTCATTTGTCAATTCCCCGACTAGACATAGACCGGTATAATTCAATGCAGGTCGGGGTATTTGCCCGCTGAGTAGTTGTTTCCTGCAAATCATGTATAATAACAGTATATAGGTTAAGTCCACCAAGGGCTGAAGGTCGCCGCTCTCGGTACTTGCAAAATGGCAAGTCGCTATATACTATGGAGACATCTATGATATCTGGTGTATAGTAGCATTAGATCACATGAAAGGATTAACTTACCTCTCACCACTATACCATTTACACTAGTCTGTATAAGACTAGCAGGTTCGCCACTGTCATTTGTCTGTTCCACGACCTATGGCATACTGATGAGAACTAATAAGTTCGAAACCGGTCTATATCCGGTCGGGGAATTGACAAATGACATTGGCTACCAATCTTTCATGATTTGTAAGGTATAATTCAATGCAGGTCAGGGTATTTGCCCGCTGAGTAGTTATTTCCTGCAAATCATGTATAATAACAGTATATAGGTTAAGTCCACCAAGGGCTGAAGGTCGCCGCTCTCGGTACTTGCAAAATGGCAAGTCGCTATATACCATGGAGACATCTATGATGTCTGGTGTATAGTAGCATTAGACCACATGAGAGGATTAACTTACCTCTCACCACTATACCATTTACATTAGTCTGTATAAGACTAGCAGGTTGGCCACTGTCATTTGTCTGTCTACGACCTATGGCATACTGATGAGAACTAAAAAGTTCGAAACCGGTCTATGTCTGGTCGGGGAATTGACAAATGACATTGGCTACCAATCTTTCATGATTTGTAAGGTATAATTCAATGCAGGTCGGGGTATTTGCCCGCTGAGTAGTTGTTTCCTGCAAATCATGTATAATAACAATATATATATATATATATATATATATATATATATATATATAACAAATTTATACCAGGATCCTAGATTGACTATTGTTGAGGTGACTGGTTCTGCAACAGCAATCCAGGCCCACAATTGTCTCTTGTTGCAAGAGTGGAGTCTAAAGTTTCCTTGGCAATTTACGTCTCTTAATGAAATGGAGTGAAAATCGTAGGAAAATTAACCGACTAGGTGGTTCATGAACAGTTACCGAAATTTTAACTATATGAAAGATAAGCTGTGTAAAAGCTATGCAGGAATGAAGAAGCTATGCAGAAACGTATACAGAAATGTATAAGTATATATGTGCATAAACATAAGTACACATAAATATATATAAGTCAATATAAGTATATAAAAGCATATATAAGCATATAAGAATATAAGTATATATAAAAAGCATATATATATAGAATATAAAGAATATAAGCTGATTTCGTAAACTATAAATCGCCAAAAAATGAAAAAGAAAGAAAATATTTTAAAACTATGTGGTACATATAGTATTTTAACTACTTATTAAATTAAAAAGAATTGACCTTGAATTTAAATTTATTTTAAAAATAATTGAAATTACATCAGACAAAAATTGAAAATTAATTAAATTTTAAATGAGTAATAAATGAAATTTACCTGGATGTTATTGTTAACGCGGATATAAAAATGTAATATCAATTACTGAAGTCCACAGTTAAAATTTATATCAGTACAAAGGCTGCAAGTAAATGATTTCCTGTTGAGTTTTACTAATAAGGTAAACTTTTTTGTCCTACTTACTACAAAATAATGCTACTCGATAAACTTGAAAAATCTATTTCCCCTAATTAAATTGAAAGCTATAAAATAGAGAAATAGTACAGGTATGGCCATCTGTCAATGGTTGAGTTTAAGCGCAACAACTAGCAGGTCGCAAATTCTACAATTTCCTTTACTCACAACTAAAATAGTGGCATATGATCGATAAAAGGAATCTATAATAAAAGTTTTTATTACTTCCATATCACAGCTGATTTGCCTTTGCCTCACAATTTGTAAATATATATTACATAACCAAAAATATGAACTGCCGTAATAAATAGTAAAACGTATTGTGAGAACTCAGTAAATATATTACATCTTATAGGATATACTATATATACCTAGTAATGAGAAAAGGTAAAGAAAATAACCATAATGTACTTCATAGTAAACAAAAATATAAAAATTGAAATATAGGTATCTGATGTAAATAAATGTTTTGTAGACAATTGTTTCCTGTACAGAATACAGAGGCACATAATAGTTAAGTGAACATGACTGAGTTCCTAAGATATTAAAACATGTACATAAAACAGTGTGAAATGGTTTAGCAGTTATACAAATAAAATTCTGTTAGTTGAAAACAGTTTCACTTACAAAAAAACTGAATCAAAATGTTACACAGATTGTGCCAAACATAAACAAAACACTAGTTTTTATATAAAACTGTTAAATGGACATAGGCCATGTAACAGGGGGTGGGTGGAAAATTTTTTGAGACGTTGACTTTTCGTACATGCTCTAAATTGCAATTTTATGGACTCTTACCTGCTTGGTTTGCCTATTTACCCTTATTTACCCCATTTACCCCCGAACCCTTCAACGGAATTAGATCGAAAATCCAGTTCCAGATCTTGTTATAATACATAAGTGTACCAAATTTCAAGTCAATATCATAAACGGTTCCAGAGTAAACGTGCGCAAAAAAAAAAAAAAAAGTTACAGACAGACAGACCGATAGACAGGAAATTTTTTCCCTCAAATTTAAAATCTTGACGTTTCATGACATTTTAACCCTATTTTTGCGTTACTATACTTCCACTGGATGTGGAAGTAATAACCCATCTAAATTAAAATATTTTCTTTGTTAGGGAATTTATTAGGAACACTCGCTGGCAAAAATCACTTAGAAATTTTGGTTGATGCGGGAAAAAGGGACTAAACAAAAGAAACCCGCTTCAGACAAGTACCGCGAGGCATCCCGGACGCCAGTATATGACTTAAACAGTTAAGATTGAAGTAATTTTGGGTTCCTTATTAGATTCTGGAAAGGATGATGAAGAAGAATTAAGCAATAAAAACAAACAAACAAACATAAAAGAAAAGGAGAGTAGAAAAGAGTTAGAGATTTAAAGTTTATAGAATAAAAAAGTTGGATAGAAGAAGTTATAGTAGAGGGAAGGTTGGCTATAGAGGCTGCCGGTTTCATACCAGGCGCTGCCCTGGTATGAAAATTTGTGTTTGATCCAAAAGGGGACAGGCATTATGTTCTCTAATTCGTGTAACGTCGTTAGCGGACTATCGCCTAGCTTAAAAGCATAGAATTTTTGGACATTTCCTGGACGTAGACGGGGTTATGTCATTGCAGCGTTCGTAGAATTAGAAAGAAATGAAACACTTAAATTTGTGTTCTAATACACCGGTGCTGCGTATGTGATTGCCGGCCTGACGATCATGGTATATATTAATTTTTTATTTTGATTGTTGAGTCTGCTGCCCTAATCAGGAGCGGATACCCCCTGGACGTGGAGTAGACTGTCCGTACAGTTTTGTTAATGTGGGTATTAATCGTTGGTCTTTCGTCTCGTCTGGCACCTAAGTACTTCACGCACTTTTTAGTCGAAATTTGCTTCCCCCTATTAAAATTGGAGTTAGAATGGAATCGTCCAGTTAATGGACCTTGTTACATAATATCAATATTAAAGTCGATTAAAATTGCATTTGGTTCTGACATTTGTTCGATATCAATGTTAGGTAACAAGATTCAATTAACCTAACAACTGCATGAAATTATATTTCAAAATTTTTAGTGATTTTTGAGGACGGTCTAAGTTTCATAATTTTTCTTACTCTATTTAGTGGTTCTTGTTTATCTTATAGTTAAATAAAGAGAAACTTGCAACGGTACGCTACAGGTTGGTTACAAATCGAAAGTTAAGTTTTAAACTTCTTTACCTAGTGAATTCGCCATTTTATCGAATATGTAAAACGTGAGAAATAATTGTTTTGCCATAATTCTGAAATAGTGGAGCAGATCTGGAAGGAAACCAGACTCGAATAAGAAAACGTTCGTTTGTGATTTTTTTTCTTTTGCCAATAAGTAAAGTTGGGTCCCCCCAACATTCCGACACATTTGTGCTGAGCAAGTCAAAGGGGGGAGGGGGAAATGACGTGTTAAATGTATGAGAAAATGGTTTTTCGAAGATAACTCGGCGGCCTTTGATGTGACGAAAAAAATCTTCAGACCTAAAATGAAGAGCTCACGAAAGTAAGCAAATTTTGTCCCCAACCTCATCGACGTCAGACCATTGATTCGCGGGATATCGCAAATCCAAGGTGCAAAAATTAAAAAATTGAAATTAATTTTTTATCATGAAGGAGTGGAGTTGAGGACCCAATTTTTATTTAATAGAAGGGTATTGGCGGATATTCTGTTGGGCCGGAGGCTGGAGGCGGTGGAATAATTAGGAGGGGAGGAAGAGGGGAAAAACAATAAAAATATTTCACATGCTGATAACTCCCTGTGTAATTGACCTATCGCGTTCAGACCGACGTAATTTTTTTTATTTGCTACAAGATAGCACTCGCATAAAATGATATTTTTCACAAACAAACGCTTAGTGAGCGAAATAAAAATTGCACATTTTTTCAAACAGTCTCTTTGCTGTCCTCTAGCTCCCTTCCTAATCATTTTATCGCGTTCTGGCTGGGCGGAAACTGTTTTGGAAAAAAACGTCTTGTAGCACATAAAAAAATATAAAAATGTACGACGGTCTGACCGCGATAAGTCAATTATACGGGGAGTTATCAGCATGTCAAATATTTTAGTTTTCCCCCTCTCCCACCCCTCCTAAACATCTCTCCGCGCCGAGCCCCCGGCCCAATAAAGTATCTGCCAATACCCTTCTATTAAAATAAAATTGAGTCCTCAACTCTACTCCTTCAGGACAAAAAGTGAATTAAATTTTTTTAATTTTTGCACCTTGGATTCGCGTCGATGAGGTTAGGAACAAAATTTGCTTATTTTCGTGAGCTCTCCATTTTAGGTCTGAAGATTTTTTTCGTCAGATCAAAAGCCGCCGAGTTATCTTCGAAAAACCATTTTCCCATACATTTAACATATCATTTCCCCCTCCCCCCTTTGACTTCCTCAGCACAAATGTGTCGGAATGTTGGACGAACCCAACTTTACTTATTGGCAAAAGAAAAAATCACAATCGGACGTTTCCTTATTTCAATGCTAGATCTGCTCCACTAAAAGTATTCCATAGATTTTGAGTTTTTTCTTCCGTTAAATTTATTTATTTGTAACACTGTTATATATATATATGTTGTTTTTTAGGTTTTCGCGGGTATTAAATGAAGTGTTGTTGTACTGTGCTCTCCCGCGTCGATGATCAACTCCTCAGTTCGAGCAACGAGAAGCAGCAGTAGGCAGCGTTCAGTGAGAACCTGAAGATGGCAGATGAGATTCTGCCGAAACGTCGTTTAGACAACCGTAACTCCTGGAGGAGTCGTCATCGACGCGGGAGAGCACCCGGAAGTACAACACTTCATATATATATATATATATATATATATATATATATATACAGGGTTACTGGTAATTCGATACATTCCTTTGGAGATGTGATGGGACATGATCTAAGAAGTAAATTTAGCCCTAACATATATGCAAAACTCAATAGTTTTTGAGATATTTAATTTTTTTTGTTTTTCTCAAAAAGTAGATCTTAATGTCCTAAAAGTTAATTTTCGAAAAATCTATTTGACATTTTTAAATTTTTTTTTACTGGATTACTTGTCCAATGTTATAGATATCCGTTTGGAATGAAAAATATCTGGAAACATTTCGATCATGTGAACATCTGAAATAAACTTTAAAAATTTTTTTTTTAAATCAGCTATGAAATTTACCTATTAGGTTTTTTCAAAAAAATATTAACGTAACACACGTATAAATTATTATAAAAACTGCCTTATTTCAATAGCTATCTAACAAGGTACAAATGTTCAATGTACCCTTAATAGTTCTAAGAAAATACTAGTAAAAATAACACAAGTAGTACGAATTTTATTTTTAGATAAACAGTAAAAAACATTTTAAAAGTAGAGTTTATTTCTTCATTAATTTCAAAGTTGTACTTTATTTTTTATATGTCTTGCTCAAAATGGGAGCCCCTATTCTGTATACAGACACGGCAGCGTCTTCTTCTTTCCGTCGTTGTTACTCTGGTTGTCAGATTATGCCTTATGTGTTGGGCAGCATCGACTATCCTTTGTCTAACGTCTTCTATAGTATTCACTGGTGTGGCATAGACCATCTCCTTAATTTGACCCCATACGTAATAACCAAGGGGTGTTAAGTCAGGGCTTCGCGCTGGCCAAGGTATTGGGCCCGCTCTTTCAATCCAACGGTTAGGGAAACGTTGATCAAGTAACTGTCGTACTGTCAGCTGATAATGTGCTAGATAACCGTCGTTCTGAAACATCATTCACTGTCTGACGGCGAGAGGAACATCTTCTAAAGTCACCGCCAGATCATTTCTTAAAAAATTTTCATAGATTTCCCCGTTTAAATTTTGAGGAAGAAAGTGTGGCCCTATTAAATAGTGGCCAATGACTCCCATCCACACATTAATAGAAAACTTCATTTGGAAACTAGTTTCACGTGTTAACTTGGGATTTTCCTCTGCCCAATAATGTAGGTTGTGGAAATTTGTTATACCCTCGCGAATAAATTTCGACTCGTCCGTCCATAAAATACTTGTTAAAAAATTTGCACTTTCTGCATCTGAATTTAACATAAAGCGGCAGAATTCCACTCTCCTTCCAGGATCACCTTCCTCCAAGCCTTAGACAGGGGTATAGTGGTAAGGATGACATCCAACTCTACGTATAGTAGACCAAACTTTCCATTGTGACTTTATTAGTTGAAATAGTTGAGTCTTCCTCAAAATACCTCAATATTTCTTCCTCATCATCTGGTTCATAAACGGAAGGAGCACCAGCGTCACTTCTTCTACATTTCACGGAGCCAGTTTCAGCGATATTTCGATATGCCGTACTGAATACGCGTGCATTTGGTAAGCGGCGGTTAGGGTACCAAAGACCATATTCTCGGCGAGCTTCAGCAGCGTTGCCGCCACAGTATCCATAGACAAACAAGATATCAGCGTATTCTGCGTTGGCATACGCGGCCATGGTACAGAAAATACAATAACAACAACTAATAACAACAACTACGAGCAAAATCAAAATCTTCGATAACTAATTTAACAAGACCAACAAACTTAAGGGACACGGAGATAAGAATGTCAGTTAATGCACAAACGTCAAAGTCAAGGACTGACTGACTTAAATGAAAATGAACGATTAGTCGTTTAATAAATTCCGCCACCAGCATTATCTTTACTAATTTTTTATTAGAACTATCAAGGGTACATTAAACATTTCTACCTAGTTAGATAGCTATTGAAATAAGGAAGTTTTTATAATAATTTGTACGCGTGCTACATTAATATTTTTTTGAAAAAACCTAATAGGTAAATTTCATAACTGATTTAAAAAAAAAAATTTTACAAGTTTTTATTTTAAATGTTCACATGATTGAAATGTTTCCGGATATTTTTCATTCCAAACGGATATCTATAATATTGGACAAGTAATCCAGTAAAAAAAAAATTAAAAATGTCAAGTAGATTTTTCGGAAATTAACTTTTAAGACATTAAGATCTACTTTTTTGAGAAAAACAAAAAAATTGGAATATCTCAAAAACTATTGAGTTTTGCATAATGTATGTTAGGGCTAGATTTACTCCTTAGCTCATGCCCCATCACATCTCCAAAGGAATGTATCGAATTACCAGTAACCCTGTATATATATATATATATATATATATATATATATATATATATAACCTAACTACAGAACAGAAAAGGGTTATATAAACGAATGATGCGGTAAGAAATGATTAAATAAGTTTCATTGTAGAGGGCTATTCATTATAAATTACCCACCCCTTATTATCGTTATTATTGCCCATAGAAAAAAAGTTTTAAATAAAAGTTGTGTGCTTATAACTGAATTTTGTTAAAATGCTATCAAAAGTACAATAGCGTGCAGATTTCAGGGGATACAAAAAATATTTTTTAAATGGGATGGGATTTTTGGAATGATCCTTTTTTCCTAATTTCAAAAATATGTTACCCCTACCATATACAGTTTATGAGTTATTAAACGTCGAATATCTTAGTTAAACTAGTTGCTGTAAATATGGAGAAGTTTTTTTTTTTTTACATTTATTTAACGTCGGCCTATTTCCGCTACTGAGGCCTAACACCGACGCCTGTAGACGAGCTACCCACAACCAGGAATTTTGCCGAACCTCTTCCCTTAAGAAGAGTAGGGATCTTTTACTTGCTTAACATTTAATAGACAAGGGACCGACGGCTTTACATCCCCTCCGAAGGATGGTATATCTCCTATACAACCCTCGCCTAAGGTCGTATAGCTTCCGCGCATACACTGATATACAAGCCGCTGGAAGATGTGTGAGGCGAGGACGCGGTCTTCGTTGGAACGGTCACCCATTCCAAGTACTAACCGCGCCTTACGTTGCCTTACATCGCATGTCGAAGTATGTACATAGTATTATTATTTTATTAGCCGTTACTCGAGTCCGAGTATAAAAATGTTACAGTCGATAGATTGTGTACAATAAAAAACAAGTAAAAGGTGTAGTCTATTGTAATTCCCATTCATCTACGGTGCACACGACTATGGCTATAGAGGCCAATTCGGGAGAGCACATGTCGACCGCAGTCAGGACAAACATAGACCTGGTTAGGTCTTGGATTCGGCCTTCTTGCAGCAACATTTCCTTGATAGCTGGCCACAACCCCTCGCCATTCGGTTCTGTCCGCTGCAAGTTGTTCCCATTGCTCGTCTGCAATACCGCAGGATTTTAGATTTTCATGGAGAGCGTCTTTGAACCTCTTTCGTTGACCGCCACGCCTTCTTCTACCGCTTAGCAATTCACCATAAAGTGTACATTTAGGAAGGCGGTTATCATGCATACGATGAACGTGACCTGCCCATCTTAGGCGTGCTCTTGAAATAAGCACCTCAATTGGAAGGCTCTTTGCTCTCCTGAGTACTTCCACGTTTGATATGTGATGGAACCAACGGATTTTCATCATACTTCTGAGGTGTCTTTGCTGAAAACGTTCTAATTCTTTCACATGACGACGGTAAGTGACCCAGCTTTCACATCCATATAGCAGTGTTGGAATGACAACTGCTCTGTAGACAGCCATTTTCGTTGACAAAGCAAGGTCGTGGTTGTCAAATACTCTCTCTCTAAGTCCCCAGAGTGCTCTAGATGCAGCGTTAATTCTACTGCGAATCTCGCTGTCCATGTTTGCTTTGTCATTAACAACGTTGCCTAAGTAATTGAACTGATCCACCACTTCAAGAGAATTTCCGTTAAGTGTAATGTCTATTTGGTTTACTTGATGAGGAGTTGACATAATCTTAGTCTTTCCAATGTTGATTTTAAGTCCCAAGGAATCATAGCTCTGGGCATACACATCTAAAAGTTCTTGAAGCTCTTCCGGCGTAGAGGCTAAAAGTGCACAGTCATCCGCATACTGGAGATCACAAATGAATCGTGTGCGTGTCTTCGTGAAAGCTCTAAAGCGCCCTATGTTAAAGAGACCGCCATCAAAACGGTATCTGAGACCTATTCCTCTGACTGTCAGTTTGTTGTCAACGATAATTGTTAGAGCAGTGGTAAACAAATTAAAGAGTAGGGGTGCCAGGACACATCCCTGCCTAACTCCAGTGAGGGTTTGGAACGGTTCGGTTGCCTCATTATTATACATAACCTGGGCGTTGTTGTTTGTATGTAGACTGCGACATACTTCCACAAATTTTCTAGGGATACCTAAGCGGAACATAATTTTCCAGAGCACTTCCCTATCCACCGAGTCAAACGCCTTGGTTAAATCAATGAAGGCCATGTGAATTTCTCCATGATGTTCGAGTGCTTTTTCTTGAAGCTGTTTAAGTGTGAAGATTAAATCCGATGTGCCTCGGTTTGGTCTAAAGCCACTCTGTGTTTCAGGAAATAACTTTTCCATAACAGGTGTTAGCCTATTTGCCATCGCTTTAGTGAGTATCTTCCCTCCAACAGCCAGGAGAGCTATACCCCTGTAATTTCCACAGTCCGCAGCGCTCCCTTTGTTTTTGAAGAGGTTGATTAAAAGTGTATCACGAAACTCCTGCGGAGCTTGACCACTTTCCCACACGACATCAAACAGTTTTTTGAGGTAGGGTATGAGCTCTGACGACACAGCTTTAAAGATCTCAGCTGGGAGTGAGTCGGCGCCGGAAGATTTGTTATTTTTTAGCTGCCCAATGGCGGTTAAGATCTCTTCCGTTGTTAGTGGTTTATCTAAGTCTTCGAAGGTGTCATATTGAGGGAGAAGATTTATAATATCGTGATCGGCTTGACTTTGCTGGTTAAGAATGTTAGAGTAGTGTTCCTTCCATCGGGCTCTTATTTTCTGGTCTTCTTTGAGCAGATTTCCATTTAAATCTTTAATAGGGCACATATTTTTCCGACTGGGGCCGTACACTGCTTTTACTTCTTGAAAGAAATTCCTGTAGTCGTGTGAATCGGCGTACCTTTGAATTTCTCTGGCCTTGCTTGCCCACCACTCGTTCTTTATTCTTCTGATTTCGCGTTGCGTTTCATACTTAGATTGGGTAAAAGCTTCTGCTTTTGATGAGTCGTTGGGGTGGTTGATAGCATTTTGGAAGGCAATATGTTTGCGGTTAAGAAGTTCTTGTATAAAAGCTTCATTATCATTGAACCAGTCCTCCTGTTTTTTACTTGCTGCAGTGCCAAGAATTTCCTCACTCGCACTTTTTAAACTGTCTTTAATTTGTGTCCAGGTAGCAGCGACATCTACAGAATTGGTTTCTTCTAGTGCACTCAAATTCTCTTGAACTTTTTGCTTTAGCTGCTCGACGGTTTGTTGGTCACGCAATTTACTAATACAGAGACGGAGTCTACGTTTTACTTGAGTTCTTCGGTGTTTGGGTCTCATAACAATTTTCATTTTAGAGACAACAGGACGATGATCGGTCCAACATTCGCTATCAATGCGCGCCTTTGTAATTTGGACGTCCTTGAGATGCTTCCTACGTACGATAACATAGTCCAGTAGATGCCAGTGACCTGATCTGGGGTGACGCCAGGTGCCTTTAAATTTATCCTTTTGTCGGAAAATGGTGTTTGTTATAACTAGATCATGTTCGGCGCATTTAGTTAGGAGTAGTTGACCGTTAGCGTTCATGTTGCCCAAACCGTTCTTGCCTATGATGCCTGGCCAGGTGTCTGCATCTCTCCCTACTCTAGCGTTAAAATCGCCAAGAATAACGAGTCGTTCCGTTTTAGGTATTCTACAGAGGGTTTCTTCCAGCTGTTGATAGAAGCTTTCCTTGGTTTCGTGACTTGCAACCAGAGTGGGAGCGTAGGCGCTTATTAGATTTACCGCGTTGCCATCTGATAGCTCATAGCGTAGCAGCATTAGACGCTCGGATAGGCCTTGTGGTACTTGTGTTAAGTTGGATACAAGTTGATTCCGAACGGCAAATCCTACCCCATGTTGTCTTCTTGAATTGGTGGGAAGACCTTTCCAATAGAAAGTGTAGTACTTTTCTGTGAGAGAACCTTCCTCCAGAAATCGAGTTTCGCTGAGAGCTGCAACGTCAACATTGAGTCGGTGAAGTTCTCTATCTATTAGAGCAGTTCTTCTTTCAGGCCGATCGGTGCGAGTGCTGTCGTTCAAAGTACGAACATTCCAAGCGCCGTAAATGAAAGAATTAGTTTTCTTGGATTTAACTTGTCGATGTTTTTTTCGACATTCGATGAGGTGTCCCTGTGGGCACCCTCCCCCGGAGATCCGATCGGGAGGGTATTTTACCTCCGGATGATTTTGTCCCACTTGAACGCTCCATCATTTTTTTAAAGCCTTAATCGACTGAAAACGAAGCTGCATTTGAAGTTTTAGCTGGAGCAGGTATGCAACTGACCAGCTCGGTTGCGGAAGGCGAGTGGTGTGGTCCCATGGCACAGAAGGAGACTGCGACGATGGGGTAACCAAACGATTCCAAAAGCAACCTTTGTGTGCGGTGGGTTATTTTTACCGCACTCTTCGTGAGAAGGTGGATGTGCTCACGGCAAAAGGTAAGGGTTATTCCGCCCTTACTCGGTCGTTAGAGCCTCGTTAGTGAAAACAGGGTGCACCAAGTTCAAATTGAACTCATCGCGAAGGTGAGGTTAACAATTGAGTAGGAGAGGCTATAACTTGCGCTTCACTACCCCATTACACACCCATGTACATAGTAAAGACGCACCCACGCTCGCCCCTATGGAGAAGTTAACATTATTAAAGTGAGCTATGAAAATGACAACTATTATGTTTGATAAGTGACATTTCTTTAATGAAATAATTAAAGTGATTTTGAGCGAGGAAGAAAAAAAAAACAAATATTTATGAAAAATAGATAACAAAGTTTTATTTAGGAAATTTAAATATAAATAAATGATAACTCATAAAAGATGTTCGAAGTGTCTACCATTATTGTCAATGCATAATTGATAACGTATTCTTATATTTATAATTGCACCGGAGATGGCTTCATTATTTACATTCAGATTGTTTATTTCAAGTCGAATCCTGTCTTTAATGACTTGAATACTATGATTATTATTGGCAATGTCTTTTAGAAATTCCCAAAAAAATTAATCCATAGGGTCAAATCCGGACTGTTAGGTAGCCATTTTATTGCTCCATTATTCCCTATCCATATTGGGAGTACATTATTCAAATGATCCTATAGGCCATAATAACGATGATAAAGAGTAGGTAATTTATAATTAATAACTCTATATGGTATAGATAAAGAAGAAATAATCACATTAATCAGACGCACAGAGTTAAACAGAAATGCAAAGAATACACTTAAGAAAAATCACAAACTGTATAAAGAGGTGAATGCAAAAGTAGGTATATTTGTACGAGATGTCGGGAGGTAAAAAGTTAAATTATTCCTCGATGTTGCTGTAGGAATAATGAAATTTAATACGAGTAGCAACGGGAATGCATATATTACGGACAACACCCGAAACTGTAACTGTAAGCATAGACCAAAAAATTTGAGGCTCTAAGTGCCTGATTGACGCAAACGATTCGGCTTTCTGTCGAAGAGTAATAATTCTATCGGCAAAATATCTATAAAGCTGTGTCAACTGCAGATGAAAATAAGCAGTGCGATACCTACACGTAAATTCAAATCAAATATCTCATAAAATGGTGGTAGTATTAGAGCCGTGCCGGCTTTCAACGTCCGAGAGGTGATTCGAGAGCTCGGACCATACTGCCCATCGTCGCCCGACAGTCCAAAAGGAAGGATAAGCAAGGTAAGAGGTTCTAGAAACCCTTGATACTTTAATCTTACAAATAACATAATTGCACTCAACATTTAGTTATCTGCCTTGCAATTAAGTTTTTTCGGCAACATTTTCATTTTTTTAAATAAAAAAATGATAAGAATCAAATTATTAAAATTTGTTTTCAATATTCCCAAAAGCTAGATAATGTCTGTTCTTTTTGAATGTCGTTGATATAAATCTGATCAGTTAAGTTAATATTTAATAAAAAGCAAAAATAAATAGGAGATAAAATCTCGTTCACAACATGTTATAATAAATAAAAATATTCCCTTCTACTGCAGAAGAATTTCTAGCCACTTCACAACACTGAATATGTAATACTGTATATTCATTGATTGGGTTGCAGTAAATGTTCAGCGATATATAAATGTATGGATTTTACTAGTTTGACTGATATGCTGTTAGGACCAATAGATGAGCTGGTTTTTAAGCTGCCTATTATTTCAATAATTTCATTTTCTGTTATAGGTTTAAAAAATATTGACGATTGAATTGACTGATTTTCTAGGACGTTATTAGATAGCTTTTCAATTTTATTTGTTTTTTGAGGCATTTTTCTGCCAATAAAATAATCGTTAAAAACGATAGCTTTTTCTGTGTTATCCATCATTCCTAATCCTTCGTTATTTATTATATTAATATTTTGAATTTGTTTGTGTCGTTGATGAATTTGAAGCATTATTTAATAGCTTCCAGACAGTACTGATTTTTGACATCTCTTATTAAATTATTAAGCATATTTCTACATTCTGTTTGATTATTTGTTTACGTGAACTTAAAGTTCATATGAGTAGTTTTTCAATATATTTTTTTCAAGTAGATGCCTTATGGAGTTTACTAGTCCATCAGTTATCCATAGTTTTGGTTTATAGAATTTGTTTTAATATTCATGTACTTTGATGATATCTTCATTAATATGAATTTCATTGATAAAAATGTTTTAACTATCTTGAACTTGAGTACAATTTATTACTTCCGTCCAAATTTTCTTGCTCTATTGAATGCTTTACATTTTTAAAATCAACTTTATTAACTTTTTTCATCGACTCATTTTTGAATATATCTTTTTCCCTGAATACTAAAATAATTGAAGTAATGTATTGAACGGTAATATACGTTTCAACAATTATGGGTTTGATTTAAGTGCAGGAATTTGGATGTTTATTCTGTCTAATAAATAATATATGGTCCATAATACTTTGTGAAGTTTCAGTTACTCTTGTACAAGAATTTATATACGATATGTAACCATTCATTGCTACCATGTAATTGTTCACGTTTATTGAGCTTGTGCCGAGCAGATTAATATTTATGTTCCGTAGAAATATTTTAATTTTAATTTTATGCAAATCAATTATAGATTGTTACTTACATAATTGCTCATATTTATAGATAGATGTCTGTAGGGAGCAATGAATCCTATGCCAACACTTTATTTCTATTGAGAATCTCAGTAAATTCGTTTCCGTCAAGGCAATATTTGTAAAAATGTTTTTAATATATAAAATAACTCCATTAATACAGGATTACAGTAGGATTACAGAATCACTCCAGCATTACAAAACAGTTTGAAAATACAGATTTAAAAAACAGCTATAAAAATATTGAAATATAGTCAATATATTAGTAAAAGCAGAAACAAAAAATATGCTACCAAACAAAAATGGAACAAAACATTAATTTAGAGTGTATCTTGATCCTAACATTCAAAAATAGTCATACATTATTGCTGGTAAGTTTTTTATATCAAATTATTTTAAATCTTCCAGGCTGACATGTCAACTAATCTTAATGAAATATAAAATATATAATTTTAAGGGATACGTAGTTTTATTTCTGCACCTGATTTTATTTATTTTTTAAAATTAGTTTTCCTTTTACTGATTTTTAACCCCTACCTCCTAAAGCTTCTCGGTAAATAACCGTAAGAAAATCGAGTCCACTCCAGTCGATATATACACTGTAAATTGCATTAATCCCTGGACACTTTTCTTCTTTCTTTAATGGTTGAGGATGGTCGTGGGTAGTCTAAATCCATATCGGGATTCCAACCCTATTGCGTTAGTCGTTATCTTGACTTGAACGGTTTGATTCGTTTTCGTTAAATAACTCGCTTATTTACAATTTTATAGTGAAAATTGTAATATCCAAATCTGAATTTAATTCCCTATTTTCTCAACGATTAAAAAAATCCCGTCCTGAGTTTAAAGCAATTTCATTGATTGATTTCATTGGAGTAGATAGCGATGAAGTAATATGTTAATATATCTGAGCAGTTGAATTAATTTGTTTTTCTTCACGAAGTTGCCAATCCACGTAATATTCGTGTTAAGAAAAATACAGACGTTAAATAAAAAAATTATATTAATAAAATTGCAACAATAAAAACTTTACTAACAATAAAAAAAATACCCCTATCAAAATATAATAATGGTTGTGCTTATTTTGATATTGGCTCAATAGATATATGTTAATGAAAATGTTAGAAAGTATATACAATCACAAATTTTTATTTGACTATTGATGTAATCAATAATTAAGTGTTATTAATTGGATAATTTTTTGTCGATAATATAATCTTTTACTAAAGAAAAACAATTCTTGCATTGAAATTTTGAGAATGTCAAGAAACAAAGTTATTTTGAAAGTCAAAGATTCTTGTTACGTGCGTGTAGGGTTTGTTAAACAATGCTACTACCGATTAACATATCCGACCCAAATTTGCTACGAATATTTTTTTATACCTTAGAAAAAGGTTTCCACCACCGTCCCAATCACCAGAGAGTGCAATACCGTGAATTGACCGCAATCCGATCATTGAGTTTAATATTTTTCTACACTCTATAAAAAAATTAATGTAAGAGACTCCCCAAAATCACGAGGGGGCTGCAACACCGGGAACTGACCGAGAAAATTTTAATGTACCTGCACCAAATTTGACATGAATTAACTTCGACACTGTAAAAAAGATACCGTAGGAGGTCGATTACCGTTATTCCAATAAAAATTTAGGGATTATGTTTATGCCCGTGTCTTTGTAAGATGGATTAGTGCAACTTCCTTTGAAAGGTCCAGTTTCTAATATATCGATAAGCTTTAAGTCAGGAAAAATTAAGATATATAATCAGGGTTAAGTTAACGTACATTTTAATCACATATATGAACATGAATGCGTTAACTAATGATCAAAGGAATCTGTCTTAATCTAGAATTAAAATTTCTCATATATATCTATAAGGTGCTGAAATTTACTGCGTTACTCAAGTTTGTTAGCGACGGAGGAAATCTAAAACTTTTCACCCAAAGTTGTCAAACAACAGTTCTTAAATTAATTATTTTTGATTGCTCATAATCAAGATAGAGGACAATTATGCCGTTAGGTAATTCATTTTGCAAACCCGAGTATACCTAGGTACGTTACATAATAATTTTTTAAAATTAAATAATTTTAACTACATTACATCAATAAATCAAAATAATTTCCTTTCTTTCACTTTCACTTTTAAGTTTTTCCATTTTATTTCACGTTTTGGATTTTGAAATCATAATTATATTACTATTTCATTCGCCATTTTATTATATAGTATTTAAAGTTTTCTCTTGAGTTTTCTGGAGATATTATTCCAAGATTATACATCGGGGACCACCAGTTTTCTCTATAATATTGTTTTTAAATATGGAATCAATAACATTACATGTACTGCAAGAGTTAAACACTAATCCATTATTTTAATATTTAGTTAATCATATGAATTGAATATTTAATTTTTGATATGGAAGAGTTAAATAAAATGTTATAGGATACTCTTATTCTAAATCATCTATTGAGCCAATAACTGCCCCAATATTATTGTTCTACTTAATGAGACAATATTTCTAAATTTTAAGATGTTTAAGCTGGCAACCACTCTGATGCTGGTAATGTAGATAAAATTAGATCTGAAACCATCCTAAACAGCTCATTTGACGTTTCAACAAAGATGGGATTTACAGCATCCATCACTCCACGAGGATTCTGATTGAAAAATGTTGTGATCAAGTCGGCTGAAAATAAATAGTATTTTTTTAATTTAATATCTTAAAAGATTCAAAATACTTTCACAAAATATGGAATGGAGAGTTTAAAGTCTACAAATATGGGGTATACCAAGGGAAACTTTCCACCTCGTTTCTTTTGATGAAAAATATGATTTGTAAGAAATATATCGAAACGCAACAATTTTGTTTTCAAGATGGGTTTATGAAAGAGTTTAATTCAAACTTGCTGTGGAGGTGACTATTTCTTCAAAAATTTTAGAATATGAATGAATTGATATATCGTTTTAAGAATCGTTTGGTTGTGTTGATAACTGCGTTTTATTCAATTTAATTAAATACTTTTCGAGATTTCTTGCTAGAGGTTTTAGAAAAATGTAAGAAAATTAGGCAATGATTTCATTCTTGAACGCGTTCATGTATTCAGTTGATTTTTCAATGATTTCCATAATCACTACGTTGATTTCATATTCCAATATGTAACAAATTAGCCCAGTTGCCAGGGGTTTTAAGTAGGAATTAATTGTTACCTCGCTAATTTTTTCATGAAAGGCTAGTTTTTTGCTAGTAGAAGGTGATTCAAAAAAGTTTACTAAAATTTACCCCGCGAACCCTTATAAACAACCCTCTGGAACGAAAAAATTCAGTTTTTGCTAATATCTATTATTAGATCTTTATTATTATCTATTATGTAGCGACGGTCGAGAAAATGCTTCATTTCCCTGTGCGACGTGGTTGAAATATTGAGCGATCTGTAATAATTTCTCATGCTAAGATAAAAATTTATGTAAAAAAACTTTTGTACTATTTTTTTGTAAAATTTCCCGCTCTTTCACGTGGTGCTATCCGTTTCTTTATTTTTCATTATTGTTCGAGATATTAGCAAAGACTGAATTTTTCTGTTCCATAGGGTTGTTTATAAGGGTTCGCGGGGGTAAATTTTGATAAACTTTTTTGAGTCACCTTCTACTAGCAAAAAACTAGCCTTTCATGAAAAAATTAGCGAGGTAACAATTAATTCTATCTTTTTATCAAAATTAGTCTCTGACAACTGGGTTATATCACTCCTGATTGAAAGGAACATTCGTCTGAACACATAATTGTGAAGATGATCCGCGTGTGTGCAGGAATATCAACAGGAAACGCATTACATCAGCTAGCAAGCTGAATGTGCTCTTAAAAAACCAATTAAGTTCCTTTCTGTACATTTTGGGAGCGTTTGATAACAAGGTCTATCAGAGAAGGATCGGATCAGAAAGAGATCGATGAAACCAACTGCATGTAAATAGTCTGCATGTTCAGGAAACAATTGGTTTATATATTTATGATGAGTGAGAAATGTCGAGGCAAGGGTTGAACGTGGAAGTCTGCATTGTCTGCATTGTAATATACTATCGCCTCTGATATTAGCGACGTAACGTGGTCTGAAAAACTAAAGAATATAGCACACGATAACATTATTTAACAAAAACAATCATAACGTATTATTTTTATAACAAGAATGTCTATGGCAATATCTTCCTTATCAAAATTATATTAAATATTATTTGACAGAATTGCTGAAAAATTTGTGGAGGTGAACGCCCACCCTGACACCCATTCGCTACTTTCTACTGTGGAACTTTGTCATCAACAATCTAGTAGTTTGTTCTTAGCTAGCTTATTGGGCAGGAATGGATGTAAAACCGTGGGTTATGCAGACAATTAAGGGCCGGTTTATCAATACAGGGTTAACACTTAACAATAGAATAAATGTCAAACGAAACAATGGGTGTATATTGTTTTGTTTGACAGTTATCCTTTGGTTATCAGTTAACCTTGTATTGAGAAACCGGCCCTTAGTCATCCGAACTCGGGGTAAATTCAACAATACAGTAAATGAGCGTATGCACAAATTATGAGCGCTTAGACCACAAAAATTGAATGAATGAATGAAACTGTCGGCTAAAATATGTTGGGATAATATTAGATTCAAGACTAACTAAATATGATCAATACTTTTGTTGGCCAGATGCGTATACATTATGATGGCAGACCCATGGTCGCGTACACATCTTTGGTCTGATGAATAAAAGTGCTACAACACATTGCTGAACTGAGCAAGGTACAAAAACTTACTTATTCAAGAGTATCGGGAGCAATCAAAACCGGGCCGCACCAACGGCAGCAATGGAAGTCCTGGTAACCTACGTCCTTTACGTTGTGATAATGAATACTGAGGAAGTGAAGCATTTCAGATCGCAACCGGAAGACACATCTATTCCCCCAGCGCAGAGAAAACATTAATAGGTAAAAAACCACTAGAGACCACGCCAGCAAAAATTAACGAATGTGGCAGTAAATATAAAAATACCAATGTATATGCCGACATATTGTAAATATAATAGCTGATTATTGTAGGAATAAAAGCAATAACATATGCAAAATCATTGCTTGAAAGCTACTAGCGGGGCTCCACAGGGTTCAGCTCTAGGACCAAATTTATGGAACGTACTTTACGACAGTATCTGAAACATAGAAATGCCCTCAGGGACATTTAAAATTGCATACACTGACTACTTGCCTACTCTCATAGAAGGAAGAAAACAAAGAGGATATAACGTACAACGTAAACGAGGCAATAAGAAGGATATACTGGCTTCAAAGAAAACTGAATCTATGATACTTGAGGGTAAGAGGAAAAGAGATGGATGCAACTCGAGATTGCTGCGTATTCAATAATACCAGATAAATCGTTAAAATATCTAGGAGTAATTCTGGATCAGAAGTTGTATTACAGTGAAAACATAAGGCATAAAACGAAAAAGCTAATAGAGTGCGTCACTGTGTAGAATTTTACCGAATGCTGGAGGACCAAAGTTAGCAAAAAGAGATATGCCAATCAACTATGTTATACATAGCATCTATTTGGTGGAAAACAACGATTTCTTTAAAAGATGCAAAAATATGCTAGAGTCTACACAAAGAAAGACACCAATCAGGGTAGCCTAGAATGGTACTGGCAGTCCAAACGATTACAGTGATTCCACCAATAGATCTACTTATCAAGGAGAGAGTAAGCATAAATGGAACCACCCCACATAATAATTGGAAATAAGAAAGAAAAAGCTAGGAGGCTAATCAATAGTTATCCAAATGGGTCAACGGCAAATATCGGCAAATTGACTACTTCCTGACCCAGTTTTTCATGAGCACAAGTAGTTTAAATAATACACATACGGAATCAAGAACTTTGAACATAAATTTTATGCTAAAAATAATTGTAGATTGAAGGGACCGACTAGAGCTGTAAGACTGCTACACTGACGGGTTAAGGGTTGAGAATGATGCGGAGACTGGCATATATAGTGACTTGAATAATTCACGGTTTAGCATATCACTTCGATAATACATCTCTGTCTTTCAGTTACGCAATATTGCATTGCTGAAGAGAAAATAATAGGAGAGCCTAGCCAGATGTACGAATTCAATCAATTCAAAAAGTATTTATTAATATAATGATAAAATAGTTGCCTCACCAGGACCTGCTCCGGAACCGATCGTGCAACCACCGCATTAACGCGGTGAGGGATCGCAGGATCGGGCGGAACAGACCTGGGTCAGCGAAAACAACAATTCAACAAAACTAAACCTAGACCCCTTTTTAAATATAAAATAAAAATAGGTCATAAAATTAACAAAAATGCTTGAAAACAAGCTCAACAAAACTTATAAACTACACTAATTTTTTAAAAACACTGGCGCACAAAAAACACTATTAAATTTGGTATCTGGACGCAGGCACCACAACTCGAACAAGGTGCCTTCCGCGAGATATTTCAATGCAGGGCTGGCCTAAACTTTGATTTTTAAAAATTTTGATTTCGAAAAAATTTTAATTTTTTAAAAGGTGTGAAGCGAATTTAGAAACAAAAATGTACAAAAAGAAATGAAGAAAAACTAACAAACGCGACAAAAATACACAAACAGAAAAGAAGAGGGGGACAGGAGAGATTTAAGGATAATTAAAAGGTATGAAATACTAGCGAAAGGTGGATAGGATTAGAGAAAGGTATAGTTGTTGAAACTTGGCTATAGTGGTTGCCGGAAAATCGGTAACGTCTGGTACGGTAAGGGGTGTTTGATCCGAAATGGGGCATTGTGCTGTCTAATTTGCGTTATGTGTCTTGTTAGCGGACTATCGCCCAGCTTGAACGAGTAAAAGTTTTGAGAGATATGCTGGACGTAGTCCGCTATCGGGGTTATGTCGTTGCAGCGTGCGTATAGGTCTCTGAGGGAGGTGTATCTACCTGAATTTGATATGAGGCGCATGAATTTGTGCTCAAGCACTTTTAGCTTTTTCATAGTCGTGGCCGGTATGCTGCACCACACCGGCGCCGCGTATGTGATGGACGGCCTGACCACCATCGTGTACAACAGTTTTTTATTCTGTCTGTTAAGTCTGCTACCCCTGACCATGAGCGGATACAGACTCCTGGACAGGGAGTAGACCGTACGTATTGTCTCATTGATATGTGTGTTGAACGTCAGTCGTTGGTCCAGTCTGACCCCCAAGTACTTCACGCATCCTTTGGTTGGAATTTTGTTTCCCCGGATCGAAATAGGAGTGATAATTTTATTTTCAGTAAAGCGACGCGTGAAGACTATTGCCTCCGACTTCTCAGCGTTCACCCGAATCTTCCACCGGTCGTAATAAGCCGTGGCCAGATGTACGAAGGTGACATTCAAACTGGTGTAGCGAGAAACTAAGAGTCCTGGCGGGCTAAACCTTAGGTCACACTCTCGAAGTGGAGCCAATGAAAAAGAGGACAAGATAACAAGAAAGGAACATTGCTTCCACACGTTGATCTAGCGTCGACCCTGGAGGTACTTAAAACCACGATCAGTCCCACAAAAAAGAAACACTTTTTATTGATAATTTACGTTTTTCTATTGACAAGGATTTGAAAGAAGCAAGAAATGTACAGAGTAAAAACAATTCAATATTGAATAGTGGCTTGATAGTTTGAAACTTCCATCAGGCTATTTAGGTTATTCGAAATAATATTTCCTCATTTCTTAATATCTTCATAGGCATTCTTACAATTTCTAAACCTATTATATGATATTTCTTAGAGTTATATACATCTTTATTAAATATCATAGAACTGATATTCTGATATTTTCATCATGAGTAGTGATAGTGACCTAGAAATACTTACTCCTCCAGAAATTACAGATGTGGCAAAAAATTTCATACTAAATTTACTGCCGGATAAGTCTCGGAATAAATATGAAGGAAGTTATAAACTTCATGGATTATTGTATGGACAAACATGTGAAGAGTTTTTCAGAGAATGTGTTAATTGCTTATTTTGCTGAATTATCTAAAAGTATGAAGAGTTCTACACTTTGGTCCGTTTATTCCATGTTGAAGGTAACTATAAATATTAAAAATAACGTAGACATAGGAAGATATATAAAACTGTGGGCTTTTTTAAAACGTAAATCCGAAGGCTACAAAGCAAGGAAATCTCGAGTTTTCGAAAAACAAGATATTGCAAAATTCATACTGGAGGCTCCAGATAATTATTATTTATTAGCAAAAGTTATACATATTATATATACAGTGTGTCCTGCTTTTCGTATATCCACCCTAATATCTCAGTTGTTAATAATGCGATTTTCATCAAATTTGGGTGGTGATTGTATGTTGGAAAAATGAATTATTTGGCATAGTAAACATTTTCATTTTTCATTAGAGTGCGGTTTTATGGGGTGAAATAGGGGAGGTTTTTTTGGCAAAAGGATATTAGGGCTTATTTTAGACACATTTTTCTATCATATTTGGATTCAGCATGTCCAAAAACGCCTTTAATCTATATTCTCAATGATCTCAAAAACGAATTGTGGCAGAAACGAAAAATTAATTAATTTCTTAAAAAACATAACATAACCTAAAATAGTATAATGCTAATTTATAATTGTATATTGTTCTTACCTCCAGCCTGGAGTTCTGGATTTTTCTCAGTTAATTTAATATGGCCATCACCTACTGTTATCTTTGTGTTTATTTTGTTTACTTTAAAGTACTCCTCACCGTCTCTTTTGTATTTTTTTAAACTTCCTCTAACATACATTTCGGTATCAGCTATAATAATGAAAACAGTAAAATTAGTATTCGTAAAAGAAAATAACGGAGATATTTGAAATATGTGTGCAGATCGCAGATGATAGACTATATGGTAAATAAAAAAATTATTGTACAAGACCGCAGGTTTCTGGCATCGATGACTAAAATAGATATTATTGTTTGCTTTCTTAATCATCGATTCCAGAAGATAAGTTCATCTATGCTTTTACACAATCGATACCCTTAAGCCCTGCTTTATTGCGGTATAGGGATATTTAACGTGCTTATATCGCAGATATGCTAAAGCCATAGTTTAACGTCTATTTCTAATAGACCAATAATATAAGGCTCATTGAATTATTCAATGAGCGTCTGAGAATTAACCTCCTTTAACTTTATGGTACGTAGTCCTGCTTATGGAGACAATGCGCTTATAAAATAGGTAAATTACTCGAGTTTGTCTACAGGATATAAATGGCCTAGGACAATAAAGAAGCTGGTCTAAGAACCTTCCTGAATAAAGATAAAGCTTTTGAAAATATTTAATTTAACTCCCTAAGTAAATCTAGTGTAAGATGGGTGGTAGACTTAGTACTAAGAATTAGGATAATCCTATTAATGTTAGAGTTCACAAACGAGGTATCTATAACTAGAAAATCCCCATATGGGAGATATCCTGTCAGCCCATCTACGGCGTTTTGGCCACGAACGAACCTCTTGCTCAACTGGAACACCAATAGTAAGTATATGCGCTGATGAACAAACTATGGTACCATCCTAATAAAACGAAAGGAACCATATGTGAGCAATGTAGTTAAATACTTTGAACTTGGATACTAAACTGAACATTAAAGCTTATTCAAATAAAGTGACTACCAAAGCCATTAGGGTCTTATGGATTTGCTAAAAAATGGTGTGCAAGAACTAAGATTGAAGCCAAAAATACTGACTATAGAAGAAGGTTGTGGTACTAATAATAACCAATGTCTCCCTGACCCGATGGAATGAAACAGGTAAAAAGCAGATGAGTCAGTGGCGTGCATTGATGGACAATCCAAATTATAGACCAACAAACTGTCAAAGCTGAGAAAAAGACAGCTTAGGTCTACAATGGGTATTTTAACAGAACACTATACACTAAGTGAATACCTAACCAACATATAGATGTGTGGTGAGGAAAAAGAAACTCCTCAGAGGATGATGAGAAACTTCGCTATTTTTTTATTTTATTTCTTTGTTAACATCGCCACACAGCGACTTCTTCAGTTGATGAGTAATTAGTAATTTGAAGACGCTATAGAGGCATTTTCATATGTGGACTATTTTCACGAATCAATATCTCCTATATCCTTGAATAGGACTACGAACCATAACAGTTGAAGGAGGTTCTTAGACACTCACTGAAAAAATCAATAGCACCTGGTCTCATATGTATATTAACAACTTTTCTTGATTTTTAATTACGTAGCACAAAATCATGTTCTACTTACTAAAGTTTCCTTCAAAGTATCCACTGCTCTTTAAGGGTAGAATTAGAAGTTGACCGAGTACATCATATTCCATTTCCAAATGTAACCAAGGAACATGTAATCGGATTTCTCCAGTTTGCTTTATAGGATCGGCCCTTTAATAAATAAAAGGTAACTTTATAATAGATAATAATCATACAGAAAAATTTATGAACACAAAAGTGGACGGTAGTGCTTTTAGGATTGTTTATAAGTGTATCTTTGTATCTTACAAAGGGAGTTCGAACCCCATATACTGCGAATAAATTCTTAATTATAAATTATCCCCAAAAAGTAGTTCGAAATCCATTATAAACTGTAGGATTCCGTCTCCTCTACTCAGACACTAAATCTCTTAAATCTAAGAGGATCCCTGGTGTTACCTGGAAGGCAGGTAAAAATATTTCAAACAAAAATATAAAATCAAATTCGTGACGATTACGTCCTGCGATATACCGCATTATCTCAATTCTATTCAATAAGGCTTTATTAATGTTATAACTAATACAAACAGTTGCCTAACCAGAGTCTGTCCCGGGACCAACCATGCAATCACCACAGTGGCGGGGGGCTGGATTGCAGGATTGGGCAGAGCAGGTCTGGGCGAAAATGAACTAACCTAAACACGTAAACATAAGATTAAGATTTCCAATCATATAAAAAATAATAGACTTAATAAACCTTAAAATTAGCAAAACGGTTTAAACAATTTTTACACACGAACACTTTTTAATTTTGTATCTGACGCAAGTACCCTAACTTGAACAAAGTACCTTCCATGAGATACGTCAATGTAGGGCTGACTTAAACTTTGATTTTAAACATTTTTATATCGAAAAGGTTTTAATTTGCAAAGATTTTAATGATGAGAAATACAATTAGAGACATAAATGTACAAAAAGTAGCGAAAAAAAACAAACGTGACAAAAAGTGACAAACAGAAACTGAAGAGGGGGATAGAAAAGATTTGAAGATAATAAAAAAGTATGAAATATTAGCGAAAGATGGATAGGGCAAGTGGAAGTTATAGTTGGTAACTTTCATCCGAATTGGGGCATTCTGATGTCTGATTTGTATTATGTGTCTTGTTAGCGGACTATCGCCCAGCTTGAACTACTAGAAGTTTTGAGATATGCTGGACCTAGTCCGTTATCGGGATTATGTCGTTACAACGTGCATATAGATCTCTGAGGGAGGTGTACCTTCCAGAATTCGAAATGAGGCGCATAAATTTGTGCTTAAACACCTTTAGCTTTTTCATTGTTGTGGCCGGTATACTGCCAAACACCGGTGTCGCGTATGTGATGGACGGTCTGACCACCATCGTGTACAACAACTTTTTATTTTGTCGGTTAAGTCTGCTACCCCTGACCATGAGTGAATACAGACTCCTGAACAGGGAGTAGATCGTCTCATTGATATGCGTGTTAAACGTCAGTCGTTGGTCCAGTCTTAGCCCCAAGTATTTGTGCCCCAAGTTCAATTATCTTTTGATTGGAATTTAGCTTCTCTGGATCGAAATTGGAGTGAATATTCTATTTTCAGTGAAACGACGCGTGAAGACTATCGCTTCCGGCTTCTCAGCGTTCAGTCGAATCTTCCACCGACCGTAATACTCCGTGGAATGAGCCATGTGCACCTTCAGCAGCATATTCGCCGCTTGTGCGTTATGAGAATACACGTACATGGCTGTGTCATCGGCTTACTTGGCGAGTTTTGTATTCGGAAACTCTGGAAAATCGGAGACGTACAAGTTGTACAACTTCGGTGACAGGCACGATAGTTTATTATTCACTCGAACTTGCAGGGATCTGTCCGTCAGAAAAGAGTGAATGAGTTTTATGAGGTGAGTCGAGAAGTTGTAATCGTGCAATTTATAGAGTAATCCCGGTATCCAGATGGTGTCGAATGCCTTCTCAATATCGTGGAGCATCATGGCGGTGCTCTTCTCGAGGTTATACTGCACTTTGTCGACGTTAGCTATTCTAACGACCTGTTACACCATGCTTCTGCCCTTCCAGAAGCCAAATTGCGACTCACCTTCGCGTCGATGTGAATCTCTTCCTGAACAGTATCGAGCCTGATCAGGACGACCTTCCCCACCAATTTGGAGATCGCCGACAGCAACGAGATGCATTACCTCACACGTGGAGTAAAGGAAGCCTTGTCTATATGTCAAAATTTAATACTTTGTCAGAATTTGACACTTCATTTAAAGGATTCTTGTCTTAAACAATTTTTAATTTCATTATTTAAGTTTTTTAAAATAACTACATTTTTACTTTTTTCCTTTTATCGAATATTCATAAGTATATTGATAATAAAAATGACGAAATTTCATACTGACGGTACAATTGGCTTAGAATAACGTTTTTGAACATTTTCAATGATTACAGAGAAAATAATAAAATGGAGTTTTCTTGCTCTAAAAACAAGTTGTAAAAAATATATCGTGTGTAATACATGTTGAGACTGGAGAACTTGTTTTACCACACTTACGTGGTTGTAAAACTCGCTTACAGCTGGTTTTAAACACATGGGGCAAAGAGTCATAGTACCAACTCAACCTGAGAAACAAGCTCATGTTTGTCAGGACCCCGATCAGACCGCTATTGACCTATGCCTCATGGCCTAGGTATACCAAACGAGGACCTAACTCAAGAAGGTCAAGGCAGTGAAAAACGTCGTACTCCGGTGTGTCGTCGACGCCCCCTGGATGGTCAGAAACGCCGACATCTCCAAGGGCCTGGAATAAACCCCGATTACTGAAGAAAATAAGGACAGGGTGAACGCCCGTGTAGCTGAGCATGGAAACCCGTTGATCAGGGATGCGGCTAACTACGATCCAGCCGACGAGCGGAGGCACAAGAGGTCGAACCTCCAGATCCTGGACAATAGGTGAGTATAAGCTAATCCGTTTTTTTTCAGACCAAAAAAACACAAGAAGGAGTTAGTAGACGTGACAAATCCCAATCCTTACCCAGCCAACGATGAGACGCCCAAGCCTCACCGCCGGTTTTCCTTAAGCCTTTTGCAGACCCAAAACACTACAAAAGCGTTTAGGCATTACACCTTCCGAGCTACACAGCTCAACCTACCATACCGACGATCCAGACGACAAGACCCCGCTTGGCGCTTTGTGTACCGCCAGTCAGCCTTATCCAAAAACATCCGGGAACGATGACGGCAACAATCGCCCTCGTCCGCGACGATGGTGCTCTTGGGAGCTGACATGCCGGCGAAGAGAGAAGGCAAGACAGAAGAGCGCCAGAAGAAACGGTCCATCAGCCAGAACTAAGGGAGGTCTGCCGACATCGCCCACACCTCTCACATTTGTGAGCGGGATTGACGAAAAAGCGGATCTACCCCAAACGAGGCCGGTCCCGGTCTACAGCGATGATGTAGGGTAAAGAGCAATAGCCCTGCTCGACCTCAGTCATCTGAGACCATCACCATAGCCAAGAATATTTGCGTGCGTGCGGTAAAAACCTAGCTACTGCATCTGTTACAGAATATACTGTTATTTAAAAGACTTGATGTGCATTCCTGTTTATTCCTATATTAAATAGATTTTTGTACTTATAATTTAGTCTTGATATTTTTTAAATTTATTCTCGTTTACAGTGTTATCTGAAGATGAGGGCCAGATTCACTTCCTCACAGATATTAATAAAAATATACATATTATGATACTGTATGATTTAATTTAGTTTACCACTCACACTATCATTTTCACCTCAAGAAAATGTCTTGCATAAGTTTCTATTCCTAATACAGAAGAAAGAACTATATATGCTTACGTATATGCGTATTTACATGCGCGCGTATAGTCATGTGGATATGGCCAATAGCCCAGTAGCCATCTTAGAGAAATGGCTACAAAAACTATTTTTTTCGAAATATGTCCTTATCAGTTGTTCAACGATAAAAGTAGTTATATTCAATTATGCAGCGAGCTGAACTAAAGTAAAATATGAACTCGAAAACGTCCCATTTGTAACATATTTTATTATAATTATAATTTATTAGTTACTATTAGTTTTAATTAAACAATTATTTAATAATCACTATACATATTAACAGTAAACAACTCAATTTTACTAATTTATATATCAAAATTAAAAACAAACTATATATACCGGGTGTCAACGGATCATTGTAGACCCCCTTTTTTTCCTTATTTTTTAGAATATCGGAATGAAACTTGGTAGAAGTATTATGTGAGCAAGAAGACACACCTTTCATTTTTCTCCCTTCCGGTTCCACCGCAAATGACCACAAATTTTTGATTTTTAAATGGAACACCCTGAATATTATTATATTTTTGCAATCCTTGAAAAATTCTGAATATGATGATACCCCATAATTGACATTTCGACTATATGAAAAAAATTTGACTCGAAATTTGTTGGTGCATCTAGAGTGGCATAACCAAAAGAAAATGTTTTTGGGCACATCTACGGATTCCTTAGAATATCCGCTATTTTATGGTATACTCTACCATTACGGTTCCAGTTGAAAAATTTAAGTTTTGTTAAAAAACTATTCATGCCAAATTTGATGACTCACGAAATACACATTCTCAAATTTTTACGCTCGATTTGATTTTACTGACATCACACCGGTCCAATACAAGCAATTTCTTTTGGTACTGGCACTCTAGATGCGCTAACAAATTTCAAACCAAATTTTTTCCATGGAGTTGAAATGTCACTTATAAGGTATCACTGCACTCAGAGTTTTTCAAGGATTCCAAAAATATAATAATATACAGGGTGTTCCGTTTAAAAATCAAAAGTTGGGGTCATTCCGATGAAACTGGAAGGGGACAAAAATAGCAGTTATCCCACAAAGTGTCTTCTTGGTCATATAATACATCTACCAAATTTCATTCTGATATTTTAAAAAGTACGTAAAAACAGGGGTTTACCAGGCTCCGCTGACACCCGGTAGATGAATGAATATAAATTAAAATATATGAAATATTTTCCACCATAGAATAGAATAGAATGGAATGGAATGAAGTAGAATAGAATACAATAGAATTTATTTTACCAATTTTTCTGATACATATTTATGTACGTTTGGCACGTCAGGATAAATATTTTACAAATATAGCATTACAACATTAATTATAGTCTAGCATACTTTAACTTGGCGTATGTATGAGTTAATATTTCCGTACGATTTCATTTTCTCCCATATTGTACACAAAGTTAAAGCAATAGTCCAGAAACATTGTCTACGTGGACAATACTTCTGGATCTTTGTGTAACAAGAGAAAATGAAATCGTACGGAAATATTAACTCATACATACACACGCCAAGTTAAAGTATACTAGACTATAGTGGACATATTTAACAGGTGTAGATAACATAACACAAGATATTTTATACAAAATAAAACAAAGTGTATGTTTTATTATAATTATTTCCAATCTTTATTAATTAAGTATTGCTTATAAAAATACTTATTATTCATGTTTTTTGCCATTTTGAAAGTGCCCAACATTTATTTCTCCAGAAAGAATATTTATCTCGGTGTCTTGCATTTCAAAATTTAATTTTCGGGTTAATCTACCCGATAATGGATTGTCTTTCTTCATTTTCATACTGTCGATCAGGAGTTCTGGCACATTTTTGCACGATTGCCCATTGCAAAATCCACAGAAAACGGAGGACATTATCCTGCTTTCCTGCAGCAGCATACTCCTCTACATCCTGTTTTGCAATTGCATGATAAATATTGAGCAAGGTTCGCGCAAATATACCCATTGTAGTTTTCACAAATAATAAACAATAATTATAAGAAATTATGCTGCAAACAGGGCGTTTTCAAATTTTTCATAATTTGCTACACTTTACGGTCTTGTCGTCCCAATAAAACGTTTGAAACTATTGTAAAAAATTATATTCGCTATGAGTTGAATATAACTATTTTTACCGTAGACTCTACTAGAGATGAAAACCGTTTTTGTAACTATTTTTCTAATATGGCGGATCGAGCTACTAGGTCGACAATCTTGATTTTTCATTACAACCCCAATGTATAACATATCCAGAAGTCAGAACTACCCGACCCTTTGCAAAATATATTTTTTTTAATCCTCTGCTACTGAACTATAAAGTAAAAATGAAACAACGATCTTGAATTCTCTTTTATGTATTTGCCAACATTTAACTTAGACTTAGAAATATTTTCAAGGTCACGTATTAAAATGGCGATGTAAACAAATTATATAGGCTAAACTTAAAAAAAAAATGATCAACGTTTATTTACAACTGTTAATTTAGTACAGAATTGTATAAATAAAATAGTTTTCATTTTATTTGAGACCCTCTTTTTAATCCTAACCAAAATTTGTATAGTAAAAATGGACCTAAAAACTGCATCATAAAAACTAAAAATAGAACTGGTCTCAAATATAGTTTAAAAAATAAGTAGCACATATGTACGCACATATTAATATCGCATACCTTCTGGTGTAGTTCTAGCCATTCTTCCTATTGCTGATCAACCCTATATGTAATATTACAAGATATGTGTGTGACGAATACTTACTTTACGTCGTCTATAACTGTGCTGCTTCCACCAATTACTTTGATGTTTCTACATGTAGCATTAATACGAACTAGGTCACCGTTGGCTCTATTTACAGTCATTAATGGAAGTTCGAATGGATCAATTGGAGGTACCCCAAGTTCAGGCATTCCCTTAACGAAATGTTGTCGTGCATTTTCGAATCCATTTAGTACACATTTACTAAATTCTGGATCTGATTTACTGCAGGAGTATGGCTTCAAATATTCAGCTGTGAAAGTGAAATATTGCTTCATTATATTATGCAATGTACATTGACATACATTTATGTAACATGAACAAGGATTATATAATTTTATGTAACTTATGTCCCAGATATGGAACCTAATTGAATTTATAAATGCATATAATTGATTTAAATATTATAGTTTTAAACATCTACAGTGGGGAACGAAAGGAAAACTCTATTTGCCCGACAATTATTACAAATGTAGATAGTCTTCAATTTTTAACAATAACGCAAAAGTAATAAGTAAGGAATAAGTTACGACAACATTATAGAATCCAAATATCAGACAGGGTGGATAATAACAACATTATGGCGGACTACTTTTATATACATACATTATGCTTGTTTGTTTGTTCCATAAAATTGTTTTGTCTTTTTTTTTGTTATATCTTATACTGTTGTATTTATTTGCATTTTTATAATTAATTACTTACTATCTTTTTTTATACATGTATATGACCCATATGAATATTTACTTCCTAATTTTGTAATTATTACTCTGTTTTATTGACGCTTTCTTCAGTTACTTGTGTTGTAAAAAATTCTTTTTTGTAAAATATTTTCATTTAGAAATAAAGATTATTATTATTATAATTACTGCTGGATGTTGCATAGAAAAATCAAGACGGCTAGGAGAAATAACTTGAAAAGAAGCTTTGATTCGGAAAAGGGAACAGAGATATAAGAACTTGTAGAACTTAGAACTTGTTGAGAACAACTTTTCATCAAAATAAAATATTATTTTTTAAACTCTTTATTTAAGTTTTTCTACATAAAAAAATGTTAAATAAAATTTTCATTGAAAATGTGAAAAGATAGTTTGCTCAAAGTCGATTTCTATAAAGAATATATTCTAAATATATTCTAAGAACAAACATTAGTTTTAGTTAACATTAAAGAAAACATGAACTTTCATCGAAATATTTGATTGATAAATGCTTAAAAGTTAAATACATTATGTAGGTATAATTCTATTCTATTAATTTCTTATTATGTTATATTAATGAACATTTTAATAATCATTCTGATGCAATATAAATATTTCGTTAAATTATAAGATTTCTCTATTACTTAATCCTTACTGATATTTAAACTATGCTTCCGGTTATCATATCTATACGTAATTTAATAACACACCTTTATCATAAAGGGATCAATGTTTTGAAGCCTCAAACTTAGATATTCAAAAATATTATAATTATTGAACGTTTCAAGATTACAAAATTGAAGATTTAAAAAAATTGATGTAAACTTATGCATGTGGCAATGTTGAAAAATAAATTAAACACCTGCAAAATGTTAAAAAGTTCAGTATCAGTATTAGGGCAATTTAAAATATATCTTGAATTGGAAAAAACAATCGTCTAATTTCAAAAAGATCACATCTGAGTATTTATATAGGTTATTCTAATATTCCAAGTATGTGAAGTTATCTTTAGGATGAAAATTAATTAGTTTTTGCTACTTATCTGTCTCCAAAATTAATTCGTTTTTAGCTATTAAGGAGTATCAAAATTGTCTCCTAAGAAAGATGATAGTGTTCACCTTTCTGTAAATTTAATGGAAATCTATTAGAATATCATAAAATGACATAGATAAGGAAACGTTATATTTTTGTCTATATTTTTCAATTATATAGATAGATCATTTGATCATTATTGGATAGTATTGGATTTTTATATCAAAGTTGATGCCTTTTAAATATAAAATTAATCAATTTGGGAGGTGGGTAAATTTAGTTTAATCTAGGTACCTAGTTGTTTTGGCCTCAAGAATTTCTGACAGCTTCTTGCTATTAATTATACCTCTTCTCGCAGATGAAATCGTCCTTTACAAATACTCTCATCTTGTCTAAGAATTACATCAGAAATATATAGATCGAATTTAAATATTTTCACTCAAACATATTTCCAAAAACGGAGATACGTACAATTTTCGTTAGAGCTATACAAACTGAGAAACAATTGCTGAGAACTTATATACCAATTGATATCCAAATGTATTATTTTTATAGTACAAATCTGAATATTATAGACCGACTATCCGCATACAATGGGCCAACAGCTTGGATATAATGTTTTAACTATGGACCATTCAATATGCCCCTTGCGCTACTTAGGGGTTGCTGTTTTGTATACCTTCCAATGTGCCGAACATAGTCCAACATAGAAGAAGTACACGATATTAGTTGTTTCATTCTTCCCATACTAACTTTGCGCTTGAAATCGGCAACGTGGTTATGACTCCCAAAGTTTATCACGACATGACTAAGAAGAGATAAGTTGGGATTTTCTATCTCAATAACATAAGCATAGTTTTCACTAATGTAATAATGGCAGTATATTAGAGCGTAGCGGCACATTCAAGGGTTTTAGGCTAGAACACAATTGGGTAGACCACAACAACACATATTTCTTGCCTAGAGATCTACCGAGTGATTTTAATTTTGGACAACACAGGTAAAGAAAGAAGGTTAAACAAAGAATTTACAACTGTAACTTAAATTTATATGTCGCTGTTTTGTAAAAATTTATTAGACAGTGTAGTATGTTATTTTCATTGAGGTATACCAAAGATAGTAAGTTAAAAGAGGTCCCTATCCATAATTATATCAAATTGTTATATAAATCATAATCGCGTCCGTACATTTGTTACAGTTAAAGAATATGTGGTCCAATTTCTACGTCTCTTAATAATTTTTTATTTTATCCCCTTATTTACTCAATCAGGACGCATGCCCACAGACAATTACACAACGACAATTCCCTACGATATTGCCATCTGACGCAGCTGAGACTCGAACACAGAAGTGTTGTCTCTTAGACAACATCATCTAATGTACTGCGACCAACTCAGTAACACATGAAAAACATCCATGCCCTTGCAATGACTTGAACCCGGGACTCCTTAACCGTATTGAAAAATTTAGAGTGAGTCTTTCGTATCACTGGCTGTAATGCTTGGCGGAATGGTTTGGCATATAAATGAGATAGCGGCCGGCAGCGGCAAAGACAAAAATAATTTGAAGCATTAAATTTTTATAACCCAAGCAGGTAGAATTTTATCCAAGAATTGTCAGAGTGCGGGTACCCTCAATTAAATTTCTATAAAATTACAGATTGATAGTATAAAATACAAGAAAATATTTAAAGTTACTTATAAACACCTTGAATGTTTTTAGGGAATTTGCATCTATATTGAGCCGATTTCGTTCGGTTGTTGAGGGACCCCGTTGCAATATACAGATGATCAACAATCGACAAAGATCTACTGTCTGGATGCAGTTTCCTGTAATTGTTCATCAGTTTGTAGAGTACTTTCGGCATCAAGCAAAAAATGTAGGTAGATATATGAAGAATGATGCAAGTATTTGAAAAACGCTTCAAAATTTCTAGAACGCAAGCTAAACTGAAAAAGTTCATGAAGACGTGGAATATTGTTGTAGATAGGTGGTGTCTGGCCAAAGATAAAACAAATGACAAAGTAGGTATTTTTATACGCAAGTAAAAGTTTTTCATTTTACGAAATGAAAAAAGTTGAAATATATTTTAATACCAAAAAATGCTAATTTTTGAAAAGTCTTCTTCCTATTAAAATTTTAAAAGCGATGGCAAAAAAGTTGTTTCCGATGCAACATCATGAATAATCTTGTGATAATCTAAAACAAAATCTCTTATGAAACACGACGTATCAGTCATTTCTGTGATAGAGTGTAACATTTCTGTGAAATAGTACAATAACAAAACAACTATCATTATCACAGCTTTTCTGCACAAACAGCTAAGAATATCTTAATGTCGACTGCACGAATTTATATCACAATAGACATCTTGGTACTTAGGGTCTATTTGCAACGCTAGCGTCTTTTTGGGCCCGTGCCTACTTAAAGATGCTGATATATAATAGTTGTGCATATTCATTCCTAGGATTTCGGTTATTAAACGAAAACTTATACTTCTTACTTATCTTACTTTTGGATTTTATAAAAAAAAATCAATTTAAATAAATGTACTGAACATACATTTTCAATGTTTAAACTGAACAGTTCAGTTGGTTTAGTTGCATCCAAACACCATCCATATATAAAGACATATAAAATTTAAAAATCAGTGTTCAATAAATTTATTTAAATTAAAAATTTTCTTTGATGATGGTTAATAGAACCGAAAGGAAGGAAAATATAAAAACTTTTTTGATGGTCGAAATTCCAGGAAATTACACATCAATTGATTTGATTTCTATGGGCAAGAAAATATCAGTTACTAACCGTTTTTAACTAAAAATATGACAAAAATGTAAGAATAAGTAATAGATTAACTATGAAATTCCTACAATTATGAATTTTCATTGAATAATATTGTTTCCAAATTAATATATTTAAATTTTGAAATTTGTATAGTTTTCAGCCTGTATTTGTATTTACCGCTTACATTTAATATTTTTATAAAACAGGTGTAGTAAAAGATCAAAGTTTAATAATTAAGTATAAGGTTGAATTCAAAACTGATCAATATCCTTGACAAGTTTTATAAATAATCACTAGACTGAAAAGTGTTTATCAACATAATATATAAGATATATTGCGTACTATTAGAGTTGAGTCAAGTTGAAAATCCAAATAAGACGGGAATTTGAAAATTAACAGTGAATATGAGAAGTTACTGGGTAATAGAAAGTTCTAATGTTAAATAATAGAAAAAAATTAAAACCATTAAAATATTCAAGGACAAAAATCAGCGTCGGTTTTTGATAAAAAAATCCACTCCAAAATAGCCATCATCAGTTTTTAAACAATATAAAACTCATTTCACGATTTACAATTATTGTTGAATTTTTTACTTAAAAATAATACATACGTAAAGTTTTACATTGTGCAAATTGCCATAAAACACACACAATCACAAGATACTTCATTGTTGAGACGAATAGAATTAAAACTCACTACATTCGCAAGGCAGCAATATATATATAACTACATATAACTATATAGTGTGAGAGTTTTAAACCATCTCTCTAAATTACTTTTAGTTAGGGCTATAAGTTTGGGTGGGTTGTTTGCGGATATGCACATCATTACTTTTTTTAATTATATATTATTTGTTGTTAATGAGGTGTTATTACTATTTAGTAATGATTGAAAATTGAAAAATTTATCAAGAAATAATAAGCAAGAGAACTACTTATTATTTATTACCAAACCTTACATTTTTATTACGTCGTCCTTAAATAATTAAATATTTAGAAAAATATTTATCTGAATTTCTTATCATTTGTATATAGAGATTTGCAAAAGTAATGAATCAGTTTCAAGTTACAGAGATGGAAAAGTTGTTTTTATTTCTAATAAAAAATAGAGTGTAATAGAATTTTTAATTGTGGGGGTACCCCGGTTTGGTGACCCCGACAAAGAACCAACCAAAAAATAAACTAACTTAGTGGCTTAATGTATGTGTGTTAGATTTGAAAACAAGGCGTTTCGAATTCGAATACTGGCTAAGGTATGAATTTTTGGAGTGATTTCATCTGTTGCCGAGCCGATAACAGTGGGCTAAGCCGCAGTTGTATGAGACACGAAATGACTAACTATTTCCTCTCCCGAGTTCGAGCTTCAGCTACGGCAGATAGTGATATCGCAGAGAATAGCTGTTGTATAGTATAATTTTGTATAGTTGCGTATGTGTGTATTAAAACTGGTTTTAATTGCTACAGTTATTGACCTCGGCCTAGAAAAAAAGACCAAAAAATCAACCAAGAAATTAATGGCTATCACATTTTTGTGACTCCAAGAAATCAGAACCAGAAATCAAAATCGAATCAAATGTTAGAAAATAATTAGTTCATTTTAATTTTATAATGCAAAGTAAGTGAAGCCGCCATCTTTCTTTGCCTTTCATTGAGGGATGGCTTGACCAGCTAAACAGTTTAAGGATTTGATTTGCGTTTACTGTATTTTCAAAAATAAATTCATGTTGACTTTAAAATGCGTTTATCTTTGCTTTGATATCGTCTAAAACAGATTTCTCATCTCAGTTCAGAAAAGTTATTTCATGAACATGCACACTTAGCAAGTCCATCAGACTTTTAATTTCCTGTCCTGTCAGGCTTTCTGTCGAAGATGAGGTTGCGACAGAAGACCGTTGTACCCACTGCAAAGGAGGAATCTAGTAATGGTGAACATAGGCACACGAAGGTATTTCTCATCATCTGACCCATCCCTGTTTTAGTTAACATTTAAACTATTTGGACTTCTCAACCATCATTATTTTATTTCACAATTAACACAATCAACAATCAATAATCAGTAAACAAAGAATCAAGCAAACACTAGACATAAACAAATTTAAGCGTATTTATTTTTACCAAATTCCGATTCCTAAAGGGTACTTCTTTGTTACTATTTAGATGGTTAGATGGTCTAGATGGTTAGCTCATTTTTTTGAGAAGGAAGATATTATATGGCGCATCATATATTATTATTGTTGACCATTTACATATTGCTATATACTTATTCAGGTTTATATAAAATTATGTCTTTTAGATTTTAGATAGATCCATAGCAATGATTATTAATGAATAATAATTTTAACTTTTTAATTTTGATCAATTACATTTGCGAAACCTAGTGCTTTTTCTATCAAAAGATAAAAGTCGGACGTTACTGTCGCATAAAGAAATCGATGCGCAATGAAATCTGTAGGAAATATGTTGTAACGATGTATGAGAGATACGTATCTCTTTAAATTGACTGCAAAAATTTATCTGCATTATCAACCTGTCATCCGTAGTTAACTCACGATAAGTATTTTTATTATATAAAATTTGATTTAAGGATGTAACTATACGCCGCACGTCGTTCTAAATCATGTAGTCCCAAGTAGGATCTCATTGTTTATTTCTGATAAGACAAACATCGAATGCTGTCCACAAAGGAGCCCTTTAGGTCAGTCATATAAGACCCCAACACTATGTGAAACCGGGGTAGGTGGCTAATTATTAATAAAATGGGATATGTTTTTAAGGTATAATTATTACCCACGCCATTACCAATTACAATATCGAATTTTCGGTAAAAAATTAAGTAGATGTCCTTAACTTAAGCGTAAAAGTGCCTTGAATATCAATAGTGGCTGAATCGTTTATGTCTATCAAAAATAAAATGGGCCCATCACAGTTAATATCTACCACATCCGATATCTCGCCGAGGATTCTTACAACTTGAGTATGCTTTAATCCAATTAAAAAATTCACCCCTAAAACCATAAGCACAAAAGTTTTTGAAACAACTTACAATATCCCCGTTAGATGGCATCTGATTTGCTGATGCGTTTTATTTTCACAAAATTTGTTGAAATTGCTCCTCCTTATCTCAAAGACAGCCGATTATGAATTTTTTAGCCATTTTTGGTAGTTTTTAATATTTTTCAATATAGTCTTGTAAATATCGGGCAAGTTTAGATTTTTCAAAATTTCATTGCGAACAAGCGTGAACTTTTGTTATTTTGATTAGATTACGTAGATAAGTAGAAAATTTGTGAAAGTTCATATAACTTTTGAATACCCTTAGAGGTTGAAAATTGTAAAATGTAAAGATAATTGGATAGTCAAAAGGATTGTCATAAATAGTTCGCTTTGTTGGTTAGTTTGTCATTGTTTGCTGGGGAGGGGCCTGACAAAGATCCAATCAAATAACCATGGAAACATGAAATTACATGATGTGATTATGTTTAGCGAAACTCAAGTATTGCGTTCAAGTGACGTATCTAAAGTTTTCATATTTTTATAAAAATTGCTTTTTTTCAATTGGATTAAAATATGGTTATTATGGAAAACTATATTCCTTCTTAGACATACACGTACCTTTCTGCAAAAGTAATAAATTTAAGAAGTAGCCACACTAGTAGGTACACTATAGACATGAAAATAACATCAAATTGAAAGATTACTACCGTAAAAAATCAAACAATTATCATTAACTTTCAAGGCTTCGTTCATTAGTTAAGAATCAAATATACATAGCATATAACAATTATCTTACCTCAGTTGAAGACAATGTCTCCATCGATCCAAAAAATTTTTGGTCTTACATACATGAGAAGAAGGTTCTACTAGAATCCTAGGTAAAATGAATGACGAGGTAACATGTTTTGATGACCCTAGGGGCATAGTAAATAGTTTTGCGGACTATTTTCACAGATGTACTCGCCTGTGGACGACTCTGATACTGCTTCAAATATTGTAAATTGCGTAAGTTTTCCATGTATGAATATGAGTAGTTTTAATGACATTAATGTAACAGCCGCTATAAAGAAATTACTAAGTAAATTGACGTCTGGCCACGGCCGAATACCAAGCTTTACAGTCAAGGACTCTGCTCATGTCCTAGCCGCCACCCCCCATTGCTAATTTAATTCTAAAATCTTGTGCATTTCCATATGCTTGGAAACTAGGAAGAGAGTCGCTATTTTCACCCCAACAGCCTGGTTTTATTGAAAAAACGGTCAACAGTTTCAAAGTATGTAGAAAATTATCAAGTAATATCTAATACCCTAGATATCCTTGATCAAGTGGATGTAGAATATACGGAATACACTCTATCTTTAATTTCGCCAATTACCTCTTACCTTGGTGATAGGAATCTTTATGTCAGCTGCAATGGTTTCAATTCTAATTTGTATACAGCAACATCAGGTGTCCCATATGGATAAAAACTAGGATCCTTGCCATTTATCATATTTATTAATGACCTAACAACGCTTCTTAATTGCGGGAGACTCCTCTTTGCAGATGACTTAAAATTATATGCAGTTGTGAATCACATAAACGATTACCCTCAATTGCAGACACAGATAGATCTGGTAGAAGTTTGGTGCAATAAAAACAAACTCCTCATTAATGCGTCAAAATACAAACTTTGTTCTTATTCTAAGAAAAGCGATCCGGTATATTATAACTATTCCTTTAATTCTTCTGAACTATCACGTTGCACTTTAATACAGGATCTAGGAATTTATTTTGATAATAAGCTCGCCTTCAATGAACACATTAAGTTAACTTCTGCATCCGCACTTAAGATGCTAGAGTTCATGCTACGAAACTGTCGAACCTTCACAGACATAAAGGCCCTTAGCACGTTATACTTTTATCTATTGCGTTCTAAACTGGATTACTAATATACTACTATATAAACTATGCTACCTGAAATGTTTAGCTTTCAAAGTCGGTGGCATATATCCGTCGCGTGGTATTCAACATGATTTATTAACCTCTAGATTTGAGATTCAAAGTTTAAACCACAGGAGAATACTATCCAGTATCACGTTCTTGTATAAATTATTACAAAATACTGTGGATTCATACTGTCCATGATTAACTTTCAAATACACAGAGAGAACCGAAGAATCAATCAGATATTCTATTCCAATAATTCCAGAACCATGCTAATAAAATCTCCGGTCTATGCTATGTGTGACCATTTCAACAAAAAATCCCATTTATGTGATATTAACCACTATTCACTAAATGAATTAATGAATGCTGTTAATAATTATTTTTCATAACAACATCTTAATGATACAAAATATATCAATTTTCTCTATGCACTGTCTTTTAATCAGTATTAACTAGTTAATAGTTGCTTAGTTTATTTTTTATTTATACTTATGCGAGTACGTTTAATATTTACATTGTTCTTCAAATTTTCTGTTTGATATATGTCAGATGTTTTTTCCACCTTTTGCATGTTTGCATTTTTGTAAGTTGTTCTGTAATTGGATTTTTTTCTGTTGGTCAATAAATAATATTATTATTATAAAAACATTTTGCTACATATCATGAATAATGAATTCCCAAGTGTATATTTCTGATTTCTACATTTATATAATTGCGCACGATGAATATTTTCAATTGTAAATGTTAGTTAAATCTAATCGGCCTAATAATCGAATGGAGTTTTTTAATTTCCAAAATTAAATAAATCTGAAACTGATTTAAATCAAAATTCATAGTAACAATCAAACTAATCAAAAGTAAACGTTCTGCAGATTTATACTGTTCATCCTCTTATTGAGTATTCCTCTAACTAGATATGTTTTATTTTGAGGCAACAATATCTTTTCGCACAGAATAAAATTGTCCTTAATAAAATGGACACAATATGTTTCGTGTCTTAATAGAAATACAAGTCAATTTTCAGATTTACCGTGGTTGACTGCAAGTAATGTTATTTTATTTATGCGAAATCGAAAATATTTGTGATCTGAAAATTGAAAATATTTTTAACCACTTTCCAGACCATCCTAATGATCCTGTTAACGTTACATGGCCTGTGTTTATCCTTTTTACACTAAATTAAAATTATGTATTTCTGTTACAGCATTTCAGTCCTTAAGTCGGGTTGAGCATCTCTCTGATAGATGGATGTGCGTTAAAGTGAACTATGCTCTCTTTAAAAAATTCATACTTACTGTATATTTGCTATTTATCTAGCCTCACTGTTCATGGTTAGTAATTACTTTTGATATAACATACTCTTGATGAAAAAAACATTCAAATACATGAGTACGTCGTTTATTACATAAATAGTAAAAACATTACTTTATGACTTATGGAATGGAAGCCGAGAGTTTAAAGCAAGTCAAGAACTTCACAGATTTTGATAGGAATCCGCTGTTTGAATTGGTGGTCCAGTATGAACATTATTGAAAATAAAAAGACCAATGCTGACAACTACAACTGTTATGCGGAAATGGGGTTAGGATTGAAACTATCAATAAATTTAATTGTCAAAGGGGGTTATGAACTGTAAAACAGTTACGTTCTTTTTATGACAATGTAATGAAAAAGGCTAGCAATTGCTTTAGTGATTACATTATTAGTTGTAAATTTCCGAGGTTTTAAAGCAAATGTGTAAAATAAAATGAATAGCAGAGAATTTTACAATATTTTATATGCCTAATAGATTAAAACTTGATTTGTTAGTTAAATAACTAGGAGCTACCATGTATACCATTTAAGTTCGAAGGTTATTAATAATATGCTATTAGATAAACAAATGCTCATTTGCCATTTTTTTCAAAAGCTTATGATATGTGTATTTATGGATTTGTTTTAATTTGATATATCCTGTAGTAAATAATGTAGATAAATATGTACCTTTTAATTGAAGTATTGTGATTATTATCTTATTATATCCCTCTGGCATTTGAGTTAAATTCAATATTTGCCTCGCAAAAGGATCATACGTTTAATTCGTTAATAAAGAAAGTGGTACTACTTATTGATTTAAGTTTGGAAGTTGGGGTGAGCATAGATCTGAATTTACTATTAAAGTTCCCTTCATTGTTTCTATTTGTTCCTTTTTATTGTTTATTATTTTATTTATTTTTCTAAATGCGTCTTCTCTCTCAATATCTTCATTAATATCAAGACTTTCCTTAGACCAGAACATTGGAAAAATAGTAGATTAAGCAGTCGGGACGCAGCTTACGGTGATTGTCTCAAACGGGTACCAGCTACGAAAATTTATTAGTGCTTGTCTTCTATATTTCAGTGTTGTTAGTTTAAATTTTTTAACCATTTTGGCATTTTTCAAATGTGCTTTTAGAGGCCGGAATATTAAACATAATATTTTTAGTCGCAAACTCCTCTATAAATCCTTATTTTACTATAAGGAACCTAACCAGACTGCAACCAACAGCTACTCTCCGGGGTATGTGCCCCGCCGAGCGCTGAATTACAAGTTACAAGCCTGGCGCGTTAAGTGTAATAATTGCATATTGCATCAGTCTTTCGGCTGGTGTTTGTTGCAATCGAAGCATTAGCGTTTTGATGGTTACATGGCATATGTCCATATAGCAATTTTATATAATAACTGGTATTTTACTTATATTTAACACGATCTGCATAGCATTTTGATTCAGTTTTTGTAAATGAGACTGTTTCAACTATCAGGAATTTTCTTTTTATAACTGCTAAATTATTTCACATTGTTTTATCTACCTATTTTTGTATCTTAGGAACTCAGTCATGTTTTTTAACATTATTATGTATCTCTGTTACAGTACTTCAGAACCAATTGTCCATGCCAAGCCCGCAAAATATTTACATTCATTTATATTTCATTTTTATACTTTGTTTACTATTGAAGTAGAACTTGACTTGACGTTTCGCTGATCATCCTCTCAGTTTCTTCAGAAGGATTCTAAGGACTGAATTTGTTGTGTTACACTCCTCGTTATATGCCTAGGCGCCGCTTCGCTTCGCTGGTCATTGGTTGTGCTTTGGTTCACTTCGCTGCTCATTCGTCGTGTTTGGTTGACCGTGACTTACTACGGTGCTGGTATTTGGCAATACCAGTCTCCACATATTACTAAGTCGATACACATCCTCTCTGTTGTTCTCGTAGTCGATTTTATGGTTCTCGTTATTACCAGCGAAGCGAAGCGGCGCCTCGGTATATAACGAGGAGTATAATACAACAAATTCAGTCTTTAGAATCCTTCTGAAGAAGCTGACAGGATAATCAACGAACCGTCAAGTCAAGTTCGACGACCACGGCAAGACCCGAAAGAAACTACTTCATTAGACAATGGCCGTGAAAACCTGCATTCTACTTTTGTTTACTATGTACATGTAACTATTTTCTTTACCTCTGAAACTTTTGCATTAACCTGTTATATAGTATATCCTATATAATGTATTTACTGGATCCTCACAAAATAGTTGTAAAGAATTTAATATTTATTAGGGCAGTTCGCTCTTGGGTTATATGCAATAAATGATATCTATTCACTGTCAAGCTTTTATGTAGATATTATAGATTCCCTTTATCGATTCTATTAATCGGTTCTGTAATTTGCTTGAGTAGGGAAACCTAACGAGAAAAGAAACCATTTTGTGCGCTTAAGTCGCCCATCAACAGAGATGGCAACGCTTGTACAATTTTGCAGCTTTCAATTTTATTAGTAAAATATATTTTTCAAGCTTGTACATTGGTACCATATTTTAGGTTGTAATATAAAAAGTTTACCTTATTAGTTAAAATTATGAAGTGATCATTTGCCTGACGAATTTGATCTAATTTCCACTACAAACGTTCAATTGTGAGATCCTCAGTACTTTATATTACATTACTATCCACGTTTACTTGTGTTTAACACCACCAGGTAAATTTTATTCATTAGTCATTTAAATTTCAATAATTTTCAATTGTCATTAATGCAATTTCAATTTTTAAATAAATTAAATCCATTTTCTTTAATACAATAAGTAATTAAAATACTACATGTTACCACATGGTAATAAAATATTCTTTTCTGTCTTATTCTTGACAATTTATAGTTTACAAATCAGTATTTATAATAATAATAATATTTATTGACCGAAAGATACACAAGGTACATATGGCATGCCAATAAAATAATAAAAAGATAAAAGGTACATATACAACTATATACGTTTTGTAAAACTTAAAATATAGGTATAGGAACAATGGACAAACATATATGCAATAGTAGCAAACAAATGTAATTATTGATATGAATCTCAAGATTTGATTAAAAATAATCACAATATACAATATACACATATATAAATAAATAAGAGTAAAGAACAAAATTACATTATAAGTAACAAACAATAAAAACATATAGTGCATGTAATAAAAGTGAATTTACGTGTAACTTGGGCCGTATGAGATTTAAAATAAGTGTGAGTTTGGACATTAAACCAGAAAATTACACATATTCAAGACGCAGATAAAAATTCGTCAATACTATAAAAATATCCATTAATCAGCATAGATTTAATATGTCTTTTAAACGTATTATAACTTGCTAAATTTTAAGTTTGGTGGGTAACTTGTTATATAAAACTTTTGCGTATTCAGCAATCTTTAAGCAGTCTTATTTAGCAGACTTTAAGCAGTCTTGCTAGTAGTTTTTTTTGCAGCATTTAGCAGTTTTTATTATTTGTTTACTTTTACGTAATTTTGCATTTATGTTTGCACTTATTACTACATTTTAAAGACGATATTTATCGATTTAAAGTCAAAATTAAAATCGAACCCAAGCCGGATGGTTTGATAATATTTTTCTACTTTTGTTGCCTTCGATTTTATAATAGTTACATGAATCAAATAGATTAGAAAGTATTCTACAATCTTTACACATAAACTTCCTTTGAATCAAACGCCGCGCCGTCTTGCAAGAATAAATTGCCAAATATATATAGATCGGATGCTCTACGAGACAACTGGGGCCCGCCCGCAGTACAAGAGCTTTCCCATCTTCAACTATACTCAATCTGGAAATCTAGGAGATTGGTATCATATTCACTATTATTTTTTTATATTAAATTATTCTTTTTCGCTGATACAATTTTATTAACATAAAACTTCAACTAAAATTATATTTCAATACACATACATATTTTCTTAAGGATTTACTATTGAAATCCAATTTTACAATTTCATATTTAACTTCATATTATAAAATTTGTTTATTTATGTAATATATTTTATCATTCATCTTATTCACTATTTATTTTCCTTAACATTAATTTCGGTCTCGTTTATAGCAGACAAATCAACTAATCATTAACTATATATGGTGCCATAACAACATCAATTTTTCACTGTCTTCTTTTCCCAAATAAAACAAAATTTGTCTTTTATGTCACACATTTCACATCTCTTGCAAGTTCTCCGAATAAACGACTCTTTGCTCTGGCTAAAGCCAGCTAGCCGTCCGCATATGTTGCCTCAATTATTTCCCAAAAATAAACAATAAAGGAAAGTAAGTAACAGCTTCGCATGCTGGGTGCATGGTCCGGTCGGTTCTAAAGTGGGTCTTGGAGAGGGTATGCATGTATTTTTTTTAATGTGAAATAAATTTATTCTCTCGAAAAAAATACGAAAAATATGGATTGTTTTTCTTTAGGGGTGAATTTGAGGGTAACCCCCGAAGTTATTTGCTACATTTTTTTTTTGTTGGTTTCTGTATCCTATGTTGCTTTTGGACATGTCTTTAAATGGCTGCCTCGAGAGTTATTGAAGAGAAAGAGAGAGGGAGCTGCCAGAATAGAACGAAAGAGTTGCTCAAATTATTGCACCTATGCACCTACCTATAAGTATTATTATGATTAACATTTTATTCTTACTTTATTATTTAACAGATTATAACTATGCAATTACACATATCACTTAATGCATTCATAAATTCATAATTGAATATGTCGTAATAGTTTATTTAAATGTCCATGAATCCTCTTGTACAACAAATATTACTCACATTAAAAATACAATACAAAATAATGGATGGTTGACTACTGTATTTCCTTAACACGATAACTCAAGAGACAGATATAAACACAAAACGCAAAATAAGTTTTTTCTTGCAATTTTGAAGTGCTTTGTGACAAATCAGCGCTGCCATGTGTTTTGCAAATTTTCCGATTTGCTATAATTAAAATTACATTATCATGGGCAGTGAGCAGATAGATCATTTAACTTTTGAACCATTAGCTTTTTAACTATAGTATTTGTTCATAAATTTGACATTATGAAAATATTTATTTGAATGAATAATGAAAGCAAAATTCTTAATATCTCCCATTTGTTGGTAATATTGGATTTATTCTAGTTTAAATTGGCCAAGTATCTAAGGCTATTATTCTAATACTTCCTAAAGCTTTTTGTTATTCATTCATTCTCACAACAAATAGGTGCCTTGTCGTTTTTGATCAATTAATAATACCGGGCAAAACTTTTCATGATAATTTCTATCAATTCACTAATTATGCCTCTATTTGAATAGAATAGAATAATGAGTATATAGGGAGGTTAACTATACAACTACACCCTCTTAAAATTCGAACCCAGAAAATTATAATATAATTAAATTATTAGTAAAAGTAAATGGAAAACAATTAATATGGAAAAATAAAATGTCAATATATATTCTGCTTTAATTATTAATTTCAATATAATACCGACCGGAAAGTACTTGAAATCAACAAAAGTAACTTTTTCTGTAGGTCGGCTTGTTTCCAGTTTACTAGAAAGGATTTTTAAATTATTAAGTACCTATAGGATCAGCATATTAATAAAGAATGTGCATAGTGATAACCTTTTCTAAATTGTGGTAGTCTGCCTTGGCACAATAAGTATAGTAGGTACCAAGTGTGCTTTTTACCAAGTACATTTTTAAAATTATAAGATTCAAAATAATTCCATTACAAAAACCATAGTTATGCCTCTAATATTAAACCAGTTTCAAAAATTATGTAACATCCAACAGATATAGGCGTTACGTACGCAGTTAATCAGATTTTTATACAGAATAGTAGAAAATAATATCTTAAGAGGTCTAGTTCATTAAAACTAAAATTGTGAATAATTAATAAGGGATCAGTTCACCTTCCGACGTTCTAGTCGCATTTCATGCTTCTCATAAAACATAGTACTTCTCTAGGAAATATTTATTTAAACTTGTAATGATTTATATGTTTAAGTCAGATGAGCAATAAGACCAGTTCTAATCGTTACTTTTATTATGTAAGTAAAAAATCTGAATGTCTGATATGTTATATATGTTAATATGCAAAACTAACTTTTAAAATGCATACTCTAGTCTATTTCAGTTCCGGTTTGATAGCAAGGGAACATATTTTAAATATTTTAATTTGTATACAATTTTTTTGATGGTGTATCGTTCAATAGAATTTGTTATCAATATCAGTTCCAGACAACGATTTTTTGTGACAAAGGTGCAAGCACGTGCTGGACCAGTGGGGAACGGGAGATTCCCGGTGGGCCCTCACAAAGTGACCCGAAAGAGCCCCAGAGCTCATCTGAATATTAATACAGCCTTTAATAAAAACCTGGGGTCTTAATTGCTATGTGCACGCCTACGCCACTACCTCATAGAATGTGCGGGAACGGGCCGGAGGCGTCTGGATGATTCTAGAATCATCGAGTACTTTCGACGCGGGTATATATATATATATATATATATATATATATATATATATATATATATATATATATATATATATATATATATATATATATAGGTTTTCGCGTCGATGGTTGACTCCTCTAGCAGTGACGGTTGTCTGAACGACGTTTCGGCAGAATCTCATCTGCCATCTTCAGGTTCTCACTGAAAGCTACGCCTACTGCAAAATATTATTTTTTTTCCACCCCTTCGAAGGATGAAAATAACCCCCGGGGTTGGTTATACAACCCTGGTCACCTGCCACCTTCCTTAAAGAAATACCTCCTACAAAATAATAATTTCTTTTCAAAAAACAAAAACAAATATCCACCCCTTTGAAGAGTGAAAATAACCGGTGGTGGTTACACAATCCTGGTCACCAACCACCTTCCTCAAAGAAACGCCTCCTACAAAATATTATTTTTTTTCCAAAAAAATTTTTTTTCCACCCCTTTGAAGTGTGACAACACCACCGGGGATGGTTACCGTCCTCACAGAAACACCTCCTGTAAAATATCAATCTTTTTCCACAAAAAAAAAAATGGAAACCTGGTGTAGGGATGGCTGAGGTCAAATCCCTCGAGGGAATAACAGTTAGTCGAAAAGCTGGGGAAAATAAACGGGTTCACGGAAAAGGACACTTTAGGGGTGGTTTTTGGCCAATTTGAAGGTGTTGCCGAGGAAAAAAAAATTGCAGAACTTAGGTATTTGTCAGTGGAGAATCCACATTGGATACGTGAGACACATACACAACATCCTCAAAAAGTCAACGTTTGGACAGGCGTCGCCGTCGTGGGCAATCGGTCCAATTTTTATCAAAGGAGGTTTGACAGCTGCGAAATATTTAAATATCATCAGAGAGGAAATTGCTCTCGCGTTGGCAAATTTATATTCAAATGTACTACATTCAATTCTACCCACAGAAAACGATTTCTAAAGACTAGGTGGACAAAATTAGTGTTATAATATCCACATGAAAATAACTTAAAATGGTAGCTAAAAAGTTACTACTTACCTACCGCAAATATAAATAAAATAGACTCAGTCATTAAATAAGTTCTTGAAATAAAGTACGTTTGTATTCGCGCGGATTCGATTTGCTTTGTTCTGTACAGTTCACGTTGTACCATTATTCCAAAATTTGCTAAACAAATTTTAACTTTACCCATTATAAATAACACAGATGAAGGCATGTACCTTTAAATTAAATTAAACTATTATTTAATATTTGATTTTTGAAACACTTTGCTACATACCTATTGCGCGCTAGTTTTTGAGAGACAAATAATTAATAATAGTTTCCGGAAGCATGCAGAAGCATTGTTATGGAAGTGTTTTCCAGTAGAATCATCTGTTTGTAACCTATAATAAAAGCAATCATATACTTTCCGTAAACTAAGATATATATTTTTTTAAAGGTACGACCTCAATAATATTCAATAAATTAAATAAAGTGTTATTTAATATTCAGTGAAGCGAAGCTGATAAAATATAATAATAATAATGAATATTTATATGCATTGAATAAAATTTTCAAAGGAAGTCTGGCTAACAAATGAAAAAACTTATAGAGTGAAAAAAATATTTTCAAGACACACATTTTCATTCCCTTTTGTTGACATTCAAAATATTCCATCTCCAAAGCTTTTATATATTTTTTATTAAGTAAATATTACTAAGTAGCTACCCTGATCAATACAAATGACATTCAGTAACATTATTGCTATATTTATTACAAATATTCTCCATCAACATTTAAACGTTCTGCTAAAAATCAATCAATCATAGATAATGGTTCCAATCGATTGTCAAGAGTCCCGCGAGTTTTCGAATAACTAATTCAGTCGGCCATCATCAAATATCTGCTCACAGACATCGCTAGCATAAAACTTTACAATAATTTTTTTTGACATATATATATATTTTTTAAGTCTTTACTAATTAGACTGCTTTTGTTATGATCTCCGTCATTGAATTTTATTTACACAAAATGTATTTCCGCATTTTACGACATCATGCTTTACACTGAAAAATATTCGCGTAGTGTGTATACAACGATAAAACGTTGCTCGTATCTTGGTAATAAACCAATATAAAATTTTAAAGACATTTTAAATAATGGCTCCAAACAATTATTTCGAAAATATTCAATTTAAAAAAAATTATGTTAAATCGTATTGCTAATCTTTTATCAAAATGATTATGAGTAAGTATCTATAATACAATTCCCATAAATGTTTGATCTGGTAATTTAATAATAGCTTCACTTGCCTCAATTTCAAATTAAGTTTTGGGGATAATATTATAATAAAAATTTGCACGCAATGGAGGAGCGATTTACTAAGTAAATTGGACACATTAGACTAGTATAGAGTATTGGACTATCGACCCTGGTGAATATATAATGTTTAGATACACGAAGATATAGCAGAAATTAAAATAACAACTACTACCCATGCATATCAAAATAATCAATCAATCAATCAATCAATCAAACTATAATAATAGTATAATTATTAAGAATATTTAGAGATTATGACACAAGATGCTGGTTTGTTATACCGTGTGGGGTTTTCTTGAATATGCGTATGTAACTTCTATAAAAAGAACACTACTAGTTAACTACTCAAGGTTCGACTAATAAATGAACACAGATGCATTGAATACTAATTTGATGACTTTTCCCGTTTTTGATTACATTTTGGAAAGATATTGTACGGTGTGGTGAAATACAGCAATACGTTTGAACACTTCAGTAAAATGTTTAATCTGTACGATTTTCTATGAGCAATTTTATTATGCAACAAAACTTTTACTCCTTTTTAATGGGTGTGTGTAAGTTTAGCTGACAAAAACATGTGTACCAGTAAATTTACTACCGCAGATTTTTACCTGTTTAAATTCATGGCAGACGACGCCAGATATCTACAAGGTCCTAATTCTCGAAATCGGGCAAACAGTGTTCTCGTGAAATAAATAGGCGTGGTTTTCCTGAAATGCCTAAAACCGCATTATCTAAAACAAGTGATCATTCACATCGCAAGATAGTAAGAGAACACCCTTCTTCCACTATTTAGTGGTTTCTAACCTTAGTTTTATATTTTGTTTTTATCCAAATGTGTCAAAGAATGCCCTCTGGGAGTACTCGCCTTTAATTTTCGGTTGTAATTCACAATGTGCACAACATGCAATTCTTCCTTTTTCCATCACGGTATTGACCGATCCTTCAACTCAACTGCCGCCACTTTTACGTAATAGCCATTTGAAAATCACGTTTGAGAAATTTCCAAATGTTCTCTGGCAACATTGCCTCATGTATTCGCTTAACGTGTTCCATCACCTATGTCCGAGAATACCGGACTTCTGAGCTCACGGGATTATTTTACGGTCGAGAATGTGGACCCAGCCAGAATAATCGGATCATAAAAATTAAACTTGGAGTTTTTACTACAAAATTTCTCACACAACTTAGAGAACATTTTTAAATATGAACAATAAACGAAATGTTACATTTCCCCTGAAATATTGCAGTATTCCTATGTTCGTTATATTTTTCTTGGAAGAACAATTCTCGAAGTTTCCTCTGTTTTGATAAATGTGCAATTCTTAACGACCGTAAACAGAATTAATATACACAGTTAGGTCTTTGTTTACAGGTTCGTATTGATGATTGTCAATAATCTGTCACCATAATATAAATAGCGAACATTTCTTTTCGTCAATGAATGGTTCAAGGTACCAATTCAGTAGGAACTTTCAAATTATAATACTAGGCAGGGAAATTGGAAAAATCATCACCCAATATGTTCATAAACAGTCCGGTGCACAGACGGTTCCAAGGCAAAATACGGTACGTAACAAAGCCAAAAACCAAAATCCCGATAAGTGTAGGAAAATATGCAATACTATTGCTGTACATTGTTGTGTGAAGAAGATAATAGGGTAAGGTATTGTTTATTAGCCGATCTCCATTTCTTCTGATAGCCCAGAGGTGATAAAAGTGAGCGGTTTCATGTAGATCAATTCGTACTAATATGGGACTATTTGATAGCTCTTATAGACTCTACTAAGTCGGAACGAAGTGACCTGCGGAAAACAAAAGACACATACAGGGCGTTGCATCATGAGAGGGACACAGCTTAATAGGAGGTAGAGAACATCAGTGGTAACCGGAACCTCCCATAGAAATGTCTCATTGGGCCTTCATTACGAAGTTACAGGGTGTTAAATAATTTTTGGCCAAACCTGTTTTTTGTCATAACTTTGACAGGGAATGAAATAACGGATTCATATTTGGTACGGCTAATGTACTAACGAGCCCCAAGAGGTACATGTATAAAAAAAATATATATCCAGGTCCGGACTCACTATAATTTATGTTTCTTCTTTGCATCAATAAAACATCACCCTGTATATATTTTTTTGAAATTTCGATACGATATTCGAAAAGAGCAAGAAAAAACAAACAAAATGGCCTATTTCATTTTTTTTGTTACACCTTCGTGGTTATTTAAATACGTTGTTAAATGTGCAAGAAAATGGATTACAGAAACCTATTAAATGAGAGGCACGTGAAATAAATAGTTTTATAACTGAAATTTGCAAAAATTCTATTGAGCCTAGGTGGCAGACCACTAATACTAATTCCGGCACGTTTTAAAGGTCCATTTTGGTAAAAAACTGTGGTCCTAATAAGTAATCGGGTATGAAATAACAAAATTTTTAATCAATCTCAGTAGGCTTGTTCAAAGAATAAAAGTGACAGATAATTTAAACCATTTAGGCCTAAGCAACCAGTTACTTTGATCAAGAAAATCATCAACATTTTATACTTAATAAAAATTGGAAAAGAGAACAAACTAAAATCTAAATAAATAAAATATTTTCCATTCAATTAACAATAAATAACAAAACAATAACTAAATGTGTTTAAAAATAAAACGTAATTGACACTAAAGTAAATTTTCAAAATGTCCTCCCCCACATTCTGTGCATTTTCTTGCGCGTTTAGAAAGGTCACCAATTGCTCGACGTATCATTTCTGGATTATTTCGTATTTCGTCGCAGGTTGTAACGATGCGCTGGATTAAATGTTGTCTACTTTCTATTTCAATGCTATAAACCTCGTTTTTCAAGTGGCCCCATAAAAAGTAATCACAAGGGTTACAATCAGGAGATCTTGGTGGCCATTCATGTGGACCCCCGCGTCCAATCCATCTATTAGGATACACATTGTTTAAGTGTTCTCTTACTTGAAGGTTAAAATGTGGTGGGGCCCCATCATGCTGAAACAACATGCCTCTTATACCGACATTTTCTAACATATTCGGTAAAATGTTTTGAAGAAAATCAAAGTAAATTTCACCATTCAATCTTTCTTCAAAAAAATGTGGCCCTATCAAATGTCTATTCACAAGTCCGACCCAAACATTTACAGAAAACCTGTGTTGCGAACGGCGTTGGCGTACCGCATGTGGGTTTTCCTGTGCCCATTTATGATTATTTCGTGAATTGTTTACTCCATCCCTTGTAAATTGTGCCTCATCCGTAAATAAGGTTCTGTAAATGACTGGGCGATGGTTAGACAACCAATGACAAAATGCCAGGCGGGGGATATCGTCGCCTTGTTGAAGACGCTGTACCTGCTGGATATGATATGGATGGTAACGTTCTCTTTTTAGGGTTCTCCATACTCGCCAATGAGGAATACCAGTTGCCAAACTGATTCGTCTAGTGCTCATATTTTGGTTTTCTTGAACTACGTTTATAATATTGTTTTGTTCCTGCACACCTTGTTGTAAAACACGCTCCACAACTGCAGAAGTAGGAAACTTTCCGTGTTGTCTTGCATGCTGGAACACCGTACTAAAGGTTTTATGATTAGGGCATCGACGACCAGGAAAACGCAGCCGATATTCTCTTTCCGCCGACCTACCATTTCCATTACAGAAACCATAGATGAATATTATGTCAGCATATTCCACGTTTGTAAATTTTACTGGCATAGTTAAAATATTTTCACAAGTTTTCACTAACTAAATGCGGATTATTGACACATTAAATTACTAACAAACAATTATTCAACTGTTTAGGAGATTTCTTTTTATTATCTGTCACTTTGAACAAGCCTACTGTGATTGATTAAAAATTTTGTTATTTCATACCCGATTACTTATTAGGACCACAGTTTTTTACCAAAATGGACCTTTAAAACGTGCCGGAATTAGGATTCACCCAGACCACCTAGGCTCAATAGAATTTTTGCAAATTTTAGTTATAAAACTATTTATTTCACGTGCCTCTCATTTAATAGGGTTCTGTAATCCATTTTCTTGCACATTTAACAACGTATTTAAATAACCACGAAGGTGTAACAAAAAAATGAAATAGGCCATTTTGTTTGTTTTTTCTTGCTCTTTTCGATTATCGTATCGAAATTTCAAAAAAAATATATACAGGGTGATGTTTTATTGATGCAAAGAAGAAACATAAATTATAGTGAGTCCGGACCTGGATATATTTTTTTTATACATGTACCTCTTGCGGCTCGTTAGTACATTAGCCGTACCAAATATGAATCCGTTATTTCATTCCCTGTCAAAGTTATGACAAAAAACAGGTTTGGCCAAAAATTATTTAACACCCTGTAACTTCGTAATGAAGGCCCAATGAGACATTTCTATGGGAGGTTCCGGTTACCACTGATGTTCTCTACCTCCTATTAAGCTATGTCCCTCTCATGATGTATGAAATGGAAAGGCAGATGCAACCAAACAACCATTGGCTAATGTGTACCAAATAAATCTCTGGCATGGTGAAGGAACCTCTCAGATTAAAGAGTTCATTAAGAACGATTAGCCAAATTTATGGAAGCCATATTATGGTGGAGTTACGTTTAGCTTCTTACTTCATAACACAGTTTCAATCAACAAATTTTTTGGAAGAACTTTTGCAATGTGTTTAGTAGATTTTATACAGTAAAGTTTGCCACTTAAAAATAGGCCCTTTTTATTTGGGGTAGTATCCACCCTGTTTAGTGTGTGAATAAAAAAGTTAAAGCTACTTACTAGATCTGAAGGGTAGATTTTGTTCTATATTGTTTTGCGCTGCTGTCTCAATTACTTTAGTAAATAAGTAATTAAGAGTAATTCAGTATATCTTTATTAGAACTGTCCAACTTCAATTTATTGTTATCGATTTTTGAACTATTAGCACGTTACTACGTACTTCAAAATATAAATAAATCACACTATTTTTAAATTTTTTGTGTTTTAACAAAAAAAATTTTTGGACAAAAGTTGCAGGTCTAGATGAGTCTAACGATATATCGCATGTACATACTTGATTCGAAATACAATTTTCAGAATTTTTTTAAGACTTAAGCATTTTTGGGGCCTGGAGACCATAATCGAAGAAACTATACTGACATTTTTCCGAAGTCGTGACATGCTGCACTCTGCAATAGGTAGATTAGAAATCTGCTTAAAAAAGATTTTTCACAATTTTTTATGAAATTTGATATTTTTCAAATGATGATTGCACTCGTTTTAAAATATTTTTGTTAGCAAAATTCGTGTTAAGTTTCTTTTATATATTTGCCGAGTGTCTTGAATGATAATATCTGTATTTGGAAAATATCTTTCTTGTAAATGGTTTTCATTCTGGATAGGTGTAATACAAAAAATAAACTATTATTATTATTATTAATTTCTTCATATTAATTTTGAAATTTAATATTTTTAGCTGAGTTTGATACTCATTCATTAAGTGGGTTCTAAATTCATTGGCATAAATAATAATGCAGTCAAAAAAATTTTTGTACTTCAAAAGCCCTGTGATTCAATCGTTATTTAACAATTTAATTTTTTGAACCGCGTTTTTCAACTTAAAAATGGGAATAACTCGAGATATATAGGTCCTATCGGGACAAAAAAAGAATCAAAATCTTTGTAATTAAATATTCTACAAATCTATGTTTACTGTATGTCTTAGGAGTGCTAACAAAATACCCTGAAAATTTGGTGCAAAAATATTGAACCCAATGTGCGCAATTGAATTTATTTAAAATTTGAATTGGCCGCCATTTTATGCATTAAGTCCTAAACAAATAATTTTTTTTCAAAAGTTAGGTCTCGACGCCAGCTTTTTGATGCCAAAAAATATGTTTTTAAAACCTATTTTGGATATTTTTGCATTTGTTTAAAAACCAATTAACAAAAAATTAATTTTATCAGCCATTCTGAAAAAAAAAAATTGACCAAAATAAACTCTTTTTTTATTAAAATAGAGGTATTAAAGTTTTCTTTATGATCTGGTGAAAAAAATTTAAAATTTTTTTAAAAATGGCCGAAAAAATTCATTTTTTGTTTATTGGGTTTTGAACAAATGCAAAAAAAATGGCAAAAATAGGTTTTAACGAGATTTTTTTTACGGCATCAAAAACTTGGCGTCGAGATCTAACTTTTGAAAAAAATGATCCGTTTTGAACTTAATGGCATAAAGAAATTCAATTGCGCACACTGGGTTTAATATTATTGCATCAAATTTTCAGGGTGTTTTTGCTAAAGTAAAAGGTAGATTTTCTGAAAGTTTGAAGCTAATCGGTTCACCCAGCGGCCGTATATCTCGAGTTATTCACATTATTAGGTTGAAAAACGCGGTTAAAAAAATTAAATTGTTAATAACATTTGGAGTACAAGGTCTTTGAAGTACAAAAAATTTTTGGGTACACCTGAGCACTTCCAAACAGGAACCAACCATAAAATTGCTTATGGAAAAAGTTCCTTTATATTGACTTTTTTGTGCCATTTTGACTGCACTATAATGTATTTCTTTTTTTTATAAAAGATGTTTTTTTTTAATTTAGATTTTTGATGCTCTATATTAAGAAAATAACGAGTATAATTATGATGATATGCAATTTAATTATTATTGTTGACATTTAGTTTTAAAAAATATATATTTCACGTTAAATATTGCAAAATTTAACACTTTGAAAATATCAGTTGTCATTACGTTTAATCATTGGAGCACCGGCTTGCGGCCTAGATCTACTGTTAAATGTTGCATATTTGTCAATATTCGCCCCTTTGATAAATTAGTGTCTAGTCACCTATTACTATTAGCAGTGCTAGGCATCTTCCGTACATAATTGCCTTAAAAGTGTCTCGAGTATAAAGATATTTTGATCGGATTATTAAAAGTAAAACGCAAGTTTTTAGTAAGTACCAATATACAGGATAAGTAAAAAGGTCCAGATAAGGCAATTTGTAGACAAATTTTATTAATTACGAAAACAGTGAAATTTTACATATTTTGCTACCGTCTTCATACAAATTTCCAAAGCTTCGTTCAACAACGAATGACTAAATTACAACGCGAAATATTAGCCAAATGTTTTTTTTTCTGTCAGCAATGCCCGTAAATTATTTTTATCAGTTTGCTAATAATATTAAAATAACAATATTCACTTAAATAATGGTGTGCAATGATCGTAGCCCATGAAGGGAGCTGAGGATTAGCTCTGGCTCAGAGATAGTAATCTCCAACCCTGGTTGTATAGCTATTATTGTGCTCTATCATGCATAATTTGCAAGATTCTGTATATTTTGAGTAGATGGAGTTATCACTTACAAGAACTAACACAACGCAACCTAGTGCACAACTAATGTTTAGGTTATTATTGAGAAAAAGTAAAAGTCAATAAAACTTCAGTAATTTATTCTTTACAGCATATTTTTCTTTATATATAAAATACATGTCTTAAAACTATTTAACAACACGATTTATGGTTATTATGATACTGGAAATAGTTCATCATAAGAAAATGATTTAGTAATAATATTTGCGACTTCTGTGAACTTATCAGCAAGTGAATCTTCAACGGCTGGTCTAATCTGATTTACGAAAAGATCAGTATTGTCATTAATAACATCATTAGTTGCTTTTCCCAAATTTGGATCTTGTTGGAATAGATTTCCTAAGTGAAAGTAACTTTGGCCTAACGTTAGATTTATTTTAAACTTGCTAAATTCCAAATGATTCTTTCCATCTATTTTAATTAAGTGTCCTTTCATTATCACGTCACATAAGTAGTTTGCTGAAAAATAATCACTTTGTTAAAAAACTAGTTAAAGAAGAAGAGAAGAAAGAAAATTAACAAAATGCTACAACAAACGCTTCAACACATTTGTTAAACAAGTTATCCTACCAATTATCAGGAAGAAAGCAAGGCCAGAATGAAATGAAATATAGGACAATTGGGCATGTCCTAACACGAGGCGTGTGACATAAATTACCTGCCATTTCTACCAGGTTTGATTTCTGTCATTTGCTTTTTGACACATATCAAGTAAAAATGCAGCAAATTGTTATGGTGTTGTTATTGGTCAAAATTTTTATTGAAATTAGTGTTCAATGACTGCGAAAAAAGTCGAAAAAAATTAGGTGTAATTTTTGGTAGAAATCATATAACAAAGTCGAGAAATTCGATGAAAATAGTTTTGGTTGTGATAAATGAAAACCTGTGCGGAATCGTATTGGATATTCAGTAGAAAATGTTCAGCAAGTTTATAATAGTGTAAAATTAACAGAAGAGCCTCCATCAGATATCCTACAGAGCCACTAGATGCACAGCACAATGTAGCTGTTTTTAACGAAAGACCTACACTTACGGTTAACACAAGCACTATTACCTACTGACCATGCAACGTGCCATATATACAGAGTATTTTTGTGTTGCAGCATAATTCTAATTTTGGGAAGTGAATTTATTATGAGCGAGACTCGTTTATTTACATCTTGATGAATATATTACTAAAGAAAACTGCCGAATATAGGTCACAGAAAATCCACGTGTAATTAAAGAAATTAAAGAACAAGAAATGCCTCCCCTTCGAACGATGGTTGGTTGTGTCACTTTCGAAAAATGACTCACAATGCGGTTACTGAGAATGGGGTATGCACCGTGACATAATAAATGGATTCTTATGGCGTGATGGGGCAGATTTGGATTTGGTTAAGATGTGGTTCTAGCATGACAGTACAACGGTCAAGCCCAAGAAACAATAACTCTTTTGAGGATTCAGTTTCTAGATGTGTAGTTTCACTTAGAAGGGGCACGCATCGCATGGCCTCCAAGATCTTATGATTTGAACGCAATGGATTTTTCCTTTGGGGCTATGTTAAGGAAAAGGTGTGTGCCAATAAATCGCAAAAATCTCAGTGCTAACACAAAACATCAGAGACGCTCTTATAAAAATCGCAGTTCAAATATGCGAAAAAGTATTAAAACAATTGTCAAAAGGGCACACGTGTACCACAGATACCGTGGCGATCATTTGGTGAATGTGCTCCATGCGTATTTGCAAGGTCTTAATTAAATAACTATTTTTAATTGTTTAAAAACAAAGTCACACACTTCTTATTGGGACACCCTATACAGAAATTACTACAATTTATCTTATTAATAAAATTTACACGTAGTTTGAACCTGATTCAACTTTCATAGTTAGGTAGCTCTTCGTTGTTACTGAGGCGGAATCTGTACGTGTAAACATAAAAACTTTCTCACCCACTCTTCAACTGTCTCCACCATTTTCAGTGATAAAAAGCTAAGATTTCGTACAGCTGTGGCTTAGGGGGTACTTTTGAACATAGAAAAAAAGAAGAAGAAGTAAAAAGATTTACTTAAATCTTTACATATTGTTTCAATAGGGTGAAAGGTTAAATTTATTTACAATAAATAAATAAATAAATAACACCACAGGTAATGACGACCCCCTTTATCCCGGAAGGCTCTAGAAGAGCCTTGTGTGGGAGGGGGCTACACATTTAGAGACAAGGGACACACACCCAATATCCGTGTATAGTGAAAAAATCCCTCTCACAGTATTTTCCACTGCCACGGCCGGGGATCGAACCCGGAACTTTTGGGTGAGAGGCAAGTGCGCTCACCTCTCGACCACCAGTCATACAATGAGGGTTTCTCCTTTATCAATAATATTAACAACCAAATAGGAATAGGAATTTTGCTAGTGTGATATACTTACTAAAGTTTCCAATGATAGGTCCTTTTCCTTTATACTTCAATATTAGAAAATTCATATCAATATCGTAGTCACCTTTAAAGTGTAAATGTGGAAGATTGAGCTTGAATACAAATGAGTGTTTCGCCAAATTGGGCCTGCAGACAAAAATAATATCATTTTAATTTATTTGCAACGAACTACAAATATGGATGTTTTTTCACAAGACGTAAATATTTTTCAAATAGTCTAGCGACTTGTACAATTACGGCAAGTGAAGAAAACATGTTTGTAATGTATTGCATATAGAATTCTTTATTTTGTAATGGAACATGGATGAAAAATGCAGTTTTTCAACGATCACGGAAAATTTCCTGACGGGGTGATACCGAGATCGGCAACCATACGTTTGCCATATACTTACTTATTCGACTGTAAAAAGAAAATAACATAATAAAACTTATTTTGAATAGATTGTTTATTTAATTGTGAGATTCGATCGCAAACGACTTCACGTTACTTTGACGTAATCTAATAAAATATCATGACAATTTGTCCTAGGCCGAAAATAACTTTTTGATCTGAAAAAGCAGTCGCCTTGCAACTATCACAAAAATTAATGCCTATTATAAAAATTTGATCTTTCGTCCAAATATTCGAATAAACGTCACTTTTCAATATAATCGAATAAAAAAGATAGCTTATGTACTACTGTTATCATAAACATACACTTCGCACAAAAAATAGTTAAAAAGCTATTTTTTTGAGAAACGTACATTTTTCAATAGCGAGAAATAATAGTTATTATTATAACAAGTACCTAAAATCATGTTTTCTGGAACGAATCGAACTAATAGTTGATGATTCCCAAAAAAATGATTTAAGTAAGTGTTACAAACAACATTTTTTTGCCAAAATTAAAATTTTTGATCAGAGCAAATATTTTTCGAAAGTAGTGATCTTCGAATTCGAATTACCATGCAACCTTAGTAACCAGATTGTTTAATCGTTGTATTGAACCATTTTGCTTTATTTATCTAAATAATCCTCAAAAGTTGCCATTACAATTTTTTGGGATTGAGTCCGGAAGAGACTCATTTTATGGACTGAAATGATTCCTTAAAATAGCTATTTTAGGGACCAAATACAAAAAAGGTATGTTACTTTGACATTAATAATAACTACTAAATAATTGACATTTCAGTACAGAATTGCAAAAAATATTCACAACATAAAACAAGATGGTCAGATATTCGCCCCGTGGTGAATTCTATGAACCAGTATCAAACAAAGCTTGATTGTAAAAAAAACTACTAAAGAAATTCTGAGCTATTGAATTATTTACAACTTAATGATAAATTAAAAGAGAAAACGAAATAAGAGACACTTGACTTAAAAATTGGGACATCCCTTCCTTACACCCTTAGTACATTTTCTTCTTGATCAATACTATGAAATAATAGCCCTTATTGATATTGATACACCAAACATATCAAATCTTATCGCTAAAGCACAAATAAATAATAAATAATTTTCAAAATATTAAATAAATGAAAACCTACTCTGGGGCATTACCTTCAAAGGTTTCTAGCAATACTAAGAAGCATTTTCGAACAGACACCTATACATAAATAACATAACACCTAAAGTTAACAACAAGAGGAATTGACTAGAAACATAATATTTGTGTTCATCTTTGATAATTGGTGAATCCAGATACAAAAGGAGAAAATGAAACAGTACATTTTCTATTATTTTCTTATTTTTTTAATAATAATTGATCCAATAATTATTACTTACCCCAAAAGAACTATTCCAATTGAAAAGTGTGTTGTATACAATAAACTACTGATGTTCATGCTTGTGAAAACGGGAAAACGCTTGACTAGATCTATTAAATAAAAATTGTTAAAGGCATTGGCTAAATGTTGAATAGTTCGCAGAGACTCTGCAGTCCGAAGCCATATTTTCCAATATGCAAGCGCTTCTGTGATATTACATGAAAATATTATACTAGCAAGATCAGGATATAAAGGGGATTAGGCGGATTACATATAAAAATTATTCATGACCGTACTGAAGTTCGTGTGGGGACGGTGAGATATGAATATATATAAAGAGAAATTAAATCATTTCTTTGTCAAGTCTGATAATACCACACAGTGTAGACCAGATAAAAACGTTATTTACTTAATATCGTCTGATCTTAAATTGGACGAAAGATATGTGAATATAATATAAGACATAACCAACTTCAATCTGAAAACCGCTGCCCAAGGAATCACTACTTCCACATCCAGATTTTGTATCCAAGTCTTATGCACACTAAATCCCAATATAATATTTTATTCCCTTTAATAATAGAGTGGGGGTGGTATAGGGGGTGGCTAATATAAAAAATAATTTAGAGGCCCTTGGTTCTCGTACACACACTAAATCCCAATTAAATTTTTTATTTCATTTAATAATAGGGTGGGGGTGGCAATGGGGGTGGCAATGGGGGTGGCAATGGGGGTGGTAAAGGGGGTAGATAACGCCAAATTTTTTTTTTTAGATGTTTCGTTTTTGTATACACACTAAATCACATTTCAATTTTTTTTACCTCCTTCAATAATAGGATGGGGATGGCAATGGGAGTGGATGGAATTTTTTTAGACGTTTCGTTCTTGTATACACACTAAATCGCATTTTAATTTTTTTTACCCCCTTCAATAATAGGATGGGGATGGCAATGGGAGTGGTAGAGGGGGGTAGCGCCAAAAAAATTTTTCTAGACGTTTCGTTTTGTATCACTAAATCACATTCTATTTTTTTTACCCCTTTTAATAATAGGGTGAGGGTGGCAAGGGAGGTGGTAGAGGGGGTAGCTAACGCCAAAAAAAAATATTTTTAGACGTTTTGTTCTTGTATACACACTAAATCACATTTTAATTTTTTTTACTCCCTTTCATAATATTGTAGGGGTGGTAATGGGAGTGACACGGGGGGGTGGGGCTGATGCCAAAAAAATTTTTGAGACCTTAACTTTTCGTACATGCCCTAAATTGCAATTTTATGGACTCGTACTTGCTTGTTTTGCCTATTTACCCTTATTTACCCCCGAACCCTTCAACGGAATTAAATAAAAATATAATCTAGTACCAAGTCTCGTTACAATACATAAGTAGTGTATCAAATTTCAAGTTAATATCACAAACGGTTCCAGAGTAAACGTGCGCACAAAAAAGTTACAGACAGACAGACCGACAGACAGACAGACAGGAATTTTTTTTGCTCAAATTTAAAATCTCGACATTTCATGACATTTTAAGCCTATTTCAACAAAAAAAATAAATTAAAATTTTTGTTCGCGCAACTATACTTCCAATGGACGTGGAAGTAATTATCGTATAAATATAAGGCGTAAATAAGACTAGGTCAGGATAATCAAAAATGAGAAATTTTAAGGAAAGTAAGCCGAATATTGACTGCACTTGGAGAATTCTAAAATATATTTAAATTGGACCTTCCAATATGCCAAAACGAAAAAGCGTATAAATAATGTGTGCTTTGGAACAGATTCAAAGTATATTTATGAAAAACGTCCATATAACCAGAGTCGAACTAAGGGTAACTGCAGGTTTCGTGTTGGATTAAACTTATAAGTACGAGACAGTGATAGATTCCGAAAATTTAATACCTCGTCTAAATTAAATTTGGGTTGGTTGAATATTTGCTGATAAACGACACAAATATTGTACTGTAGACCTCATCATGAGATATTCAAAAATCGAAGCGAAAACTCAGAATATGGACGGAAGGTAGGCAACTGGATACAAGAAACACAATTTCAAGAGATACGAATATGGAAGTCTACATTCAGCAGTGGACGTTATGGGTTGCGCGATGATGACAGTTGCAAAAATATTATATACAATATAAACTGTTTTACTTACTTTAGTTGTAGTATTTCAAATGTAGATGGTCCCCAAACTTTGACGTTGGTAATATTTGCATCAATTTTGGCGCTTGGTGGTCCAGTTCGTAATTTAATTTCGTCCAAGGGAAATGGTTCAATTGGTGGCACATTTAGCTCAGGTATTCCCTCTTTCAGCTTTGGTTTTAATTCGTATACGGAATTTATTATACATTGGGCTAAATCGGGTGCGTTTTTCTTACATACTTTGATGTATGGTGCTGAAACAAATTCCATAAAAATTACAACAAATTCTTAGATCATTTTAATTTAAATTTACAGAATATATTCCCATAAATTCTATTTTAGTATCATTTACCACTAAATTCGTCATTAAGAAATCATTAAAAAGGATCCCGTACATTTTTATTGAATGTAATATAAACAAATTAATTATAAATGCTGAAAACCGACAATCAGGAAATCGTTCTAAAGTCTTTGAGATAGTATCTTAATATATATGTTCACATGTTAAACATCAACTTACAAGTTACCAAAGGATGATCTACAGTTAGGAATTTATTCTGCTTTACAGACTCTCTTCCGGCAGCAATTGGCGATGGTTTGCAACCAGATATCATTTATACAGATTTTGCGAAGGCCATCGATAGATTACTACTATTTCACTACGAAAAGGACTAAGTATTTTGATTTTTCCAAAGATGTTATAGAGTTTTTTTCATCAAAATGTATTATATTGTGGTTGTATTTCTGTCGAGTATTATCTCCTTCAGGTGTTCCTCAAGGATAAAATCTAGGACATCTACTATTTAATATATTCGTAAATGATATCGTAACAGACATTACTATAAATTTCTTTTCCTGTGCAGGTGGCTTAAAATTATTTTGGGAAATCTGGAATCAAGTGGTTTGTGACATTTCACAGAAGAATTGAAATTGTATTGATAATTGTCTCTAAATGCAACCAAATGTAATGCATTATCAATTGTAACTAAATAGCATTTGATAATTTATGATTATCAGTTTAACAATGACAATATTTCACGACCTGAAACACACACTATGATTTAGGCAAACATTTTGACAGAATATTGTCTTCTATATAACTCATCAATGCCATTGCAAAGGCATATAGAATTCTTAGCTTTGTTGTACAATATTCGGTAATTTTTAATAATGATAATAGCTGCATTCCATACGATCGATCGAATAATTTGCCTCGATCATATGGTGTCCGTACTATGTAGTTCATATTGAAAATTTTGAATGAATTCAATGTCAACTTCTGAAATTTACTGCCTACAGAATAAATAATATAGTTCAAATCATGAATGTTGTCGTTCACGTCATCATCCTTTAATTTTCAAATCAAATCATCTCAAGGTCACACAGAATGACACGCATGGGCGTATCAACGTATGCAAAAGACTATTGTGATGAAAATATCTGAACAGTAATAGCATGAGATACAATGAATTTTAACATCCGTTGCCGCATTTAATTTTATAATTCACCTTATAGATTTCTTGCAACAGTAAAAGGGAACATCCGTTACGTTTTTCTTGATTAAAGCACACGTTTAATTTCACCACCATGTCTCGGGCCACTGCATTCAGTCTTTTATTCATCGCACGCTACTGAGTTGACAGAGGACTGAAAAAATGCTCAACGTTGATTGCGGCTGCGACTAACGCATGTAATATTCATTTGTAAAACGAATCGCTACGCTAGAAAAATCTGTCGCAGCCTCAGCAGACGTGACTTTCTGTTATTCACATATTATGCGCATTGTATTTGTAAAGATAAAAAAATCGCATGTCATTTTTTTTTATACATTTATTTAACGTCGGCCTATTTCCGCTACTGAGGCCTAACACCGACGCCTGTAGACGAGCTACCCCCAACCAGGAATTTTGCCGAACCTCTTCCCTTAAGAAGAGTAGGGATCTTTTACTTGCCTAACATTTAATAGACAAGGGACCGACGGCTTTACATCCCCTCCGAAGGATGGTATATCTCCTATACAACCCTCGCCTAATGTTGTATAGCTTCCGCGCATACACTGATATACAAGCCGCTGGAAGATGTGTGAGGCGAGAACGCGGTTTCCGTTGGAATGGTCACCAATCCAAGTACTAACTGCGTCTGTCGTTGCTTTACATCGCATACCGAAGTATGTACATAGTAAAGACGCACCTACGCTCGCCCCACTCGCATGTCATTGATAAGTACACAATTTGATGACGTGAACGACAACATTCGTGATTTCAACATTACGTATCCTGATATTGGTTTCCTCCAAGCATAGCTGTAGCTAGAAGTGACACTACATCTCTGTGCACTTTTTAGTAAACATCTCTATAGATATTAATTATGCAAGTAGGTAATAAAAAATGGTTATTCTTTACAGGTAATAAAATTATTCAAAATTTGATATTATTCTTTTTCTCTAAATAGTTTTTTTTTTGTCAATGTGAAGTGTTAACCGAGGAAGGAATATCATTCTCGTAATTAAATATATCCAAAATCATTGAATATTTAAAAAAATTAAATTAGCTCTTATTTATCCTTTTTAGTGATAATTTGACATATAGCTAACAAATGGAGTGAATTCAAATGAGTAGCTTCAATAATGCAAACAATTTTTTTCTTTATAGTTTTTTTGGATAAAGTATTATTTTTCATATTTTATAAATATTTTATAAACTAGGATTGACAGTTTAGCAGTTGACAGCTGTCGATCTGAATAGAAACTAGTACAGTAAAAATGTACCAAGTAGTATGGAAAAAATTGCACAATTGAATTTGTCATGCTCTGTAACGAAGCATTTTTCGTTACGGAAATCTGCATAAAATTTATATTTAATTGTACTTTATATAATTATGTTTCTTTGTTTTCTGTACCGCCTTAAACCATTTACTGTATATTATTCGAAAATATTCACTATTTGAATACCTGAGTATTTATTTAAAGCAGCAAATATTTGTAAACGGAATTATTGTTTATTGTTTGGCGTAATTAATTCAATAAGCAGTTATCTGTGGCCGATTAAATCCGTTCCTTTTTCGTAGTTGGTTAGAATAATTATTTGAAACCGATTTCACACATTACAAAAGTCAGGATACTTTATTTATACTAACCAACGCTCGTAATAATAATTTACCGGTAGTTTAATAACTTAATATAGCCGTCCTCTCTGGCTTGTATTCAATACAGTGGGCCATGCGCGATACTAGAGCACGTGGGACTCCTCGCAATGCCCCGAGTGGGAATCTGGCTATAAAACTGACCGAAAACTCCTGTAAAACCAGAATGTGTTCCAATTCTCGAAGTAACCAGACGTCTACCAGTGCCCAGGGTCCACCGCTGATACTGTAAAGAGACTGTAACCACAGGTTTACTGTAATATATACTTAAATATTATTGAAACTTCTGCGTTTTACTGTTGTGTTTGTGAAAGTCTATTTTCCCTTATTGACCCACTGGAATTAACTGATTCTTCACTGAGCTGCTTAGTCTCGCTCATTCGACTTGTGGGTAGTGTTGTTCAAACACTTTAAACTTGAACTGGCGTCCGAGTACTGAATAAAGCTCGAGTGTCAAAGTGACAGCCTTAGTTCTCGCACCGTACGAGAAAAAGAGCGTCACAGCTCAATGTTATTAGGTCTTAGAAGGTCTAAAACCAAAAACAAGACCTCCTCCTTCAGCCGCCATCTTATAAAATTTTGGAATCGTTTTATCTCGTGGTCTATTGGTCGCACGGAAAAAGTTATTGCACAAAAAATGTTGTAAATAAAATTCTACATATTTTAGATAATTAGCGCGATGCCGAGAAATATTATTTCGAGCGGTAGAGAGCACCGAAATTACCAAAAAACAGTTTTAACAGTTTCAAATTTAATTGGAAATCTAAAATCAATGGAATCGAATTTATTTGGATATGTGTGTATGGCTAATATTTTTACCTAAACAGCTTTCACAACACTCCTTTGAAAAACTGATTTTTGATAACTTCGGTGCCCTCTACCGCTCGAAATATTAACTTCTTCGCATCGCAGCAAACAGCCGATAATATGTATAATTTTATTTACAACATTTTTTGTTCAATAACCTTTTCTGTGTGACCAATAGTACACAAGATAAAACGATTCAAAATTTTTACAAGATGGCGGCTGAAGCAAAAGGGGGAGAAGTCACCTTTTTTATTTTAGACCTTCTAAGTGGTCCTGTTTTGAGCGTGACAAATTCGAGTATGCAATTTTTTCCAGGCATGGGATTTTTTGGAGCATTTTTACTGTATTAGTTTCTAGTTTCTATTCACATCGACAGCTGTCAACTGCTAAACTGTCGATCCTAGCTTATAAAATATTTACGAAATAGGGATTATAAGGATTTAAAATTTAATAAAAATATCTAGTAGTTTTTTGTTTGAATAATGATTTTTAACCAAATTGTTGCAAAATAAAGAATTTTTCGTAAAATGATGTTAAAAATATTTTTCATTTGCAAGTAGTTCACTAATAAAAATAATCACATACGTAACTAAACTTGTTTTTTAAACAACCAGTCATATAGATTTTAAATTATAGAATCTAAAAATATTTTATTTTTACTGTTTCGTTTTTCAGTTAGTATTGTCGATGTCGTGCGCAAAAAAAATGGGACAAGTCTTATAACGCATTTTTGCTAAAATCTAGTTGTGTACATTTAACTTTTGAAACATTGTTGTTGTCACTTTCAGCTACTCATTACATATTCAAATAGAAACAGATTTACATTAGAAAAAAAATAGTAGTTGTCCTTTTTTTTGCTCACGACGACAGTACAACATAATTAGATGCCTCTTGTCACAGAACAGGCAGTTTTTATTGTAATCAAACAAAAAAATGTTGAAGGTATTTTGATAACCAATAAAACGTAAAAAGTAATATTATTTGACAAATTAAGTATTTTTAAAATTATTTCCAAACAACTACAACTTTTTTATAAAATAAAAAAGTTAAAAACATCATGAGTATATTCAAATAACTGCAGAGAAACAAGCACAATTTATATCAGCCATATTCCAGACTCGCACTGGGAGAAAATTCGCCAAAACATATTGGTACCAAATGTTTTAATAAAATTAATCAGTGTATCAACAATGACAGCAAGGTGTCATTTAGGAATAAAATATTTAAATTTTTGTGTGATAAAACATTTTAGGATATAGATGAGTTCCTTAATTGTTTATTTTGCTCACCTCTATAGCTAGTTTACTAAAGTCTGTACATTGTATGTTATATTCTGCATAAACTTTTAAAAACGAATAAAATTATCTTATCTTACCTTACCTTACCTTATCTTATCTTATATATATATTGAGATGTATTTGATTATTGGACGATTACGAAGATTGCATGTTTGTGTTATTTGCTCAATTAAGGTTTGAATTTGTTTATTTCCTTTAGATAGTTTTCAAAATTTATTTAAATTAGCTAAAGATCCGAAAGGTATGTGTTTTAGAATGTTAATATTTGTTTAGAGTTGTTTTAATAGTTTTAAAGTTTTCATTTGATGTCAACAGTAAGTTTGATACTGACATCTATGTTAGTAGTTATTAAGTTATTGTTGAAATAATTTCTGACATTTAAGTCATTATGACATTTCTTTTAAGTAGTAAATTTTATTTTTATAGTTGGTAAATGTTTTCCTGAGTTATTAAGTTGTTGTTGAAATAATTTCTGACATTTAAGTCATTATGACATTTCTTTTAAGTAAGAAATTTTATTTTATAGTTGGTAAATCTTTTCCTGGAGAAAGACAAGGAGGTTTAAGTTAGGTTATGTTTGGAATGAAATTAATCAAAATTCATATGGTGTTTTGTTTTGTTTATTTTGGATACTTTGATATTTAGTGAGATAGAACAATAAACAACAGATAAAAGAGAGGTTGTAAAATTGGAAAAACAAATTTAAGAAAAAAAGACAAGTGAAAATTAGGGAGTGAAGAAGAAAAATAATAAACAAGAATTAAGAATTTTGAAATTGAATTGAAAGTCAGAAATTGCGGAGATCAGCGAAGAAGAGAAAAATAGACTGTAAATAAGAAGGTAGAGGTGTTATTGTGGTTTGGAGTTGCAGAGGAGATAAGGACGAGATAAGGTGAAGAATTAATGAAAGGAGAATTGTTGGATTTGGAAAGAGAAGTGTGTAGCTACGAAGAAGGAAGGTTTTTGTGTGTTTAATTTTGGACAAGGTCGTATATTAAAATTTAAATAGTGTACTTATTAGACTTTCGAACCTGTTATAAAGCTAAATTATCTCAATATCAAAGAAAATAAATTATTTATATCAGATTAAAAATTTTACTTTAATATAAATTTCATTTAAATAGGAACTGAATTTGAACCTGCTCCTGAAGGGAAAGATAAGCTAGCCGGCCCATTAAATATTTTGACATACTTTCGGATCAAAAGGTAAGAGATTTTAATTTGATCTTTTGGTTTTTAAAGTTTTTTTTTATCTATTGGAAATAAACAAGTTAAAGTTTGATTAGTACTGCAAATTATTAAGTTCAATAAAAGTAGAACAGCACAATATATATATATATATATATATATATATATATATATGATATAGTAGTGAGAGGTAATTGAATCCTCTTATGTGGTCTAATGCTACTATACACCAGACATCATAGATGTCTCCGTGGTGCATAGCGACTTGCCATTTTGCAAGTACCGCGAGCGGCGACCTTCAGCCCTTGGTGGACTTAACCTATATACTGTTATTATACATGATTTGCAGGAAACAGCTACTCAGCGGGCAAATACCCCGACCTGCATTGAATTACACCTTACAAATCATGAAAAATTGGTAGCCAATGTCATATATATATATATATATATATATATATATATATATATATATATATATATATATAACTAGAATTCACTCGGATTATTACAATTATTTAAAAAATATATATTGCAAACTCAAGCTTACTTAAAAAAATTATTATTCTTTTGATGAAAATAGGCGAATTTCAACGAAACGAAAACGAAAAATGTAAAACGTAGATCTTACAATTACAAGGTACAATTTTCAATTAAAATTTCTAATCAGAATAAGCATTTGAAACAGCTGCAAATCGTAACTGTTGCTAAAAGTTTACTCCCTTGTGAAATCCTGCCATCAAAACCGAGAAATGTGCGTGATAGCTCAAATTATAGCATTTTAATAGTACTTTAAGATAACTGATATAAAATGTTTTTATTTCAATTTTTTAATCAAAGAGAAATTAGATATAAAACATTCTTTTACGATTTAAAATTATATGAAAAAACGAACAATTTGAAGAAACAATGTTTTTTCTATTATGCATATATGCCAAAATATTTTAACTTTTACGTTTTACCGTTTTGTTAATAAACAAATCAACCTTGACTTGAAATTTGCTCTGGTTATTTATAATTGTCTATATTTTCATTTTCACAAGAGAAAACTATTGAAACATTATTAGAAGTTAAAAAAATAATTATTAAGAGGCGAGCGGACGATTGTGCGACCAGGGCGAAGCCACTTCATATGAGATATACAGAGTGTTAGGAAATTCCTATTTCTCACAAATATATCCAAAGATACAGATAGTACTTGTCAATACATAAAAAAAGTTTCTATTATTTAAATAAGCAATCCGCTGACCTCGCCGAAACTGTAAAACTGGACTGAGAACTCAACTTGGCACCCTGAACAAGCTTAAATAAGAAATCAGGCTTAAAATCAGACAATCATATTTCGTGTTTTTCAAGTCCTAATTTGACTCCACTAAAGTATACGTATTTACCAACGCGACTGCAGGTTTCGTCGTGTACTTTTATGCAATTGAAAATTGTTTTTCTTATACCATAAAGCAAACATGTACACAATTACATATTACAGTCTTAATCCCATACATTTGTTTTAAAAACAATGAAAAGCTGAAATTATTCAATACCTATATTTAAATTTCAAATGTTTCACGATAGTTTTCTTTTTAACTCTAGGAATATTTGTATTATTAAATATTGCGAAAACAGACCAGACCGCCTTATAAATAATTAAGTAGAAAGAAGAAACAGATATTATTAGCTAATTCATAATATATTCACAACAGTACTAACGTACTTGAGAATTAATTGAATACACTGTTTATAATGCACAGATTATTAACAGTTTTTATAGTTAATTAGAAAACATACACATGAGACTTTGACTCAAGGAAATATAAATTAATTTAAACAATTATCCGGTTTTTTTCAATAAATAGATCAAACGCAAGCTCTCTACAAAATATATCCTTTCTCGAGGCATATAATTATTATGTGATATGTTTTTTTTTTAAAATATGGATAACCAAAGCAAGAATAATGAGCAAGATCCGGTAATTTGTCCTCGGATGAAAAATGCTCATAAATAATAGTAAAATATATGTCTATATTTTTTAGAATTTTTAAAAAATGGATGTAATAACTGAAGATATAATAAATGTAGGAACATTTATTATATCAAATAGGAATTTGCCCTAAAAGTAGAATGTTTTCTTAATTTAATTTTGTGGATGCACTGGTAAAATTCACCATATCAAAGTAAAAATTGGCGAATGCTTATAATATAAATAATTAAGTAGATTAATACAAGTGCTCTAAATGGATGTTATAGCTCTGTCGAGTATTTGAAACCATTTTATGATGATGAAAGGAAAAAAGCGCGTAAAAGAAGGTGGTGATATAAAATATATGTTTTAAAAAGTTCACGACAGAAGACAGAACCTTGTATTATCCATTTTTAACGAAGTTGTGTGTTATTTAGGGAATTATTTTTGTGATATCCAGTTCTCATAAACTCCTTTAAATATTGTCTAAACGTTAATTGTGGTGTTCTGCTCATATTTATTTCTTCTTTTTATGGATTTTTCTACCGCATGTATCTTCTGATTACAAATTCTACATAAAATGACAAGTTAATCATTATCTTGTACCTCATTCTTGCACGACATGGTTACCAATATTAAAAGAATAACTTAAAGTTAATATCATTTAAAATATCAACAGTTCTGTGTGTATGTAATAAGTATCTGTGAATATGACGTAAACAAAATCTTAAAGCTGTGTATTTATCGTACACGGCATACATGAATTGTCTTTGAAAAAGGAAAAGATTTGGTTTCCGAAACGTCATTTATTTTTATATTTTTGTTATAATTTGTACTAGTTGGCAATAAATAGCCTCAGACTGTTCCTTTGACATGAACGTCACAGGCATGGAGGTTATTATTCTAATAAACTAAATAATTTTGTTATTTTTGTAGAATTTGTGATCAGAACGCGTGGTAGAGAAACTTATAAAAAGAAGAAATTAATAAGCTCCTAATGAACAAACATTTGCATGTACCTATGCATCTGTATTTTGAATAGGGGAATAAAGTTTGCGCAAATATAGAGAGAATTTAAAACAATGCATTTAAATAAAAATTATTTTAGTAAATATCTCGCAGAATATTATTAATATAAAAAATCAGAAATGTTTAATTCTGAAAGATACTGTTCCTAAATATTTAATAAGAATAATGTTTCTTGCTTAAAAAAATGTAAAAATAATGTTAAAACTTTTTAACTTTAATTTAAAAATCGGCAGCTACTGGAAGGGGCTGGAACCTTCCCACTCGGTGGATCTTTGAAGCCGAAAAGAGCATTAAATTGTGTGACAAAACGGCACTAAACGTAATCCGATCTCATCCAAAACCTTTTCAGATCTTCTGGGGCACTAAAAAAACCCTCAACTTAATGAATTTACAATCATCTATGCGAGTTATTGCCTACATTATCGCTCGTTGAATAATATACTGTTAGGATATTAACAACTTTAACATCACTTGAACAACTAAGAAAGTCTAGTTATCCCAAATACTACAGATTTGTAAAGCAACAAACTGAAAATTGGTAAAGTGATAATCTATAATAAATTCACCAACGAAGGTACAGAAAGCATATGATATTGATATTATTACATCTACCTTTAAAGTTTGTGACAATCCACTAAAAGTTACAAATATGCCGAAATCTTATTAACATGACATGACACCAACGTTATCGTAATTTTACTAGATTTTAGAGGAATATTTGTAGTTTAATTCTTCGATTTGTCTGTATATATATTTAAAAACGGCACTAAACGTAATCCGCTCTACTTCTAGAGCAGTGAATAAACCCTCACACGTGATGTGACGAATTTCACGACGTAATGGCTACGCGCATCGATCATGTCATGCGAAATGCGATCTATGCTTTATATTTGCTTTGTTTTTAATTTTTTTCACGGAAATCAAATCGAAAGGGTGGAACTGTAATATCGTTGAAATCAAAATTTTAACTACTTTTCAATGGTTCCATTGCAAATTGAAAGTAATTATAAAATAAACAACTTGTTGCGTCAAAATGGCACTAAACGTAATCCGATCTCAACCAAAACCTTTTCAGATCTTCTGGGGTACTAATGAAACGCATACGCAAAGTTCCATTCAAATTCGTTCTGTAGTTTCGACGCTATCGTGCTAACACACATACAGATATTTTTCAAAAACCACTTTTTTGGGTTCCTAGGCCTTCAAAGCGTAAAGATTTGATGTTATCTCAATTTTCGTTTTTGAACCAATTTTAGTAACCTCTCACAATTTTATTGTGGAGAGGTTAATTAGAAAAATCAATGTTCAATCAAGTTTAATAAGGCTTTTAATATAAAATATTACTTTTTTTTTAGTGCACAAATTATGTTTTTTAGTACGTTAATAAATACTCTTGAAATATTCAAGCAAGATGAAATTTTACTTTTTAAATTTGTATTTCTTTATTTTCATCGATTTTGAAACATCACTCATTTTTTGTCCAACAGTGTTCATTAATTCAGGAGCTAACAACTGAAGTTATGTATGATATTCATGGCTGGTCATCAGAAATGAAGATTAAATTAAGCATCATTAAGTCACTAAATTTTGAGGTATACGATGATAATAATGGCTCGAACCAAATTTAATCGAAAATTAAAGAACAATACAAAGAAAATTTCGTCTTTATCGCAGAATTAATTATTTATTAATAATACGATCTAAACGGCCATAAATAAAATAGATGTAATAATTTATATAGTTTCTGTTAACAAATCGATTATTTTTGAGCTCCCTCAGAAAATATTATTACTTCAAAAAGTACCTGTTTACCAGGAGAGAAATAACATCAATAAAATGACAGTCGCCCGCAATAAATGTTACATTAAATTGTGTAAAATTGATCATTACTATTTTCATTAAATTAGAAGATATATGACTTGTGAACATTAATTAATAGAAAACAACATAGAAATAGTTTTATTTATATTGATATTTACTATTTTTTGCCACTGTTCATTCATTTTTTTTCATTTTTCAACTTGACACATTTTTTATGGCACAGTGGCTTCGGATCTACTTTATTTCACATCTTATGTAATAAAATGCAGTAAAATTAAAAATATTAACCAAATAAATTTAGAAAATATAAAACTAATTAATAAGCCAATTATTTTTTCATATATTCAGTATTTTTTTAACCAAGTTTGATAAAACTATCTAATATAAATATAAATATAAATATAAACATAATATAAATTCATAATTAGTTAAATTTGATAATTGTATAAATAAAAGAATTTTAAAATTACATTTAATAAACGGTACTTACGGATAACAGCTTCAGTGCAATATAAAGTTATAAATAGGTATATAATTTTTTTAACCATAATTATTGCTTTCGGTTTGCTTACCCACCATTCACACTCTATAATGCTAGTGTTTGTAAGAAAATAAATCTTGAATCTAAAGAAGTTCCATATAAAAGTAATGACCATGAGCCTAAAATTATCCATACCATTATTAATTGCTTCTATATTCAATTTTAATTGAAGTAACGTAAAACTCTCTACCTTCAATAATATTACAACCACCAATAACAGATACTAGACTGTCGAAAAATTAAATTTTCGTTTTATTTTAAACAAAAATATAGGTTTACGCATAATAAGCATAATTTCAAAAGATGGTATCTGCAGAAGGTTATACACACATATTATGAATTTACCACTATAATTATTGTTTTGTTAGGTATTTAAATAATTATTGTAATGGAGTCAAATGGTATCTCCAAATTACTTAAAAACTAAATGTAAACCTTACAATCTCCTCTCATTTATTAATATTGTATAATATTAACATTTTACAGGATATCTTTTGCAGTTTTTTGAAAATAAATAAATTATTCAGGCGCAATTGCTGAATTTGTAATTCTAGTCATCTCCTCACGATGCCAGCTTTATTGGCGAAACGCTCGTCACTACATTATGCATTTTGTAGGCTCGTATCAAAGGTTATTGTAGCGCCTTTTATGTCTATTTTTCTCTCAAAGATTTCTGTAACGGTCACTATTGATCGATGTTTGTCTAAAACTATACGGCGCTTCCTCCAACTAATGGCATAACTGGTCTTGGTTATTCTTCGGTTATCGTGAAGAAAAGTGGCTAACGAATGAACCATCAAACAAATGAACAGACAGACGGACGGACAAAAGGCCGAATAAACGGACATTTTGAATAATGAACACAATGACATGAAATATTTTTTGTGCGGAGCTGCGAAGAGCACAAGAAGCGAATGGCAATTTTATTCTTGACATCGTTTCTTGGAGTCACAAAAAACAAGGGAAAACATTGTAATAAAATCGATCGTTGCATTCTTGTATTTTAACAGTTTTTTTGAAAATATTTCTCTATGAAGAACATATACGAAATTGTTCTTAGTGAAACATTAAGGAAAACTGGTACATAGATAATTCGTTTACTTGAAAAAATAAAACCTACTAAATATACTGTTTAACAAAAATGCATAATAAACCTTGTAGTCTATTGAAACATTACATTTAGGGTAATATTTTGGGTAGGATAAGATTTTTTCTTTGGTTGCGTAGGAGGGGGGATGCCCTAAGATTAAAATTGAGTTTGCGGCTACTCCATTTGGCTGTGTTTTTGAAAATAGGGGTGCAAAGATTTTTTGAGTAATACCACCGTAACTATATTTTGGTAAGAAGGTTCTTTGCTGAGAATCCAACTCTCTACAACTTTACATGAATAACTTTTTGTCGAAAATCCAATAGTAAAAAAGTTATAAGCCAAAGAAAATAGGAGCCGTTTAAAAAATTATCCTTTAGGTGCTATAAGTTCTTTTCTATTAATTAAAATAAAACAGTACATGTTTTTCGTAGAGTTTTACAACGAATAATTTTCACTCTTTTTTTCAATTTTCTTTATTCTTAATGGATTTACAGCGCTGCGAACGAATCATAAAAGAGATCATCTGTGAGGATGTGGTGAAGTTAGTTCAATCTTTTGTCAAAATATTTCACTTCCGGCTAGCAGCCCCACACTTTGCACAGTGTTTGTATACCCATTTAGCTTCAGAACTTCGTCGGAAGACACACCGTCAGAGGTCAGTGACCTGCATGATGACGTCATCAAAATGGCGGCCAAGCTACTTGGATAGGAATAACAGTTATATCGTTTTAAAGGTAATTAAATATTTTTCAAGATATATTCCATATGTACTTTTTATGAGTGATAGTTCCTACTATGACGTTACTATTACACTTGTGCTTGTGAGCGAACATTATCCCGCGCCATCTATCGGATACCTTACTTATTACTCTGCACCTTTGTGTTGGTATAGTGCTGAACCAATACGTTTCGAGAAGTTTAAAATATACATCAGGGAGTCTAGAGGCATGAATTCAAGAATAGATGTGAAGGTAAACCTTGTCATTCCGAAATCATTCAGTAAGTTCTTGGCTCACAGCAAAAATAAACAGTAAATTTTTGGATTTCTGGCCAAGAACCGCCGGTAAGCAAGTTGCACGAAAATTCTCTCATTGGATCGGTCAGTCATACTTCTTTTGATGATATTTCGCTCACTTTTCATGAAGAAGCCGATATACGTTTGCCTTTACATGCATGTCAAGCTAACATTAAGGGATATAGGAAGATTAATATCAAAATGGTTGGAATATGGGCCCCCAATAATAATATATGCCCATCTATGACATATACACCAAAATTCCAAGCGGTGCTCCTGAGCTTCGCCATTCATCCATCCCTTCACAGAAGCTGATACAGTTTCCAGTTATGCAGGTATTGAAAAAATCAGCGCTTATGGATGTTCTACAGAGAAATCGACCAAGCTTTCTTGAAATACTCTATGATGTTACCTGAAAAAACTATAAGGTATTTTCCACCATACAGCGTTTTGTTGCGCTTTTGTACCATTCCTCAAGCTCAGTTAAAACTGTTAAGAGCGTTAACGAGGCAAGGAGAGTCCTGTTATGTCAGATTAATCGCTCCGTCGAAAATATTCCGCTTACAATGCTATATAAGGGCAATGCTACAGTGTTTCGTTTCTAGGAATTGTCTCCAGCGTGATGTGGATTTCATGGATACTACTGATTGAGAATGGAAGAAAACTGGACAAGCCTATACAGTAGCGTGCAGATTTTAGGGGATACAAAAAAATTATATATTTTTTCATGGAATATCCTGTACATTATTATATATAAAGTGCAACTCAAGCTTTATATTTTTATTTAATATTTATTTTGTGCAATACGTTTCTTGTCTACTATATGTTGTTTTTACACTGCAATTCCGATCTGATAATTATATAAGAGTACTCATAGTGAAGCAGTCAACTCGTTCGATAAATAAATTTGCAGGAGTTAAATATAGCGTTATTTAAAAAGAAGGGACAGATCTCGAACTTTTATGTCAGACGATTTGTAAAAAATAGAATCACATTTTGCACGTCACTGGATAGGGGAAGGTTGAAAGTTATATGCGCTAAAAATAAGCATCATGTGTTGTGCGACAAACAGCAAAACTTTACTTTCCTTACCACACAAATTTCAACTCCATAAGTGGAAGTCTGAAGAAGTTATGTCTGATAATCTGGGAGTCCACAGATGATGAGCAAGATCCACCTCTTCCAATTCATCGTCCTGAATTGTGTCGTTGGGATAATCAGGACAATAAGGCTGGGCATCAACTTGCAAGTCATTAGAATCTTGTTGAAGTTGGAGAAACAATCGGATTTTTCTATAAACCAGAAATAGCGTCGTTGTGTGGTGTGGCATTGAATAGAACTTCTAGACGAGCTTTTAAAGCTTTGAAAATCTTTCTCTATTCAGTGGTGTGCAAAGTATGATTCTGTTTTTTACAGTTTGTTTGAAATTAAAATTTGAAATCTGCTCTATCTTTTGAGTAAACAGTACATAGATGAAGTATTAAATGGTATTATGGAGTACCATCTTAGATATAATTAAAATAATATAATTAAGGAGGTTTTACATTGTTTCATAATTTACGTATTATTATAGTACTTCCGCGATGCACAAGAGAATAGTTTTTATTTATTATTATTCTTGATTTGTAATGGTGCTGGCCTATGTTGAGGAGAATAGTTCTAAGGTCAGCGGCGTAGCGGACGGGCCCGCAAGGTCCACAATCCAGGAGTTCCACTGATCCGAATATATCGTTAAAATTAAAAATAAGGAAATCTTACACACATCTTAAATGCGAAATTTTCGCATGCGACTGATTTCGGGCGAGATACTGTGAACGATTCATCTTTTGGTGTCTGATGGACTTTTAAGATATTTCAAAAGTGAATGTTAACGTTCACAAAATTTAGGGTTCAAGATGATTGTTTCAGACGGAGAATAATATAAAAATTTATACTTAATGTTCGTTAATGCTTAACTGCTGCTCTAATGGTATCTATTGGACGTCGTAATACTATAAACCTAACACTGGATGTACCACACTTTCTTAAAATTATACCTGAAAGGGAATTTTGTTAGAAAACACAATTAAAAGGCAATATAAAGTTCAGAAATATGTATTGATTCTTCAAAAATTTATGGTTTTACAACAACTTTTAAGAAATATGTTTAACAAACACTAGTTTGGCCCGTGTGCAACACATGGTGAGGAACGGAACGATTCATAATGTACCAACTACCATCCGAAATGCAGTTTTGTGAGCGAAAGATTACACAAAAAGATTCAAGAAAAGTTCAATGTTTCTGGAATTTGGTGGGCTTTTGCTTGCTTATCTTATTCAGGTATTTGTATTTCAATATCAATTTTGGTCGCTCCTCAGAACTTAAAAATGCTTGAAGCGCTACTACTTCGAATTGTATTCTGCAATTACAATTTTATACGTTCAGGCAAGGCGGTTCCCATGCACATATGAGTACATGGTAAAGATACTTTTCTGACACCCAATCACTGAGGAACCGGTTTAGGGCAAACCCCGTTAAAACTCATCATTTCCCCGTCAAAATCGACTGCTAGGAAACGATGGGGGCCCCATGTCGCTAAGGGCTATTTTCGCTAAAACTCACGATATACTTTGGATAGACGCTGGATTAACTTGTCCTCATATTCAAGACCTCGTATGAGTTGCAATGCTTGATAACGTGGATTCGTAAAAGGGTTTTTAATTTTGAAAAGTCAAATTTTGTTATAGTTTATAAAATTTTGGTGTCGGGGCGACATTACGTCCCTGTGCAGCGACATTTACTGCACTTCCTAAAATGACGCTCCTTGAGGAGTTATGAAAATTTTGTATAAAAATCGCTCCGTAGAGCGAAAATATGATTACAAATATTAAAAACCTATTCCACGATATTTTTACGTGAAGCACGCTTTTTATACGAAATATTTCCTAAGTCGGATTTTGTTACAACGTCGAAGAGTATACCGAGGGTTTTACCGTGTTCTTTAACACCCCCCTTCTTTCGGTGAATCTTTTGCAATGTTTGTTAAATTGGTATGATAAAAAAAATGGATCTTTGGATGGAGTCTCCCATGTGTTGCATTCAGTTATTTTCAGACCGGCCTATCTGAAACATAACATAGATGCAAATCTAAAAAATGGTGATAAGTTTGTACATATATCGATGCATAGCATTCGATTGAATATTTGAACATTGTATCCCAAAATGGGATAAAAAAAAAAGAAAAATTCAAATATCATTAGATTTTTTGTTGACGCAACACAAACGCTTTCGACGCACTTAACTTTCTTAGTGCTCTTCCACTAATTCTGGCTTGCGTCTGCTCCTCCTCGTGTCTATTGCTTTTTAACGATCACCTTCGGTGTCGAACTGCCTTCTGGATCAGCTTAGGTGGTCCTTGGACTGCTTTGGCTCCAGCTTAACAATGGCACTGCTCATTAATATGAAACAATATAAAACAGATTTTTTAGTAAATTATATTGGCTAAATGTTTATGGCTTTATCCCGTCTGGCCATAAAGTGGAATCTGCGACCGATATCACATCGTCGTCTTTGAGAATAGGAACATAGAATTTTGTTGACTTATGTTGATTGAAATGGTTTCAGTTTTAATTAAAATCTCTTCTTGGGAGAAATCTGCGACAGAATCTGCATCCTTCGGATCATTGCATCTGCCCATTCAGCAGACGTGGCGGCATCTCGCCCTTGAGTTGCTAGACTCGTTTGAATCGCGCTCTTGCGTCAGAGTTGTCGTCTTTCCATGCCGTGCCAATGGAACATTTGTTTAAACCCTTTGGGTCGGACTCTGCTTACAGATGTATGTTTAATAACATTTGAGGACTTGGAAAAATTATAAAAAATACCAACTCTGCCGGACACGGTCAGAGTTGCTGCAGTGAATTTTGAAGATTTGTATGGTCGATACAATATCCTCAATAGAAAATAACTTGTAAAAAATGCATAAAAAATACCAACTTTTGCCTGACGCGACAAAAAGTTGGTATGGAAATTTTGATATAAAAGAAACCTAGCACTAAGTTAAAACTTAGCCTAGGTTGAAAAATATTATAAAAATATTATTGAATCTCCAGAAGAATCGGAATCCGAAGTAGAAGCATCTCGTGGCGGTGCATGGATTTGGACTACAGTTTGCTCCGGCGGTAGAGGTTCTGTGGAATCGTCTGAGAACGGGGAATCATTTCCATCGAGTGATGTTCCGCCTGGACTAGCATTTTCTTCATCTGAAGATTCGATTTCCAAATTATGCTCCTCTGGCGGGGCTGGTCTCAAATCGTTTACATGAACTCTTGCGGTTACGTTTCCCTTTTGAACGAGATATACTTCGTCTGAAAACTTCTTCAAGATTCTGGTTGGGCCTGACCAAGACGGCGTGAAGGTATGTACCTTCATTTTTCTTAGCGTTTGTTGCTTAGCTCTTTCTTGTCTCCGTGCATATAAATCCCATTCGCCTTTTTCGGCTGGTTCATAGCCTAACACTATCATGCTAGGTGTTTGATTTGTAGCTGCATTTCTACGATTTCTCAAAATATATGCCATCTGATGCACGTAGCGATCCCATGTGTCGTTTGGCTTTTTGTATAACAAAGTATTTAAAATTTTCTTACACTCCTGAACCCGTCGTTCCACGGGGTTGGATTGTTGATGATAAGCAGGAATGAGGTATCGTTCAATTCCATTCCTTTCGCAAAATGTGATATACCATTCCGAGTTGAAATGACCTCCGTTGTCGGAAATTATGACTCGAGGGACTCCGAATCTTGCAACTGTCTCTTCGTCAATAAATTTGGCTATCGTTCTGCCATCGACCTGAATATATGCCTTTGCCTCTATCCACTTGCTAAATACGTCTTCAACGATAATCATATATCGATTTACGGCGTCTTTGATCCTCTGCAGTGGGCCAATTACGTCGACGCTCAAAGTTTCAAATGCATTCTGCGGTGCATGACTTCTAAGTGGGGCATTGGGTTGAGCTTGCCGTGTTTTTACTGATTGGCATATTAGACAGTCGTTTATATATTTGCCTACGATCCTGGCCATATTATTGAAATAGTATCTTTGTGCAATTTTTCTAAGAGTTTCGTCTCTTCCTGGAGATAATGGTAAATCAATTCTTTGATTTTCCTCTTTGGAACTACCAACTTGAAATTTCGGTCTGTGTCTTTCATTAGTACATCTTCTTGTACATGAAAATTTTTCATAAAAATAAGATCCGCTTCGGAACGTTGTCCCTGTTGAAATAGATCATTTCAACGGCGGATCTTGTCTTGAATATCTCTCGACCTCGATTAGGCCTGTACGATATCTTCGTATATTTCTGAATGTGTTAAAACAGAAATACGTTCTGGACACTTATAATTTGGTAGGAACATTCTTTCGTCTTCATCGTCGATCTCGACATATTGATCTTGTGGATTACGGCTGAGAAAATCTGCTAACAAGTTTTCTTTGCCTGGACAGTGTTCGATTTTAAATGCATATTCTTGCAATAGCAGTGACCATCGGGTGAATTTGGTTTTATCGTCTTTGTGTTTATTCAACCAAAGCCGTCTTCATCAAGAACGGTTTGTCTGCTAAGTACATCTTGTACTTTTTTATGTAATTCACCACTGCCAAGCATTCCAGCTCGTTAATGTGGTAACGTCTCTCTGCTGGAGATAACGTGTTGCTTGCATATGAGATAATATGCTTTTCGCCGTTGTCGCCCAATTGATAGAGTACTGCTGAAAGCCCTTGTAATGATGCATCTGTTTGCAAAATGAACTGACGTGAAAAATCCGGACGATGGAGTTCCAGCGGTCCGGATAATAAATCTTTAAGTTTTGAAAAGCTGCATCGCATGCTTGAGTCCAATGAAAGCGATATTCCTTCGATAGGAGTTTCGTTAATGGCTTTGTAATCATCGCAACATTTGATAGATATTCTCTTACCCAGTTGCAAAGTCCTAAGAATCTCTGAAGCTGCTTTTTCCTGATTGGTACTGATTGGTACAGAATAATTTTGAATTTGCAATACATGTTTTTCTAATGGACGAGAAGTATCAATTCTAATTGTGTGGCATAATTATTGTATTTCATTTGTCGCTATTACACACTTTTCCGGTGACACTTTTAGATTATGTAAACGTAGTCTTTCAAAGACCAACCTCAAGTGGGACATATGCTCCTTCATGTTTATGCTGTAAACGATTATATCATCTAAGTAGACTTTACAGAAATGGTGCAGGTAACCCGTTAAAACGTCTTTTGCCATGAATTTCTGAAAGGTACAGGGAACTGTCTTGAGGCCGAAAGGCATGACATTAAATCTATAAGCTGCCTCATCAGGAGTAGTAAAAGTCGAAAAATCTTTTGATGCATCATCGAGTGGTATTTGCCAGTATTCGCTCTTGAGGTCCAACACAGTAAAAACTTTAGAATTGCCCAAGTCTTTGATGCTTTCATGTATTTTGGGTAATACGGAAGCTTCGTCTTCGGTCATTTCATTTAAATGACGATAGTCAATGCAAAAACGTGGTTTCTTATCGGGTCTTTTTATTATCACTGGAGGTGAACTGTATTGTGCAGTACTTGGTTCAATGACGCCAGCTTTCAGCATCTCTTCAATTTGATCGTACATAATTTTCTTAGTACATGGAGACATTGGATATGATCTGATATTGAAGGGTTTTGAGTCTTTCACGACAATTTTGTGTTTAACAGTCACTGTGGTTGCTTGAGTCGGTTCCGCAGTGAACAAATCGACAAATTCTTCGAACAGCGGCCGTAGAAATTTGTCTTTAATAACAAGCTCTTCAGGAAGTTTTGCCTGCTGTCTCTCCCTTTGAGAAGCTTGATTCCAGAAGACGGTAATACGCTCTTCCGTGCCGGTATATAGGCATTTTCGGCCATAATCATATGCGACATTATTCATATATAAAAATGGGGATCCCAATATTACTGTTTCGTTTAAATTTTCGATTACTTGAAAATCAATTTCAAAAGAGGTGCCTGAAATATTTACGTTCAATTTCGTCGTGCCAAGAGAGTCCACCATTTTATCTCCGCACGCCATAGCAAATGATCGGCGTGTCGTGAGATTTTTAAAATTATCCAACAGCTTGGGATGAATAACGTTTCGTGTCGAGCCTGAATCAATCAGAGCATCGACCGCATGTTCATTTATTAGAACTTTTATACGAGGCAAAGGGAACGCTTCGCTCATATAATTTATGGATTCCCGTGACTTATGTATAGGAGTGTCGTAATGGTCATGAGTATCAGAATAAAAGTTTAACGTGCATTGCTGCCGCCTTGGTTCGGCCGTTGTGCCGGGGATCTTGCAGATTGACCCTGGCCTGGGTCTCTGGCCCCTTGAAAGTTTCCCGTTCCCCTGTTACGATGAGGATTGTTGGGACATTGACTATGGAAGTACCACTGCACTGTGCCTGTGCAGTATTGGCATGGGGTTGCCGGTCGGTCGGGTACTCGGAATTTCCCCGATCCGCCATTGAAATTGTTTGATCGGCGGTCAGGATTCGCTGATCCGCTCGAAAAATTATTCATAAAAAAAGGACGACCAGGTGCTCTACCTGGACCGTCCTGACGAGAGACGTCCTCTCGGAAATGCACCCTCGGTGCTGTCGGAGTTGGGCTTCCATTGCTCCTTATACTTAAATTTTGTCGACTCGAGGGTCCCGGCTCTTGATAGTAAGACGCGCGGGACATGCGTTGGTCGATGAGTTGGATTAGCGACGTCTGTTCGTCGGCTGAACCCCGTTCGACGTTAGTGGCTGCGGCTACTAACATCTCTGTGGATGAAATTAGGTTGCTTCTCAAGCGTGACCTAATCTCTGGACGCAGTTGGTCCATGATTATCAGAGCTCTGATGGCTTCGGAGGATTTGAAGGGATCTATACGATTGAAAAGGCAGGTTTTCTTCGTGTTAAACACTGCCGTGTCGTCTAAAGACGTTTGCTTTGTACAGTTGAGCAATAGCTCGTGACTGTATGTCGGGTGAATTGAACCTTGCAAAAAATCTTTCCCTAAATAAGGTGTACGATGTCGTCAACGTCCGAAACTGTAAAGATTCAAGAAAAGTTCAATGTTTCTGGAATTTGGTGGACTTTTGCTTGCCTGTCTTATTCACGTATTTGTATTTCAATATCAATTTTGGTCGCTCCTCCTAAAAATGCTTGAAGCGCTACTACTTCGAATTGTATTCTGCAATTACAATTTTATACGTTCAGGCAAGGCGGTTCCCATGCACATATGAGTACATGGTAAAGATACTTTTCTGACACCGAATCACTGAGGAACCGGTTTAGGGCAAACCCCGTTAAAACTCATCATTTCCCCGTCAAAATCGACTGATAGGAAACGATGGGGGTCCCATGTCGCAAAGGGCCATTTTCGCTAAAACTCACGATATACTTTGGATAGCCGCTGGATTAACTTGTCCTCATATTCAAGACCTCGTATGAGTTGCAGTGCTTGACAACGTGAATTCGTAAAAGGGTTTTTAATTTTGAAAATTCCGAAGTTAAAGTCAAATTTTGTTATAGTTTATAAAATTTTGGTGTCGGGGCGACATTACGTCCCTGTGCAGCGACATTTACTGCACTTTCTAAAATGATGCTCCTTGAGGAGTTATGAAAATTTTGCATAAAAATCGCTCCGTAGAACGAAAATATGATTACAAATATTAAAAACCTCTTCCACGATATTTTTACGTGAAGCACGCTTTTCATACGAAATATTTCCTAAGTCGGATTTTGTTACAACGTCGAAAAGTATACCGAGGGTTTTACCGTGTTCTTTAACAATACAACGGATGGGGGTTTAATGCACGATAAAGCGATTTCGTGTATGAATGTATTCAAAGTGATCGTTTCGGTTTATTTTATTTCGTGCAACATAACCTCTATGTCTCAAGTTAGGTTTTGCCGTGGTTTGTTTATTATTTAGGGACTTTAAAGTAGACTTATTCTAACAAATTTTGGTGAGTGAAAATATACAATAGCAACGTTAGATGACTTAATACATTTGCCTGCTATCGACGCCTTGGAACAGGCAGAAGTTTTGGCAGAAAGCGATCATGGAAGTCAATTCCATGCCTATGATAATTCATTCAAAGATTTAAGGGATGACAAATTTGACAAATTGTATCGTTTGACAAAACCAATTACAGAAGGATTAGTTGACCACTACTCCTGAGAGGACGTTTAGTTTCAGGGATAATTGTGCCCAGAGGGCTTAGTCCATTGAATGAGTTTGACGAACTACCGAATGTTTGCGCCTTGGACTAGACAAAGTCCCCCACGTTTTCAAGGGTGCTGAATCGATTCCCGGGGCCAAACCAATTTGTTTAGCTCGACAACCCCCTCAAATTGGTGAAAAACCATCCCCAAAGTCCCCTTTTCCGTGAACCCGTTTACTGTACCCAGTTTTTCGACTAATTGTTGTTCCCTCAAGTATAACGGAAGGTCCCTCGAGGGATTTGATCTCAGCCACCCCTATCCCAGGCTTCTAACCCTTGTAGGGGTGAAAAATTGATATTTGTTTTTGCGAGAAAAAAATTAATATTTTGTAGGAGGCGTTTCTTTGAGGAAAGTGGTAGGTGAGGAGGATTGTGTAACCGCCCTCAGGGTTGTTTTCACCCTTCAAGAGGGAGGAATTTTTTTTCCATCTATTATTGAAAAATAGTATAAAAATATGTTTATTAAAGTGTTTTTATGTATAGATTTTCCGCCCCTTTGAAGAGTGAAAATATCCCCCAGGGGTGGTTACACAACCCTAGTCACCTACCACCTTCCTCAAAGAAACACCTCTTATAAAATCAAAATTTTGTTCTCACAAAAACAAATATCACTTTTCAACCCCCTACAAGAGTTGGTAGCCTGGGGCAGGGATGGCTGAGGTCAAATCCCCTGAAGGACCTTCCGTTCTACTCCGAACAACAATTGGTAAAAAAACTGGGGAAAATAAACGGGTTCACGGAAGAGAGGATGTTAGGGGTGGTTTTTGGCCAATTTGAGGGGGTTGCCGAGGTGGAAAAATTGGTTTGATCCCGGGAATCGATTCAGCACCCTCGAAAACGTGAGGGGGACATATTTTCGAGCTCAATCAAAATTTGTCGCATGCGAAATGCTAGGCAACCGACTCGTTTAAAAAATTTCGCTTATAGTTCTGAGGTGGTATTTTCGAACACCATCCGAGATTTGTATTTCGCACAAGTGAAAATGCCATATGGCAAGTGTGGCAACGCTGTTTTGTACAACCAAATGCACTTGAAACCTCTAGAAAACACTAATGTCACTAATCAGCTGTTATATGTGTTGTTTGAATTACAAAACTGAATATTATAATGCACCAGCAATCAGCGGATAAGCGAGTGAGATATATTAGTGCAGACCAAAAAAAGGAAATGGTGGATTTTCTTGAAGCTCACCCGGAATTGAAAAGTGGTAAATATACCTAAAATTTCACATTCAAAAATGGCCAAGCTAGTCCATTTAATGAATCGGGATTTATGGCGAAATTATCGAATGTCCCCCCCTACTTTTTCGAGGGTGCTGAATCGATTCCCGGGATTAAACTAATTTTTCCACCTCGGCAACCCCCTCATATTGGCCAAAAACCACCCCTAAAATCCCCTTTCTGTGAACCCCTTTTATTTTCCCCAGTTTTTCGACTAATTGTTGTTCCCTCGAGTAGATCGGAAGGTCCCTCGAGAGATTTGAGCTCAGCCACCCCTGCCCCAGGCTACCAACCCTGTAGGGGGTGGAAAATGGATATTTGTTTTTGTGAGAACAAAATTTCGATTTTATAGGAGGTGTTTCTTTGAGGAAGTAGTAGGTGACCAAGGTTGTGTAACTACCCCCGGGGGATGTTTTCACCCTTCAAGGGGGTAGAAATTTTTTTTTTATGGGGAAAAAATTAATATTTTGTAAGAGGCGTTTCTTTCAGGAAAGTGGTAGGTGACCAGGGTGTGGAAAATCAGTATATAAAAACACTTTAATAAACATATTTTTTATACTACTTTTCAGTTGTAGATGAAAAAAAAGTCTACCCCCTTGAAGGGTGAAAACAACCTCTGGGGGTGGTTACACAATCGTCGTCACCTACCACCTTCCTCAAAGAAACGTCGCATACAAAATATAAAATATATTTTTTTTCTCACAAACACAACTATCAATTTTCTATCCCCTACAAGGGTTGGAAGGTTGGGATAGGGGTGGCTGAGGTCAAATCCCTTGAGGCATCTTCCGTTCTATTCGAGGTAACAACAATTAGTCGAAAAACTGGGAAATAAACGGGTTCACGGAAAAGAGATTTTGGGGGTGGTTTTTGACCAATTTGAGGGGGTTGCCGAGATGAAAAAATTGGTTTGACCCCGGGAATGAATTCAGCACCCTTGAAAACGTGGGGGGGACATTGTGTAGTTGGTAGTCCGTCCGACTCGTTCACTGGACTAAACCCTATAGGCACAATTATCCCTGAAACTAAACGCCCTCCCAGAAGCAGTGGTCAACCAATCCTTCTGTCATTGGTTTTGTCAAACGATACAATTTGACAAATTTCTCATCCCTTAAACCTTTAAATGGATTATTATAGGCATGGAATTGTCTTCCATGATCGCTTTCTGCCCAAACTTCTGCCTGTTAGAAGATGTCGATAGCAGCTAAATGTATTAAGTCATTTAATGCTGCCATTGTTGATTTTCACTCACCAAAATTTGTTCAAATAAGTCTACTTTAAAATCCCTAAAATAATAAACAAACCGCGGCAAAAACCTAACTTGAGACGTAGAGGTTATGTGGCACGAAATAAAATAAATAAAAACGATCACTTTGAATACATTCGTACACGAAATCGCTTTATCGTGTATTAAACCCCCATCCGTTGCATCTCGTCCGAAATCACTCGCATGCGGAAAGTTCGCATACGAGTTCATAATGCTCGAAAATACGAAACGTATATTTTCATGCTACAATGTCACATTTTCGTGCACGACATCGTCTCGGTCAAGCTCGAAAATTAGACCAGGGCCAAACCGTTTAAAATATCGTAATAGACGATAAATTCTTAGCAGTATACGAATGGTCGAAAAAATATAGTTAATAGTGTAAATAATTAAGGAAAAATCGTCCAGACTGAGTAAAAGTTCGGGAAGGGGGGTTGGGGTGGTAATATATACGTTTTTAGGGGTTGGTACTCGTTTTTGCGATTTGCGGCTAAACTATGCATCCTATCGAAAAATGTTGAATATAAAAGTTGTAGATAATGAAAAAATCTAAAACTATCTGATTGATTATTATTGACCATAACCTCAAAATTATCGAAAAAATGCAAAAAACCGTTTTTTTGTTTTTTAATTTATAACTATCGCAAAAATATCTATATTTTCATGAAAATCGGTGAAAATGTTCTTTTTTATGTTTCAAACAAGCCCAAATTTTTTCAACGCGAAATATTTAATTTACGATGTTTTATGAAGAAAATAAAAAAAGAAGGCCTAATTTTGAATCGAAAAATTTGGTTAGCAAATTTTCGATTAATGAACTTTATTAGTGCTCATTTTTTTCGTTGAAATCTCAACTTTAATATAGAATTAAAATACAATATTGTTTATATACAAAAATATCGTTAAAAAAGCGAAAAACCGAAAAAACTACTTTTTAAAAATCGAGTTTTCGGTGAAAATCATGAATTTCTTTTTCTTTATTGTAAATAAACGTTTACATTCATAAAAGGCGTTAATTCTCATACAATACTATGTTATACAAGTAATGTACATGTACCTAACTGAGGCGAGACTATTACAATTGATCCATTACTATTATTTCAGAGAATTTCGCGAAATATCAGCAGCACATATGATATGAAAAATTATTTACAGTACGAGCTTGCTCCATTTCCTGTGTCGTTGTTTACAGAGAATAGCTTCAGAAAAAATGTTTAGTCACATTTATATACAGAATTTGCGAGCATCGATTCGTTACCAACTTCGAGCAATATTGTACACGTTGTTGATGGCGGTTTTCTCTTACACAAAGTTAATCTGGCAAAAAAAACGATACAATTAATGAAATAACACAAAAATATTTACATTATGTACAAAACAACTTCGCAAAAAAGAGTTATACGAAGAAGATGCAGATTCCCTAATTATCAATACATCCCTTGAAGTAGCAAAAAACTCCGATAAAATAGTGGTAGTTGTTGGTCAAGACATAGATCTTTTAGTTCCTTTAAATCAATTCAGTTCACATGAATTGAATATCTATTTCCACAAACCTGATGCAGGAAATATTAATGATACTTATTACACCTCTAATAGTTTTAAACATAAATCACATACACATATTGTAGCATTTTTACATTGATTTTCTGGCTGCGATTTGCGATACAACTTCCAGTTTTGCTGGGAAAGGAAAAAAAACAATTATAAAATCATTATTGGCCGATAAACATTTACCTAATCTTGCAGAAATTTTTTACAATACAAATGCAGACAAACAAACGATTACCGAAAATGGATTAAAAATAATAGCTTCTATTTACAAAAGATTTGAACTTTACCGAACGGCTACTGTTAAGTCCTCATTTAATTTGAAAAAATTACCTCCAACTGAAGGGGCAGCTAAGCAACATTGTTACAGGGTAGGGTGTATTTTCAAATACAAAGTTGGCTTGGTAATCAATTAACAGCTACAGATTGGGGATGGAAACATCACGTTAATGGCATCGTACCTATATTTACAGAACAAGAATTAATTCCTGAAAATTTATTGAAAATTATCTGCTGCAGCTGCGAAACAAGATGCGGTAATAACAAATGTGGGTGTCGCAAGCATGGCTTAAATTGCACAAATTTGTGCTCAAATTGTCACGGTTCTGATAAATGTTCTAATGCCGAAAAATCGTTGTACGAATAAAATTGTAATCTCGAAGACATCGAAGACGAAGACAGTACCCACTGTCTAATAAATAATAATAAAAATAATGATACTGAACTGGACAATCCAGAAGAACTCCAAGAAATTGAAGATATAGAAAATGAACGTGAAGAAATCGAAAGTTTGATCGATTCTGGCGAAGAAGAATTGCCCACTAAGAAAAAAATAATTATTTTACTTTTAATTTTTGTATTTTATAATCATATATAAGACTTTGACGTGATAATTTGTAAATACTTACGAATCACAAGAAATAATTAACAAATTTTCTCAGTTCACAGCCTTTGTGTTTTTTGAATTTTTACCTATTTAATTGTAGTTTAAATAATGTTTTCGGGACTTTGAAAGCCGAGAATAATTAGGTACATGTACATTACTTGTATAACATAGTATTGTATGAGAATTAACGTTTATGAATGCAAACGTTTATTTACAATAAAAAAAAAGAAATTCATGATTTTCACCGAAAACTCGATTTTTAAAAAGTAGTTTTTCAGTTTTTCGCTTCTTTAACGATATTATTGTATATAAACAATATTATATTTTAATTCTATATTAAAGTTGAGATTTCAACGAAAAAAATTAGCACTAGTAAAATTCATTAATCGAAAATTTGCTAACCGAATTTTTCGATTGAAAATTAGGTCTTTTTTTTTTATTTTCTTCATAAAACGTCGAAAATTAAATATTTCGCTTTGAAAAAATTTGGGCTTGTTTGAAGCACAAGGGAGAACATTTTCACCAATTTTCATGAAAATATAAACATTTTTGCGATAGTTATAAATTAAAAACCGAAAAAAAGGTTTTTTGCATTTTTCCCGATAATTTTGAGGTTATGGTCAATAACGATCAATTTGAAAGTTTTAGATTTTTTTATTATCTACAACTTTTACATTCAACATTTTTCAATAGGATGCATAGTTTAGCCGCAAATCGCAAAAAACGAGTACCAACCCCTAAAAACGTATATATTACCACCCCAACCCCCCTTCCCGAACTTTTACTCAGTCTGAACGATTTTTCCTTAATTATTTACACCATTAACTACATTTTCCGATCATTCGTATACTGCTAAGAATTTTTATTGCCTTAAACAGGATTGGCCCTGGTCTAAATACGGCCCCTGATCGTATAATATTTAGAGGGCGAGATTCTCAGCTAGGCCGCTCTCTAAGATACGTCAAGGAACCCGCTAAAGACTTTTAAGTTCAACTCGCCATTTTTTACATTGAAGTTAGAGGCACTTCGTTCACTAAAAACATTGATGGCATTTTCGGCAAAATTTTGCTTTTTTAAAATCTTAAATTAAATTTTTCAAAATTTAAATATCAAGAAACAACAATCGTTCTTCGATGAGTCAAAATTTCACTAAAATAAAATGGCAAGGTCTTATAGATTTGTAGTTTTCATCAAAAGGGATTAATAGTAGCAGTGTTATAGCCAGACACAAACAGTAGTTTAGTAAATAAAAAGTATATTATATACATGGAAATAGAATTTAACACACGACTGAAATAGCGGAAAACACACGAGTGTGTAAGTCACTTTCAAGCCAGCTCTATACAATATTTTTCTCACAACAAAAAATCGGCAGCTACTGGAAGCGGCTGGAACCTCCCCACTCGGTGGATCTTTGAAGCCGAAAAGAGCATTAAATTGTGTGACAAAACGGCACTAAACGTAGTCCGATTACATTATCGCTCGTTGAATAATATATTATTAGGATATTAACAACTTTAACATCACTTGAACGACTAAGAAAGTCTAGTTATCCTAAATACTACAGATTTGTAAAGCAACAAACTGAAAATTGGTAAAGTGATAATCTATAATAAATTCACCAACGAAGTTACAGAAATCATATGATATTGATATTGTTACATCTACCTACATCTACATCTGGGCAAGCAAGGCCAGAGAAATTCAAAGGTACGCCGATTCACATGACTACAGGAATTTCTTTCAAGGAGTAAAAGCAGTGTACGGCCCCAGTCGGAAAAATATGTGCCCTATTAAAGATTTAAATGGAAATCTCCTCAAAGAAGACCAGGAAATAAGAGCCCGATGGAAAGAACACTACTCTAACATTCTTAACCAGCAAAGTCAAGCCGATCACGATATTATAAATCTTATCCCTCAATATGACACCTTCGAAGACTTAGATAAACCACTAACAACGGAAGAGATCTTAACCGCCATTGGGCAGCTAAAAAGTAACAAATCTCCCGGCGCCGACTCACTCCCAGCTGAGATCTTTAAAGCTGTGTCGTCAGAGCTCATACCCTACCTCAAAAAACTGTTTGATGTCGTGTGGGAAAGTGGTCAAGCTCCGCAGGAGTTTCGTGATACACTTTTAATCAACCTCTTCAAAAACAAAGGGAGCGCTGCGGACTGTGGAAATTACAGGGGTATAGCTCTCCTGGCTGTTGGAGGGAAGATACTCACTAAAGCGATGGCAAATAGGCTAACACCTGTTATGGAAAAGTTACTTCCTGAAACACAGAGTGGCTTTAGACCAAACCGAGGCACATCGGATTTAATCTTCACACTTAAACAGCTTCAAGAAAAAGCACTCGAACATCAAGGAGAAATTCACATGGCCTTCATTGATTTAACCAAGGCGTTTGACTCGGTGGATAGGGAAGTGCTCTGGAAAATTATGTTCCGCTTAGGTATCCCTAGAAAATTTGTGGAAGTATGTCGCAGTCTACATACAAACAACAACGCCCAGGTTATGTATAATAATGAGGCAACCGAACCTTTCCAAACCCTCACTGGAGTTAGGCAGGAATGTGTCCTGGCACCCCTACTCTTTAATTTGTTTACCACTGCTCTAACAATTATTGTTGACAACAAACTGACAGTCAAAAGAATTGGTCTCAGATACCGCTTTGATGGCGGTCTCTTTAACATAGGGCGCTTTAGAGCTTTCACGAAGACACGCACACGATTCATTTGTGATCTCCAGTATGCGGATGACTGTGCACTTTTAGCCTCTACGCCGGAAGGGCTTCAAGAACTTTTAGATGTGTATGCCCAGAGCTATGATTCCTTGGGACTTAAAATCAACATTGGAAAGACTAAGATTATGTCAACTCCTCATCAAGTGAACCAAATAGACATTACATTTAACGGAAATTCTCTTGAAGTGGCGGAACAGTTCAATTACTTAGGCAACGTTGTTAATGACAAAGCAAACATGGACAGCGAGATTCACAACAGAATTAACGCTGCATCTAGAGCACTCTGGGGACTTAGAGAGAGAGTATTTGATAACCACGACCTTGCTTTGTCAACGAAACTGGCTGTCTACAGAGCAGTTGTCATTCCAACACTGCTATATGGATGTGAAAGCTGGGTCACTTACCGTCGTCATGTGAAAGAATTAGAACGTTTTCAGCAAAGACACCTCAGAAGTATGATGAAAATCCGTTGGTTCCATCACATATCAAACGTGGAAGTACTCAGGAGAGCAAACAGCCTTCCAATTGAGGTGCTTATTCCAAGAGCACGCCTAAGATGGGCAGGTCACGTTCATCGTATACATGATAACCGCCTTCCTAAATGTACACTTTATGGTGAATTGCTAAGCGGTAGAAGAAGACGTGGCGGTCAACGAAAGAGGTTCAAAGACGCTCTCCATGAAAATCTAAAATCCTGCGGTATTGCAGACGAGCAATGGGAACAACTTGCAGCGGACAGAACCGAATGGCGAGGGGTTGGGGCCAGCTATCAAGGGAATGTTGCTGCAAGAAGGCCGAATCCAAGACCTAACCAGGTCTATGTTTGTCCTGACTGCGGTCGACATGTGCTCTCCCGAATTGGCCTCTATAGCCATAGTCGTGTGCACCGTAGATGAATGGGAATTACAACAGACTACACCTTTTACTGGTTTTTTATTGTATACAATCTATCGACTGTAACATTTTTATACTCGGACTCGAGTAACGGCTAATAATAACATCTACCTTTAAAGTTTGTGACAATCCACTAAAAGTTACAAATATACCGAAATCTTATTAACATGACATGACATCAACGTTATCGGATGACAATGACAATCGTCAAAATTTGGTATTGCAATCCGATCGCTCGCGGCTATCTTTGTTAAATGAAACATTAGCATTTCAGTAATTTTACTAGATTTTAGAGGAATATTTGTAGTTTAATTCTTCGATTTGTCTGTATATATATATATATATATTTAAAAACGGCACTAAACGTAATCCGCTCTACTTCTAGAGCAGTGAAGAAACTCTCACACGTGATGTGTTGAGTTTCACGACGTAACGGCTACGCGCATCGATCATGTCATGCGAAATGCGATCTATGCTTCATATTTGCTTGGTTTTTAATTTTTTTCACGGAAACCAAATCGAAAGGGTGGAAGTGTGATATCGTTGAAATCAGAATTTTAACTACTTTTCAATGGTGCCACTACAAATTGAAAGTAATTATAAAATAAACAACTTGGTGCGTCAAAATGGCACTAAACGTAATCCGATCTCAACCAAAACCTTTTCAGATCTTCTGGGGTACTAAAGAAACGCACATGCAAAGTTTCATTCAAATCCGTTCAGTAGTTTCAGCGCTATCGTGCTAACGCACATACACACATACACACACACAGACATTTTTCAAAAACCACTTTTTTGGGTTCCTAGGACCTCAAAACGTAAAGATTTGATGTTATTTCAATTTTCGTTTTTGAACCAATTTTAGTAACCTCTCACAATTTTATTGTGGAGAGGTTAAAAAAACAACTATTTTTCATTTGACAATTTAATAATTTGAAATATGATATGACGTTCATTGTGATAGTTGACGTTTGCTTAACACAGGTGTATGGAAAACACACGTGTGTTAGGAAAATAACGGACACCAGTATGATAGCGTTAACTTTCCTGCCTACTACGTTAAGTGAATATGGACTCTTTTTTGGGGGGACGTGGAAAAAAATAGTTCCAGACAGTTTTTCATCATTATCTCAAAAATCGAATGTAGCGGGGGATTTCCTATGAGAATTCATTTTCAGTATTTTTAGGTCCGTCAAGTGGTATAAACCTATGTTTACAAGCATTTCGTAGACGGCTCGATTCCCTACATACACTACAAGTAGGACAAAAACTACTACTACTCTTTATAAATTTATTTAGAAATTCTTTCTACAAATAGCACAATTTAAGATATCGTCCAAGATATATCTGAAAAACTATTATAAAGTAACAGCCGTGGAATTCTTATTTTTAATGTAAAATACATCTTACAAAATATTAAAGGAAATGGAGCATTAATAAGTATTCTACCTCATCTTTCCCTTTTTATTTAATGTCTAATATTACATCTAATTACCAACAGTAGGTATTCATATGTAATATAATCATTATGATGCAGGAAATAGTTCGTCGTAAGAAAACGTTTTGGTAATGATATTAGCAACTTCAGTGAACTTAACAGCAAGTGAATCTTCAAGGGCTGGCCTAATTTCGTTTACAAAAAGATCAGAGTTATCATTAACAACAGAATTGGTAGCCCTTCCTAAGGTTGGATCTTGTTGAAACAGATTTCCCAAGTGTATATAGCTTTTACCTATTGACAAATTCAGTTTAAACTTGTCGAATTCCAAATGATTTTTTCCATTTATTTTAATGATGTGTCCTTTCATTAGAACATCGCATCCGTAGTTTGCTGAAAAATAATAAAAAATTTTAATCGGTTGAGAAAAAGTGTAATTTAATATAAAACACTACAATAATTAAAACATTGTGGCATTATATAGGGTATTTACGTCAACAATAATTCAGCAATATATGGAGGGGTTAATGTAGTATAACTACATCATAACAATACTTTCCGGCGACTGAATTATTGAATTAAAAAACAGTAGAACATTACTCTTAAAGTTAAGTTAAAGGGATGTTAATTGCTACTCGATACGGTTTAAAAAATATATATACAGGAAATATAATTCTATTACATTCAAATAAGACAATAAGAAAACCTAATAAAAATGGATCTTACCACAAACCCTCATATTAGGCGCATATTGGACGTACATTAAATTCTTTATGAAATTGATATATCAACTACTGTAGCAGATATGTCCGAAATGGATATATCTTTTCGTCGTCGTCGTTTAAATCACTTTAAGGGTCAGCAATATTGATTCCTCTTTCGTTTACCTTTGTGGTGATACTAAATCTGATTCTTTGATCTCAGTAAATTCTTTGTCGCTCTCTTCTTGTACGGAAAGACGACTATTGAAACACGTAACTCCACTAATAGCCCAGTAACTTAAGGGTTTCACTTCTCAAAAATTCCTAGCAAGCTAAATATTTGCATGCACATTCATTAAAGTGTTATAAATAGTGTATAAAAAGTCTCCATCGATATCGTGTACGCTTCAAAATTTATACGGGTTCAAAGATAAAAAAATTGGTTTCATGTTAATATCTCGCTTGCTATTGGCCGGACGATAATTTTTGCAGTCACAAAAGTTGTCTATAAAGATATGCTCTATAAAAAGGCTCTTTACATTTTCCACGTCGGAGCTAATGTTTCCACGTTATACGCCGCACAAAGAGTCAACATGATAAAATAGTGCTGCAATAGTGATGCATTGTTTCCCCACCACCTTCGAGGTAGAATGCAAGGCGCGCTTTTTTACATGGTTTCCCCAATAGGCCTAATCCATATCCTAGTCAAAATAGGTGGGAAATCAACATTCACCTTTTTCAACCTCTTCTGCCGGGAGCAATGATCCCTCTTCTGTGTTTGCTTTAGCGTCGCTATCATCGATTTCCCCAAGAAGGTTTGTTCCTTCGTATTCAAAATCTTGCGGGTTGATATCTTCAGACGTATCTGCCGAATCATCACTGGGAGGTGCATTGAGACAGGATTGACCATGGTAGTGTCCACAAACAGCAGATCATGGCTAACCAATTTTTCTGCAACCGCAGTTCGTCCCACAACATTTTGTGCAATTGCAGAAGATCATATGGAGGAGTTCATCGGGCGCAGGTGGCAGTAACGTCATGACAGACTCTAAAACATGATCTTTTATGACCCATCTCCACTATTCAGGTTTTAGTTCATTGCCCAACCAAGTTTGTACTGGATAATAAACCTGAAATAGATGCTGTCGGGCAGCTCCAGTTGTCGGTGGAAGTGATTGTAGTTTTACAGGTTTATTGAACCTAGTGGATTTAGTAAAGCTCAAGTATCGGTAGTTATCAAGTGAAATTCAATTCAATTCAAGTGAACAATAACTTTGGGAGAACAAGTCTCCCGCTGAAACACTTCCGCTGAACGCTACAAATCTTGACGATTTTCAAGTAACTATAGAGCTTTCTTTTTATCTCGATTGAAAAGTGCAGAAGTTGTATCGCACCAATTATAGCGTGTAAAAATAAAATATGTTTGCAATTTGTGTAATGACCGATGTTATTAGAAGAATATATTTTTGTATGAACATTTCCTTTGCCTGGTTTAAAAAATAATTCGCTGAAGTGAAGAAGCATGTGCAATGAGAAGAACTAGTATATCTACAGCTTCTCCCACAACAGCAGCTGTATTTGTATGTGATATTTCAAGTGCTGTCTTTATTATCAGAACGTCAGCATCATCCCCAGCTTGCTTAGCAGCTATGTTCGCAGTAGATAATTTTTTTAACAGCATCGAAATGAACCTATGTTTATTGCGACGATTGGCTAGAAATTTTTCTTGACTCATTGGTACATGCATCTTTTCATCGAAGAGAATATCGCCAGAGCCAGAAAGTACATTAGATCGTCGAAGCTGTTCCATTGCTTTGATATTCTTACTAAAATCGTTATATCCATCGAATACAACTATTATATTGGAACCAGTACTTGAGCTTTGTTCAATCGACTAGGTTCAGTAAACCTCACATCACTTCCACCGGCAACTGGAGCAGTACGATAACATCTATTTCGGGTTTATTATCAAGTACAAACTTGGTTGGGTGATGAACTAAATCCTGAACAGTGGGGATGGGTCATGAAAGATCATGTTTTAGAGCCTGTCATGACGTTACTGCCACCTGCCCCCGATGAACTTCTCCATATGATCTTCTGCAATTGCACAAAAGGTTGTGGGATGAATTGCGGTTGCACAAAAATTGGTTGGCTGTGTTCTGCTGCTTGTGGACATTACCATAGTCACTCCTGTCTCAGTGCACCTTCCAGTGATGATTCGGCAGATACGTCTGAAGATATCAACCCGCGACACTAAAGCAAACGCAGAAGAGGAATCATTGCTTCCGGTAGAAGAGGATGAAGAAGAGGAGTGTTGATTTTCCACCTATTTTGACTAAGACATAGATTAGGCCTATTTGGGAAACCATGTAAAAAAAACGCGACTTGCATTCTACCTCGAAGGTGGTGGCGAAACGAACGCATCACTATTGCAGCACTATTCCATCATGTTGATTTTTTGTACGGCATAAACGTGGAAACGGTAGCTCCTACGTGGAAAATTAAATAACCTTTTTTATAGAGCATTTCCTTATCGACAACTTTTGTAACTGTAAAAATTATCGTCCGACCAATAGCAAGCGAGATATTAACGTGGAACCAATTTTTTGACTTTTGACCCCCGTATAACTTTTGAAACGTACACGATATCGATGGGACTTTTTACACATTATTTATAACGGTTAAATAAAGGTGTTTGAAAAAATTAAGCTTGCGGCGAATTTTTGAAAAACAATCACTTCTTTCCTCCTTAAGTTACTGGGCTACAAAGTGTAATATACCTGCACTTTAAACATGCTTTTCCACCTTCAATAGCCAGATGTGAAATATTCTAAAAAGATGCTTAGATGCAGAAGGATCTAAGGTTAGAATACTTTTAAGACCAGAGTTTCCCTATTGCCAATCCTAATCTTTGGGCCATTACTTAATTCCTAAACGTGTACTTTAAGGTAAACGCTCATGCTATATTTTAAAGCAGTACTTTCGGTGGGGGGAAGGTAATGAAGCTAAGTGCTATTTACCCTTAAATATATTTTTTCAAGCAGTTGAAACTATGGGCATAATCGACTTGTCTTTCTAGCAGCGTCATAGGATTTAAAAGTATCACATTCGAGTAAATGCACCTCGGCAGTATTTTCTCATCATCTTGTATTCCTAATTTTTTTATTTGATAGAAAGTAGTTTTTTGGCTTTCCCTGGAGCTATCCCTTACGTACCGATGTTACTAATATTCAAAAGTGCTCTAGCTCGGGCCTTCCATATCTTACGTTTATAATTTCAGCTTTTTACGTCGAACCTTGCACTAAAAGAACGTAGCTTTCCCAGACAGAAACGCAGATACACAGACACAAGCGTGTTTGTGTACACCGACACACAGATTTGAGTATATTTGCAGATCTTTGGCTTCAAAACGATCATGATGATCTAAAATATGGATTTTTTTCACGACGACAATATTTGTTCTGTTTATGGATGAAATAGTAAAGAGCAACATTATTGATGTTACTACATCATCTCTAAAGGAAGTTTCATAGAAAACGTGCAGTTCTTTGTAGTTCACCATTTTTTTACAACGGAATTTTGCTCTTTACGCAAGAAGCTGACGTAGAATTGGAACCAGTATGACTGCAAATCCAAGTACAGGTTTTCCCAATTAAGTTGTTACACTCGATTTTCTTGGTAGTGTTTGAGATAAATATGTGGTTCAAAGAAGAAAAACTGTCAGAAGGAGTTTAAGCTCTTAGCACTGGATCGATTTACTCAGATCTTATCGTGGTCCATGTCTAAGATCTCAATCTGCTCCTCCTTAGTAAGGGACAGACAAATTGTTTACTTTATAACGACATCGCATTCCTCTCAAAGAACTACGTCAGACCGGATTTGATATCAATAATCCACGGTATGACAATTTTTTTCTAAAAAACAAAACCAAAATTTTGTAAATGCGGTAGTATGACAAAGCGTAAAATTATTTTCCGAATATTTATATATGAAAAATGCTTGCTTCTCGAGTTAATTCACGTCTGAGATTGTCAAAGTCTTGACGGATCGACTCCTATTTTTCAGCGATTTTCTGAGAATAAAAATTCAAGAGAAAAAATGGTTAAGAGAAAAATGTCAGAGGTAAGACTGTCAGGATTGGTTAGGATTCTTAGGACTGGTTTGATTCGTGGACATTAATCTGTTTACTCCCCAGGTCTCATCATGGCCTATCTTTAAGGTCTTAATATGCTTCTCCTTAGCAAGAATTAGCCAGATTGTTTGTTTCTTAACGACTTAACATCGCGTTTCTCAGAAAAAAACTACGTCAAACTGACTTTTCAATACAAAAGTTATCCCAAACACTACCGGCAAAATTAGAGTGGAGCGCTTAACTAGGTAAATCGGTTCAATAGCCATATCCCTTAAACGTAAATTGGATGGTGGATCAAAGTAACAACTTCCTAGATACAGATCATCCTCATAATCATGTATCTCCAACAGGTTATTTTTTTAAATTTGGAGTTAACTATTACCAGCAATTAGACTACTAATTTGTTCACTTCAAATTAAGGTACTTGAACGAGTTACAGTTTAAATATACGTTAAAAATTGCAAAGTTATAATATGTGTTAAGAGGAGCCATTCAATGCAGAGCCTCATAAATGTGAATTAATATTTTCAGCCTTTATTTACTTTAAGTTGAACTCTTATGTACTATTGGATTACTAATAATTTTTAAAAAATTTGATTAATGTTTTTAAATGCAAAAAGTTTCAACAAACTCTCGATGAGAACAAAGAACTCTTATACAACGTTTTGAAGGCTTGTATTATTTGACAACAGGTTATTTCTTATCGAAGAACTGTTAATTATAGAACAAATGTTTTGCTCTTGTTTGGACTCTTGACAAGGACGCAAATATTTCGATCTTAAACCGCTGATTTTCAACCAGTTTTTTGTAAAAGTTAATTATTAGTTACTAAAATGGCACTGAGAAATTATGCTGATTTAACTGGTTCCGGAGCTTAAGCTTTTAAATCCATCATATCTATAGGAAGCAAAAAAACTGAAAAATTGTGGCAAAAATAAAATTCGATCTATGTATTATCAATTTTTAATCTTTATACTTCTTTGATAGCACTGGGAAATAAAAAAATGTAAATTAATTTATTTACAAAAAGCTATTCATATTTTTTTGGTAAAATAGCCTCTCCAAAAACTCTCATCTCGAAATAAATTTGTCACTGCTTGATTAAAAACAAAAATATTAAAATATTAAACCTTCAATTCTTAGGAATTTATTTTAAATCTATATGATTTAATAGCTAAATAATTGAGACCTTCCTAATTATTCATCATGTAAATCACTAGATTAAAAAAATACAAAGATCAGAAACTGAGGTTTTAACATCTTATTTATTTTTTCTATCTGTATAGAGTAGAATGAAAGCTTAGCATCGAAATGAGGCTTTTTATATTTTGAAAATGTTTTTGACAGGTTTGTTGTAAACACATTCACGTTTTCTGACAATTAAATTACTGGAAAAAATACGAAGATCAGGGGCATTTTAATAAATTAAATTTAAATTTCGGTTGGACACAGACATACTTATGTCCAAATAAAAAAATATGAATAGGTATTGTATTTTATAAATAAATAAATTTTCAAACGTTATTCTTTGGTATGACCATAATTATCAGAGAAGTACAAACATTGGAAATTGATACTTTAATAGATAAGTTTAGTAGTCATACATTAATTTAACCTCTATTTGTAAAATTCTATAAAAATATTGTTTACTTTATTTCTAGTAACCGAGTACCAAAAAATTATTCTCTAAAGGGGGAACATTCTCTTTTATTTTATCCGCCAGAGTGCACCAGCTGTGTCCGTCAATGTCAATACGAAAAAATATATCTTTGTATAAATAAAGTTACCAACTACCGTAATTCTTTTTATCAATTTGGCTCATTTCAGTTATTTCTACGAATAAGGGATTGGAAAACCCTCGGAAGTCGGGAAATTTAAACTATTTAAAGATTATATATGATACAAGTTGAGAATGACATTAAACCGAGTACACATGGCGTCATCTATTGGGTATATTAGGAACTGGCTTGGGTTGCTCCTCATTCTTTTTATCAATTTGGCTCATTTCTACTAATAAGAGGTTGGGAAACTCTCAGAAATCGGGAAATTAAACAATTTAAAAGTTGTAATATAACTTTTAAATCGTTGTTTAATGTCATTCTCAATTTGTATCATATATTATATGATACAAATTGAGAATGACATTAAACCGAGTACGCATGGCGTCATCTATTGGGTATATTAGGCACTGGCTTGGATTGTTCCCCATTAACTTTTGATGTAATGAAAGTTGTTTCTTTTAAAATAGAAGTAGGAAAAATTAAAATAAAATGCCGTTCATGCTATATTCAATATTGAAGTTATAATTATTTTATTAGTGTCTAATTTGGTCTAATATCTATCTTAAATTATTTTACTGTACTTACTGAAATTCCCAGTGATAGGTCCTTGTCCTTTATATTTCAATATTAGAACATTCATGTCGATATCATAGTCACCCTTAAAGTACAAATGTGGGATATTCAACTTAAACACAAATTTATTTTTAGCCAAATTGGGCCTAAAATAAAAAATAACACTTTAAATAAAAAAGAAAATATGTGAATTTAAAACTCAGTTTTTAAAATTTGTATTTGAAAAAATCTATTTTGATTGGATTACTATTTAGTCTGATCTAACTCTAGATAATTTGACAGCGCTAGTTTTATTAAAAATAAAGTCGAATTTGATTAAGTATACTTATTTGATTTGCTCATCCTGCATTTAAAATACTTTTAAATGTCTTTGAAATTGAATAAAGGTGTATAGATGGATATGCCAAGAAGGGTCTCCCAAATTTTAGTGATGTTTCATTAAGTATTTTTAAGTAAAATAACTATATTAACATTCGCTCGTCTAGGAAACGTAAACGAGTTATAAGTTGCAGAAGAAGTATACCAGAAATTTCATAAACAACTCTAATTATTTAAAAATTATCGAACATTTGAACGAAATAATTCATAAATAAACTATAATGGAGAATTCTCCAGTACAACTAATTTTAGCTGCAGCATTGAAAATTTTCTGAAGTACCTAATTCGCCTCGATTATTGACATCATATGCAGAGGTAATTTTTCATGTAGTTCCAAAGGTTTAAAATTTAGCAGAATTATGTCTGGGTATTGTGTTGACAAAGCTATAGCTCCCCCTCGCCTAAGCCAGTCGTTTGAATAAGTATGATTGATATACACAAGTACTATTTGCTGATAATGCGGTGTAGTTCCGTCCTGTTGCAAATACGTTGTTTCCAGGTCAGTTAATTAGCTTATAAAAGAATCGGTAAGTATTTTTTCGAAAAATCAAATGGTGACCTGATCTTCAATAACGCTTTACCAGGGGCGGTTCTAATCGGGCGTTATGCGGCATCTGCCGAGCCCGCAAGCAACAAAAGTTTTAAGTACCATCACAATACGCTTCAGCCGTTCTCTGTTATATACATCCCCAGTTGATTTTTTGCTAAAGCCATCCCTGTGCTTCACCACATAGAAAACTTATCAAGAGACCCGGTCGGATTTCGCAGCTAATTTTTGAGCGAAATAGGACCCCGGTCGGGGTACATAACCTCTAGAACACTTTTTATAGAAAGATGGTCGGTGTCCCCCGAGTACTGGACGGGACATTATCTACGGAGATCCGAAGGCGTACAAGGTCGAATGGGGTAGCATTTTCGACTATACCGACCATAGGGAATCGGCTACGATGGTTATCGATTCAATCCGATCACTCCCGATGGCGTTATTCATCGTTTTATCAACGACTTGGGGAATTGAAAACCCGAAACAAGCTTCAGGGGAGTTCACATCTGTGAAAGCTAGAATTTCAAGCAAAAATCCGAACTGCCCACGAACACTTCCGAAATTTATTATCGTTATCGACTAAGTCAACCACGAGGAATCAATTCCGACCATTGCCGAATCGATCTGACCAACGGTTCCGGGAAAAAGTGTGCTGTGGCCAAATTAAAAGTCAAATAGAAGTAAAACGTTACTGGAGGATCACTAGGACCTCGATACAACTTCTTCACCACTTTTGATCAGCTACCCAAATTTTGACCGGGATACATAGTGACTCTGGGAAAAGAAGTTAAAGGCAACGCGATCTGGGAGGCTAAGAAGTTCTAAAACCGAAATCAGTAAGTTCTTGGACACCTGCAATATTTTGCTTTTGGTTATTATTATGTATTAATAAAATGTATTTCACAATAAATCAGGTTTAAAATAAGCTCTACACGATTTAAAAAGTTCTGATAGAAAAAAAAACTTAGTCTGTTAAAATGAATAAGGGTAAAAATCAGCTCTACACGATTTCATAAATTTCTAATCTGTATTTTGTTGTGGTAACAATAACACGATTTTTGTTATATTTTATTCTTTATTATCAATGCACATTAATATGAGAAATTTTATTCTTTAAAATAAAATAAATAAAGATAAAAATGAGCTTTCACAATTTTATGAATCTTTAATCTGTATCGGAAATAAAGATGGTCAGAAAGTGCAGGGAACTACGATAGCAGTAAAGCGCGTTTTGTTATTGTATTCAAGTTTGGTTTAAGCAAAGGTTATGTTGCTCATCATGAAGTATATAGTCAAAAAGATAAACATGATGGATGGTCAGGGGGTGCGGGGAAGCCACATAGAAAATTAGCTTGTAGTATTATACATTACAAGTGTTGTGAGGGGGGTTAAAACAAACAATAGCAAATTATGACAACTTTAGCAATTTCTTTCATAGTATACTTCGTTATTTATGAAATTCTTTGTCCTTTTTTTCTTCAGTACATATAAATCGGTTAAGTTTTATAATAAATATATAAATATTGATAGAATTTAAAATTACTCAATAAATGTATTTCAAATTCTTCCTGGGGCATCACGTATATCCGAATTTACCAGAAATTGCAATAAAGTCTTATACGACATTTAAACACCTTTAATTAGTTACATCATCGCCTTTAGGTTTGCAATCCCTCATTATGAAGACAAAAAATGAGAGAGGTATACAACAACGTCAAAGTGCAAACATCGACAGACTGTTTTAAGATAATGGACCCCGTGTGCTGCTTTCAGTTGTCGAGTAAGATGGGACAATGACATTCCTTAAAATCACCAGGCAAAGGTGGCATTTTCCCTGCCATACTTCAACACGAAATGGAGGACCTTATTCCATATCTGAGAAGTATATTTATAGCAAACTGTACACTTGTGTATATTCCCCAAGCTTGGAGGGTAGTTAAGGTGGCGTTTATTCCAAAAATAGGCAGATGTCTAAATCCTATTGCCCCATTAGCTTAAGCTCATTTCACCTAAAAACAATGGAGGAACTATTAGATCAACATATCAGAAGCGAAATCCTTACAGGAATACCGCTTCACTCTAAACAATTTGCCTATCAACCTGGCAAATCAACAATAAATGCTCTACATTGCCTAGTTCAAGGCATTGTAAATACATTTATGGCATATATGCTTTCCTAGACATAGAGGGTGCTTTTGACAACACCTCCTATGAACTTATACAAATATCCGCGGAAAAAATGGGAATAGAGTCACCGAAAATTAAACGGATACAATCCATGCTCAGAAGCAGAATAGTTACAAGTGTGAGGGATGAGTAGGCTACGGTGACTGGAGTCAGGGGTTGTCCACAAGGTGGAGTCCTATCACCCTTGTTATGGTTAATGGTGGTTGATGATCTTCTCCATAAAATGAGTAATTCGGGCTTCAACGTACAGGGTTATATAGATGACATGGTCGTTACTGCGAGAGGCAGAAATGAGGTTATGATTCTCAAACCTCATGCAAATTGCCTTAAACATAATATCCAAATGGTGCTCGTCAGGGGGGTTTAATGTCAATCCAAGCAAAACAGTTAATGTTCCGTTAACTAAAAGAAGAAAACTTGATCTTAGAACTCATATGCTGAATGGAACGATGCTAACCTTTTCCAGTGAAGTTAAGTATCTAGGAGTAATTCTGGATCAAAAACATACCTGAAAAGGACACTTACTGAAGAAACAGCGGCTATTTGGACGTGCCGTAGGCTGTTTGGGGGCCAATGTCAGATCAAGGATAACCAACGCATCATGCGTATGGTGGCGAAAAACAGAAGAAAAAATAGCACAAGGAAATTGCTCCACCTACTTCTTATGCACTTGTATGTGTGGAAGGAGACAGCACTTCGTGAATTAAAACCGCATCAGGCATTTAAATTTAAACCAGGCGATCTGGTTGGTCATTTAAGTATTCTGGAGTTAGTCCATTTTGAATCCATGGCCAAACCCACCGACTCAATGTCAATTAAACAGGACTTCGACTGTCTGTTTGACGTGCTGATTGAATGCCGAGACGAGCAACATAGATGATAAGGGTCGCTTATCTGGTATACAGATGGATATAAGGTGGCTGAATGGGTAGGAGTGGGCGTAGCTGGGCTTAAATATAAATAAGGGTATTCAAAGGACAAAGATCTATATGCTATCAGATACCCAGGCAGCGTTAAAAGATCTAAGGTCCTATACCTAAGGTACCTATTCCCGAAGCAACTGGCCAACAATAACAAGGTTACCTTGATGTGGGTACTAGGGCATGAGGGAGTACAGGTAACAGATTTGCTGACAGTAGAAGCACCATTTTTGGACCCGAACCGTTTTGTGGCCTGGCTAAGGGACACAACGGAAGATATCCAGAAATGGGAAAAGTACCAGAAAAAGCTCTACTGGAGGAATACTCCAGGCCAAAGACAAGCGAAAAAGTTTATAACTTATTTGGCAAAGAATGCCACAAGACTTCTTGAACTTGAAAAGTCCGAATTAAGGCTGAAAACAGGCCTTCTAACAGGCCACTACCACTTGAGATATCATTTCAAGAATATGGGCAAGACGACAAATACCGAAATTGCGATACTGCAACTGAAACTGCGGAACATATACTTGAATGTGAATGCAAGGTATTAATCCGCACTCGGCTAAAGTACCTGGGGCAGAAGAACTCCTGAAGTCATAGGGAAATTAGCCCCCAGGAAAATCAGAAGCTCTTTGAAAAATTCTGAGCAACAACTAGTTGTAGAGTAATTCACAAAAAACTTTTAGGCCGAGTGAAGTAGGGTTGCCCGGAGCCAAACGACCCCTGAAACAATCTATAATCCTTAGAGATAAATGTCCTTTACTAACTAAATAAACAGTATTATATTTCCCATGGAAAATTCTCTATGCTAAACTATTTTAAACTTAACACATAACATAGATATTTTACTTACTTTAGTTGTAGTATTTCAAATGACGACGGCCCCCAAACCTTAACGTTAGTAATGTTTGCATCAATTTTAGCATTTTGTGGGCCGCTTCTCAATTTAATTTCATCCAAAGGAAGTGGTTCAATAGATGGTACATTTAGCTCAGGAATTCCTTCCATCAGTTTTGGCTTTAATTCGTATACAGAATTTATTATACATTGGGCTAAATCAGGTGAGTTCTTCTTACATATTTTAATGTACGATGCTGAAAAATGTAAAATACTCTTGTTAAATATAGCATCAAAATTTGTAAATAAATGATTGTTGTTCATAAGGTCCTTTTCTGTATCTTAAGATTCTCTAGAAATTAGATTTGGCCAACATAGTAATTATATTTCAAAATATTCTTCTACAATAATACAACAATAATTTTAGTTTTATCATAATTTACGTTTTTTTTTTCAGAAGTGCAAAACTTCTCATTTTTAGAGTTGCCAATGATAGCCAATAAATATTTAGTGACAGCGAAGAAGTATGACAACACATAGAAATTAAAGAGATTCGCTGCGCTGATAGTAAAAATAAAATTATGTAGGTTATTCTTAGACGGAATTCTAAAAATGACTAACTTTGCACATTTAAAAGCAATATAAAAAATTACAGTAAAATGTAAAAATTATTGTTGCAGTCTGGGGTTAAGTGCTCTAGAATAAGAAAATGTTAATTACTATCTTCACAGGACCTATTTTGTTTTCCGAACATTTTTAGGGTCGATAAAGGGCCTTATAGACCAAGCCAACTTTACGATGCACCGTTTGGCAGTTTGTGACAAAATGTTTAAATGATATGCCTAGCGGCAGAAATTATTAGTTTTGGTAATCTTATCATAAGAAACTGTATTCTGAGACACAATGACGACTTCTGTCAGTGCACTATCACTATATTGCCATCAGTTATTGACGGCCTTTTAAACTGGTTCAGAAAACACGTCTATATATCATGTGCTCACCTTTGCCAAATCACACAATGGCATGATAGTGTAAAAATCATCCCGTTAGTGTAAAAAAAACAGGGAGCCACGCTTGTTTTACAAAAGCGATGTAAATGTATAATAAAATATGTGAATATGTGAATACGTGAATATGTGAATATATGAATTTGTGAATATGTGAATATGTGAATCTGTGAATATGTGAATATGTGAATATGTGAATATGTGAATATGTGAATATGCGAATATGTGAATATGTGAATATGTGAATATGTAAATACGTGAAAATATTTTATTTCTAATGGGCTATTGTTTAATTAATATTTTTGAAATCGAATGGTCAAATTGTTCTACAAATTCTCTGGCAGGTTTTCCAGTCTTATGTCATCAAAGTGCCAGTTCCACGATCAACATGTTTAGCGGCTGCGTAGAACTTTGCATACCCCTACCGAGAATTTTCTCAGAGAAAAAGTTGGAAGACTCGTCAAAACGAAGCCACTCACGAAAATTCAGCCTATTAGTATTACTGTAAAAAAGGGGCGTCGGACCCCAGACTATTGTCGAAGTTCGTTATTAGTCGAGGAAATATTATTACGAAATTAATGCCTTGCGACCCTTCTACTTTACCGATTATTAGTTTAAATGAACAGTTTCGGACTCGAAGTACTTGCTGATCGTTTTGAAGTACGCAAAATGTGTTTATTTTTTAAGAGCGGGAAAGAAAAATCAAGAGAAGTTAACTTTCATACAAACATGTTTCAGAAATGATGAAAAAAATTGGCAGTAATTCTCGATAAGTACAAGTTTTTATACACGTTTTTTAATTCTTTGCTCCGTTTCTGACATAAAAGGGGTTGAAAACACCCTCCAAATCGCAGAAAAAAGTTTGTGTAAGCAAAACATTTTCTTCATTGAAATGTGTTAATTTTTAAAACCTTACAATATAATAATATACACATATAATTACTTCCACGTCCAGTGGAAGTATAGTAACGCAAAAAAATGAAAAATTTGTGTTGTTGAATTAGGCTTAAAATGTCATAAAACGTCGATATTTTAAATTTGAGCGAAAAAAAAATTCTGTCTGTCACTCGGCCTGCCTGTAACTTTTTTTGTGCGCACGTTTACTCTGAAACCGTTTGTGATATTTACTTGAAATTTGGTGCACTTATGTATTATAACGAGATCTGGAACTAGATTATATTTTGATCTAATTCCGTTAATGGGTTCGGGGGTAAATGGGGTAAATAAAGGTAAATAAGCAAAGCAAGCAGATAAGAGTCCATAATATTGCATCTACGAAAAGTCAAGGTCTCAAAAAAAATTTTTAGCATCATCCACCCCCCACTATTACCCCCAATGCCACCCCCAATACCACCTCCACACTATTTTGAAAGGGAGTAAAAAAAATTAAAATGTGATTTAGTGTGTATACAAGAACGAAACATCTAAAAAAAAATTTGGCGTTAGCGGTTTTTTTCATAATTTTTTTAAAATTCTATCGTTGGAGATCTATGAAACACCACTTTTTTCTGTTAGATCCTCTGTATTATATGGTTTTTGTAATCATGTGTTTCCAATTGAATCAATATTTTGAATCAATTAGGTACAGGACAATCAACACGGGAGGAAATTTTAGACGATGCTAACAAATGGCGATTAGATTCAGAAATGATTTCACGGCTTGCTAATTATAGCGCTCATTTTGTTTACGCAAAATATCACAAAACATGTTACAGCAAATATATTTCATATAGAAATATGGCTGCAAAAATTAGACAATCAAATCCTTCATAGAGTTGTGGAAATTTTGCAAAAAGCTGTATCTGACCATAAGACAGCAAAAAAGAAGAATTCGAAAGTCAAGTTCCTTATTTTCTACTTAGGTGCGCGGTAATAGTTTAAATTATAAGGTTGGTAGTGCATTATAACAGAATCGAGGAAAAGTTAGAAAAAACGAGACGGTCTAGAAATTTTCAATTTCCGATATTCTGTTATAATGAATGCACTTAACAACCTAGTGGCGGCATTGAGGATTATTTTTTCGAAAAGGCCTTACATTTTGAAAATTTGGAGGGTGCCGTTAGAAGTGTTACAGTTTTTTGGGTATGTTTATAAACATTCACAATCGTAGCTCAAATCATTGATTTAACAGCGCGATGTATGTTTTAAAAAACACATTTTACAAATCACTTCTCATGCATGAAAACTTAGATGTTGCGAAACTCGGCCCTACTCCCCTCTTGGCCAAAATTATGTTCTACAAGTTGGTGAGAGTCTCATTTAGTTATACCTTAATTTTTAAAAACTGCATAATTGCAAGTCGATTTTACTCCACTACAAGGAAATGCGTGAGCGAATGCCAGTGCGAAGAGCGAGGTAAGGAGGGTTTTAGTCGGTAAGGATTCGACACTCTTATGCAAGATTTCCCCTCCACCACAAGAAAACGTTATTCTTCAGGTTTTTTTTTAATTAGATACACCTAGACCCGTAACGTAATATTTTAAACCTGTATAGAATACCCGTGAAACACTTTTGTATAGGTAATATGAATAGGCCTTAAATGAAAAAAATTGGCGTTATAGGCTTGTGTGTTTTGGAAATTGTTAGAAAAGCAAATAAAAGAAAAAGTACACGTATAAGAAGATGGATTTTAAAAATAGAATAATTATCGTCATACGTCTTTCGATTCGGGAACTTAGCAGGATGTCTCTCTCTCTCTCTCTCTCTCTCTTTCACACAGACACACAAACATTCACATAAATATACCACGACCCACAAAATCAAAAGAGATATGAACTAGCGACTCTTTACGTTACTGTACGTATATAGAAAAAGCCTGCTACGATCTGTTCTTTCACATATCAGATATTTCGCTGACTAGACCAGTAGTACATGTTACTTAATCCAACACATGTGCTGCAGCGACTGACTTGGATGGAGGCGTAAGCGATCCTCAAAAAATCTTAACGCCTCTAGATTGTTACATTTATACTGTAATATCTTGCTTAATAAAATCACTGTGATTTGCACATAACAACTGCTTCACCATACCATTTGGTGTATAGTGAGTTAGACCAGAGCAGGAAAGGAGCTTTGCAGGAAGACTACCTGACTCATCTCCTCTTCTGCATCCCAAGCGTGGTGAAGACTGGCTTTGGCTATTAGTATGATAGTCGGTTTGAACAAACTTTAAGAAATAATGATTTAGAGAATCCCGAAGATGGCAGATTACAGACTGAAGCATCCTATGACATCTATATGTCGGAGAGACCTACATATATCTGGGTGGGGGAAACAAACAAATTTGCGGTAAGTAAAAGCTATGTTTCTCTCCAAGAAATTAATGGAATATGAAATTTCAATTTCACAAAAATTCTGGAACAGTCAGCCATAGTATTAATGATTTTGTGAAGTATTACATAGAAATATATGCGCCTGTTGAAAAATAAGACATGTTAAAGACTATTGAACTATTTATACCACAGTAGTTTTGAAAACTTTTTTTATAGTAATTCCAGACATATTATACCAAGCAACAGCTGCGTTTTCCAGTCTTGATCTAATGATTTAGTAATACAGTGTAATTAAAACATCGCTATTTGATAAATAATAGCTACTATGTTTGCTAAATCCTTAAGTGTTTATTACATTTACCCACAATAATTTCTTTGTGGTTAGTAAAACAAAATTTTTATCGTAGATAATGTGAACGATCCATGCTTTGATGGAAGTCTGAAGGACGTATTTTCTGCTCGAAAAACTTAGAAAAATAAAAAAAAATAGGAAAAAGAAAAAATTAATTTTCTTTTTCCTCAACCTTTTCTTAAATTCTAAATAATAATATTACGTTCACAAAATTTTTAGGGTTCAACGTGACTGTTTTAGACGGAGATTAATGGATAAATCATACTTACTGTCGTTTATGCTTAACTGCGGCTCTGATGGTATCAATTGGAAGACGTCGTAACACTATAAATCTAACACTGTCTGTTTCACACTCTCTTAAAATTAAATCTGAAAGGGAATTTTGTTAGAAAACACAAGTAAAAAGACAATATAAAGTTCAAAATATATATATTAAATCTTTTAAAAATTTATGCTTTTACAACAACTTCTTCAGAGAAAATGTTAACAAACAATGGTCTGACCCGTGTACAACACATGGTGAGGAACGGGACGATTCATACGGTACCAACTACCATCCAATATGCAGTTTGAAAAGCTAACGATGCACAAAAAGATTCAAGAAAAGTTTCATGTAACTGAAATTTTGGTGGGCTTATGCTTGCCTGTCTTATAAACGTATTTATTAATTCACATAAATTTTGGTCGCTCCTCGGAGCTTAAAATTGCTTGAAGCGTATCTACTTCGTTTGTATTATGCAATAACAAATTTTACGTTCAGGCAAGGCAGATCCCATGCACGTGTGAGTACATGGTATAGATACTTTTTTGACTCCGAATCACTGAGGAACCGGTTTAGGGCAAACCCCGTCAAAATACATCATTTCCCCGTCAAATTCGACTGCTAGGAAATGATGGGGGTCCCATGTCGCTAAGGGCTATTTTCGCTATAACTTCCGATATACTTTGAATAGTCGTTGGACTAACTTGTCCTCATATTCAATACCTCGTAAGAGTTGCAGTGCTTGACAACGTGGATTCGTAAAAGGGTTTTTAATCTTGGAAATTTTGAAGTTCAAGTCCAATTTTAGTATACTTTCTAAAATTGGGTGGTCGGGGCGACATTACGTCCCTGTGCAGCGACATTTACTACACTTACCAAATTAACGCTCCTCGAAGAGTTAGCGAAAATTTGGCATAAAAAACGCTCCGAAGAGCAAAAATATATTTCCAAGAATTAAAAACCTCCTCCACGGCGTTTTTACGTGAAGCACGCTTTTCTTACGAAGTATTTCCTAAGTCGGATTTTGTTACAACGTCGAAAAGTATATCGGGGTTATAGCGTTCTTTAACACTCCACTCCTTTCCGTGAATCTTTTTGTGTAACGTTTGGTAAATTGGTTGTTTGAAAATAAAATGGATCATTGGATGTAGTCTCCCATGTGTTGTATTCGGTTATAGTTCAGACCGGCCTATCTGAACAAAACATAGATGTAAATCTAAAAATGATTATAAGTTTGAACATATATCGATGCATAGCATTCGATTGAATTATTGAACATTTGGTTTCCAAAATGGCATAAAAAAAGAAAAAATCGAAAATCCTCAGATTCTCGATGACACAACACAAACACTTTCGACGCACTTATCTTTCTTAGTGTTCTTCCACTAATGCGGGCTTGCGTCTGCTCCTCCTCGTGTCTATGCCTCGTCGATCACCTTCGGTGTCGAACTGCCTTCTGGAACAGCTTAGGTGGTCCTCGGACTGCTTGGCTCCAGCTATATCATGGCTCTGCTCAGTTTATATGAAACAATATAAAACAAAATTTTAGTAAAATGTTTGTTCATATCCCGTCTGGGGATCTGCGACCGATAACACATCGTCGTCTTTGAGAATAGGAACACTGAATTTTGTAAACTTATGCTGATTGAAATAGTTTTTATTAAAATCTCTTCTTGGGAGAAATCTGCGACCGATATCACATCGTCGTCTTTGAGAATAGGAACACTGAATTTTGTAGACTTATATTGATTGAAATGGTTTTTATTAAAATCTCTTCTTGGGAGAAATCTGCGACAGAATCTGCATCCGTCGGATCGTTGCATCTGCCCCTCCAGCAGACGTGGCGGCATCTCGCCCTTGAGTTGCTAGACTCATCTGAATCGCGCTCTTGCGTCAGAGTCGTCGTCTTTCCATGCCGTGCCAATGGAACATTTGTTTGGACTCTTTGGGTCGGACTCTGCTTACAGACGTGTATGTTTATTAACATATGAGGACTTTGAAAAAATTATAAAAAATACCAACTCTGCCGGACACGGTCAGAGTTGCTGCAGTGAATTTGGAAGACTTGTATGGACGATATAATATCCTCAATGAAAATAACTTGTAAAAAATGCATAAAAAATACCAACTCTTGCCTGACACGACAAGAAGTTGGTATGGAAATTTTGATATAAAATAAACCTAGCACTAAGTTAAAACTTAGCCTAGGTTGAAAAATATTATAAAAATATAATTGAATCTCCAGAACTTGATTCTGAATCAGAAGTGGAAGCATCTCGTGGCGGTGCATGAATTTGTACAACCGTTTGCTCCGGCGGTGGAGGTTCTGTGGAATCGTCTGAGAACGGGGAATCATTTCCATCGAGTGATGTTCCGCCTGGACTAGCATTTTCTTCATCGGAAGATTCGATTTCCAAGTTGTGCTCCTCTGGCGGGGCTGATCTCAAATCATTTACATGTACTCTCGTCGTTACATTTCCCTTTTGCACGAGATACACTTCGTCTGAAAACTTCTTCAGAATTCTGGTTGGGCCTGATCAAGACGGCGTGAAGGTATGTACCTTCCTTTTTCTTTTACTCATGACTCTGTCTCCTACTTTGAAAACGATCGGTGTGACGGCCTCTTTCGGCGCATATTTTTGTTTGTAATTTTGTTGGGCCTGACGGGCTTCCTTGACTCGCTCGTATCGTGGAAGCGTTTGTTGCTTGGCTCTTTCTTGCCTCCAGGCATACAAATCCCATTCGCCTCTTTCGGCTGGATCATATCCTAACACGATCATGCTGGGTGTTTGATTTGTAGCGGCGTTCCTACGATTTCTTAAGATGTATGTCATCTGATGCACGTAGCGATCCCAAGTGTCGTTTGGCTTTTTGAATAAAAGAGTATTTAATATCTTTTTGCACTCCTGAACCCGTCGTTCCACGGGGTTGGATTGTTGATGATATGCCGGAATTAAGTATCGTTCGATACCATTTCTTTCACAAAATGTGATGTACCATTCGGAATTGAAATGACCACCATTGTCGGAAATTATGACTCGAGGGACTCCGAATCTTGCTACTATCTCTTCGTCAATAAATTTGGCTATCGTTCTGCCATCGACCTGAATGTATGCCTTTGCCTCTATCCATTTACTGAAAACGTCTTCGACGATAACCATGTATCTGTTTTCGGCGTCTTTAGTCCTCTGCAGCGGGCCAATTACGTCGACGCTCAAGGTTTCAAATGCATTTTGTGGTGCATGACTTCTAAGTGGAGCATTGGGTTGGGCTTGTCTTGTCTTTACAGACTGGCATATCAGACAGTCGTTTATGTATCTGCCTACGATCCTGGCCATATTATTGAAATAGTAGCGTTTTGCTATTTTCCTGAGAGTCTCGTCTCTTCCTGGATGACATGCTTCATCTCGGTCATGATAATGGTAAATCAATTCCTTTATTTTCCTCTTTGGAACTATCAATTTAAAATTTCGATCGCAATCTTTAAAAAGTACATCGTCTTGGACGTGAAAATTTTTCATAAAAATAAGATCCGCATCGGAACGTTGTTCCTGTTGAAATAGATCATTCCAACGGCGGATCTTGTCTTGAATATCTCTTGAACTCAATTGAGCCTGTACGATATCTTCGGATATTTCTGAATGCGTTAAAACAGAAATACGTTCTGGACACTCGTAATTTGGTAGGAACATTCTTTCCTCTTCATCGTCTGTCTCGACGTACTGATTTTGTGGGTTACGACTGAGAAAATCTGCTAATAAATTCTCCTTTCCTGGACAGTGTTCAATTTTGAATGCATATTCTTGCAATAATAATGACCATCGTGTAAATTTTGTTTCGTCGTCCTTATGTTTGTTTAACCAAAGTAACGCCCTGTTGTCCGTCTTCACCAAGAACGGTTTGTCTGCTAAGTACATCTTGTACTTTTTAATATAGTTCACCACCGCCAAGCATTCCAGCTCGTTTATGTGGTAACGTCTCTCTGCTGGAGATAACGTGTTGCTTGCATACGAAATTATATATTTCTCGCCGTTGTCGCCTAATTGATATAATACGGCCGAAAGGCCTTGTAGGGATGCATCTGTTTGCAAAATGAATTGACGTGAAAAATCCGGCCGATGGAGTTCCAGCGGTCCGGATAATAATTCTTTTAATTTTCTAAACGCTTCATCGCATGTATGGTTCCAGTGAAAACGATTTTCCTTTGAAAGAAGTTTCGTTAGTGGCTTCGTGATCATCGCCACATTTGGTAGATATTCTCGTACCCAGTTGCAAAGTCCTAGGAAACTTTGTAGCTGCTTTTTGGTGACTGGAACGGGATAATTTTGAATTTGTAAGACATGTTTTTCTAATGGTTGGGAAGTATCAGTTCTAATGGTGTGGCCTAAATATTGGATTTCATTCGTCGCTATTACACACTTTTCCGGTGACACTTTTAGATTGTGCAGACGTAGTCTTTCAAAGACTAACCTCAAGTGGGACATATGCTCCTTCACGTTTACGCTGTAAACGATTATATCATCTAAATACACTTTACAGAAATGGTGCAGGTAACCCGTTAAAACGTCCTTTGCCATGAATTTCTGAAAGGTACAGGGAGCTGTCTTGAGGCCGAAAGGCATGACATTGAATCTGTAAGCTGCCCCATCAGGAGTGGTAAAAGTCGAGAAATCTTTTGATGCTTCATCTAGCGGTATTTGCCAATATCCACTTTTTAAATCCAACACAGAAAAAATCTTCGAATTGCCTAAATCTTTAATACTTTCGTGTATTTTTGGTAATATGGAAGCCTCGACTTCAGTCATTTCATTCAAATGGCGATTAGTCGATGCAAAATCGTGGTTTCTTGTCTGAGCGTTTTATTATCACGGGTGGTGAACTATATTGGGCAGTGCTAGGTTCGATGACGCCAGCTTTCAACATCTCTTCGATTTGGTCGTATATAATTTTCTTAGTACTCGGAGACATCGGATATGGTCTGATATTAAATGGTTTCGTGTCTTTTACTGTAATTTTGTGTTTCACAGTCACTGTGGTTGCTTGAGTCGGTTCCGCAGTGAACAGATCGACAAATTCTTCGAACAGCGGCCGTAGAAATTTGTCTTTAATAACAAGCTCTTCAGGAAGCTTTGCCTGCTGTCTCTCCCTCTGAGAAGCTTGATTCCAGAAGACGGTAATACGCTCTTCCGTGCCGGCATATAGGCATTTTCGGCCATAATCATATGCGACATTGTTCATATATAAGAATGGTGATCCTAATATTATTGTTTCGTTCAAATTTTCGATTACTTGAAAATCAATTTCAAAAGAAGTGCCTGAAATTATTACTTTTAATTTTGTCGTTCCAAGAGAGTCCACCATTCGATCTCCGCACGCCATAGCAAATAATCGACGTGTCGTGAGATTTTTAAAATTATCCAACATCCTCGGATGGATAACGTTTCGCGTCGAGCCTGAATCGATCAGTGCGTCGACCGCATGTTCATTAATTTGAACTTTTATACGAGGCAAAGGGAACGCTTCGCTCATATAATTTATTGATTCTCTTGTCTTGTGCAGAGGAGCGTCGTAGTGGTCATGAGTATCGGAAAAAATTACTCGACATTGCTGCCGCCTTGGTTCGGCCGTGGTGCCGGGGATCTTGCAGATGGACCCTGGCCTGGGTCTCTGGCCCCTCGAAAGTTTCCCGGTCTCCTGTTGAGATGAGGGTTATTCGGACATTGGCTATGGAAGTGCCACTGCACTGTGTCTGTACAGTATCGGCACGGGGTTGCCGGTCGGTCGGGTACTCGGAATTTCCCCGATCCGCCATTAAAATTGGTTTGCCTGCGGTCAGGATTCACTGATCCGCTCGAAGAATTAGGCATATAAAAAGGACGACCAGGCGCTCTGCCTGGACCGTCCTGTCGAGAGACATCCTCTCGGAAATGCACCCTCGGTGCTGTCGGAGTTGGGCTTCCATTGCTCCTTATACTTGAATTTTGTTGACTTAAACGTCCCGGCTCTTGATAGTAAGACGCGCGGGACAGACGTTGATCGATAAGCTGGATTAGCGACGTCTGTTCGTCAGCTGAATCCCGCTCGACGTTAGTAGCCGCTGCTATTAACATCTCTGTAGATGAAATTAGGTTGCTTCTCAAGCGTGACCTAATTTCTGGACGCAGTTGGTCCATGATGACCCGAGCTCTGATGGCTTCGGATTTGAAGGGATCAATACGATCGAAAAGACAGGTTTTCCTTGTGATAAACACTGCCGTGTCGTCTAAAGACGTTTGCTTGACGGCATACAGTTGAGCAATAGCTCGTGACTGTATGTCGGGAGAATTGAATCTCGTAAGGAATCTTTCCTTGAATAAGGTATACGAAGTAGTCAACGTCCTAAATTGTTCGGACCATCGTTGAGCTTCGCCCTTGAGTTGGCCGGTTACGTTATGGAGGCGATCATAGTCGTGGCTTATGCGAGCTCTGTCGAAATATTCCTCCATAATTTTCAGAAAAGCTTCTGGATCTTCATGATCAAGCCCATGGAACGTCACGTTCGGACATCTTTGTCTCTCATGGGGCGTACAGGTCGACACGTTCTGTATCGCCTGCACGAAGCCCTCTGCCATTTTCAGAAACATACTTTCCATCGAATTAGCAGTTTGCGGCTGTGAAGCAGATAAATTTACATTATTTCCCTCTGGAAACAGTCGTTGTGGTTCTATCCCTCTAGAACCGTCGTCGACGAGCGGTGCGGTGACTCGCTCGTAAAATTCTCTTGGGGTCGACCCCTCGGAGTCTTCCGCCATGAATGAGAAAGGATTTGTTGGGTTTGGGGACGGCATGGTCCCTGCTCGGGCGCCATGTGAACGATCCATGCTTTGATGGAAGTCTGAAGGACGTATTTTCTGCTCGAAAAACTTAGAAAAATTAAAAAAAATAGGAAAAAGAAAAAATTTATTTTCTTTTTCCTCAACCTTTTCTTAAATTCTAAATAATAATATTACGTTCACAAAATTTTTAGGGTTCAACGTGACTGTTTCAGACGGAGATTAATGGATAAATCATACTTACTGTCGTTTATGCTTAACTGCGGCTCTGATGGTATCAATTGGAAGACGTCGTAACACTATAAATCTAACACTGTCTGTTTCACACTCTCTTAAAATTAAATCTGAAAGGGAATTTTGTTAGAAAACACAAGTAAAAAGACAATATAAAGTTCAAAATATATATATTAAATCTTTTAAAAATTTATGCTTTTACAACAACTTCTTCAGAGAAAATGTTAACAAACAATGGTCTGACCCGTGTACAACACATGGTGAGGAACGGGACGATTCATACGGTACCAACTACCATCCAATATGCAGTTTGAAAAGCTAACGATGCACAAAAAAATTCAAGAAAAGTTTCATGTAACTGAAATTTTGGTGGGCTTATGCTTGCCTGTCTTATAAACGTATTTATTAATTCACATAAATTTTGGTCGCTCCTCGGAGCTTAAAATTGCTTGAAGCGTATCTACTTCGTTTGTATTATGCAATAACAAATTTTACGTTCAGGCAAGGCAGATCCCATGCACGTGTGAGTACATGGTATAGATATTTTTTTGACTCCGAATCACTGAGGAACCGGTTTAGGGCAAACCCCGTCAAAATACATCATTTCCCCGTCAAATTCGACTGCTAGGAAATGATGGGGGTCCCATGTCGCTAAGGGCTATTTTCGCTATAACTTCCGATATACTTTGAATAGTCGTTGGACTAACTTGTCCTCATATTCAATACCTCGTAAGAGTTGCAGTGCTTGACAACGTGGATTCGTAAAAGGGTTGGAAATTTTGAAGTTCAAGTCCAATTTTAGTATACTTTCTAAAATTGGGTGGTCGGGGCGACATTACGTCCCTGTGCAGCGACATTTACTACACTTACCAAATTAACGCTCCTCGAAGAGTTAGCGAAAATTTGGCATAAAAAACGCTCCGAAGAGCAAAAATATATTTCCAAGAATTAAAAACCTCCTCCACGGCGTTTTTACGTGAAGCACGCTTTTCTTACGAAGTATTTCCTAAGTCGGATTTTGTTACAACGTCGAAAAGTATATCGGGGTTATAGCGTTCTTTAACAATAACACCGAAGTCGTGAATATTATCGGGTTTTGTTAAAGTCGTATTTCCAAGCCGCAAATCAAATGTTAGAATTTTTGTAAGAAAGGATACTACTTGACAGCTGAAACATTAAAATGAAGGTTGTTTCAAATGCTTCCGCCAGCCTATATCTAGATTATTTTGAAAGCACAGTCATCAAAGTATGACAATGAATAATATTTTCGTGCAATCAATTAACATTTAAAACTATAGTAATATAATTATTGAATATTATAAATAAAAAGGCCCAAAAATAAATCCTCGTAGAACGCTAGACGAGAGAGACAGTCGGCATATTGAAACCCATTAGGAAATATATGATTGAATAAGTTACAGTGGATAATCAGATAGCCAAAGTTTTTCACATTGATGAAATAGGTTAGAATCATCAATCTTATCAAACGCTTACGAAAAATCTGTATTTATGAAATCACTCTATTTACCTCAGTTCAGTATTAATTATTAATTGTGAATATGGTAATATCAAATGCTTTGACGAAATTATAAGTTATTATAATATAGTGGAAGTTCTGAATTACTCCTTCATTGTCTTTTTAAAAATTGGACATACTTTGGCGTTTTTCAAAAATTTCGAAAAAATGCTAATACGAGTACACAAATTATATATAAGTAGACGTCAAATTAAAACGCCCCATATTTAGGATCTGGACTCAACGTAGGGTTGTCTTCTTCCTTAAACGGGACTACAAATTGAGGGAGGTTCTTAGACAACTTTTCAAAATTTCAGTGGCTCTTGATCTATAAGTTACATGTTGTAAAAGTCTAATAAGAAAAAAGGAAAATATAAGAAATCATGTTTAGCAATACCAGAGGCTGGTCGCATCGACCAAATGCATGGTATGTCGGTATGACACAAATCCTTTTGATTTTCAACTTATTCATTCATATTGGAATGATGAAAAATAATAATTGCAGAAACTACTCTATAAGAAATTCTAAATCTGCTGCAAATGTTTTGTGTTTCATTCACAATGTTCAAATTGTAAGAGACATATGTCAATAACCATTAAACTCGAAATAAACAAGAAAAATGAGATTTATTTTCGAGATGCACCGAGCGATTTCACTCACCCATTCCCATACAGTTCATCAGTTCAACTTTACGTTTCGTGGTATCCAATAATGTTACTGAAAAACCGCTGCCCAAGGAATCACTAGTTCCACATCCAGATAGTTGATGGCGAAAAAATTTAAAGTCCCTTGGTTCTCGTATACACACTAAATCCCAATTTAATTTATTACTGTCTTTATTAATGGGATGGGGGTGGCAATGGGGGTGGTAGAGGGGGTAACGCCAGAAAATTTTTTGAGACGTTTCGTTCTTGAATACACGCTAAATCACATTTTAATTTTTTTACTCCCATAATAGCGTGGTGGTGAGAGAGGAGGTGGGGACCTTGGCTCTTCGTACATGCTCTAAATTGCAATTTTATGGACTCTTACCTGCTTGCTTCGCCTCCCTTATTTACCCCATTTACCCCCGAACCCTTCAATAGAATTAGATCAAAATATAATCTAGTTCCAGATCTCGTTAACGTACCAAATTTCAAATCAATATCATAAACGGTTCCAGAGCAAACATGCGCACAAAATAAGTTACAGACAGACAGACAGACCGACCGACAGACAGGAATTTTTTTTTTCACTCAAATTTAAAATCTCGACGTTTCATGACATTTTAAGCCTATTTCAACAAAAAAAATTTTTTTGCGTTACTATACTTCCACTGGACGTGGAAGTAAAACTAAATTTATTTACCTATTTGCTTTTGAGTAAATTACTCTGTAAATTGTATCTTAAGCATGAAAATTATAAACTGGTATGGATAAAAAGTTTGTTAGAAGCATAATTGTAATTATTGAATTTCACATAACTCGTTGTGCTAGATTATCATTTGCTTCGTTACCACTGCATTTTTTCCCTGAGATAATGTTTTTAAAGTTTCACACTGAAACGCTTATTATATGATTATGCACGACTTCGTTAAGTTTGCATTTGCACTTTCGAAATTGCGTGGTCAAATTTGTTTAGAACACCCAGTATAAATGTATTTTTTTTAATTAGCGCAGTTCATGAATTACCATTGTCAATGAGAAGGGGGTAAAGACGACGATGAATTTTTATTACTATAATATAAAATACTATGATTTGTTTTATTATAGTTTGCCACTAACTTTTAATTTTTATTATTAATCCTTTGCTCACTAAAGAATTAGCAGCGGCTAATTAACGACGCATGGAGTACCGGAGAATATACTTGCATCATTTAGGACATTATTACATGTTGTTAAATACTTTAACATTTTATATGCGATGAAATTAGTATTTTTCCAGTATGGCTTTCAGACCGCTGTAACAGATTGCGCGATAGTTTATTAATTTTAATTAATATCCCTAATATATTTTTAAATATTATTAACAACAAGAGTTGAGAGTGTCTTATATTGCACTATGAAATATATATGCGTATATATCCAAGTAACAGAAGACATATTTTTTTGAATCGAGGACATAAGGAAAATTAATCATTTATGAATTTGAATTATGAAGCCTGTGCTTAGATTATAAGTTAAACTAATTTCAACTTACACTTTTCCGAATTAGATATCTAGTTAATTAATCCTTTAAATGTAAGCACATTACTCATATTTATTATCATTATTATTTGCCAGTTGCTTCTGGTTGTATGTATATGTTCGTTGTGCAACATATTTAGAATAATTAAAAAGAATTAATAGAATTATGTAAACTTTTAGCTTGTTGTTTGATTGTTTGATTGTATTGATGTTATTTATTCTGATACTCTTAAATACAATATTGCAAAAAAATTAGATATCAGATTTTTTATTGAAAAACAATTAACGAAATTACAAACGCATCTTATCGATGACATATATATCAGTTGAAAGTTGTACAAAGATAAGTAGTAGTATTTTGCAAATTGGTTGATAGTGAAAGTTTTCAAGAGGTTTCGTAAATAATTATTAGCACTATCATACACTTCCTGTAAATAAGGAATATAGAAAAACAAATGAACAATTTCTAGATTTATTGTGTAAAGTAATAAATGTAAATAAATAATATATCAAAATAAGCTAATTGAAATGAGAGCATTCAGTTGATTAACTGCGTCGAGATCCTTAATTTGAAAATTATCTCCAGGTTTTTCATATATTTTATGAAAGATATCTGTAAATACATTGGCTATGCTCGGAGGACTATTAAATTCTTTATTTTCTATATAGTGTCTCTATATAGTTGATTTTAACTTTGTGAAAACACCACGCTTTTGTTTAATTTCAGCAATAATTTCTCCAGTGAACCATGGGGGTATTTTCTTGTTGCGGCACGCCTGCGTGGCACACACTGATCAAGTACTGAATAGAATTTTGCATCGAAAGCATCTAGAGCAAGATTGACGTCGGCAAAATTTTCGAGAAATGAACAAATCGGTATTAAATAATAAACTATATAATAATATAGAGTTAGCTTTACAGAAATTATAAGATTTATTCTGATCTTCTGATATCAGGGACGACTATATTTACCCCCCGCGCACCTCAATAGAGATTATTAGAGAAGGATGGTAACTGTCTTCAGGAACAAAAGGGTGCTCATTATGAGAAACATCACATTTTAAGTTAGATAGAACTAAATCTAATACACGGTCTGAAGCATTTAGAATATTATTTAATTGGGTGAGACAAAAAAGTCAATAAACACTTTCAGAGAGGTTAAATGTGAATTTACATAGTTATTTACTTCATGATTAAAATAAGGTTGATTAAAATCACCAATCATTAGAATTTTACTGTCATATAAAATTTCAAGCATTTCTAGAGTTTCAAATAAATTATGAACTTGTATGTGTTGAACAGATGGCGGAATATACAATACAAATATATAGATTACAACTTAACATTTAAAACAAATTTTATATCCTACCATATATATACTTGAAAAATGATCACTATACTGAGAGATGTTGATGCGTGTAGCTGAACAGTCTTCTCTTGCAGCTAGTAGAATACCACCACCACGAGTGACAAAATTGGCTTCAAGGTTTCTAGAGATCTAAACACCACATAATTTGATCCAAATAATTCAGAACTGAGAACAGATAGATGATTGTATCCACGTTTCTGAGATGGCAAGAAGTAAATATTCGAAGACACACTGCCTCAAAAAACTGTTGCGTTTTTGAGTTTAGCCCCCTAACATTTTGATAGTAGCACTGTAGTAGTAAGTCGTGATCCAGATTAGACAAGTTAGTCAATTTAAATTATATGAGAAAATAGGAGCATTTACTATTTTTGGTTGATAATTAATGTATTTAATTCTGATATCAATTTCCCCATTAGCCCTGTGTCTCAGTAGTTCCTATTTAAGTTGTTTATATTAAGCAAGCTGTCTTGGAGTTTTATCTAACGTAGCTATTACATTTTTAAATGTATCTATGGATTTAAGAATGTTTGCTTTAAAGACGATAAAGTTGGCATCATCAGGAGTACAAAATACTACTTTAAATCGGCCTGGGTTTGCTGTCAGTTCATCGTTTATGTTGATTGATTTGATAACTTCAGTGGAGAGAGTTTTGTCCAAGAGACTATCACCATTCTGATTTTCAGGTAAACCAAAAATAATAATATTCTTCTTACGAATCTCGCGCTCAATGATATCGTCCAATATTTCGTTTGAAATAGTATTAAAATTAGTATCACTAATATTGCTATCTGAAGACTTTTCTTTTAAAACTTTCAGCCGGGTAATTTCTGTCTTAAGATCATCACAAGATATTATTATAGCTGGTATTTGCAACAGTCCATTGGAACATTCAGAGTAAAAAAAATTAATGCTCAATTTTTTTAGCTGAATACATTTAATTTTTAATAATTTAAATTATATTTAGTAGTATTCACTTCTATTTCATGCAGATCACATTTTTTAATAAATTGCCACCTAGAGCTCCTTATAAGGACACATCGTTAGCCCAACTCTACTATAAAACTGTAGTATTCTTCACAATCTTGCCACCTGCTATAATTATCCCGCTTCTGAAAACGAAAAAACTATCACACCTGCCATCAAACTCTAGACCGATAAGTCTCTCTACAAATACACCGAGACTACAGAGAGAGAGAGAGAGAGAGAGAGAGAGAGAGAGAGAGAGACAAGTACTGTTTAAAAACTTGAGAAACCTGATAGATAAAAAAAATATATATATTTTTTTATTTAAATGCTCTAAAAAGTAGAAAATAAACTTTGAAGTAAATCAAACCCATAATTTTGTTACATTATATACTTTTTTTATGATATAAAAGCTTGTCGCGAGATTTTCCTGTGTAAAAGAGATTGCTCGCGACAAGCTATTATATCATAAAAAAAATCATATAATGTAACAAAATGATGGGCTTGATTTACTTCAAAGTTTATTTTATACTTTTTAGAGCATTTAAATAAAAGCTTTTTTTTTAAATATTTTTTTAATATATTATTTTTTATTTTTAGTCTCTTTATGCTCTAATCCCCTGATATCGATTTTGAGACGAATCGGATCATAAATGGTAAAGTCGTCCGCCATCTTGAACTAAATTTTTTCTTAATTCGTGACCCCAAAAACCCCCAGATATCGATTTTGATCGATTTGGATCTAAATGACGAAACTTGTCGGCCATATTGGCGTCGCCATTTTGAATTTCTAAATTTCGACCAAGAATTCATAATTGACGGTCTAGAAAACCCCCAGATATCGATTTTGTGTCGAATCGGATCATAAACGATAATGTCGTCCGCCATCTCGAAGTCGCCATCCTGAACTATATTTTTTACTAGAAATTAGTAACCGGCGAACCCTAAAACTCCCACATGTCGATTTTGATCGATATGTGCCATAAATGACAAAAGTCGTCCGCCATATTTGCGCCGCCAATTTGAATTTCTAAATTTTGACCAAGAATTTATAATTGGCGTTCTCGAGAACCCCCAGATATCGATTTTGAGTCGAATCGGATCATAAACGAAAAAGTCGTCTGCCATCTTGTTTTTTCTTATATGAAATTGTTAAAGTGTATGGTCACCGGACTTATACACATGTGCAAAATTTCAAAGGTCTAGCTGAATTAGAACTAATCGAAATTTTAATTGCAAGATTTGCCCTAAACCAACCAACCAACATTGCAAGTAATTAAAGTTTTAAAAAAGCCTCATACCATTTCAAATTAAGTTTTAGAAGCGGACATAGTATAGTCCAGATCAGCGCTTCCCGGCATTCAAAAAACGCAACAAAAACTTTACGACATTATTATCGCCGCGGGCCATGCGGCATACATGTCAAGTTTTACCTTGTAATAAATTAGTTCCGTAACATTAACTAATTTGATCAGCTTATTAGTGGTACTGTAAAATTTTCGAACGTAATGAAGGGCAACAAATTGTTAACGTCCAACAATTTGAACATTTCTTTAGTTTATAAAACATAAATAGAATTATATGTAAATTCATATTGCCAGAACTAGGAAAATCATGGGAATGTTATTTTATTTAACAAATATAAACTATAATATGTATTTAAGTTAAATATTTAATCTCTTCATTTCAGTATTTAAACAGTTCTAATAATTGGTAATAAAAACAAGACTCTTTACTGAGAATATGCTCAAACTGCCGTCGACCAAAATGATACTTAAATTTTAAAACACTACACAGCTTTATGTAGCATTACAAAAGCAAACAAACTTCTATAAATATAAAATAAGGAAGCAATAGTAATTAATATTCGCTAGATTTATCTGGGGTTCAACATACAAACAGTACCAAAATTCTGATCTGGATTACAATAATATCTGGTAATGACTGATCTAATACTTTTCGTTTCCACCTAAACTTATATTTAACAGGTCGTAACTGATTCTAGGAATTCTAATATTAAATAAAAGGTTTCCTAGTATTTTCTAATTCAAACATGTATAATCGCAAAAAATTATGAGGATATTAACTATAGAAACGAATAATATTTAAACTGCAAAGCAATCTAAAAACAACTGACAGGAAGAGATTCCATCCATGAAGGCACACTTATCATTTAAAAACTTGATTTTTCTGAATAGAGTAAAAACAATGTATACATATCAATTATTTATAGACCCTAATCTTGTAATGTAAATATTTTTTTCTACTCCCATACTTTAATTGATTTATTAGATATTTACTACCAGTACTATAATGAAGGTCATTATGAAACAAATGTTTCATTATGATACAAGTTGATAATCAATAGCAATGCAACATGACAGCAATATTCATTCAATATCAAATATTGCTATGAGCATGACAGATCTAAAATTCTATCAATTTTGACAAGTCATATTTATTGTTTACCTAACAAATGGTAGCCATTATATGCGAGTAGAATACAATACTTCGTCCACGATTATTAAATACCAGTCGATATGGTGTCATCAAACAATCCGACGTATATTAAAAACTATAAAGGTAAATAATTCAATTTGCGGTCGAGATAGCACAGAGAGTAATGATATTTTAATGGGGTCGTAAAGTTTTTGTTGCGTTTTTCATTTGCACAGCAAAATTTAACTCGACTATGCTATGTTACTAATTTATGAATAGAGGACTTTATTTAAACGTTCGCTGCTGACGCCGCCATATGGCGACGTGGTAGTATATTGCGCAGTGTTGGTGTCGTCATATGGCGATCTGGTCTTATGTATATTATATTGCATGTATATAAATATGCCACAGGTAATGGCGACCCCCTTTATCCCGGAAGGCTCTAGAAGAGCTTTGTGTGGGAGGGGGCTACACATTTAGAGACAAGGAACACACACCCAATATCCGTGTATAGTGAAAAAATCCCTCTCATAGTATTTTCCACTGCCACGGCCGGGGATCGAACCCGGAACCTTTGGGAGAGAGGCAAGTTCGCTCACCTCTCGACCATCAGTCATACATACGTATATGTATATTATATTTTATGTATATGCATGTATTGTATGTATATGCACCTAAAAACATCCCATCAGCAGCAATGTGTTGTGTCAAGACGGTTTGTCATCAATTGTAATCTATTAATTAATAAATTTCAGCAATAAAGTGTTAATTTTCTATTTTATTATGATTGGTCGCAGAAAAAATAGTGTATGCATCTCACATTTAATGGCTATTAAGACAGTCGTATTCATTACGATACTCGTGTCTTAATAGCTATCATTAAATGCTCATTGCATAAAAGACTATTATAGAGCGACTTGAAATGCATTTATCCATGCCGTAGGCACATTCAACATTTAATTATACTAGTTGGTGAATCAAATATAAATTTCTTGCTATACCTGTACGATAAGTTGATCATTATTGGTAATTTTAGGGTATGATGAACTGATAATTCATTTACTAATTACCACGGTTACAGGACTATAATATTTACTTACAGTTTTACGTGGGATATAAGTGAATATTATATACCTACTAATTTATGTACCTGCCAGAATAAATATTAAGTAGAGAATAACATTTTTAGATAAAAGTGACATAAATAACAATGTACAATAATTGTAATGCATTTTGTACCATACTGAAAATACGCTGCATTCATGGCAACCAATACTTTCGCTTGTAACTATGAATTTATATAATAAACAGACAATTTTTCACAAACGCCAAATTCACTTCACAGGTGTTGCAAAAAGGATTTTCCTCACCGCGAACAATAAGTCACGCAGGTGTCGAATGATTAGGAAACGGCCTTGTGGGCCTGGATTCCTCAAAAAATTACATTCTCTCTACTATCAAGATCTAATTTGTAATACCTCCAAATATTATTTTGCCCCCCGTCCAAATTATACCAAATTTTTAAATACAGTATTATTATATTACTCCATGATAAAGTTGCAGAAAAAGGCTTAAAACACAAAAGTTCTGAGACAGGGATGAAACATGGGTGCTCCTCATTTTCGAGAGCGCTGAATACGATGGTTATATTTTTAAGGTTCTCACACCTCAGCCTAACCCCTAACTTGAGAAACCGCCCCTATTTCGCGTTTTTTCCCATCGTAGGCATGCGGATTGGTTTTTTTGGGCAGGATTTGCGTAGACAGAACATATGTACCTATATTCTAAATCAGAATTGTGCCGATTTTCACTTTTCTCCTACTTTGCATTTTCGAATGTAGTGGCAAACTCGAGATTCACGTGGTGGGGTATTTTATTCATACGTTTTTTGTATAATCTTCTGATGCTTCTCTCCCTCCTTACGGCTTGCACGGCACTACATTCTTGACCACACCAACTCAAATATTTTTTTAAATTCAACAGCTTACATTTACACTCGTAAAACTTAATGTAAAAGAAATATGTGTCTGCGAGATTGTCCATGTTTCTTTAACTTTAGATTTTACCACTTATTTGACATCGACCTATTCTGCTTGTAAGGTCAGGGAATCAATTTGAACTGGCGGGCCCGGATTTAACACAGGGCCGTCTGGCTTAAAGGACGCACCATTGTTTTCCTCACCGCCTCGCCTGAGCCGATTATGAAGTTTCAAATACTATAAATTAATATGTATGAACGTTCAATATTTTTATCGTCTATGTACAGGGTGTTGTATTTTTGTTACATTTATGAAAATAAAAAACTAAACATTATTATAAAGTTAAATTGAAATTTTGCATATTTTTGAATTTATATTTTAGATATTACTAATTTATTGTTGAAAATTTGTAACTAACAAAAATTGAAATTTATTGAAAAATTAACTGAGCCAAATTACATGAAAAAATATTTTTGACGTCAAAATATTTGGCCATATTATAATGTCTAAATATTCGTATATTACTTGCTCCTTGGAAATACCAATATTTCAATTTTGGGGGGTGGGATGACCTCGGAGACAGATTTAACCACCGCCATCGTGTTCAGAATCCTCGAAAACGGGAGAGGGACATAGTTTCGTTAGACTAAGAAAAATTCATATTTTTCGAGGTTCCATCCAACTCAAGAATGCACTATAAAGTCCAATCTTGAGTTAAAGTTTCAAATCAGGATAGACAGTAAAACAGCTGAAAACCATAATTGTTGTTAAAAGTTTACACCTTTGTGAAATCCTACCATAATGTTTGTTTTGTTTTATAATGTCTTTTAACCACCTTCCAGGTGACTTGAACGACTCTCTTAAGTCTAGGAGATCTCGATTTGTTCAAGTAAAGGAGGCAGGGCCCTACAGTTTATAGTGAGATACGAACCACTTCTTGGGAATAATTTATGTTGTTGTTTTTGATTTGTGGGAAGAAGGTCATCAATTTGAAGAAAACCAGTTTCTTAATTAGTCGACGTTTCGTGTTTATTTGAACACATCCTCAGACTATTTAATTATGGTTTTCTTTGTAAAACTTGAAAAGTAGTAAAAATAAACATAAACTAATACACTAATGACAAATACGTCGTAATTTGGGACAAGGAATAAACAAAGAAAACCATAATTAAGTAGTCCTGAGGATGTGTTCAAATAAACATGAAACGTCGACTAATTAAGAAACTCATTTTCTTCAAATTGATGATCTTCTTCTCACGAAATCAAAAACTACAACTTAAATATAAGGGTCACTAAACCAATGCAATGAATAGTTTATGTGTGAAAATTACTTCGCAGTCGCTGGAGCTCGAACCCACTTCGCTAGGTACGCTCAAAGAGAAAGCTAGATGCGTTAACCCACTAAAAATCGTAAATTTACTTTGAGAAAACCAAGAAAAAAATGTTTTATTTAAATTTTTGACATTTTTTTTGTATTCCAAAGAAAAATGGTTATAAAAAAATTATTAATTTTAACATGAGTACAAACTGCAAATATAAAATATTTTTACATACCTTAAAAGTTTATTAAAAGACGAACAACTTGAGAAAAAGTTTTTTCTATGGCGTATATTTACTGAATCATTTTAATTTAATTGTCTAGCCGGTAGCCGCGTTGGTTAAGGCGCGAGGTGACAATCGCGATTAATCAACCAGGCATCGCGCTATCGGGCAATGCCTTCTTTTCGGATCTCTTCCACTGAACTATCTAAACCTGTGAACTTTTTTTCAGTAATTTTCTATAACATGCTGAAATTTAGATTTAGTTATTCTAGTTAGCCATCTTTGGACTAAAACTGGGGAAACTGCATATTTAATTATCTAGTTTTAACCACCCTAGAGTTAAATATCGTCAAAAACCTGCTTAAATAAGCTATTTAAGGCATATACTTGCGAGATGCGCGGGTAAAGCCACTTCATACGAGATATACAGAGTGTCCGGAAATTCCCACCCCTAACTTTAGATGAAGATAGTGTTTATAAACACAAAAAGGTCCTATAGACATGCATCCGAAGTGGGACAGAGCCATTTGAAGGTTGTGGTTTTGATTTAAATGTTCTTTGCACTCACCGATGAGATTTGGTACACTATTTAGCATCAATAAGGGTTATTATTTCATGGCACTAACAAAAATCAACCAGTGCCGGAGGAGGAAGTTGCACTGATTTTCAATCCAAAATGATTTTGTTCTTTTTTTAAAATTTTGGTGCCGAAGTAGGTATGGTTCTCTGATCAATATTACACAAAATGATCCTCTTTGTTAAACCAACACTTTATTATAAAAAGTTGATTAAAACAGCTGTTAAGAGGTCATTGGCTAAGAGAACTATTTTAAATCAATTTTTATAAAAAATAATTGGTCGTATGTTGTTTCATGAAGAGGTGCAATTTTTATAAGAGAACCATATTTCGGTACAACCAATTAAAAAAAATATATTTTGAATTAAAGAGAAATGCTCCCGGTTCAATTTCATTTCGCTTAATACCATGAAATAATAAATCTCATTGATATTAAATAACGCACTAAATTTCATTGCCGTAGCACAAGAGGTTTCTGAAATTTCAAACATAAAACTATTCTATGGTAACACCTTCAAATGACCCTATCTCCCTAGGAAGCATTTCCAGCCATATGTCTACAAGGACTGCTTTTCATATTTTTACAAATACTACCTTTATCCACAGTTAGGGATAATAGTTATTTGTTTAAGTAGGCAGCCAAATGGTAGATTGACTGCCGCTCGGCTAGGAACTCAGCCAAGGCAGTCAATCCATTTTGCTGCTGAGTTGAACATATAATTTTTTCGTCGATTGTTTAAATATATTCTAAAATAATGAAATTATTACAATTCTCAATCTCTCTATTTTTGTTGTAATAAATTCAATAAGAATTCATTAAAAATCGCAGTTGTTACCAGCTGGTTACCATGGAAACTAAGTGTCACTTTCCCTGCCTAGGCAGTGCTGATTGATATTAGTCAGCAAAGTTAGTACTTTGCTGTTAATCGGCGAAAAATAATATTTCCGGATAGGTACCCTATGTATCCCATATGAAGTGACTTCGCTCGGGACCCACAATCTCGCTCACGGCTCTTCTTTAACTTATAGTAATATTTTAATAGCTTTGACTTACGAAAATGTAAACATTTTCAGTTCAAATTTAAAGCCAAATGGCTAATTTGTTTATCAACAAAACGCTAAAACGCAAATGTTAAATCAGCTCTGCTAAAACTTCATTTTTCAAATTGTTCGTTTTTCTTATAAACTTTTGTACTGTGTAATAATATTTTATATTTGTTTGTATGTGATAATTAAATTTGTTACCAATTTGTCTAATGTCTAATTAAAACACAGGCAAATGTTGTTCTAGGTTAAAAATTAGTAGAGGGGCAGGCAGACCTTAAAACCAAGTTATGTAATTATACAGGAAAATTAATCAAATTCAATATATTTGCATTCATAACAGGTACCAACGTACTTGAAAATTAATTTAGTATAATATTGATACTAACTGTTTTTATAGTTAATTAAAAAACATGAGTAAGAAAAGTTGATTTAAACAATCAGACAAGTTGTATAAAAAATCTATTTTCTTTATTTTAACGGTAGAAAATATTTCACTTTCTAACCACGACACAAAAAGGAGGGGTATTTGATCTGTGTGTCTGTCTGGGGCTTCATAACTCTTCAGCGGGTGACCTAATTTTGATGCCGCTTTTTTGTCTGAGGGCGTATTATTATGTTGTTGTGGACCTTCTGATATGATAAATGCGGTGGTCCTATGTATGTTTTCTTTAAAATCAAGGAATTACAGGAACATAACATTATTGATATTAAAAGCACACGGAATATTATTTATTATGCTTGAGAGATTTATCTTGTTATACATGTGAATATGTCGGGAGCTACTGTTAAATGTTAACAAACATAAATAAAATAATAAATATAATAAATATATAGTAATAAAATAAATGAAGTAAGTATCAAACTGTTAAATAGTAGTAATCAAAATAGTAATATTTAAAACAGCAGCCCCAGACATAATCAAACTTAAAAGTAAAACATCTCGAGAACATAATAATAATAATTCATACTTTCCATAAGGATATTTTTTTTTACCTCTACCAATTAAAAATACATTTCTATTTGAAGGGATTTTAAACAATTTAAAGTATATATTTTATGAAATAAAGTGTAATTCTAACCAATTAAATTTAACAAAATACTTAGTGTTTTATATCTTCCAGAAATCCCCAGAATGGTTGTTCTAGGGTAAAAGCTGCAGCAATGACAGGATTTACAATAACATTGTATAATTATACAGGATCATTAATTAAATTATATATATATTTACATTCATAACAGGTGCCAACGTACTTGAAAATTAATTTAATGTAATGTTGATGCCTATTATATCCGTTAATTAAAAAAAACACATTCTTTCAAATTTTAACGATAGAAAATATAAGTATAAGACTACCTAAACAGAACTATGACAGATTAGCGATATGAAGTTTCACTCAATAATTTCAGTTGTTTGCAAAATTAGTTTATTTAAAACTACAAAATATGAAGATTGGCACTATATTTTAATTAACTAATTTCGCTAACAACTGAAATTATTGAGTGAAAATTCATATGACTATACCTGTCATAGTTCTACTTAGGTAGTTTTATACTTTTTTTACCAATATATGTATTAAAAAAAGTTATGGCAAAAAATAATAAATATTTCCTTATCGGATCACTCTCTCTCTCTCTCTTGGATATACAAACCTTAATATTTTAATTCTTGTCCAATTACCTCAGAATTGGTTGCTCTAGGTTAGAAATTAGCGCAGTAATATACTTACAGGATAATTATGCGGAAACATAAATTAAACCTTATATATTTCCATTCATATCAGGTACTAATATACTTGAATATTACTAATATACTTGAAAATTATTCTAAAATATAATATTGATGCCTATACTAACCGTTAAATGAAAAATAGTAATTTAAATAATCAAAATATATATATTATTACTTTCCCATGTAATATATAGTAAATAAGGAAAGTATGGTGATCGTGCAAAAATTCGATTTTGAGTTTTTGATGAATTTACACTTTCCCAAGTCCCCTGAACTCAAAAAGTGGTTTTTAAAAAATGTCTGTCTGCTGTCTGTCGTCTGCCGTCTGTGGTCGCACCTGGCACCTAAACTACTGGATCGATATTGTTCAAATTTTACATGTGTATTTAAGACGGCTACACCTCGAGGCGAAATCGCAAAATCGATCCTAGCTCAAATGTGTGGGGAATAAATCCCTAAAAACAGTGGAAAAAATTGAAAACAATTTTCTCTTCTCTAAAACGGCTCTAACGATTTTGATTAAATTTAGTACATGGACGCTCCCCTAGTACTGATATGAAATGACATGACCAGTTGCTCTTAGAAAATATCAAAATATCGGCCAGTTGCTTCTAGAAAATGAAGGGAGGGAAGATGTGGGGGGAGGGGTGAGTTTTAAATAATTTCATAATTTTTTTCTTCAAAACGGATTTAACAATTTTAATTAAAATGAACACATGAATACTGTAGTAGTAGCATAAGGTAATATGACCAGTTGCACCTAAGAAATGTAGGGAGAGAGGTCGCGGGAGGGAAGGAGTTAAAAGAAAATGTTTTAAATTTCAGCAAGATTGGTTGAGAACAAATACAGATTTGGCATTGAAAAGATTCGATGCCGGGACCAGGGTACCATTAGTTCGATCTACTCCAAAATGGGAAAGTTTGTCCGAGTTGTCGCGGACCCATATTTTAATTTAATTTTAGCTAGAGTTAATTGTCTTGATTTTTTATTTCTTTTTCTCTTAGACTGTACAAATTTAATCAGTGAGCATAAATAATGAAAATGGTGTCTATTGTACGATTTGTTGATATATTTAATATATTTTTAAATTCGTTACTATAGTGTTTGTCTAATTCTTATAATTAATTTTTGTACATAATCTTAAAAGCGTGGCAAAATAATACACCAGACCTAATAGTCCAGTAAAATGGGAAAATTTGAATGAAATAATTCAAAGCGCGCTGGATTTTGGGAACAGGCTTATTTTGTGATACTTTTTAAGATATCAAAAGTCCCCACCCCTAGACCCCGGCGGAGGGGAGAGTGGGAGAAAATAGGTAGAAAAATTGGTTTTCCGCAAAAAACTCGGAAAGTATCAATTTTACTGTAAAATAAGTACACATGAAAATTATAGCTAATAAAAATCCGCACAATTTCCTTTCTTTTTTAAATTTCCTACGACCTGTTGAAGCCGAAATAGATGTTTTTAAAATTTTGAGTTTTGCAAAGCAACGGAAACGCGCGCGTTTTTCGCTAAAATCTCGAAAATGGTGATTCGAATAGTAAAATGTTTCAAATGAAAGTTGTAGAGAATTCGATTACGAACAATTTTTATTTATTTTTAATTTCTATTCGATCAATATTGGCAGAGATATGAATTATTAAACATCTTTATAGCCCGCTATCAGAATACTTGTTTCATGATAAAATCGATAAAACTCGAAAACGATAGATCGTACGCATATAGCGTATGCAATGAAAGTTGAAGAGAATCAAATTTTAAATATATTGGTGTATGTACAAAATCGTTTTGAAAACGAGTGAATGAAGATAAAAGGGAAAAACATAACAAAATGTAATTTTCAAGTGTATTTTGACAAATAACTATTGATTAGGTTTAGGTAATAATGACACTAAAGGTTTTTAAAAGAGAATTAAATTATCTGTAAAATGAGCTCCAAGTGACTTCCATACGATGAATGGTTCTCGAGTTATAGCTGTTTAAATCTATGAGCAAAAATTCATTTTTTATTATAAATTGAGATTTTCCTGCAAGAACTGTGCATAACAATTTAAAAAAAATTGGTTTTTAGCAATTTTTATTAGTTTATATACATATGAAATTAATGCAATAGCATAAGTTGTTCGCAAGGCATATTTTCTTTAAAAAGAGGTGCTTGAAATCTGTTTTTATTCAGGAATATTGAACCAATGTTATTTTTTAATTTTTTTTTTTTTGGATATATCATCGTTTCTTTTGACTTTACGACAACATTTTATAAGATCTAAATGAAACCTTACAAAATTTCCTACAAAAAACATTAGTACAGTTAATGATATTTTTTCACTCTTTGAAGTATCAGAAGTTATTCTGTGTGAATTCTGAGTCGTTTTATACTGGGCCCATATTTTTAAAAAAATTGTTGCGCACAGTTCTTGCAGGAAAATCTCAATTTATAATAAAAATGAAATTTTTGCCCGTAGCTTTAAACAGCTGTAACTCTTGAACCATTCATCGTATGAACGTCACTTGGAGCTCATTTTATAGATAATTTAATTCTCTTCAAAAACCTTTAGTGTCATTATTGCCTGAAGCCAATCAAAAAATAGCTATTTGTCAAAATGCACATGTAAATGACAATTTGTCATGTTTTTCCTTTTATCTTCATTCACTCGTTATCAAAACGATTTTGTATATACACCAACATATTAAAAAATTGATTCTCTTTAACTTTCATTGCATACATTATACGCGTTCTTTTCGAGTTTTTATCGATTTTATCATGAAACAAGTATTCTGATAGCGGGCTATAAAGATGTTTAAAAATTCATATCTCTGCCAATATTGATCGAATAGAAATTGAAAATAAATAGAAATTGTTCGTATTCGAATTCTATAAAGCGAAATTGTGCGAATTTTTATTACCTACAATTTTCATGTGTACATATTTTACAGTAAAATTGATATTTTCCGAGTTTTTTGCGAAAAACCGATTTTTTTAAAATTATTTTCTCCCCCCCTCTCCCCTCCGCCAGCGTCTACGCACCCGTAGTAGTCCCCACCGGGACTTTTGATATGCTAAAAAGTACCACAAAATAAGTCTGTTTCCAAAATTTCAGTCCGGTCGGAATTATTTCATCCAAATGAACAAATTTCGTCCCATTTTATTGGGCTATAAATAAAGTATTATAATTTGGGATAAGATAATAATATAATTTGGGATATTTAATAGAACTCTCAATGTTATTTCTTGCATATAATTACTACTGAAAACCTTTTATAATACTTATATTTAGATGAAGGGCACGTAAAATCAAATAATAAGTAAAATATTATTACTATTAAACAGTTAACTAAAATTATTTATAATCTTTATCATTTGCTAATGCTTGAAATGAATCTTGTACTTCACCAATAATTTTTTTATTGATTTATTTATATTAACGTCCTGGAGGAATTTAGTATAAGCCAATCAATCAATCAATCAATCAATCAATGTTAGTAAGTTTCCTCCACGAAAAATGATTGGGTTTAAATATGTTAAAACTAAAAGTCTGTAATTATAAAAATAATAAGTATAAAATTTTATATAATAAATGTTTCAAATAATAAACCTTTATTTGTTAATTTAAACAAATAAAAACGAGCGTCCGAATTTAAAAATTCGTTTATTTATAGTTTATTATAAACGTTTACTCAGGGGACATTTCTACGTATATTTTCATTCATTCCTTGAATGGCCAATTGAATAGAAAGTCAAATAATTCGAGAACGGACTATTCTATCGTATATCAACAAGAATATTTTTTTGCTTAAGATTAAAAAGTTAAGAGGGTGCGGCACGAACAACTCCCTCAATAAAAAGAAAAGGTTGACACCACCCCCCCCCCCCCCCCCATAATGCATTCTGCTAAACCTGATACCGGTCTAAAATCACAATTTGCAATTTCAAACCGTTTACTCATTCAAGCAGTTGTCAAAAAAATTATTCTTATGAGCTCCCTTTGGACATTTACAATAGCCTTATTATGCGATATTGGACTGTGGTCTAGATCAAATTACACTTTATTTCTTATCAGTGTTATCTGTTCCTGAGTTTATTGTCCTGTAATTAAGAATGACTTTGTATATCAAACTACGTTTTTAACGTTAGTAAATATTTTAGAAAAGGCTGATATAACATTTGAAACTGGTTTTACATGACCATTTATGACATCGATTTATTTTGTTCAGTCAATTGGTCACTTAATTAATTTTAATGACGAGATAAAAGTAATAGATTGTTATTGATCCAATGATGATCACTTCATGAATATTCTGAAGCATTTATTTCTTACCAAAAAAAATATAAATTATTTACGTAAAACTTCACGATTTTAATTAAAATATTTCGTTGCACATTCAAATTTCATTTAAAAAATTTACACTTTAGATTAAAAATTGGACCATTCTTCTCACAAATCTCTAAAATAGCAACGAAAATAATTTTATTTCATAAGTGGTTTTAACATTGTATATGAAAGAAGATTTTAAAATATAAATAAGCTTTGTAGTGAACTCTGAAGTAAACAAATATGTCATAATATATGGCTTTACTTTTTTAATTTCTCATATATCTAGTACCTATATAGTAGTTAAGTATGCTGATCGTGCAAAAATCGATTTTGAGTTTTTGATGAATTTACACGTAGTCTGGGATCCAACGCTTATTTTTTAACGTGATTACTAACAGGCTGAGTTTTCGTGAGTGGCTCCGTTTTGACAAGTCTTCCAACTTTTCCCTCTGCGACTGGTCAAATTGCCCTATAAATTTTCTGGCAGGTTTTCCAGTACTACGCCATGAAAGTATCAGTTCCACGATCAACATGTTTAGCGGCTGCGTAGAACTTTATCTACCTCTATCGAGAATTTTCGCAGAGGGAAAAGTTGGAAGACTCGTCAAAATGAAGCCACTCACGTAGTAATCACTTTAAAAAGGAGGCATCGGAAGCCAGACTAACGTTTTGAGGTCCCTGAGGCCAAAAAAGCGGTTTTTAAAAAATGTCTGTCTGCCGTCTGTATGGTCGCAACTGGAGCCTAAACTACTGAATCGATTTTGCTCAAATTTTGTATGCGTATTCAAAACAGTCACACCTCGAGGAAAAATCGCAAAATCGAACCTAGTTCCAATATGGGGAGTCAACCCCCTAAAATCCATAAATAGATTAATATAATTTTTTTTTGTCTCAAAAACGACTTTAACGATTTTGAGTCAAATTTAACACACAAATCCTGCCTTAGTATTAGTACAAGATGGCATGACTCGTCAGTCCTGAACAATACAGATACAAGGTTGTGGGGATAAGGTTATGAGAATTAAATAATTTTTTTCTCTAAAACAGCTGTAACAATTGTGATCAAATTTGGCGCATGGATAGTTCCTTAGTATCACTACAAGATGGCATAATTACTTGCTTTAAGAAAATTTAGGGAGAGATATTGACAGGGGTTTAGTTTAAATAATTGAATAATTTTTTTCTCAAAAACGGCTCTAACTATTTTTATCAAATTTAGCACATAAATATTTCTCTTAGTACCAGTATAATACGGTATGACTCGTTAGTCTTGAATATGCAAGGACAGAGGTTGCGTGAGTAAGGTTATGAGAATTAAATAATTTTTTTCTCCAAAACAGTTGCAACGATTGTGAGATTGTGACCAATTTTGACCGTAGATAGTTCCTTCGTATCACTATAATATAGCGTAGCTACTTGCTTCTAGAAAATTTAGGGAGGGATGTTGGAAGGGGATGTTGATTTAAAAAATGAAATAATTTGTTCGTCAAAAACGGCTCTAACGATGTTGATTAAAATTAGCAGCTGAATACTCCCTTGGCACTAGGATGATATGACATAACTCATTGGCCCCAAAAAATGCAATGAGAGAGACTGTGGCTGGTAACTTTAAAATAATGAAAGCGGTTGTAATGATTGTGATTAAATTTGGCGCATTGATAGTTTCTTAGCATCAGTAGAAGATGGCATAATTATTCGCTTCTAAACAATTCAGGGAAGAATGTTGGAAGCGGTGTGGATTAAATATAAATAAAACATTTTCTTTCTCTAAAACGGCTCTAACAAATTTGATCAAATTTAGAACATAGATAAGTCTTAGTGCCAGTATGAGATAGCATGGCTCGTTGCCGCTAAAAAAATGTTGGAAAGGAGGCTGTAGGCTAAGGTATAAATAATTCAATATTTTTTTCTAAAAAGGATCTAATGATTTTGATCAAATTACGCACACATATTTGAAATGCAATTTATAATAGCAAAATATATTTATAATTATTTTTGAATAACAGTACTAGGTAGTCCGACCCATTCCTAAATGAGAAAGTGTGTTCGAGTTGTGTCGGATAGATTTTAACGAAGGCGCTGAAAGGCCACGCTGAAAATAAAATAAAGTGACAATTGTAAGATTTAAAGTGACAATTGTCAGATTTTAAGTGACAATTGTCAGATTTAAAGTGACAATTGCCAAATTTAAAGTACCTAAAATTGTAAGATCAAAATAACAATTCATTGTAAATCTTAAAGTGGCAGCTTTATTTCTTATTTAGAATGTTACTTAGAAGGTGAAAGTTAATTAGTGAATTAATGTACCTACATAAATTTCATAATTTGGTGTTAAAGAGACTAAATAAAATATATAATAATAACCCACAGACTACAGCGCAATTCCTCAAATCATCTAAGTTAGAGAAATGATGTCTGCAGCAGATTTAATTAGATTGTACTTTACCCTTGGTCTTCATCAATATGAAATTGTGGCAAGTTTAGGAATTAACCATAATATTTTTATAAGTGAGAGACAATTACGTCGAATTTTGAAAAAGTTGGGACTATTTCGAAGAAAATATTGCGATATACAAAAAGTAATTGATTTTTTAAAGGTGCAAATTGAAACATTGCATGGTTATAAATGGATGCACTTAAAATGTTTACAAAATAATATTGTCGTAACACAAAAAACTGTTAGAATTTTGCTGAAATGTCTAGACCCAGAAGGTGTAAGTATTAGAAAAAGACATAGATTACGACGTAGACGCTACAGTAATAAAGGGCCAAATTATTTATGGCACATGGATTGCTATGATAAACTAAAACCATATGGTATATGCATCAGTGATTGCATTGATGGATTTTCTAGACATATAATGTGGCTTAAGGCTGGGCCAAACAGTATTAACCCTAAAATCATTGCAGGATATTACATTCGTACTCTTGAATCAATTAAAGGTTGTCCCTAAGAATTCGTGCAGATATGGGTACAGAAAATCGTTACGTGGAGCAAATGCAAGTATTTTTGACAGTCTCACAAGCACGTGGTGCAAACCTGCCTGCATTTTTATATGGTACTAGCCCAGCAAATTAAAGAATTGAAACATGGTGGTCCATTTTACGGAAACATCAATCACAATTTTGGATGAATCTATTCCAGTCTTTAAAAGATGAGAATGTATTTGATGGATCTTTTCTTGATAAAGCTCTTATTCAGTTCTGTTTTCTTCAAATGATACAGGTAAAAACTATATTTATTTTATTTAAAATCTCGTAATTATTATTTCTTCTGCGCTTTTAACTGACATTGACCACAAAATATAACTAATTAATATCTATACCTATTTATTTTTTAGGAAGAGCTTGATACGGTTGCCATGGAGTGGAATATGCATAGAATATCTAATTCTAAAAATCAAATTGCAGCTAGGGGTCGTCCTTTCATTATGTATCACATACCTGAGGCATATGGGTCCTCTGATTATTTATGCTCCAGTGACAATACAGATTTTGCAATATGTAAAGAAGAATGCATATTTTCTGAAGATTTAGCACCTTGTGATAATGTTGTATTTGAGCTGGCATGTATTATTATGAATGAAAAAATCTGTGTTTTGGAAAAGATCCTTATGATAGAGTAACTCTCTATGTAGCTCTACGTAATGAATTTTTGACATTATTGTAAATTTATACATAGGTACCTAGATTAAAAATTTAAAGATTTTTCACTTTATTTTAATATTTCCAATTTTAACTTGTAGTTAGTTGATATCGTTTCATATCGCTTCTACAAAAAGAAACTTTAAATCTGACAATTGTCACTTTAAATCTTATAATTGTCACTTAAAATCTGACAATTGTCACTTTTAATCTTACAATTGTCACTTTAAATCTTACAATTGTCACTTTATTTTATTTTCAGCGTGGCCTTTCAGCGCCTTCGTAGATTTTTGTTTATATACCTACTAATAAAGTTAATACCCCACTCAAAAAATAAATCCGATGCTCATCAACTAAAAGTTCAAATTTGTTCCCTGGAAGAATATTTTATGTCAATGTGTATAGTTCTTTTATGATTTGTAGAAATTGGAGTTGTTAGCAATGCATTCAGTATAGTCTAAGAAAATGGGAATCGAGCTTGAAATATCTAAATTTATATCAGAGATCTTAGCCATCATATATATATATATATATATATATATATATATTTAAACCGTACTAAATTATACAAGTAATTTTTTTATAACATTTTAAAGCTTTCTTTATTATTTAATATATTTGTGACAAAAAGAAAAGAGTATAATGGATTGATGTTCAATCACGTAAAACGGTCCGGCTGAAATGTGCTCTTAATTTGAGACATTTTATGTACACGTACTAGACAAATATTACTAGGAAATTGTACACTTATAAAATATTAAAAAGTTGTACCACAAACGCACCAAGTAAATTGCTAGGTAAAAAAAAATAATCATAGCAAGTTGTGAGTAAAACCTAAAAAGCATGAACTCGCCTTGCTGGTGTCACATTTTTAGATATAATAATTATTATTTTAAATAATAACATTGAAAAAGAGAACGTGCATCCAAACGGTTGTTAATAAATCTGCGAAGTTCAATGATATTTTACATTGATGAACCAAACACCCAATTTTCTAAATATATGATATATCTCAAATAAATTTCAACATATATCTACATTAATATTAGTGAAATTTTCTCACTTTGTGCTTAAATTATATAAATAATATTAAAATGTATAAATATAAATCTACTTACGTATATCAGCACTGATGCAATAAAATGTTACAAAAAATATAATTATTTTTTTAAACATATTTACTTTCGTTGTGCTCACCCACCCGTTCACGTACTATAATGCTAATGTTATGAATTTAAAACTTGAATCTAAAGAAGTTCTATATTATAAAATGTAGTGTCCTTGAGCCGCCTAAAATTACACATAACATTATTGGTATTTATATACTGAATGGAAAAATTACTTATTGCAAATTAAATTAATAACCCTAACACATTTATAAAAAAATAAATAAAATAAAATAACGTTTAAAAAATCACATAAAATATGTAATATTTGTCAAAAATATAGCTAGGTATCAATTAATGTGTGATGGTGGTGAGGTGGTGGTGAGGCTGGCTTTGGAGATTTTCATTAGCCACAGAAGTATCAATTAATATATTGTACCAAGGCTGTTTAAATTTTCAATAAGTGGATTTGTTTAAATAATAAATATATTTACTTTGAAAAAAATAAATCACATACTGTTATCACTTATTTCTAGCCATTTGCTAGCTTGAAATTCATTAAATGGTCCTAGCAAAGAAAAAAAATCGAAAATTGTAAACATGCCACTCGTAATAATTACTATACTACTAAGGCTGAAATATTATCCGAAAAGGAAAGCAAACTTCTCAATGAATTAAAGACTTCAAATTTGACAATTGCATACAAAATGCATTCAAAATAAAGAAAAGTTCAGGTCCATTGAGATTCTAACCTGGAGACGAAATAAGTACTTTTTCACGGGCACAACCAAATTTGAACCATAGAATGGCCATTGGTCAATGGTGCCTCTGTCGTCGGTGTGCCAGCTTACATTTAGGTCAAGGGTTAGTCTATAGTTAGTCTATAAAAAACACTATAAAGTGTTTTTTATGGAGTAACACACTTCTCCTTTTTGGCAAAATAAATTTGAAAAATGTACAAAGTACCTAAATGTAAACAAGATATTTTCAGATATCCAAATATTTAATTTGCCGTTTTCCTAAGAAATGGACAGCTATAATGGCTTGTAACACTTTTGGGTTTTTTACACTGGACATGTTTTACTAGGGAATAGCTTGAGGATGAAATTAAGTGGTGCGTGTAATAAACTAGAATATATTCAGACTATATACGGTAGTGAGCAAGAAAAAATAGGACAAGTCTTATAACGGTATTTTGCTAAAATCTAGTTGTGTACATCTAACTTTAATTTTTGTGACATTGTCAGTTAGTTGTCATAATTCATTGCAAGTGTGCAAGAAACTAATATGCCTCATATAAGCGATTTAGTCAAATCTGCAGTTATTGCTAAAGCAGAAGATGGATGGTCAATGAGACAAATTGCACTGCGTTATAATATTGACAAAAATTCGGTGTGTAACATTTTAAGAAAGTGGAGAATAAACAGTACGATTAATAGAAATCCTGGATCAGACGAAGATATCAACTCAACAACAAGATTTGCAATTGGCAAATACTTTAGTGGAAAATCCATTTTGCTCAGTTATTCAGGCTGCCGAAGAAACGAATTTTCCTGGATCGAGTAGTACTACATAAAGAAGCTTGAGTAGGATTTGCGCTTGAATTTTTAGCGCATGATGTAAATTTTGGAACAATGTAATCTTTACAGACGAAAAAACTTTCCAGTCAACACACAGCGGTCGTATTCGTGTTTACCGCCCTCCAAATACTCGATTCGATGAGAAATGTATATCTAACAATGATAAAAGTGGTAGATTTTCCGTCAATATATGGGCTTGGATGTCAGCACGTGGTCCTGGTGTTTTGTGGCATATCGAGGAACGATTTAATAGTGAAACGCAGTGAAATTTTTCTCATTAACTATCCATCATTTACTATAGCAATAACTACAGGATTAAAATAAAAAATAAATTAAAAGTGATATGTTTTATTTCGGCTACTCATTACATATTCAAATAGAGACAGATTTACATTAGAAAAAAAAAGTTGTCCTATTTTTTCTGCTCACGACAGTATAAGGTTAATCATTATATTTACGCCATCTTTGTTATTATCGTTATTATTGGAAATAGTAGAAAAGCTTCGAATATAATTTATAGGCCTGTAACTGAACCTTTTTAATATGTTAATGGAGTACAGTGGCGTGCAGAAACCGAGGGTTAAAAGAAGTAGTGTTTTTTAGAATTGAATGCCCTGTGTATTGTTGAACTTTTAAATTATTTTTTTTATGATTTCAAAAATATAACATAGCAGCCCTATCTTTATCCATTTTCGATTAATTGAACATTGGCAATCGTAATTAAGCTATTTGTTATACGAACGGAATAGTTACAATTACAATCTAGAAAAATGGCAAGTACCTTGTTTGTTGCGACACCTTGTCTATTTTTTGTATTTAGGGTTCATTATAGGTTTTAATCTTTAGACGCGCTAAACTTCCTTTTACTTCTATTTTTGCTGTTTTTCATTGAAGATGAAAATCGACTTAACGGCAAAACAAGTTAGCCATGTGTTGCTACAATTAAAAAATTGACAGTTGCTGACAATCAGTCTCTAAAAGTGATCAGTTACTCTGCCAATCCTCGTCCAACCTGAGCATCTATGGGACAAATATTAAAGCTGAGGAAAGCACAGCTACTCTTCTTATTATCTTTTAATTTGATCCGCATATTTATCGCGTTCATTCTCATGACACTATTCATAGATCCGTTGCAATCAATTTAGTTTTAAGTTACTGATTAGAGTGTAATATAAAGTTACCATACGTAGATCGTATAAAGTTTTTATCTACTTTCATGAAATAATGGAATTAAGGAAAGAAATTCATTTGGACAACAAATGTAAAAATATGTCAAATTAAAAATGACAAAACGCCATTCTTTTCTCCCATGAGCGGAAAACGGTATCTGCTGTTGTAAGAATATAAGTTTCTAAATAGCCTTGAATTACTCTGTTTATAGTCGAGTTCAGGTTTACGTTGCACTCAAAAAAGGAAATAAAAACTTTACGACCTCATTATTATCGCCGTTGGACCATGCGACATGCTGTCATCAAACAAGCTGACGCACATTAATAACCTATGAAAGTCGAGTCAATTTGCGAACGAAATAGCACAAAGCTGAACTTAAAATTAGTATATATTATTTCTCCAATTCTATGCTTTTATATTTAATTTACGTGTACTAGCATTAGAATATACTGATATGATTTTTACTTACTTAAGCTAAAGAACATATTTGGGTCAGCTTGAGTTATGTATTGTGAATAAAATGCATCTTATTTTATTCTGAGTAGAGAGTTGCATGCATGTTTTCTGTCTTCTTTTATTTGTTTGGATGATAAAATACCTAGAGTATTTAACAGAAGACAGATATTTTCTATAAATACATGCGATTTTTATATTTCAGTCATTAAAAACAGATAGAGATGTTTATAAACATAATTTAATGGTAATTAGAATCAGTTATTTTATTTAAATGTACTTAATTATTGTTATACTAATTCTCAAAATGTTTATAACATTTCGAACTGTTTACGCATGCTCAAGTAGATATAAGATTTTTAATTAATTTGTGCGGAAAATTGATAAAACTGAAAAAAGGCTCAATATCATGTGATGAGAACCAATTCGTTTTGTTACGTTGATGTCACGAAAGATTCAAGTTGGTATCTGCGATTTTATTTATTTGAGGAACATACAAAGGAGATTGTGGAAAAATTGAAAATTGGAGGTAACTTGGGGATATGAAGAATAACAAGAAAATTGGAAAAATTGAAAGGGTGAAAAATTTTGGGGAAGAAAAATATTGGAGTAAAATAGATAAAATAGACTGTTGCTGGTTGAATTGAAGAAAAGTAAAACGAAGGAAGACGAGTAACTAAAGAATTTGGAAGAAAGAAGTAGAAAATCGAGTTTTTCAGGATTTCGACAAATAGGAGAAAGGAGTATAATCATAATTTATTTTAAGGTCTAGAAAACAATTCCTGGCGGAAATGATATATCATTTGAAAGGTGAAGGAGCTTTGAAGATAGCAGCTGAACATCGCAAATGAGTGATACTGTGCAACTGGAAGTTATATTGAGCTACGCGGACTTAAAAGGTTGTAATAAACTTTATATAAATTTCTTGTTCACCATTTTATCGTTTGGAAATAATTGGGAATATTTTAAATTACAAATTTTGACAATTAATTTCATTTTTATTAACAATTTTTATTTTTTAAACTTAATCATCTTCAAATTATTTTTATTTTAATATCGTATTTATTTTATTTAACTAGATAGGGAATTTTATCTTTTAGTTGTATGAAATATTGTTTTCGCAATACATTGTTCAGTTTGATTGGAATTAGTTTTATTGCTTATTTGTGTTTCTAGAATTATGTTTCTGTGTGTCGTAAAGTTTTATCGCCTTTTTTGAGTGTACCGTAAACCTGAGCTCAACTATACTCTGTCTCGTCCACTTCTGACTTAGTGTATAATAGCTAATACCGTGTATAGGAACCTGCGGATTTATGGCGCAAATAAAAACGAAACAAAAACTTTACGAGCTCATTATTAATGCCGGTGAACCTTTCAGTATGGTGTCGTTAAACAAGCCGACATACATTAAAATTTTGCGTCATTATAAAGAAGAATCTAGATTTTTCCGAATCCATGTTATCAGAACCTTAAAGGGCAAGTTAACATAATGACAATCAAAAATAAGTCACTTAATTACGTTATTCTGTTGATTACATATAAAAAATAATACTAGAGACGTAGCATTTCTTTGAATCTTTTATTTGATATCGCATACAGTAACAGTGTATAAAATACAATGTATAAAAGATATAAAAATATAAAATATTTATGAAATATAATTAATAAGATTTATTAAAGGTCTTTTCTAACAAATTATGTTTGTTGACGAGAGATTTTAATGGTGAGTCACATAAAAAATTCTCGTGTCCAATAATGACAAAGTCTAAATCGACTTTACATCATAGGTGCCAATCCTGATATCACTACTAAGTTTATAGGCCTATTAAAAATGATAATTTCTCACCTTTAAATCAATTTGAATATCAACAAAATAAATTACATGCTACAACTGAGTGAACAAACATATTAATATAAAAAATTATATTTGACTTTCACACAATGTTGTCCAAATGAAAGTCATGAGAAAAGTTATAGGGGATGATTAAATATTTTACGACGATGTAAGGTTCGTGCTTCAATATTAGGAGCATGGTATCTGATTAGCAAATCACGACGTCTGAATTCAAATAACATTTACATAATAATAATAATAATAATAATAATAATATTTATTTAAAATGTATCAAGGAATAACAATGGCACTAGAACAGTATGATAACATTAAAATAGACATAAAATACACCACAATAAATATCACAAGTGATATTTGTGCGTGGGACAATTATTACAATATGGCAAATAAATAAGGATAAAAGTTTAATGTAATAATAATGAAGAAATAGCTACGGTATAGGTGACATTACAGTATACTGAGAACACTAATAAACTAAGTTGAAGCATATCGGGTGTTAGAAAAGTATGGGAACGGTAGAAAATCTCGAACAGTTTGCATCAAATCGAAAAATAAAACAATACGTGTCAAAAAATTTTCAAGAAACTATCTACTGATACCAAAATGACCTCCCCAACCACCACCCTGTGTGTGGGGCGAGGGGCAACTTTAAAGTTTCAAATGGAAACCCCTATTTTTTAATGCAGAATCGGATTCTACGGCAAAAAATACGTAAATTTTATTCCGGACATTTTTTTAGATTCTTGCATGGTGTCGCTGTAATAGCAAAAAATGAAAAGAAAACATTACTGTTCCAAGAGTAGCGTCTTGTGCCCATAAAAAAACGTGCAATTCAAAAACTGAAAAACACGTATTTATTATTTTTACGAAATCTATCCAATGACATTGGATTCGACTCTCCTACCCTTAACCCCGAAGGTTATCAATCAGAAAAGCCAGTCAACAGCTTGACATGAGTGCATTTTCAGTTCATAAGAATTTGAAACTTTTGAAATTTCATCCTTACAAAGTTCACCTTCACCAAGAGTTAAATGAAGATGATTTTGATCGGCGACTTGAATTTAGTGAATTAATGATGGAAAGGAGTAACCAAAGCCCAAATTTTTTGTCATCTCTACTTGTCTTCTCAGATGAATCAACTTTCGAACTCAGTGGAAAAGTTAATCGCCATAATTTCAGATATTGGAGTAAGGAAAACCCTCACTGGATGCTTGAAACACACACGCAGTATCCACAAAAATTAAATGTTTGGGCAGGAGTTTTCAGGGATCGAATCATAGGACCATTTTTCATAGATGGAAATTTGAATGGAGAAAAATACCTGGAAATGTTGACAAATCAAATAGTTCCCGCAATATAAGAGATTGCTGGTGATGAGTTCGATAATGTTTGGTTCCATCAAGATGGGGCTCCTCCACACTATCGGAATATTGTTAGCTTTTCACACCATTTATTTCCACACACTGCTCTCTATCATATATATATAACTTTTAAAAAGATTTAAGGTGTTTCCTCTGATTCCTATGTTTTCCAGCGCTTTTAATAGCAAAAGAAAACTGACCGTATCAAAGGCTTTGGCCAGGTCCAAGAATACAGCTAGAAATGGTAATCCTTTGTCAATTGTACGGTAGATATTATCAGTTAGATAGATAATTGCGTCTTGAATAGAGACACCTTTTTGAAAACCGTATTGATTATCAGATATTATTTTAAATTTTTTTATATAGCTATCTAGACGAGATTTCACTAGTTTTTCAAATATTTTCGCGAAGTTTGTAATTATAGAGATAGGCCTATAGTTCTGACATAGCAATTTATCACCTGCTTTATAAATTGGTTTTATTACTGATATTTTGAAAATGTTGGAATTTAAAATTAAGTTAAATAAATACGTCAATGGACCCAATATAGATTTAGCAATTTCCTTTATTGTTTTGACATTTATGTTGTCAATGTCTGTAGATTTTTTATTTTTTAGAGTTGCTATGATGTCGCTAATTTCTTCTGTATTTGTCGGTAGCATGAAAAACGAATTTCGACTCGTTCATTAAGTATAAAGTTTTTATCGGGCATTATATTGGTTGCTAATCGTTCTCCTGTTTCAATAAAAGTGTCATTGAACTCATTTGTTATTTCATGATTTGAATTTAATATTTTGCTGTTATTATTTTGAATTTTGTCTAATTTACTTGTATTATTATAATTTTTTATTTTGTTCACAGTGTTCCATAGATATTGTTTATTATGTTTGTTTCTTTCGATTTGTAGTTTATAATAATTCTGTGTTTCTTAATGAGTATGTAATTTTTTTTTGTAATTATTGTATTGTTGTTTTAACTCAATATTATGTGGATTCTTTTTCATATTTAAGCTAAGTTCGTTTTTATGATTTATAGATCTTACTAGACTGTTTGTTATTCATTTTTTCGTTTGATGTTTTTATGTGAAATTTTTTTATAAGTTTATAACTCAATGGAATTTTTCAGTGTATTAATGATTATATCTGCGACTGCATCTACACTGTTTTCGTTGTATAAATTTGTCCAATTTGAGGAACTTAATAAATTGTTCAATTTAGCATAATTAATATATTTAATGTATTTCACGTTTTGGTATTTATTGCTCGAATTGTGCAGATTGTTGTTATTTATGACTACTTGGATTGGTACTATATAGTGATATAGTGATATCAGTTTCGACAATTATGGGGAGAATTAGATCGTAGTCATCAGGATTTTTTAACTTTAAAAATATATGATCAATGCAGGATTTTGAGTATTGGCAGATTCTTGTATAATCATTTATAGTCGAAATGAAACCAAATTCAGATAAGATATCTAGATATTTATGAGCATGTTCTGATTTCTTTAAAATGTCTATATTAAAGTCACCGATTAAAATAGAATAATCGTAACATTTTTCAATAGATAATAAATACTGGTAAAGGTCAGTGTTAAATTGCACGGGGTCTAATGATGGAGATCTATAAGCAGCTAGGAGAAAAATTTTGTAGTAGTTGAGAAAATGTATCTCAAATTCCACCAGCGATATTTCATGAAAAGTTACAATTTTAAAGTTATAGTTGATGCTGTCTCTTAAAAATACTACGACATCATCGTTTTTGAACCATTATTATATATAGTAGAATATCCTTCAAAGTTTATATAGACCTAAGTAATTTATTTGATGTGTCTCAGATAACACTATACAATCAACGATAAACACAAATATATACACGCACACATGTATATAACAAACGATATCCAAGTAGGTATTCCAAATATATAAATAAAATAATTGAAGAGTAAATAAGTGAGAGAAAATATATAAGTAAGTAGGTGGTAACAATCGAGACTACTTATTTTTGAGCCTGTTTGACCGTTTGAGTGGGTTGTCGTTGTTGATCGGTGGTTTCTTCTTTTTAGAATTCTCAATACTCTTCAAAAAAGGAGATAGTTTGCCAGTAATTTAAGAGCTGTTGAAAGATTTGGCTTAGATGATGAAGTACGAGCAGCAAACAAAGACGGATTTCGATTATATGTTTCACCGCAGAACAGAATCGAGGCGCTTTTTAACTCATTAAACAAATTCTTCACTAAACTTTAAATAGCCAATAGATGGGAATTTTTATAGAGCAAAACAATGGATAAGGTGGGAAAAAAGGTTAAAAGAATATTCAATCGAGCTAAAGCTTGGAACAACTGGTAACGATATACTGTTCTATCAGACTCAAAAAAGAATTTTGGAGGAAGTTCTGCGAGAGCGTCACTGATGCAACTTGTAGTACTAGAATTCACCAGATTATTTCCAAAGAAGCGGTATGGGAGTTTGATAAAACGAATTTCATCCAATTCCGAAAGGAAACTTTATAGCTTCTGGCACAGAACCATTTCCCAGAAGGTTCGACTTAAATAATTCCACAAAAATAATTGGTTGGCAGCCAGACAAATTATCAAAATTACCACAGTAACAGTGGTTGATTGAACCACCAAATTTTTCCAACCACTCAAATCACCTGCTAAGAATTATAGTTATATATAACTAAAAAAACGCGCTTTAAAAGTAAAAAATAATAATGTTTAATTATTAAGATTTTGTTCAACAGCGATAGATTGTAAAAAGAGTGGGGTGCTTTTTACTATATTTTTATAATTCTACTTTTATCAGTAGCTACTAATAAAATATTTATAACAATTGATATCAAGCACCCCGCGCTTTTTACAATCTATCGCTGTTGAAAAAAAAAATTAATATTTAAACATTATTATTTTTTACTTTTTAGTTCGGTTTTTAAAGCGCATTTTTTTAGTTTTTTTAAACTACAATTTCTTTAAACTTACTTAAAATCATTTAATTAACACGCTTTTTTATTATTATATTGAGTTAGTTAGAATATATATTATTAACTGCGGCGCCTCTGGCAAAATGTCGACAGTAGATTAGCCTTTTTTTAATTTTATTTTATCCTGATGATCCTGGTGAGGACATTGGGACAAAGTTGTCAAATTTTGTATTGTCATCGGTCTTTGATAAGTGTGCAATCTGACGTTTAGAAGTGGGTGAGAATCACGTTCAAAGATTGAAAAAGTTACATACAAACAAATTAACAAACAAACAAACAAACATACAGGTGAAGCTAATATAAAGCGTGTAAAAATGGCATCTTTCCAGCGTTGTTGCAAAATGGATTGGAAATATTACTACCATTTCTCATCAGCACAGGCTAGGTCTATACAGATAGAGCTAGTCTGATACAGAATTATAACCATTCAACTGGGCGCAGTTAAAGTCATAATATCCATCGATATACTTACCAACTTCATCAACATCGAAGGGACATTCCAATAATGCACTACCTGATTCACTATAGGTGCTAGAGGAATCGAGCTAACCATAACTGGCTGAATTCGAGCTACACAGAAAGCAGAAGTATTACGACAACTTTACAGAGGGAAGCGATCAGCTTCAGAGCCACAAGAGTGTGCCCACAAGGCAGAGTCCTCTCTCCCTTCATGTGGTCACTACATTACCTGCTGGCCATTCTAACACTGTGGGAACTCAATATTCAAGCATTTGCGGACAACCTAGTAATTTTGGTTAGGGGAAATTCTGAAGAGCTACTTTGTCATACCCTTTAAGAAGTAGTAGATGCAGCATATATCTGATATGAGACGGAGCAAACCTTCCATAAACCGGTAATAATACCCTTAACTAGAAAAAGAAACTTAAGACCATTTCCTTATTAGGTGAAACTCTTCCAGTTTCGGATAAAGTGAAGTATGTAGGTATTACAATAGATAAATCAGTTAACTGGAACTCCCATTTGGAGAAGGTGATTCACAAAACAAGACTGCCTTCACAAATGAAAAATTTATAAAAAATCCTAGGATATTAATGATAGAGTGTGGTTCCATAATTTGTTGGACTAAATGACTACAATACACGATCAAAACCAAACTATCTGCTATAAGTACCACACCGTCAGCTGCTCTGGAAATAACATGGATTTACCTCTCTTCATGTCTACGTGGAGAGAGAGAGAGACCAGTTGGGCAACATACAGCCTCCAACAACCACCGATCAATACGCCACAAGCTAGCGCCGTGGAACTCAATAGGCTGATTGATGACTTAAATAGTCATAACATCCTGTACGTACTTGTAGATGTGATGCATACCATCACCAACCACGAACTGCCTTTTAATATCCTATTTCCTGAAACATATCAGTGGAATCTGAAGGAAACTGATCTACAGGAGGCAGATTTGCAGACGGTTCTAAAATTCCTGAGGAAACAGGAGCCGGAGTTGGCATATGCAACCCAAAGATACAATTTTCCAGACTGAAATCTATGCGGTCTGTACAAAGGCTGGACTAGATTCTTCCTAGATATAGAACAATAAAAATCTTTTCAGTTATCCAAGTAACTCTTAAGGCCCCTGGATCCTATCGCTGCAAATCTAAACAACGTGGAATTGCTAAAAGCCAACTAGATAGAAATAGCAAGCCGACTCTAGCTTCAGTGCGTGGCCACTCTAGCATAGAAGGCAATGAAATTGCCAAATCCTTGGCCAAAAAAGGCCAAAATTCATAGGACCAGAATCAGTCCTCGAAGCTATCCTAGACCAGGCCGAGAGTGAAACTCTTAAAAAATGGCAGAAACTATCAAGATCAGCTCATTCAAAGAAATTAATCATACATCCTTTAAAATCAAGAACCAAGAAACGAGTGTTAAATAAATTATATCTAAGAACTCTAACAGTTTTATATACTGGGCACTGCAGACTAAATCATCACCTACAGAGATTTGGATTGATGGAAATCTCTGAATGCTATCTACATTTAGAGGGAGGTGAATGGACAAGGCACATTTTATGGACTTGTCTCGCCACAGACAGGTTTCTTAATATTTGGCTAAGGACAATAACTGCCAGAGAATTCAGACAGTCTATGACCCAATAAGGTTACCGCTTTATTAAAAAGCTGAACATATTGGATAAAATGTAATTAGGAATGAGTCACAATAGACCGAATAGTCGCAGTGGAGGGTCTAATATAAGCCCACTGACATGTCAACCTAATCTAACCCAGCAGTTTACTAAAATGTGAAACTTTGTAAAATGATGTTTCCATATTACACGAAGAAAATGTCGAGGACCTGGCTGGCTAGCAAAGGTTGGTAACTGAGCTATACATTACAGCAACCAGCCACGTTGTATGGGCTTGTTCGACATAGCATAGATAATTATTTTCTTCTATTTTATAAACTGACGAATTATTAGCGACATGAAAAACATTGTTCTTTAACTGCTATAATTTTATTTTTGGTCTTTTATTCTAGAAACATGGTATTTCAGATTCTAGTGCCCAGTATTCGGATAAGAATGCGACAAGAGCTTCTTCAAATTTATTATTGTTGCTTTTATAAAAATCGCTGATGGACTCACTTTTTTCTATGACGCATCTTTACGTTGACGGTTTGAGTGTTCGGTGTTTTTTTATGATGGTGTATTTCATAAACAAATTTCGCACAAAAATTTTTAAAGGTTTTAGTGAACCTAAACTATACATTTTACTCAGCCAGCAGCCGCGATTCATTTCTTTAAGTCGGAGCTGCTTTTAAAAAATATATCTGCCATCTTGGGTAAATTTTAACACCGGTAGACGTACATCTTCATGTAAAGGAAAGTTTAAACTTCTGGAAAAGGTCTGAAAAAAAAAATCATAGGGCAGGCAACGGTGATTGTAATTAATTGATATTTCTGTAAAATCTGTATCAATTGCATAGTGTTAAACAATATACGAAATACTGACTTTTTCCTGCTGATTAATTCAATACAAAATTATTTAAAACATTTCGAATTAATTGTCACCGATTTGATAGTTTCCATCATATTATTTGTTAAATTCACTAATACGTTTTGGTTGTGTTATCCAATAGGCTCTTCTATCGCGGGGGCTCAGACTAATACTGGAGTGGATAAGGAATTGCTTAATCAACTTCGATATCAAAATTTATACACATATGTACCTAGGTCAAGGTTTCATCACTTCTTAATATAATTCAGTTGTAATAATAAATAATAAAAGTCTGTTAAAAAGCTGTTTGCATCGTTCTTGGTGGCTTGAACCAACCTATACAGTTATAAATTTTTTTTAAAAACCCGTATGTTACGGCCATCAACATAACTCAGGGTAAGCATCTAATCGGTGAAAAGTGCCTAGCATCGTACTTGAAGGGATCTGGTAGGTGTACTTATATTTGTGTGTTCCGTGCTATGGAAGGCTAATTGCTAGAAACCAGTCCACGGATGGTGTCTTTACCCTCCCAATGTTTTAAATTAAGAATACATTCACGGCTAACTTAATGTTATCAAGCAACTAAAATTTTACTTTTATCCTACTTCGCTCCGCAAAAGGTTAATTTATTTCACGAAATCTGTATGTATATATATATATATATATATATATATATATATATATATATATATATATATATATATATATATATATATATGTCTGTACGTACGTGCAGCTACGGAACTTTTAAATGACCACTATGTATTGTAAATGTTATAATGTGACTTTATCCTTCGACGCATGAAAGTATAGAGGCACATTAATATAGACTGTAATATACAACGGTTATTTCAAAGTTTCGTAGCTGTACAAAATATGTAGGTATACAGAAAAAACTGAAAATATGAACGTTATCCGACAGCACGTCGATGGTGTATTATTGCATTATTGCACGTCCAAGAATTACCGAATCACTTGACTAGAGTTTGCCATGGCAGTTTAATAGGCGTAAAAAGTAACGCACAAAAACACCGCGCTCGTGCTCGCCGCTTAATAGGTCCGCCTGTTTAAATGTCGGGCCGCGTGGACTGATCTTATTTTCTCATTAGTTTTACCACTGGTCTATGTTCTATGGCCCTATTAAAATACGATACGTTCCACTGGATTACAGAATTGGCTCCACTGTGTACAATATTAAATTGAAATTAAGAAGAAATGATATACTGTTATATATACCATTAGATAGATACTGTTAGCCAGGAAACATTAAGATGGTTGATAAAACCTAATTCCAGTCCTGTCCCTCCCTCTCTCTGTAGCTGACTAGCGGACGCGGCATCATTGAAGGTTTTTTGCGTGATTTCTATACGGACTAAACTGCTGTAGTAAACTGTACAATGAAATCAGACACCGCATCGCTTCTCCACTGTCAAGAGCCAAACGTAAACTGAGCATATGTACTCATTTTCTTTAGTTCAAGAACTAGCGCCTATCGTACCTTATTAGTATCAAGCTGGAATTTGACCATGCCAGCTATGCTTGGGGGTGCGAGAGAGTTCATCCACGGGACATGGCTCAGAATTTATGAAACCAGAATTGCTATAATTTATCTTTAATTAACAACCAAAGTGTTTAGGCGATAATATGTTTGAGCTCATGAAACTAAATTGTATTACAATACTTTTTTAGCAACGCGGTAATCTACAACAGTGGGATTGTTCTACATGTTCTAAAATTCGGGTTGTATAAAGAGAACAGATTTCATTAAAAAAAAATTTTTTTTTATAACTACAAAAACTATTTAAATATTCAAAATATGAATAAGCTCAAAGTGCAATAATTTTCTGTGTGTATTTTCTTATTACCAACGATATATGTTCCCTTTTGATTTGCATAAAGTGCAACGTTTAATTTATGAATTTTTTTGTAATATTTATTTTGTATACAGTTTCTTTTGGCAGAAAATTTACGTTTGAAAAATTTTCCAAGCTTCAGATATCTAAATAAATAATTAATTCATCCCAAAATGTAGATGTCCCAAAAAGAATCGGACATTGTGCATTCAAACGACGACAGAACAATACGGAACGGGTGGTAACCCTGTCATTGTAAATACATCACATTAAAATTATTTTATAAGTGTTTCCTTTCATCTTATCTACCTTGTAATTAAATGTAGTAAACTCACAAGAAACTAAATTAAATGTTTAAATTGCGCCGCAACTGCAGCCGACAGTAGCCAAGACGGCCATATTTTTTCAAATTGTGTGTTGCTTTTCACATACAAATTTCATTGTATGCTTGACTGTCAGTTTAATAATGTAATTTGCGCGAGCAATATATTTAGAGTACTGAGTATTAATTATTTTTATGATAATTATGAAATGAACCTGAGGTGAAAAATGTACATTATTTGATAATGGATTTTAGTGGCATGATGGGCACTCCTAAAAGAGTAATTGATTTGTATAATGCAAATATTAGGCAACGCATAGTAAGCAGGTTAGAGTCAAAATTCAGGAAATTTGGGCTTGCTTGCAAATTCCTAATTATGGTCGACCATCACCACATGAAGATTAGCTTAATGTTTTGTTGACAGTACAAGAAAGTCCTCATTGTATACTTAAGAATATTGCGTCTACTTGTTATATGGCAGTGTCCACTGATCCACAAAAGATTCGAGAAAGAAATGTCTCATCCTTATAAGTTATACCCCGTTCACAAATTGTCTGAGAACGATTTTGATTGACGAATTGGATTCTGCTAGCAACTACAAGAACTATGCAATAATGTTATTAATTTTGTAGAAGTATATTTTTTTAGACGAAGTTACCTTTACTTTAAATGACCGTGTCAATAGGCAAAATTGTCGTTATTGGGCTGCAGAGAATCCCCACCGAATGATGGACTGTCAAACTCAAAACCCTGAAAAAGTCATGGTGTGGTGAGGAATAGTAGATGGAAGAATGCTGGGTTCTTAAGTTGTGACGTGCCATCTTTCGCTGGTTTCGACAAATTAATAGTAACATGTAACAACAAGATTTTAGTCGAACAATTCACCCATCTATAGTAATAAATTATACATTCAGCGATAGATGTCACCACATTCTAATTTCCTATCCAAATTACCACCTTTAAGGCTTTTCGCCTACAGGTAGCTCACTAGGTAAAGTTTTACCAAGTTATAAAATATTGTATATGCCATGGAAATCTAAAATATATACTATTATTATAATTAGTGCATAAAATTTTTATATAAACTAATAGTATGCAGATAGTAGTAATGATACGTCGATTTAGTTTTAAAATTTCTCAAGTTGGTACTCTGACAGCCTAATTGTCGAATTGTCAGTTGAAGTCATTTTCGCTTGTCTTTGTGAGTTAAAATGGTTATGAATATTGCCCAAGTACCGTCAAACTTCCTTTTTTAAATCAAGAAATTGAGCCGAAAACTTTGCTGGCAATTAATCTAGTTAAAAGGCACGCGGTTGCTAGCCGGTTTGATACCGGATCAAAAATTAAATTTAACCTATTTTCAATTAATATTTTGGTTTGTTTAATTGAAATTTCGATGTATTCGGATTTATTAGCGGGTTTATCGTCTAGAAGTACCTATTCTGGGTAAGTTTAGTTTCTTTGGTTTATTATAGACACGTGCTCACGTTAGAGGTTAATTTTGGGGCTAATTTTGTAACATTAATTATAGACGATTTTGGTAAGGCCAGATTTCAATTTTGGTATGGCTAGATTTCTATTTTTGATTATTTTGGATTGTTTGTATTTATTGCACATTTTAATACGACATATGAATAATATCTTTATTAATAGTACTAATAAATGGTACCACGCTACCAATATGGTTCCATTTGAAAAAAAATGAGTTTTGCCCCCAAAATAATTTTGGTGAATTTTATTTGCTCATAAATCACGTAATTTAATGTTTTTAACGGAATTTCGATTTTTGTAGCATTACATGGGTCATTTAGAATAAATCGGAACTGTCATGGAACACTCAAATGGAAAACTAAAAATTATATTATAAAAAAAAATTATGTTTGAAATGTCGCTTATTTGGCATTGTTGGTTCAGAAAATTATGCAGAATTCAAAAATGTAATAATATACAGGGTGTTCTATTTAAAAAATCGAAATTTAGTGTTACTGTGAACGATTCATCTTTTGGAGTCTGAAGGACTTTTACTATATTTATCAAAAATGAATGTTAACGTTCACAAAATTAGGGTTCAAAACGACTGTTTCAGACGGAGAATAATATAAAATTTATACTTACTGTTCGTTTTTACTTAACTGCTGCTTTGATGGTATCTATTGGACGTCGTAACACTATAAATCTAACACTGTAGGTACTAACACTTTCTTAAAATTATACCTGAAAGGGAATTTTGAAAACACAAGTAATAGACAATATAAAGTTCAAAAATATATATTAAATCTCTTCAAAAATTTATGTTTTACAACAACTTCAAGAAATATGTTTTGACAAACAATAGTCTGGCCCGTGTACAACACATGGTAAGGAACGGAACGATTTATAATGTACCAACTACCATCCAATATGCGGTTTTTGAGCTAACGATCACACAAAAAGATTCAAGAAAAGTTCAATGCTTATAAAATTTTGGTGGGCTTTTGCTTGCCTGTCTATTCACGTATTTTTATTTCAATATCAATTTTGGTCGCTCCTCGTAGCTTTAAAATGCTTGAATCGCAACGACTTTGAATTATATTTGGGAAATTACAATTTCATACGTTCAGGCAAGGTGGTCCCATGCACATATGAGTACATGGTAAAGATACTTTTCTGACACCGAATCACTGAGGAACCGGTTTAGGGCAAATCCCGTTAAAACTCATCATTTTCCCGTCAAAATCGACTGCTAGGAAATGATGGGGTCCCATGTCGCTAAGAGCTATTTTCGCTAAAACTCACGATATACTTTGAATAGAAGCTGGATTAACTTGTCTTCATATTTAAGACCTCGCATGAGTTGCAGTGCTTAACAACGTGCATTCGTAAAAGGGTTTTTAATTTTGAAATTTCCGAAATTAAAGTCAAATTTTGTTATGATTTCTAAATTTTGGTGGTCGGGGCGACATTACGTCCCTGTGCAGCGACATTTACTATACTTTCTAAAATCCTCCTTGATGAGTTCTTGAAATTTTTGCATAAAAATCGCTCCGTATAGCGAAAATATGATTAAGAATATTAAAAACCTCTTCCACGATATTTTTACGTGAAGCACGCTTTTCATGCGAAATATTTAAGTAAGTAAGTAAATAGAATTTTGTTACTGTTTCGAAAAGTACACCGAGGGTTTTATCGTGTTCTTTAACATTACTTCCGGCGAAATCGGAAGTAAAAAAAAATCAATTGTATGTCCAAAAGTGTCGCTTATTATGTATGTAGTATTCCTAAATTTTAATCAATTATCTTCAAAACTAAAGGAGAAAAAGGGGTATACCATGATCCTGTTACACCCGGTATAGTCTCAAAAACGCCTTATAGCGTACCTATTATTTTATAGGAATAGCCCAATAGGTTCATCATATTAAAATACTTGCTATCATCACAAAAAATAATTCATAGAGGGAAGCTGTTTCAAAGAGTCATCTCGAGGTCACAAATATGACAAGACATAAAAACTTACATGTTTATTAATGTGTACGGCAGTTAAAAACGTGCTAAGTCACGATGATATGAAAACAAATTGGCGTCCCATTACAAAATCCTAAAATCGATAATTGTATAACAATACAATTTCAAAAATTATTAAAAGCCATCACGGGGAGCATTTAAAATTTTAGTTTTTACTGCACAAGGGGAAACAACAGAGCTAATATAATACATATACACCCGGTATAGGTATAATGGTAAATCGCAATACAAATACAGATAATGGTTTACAATTTTTTAAGTTCTCTGTTACATTTAAATTTGTCTGAAAATCATCAAATCTGTCCGTGGTCGTAGTCACTGCAAATAAAATAAAACGGGTTGCATTTTGGAAGATTTGAGACGTGACAAAAATGTATTGAGATAATATCTAGAATTAATATGTGGTAAATTGCAATTTTTCTTAAAATGGGGACGGGACAACTTAATATGTTGTGAATTAATTTAAATAATAAAAAAACTTGTTTATCTCTATGGGCTTCAAGACTGTGAAAATTCAACTGCAGAGTAAATAAACTCCATTGTTACAAACGTGGCACAATTAACAGTAAAATTTCCTTGACATCAAAGATTGCAATCGCTGTGGGTAACATGTCTCTAAAGTAATTATTAGTGGTAGTAAATAGTTGAACCCTATAAATAGCTATCACCACATATAGCTCTAGTGGTGTTGTTTTTAAACAAAAAAATGTTAGTTCAAATGTGCTTTTAGAGGGCGGAATATTAAACATAATATTTTTAGTCGCAAACTCCTCTATAAATCCTTATTTTACTATAAGGAACCTAACCAGACTGCAACCAACAGCTACTCTCCGGGCTATGTGCCCCGCCGAGCGCTGAATTACAAGTTACAAGCCTGGCGTGTTAAGTGTAATAATTGCATATTACCATCAAAACGCTAATGCTTCGATTGCAACAAACACCAGCCGAAAGACTGATCCTACTTAAAGGAGCTCCCTTGCCAGTCGTCACACACCATTTGCAGACTGCAGTTTCGAGCTGTTGGCTCTCGTCAGTGCAAGGTAGGTATGCGACGACCGACATGAGAATCCTTTGATTATAGTACATCCCGGTATTTTTACAATAGCGACATGTAAAACAGCCAGCAGGCGCCATCTAGCGGTCCAGTGTCTGTTGCAATCGAAAAATAAATAGCCTGACTTGGCTTAGCATAGTTCAAATGTGCTTTTAGAGGGCGGAATATTAAACATAATATTTTTAGTCGCAAACTCCTCTATAAATCCTTATTTTACTATAAGGAACCCAACCAGACTGCAACCAACAGCTACTCTCCGGGCTATGTGCCCCGCCGAGCGCTGAATTACAAGTTACAAGCCTTGTTGCAATCGAAGCATTAGCGTTTTGATGGTAATATGCAATTATTACACTTAACGCGCCAGGCTTGTAACTTGTAATTCAGCGCTCGGCGGGGCACATAGCCCGGAGAGTAGCTGTTGGTTGCAGTCTGGTTAGGTTCCTTATAGTAAAATAAGGATTTATAGAGGAGTTTGCGACTAAAAATATTATGTTTAATATTCCGCCCTCTAAAAGCACATTTGAACTATGCTAAGCCAAGTCAGGCTATTTATTTTTCGATTGCAACAGACACTGGACCGCTAGATGGCGCCTGCTGGCTGTTTTACATGTCGCTATTGTAAAAATACCGGGATGTACTATAGTCAAAGGATTCTCATGTCGGTCGTCGCATACCTACCTTGCACTGACGAGAGCCAACAGCTCGAAACTGCAGTCTGCAAGTGGTGTGTGACGACTGGCAAGGGAGCTCCTTTAAGTAGGATCAGTCTTTCGGCTGGTGTTTGTTGCAATCGAAGCATTAGCGTTTTGATGGTAATATGCAATTATTACACTTAACGCGCCAGGCTTGTAACTTGTAATTCAGCGCTCGGCGGGGCACATAGCCCGGAGAGTAGCTGTTGGTTGCAGTCTGGTTAGGTTCCTTATAGTAAAATAAGGATTTATAGAGGAGTTTGCGACTAAAAATATTATGTTTAAAAAAATGTTAGCTTGCGGAAATATTTGTATAATTATTCTGTAATGGTTCTAACAGGCTTTACAAAATATCAACATCGATTAAAGTACAGCGCCCTGCTTAGGGCTACGCTCACCTGGGTGTAAATTTAGAAAATGCGATTCCTGTTTCCACTCTGGTTTTTTCAATTTAAGCTTCATTTATGTCTTTTTTTGGTTATAAACCGTCTAAGTGGTCTTAATAACGTTGATCATAGCAAATTCGAGTGTGTAAATTTTTCCAGGTCAAAGTACTATTTGATTGTCTGGTCGATAGCCGTGTGGGTTAAGGCGCGAGGTGGCAATCGCGATTATTCTCACAGGGACATCGCACCACCGGGTTCGAATCCTGGCTCCGGTACTGGCACTGTCGGAGGAAATGGTTGTATGTCCGCGTTTTTTCAATGTGTAACCCCCTTCCGCACAAGCCCTGGCTTCTGGAATTGGGGGTTGTCTAATTTCTGTGGTGTTATTTATTTATTGTACTAATATTAAAACTTGAAAACGCTTTTAATGAAGTAAACATAAATTCAAATAAATCTAGTTCTATACATCCCTTGATTCGCTTGATATATATGGGCAATACGTATAAATATAAAATTAACATATTACGAGGGGACCACAGCTCAGTGGATTAGAGCGTTTAGCTTTCTTTCTGAGCATACCTAGCGAAGTGAGTTCGAGCTCCGCCTATCGCGAAATAATTTTCAAATATAAGTTATTCCCAAGAAGTGGTTCGGATCCCTCTATAAACTGTAGGGGCCCGTCTTCTTTACTCAGATAAATCTAGATCTCCTAGACTTAAGAGGGCCATTCAGGTGACTTAGCATGCGGTTAAAAACATTTGTGAAACAAATATTTGTCGATAAGTGAAAACAATTCTGCTTGTAGATAGAATAACGAAGTATTGAAACTCTCCATTGTGGGCTAAAACTTTCAACGACGTTAAGTTTACTGTGAAACATGGGTTCGATGGATGGTTCTTATAAATTCACGTGCCCCTTAAAAAAAAAATTTATATGGCAAAAAAATTATTATTATTTTTTATAATACGAAATATATGGTTTAGTGTCAGGAAATCGTTTTAGAAACCATTTCTAGTATAAGCAATCTGCATTTTTTACTGCTCTGATTGTACCTCAATCGAATCCAAGGCCGGCTGAACATGAATGGGGGGGCTTGCATGCAAAATTGGGGTGGAGGCTTGCTCAAGACCGGTGATTTTCGAAAAATCAACCTCCATTGCTTTCTGGGGTGTAAATCATGAGGACCTTTTTATTTACATACTGTTTAATAACATTTTTATATTTATAATTTTTGGTGATTGCAGTAAATAAAATTGCAATTGCAGTAAATAAATAAAACGGAGCAGTGTTGGTATATTACGCATGGTCGATATAGTGGAAACCGCGTGCGTAACTAAGGCGCCGGGAGTTTGATTTGTCATTCCAAATTTCGAAAGAAATCAGAAATCATTCATTTTTATTTATTTTTAATAAAATACATTTTCAAGATAATTTAATGGGGGCCCCGAGGCAATGCCTCATTGCCTTGGGGCTAATCCGGCACCGATTGAATCATCTTTGTCTAACATTGCCTATCTCTTTTTGCCTGTCGCGAATACCTCATCGCCAGGTAATGTTTGTTAAACAGTACATATATGCCACATAATTCGCAATTAAAGTTTATCTCGCAGTCAAAATCGGCATCACTGTGTGGTCACCGTTGAGTAGATTCAAATACAACCGGAATATAGACATGTTTTCTTAGGATGTACCATCACTGGCCAATCAAGAGAACCATTGTATTAATTTATTTCTAAATATATAGTTAAGAGATTGTTAATAGTTATTTAAGATAAAAGTGTAAAAAGCCATTATTTATTGCACGAATGGCTAGATTGAAAATACGAGCAAGCGAGTGTTTTTAAAAGCCATGAGTGCAATAAAGAGGCTTTTTACAAGTGTGTCTTACAACGTTTTATCTTCGATTGTTCCAATTATTGTATAAAATGGGTAATTTTTCATGAATATTTGTAAAACTGTATCAACTTTTTGTGAATGTCACTTTGACGGTTAGTATTATTCGAATTGTAGTTGAAGTCTCCATTCTAATTATTATGTTACTTCATGGTCGTGACCGAAAATCTGTGATGATAGTAACTAAGGAAACAATATTATAAATAAACTGGTGTAGTTGAAGTCGCCATTGTTGTTCTTGAATGTTTGAATTAAAATATCAAGTTAATAAGGTTTAATGGTGATTAGAGTAATGTAGAAGAGTTTCAAAATACTCCCCCAAAAGTTATGGAGATGGCACAAGCGGCAACGTCAAGTTTAATACCTGGGAAGTTACGAAAACGATATGAGTTGGTGTATAAACGATTCAACGATTAGTGTGCCACTGATACATTTTTTAGAAATCGTGCACTAAAAGCGTGCAATAAAATTTTTTATTGAACAGTTTCTTATAAAAGGCCATTTCTTACACTGGAAATGATGTAAAAAACTATGACTTTTTATACGATCGTATATAAAATGTATTGATTGACCTCAAAACTTGATAGTTGATAAAACAAAGCTTACAGAAATAGTGTATTCATGAGCTTTTGTTGTTTTGTATGAAGACGTAGAAGGGCCGCAACAACAAAAATATCTTTTAAAGGTAGAATTCTGACTTTTATCTCAGAATTCTGACTTGTAACTCAAAATTCTGGCTTTTATCTCAGAATTCTGAGATAAGTAGGAATAGAAACATATAGACAGCACGAAATGAACAATACCCATCTGTTGGTATCCCTAACAGGCAGAGCGACTAGGACTTGCAAAACTCCCGAGGGGCATAAAACAATTAACAACCCCAAAAATGTACTAATTCATTTCTCGAAATCGGTACATATAGACGGTACGAAATGTTTAGAAAACAATACCCATCAGTTGGTTTCTCTAACGGCTAGAGCGGCTAGGACTTGCAAAACTCTCGAGGGGCGGAAAATAATAACAACCCCGAAAATATATTAATTCATTTATCGAAATCGATATATATAGACAGTACGAAATGTTTAGAAAACAATGCCCATCTGTGAGTTTTGCAATTCCTAGCCGCTCTAGCCGTTAGAGAAACCAATAGATGGGTATTGCTTTCTAAATATTTCGTGCTGTCTATATGTTTCTATTCCTATTTATAAATTTTATTATAAAAGTCAGAATTCTGAGATAAAAGTCAGAATTCTGAGATAAAAATCAGAATTCTGAGATAGTAGTTAGAATTTTGAATTGCAAGTCCGAATTCTGAGATAAAAGTCAGAATTCTGAGATAAAACTCAAAATTCTGAGATAAAAGTCAGAATTCTGAGATAAAAGTAAGAATTTTGAGATAAAGGTCAGAATTTTGAGATAAAGGTCAGAATTTTGAGCTAAGAGTCAGAATTTTACCTTCAAAAAATATTTTTGTTGTTGTGGCCCTTCTAGGTTTCGTAGTTTTGTAACTGAAGTATAATAGACAACATTTTCATTTTGTGCTCCAGGTATAAACGCCTCTAAGAATCTGTGTTATTTTTTAAAACCAACGTAAATGTTTACATAATTGTCTGCAGCAGTAACTAACGTATTTTCTTAAGACAGTGTACATTTTATATTTATTAATATTGTAAAAATATTCTGAAAATTTTCTTGGGAAAAATATTGTTTTGTAAAATCTATTCCGTAAACGTTCTTTCTGTTTTTAACTCACCAAATTGTTAGTTGGGTATGGCTTATTTTGGGTTGCTAAACGAGAAAGAAATATAATTTTATTTCCAAAATTATCACTTCGTAGAAAAAATAATTTTCTGTTACATTTTCGGATATTTTTTGCTTGTACTGTATGAATTCTATTTTATATTTTTGTTTTCTTAACGAGCTTAAGTCCAAAGAAAACTCATTGATTTGTGTACTAAATAGTTCTGTTGATTTATACACAATGTCGATAGTATGTTATTTATTATTATGTTTAATATTTACACATCGAAATATTGCTGACTAATTAAAATAAATTTAATTAATAAATTAGCCAGCACTTAAGAATTTTTTCCAAGTAGTACGTAATTTTCACATTTCTAGTTGACACAATGGAGATTAATTACTGTCGTTTATTTATTGTGTTCATCATATTTTTAACAATTAGTGAAGTTTTTGGATTACTGAAATTACGTAAGTTGATAATTCATACATAATCTTGAAATTATAAATACTGAATAATTTCAGAAATATTTTGTACATCAAGAAACCAATGCGTTTTTAAAACCTTCTAGGACTACAATGAGTAGTTTTCAAGGTGTTACATTTCCTAAAGATTTGTAGCAACCTTTAAGAGTTATAACATCTTGAAAACCATTTGTTTCAATTTTAAGTTCTTAAGATTTAGCAAAAATAAATCATAAATCGTTCACATTGTTAAGATTATATCTAAAAGGTGCTTTAAAAATAAGGGCTGTAATATGTTCAAATAAATCCATTTTAAAATTTAATAGAAATTGGTAAGGAGTTCGCATAAAAACTCCTTAATTATGTTGCTAATTACTAATATTTTTATTTGATTTCAAAAAATGTTCTTAATTTAAAGGAAATTTTTTAAGGAAGGAGGTATTTTTTTTATCGTGGACTCTATGTAGTTTAATATTATTAAATTACACTGGAACTTTTTGAACAAATCTGGAAAGCATTGATAAGTAATTAGTTGTATTTTTGAGAAAAGTGTAAATTTTATAACATAATACATGAATTTTCAGGTTGGTAGTAATTTGCAATTTTAATCTGCTCTCAGTAAGTTGTCTGCACTCAATAATATATTTATGGCGGTTATATTTAAAAAATACGGTATAGTCCAAGTAAGGCCTTCCTGAGATAAAAAAAACTAAGCAAAAACTTTACGGCATAATTATTATCGCCGCGGGCCATGGCGCTAAGTTGAAGTAAATAGATCCTAGTAAATAAAAAATGCAAACAAAAACTTTGCAACATAATTATATCGCTGCGGGCCATGGCGCCAAGCCTGACATGAAACATTCCCGACGCACATTAAAAATCTATAAAGGTAAGCGAGTCAATTTGCGAACAGCACAAAAAAGGGTACGGGTATTTTAATGAGGTCGTAAAGTTTTTGTTTTATTTTTTATGTCTCACTTTATTCTTACTTGAACATTACCTATGATTTTCAACTTGTTAACATTTTTCAATATCGATTACAGCTTGCATTTTGGCGTATTTATATTTAAAGGAAAAAATGCGAACAGCCGAAAGAAAACGATTTATAACTTATCAATAATGAAAATCTGTCTCCTAAAATAATAATTTTTACATTTTTCTGATGCTTAAATGAAATATAAGCTATTCTAAAAAGAAATAGGTCTATCATTAATATATCTATAAAAACTATATAATTTTTTTCTTAAAGTGCAAAAACAACCGCCTCGAAACGAATTTCAGATATATTTCTTCTAGAAACTGTTTATTCCAGTCAATATCTACTGAAGAAGCCAATTAAATTACATTAAATCCCAGACGCATTTAGTAATCATTGGGGTTAAGGGTAGCCTAAATCCAGATTTTTAGGATTACAACCCTATTGAGTTAGTCGCCAGGGTTAGTTTCGATTTTATTAAATGAGACTTATTTTCAACTGTAGAGTGAAAATGGTAATAAGATACAAGTTTGGTTATTACCATTTTTCCGTAGGATCGATATTTTTTATTTACGCTTATACCATAAAGTAAAGCTTTATAGTATGCTTCAGTGTTATAGAAGCGGGTGTTAATAAATTGGTTGTTCTTCAACAACTGCTTGAATGATACTTTACAACTCGCACCAAAAAAACGTACGTTTTTGCCCGTTAATAATGGGGCAATAATTACGATTTTTTAGCGTTTCTAAAAATAGCTATTTATGTATCAAGTCCATAATACAAGGCTTTATTGTACGAGTCCAGTTTATGGCCGAGCGAGCGTAGCGAGTAAGGCCATAAAGAGGGCGAGTTCAACGAAGCCTTATTATGGACGATTTGCATACAAAGCTTTATGTCCGACTGCTAAATTTGGCTTATTAACGAAAAAAAATTAATTCAATGGCAATTTTGACATTTTTATGACTGTTGTACATATTTATTTTAAAACGTCAAAATCTGTCATCGGCTCATTATTGGAAAGAATTCATTTAATATATTTTATATTTATTCTATGAGAAACTAGCAAAATAATATTTGTTATATTATTTAGTAGTAAGTTAGGTTTTAGTTGCAATGTTAATTTAAATAAACTTATGTTGCCATTGACATTTAATTTGAAAACGTCTAAATCCGACATAATACTAAAATAAAGTAACATTATTTTACTAGTAAAATAAAGAGGTACTTTATAGCCGCAAAACTATATCATAAACAGTCCTTTATAACGTGCTCGGACATAAATATCTTTATACTATAGGGAAAATGTCAATTCTTACTTGTGTGGCTGAAGGCGCAAAACGTACAATTCACACTTACAGAAATCGACATTTACTCTGCAATTGCAAAAATACTGCTTTAACGGCGAATTTCATGGGGTACATCCCCATTTCCTTCTTATTAAGGAACAAAGAGTACGTTTTTTAGAGCGCATTATACACAACCGTGCAGCTATCGCCGAACAACTTAATGGTTCAATCAGTGAGAACCAAAGCAAGTGACTTTTATTCCCTTTAAGTTTGTTGTAGCCCTTAACGTTGAATATAAACGAGATAATGCAATAATATAATTTTACCATTCACTTTCATGTCTAAGCCCAAAAATATCGATTCCACGAAAAAAATAATAATAATCGATATTATACAGAATTAACTTTTCTACAAGATTGGTCATTGCCATTTTCACTCTAAAGTCGAAAATAAGTGAGTTACTAATTGAACCGAAACTCGCCCTTCCATTCAAGATGATAATTAACGCAATAGGGTTGGAATCCTAAAAATCTGAATTTAGATTACCCATGACTCTTCTCAAAAATTAATGTAATGTAATGAATGCATTAATGTACGACTAGTTAGATCACGAAATCCATTAATGTTTTCGATAGTTATACGTCTGATTAAGACATGAAACTTCGTAAAAAACATTTTTGTACCACTAAAAAACTTAGTTATTTATGTCCATAAAATAATTTAAAAAAAAATGAGAAAAATTGTACGAGTCGTAGGCTAATGCAGCAATCCCATGGGTAAGAAAAAGACGCTGTATGCAAGAGTTTCATATAATGTTTTTGTCATTAATTTCCATATTTAAGTAAAGGTATTTCAGAATTAACTTACACAAACAGCAAAAACATAAATCTAAAATTTGACTGTTCTAAAGTCAAATCACGAAATGAATGGACCATTTTAGTGTGACGTATAAAGCCACTGAAAGTACACAATCTTGTAGTAGATAGAGTTTTATTACGTTCAATAAAAAGTTGTCACGTATTATTGTGAACTTTATGGTGCATTACACACAAAAATTAAAATTAAATTGCATAAACAGTCGTCACATGTTTCATATAAGTTAGCAGGGCCGGCGGAAGCACCGGGCGACCCGGGGCTCTAAGTGTAAGGGGCGCCAATTCGATAATAACTTAAAAATACTCTATGTATTTTCCGAGCTTAAAAACGTACAAAAAAAATGTATAATGTAAACAAAGTTAAAAAAATATATTTTGTTACTGAATCTAGGACTTAAAAATGTTGTCTACTATTTTTGTAAATTTCCCATTGCCGCCGCGCCGTCTAAACATTATATCGTAATAATACAGTACTTACGCATATTGTCCGCCGAGCCAGAGTCTGCTGGAGACGAAAGGGTGAAGAAGTCAAAAAAATGGTCACGTTGGAATACATCTTCACTGAAGATATGGGCATGCTATATCGCAAATCTTAAATGATCATGCAAAAATTCGGTACAAATAATTTACGCAAATAAAAAACAAGAGAAACTCCACCACTGAAAAGTATAAAACTGTAAAATTTAATGAGGTACGAATAAAAGAGTTTATAGCTTTACAATACACCCTTCAAATATTCGTGGTCTATAACCATCGGTTCCGTAATTAGGAGCGTTACGTATTTGAGCAACTTGCACATTCGGACGTCAGGTAACAAGATTGCCAAATTGAAGCAAAGATAAAATTAATCAAAAATTATTTGTGGTCATCAATATCTCAAGACCGCTTAGTTGGTCTAGCGATGATATCTATTGAGTATGTCATATTAAGCGAAATTGGTTATGAATCTATCATTAAAGATTTTGCGGAAGTAAAGGCGCGCAAAGTTATTTTTTCTTAAGGAAATACATATGTTATAATACATACCATACCTGTTTAGATTTTCAATAAAATGAATAGTACATCTAAAATCTGATTTTACTTTTTTTACTTCGTTCATATTCTTCAGTTTCCGTAGGGATTTAGGAGGAGGGTACCAAAACAGGTACTTACCCAGTATATATATTTTTCTTCCGCCGGGCCTATAAATTAGTTTTTATATAAAATATTTAAAGGTTTTACACATATATGATGAATTCTACATCTGCTCAGATCATCACGTAGCACGTAGGAATATTTAAATATTTTGTATATTGAACCGCAGCACTAGGCCCCCTCGGGCCCCTTGTACTTCCTTCCCGTAGGCAGACCCTCACCTAGGCCTCCAACCAACCAACCTGGTCTTGCAAAAGTGATGCTGCCTAGGGCATCTCCCTTACATCAATTTTAGAATATAGAATATAAACATATAAAATATTTTGTATAAGTTCACATTTCAATAAAATGTGGAGCTATAATTTCATAGTCCTAAATTCGACCTTTCAACCTAAACTACATGTATCATAAAGTCCAATTTGTTTAGATCGTTCCCTGCAGTATACATTCATGACTTGCTGTAATCTGTGATCGTATATATTCGGGTGCTTTTAACTAGTCTTGATGTCACCACTAAAATGGTCCGTTGTTTTCAATACACTTTTATGATTTTATTATTATGTGTATCAGAGGGAAATATTATTTCTTTCATCATTTTCTCATTATAACCATACACGTATGTATACAATAATAAAAACAATAAAAAAAAAGAAAGAGATTTTTTAACATTCGTAAAAAATGTATTGATTTTTCATTATTTTAATGCTCGTAAAAGAGTTATATGCAAAAAAAGTCTTCATACAATGTCAAGAAACATGCAGCAATTTTATGTTGAATGAAATGGAGACATAATCGTACAATATCGAAAGATTATTCGATTCCCTCCGTTTTTATCACTGTTCTTCAATGAATGGAGAAAAGCTCCAAAAAATTAAAATTGTTAATATTGTTAAAAATACTCGAAGAGAATGCATTTTTAATAGGTTATTTGATGTTCAATTTTATGACAAATTTTGTGGTATATTTTTGTAGAAAATAATTTTGAACTCAAGAATTCGATTTACTTATGCAAATTAATAGTTGAGTTTTGTTTATAATTTGTTTTAGACAATAAATGATGTTTATACCAACAGAATGATATTAATTTCCATTGTATAACGAACGTTTTTAAAGTATCTTTCAAGCACGTCTTGTACCATCATTCATTTATTTGTATTAACGAATTTTAAAAAAATACAATGTTGTTACTCTATAAGTATATAATGCTACTCTAATTCTATTGTCCAGAAGGCATTTTTTTATTGTGTCTATACTTTGAGAAATATGTTTTCGAAATTCTGAAATAATTTTAGTTTCATGCAAATATTTTGAAAGTGGTGTGTTTTAGATAAAAAAAATTAAATGAAGTGAAATAAAGGAAAACCGAAATTGGCTTGAAAATCACAATTATTAATTTAAAGAGGCTTAGAAATTACTAAACTTTAAGTATCAATTATAGTGTTTTCCGAATCAGATATGCAAACATTGCTGAGAAAATTAAAAACCAAGAGAACCTCCGGGCTTCGACGTTGTTTTTTCTTATATTATATTTTCAAATTCATATTTTTTATAGATTTTATATAGAATAATAAGGTTTTTATGTAGAATGGACTATTTCATTACCTTAATATTTATATTTAAAATTAGCAATCTCCCAAGAGCTTGTTTCTCATTGATTTAGACTATGTAAAGGCGAATATAGACTTTACACTTTCGATGTGCATCGCGGATGATTCACCTGCAGTGAAATGTGTAAAGATTGTTTTCATCTGCGTTCCATCTAATGTGATCATCCAAATTGATCACTAAACACAGCAGAGGTACTCTCTACTTTAGATGAAATCATATTCATTGCAGATGAATCATCCGCGATGCATTTCGTTTGGCTATTCCTCCCGTTATGTCATCACAGATCCCGTGAGTTGAGCTCCATGAGTAACTCTAGGCTTCCACGAAGGTCGGTGGTTCTTGCATCATCACTCTTTTTTAATAGGCAAAAGTCATGGTCAGTACTATCACAGTTCTTGTGTAAAACTCGACCTGTTTGAATAGTAAAAATGTGCTGATGTTACGGGGGTTACTCGTAGTTTAATGAAATTATTGTGACCAAGATTAAGAACTGGAAATAACTGGACAAATTAAATAGCAGACGATTATTTTAGGCAAAAATAGATTTATTTTGAAAGTGTTTAGTCCAGAAAGAGTAGGCACCAAGAAAGTAAATTTTGGGGGCGAGCGTAGGTGCGTCTTTACTATGTACATACTTCGGTATGCGATGTAAAGCAACGACAGGCGCAGTTAGTACTTGGATGGGTGACTATTCCAACGGAAACCGCGTCTTCGCCTCACACATCTTCCAGCGGCTTGTATATCAGTGTATGCGCGGAGGCTATACAACCTTAGGCGAGGGTTGTATAGAAGATATACCATCCTTCGGAGGGGATGTAAAGCCGTCGGTCCCTTGTCTATTAAATGTAAGGCAAGTAAAAGATCCCTACTCTTCTTAAGGGAAGAGGTTCGGCAAAATTCCTGGTTGGGGGTAGCTCGTCTACAGGCGTCGGTGTTAGGCCTCAGTAGCGGAAATAGGCCGACGTTAAATAAATGTATAAAAAAAAAAGTAAATTTTTTAATGACGCCTTTTTTATATATGTAAAGATGTTCATTTTGCGAAAAATATTAACAACGTTTTGGTGTTCTGTTTGACACTATTATTATCAAGCCCTGTACTCATTTACGACACAAATGTGTTCTTTCATATTAATAAAATATAACGAATTACAAGTTGTAGGGATCCGCTCAAATCACTTAGAGTGATAAGTAGCGTTATTCATTACAATTACAGATCCCGAAAGTATAAGCTCCAACATTTATATAAAATACTCCTCGAAAACATCAGAATAATATATTCGTGTGAACTCCTTTTATGTTTGTTTACATTTGAGTGAGAGCAACCTTCATCCACAAAACAATTTGCACATGTGACGACTATTAACGTTTCCCTTTTCCTGGAGGTGCCTTCATCCCTATTGACAGTTCATCAAAAAATGTTTGTCGAGAACTTTCACAAGAACTTTCTTATCTTGCCATAAGTTTGTCACAGTATATCCCTCGCTCACAAAAGTTTTGTCCACATAATAAATGTTCTCTTCCTCAGGTAACTTTCAAATTGTGTTAGGTAAACTCCTCTCCAACAAATAATTTTGTTTTTGTCGATAAGAACTGACTTTCTGTTTTGCTTTTCTCAGCAAGAATCCCAAAGGACTTTGTAAAGCCTGTTCCTGCTGATATGTGGTATATTGTATTCAAAATAAAATTTAATCTGCAATTTCTTTTTTTTTTTTTCATGTATAAAATGAGTGTACTTTCTGTGATTAACGTTGAAATAATCCTCAGTTTTCCTCAATGATTTTTTATCTCCCTGGAGATGATTTTGTTGGATTCACGGTCTCATTACCATTTTTTCTTTGATCATATACTTTCAATATGAGAGACAACATATTTTTTCACACGTTTAGCAAGAACGCAATCTGAGAAGTTTATCATTTTCACTCACACAATGTAAGATCAGGAGACAATAGAAATAGTGTATATAATGTAAAAGCTGTATGAATGTGTAGGAAAATAATAAAACGTCGATGTCTGGTCGATATCTAGTTGATTTGTTACTGTCTTCCTTTTCCAAATATACTATATATGGTGATTCCGTGGGGATAGGCACGGCAAGTTTTAATATTGAGTGGTAGTTACAGGTAGTTAAAGCTAAACGCTAAAAGTTTTTAATATCTATTTTAGACTTCTCTGGATGACAAATATTTACGTATTAGATATAATTTGGAATATTACAAAGAATATAATATATAATATGTGGAACAATTTGCGATTTATTCTGGAATTATGGAATATTTTTCTATTTGACCAATCTGTTGTTATAGAGTGCATAATAAATTATTCAAGGACGCCAAGAACTTAAAATATGTATATTTAAATAAACAATTTGCCTTTTAAATAATACAAAATAAAACCGAAGATATATATTTTAAGTTAATGTAATTTTAGCTGAACAAATTACACACAATTAAACTAAAAAAATTATAACTGAAATGCGATAAGGAATGTCCAAAAATGCCATTCATTCAAATCGCTGCGTAAACCGGAAAGTTATGAAAAAGTATTAATAAACATAGTTTTGGATAAACATATCTACGAAATAGTTCTTGAGAACACATCTCTACCTTGAATAGTTCCAGTAGCAAAAATGTTGGAGGAGTTAAATTGATTTAAAATTTTAGGTAAATTTTTTGTTGTTGCTGAACAAATTCGAAAAAATCCTGGTTCAACTAAATGCCATAGAGATTTCTCTCAATTTTCTGATAAAAAATATAATTTTGGTACGTGCTTATTATACAAAAATATATTACAAATTTGTGCTACTATAACTCCTGCGCATTATTATTAGAAAATGAAAAAATGACAAGAAGGAAATTCTCAGATTTTTGGAAAATAATAGCAAATCCACCTTTGTATTTTCATAAATTATTAATTGTTAATGAACTGTATCATTCAATTGATGATTATTGTAAACAATCATGTATATTATATTACATTAAGAATATTTGACTCGACGGAAAAAATAATTTTTAATAATTACCATAGGAAAACGATATAGAGCACTTAAATATTGATAAAAAGTCTGTCTGTATGTACATGAACTATTTCTTGCAGCACGATAATTGTTGTCAAATATAGAAAATTTTGATTTCGCTATCTATTATTTATGTAAGTAAACGAGAAGTGCAATTACTTTAAATTGGGTCCTATAGAGTAGCCGCTAGCGTTTAAAAGTTCCTGGTATATATGTGATAATAACTTTGACTCGATGGTACTAAAATATTTTTATATATTCTGAGTTCACAAAAATACGACTATATGTAACAAACTATAGCATAGGGTGTCAAGTAGGAACAATATTCTGTGGTTTTAAGTAAATTAAGTAAATAAAACTTTGGAACAATAACAATATACTTAATATTAAAATTTTCGTATATATGGAATTGTCTGGAAATGTCAATGTTATTAATGAAATGTAGGTAGAAGTCGTGGAAAAATATCTTGTTCAATGCTGACCCCTACGGACCTCGTTTTAAAACAATTTATTTTTTGAATCACGTTTTTTTCTCAATTTTGTTGAATATTTGCGGTTGTATTTATCATATGGAGAAAATAGAAATATGGGTTTCACGCTCCCAATAATTTCATTCAAAATCTGGATTAATACACATTATGATATTTAAGGTTATTAAAATAAGGTAAAGAACAACAGCATACATGAAAAATAAAGGACCCAGTTTACTGGGTTTTCTACAGATTCCTTTTGCTTGCTAGACTTATTCTATGCTTCAATATTGTTGCATACATTCAACATTTTACAAAATTTGTCTTAAATTATTTTTGAGGTGTTGGTATTTTGTACCTGTACACGATGGGTTAGGAAGCGTCTAAAAATGGCCAAAGTTATTTTCTTTCTATGACCAGAAATTGTCTGAACATTGAGATTCCCTCGTTGAAACAGCTGCCGATTAGACCAACGACAGCCAATTGAACAAGTTAATTCAAACCTTTGTTGGCTCACTATAAATTACATGAATTGAATTATGGTATTTAATTGCATGTAACTATGTAAAAATCAAACAACCTTGTGGTTGCAATGTGTGAATCCTCACAGAATATTTCGAAGACAAAGCATTCTTCCCAAATCTTACATGATATACGGCTTTGATCTTTATTTAACTGAAGAATAACTGAAATGAATGTTGACTAGTTACTGATAAAATCACTTGTTTTTGCATAACTCTGAATATACGCAATTATTGTGACGGCAAGTTGACAATTAGCAAACATTAGGGACCCTATAAAGTAGAAACTGGTCACTCGAGTGGGAGGCACTGATTGGTCCGTATGAAAGGTGGTTGCATAATGGCGGCGCCAATAAGAGTTGTTTTTTTTATGTAGCTTTTAGACCTACTCAGAAATATTTTAATGGCAAGGTTAAATTCAATATTTTTAACGCACGCATGTTAATTTTCATTTTGTAGAATACAATTTAATGTTAATTTAAGGTGCGATTAAATTTAACATAATATGTAGTTACAGAATTGCCACTATACTGGTCATTAGACACAATAGATTAAAATTAAAATAACAGTCTATTGTGACTGATTTGGTCACGAAATAATTAATGGTAACGTTATTACTTACATATTTTGGCTTATTTTTCACTCGGAGGTATCAAAAATATGCGAATTTATTTGTCCACTTTTCAAAACAAATACTGCAACCTACTTTTGACACTTGCGATACTTGTAAACACACTTGATGGGCATGCGAACACTCAGACCATCGCCGCCATTATGCAACCAATGACCAGTCTCTACTTTATAGGGTCTCTAGCAAACATATCTTCTCCTAATAAAATATATATGATTATTATTATCCTCTGCTTTTAATTCTGAATATTGCCAAATTTTTTCAAACACTCTCTAATTGTTGTCGGGAATCTTTTCTTTGGACTACTGTATAAATATATATCGCTCATTTATTATATTATGCCACTCAACACGGGATGTAATATTCAAAGCTTAATTAATCATGTGCATATTTTTATTTTAGCCTCGTCTTTTAAAACTTGCCGAAGGTCTGATCCGAACATACAAACATGTATAAAGGAGTCTATAGAACAATTAAGACCTCTTCTAACTCAAGGAATACCAGAGTTTGACGTTCCCAGTTGCGAGCCTCTCTATATTTCGGAAGTGGTCATAGATAAAGGATCAGGAGCAGTTTCCCTGAAGTCGACTTACAAAGATATCAATGTCTATGGCCCCTCGAAATTTAAAGTTAAACAAGTAAAGTAAGTAAAAATAAAATATGAGATAGAGATCTAAGTTACTGATTCCTTTAAAAATTAACATATTGTAAAATAAATAATTTAAAAAACAAAACTCAACTGCGAGAAAGGAAATCAAACTAAAAGTAACAAAACAAGATTGGCTGAAATTAGGATATATTGTAGTTTATGATCCCATGATTGAAAGTCGTACCCATTGAGTTTGTCAAAACTACACAATTTTCCATCATTTTAGGCACTAATGAACTTTTTACTCTTGGACTAATAACTGGAGGAAAAGTGCAAACAGTTCAAAAACATATAATAATTTAGAAATTTTTTCACAATGTTTTGTCAATTTTTAACATTCATACTAACATAACGTATTAACGATAATTCATAATTATTAGTGGAGATAAATAATGATCTTTTAATTTTACCCTTTTTATCAAAGATCGTGTCCATTGCAACATTCTATCATATCCAACATTTTCCAATTTTAATAAATTTTTCAGGGACCATTCATCTGTAAAATTAATTCATGGCCTTTTAATATTCAGTGGCTGCAGACGAAATTCCACTAAACTTACATATATAATTATTTACTAGTTCTATCATACCATTCTTACAGTTTATAATTTTGGGTGAATCAATCAGCCACCAGCAGTACTCACTGGATGTTAAAATGTTATATTAGGGGCAATCTTGCTTAGTATCTTTTAGTTGAAATTTTAGTTTTCGTAGCTGGATTTTTTGTTTCTTTAAAATTATTTATTTGATTTTACGACAGGTGGTTCATTTCTCAAACCCATTTAAACTCATTTACAGACATTGAAATATATAAATTTAGTACATTATCGTATCAACTAGTCTTTTACATTATTTACGAAACCTTAAAACACGTGTATATTTATTATTTCTAAGCTCATTGACAGTTTTTTTTCACTCCTTGTTGATAGGTTTGAGTAACTTTGAAGTTATAGTAGTCAAGGAGTTACATTTCGTCATTACTTCAACTTCCTTAAACAATTAACATATCAGTAACGGTTTGGTAAAATGTTGTAGACATCTGCATGTGGCAATATTGGATAGGAATAATACATAAGGTAGTAGGTAGTTAGAGTGCGATAATTTTGGGATTAATAACGTTGTTACTTATCAATTCTATATGTCCCCGCATTAAAAACTTGCTGTTAGAGCCAGTATATCTAGATCCATCCTCTGTTAAATTTATCTAGTAGATAAATCCCTCGAAAACAACTACTGTATCCAACGAAATTATTTATTAAATAAAAACTAAAAGTAGATTTACCGGTCCGAGGTTATTACCCGTTTATAAAAAATTTTTTTTGCTTAAATATTAATTTTGGAACTACCTAAATCGGGTGGATGCAAAATATTTTACTATAAGTACTGAGCTATATTTTATCGTTCGCAGTTCATTTTCTGGTCGAGTTGTCGTCTAACTTGCTCCATTTTTTGACACGCCTATCATCCTATATTTTCCAGGAAGAACATAACATAAACGTACCATAATATATAGTACACAACCCCCAACAAATCTAAGGCTGTCCGAAAGGAAGAAACATTTCAAAAACGTAGACGCACGTACATTCTAAATCTGACAGCATGATCGCCACATAAGGCCGACCGTGTCGGTGCGGAAAGTTCATATAAATTGCAACTTATTAACGTTGCTGCACTGTATTATATGAACATAAATGAAATAAAGATTAATAATAATATTTCCTTACAATCGTGCGCTAACGTGGGGTTTACCACATGATTTTATTTAAGGTAAATAATACTTTACCGCACTGATTAATTTTGAGTACGGTAAGTGCTACTTTACCTCGCCTGTAGCTCGATTTGCAAGTTTCACTCGCTTACGGTAAAGATCTAGTTACAGTTCTGATTATATTATGTACTATTAATTCATTTTACTTATCTCGCTAACCGAAGTTAAGTATTGTAATCGTGAAAAAATCACTTCTCGTTTTTTTTCCGAATTTCATCTTTCAGAATATGTGGATTACAAAAATTAAGGAATTTCAATTTCGTCAGTGTCTCTGTCAGTCTGTCTGGTCGTCTGTCTATTGGCGCTATATCTAAAAGACTGTTTGATGGGGGAATTAATATTTAGCAGAGAGTTGACGCTGTTAATAATGAAGAAACCGGAAAATTTTCGAAAATAAGGGTGGGCACCCTAAAAAAGTAGTTAGTGAATAAAATGTTATTTAACAATATAATATTTTGCATATAGTTTACGCAATTGTTGAACAAGACACCTGCTATACCTTTAGTGACAATTATATGGACTGGTTACTCTAAAAATATAATTAGTAATAAAATAGAATTGGTAGTTAGGAAAGAAAATAATATAGTAGTAGACACTATTGTTCGGGAAGAGAACTTAATATTAACTTATACTCCTAGTGTCAATATACAAGGTGGTTGGAAAATAGTATTTGGTATGTAATTGACTTTATCGCCGAAATAGGCAACATGGTATACAGGGTGGTTGCTCTGATAATTAATGAACGACAGAGGAAAAATATTTCACATATTGATTAGTATATAACTTTTTGCACAGCGTTGGCAAAGCTTTTTGTTCAATATATTAACTAACAAGCATATTCATATAGCTTTATTAAATTTGGGAAGAATTTATTTAATTTATTTTAATACCAAGAAAATAATTTTTAGTACTAAGAAAATAACATGTTTTGCTCTTTAAAGTAAATTAACAATGGCAGTTGTTTTCTTAGAAATAAAATGCGCAATGCAAAATTTTTGAAACATATTGTAACCTGAAAATGTACCAGAAAACTTTTTACACGGGACCAATTCCAATTTATGAATAAACATATCAATTATTCATACTCAAATATCAATAAGATACCTGATACTACCAAATACAAATTGCTGTTCAATCAAAACGACTCAGAAAATTCATATTTTATCACAAATTTCAAATGCCCACACAGCGTATTTACTTAATTAATTATTTCAATTTTGCAGGTTGGATTTAGAAAACAATAAGTTGAAATTAAAAGTATGGCTACCACATCTACACGTAATTTGTAAATATAAGATGGATGGCCGAGTACTTATGATGCCTATATCAGGAACAGGAATAAGCAGGGGAAACTATTGTAAGTATTCAATTAGAGACCACGTAAACCGAAATATGTTTTTGATTATACGGGATGCCCGGAAATTCCGTTGCCATAATTTAACGGGCAACTGGGTGCAAAATAATATTTAAAAAGTTCCTATGAAGATAGGTCCGCTTTGCTTCCTGAGGGCACCCCATGAAATAGATTTTATTGATTGTTTCAGTTCCACTTTGAGTTCAGGTATGCATTTTGGTATGTATACTACTACTAATAAGAGCTATTTTAAGAAAGCTGCGAAAGAAACCAACTGGTGAAAATTAATTATTCAGAACAAAATAGGAAAGCCTCTTACATATCAACGTTACTAGATAATGAAATAGGTGTGCTTCAAGGCTCTGTACTGGGCCCTATTCTGTTCATTATTTACATTAACAAATTACCCAACATGCTTACTCAGGGTTTTATTTCATTGTACGCTGATGATGCAACACTCCTATTTTCTGATATGTCTCATATTTCACTGCAACATAAAATTGGTACTACTGTTGATCATCTATGTAATTGATTTAGTAAAAATTTGTTATTGTTCAATGCTTCAAAAACAAGTTATACGACATTTCACACTCGTCAAAAGACTAATATTCCCAGTCTTAATGTAAAAATAAATGATTTTAATATTGAGAAAAGTAGTTGCTTAACATTTCTTGGCATAGACTTTGATAACACGCTTACATTTAGTAATCACTGTAGGAGACTCACTAGTACTTTACATTCTAAATGTATTCAAATTAGAACACTGAAAGGGATTTTGGATATGTCTGGTCTGCAACTTTTTTAGTTTGGAGAAATTCATTCAAGATTGTCTTATGGTATCACTATATGGGGAAACTCTTCCAGTGCACATGACGTTGTTCTTACACAAAAGCGAATCATGAGATATATGGTGGGAGCATCACAAATTCATTCTTGTCATAACCTTTTTCGACAACATGGAATACTTCATCCACCTAGTATATATATTCTAGAATTATTGTTATATGTATAGGTATAGAAATCAACATAAATTTAATAGAAATGATAGCATACTGTGCTGTTCTACTTTTATTGAACTTAATAAAAAAACTTTAAAACCAAAAGATCAAATTAAAATCTCTTACCTTTTGATCCGAAAGTATGTCAAATTTATTTAATGGGCCGGCTAGCTTATCTTTTCCTTCAGGAGCAGGTTCAAATTCAGTTCCTGTTTTAAAATGAAATTTTATTAAAGTAAAATTTTTAATCTGATATAAGTAATTTATTTTGCTTGATATTTAGATAATTTAGCAGTTTTATAACAGGTTCGAAAGTCTAATACACTATTTAAATTTTAATATACAACCTTGTCCAAAATTAAACACACAAAAACCTTCCTTCTTCGTAGCTACACTCTTCTCTTTCCAAATCCAACAATTCTCCTTTCATTAATTCTTCACCTTATCTCGTCCTTATCTCCTCTGCAATTCCTATCCACAATAACACCTCTTCCTTCTTATTTACAGTCTATTTTTACTCTTCTTCGCTGATCTCCACAATTTCTTACTTTTTAATTCAATTTCAAATTATTAATTATTTTTCTTCTTCACTCCCTAATTTTCACTTGTTCTTTTTTTTTTAAATTTGTTTTTCCAATTTTACAACCTCTCTTTTATCTGTTGTTTGTTGTTCTGTATCACTAAATATCAAAGTACCCAAAATAAACAAAACAAAACACCATATGAATTTTGATTAATTTCATTCCAAACATAACCTAACTTAAACCTCCTTGTCTTTCTCCAGGAAAACATTTACCAACTATAAAAAAAAATTTCCTACTTAAAAGAAATGTCATAATGACTTAAATGACAGAAATTATTTCAACAACAACTTAATAACTACTAACATACTGTTGACATCAAATAAAAACTATTAAAACAACTCTAAACAAGTATTAACATTCTAAAACACATACCTTTCGGATCTTTAGCTAATTTAAATAAATTTTGAAAACCATCTAAAGGAAACAAACAAATTCAAACCCTGATTCAGCAAATAATACAAACATGCACTCTTCGTAATCGTCCAATATGCGAATACATAGCAATACGTTCTCATAATACGCGCGATAAATGCAACTTCCACGTTCCATTTAAATATCTGAATATATCCTCAAATTCCCACAATATCTTAGGGCTAGGATTATATAACCATTTACCTTTATCATATAACAATTTAAAAAACACCTTGGTTTTTAAGAAGCTTATCAAAAATTATCTTTAAAAATATGTGCATATTCTACTCTATTCAAGAATACTTTGATGGTGATGTTAACGCTTAAAGGTGCTCTCCCGATGCGCGCGACAGCGACCAGAGATCGCGACCGGAGACAGCGACATGTATCACGCGACAAGCTTGTCGCGTGATACATAGCTAGACACCAATGACAGAGAGGGCTACTCTCTCGATATACGCGGCAGCAATACACAGTTGTGAATGCGTTGTACACACACGTTCAACACACTTGTACGAGTGATAAACGAAGACGAACAAACTGCAGCGCGACGCGACAGGAAAAGATGTCGCGGCACCGCTTACTGAATCAGTACAGAGACCTACTCGAGCGACAGCAACCAATCAATCAATCAATCAATACAACTTTATTAAAAATTAAAATTTACATCTACCTCCCCAGAACCCACCCCGGGACCGAACGTGCAACCAACACGTTGCTCGTGATGGCGGATTGCAGTGTCGGGGGAATGGGCCTGATTCAGCTAAAGGACAATTAAAAACAACTTAACCTAAACACCTTCCATCGCAGATGGATCAAATTAGGTCATAAAATGGGACATATCTAAAAAACAGACTTAACTAAACTTACAAACTTCACACTTTTAAGAAACTTTTGCACTAAACACTTTTTTAAAATTTTGGTACGGACGCAGACACCTCAGCATAAACGAGGAGCATTCCGCGAGGTGTGAAAACGCCGGACTGCTCATAGGCTAGCCTAAACTGTGGTTTTTAAAATTTTGATTTCGAAAAATTTTGATTTTTGAAAAATTTTGATTTTTGAAAAATTTGAATGAAAATGAATTCCACTAAACCGGTACCCCGCGCGACACTTGCTGCTGTCTCTGGTCGCGGTTTCTGGTCGTTGTCGCGTGCATCGGGAGAGGACATTTAGTATATTGTATTCGTATGTTACATTCTATACATCTCTGTGAATTCTAGCTGTGTATACATATTTCTTATATATATATATATATATATATATATATATATATATATATGAAGTGTGTTATTGTACTTCCGGGTGCTCTCCTGCGTCGATGGTCGACTCCACCAGGAGTCACGGTTGTCTGAACGACGTTTCGGCAGAATCTCATCTGCCATCTTCAGGTTCGCACTGAAAGCTGCCTACTGCTGCTCCTCGTTGCTCGAACTGAACTCCAGCAGCAGTAGGCAGCTTTCAGTGAGAACCTGAAGATGGCAGATGACATTCTGCCGAAACGTCGTTCAGACAACCGTGACTCCTGGAGGAGTCGATCATCGACTCGAGAGAGCACCCGGAAGTACAATAATAATTTGTGTATTGTGACTTGTCCAATAGCATACATGTAATGCTCCTGCTGGATCAATATAATATTCTATTCTATTCTAGCAGCAGCTTATTTTAATTGCCAAAGTTGTTTCTCATAGAGATCAAATTATTATTAATATATTTTTCTATTGGTTAGATTTCGCACTGTTGTTAAATAACTCGCTTATTTTCAACTGCAAAGCGAAAATGGTAAATATTAAATTTTTAGAAGATGACAGATGAAATTTTGCCGAAACGTCGTTCAGACAACCGTGACTCCTGGAGGAGTCGACCATCTACGCGGGAGAGTACCCGGAAGTACAATAACACTTCATTTAGCACCTGCGAAAACCTAAAAAACGACATAATAATATATGTGTCGACTTTATGCGTAAATCTATGTAATATTTATATGTTTTAATATTCTTTTATATATTTTTGTGTATTTTGACTTGTCCAATAGCATACATGTAATGCTCCTACTGGATTAATATAATAACTCTATTCTATTCTAGCAGCAGCTTATTTTAACTGCCAAAGTTGTTTCTCATAGAGATCAAATTATTATTAATATATTTTTCTATTGGTTAGTTTTCGCACTCTTATTAAATAACTCGCTTATTTTCAACTGCAAAGCGAAAAGGGTAAAAATTAAATTTGTAGAAAATTTAATTCTCTATAACTTTAGATGTTATAATTTTTTCCGTATGATCGCTATTTTTGGACTTTGAGCTGATAATTTAAAACCAAGCTATTAGGTTTTACTTTCTCCTATATCCTTATCGAAGTTACTTTTTTGTTTCCACCGAGCAAATCAACTAGCTGAGTACCTCGAGGAGGCTTGAAAATTTTGGAATATGTTGAGTTTTATATCCTAATGATGATAGACGGAGAGCTCGTGAACCTTTTATATAACGGTCAATACGGTCATCCTGTAAGGTTAGAAAGTTGCGTAGTGATGAATAAAATACACTAAGCATGAAAATCATGACCTGGCAGGCATCAGCCGTGCACATCATCAGCCCCTCTATTTTTGAAAGTATCAAAAGAACTTAAAAAAATAAACGTCACTGTAAGTTTTCAAATCAATCTAACCTACCCTAAAATATTCATATTACGTATTTTACTTGCTAATCGAGCCCAAATACATCTCGTACAAAACGCGTTAAAAAAAACTGAAAGAAGTTGATTCAATCCTCGACTTCACGTGTGATAAGCAGATAATCTAACCACTACACCACGGAAGGCTGTTAAAAAACCATACCTTAGGCTATATCAATACGGTGTAATGAATACGCACCTTTTTGCTCACCTGTAAGGTACTTCTGCTCATCAAAATTGCTTGCAATTTCTTTGTCATACTTAACTATGGATAAACTAAATCATATTAAAATTTCAAACTTACAGCGATAAGTTTATTTTTTTTATTTATTTTTTATATTTTCAAGAATATAAGGGGGGTTGTGCAGGCCTGATGCCTGCCAGGTCATCGTTTTCATGCTTACTGTATTTTAATTCATCCCTTACAATTTTCTAGCCTTACAGGAAGACCGTTATGTAGAGGGTTCACGAACTCTTGAACTATGAGTCCCTTTTCTGATATATTTTTTTCTTCTTCAAACATCAAAAGAACATGACTATAATAACAAGGTCTGTGAATTAAACTGTAATATCTCTAACACTTCATCTGAATGGAAGTAGAAGTCTTTTACTGCGTCTCTAAAGTGACACTAAAAATATTTGAAGAAAAAATAACTGGTCAAAAACTTCAAAGTGAAGCATTGTCCATCACAAGCTTGAATTCTTGGTACCAGACGTTTTTGCTTGCAATGACACTATAAGAAATATGTAATTTTTAGCTAATATTGATGCCACGGTAACTATGAGAGCAGAAAGGGTTAAAAAGGATGGCGAAACTTATTATAACATAACGGACTTTTTTGTGGAGTTTAATATTGGATTTGCCCAATTACAACTTGATGATCTCTTTAGTGGTGATAAGGAGCTAGGTTAGTATAATGATAAATAATCAAGGGTATTATCTGAAATAAATATTATTAGTACTTTTCTTATGTTTAAATATGCAATATGTTTCAATATCCGAAATTTCTCTTCCTCAAATATATTTTTTAGGCAACTGTCACGAAAAATGACATTTATCGGATCTGACAGCATTCCTAAAGTGTTATTTCTTTGTATTCATTTGTCAATTTTAGTTTTTTGACCGCTTTTAATTTTTTTGGCCGCTTTTTTGTCAATAAATTATCTACTTGCGTTTTCATTTGTTTTCATTGAAGACCAATTAAAACTGTCAGCTTAATAGCCTTCTTGCTAAATTTTGTCCATGTCTTCAGGAATTTATACGAAACAATTTTAAAAATACTTTTATTTTACTTTCTGAGACAGTTGCCTAAAAAATGTTGTGTACGTCTCAGCCAAATGATCTTTCTCGATCTTATCCGAAGTTTGCTTGGCCTCGGCTGTGCCTAAGCAGCAAACTCCGAATTCGGCCAGGAAAGATCAACTTTGCGGCCTTGATACACAAAAAACTATTTTTGACTCATGATATTTTCTCTTACCTTAGGAAGTACATATTTTTAAAAGAAACGGTTACCTATAATATTTCAAAAATAGTGAACAAAGTTAATAATATTATTTTGGTAAGTGATGGTGTATCCATTGACCATACACGTTTTTGAGAGAACCTTCTCCAACTTGAGTGATTCGTAATCATGTTTAACGAGACAACCCTACGCTGACTAAGGGTCCCAAAGACGTTTTCGTATTAAGGCTATTTTACCCAAATCAATATCTTTATGAGAACCACTTTCATACAACACCAAGACACCAGAACGCAGCGCTCGAATACACTACTCGACGCTTATTTAGATAACCATGTTAATATCGTTGGGGGATGATAAAAGGTTAAAATCAATTATATTAAACATATTGATTTGAATAAAACAGTTCTCATAGGAGAATGTCCCCAACCTTTGGACCCGGACCTAGTGTAGGGTTGTCTTCTTAAACAGGACTATGGAGTTGCAGGAGGTTCTCGGACGACTTTTTAAAACATCAGTAGCTCTTGTTATATCAGTCACTTTACGTAAAAAAATATGAGATTTAACTGGCTTAAAAAACAAAATAAACACGAATATTTTGGGATAAGAAATTATTATCACCTATAGAAAGTGCAAATGGGAAGACAAAGTTAAAGAATCATTATCAACAGTTTAGGTAGATTTTTTGTGCAGAATGGTACATTATGTGGCCAATGTTTTCGTCGTTTTACACGCGACCATCCATTGAAGCGTAGCAAGTTTCAATGAGACTAGATCACACGTTAGATGACCTGTTTTGGACTTATGTAAATATGTAAATATCAAGTTTGGATGATCATAAGTCCCAAGGTAGCTCTTCTTGAGTTTATGTGATATGATATGATGATTCTATAGTTGATGTAACGGGATTCCATTACACAATGTTCCCATGAATGACAAAATATGAATTCTCGAACAGATGAAACTTTGTTGCAATGCAGCAGTCTCCTCATTTTGCATGGTAATGAAATGTATGTAGTTGTCACTTTCACTCTAGCGTTTGAACCAAGCGGAGACTTTAATATGACATGTTTTGATTTGCAATCTATTTACTACAAACCTATCTCAAAACCTGTTAAATAATTTGTAATGCCTTTTTTACAGTTTTTTGGTAAAGTTTTAAATATGAGAATATATAAAACTCTTATTTTTCAAAATATAATTAATATTTTTCTGCAAAAAAATTTTCAAATTGTTGAAATATGGAACAGAAAATTATGCAAAATATATTCCAAATTTTGTTTTTCATCATTTTCGTGGCCATTTCTATGCAAACTCCTTGTTCTCTCGGAAATATTTTATAATTTTTTAATTAGATAATTGAAAGGGATTGCGTCCCTAAATAAACTCTCTTCTTGGAACATCCACCTGCGATTTTGAATCTTCTATATCTTCAAATTGATAAATGATGTCCACTTTCGCATCAATTCTTCCTTATTCTCACTGAAATTGGTAGGTACCTACTGAAAAAATCGTTTTGTTTTATCGAAACATTCAATACTTGATTGATTAATTTCTTATTTTTAAGTTTGTAAAGGTTTTACTAGGAATTTTTATCAATAGAAGTGCGTTCATCATTAATATTAAGTACCAGAAATTGAATCGATTTGTAGAGCAGCCAGTTAGTTTCTTGTGAGAATAAAAAAGGTATCTCTTTACATAATTCCTCAATCCTTCAGTAGCACAACCATCATATCATGTTAATTGGATACTAATTGTATTTTTTTTTTTTTTTTTTTTTTTTTTTTGGGAGGGGAAAACCGCATGGCGAAGGTTACACAGTAACCAACAGTGTCTGGCGCTACTCAGACTAAAAACCCCTCGATTTCTCACGGTGCTCCTGGAACTGTCTCGTTTGAGACATAACGTCAGAAGCATCGCAGTGTCCAATGTTCTTTTCATCCTTGTCGTTCCCACGGCACCACTCCGGTTTCGATCCACTCTATTTCTTCTTTCTTTTTTTGTTGCATAGTCTTTCCCACAAAGGTTCTGATTTTTTCCCAGCATTCTTTGTTGCGTTGCATAATTTCTATTACGTTGTTTCTATCCACCTTTACGCCTACCGCTGTCTCTAGTTCATCCCTCCATATTTCCCATCTGTCACATGTCAGTATTGCATGCTCGGCAGTGTCTCGCATCCCGCAATAGATGCACTGGTCTTCCTGGGTTAATCCCATTTTTTTCAGGTACGCCCTGAAGGCTCCGTGTCCTGACAGAAATTGTGTCAGGAAAAAATCCAAGTTTCTATGCTCGCATTTTATCCACTTCCGGAGATCTACTATCAATGTTCTTGTCCAGGCTGCGTTCTCCGTATTACTTTCCCAGTATCGTTGCCATTTCTCTACCGTTTCTTCTCTCTCCCCTTGTTTTATTGCTTGCAGATGCGAGTTTTCTTTTCTATAGAGGCGATATCTTTCCTCTGCCAACAGCGAGATTGGGGGTATACCTGTGATTACCTGCAGTGCATTTGTGGAGATGGTCCTATACCCACTCGCAATTCTTAACAATGCCTTCCTTTGGGCCCCTGATAGAATATTTAGGTATTTTTTCTTTTCTAGCACTTCATACCATACCGGTGCTCCATATAGGATTATGGAGTGTATGACCCCACATAATACTGCTCTTTTTAGACTACTTGGTCCTCCTATATTCGGTAGTATCCTTGTCAGTGCGGCCATTTTACTGTCTGCTTTTTTACTTATGTATTTTATCTGCTCCGTGAATGTAATTCCTTCGTCTATTACTACGCCCAGATATGTTATATGTTTCCTAGGGATTATTCTAGTGCCTTGGAGGTGAAAGTTTAAGGATTCTCTCTTCCTTTTGCCCTTTAGGATAATTGCTTCCGTTTTTTGTGGTGCCAGTGTTAGCCCATTTTTGACCATCCAATTATTTATCAGCCTCATTGACTCATTTGCCCGTCGCTCCAGTTCTATATCGTTTATAGCCTCCACCATGATTACCAAGTCATCTGCGTATGCTATACACGTCGCTCCTTCTGGTAGGGCGATCTTTAAGACCCGATCGTATAAGATATTCCACAGAAGAGGCCCCAATACAGAACCCTGTGGGACACCGGCCGTCATTTCCATACTCCTATTTCTTGTGACTTTGATTTTCCTTTCGGAGAAGTAGCTTTCTACTAGGTTCACCAGGTATTTTGATATACCTCTGTCGCGTAATTCCCTTATAATTATGCTCCAGGTTGCCGAATTGAACGCATTTTCCACATCTACCGCTATTAATACTAGCCATTTTTTATCACACTTCCTAGCGTCCCCCACTATCTTATCAATTGCCTGAAGGGTCGAGTGGCCCTTTCTGAAGCCAAATTGCCTTTCGGAAAGCCCACCTTTCTCTTCCAGCTCCTGTTCTATCCTCTCCTTTATAACCCTTTCCAACAATTTGCCCGCCATGCTCAGCATGCATATGGGTCTAAAAGCGGATGGGAGTTCCGGCGGTTTCCCTTTCCAGATGAGGGTGACTGAGGCTATCTTCCAGATATTTGGGAACTCTTGGATACTAATTGTATTAGAAGCTATCTATGACTGATATCAAAATTAAATTTAAATTATGACAATAACAAATGTTGAAGCAAACATATTTTCGTACGATTATCTGTTGTTTTGAACAAAAATTCTACCGTTACAATATTCCTCTTAAATGATACTAGAAAATGTCATTTACATAGGCCTAATGGGAAAAACTAACTAAATATTTAAACTCCTTTTGGTAAGGCGTGTAGTTAATATTTTGTTATGTTTACATATATTATTACATATTTGAGGATATTTGGAAATGTATTATTATGTAAATAACAACGGACTGTTAGTATATTTAGATATGGAAAAATCTCCTAAAATAAAGTATTCTCATTTTAAAACTTTTGATTTACAGGAGAAGCTATGAACCTATTCCTTAACGAAAATTGGAAGCAAATAGCTTATGAGATTAAACCAGTTTTAGAGGACACCATTGCCAATATATTTAAGAAGACTGCAAATAAAATATTTCATAAATATCCACTAGACATATTGTTACCAGAATAGCAAATTTACTTACACACCACTTCGCAGAATTTCTTTAACTTCCTTATTTATTTAAACTACAGATAATTTAACAATTACGACATTTGGTGATTTAATATTTCTTATGTAAATTAGCTAACCTTTGGGTAGCATTTTTCAGGAAAATATTTTTTGTTGGTAATTTGATGAAATATTAGTGCGTAAGTAGTTACAGTATGAGCCCATATTGCAAAATTATTTCATACTAAAAAAATAACGTGATAAAGAATTTAAGTAATGGATGTACTAATGAAATTATGCTTAGTTCTTAAGATGTTTAAAAATTACAGAATATACTATGTTGAAAACATTTTTGAATATAAATTGCGAGTAAATCTTTACGCATTATGAACATTTCTTAAACTTGAGTATAAATGCTATCAATTACACAGATTTACCACTTAAAACCTTTTCACTTGACATGTAGTCAAATTAGATTGACCGATCTCAAATAGATATGAGAATTTCGTCAGATTAACGGTTTGCACTTTTACTCCATTGACATTTTATGTTACTATTATTTTATCCATGTTCTTGTTGTCGTGTTCTCATTTTATCTATTTTTTTTTATATGAATTGTGTATAAAATAAAGTAAGATTTTAATACATTTTAAGTTTATTATTGTCATTAATGAAGACATGTTTTTCTTTTGTAATATTGATACGACGATAACAATACCATAGGCAATACATCTCCTTGTATTCCTAAAGGTTCTGTGTGAGTCTTTGTAGAGGGGAGCGACATACATTAAGAGAGAGGGCACACAATAATGTCTGAATATACAAGGGCTAATTTCTCCTTCCGAAAAAATCCCAATGTCGTCACGGCCAGGAGTCGAATGCGGGACTCCTAGATGAGAGCCAATTTCAAATCCCAAATAAAACATTTTACAAATCTCTCTATTACTTGCCCAGGAGTCAGCAAAAAATCCGTGACAATTGAAAGGCACGAAGCCTAAGCTCCTTTTGCCAGGGTGACAAATTAAAATAAGTAAATCCCATTTAAAACTCCTAATAAAGGATAAAAACATTTAAAACTGAAAACTAATAAAAGTAGGCGTATACTACAGAATTCGGGTAGTTAATACGGGAAACGAAACCCGTTCGAGATAACTAATGCGACAGCAGCAACCAGTTGCCATGTCGCGTTCAGGTTGGGTTGGTTCAAGAGCTACCTTTATTAAAGTAAAAAATTTATTTGGTAATAAGTTTTTACTTTAATAAAGTTAGCTCTAGTTGTGAAGAGAGAATTTACAAAAAATAACAAAAAATGTGGGTAAGAGTACGTATACGTGTACCTGCCCCTTTATGGAGAAGTCGTACAATACATAGCACACCCTTTAAAATACAAACGAACCACGTACAACGATATGAGGTACAAGAAACTAAGCCAGAAGTAATACATTTTACAGGATAGTTACTTCTACATCCAGGTTTTATATTCAAGTTCTATACACACTAAATCCCAATGTAATATTTTACTCCCTTTAATAATAGAGTGGAGGTGGCTAATGCCAAAATAAATTTTAAAGGCCCCAGATCCTCGTACACACACTAAACCCCAATTTAATTTTTTACTCCCTTTAATAATAGGGCGGGGGTGGCAATGGAGGCGGTAGAGGAGGTGGCTAATGCCAAAAAATTTTAGAGGGCCTTGGTTCTCTTATATGCACCAAATCCCAATTTAATTTTTACTCCATTTAATAATAGGCTAGGGGTGGCAACAGGGGTGGTAGAAGGGGTATCTAACGCAAAAAAATTTTTGAGACGTTTCATTCTTCTATACATACTAACTCACATTTTAATTTTTTTTTGTTTCCCTTTCATCATAAGTGTGTGGGTAGTATTGGGGGTGGTATTGAGGGGTGATAGTGGGGGGTGACTGATGCCAAAAAAAAATTTTGAGGCCTTAACTTTTCGTACATGCCCTAAATTGCAATTTTATGGACTCTTACCTGCTTGCCTTGCGTATTTACCCTTATTTACCCCATTTACCCCCAAACCCTTCAATGGAATTAGATCAAAATTTAATCTAGTTCCAGATCTCGTTATAATACATAAGTGTGCCAAATTTCAAGTCTATGTAATAAACGGTTCCAGGGTAAACGTGCGCACAAAAAAAAAGTTAGACAGACATTCTTTTCCGCTCAAATTTAAAATATCGACGTTTCATGACATTTTAAGCCTATTTCAACAAAAAAATAATATATATTTTTTTTGCGACTATACTTTCACTGGACTGGACTCATAAAATTACATAGATGTTATCAGCCAATATATAGTTTTTTTTTTACAATGAAATAATCCTTTGATCGTATCCCAAAAAATATGTGCTGTTACATTGAATATGAATATATTGCAGGAAGAAAATGGTAGTATTCCAACAAAAATTCATGAAAAAAAATTGTTTTGACATTTTAACTCTTTGTCTTTTGAGGAATTAGGAGTAAATTTTTCTTTTTAGTTGTCCTAATTCCTTATATAACTTATTTTTCAGCTATCAAAATCGATTTAGCTAATTTTGTAAAAATCGAAAGGTTTAATTTTTGGAAATTTCTGTATAACTTTTCAAACATTATTTTCAAAGTCGGCTTATCTCCCAAATATGAACCAAATCCATGCGGGGACAATTATTAAACAAGGTTTTCTTAGTTACTTTTTACTTTATTTAAATCTTTCCAACAGAACATATAGTATGTCGAGTACCGCAGTCAATAATCCGTCGAAACTTCAAGGGTGCTTCTATGGTCTATATCAGGTCTTCTGTTGTGTGTAAATGATTATTGTAACTAACGTAGAGGTTGATGTTGATATGTCTATTAAGTATAATTTTTTTCTATCGTAAATACACTATTACCTGTAAAATCTCCACAGATAAATAAAAAATACAAATTTGGTGTAAAGCTGGGGTTCCATTGCGCGAAACTGACTCGCGCAATTGTTTCGAGAAACTAGATTCGCTTTGTGGATACCTAGTCCCCACCCCGAAACTTTTTGCGCGAGGACGTTTCGAGGTGAGGGGACCGGTAGTCAGTTTTTGACTGCGCATCAAAGTGTTTCGCGTTGTTTGTTTCGCTCCGTGTAAACGCATACTTGTCTCGAGCTTCAAAATGAACCAGGAGGACTGCATTCCCCATATTGAACTGTATCAGAGCTATCGATTTTTGTGGGATGCTAAAGACAAGTTATCATAATAAGACCGAGAGGGGGGATGCGTGGAAGGAAATGAGCATCAAAATGGGGCAAAATGAAAACTCTAATGGCGTCTTACAGGAGTGAAAATCAAGGGAAAAGAATAGCAGCGTCACTGGATCAGGTATGCAGATTGTTTTATATTTTTAAAACAACCTGCATACCTGCTCCAGTGACTCTGTTACTGCTTCTCTCATTTTAGTATCCATTTTTATTATGGAATCAACCTGTGACAAGAGATATTGAAAGTCTTGTGAGTCATCCGGGTAAAGTTATATAGCATCATTGATGGGTTCTACTACTATATCTCTCAGAAGCTGGTTTCCATATTGCCGACGAAATAATTCATTGGTCCACCACCGGTGTTCTCTTCGTTTTTCTCTTTTTATTCTTAAGAGCGCTCCGGATATAAGCCGGAAAGACGGCGCAAATTACTCTCATATAAATCATTATTTTAAAAAACGGCTTTCACTAAAAGACATTAAAAACATGTTACAATGTGGGACGATGAGAGAAAAAAAAGTATATATAAGAAAATTATTTTTTTTTCTTCTATTATCGATTTGCAAAAATAATTTTTATCATCCCGCATAGGTATCATTAAAATAAACATTTTCCCTTTTGTAGAACTAAAATAAAAGTAGCCCTAATGTCCTCAAATGCACAGAGAAATTTAAAGATTAGGTAAAATAAATTTGTCCAATGTCATATTCTACTACATCTCTATCTCTCGCCTTCCAAGCACACCGTACATTCAGCTGCGTCATTTTATTGACGTGAAGTCATTTACAATTAAAATTGGAAGCATGGATGACTAATACACTCCGACCAACTCTTAACATAAAGTATCGCCATAATAGCAAACGCTGATGCTGCAATCGTTGTATATATGAACGGCGCGCTTGTCTCGCATAAACTGGTGGCTCACTTTGTTCCGCCTCTTTGTTGCGTAACGTTTCTTTCTCATCGTGGAAATGGTTAGCACGAGACAGCCGCTTCGCGAGTGATTCTCGTGAAACAGTTGCTATAGTCAGTTTCGCGCAATGGAACCCCAGCTTAACGAAAGAAAATGAAATATAATTTTGTTTCCCAGAGAAAGTAAACTCTTTTTTATAATTATAAACGCAATTTCATATCTTTAAATTCTTTTGCCGATTTCGGTATAATTTTCGACGTCAAATTATAATTTAATGTTAAAGATATCTTTCCTAAAATAAATTTTTTTAATTTGTTGTCAGAAATAAAGTGACTTTTATTGACACTGAGCTCCTTACTCTACTATTTTTTAATACATGTCTAGCACCCGAAATATGTTACATAATATGTAAAAGTATATGAAGATGGGTTTTAAAATTTTTGTCGTACGTAATTGAAATGCCCGACAATTGGATATTTCTAAGATATATTATTAAATAAGTTCTCTGTAGAGTATATTTCGATGGCCAAAAAAGAGAAAAATTAAACTTTTACACAAACTCATTAGTAACAACTGCCGTAAAATAGTTATATAAAGAAAAATAGGGGTTGACTCGGTTTTTGACATATACCACAAAAAGGAACAATGCAGCTACAGAGACGTGTTTCGAAGATATTGCTCCTCATCAGTGTACCGTAACTTAAGGAAGCGTTTTATAAATCAAAGATACAACTAACAAAGGTCAGAAGGTACAACACGCAATCCTACAATTACACTTTCTTACCTCGTGGACCACATTTAGGGCCTCAAATGAGAGCAGTCAGTGCAATGTGTTCATGCATACTGCCCTACTTCGACCTGGTAAGATGCAAACAAATTAAAGAAATAATTTATAGGATCAATTTTGCCGTCATTTGTGAGATGCCACGTGTCCGACTGTGAGAATAATATTGTATGTGCGACATGGCCGGTCCGTCGGAAAGAATTCGTTATAGGTTTTTATTTGTGTCCAAGAAAAAAACATCGCATGAAGAAATACTAGTGTATATAATGTAGATGGGCAATTTGCTTACAATGTTCAAAACCGGTATGGGATAAGGAAGTTCAGGCAAATGCACGATGGGCCGGCACTAAAATGTTAAAAGTGGGGTCGGTCTCGATAGTGCGTTCATCAACTTTTCCCCTTTGAAATTTGGTCGGTGGTGATGAAGATGCCGGAACATAATTCTATCCCCAGTCCGCCCCTGAACACATGTATCAATAACGATACATATTAACGCGATATATAGCTTTAGCTATAGAATGCACACTTTTAAACATTTCTATTTATGTTACCTTATAGAATGAACATTTTTTAACAGTATATCACATAATATTTCCCCATTTTAATTATTCCGTCTTATTTTTTCAAGAAATTAAAACTTCGTGTTTATTTGATTAAATTTATGTTTTGAAGTGCAGTTGATTTCTTTTTATTAATTCCTATGCATTTATTAAACATAGTTTTTATTGTGCCGCATAGTAATGGGTGCAACTGTAAGTTCTCGCTACGGATAAAACAAATTTTACTGTTATATTAATATTAAACACAAAACACGCACAACAGACAACCAAGACCGCAGTTATCCGAATACATATCAACCCAAGGCAAGCATCTATTATATGATGGAAGGCCTCAGGCATCGTCGTGCTCGCTTGTGACGCATTCATTTTTCGGTCATTTTCCATTCCTGTGTTGCATGGATTCCTTTAGCACATTATTATATTTATGTAGACTATATTCAGAACTATTCTCTTATCAAAAACAGATGTTGATAAGCAAGGATTGTTAACTCCTTGGTTGGTACCTGCCTCTCTATTACACTGAACACTGACATTCTCAAACTCTTGTGAGGGAAGTAACACAGTATTTTTAAATGCACTGTTAATATTTTCTTTGTTCATTGATAATTTTTAATTGTTTATGAACACAGACTTCTTTGAGCTTTCACTATGATTTGTGGAAAGTGTCTATGTATGCCCCAGCCTCATTTATATATGTACGTATGTATGATATGTGACAAGTGACAAGTGGCAAACGGCAAGTGGTAAGTGGCATGGAACTTGTGACTTACCACTTACGATTTGTGACTTCTGACATGAATTATTAGAGAATAAATGTTGTTTTCTATAGATATTCTGTTCTTAACAATTCTATGACAAAACGTAAAACACAATATACTTTTAGAAACGTGAATATTCTAATTATGAATCACGCATTTCACCGGACTGACTGGTCTATCGTTAATCTAACTGATGTAAACATTTTCGTGGCAAATTTGTTAATTTAATTTATGCAGTAAGTACTGGATATTAGTATCTTAAACTAATATACGAGAGTGGAAAATGAATTAGACGAAAAATATATACAATTTGAAAAATACGTCAGTATTACAAAAAGAAATATATTATCATAAGGAACAAATTAAGACAACTTAAATACTCGTCGAGTTTATCACCTCTTTTTTATTTTTATACCTATCAAGAATATAATATACTTTTATATACTTTTATAATTTAGGTGTCTATGTTACCATATCTCCTTAACGTTTTTATGAAAGAAACAAGTAACTTTGAACTGCAATGGCGACACGAACATTGTTTTGTCATAGTACCTTAATGTAGTAATTCAATTCAATTTATTCAGTACAGTCCACTTCTATCGAAATAATTCTTTAATTGCAAACAAAACTGTAAGTACTCAAGAAGAGAGAAAGCAGAATATCTTAGCTGTATTTTTATTACATAATTTTGAAGTTAAGAGTGGTAACAACAAAGAGTATTTATACCATTTCTTAATTCGTCAATATACGTTTTATAAATTTTTAAAGTGATAATAAAGAAGAGCAGAAAGTAAGCAGATCCATTTTGTTTAGAAATCCAATAGCTCTTTGTAACTGGTTATAGTCTACACTCCGTGACATAAGAGATCTTTGCAAGTTACACTTTAAAATTAAATCGTATACTAACCAAACTATGTTAGTCAATTTATTTTATTCATACGAAGAACTGAGTCCTCGGACAGATTTGAACTGAGCTACAAAAGAAAATTCGAAATGCCGATGCAGGTATTAATTCACTAGTTTTTTTAAATCAAATGATAAAATAATTCCACCTGATGAGTATTACTTGATATACTTAATATGTCTCGAAATATAGAAAATCGCTACGTTAAAACTATAAAAAAATTGAAATCGAAATGAGAATCAGAGGTAAATACATATATTAAAGACTGCCTCTGGGAATAAGAATTATTACAAAATTAATATTAATAATTAAATGTCACTAATAAATAGATTATCGGATACTTTTGAAAATCTGGAAAGTATAGAAGTATAGATAGAATGGATAGTGTCACAAAGAGCTTATCCCCAATATTCCATTTCATTGGTTCCATCACATACGCGGCGCCGGCGTGGTGCAGCATACCGGCCACGACAATGAGAAAATTTCAAGTGCTAGAACACAAATTCATGCGCTTCATTTCAAATTCTGGAAGGTACACCTCCCTCACAGATCTTTACGTACGTTGCAACGACATAACACCGATAGCGGACTACGTCCAGCATATCTCTCAAAACTTCTATCAATTCAAGTTGGGCGATAGTCCGCTAACAAGACACATAACACAAATCAGATAGCATAATGCCCCATTTCGGATCAAACAACCCTTACTCTACCAGACGTTACCAATTTTCTGGCAACCTCTATTACCAATTATAACTTCCGCTAACCCTATCCACCTTTCGCTGTATTTCATACATTTTGGTTATATTTAAATCTTTCCTGTCCTCCTCTTCCTTTTTGTTTGTCACTTTTTGTCGCGTTTGTTTCTCTTCGTATTTTTGTACATTTTTATTTCATTAAAATCTTTTAAATCATGATCTTTGTTGAAATCAAAATTTTTAAAATCCAAATTTAGGCCAGCCCTGCGCAGTCCTGCATTGACGTATCTCGCGGAAGGCACCTCGTTCAAGTTAGGGTGCCTGCGTCAGATACAAAATTAAGAAGTGTGTTGTCATAAGTGTTTTAAATTCTGTGTAGTTTTAAGTTATGTTATGTTGATTCCGTTTTTTGAAAATATTTTTAATGCTGATACCTATTTTTATTTGTTTTTGTTCAAAAGGAGTTTAGGTTATTTGTTATCAATTTTTCGTTTTTGCCGACCCAGACCTGTTCTACCAGATCCTGCAATCCGCCACCGAGTCAGCGCGGTGGTTGCACGGTCAGCGTGGCGGTTGCCGGGGCCGGCAACTGTTTTGTGTGCTTTTAATGTTAATAAATCTATATTGGATTGAATTGGATTTCATTGATTAATAGACGACGGTTGATTGAATCGTGGCAATTGTTTAAAGAAAAAAAAAATTTAATTATTTTTTATACCAAATTCAGTTTTAAATGTTCTCCTATCTCGTTTCCCAATGATGGCCCAATATGCGTCGAGCGTTCAATGTTTTGGTGTCAGTGTCAAATTAGTGGTACAACCGTACCTTCAAAACTGAATTAAACTAATATTTCCTACCTACCAATAATTTTCGTTGCGCAACCAATTGATGTACTTGATTTAAATATAAATTAATTCACATACGTATGACTCGTGTTGGATGTCATTGAGTTCATATAAATGCAGACGTTCTTGACAATCCTAAGTTTAACCGTTGTAAAAAGGCTATACAGAAAAATGTATTAACAAGTGAATATATCTTCAATGAAAAGACTGAATAGATACAGTGAACACGTAAGGGTTGGAATAAATTCCTTAAATTCGTTACAAAACAAGTGACAAAAAATCTCTCAGACTTAAATACTTTTCTCAATTTTTTTATGAAAAAAAGTAATTTCTTTAAACATTTTTTAACAAGTTATGACGTCATCTCACTTTTTTAAATAGCAACCCCCATTTTTAAAAATTCCATTCGAAAGAGCACATTTTTCTGCATACTGTACGTTAAATTTATAGCATGTTGCATGACGAAATTATCGAGAAAAATTATCAATTTTTTTTCAGATTTTCATAAATCTTTTGTATCCCGCATTTCCCTATCAGTTTATCCAATTTTTATAGGTTTTCCAGGAGAACTTCGCAGGTTTGCGCGATTACTGAAAAAGTAATGTTTGCATTGAAAAAATTAACATATCTGAATTATTTTAAAAATTTTTCCAAGCAATTTTCGTTCCCTCTTCCGCCTTTTTGGAAAATTTCAAACTACTACTGTATCTCGGAAAATACGAATCTTTTCAAAAATTTCACATGAATAATAGAGTGGTCCTTATTTTTTAACTTTGAATTTTTAACGGTCTCACTATCTATTCTTCAGTGAAAAATTACCTGATTTGAACAACCCTTACCCGTGCCCCAAAGAGTGCGATTGGTATTTTTAGTTAAATTCATTAAATCCTTTAATATATATATATATATATATATATATATATATATATATATATATATATATATGTTATATTAGAAATATACCATGATATATAATATCACCGAGACTGGCTTAACCTTCTCAGACATATCACATTACAAATTGCGTAACAGCTCTTCTCTAATAACCGCTCACGTTAGCTGAGCTTAACATTTCATTCTCAGTAATCTGTTATCATGCTGAATTGCAAATCCAATGTTCTTTGTTCTCCAGACATTATAAATATTACCCACTGTCATTGTAAACCTCAGTCTTATACTCACTTTCGAATAAACCTCATCTAAATTATTATTGTATTTTCTTAACGAGTCAACGTTGACTCCAGTGTAACAAATAAAGTTTCTTTTTAAAAAGTTATTCAAACAATCCACTATCTAACATTGGCGCAGTCGTGGCGGATCTGAAAAACACACAGTTCGGGAGCCTAACCAGTAGCAAACATATCCGAGGGAACAAGGAGTCCATCTGAAAAGGTGCCTAACCGGACGAAAAGAGCTTCTGGAACAAGGAGAACTTCTTAGCTGTAGTGGTGGATCCCAATCCTTTGTTCAGAAGAACCTACATTATTCTCAAACGCACAGAAGCGAAACAATAATAATTATCAAGAAATACAAGCAAAGCAACATTTCAAATCAACACGATTCAACAATTAGCAAGTAAGAATTTCATCCCGTCCCATCGTTGGTGTCTTCGGCATCAAAGGCAACCCTGTGGAAGGAACACCCAGTGACACCCCTGGCAGAGAGAGACCTTTGGTGAAGCTAAGCTCACGAAGTCGCATTCAACTGGACCACGAGGAATGAAAAATTTAGGGTAAGTCATTTTTGAATCGTCTCGCAATTATTGATTTTCAACGACATAATTTTACATTATATTTTATTAAAATACATTGCATTGCTACATACAGTTCTAATATCTAAAATAGTAATTTTATTTAAACTTGAAACAAAATATCTTAATTATAATTTGTGTGACCTATATAAATAACCGTAATCATACACTGTTCCTATCGTAACATTATTTTTATGGTAATATCATATACTCCTCAAGTGCGAATTTATCTAATTAACTACAATCACATACCATTTTTATCTTAACATTATTTTTATCATAATATCATATATCATATAAAGGTTAAGTTTACGCCTTACTTGACTGTGAAATAAAATAAAACCCACATGTTCTATACTGTTTAAATGCACATTAGTATATAAAATTTCAGTGACATTATTCCCAACTAAAAACACTTTTTACATTAATCCAATTATCCTTGTAATTAAATTTTGAAATATTATAAAATAAACAGCACATTGTTTTACATATAATAAAAAATTGCCAATTATCAGTAGCGTACTAGCTCAAATTGAAAAGGTGTTTTAAGTTATTCGATTATCTAAATAATATAAATAAAATGGCTACAAACGTAAGCAATTCCAATGCAAACAATTCAATCACGGCGAACGAAACAATAAATATTGAACCTTATAGGTTAAACGAAATATTTTCCATAGTGCCCGAATTTGACGGCAACCCCATATTCTTGCAAACATTTATTTCAGCTTGCATAACCGCTCAGGGTATCGCTGTTGATGATCAGCGCGTCTTATTAACGCTTCACATAAAAAATAAATTACGCGGAAAAGCCGCAGAATTGATAAATTCACGAAACCCCGTCACTTGGGCGGAAATAAAAAATTTGCTCGAATCACATTTTGGTGACTCTCGTGACTTGACAGCCTTGATACAAGACTTGCAAACAATTCGTCAATTACCCAACGAAACAGCTTTAATATTTGTGTCCAGGTTACAAACACATAATGCAAAAATGCACGCGGCAATACAAAAACAAAGTTTAACTTTAGAGGAAAAAACCGCGCAATCCACTTTAATAGAAAATATGACGTTAACTACTCTTCTCACTGGACTCGAACCAAAATTAGGTCAAATTATTAGGGCTGGTAACCCCGGCAATATGCTAGATGCAATAAATCGCATCAAACGAGAATTACAATTATCGTATTTCGAATCTCAAAAATTTGGAAATAGAACTTTAAACAAAAATCCCGTTCAAAATCAGCAAAGACGCCCAAATCTCCCACCATTTTGTACATTCTGCAAAAGGAATGGACACAGCTTTAACGAATGCCGCGCGAGGCAAAACCACCAATTTTCACACCCCAATTTCACACCAAACGCCTATTCCAATCGGGCACAAGTTCCTAGACAGCACTTCCAGAGTTTACCTAACCAAACAAATTTTAGACCACAGAATTTCCAAAATTTGCCTAATCAACAACGTAATTATCCACAACAAAACAGGCCCTTAGCTATCAGGCCAAATCCTAACTTCCACCAGCAGAGACCTTCTGCCATACAACCGAACCCGAATTTTAATCGATTCAATCAACAAAAAACACATCACTTAAATCAAGAACCTTATGATAATTACTCAGATTACCCAAACCAATACGAAGATTACTCTGCAAATCAGTCCGTAAATTATTCTCCTGATTATCAATCTCAAAATAACGACGACTACGATTTTCAAAATGGACAATATGAGAATTATACTGCTAATTCTCAGCAATACGAGGATTATACTGTTAATCCTCCGGATTTTTGCACAGGCCCGGAGTATTCCACGAATACTCCAACACAACAAACGGACGAGCTGGACCAAATTTCTCATCAAGTCCAAGCGATAAACCTCCAGGACAGTTTCGGCCCAAACCTGAACTTCCCGGAAAACCAATTCATGTAAAAACACCCCGCTACAAACTAAATATCGTAAACTCAAAAAATTTATTTTACATAGAAGACATCACTAAACGTTTCAAAATCTTGATAGACACAGGCGCAGGTATCTCTATATTCAAACCCGAAACGGCAGAAAACTATAAACGTCGATCCCACGAAAATGTAATTATACAAGGTATAACAGACGAAAAAATTAATATCACTGAATCTGCTCTCATACCTTTCAATCCGAATGATCCATACAAAGTTTACATTCATAATCTAGATATAGAATTTGACGGACCTTTAGGTGCCGACTTTTTGGACCATTACGATTGCTTAATAGACATTAAAAACAGACAATTAATCACTAATTTCAAAACCGTACCATTGTATCAAGTTACCGATAATATATTAACTACAATCTGGAGCCCGATTAAAAATCAAAATTTAAATGAAACAAAAAACCAAAATGTAATTTCTATCGAACCACGCACAGAAAAGATTTTTAAGCTTAAATGTAATTTACAAAATACCGAAGCTATACTAATAGCCCAGGAAAATGAAAAGGTACGCTTACCGAATGCCATTGTCAAAATAGACAACAATGGTGAATTTTTGACGACAGTAATAAACTCAAATGCAATTCCGAAAACAATAAAATTTTCAAATCTTAAACTTGAACCCGTTCAAAAATTTAGGTCAATATTTAATGTAAATCTTCAAAATCCGGATTCCCAATATATAGACAGAAATTACGAAATAAGAAACCAATTACGCTTAGATCACTTGAACGATGAGGAGAGTGAACTAATTACTCAACTCTGTTTAGACTTTTCAGACATATTCTATTTAGAAGGTGACAACTTGACATTTACCAATGAAATCAAACATTCAATAGACACTAACGATTCTAAACCAATTTGCACTAAATCTTATCGTTACCCCCAAATCCATAAACAAGAGGTAAAATCACAAGTCTCGAAAATGCTCGACCAAGGCATTATCCAGCCTTCAATTTCTCCCTGGTCCTCCCCAGTTTGGGTAGTCCCCAAAAAACTAGACGCTTCTGGTAAACAGAAATGGCGCGTCGTAGTTGACTACCGAAAATTAAACGAAGTAACGATAGGTGATAAGTATCCTTTGCCCAACATTTCCGATCTTCTCGACCAATTAGGCAGATGTCAATATTTCACGACTCTAGACTTGGCCTCTGGCTTCCACCAAATTGAAATCGATCCTAAGGACATCCAAAAAACAGCTTTCACGGTAGAGAATGGCCACTACGAATTTGTACGTATGCCATTCGGTCTAAAAAATGCTCCATCCACTTTCCAGAGGGTCATGGACAATATTCTATTAGGCATCCAAAATGAACGCTGTCTCGTCTACATGGACGATATTATTATTTATTCCCCTACTATCCATGAACATATTTCTCGACTAACAGAAGTCTTCAAACGTCTACAAAAAGCCAACCTCAAAATTCAGCCAGACAAATGCGAATTCCTTCGCAAGGAAGTCGCCTATTTAGGACATCTTATTACAAAGGATGGTGTAAAACCAAACCCTGCCAAAGTCGAGGCAATTTTAAACTTTCCTCAACCCAAAAATCAGAAAGAAATTAAATCTTTTCTAGGTCTAGCAGGCTACTATAGACGCTTCATTCCTAATTTCTCCAAAATTTCAAAACCCTTAACTAAATTGCTACAAAAAGATATACCTTTCAATTTCGACAATGACTGTACAAATTCATTTGAAACCCTAAAACAAACCTTGACAACTACTCCGATATTGATCTACCCCAACTTCGATGAACCTTTTGTCCTAACTACAGACGCTAGTGCATTTGCAATAGGTTCTGTACTTTCACAAGGAAGTATAGGAAAAGATTTGCCAATCGCATACGCATCTCGAACTTTATGCGGCGCGGAAACCAAGTATTCAACCATTGAGCGTGAACTTTTATCTTTGGTCTGGAGTGTAAAGCATTTTAGGCCATATCTATTCGGAAGGAAGTTCAAACTCGTCACCGACCACCGACCACTCACTTGGTTATTTTCTATAAAAGACCCAGGTAGTAGACTAGCGCGTTGGCGCTTAAAACTAGAAGAATACGACTACGAGATAATATACAAACCCGGAAAGATCAATAAAAACGCGGACGCGTTGTCCAGAATAAAAATCAATCACTTTTCAGAATGTTCCAAATTTTATTCAAAAATTCTAGCCGCAAACGAAGACTCAAACGAAGACTCAGACGAAAATGAAACCTCAGACAACGACGACGAGATCACTGACGAACAAATTGCCCGAGAATTTGACACATTCTCCCGTCTTTACAAAACCAAATCTCTAATAGACTATTCCAAAATTCAAATCACAAATAAACAACTATTAGATCGAGAAAATAAAAACATCATAACGTTTTTCCAACAAAACAACTTGACAGACCTTCACCATCAAATTATCGAGGATATTTTCGAGGAAAACCCCGAATTCTATAACAATACAATCAATATCGTTTCCAGTAAATCGACCCGACAAAGAAATTATTACATTATCGCTCTACCCTTCGACCCAGAGTCTGTGGTAGAACACTTATTTTTAACATTATATAAACACCGGAACAAATTAGACCTTTCCAAAACTTACCATGTTGAAAACAATCTAGACTTTCCAATTCTCGAAATCCTATCATTTATTTTTGCAGAAAAAGATTTAAAACTAATCATTTGTCAAAATTTAATACGAACTCCCGATGAAGACCAACGTCCGATCATTCTCGACCAGCATCACACCGGAAAAAATAATTTACATCGTGGAATAAACGAAACAATACGTAGAATCAAAAATAAATATAATTGGCAAGGTTTAACAAAAGATGTCGAAAACTTTATAAAAAACTGTGAAACATGTCAAAGAACAAAAGTTTGTCGTAAGAACCTTAATAATCCCTTAGTAATCACCGAAACCCCTAAAACTCCATTTGAGAGAGTTAATATCGATCTATTCGAATTTCCCACGCGAAACTATGCATTAACCATCCGCGACGAGTTAACGAAATTTACCCAAGCTTATGCTGTCCCAGACAAAAGTGCAAAATCGGTTGTAAACACCCTGTTGCTATATTTCCAACACTATGGCACCCCATTAAGAATTCATTGTGATTACGGCGGTGAATTCGATAATAATTTATTAAAAGATCTTTGTACTCTCTACGACATAAAATTAACATACTCCAGCGTAGGACACCCTCAATCCAACGGATCTATCGAACGATTCCATGCCACCCTAGCGGAAATGATCAGAATACATAAAACAGAGAATCCGAACGAACATCCTTTCACAATATTACCATACGCGGTAATATGTTATAACAACTCGGTAAACAAAACTCATGGCTTTACGCCATACGAGCTTATTTTCGGACATACAGCTAACCGACCACCCGAAACCCTTTATAACCAGAAAGACCTGATTACCAAATACGTTAGAGACCTTAACAACCGGATATCCCACTATTACAAAATTGCGCGAAGTCGAACAGAAGCACAAAAACAAAAAGCCAAAGTTCGATTCGACAAAAACATTCCCGAAAATCGACACACATATAATATTGGCGACAAAGTGTACGTCAAAGAATCACAAATAAAAAACAAATTACAGAACAAATTTAACGGCCCCTTCGAAATTTTAGAAACTTCTCAAAATTCTGCAACATTATTAAATCCGGAAACAAACCAAACGACTAAAGTAAACTTTGACCGAATGAAACCTTATACTGAAAATTAAATTTATTTTCAGGTTTTTCCTGCTGTTCGGATCAGCACTTGCTCAATTTAAAATAACACCAATTAACAATACAATTGGAGTATACTATCACCGAGACACAAACATTGTGATTTCTCACAAGAAATGGACTTTACTGGTGCACAAAAACATATCTACCTTTAAGACAGCTTTCGACAAAAACGACAAGATCTTACAGACACTATACAACACGCTCGACCCAACGTATCATTACATGAACGTCTTTTTAGGAGATGTAAAAACTCACCTCAGTTTATTGACTCAAATTTCTCAATCAATACAATCAAAATTTGACGAAATTTACCTTGACACGAAACGATACAAGCGAGGAATACTAAACGGTATTGGAACAATTTTCAAATCAATAACTGGAAATTTAGATGCAGAAGATGGTCAGTATTATTCTGATTGCATCAACAAATTAAATAATGACGAGCACCAACTCGAAAATTTAATCAAAAATCAAATATCTGTCACAACTTCAGTAATCAAAAATTTCAACGCAACCATTCAAAAACTGCAGGTTGATGAAGAAACTTTCAATAAAGATATTAAAGAAATCGAAACTTCAATTCTAGACATGACTAAAGACATAGAAAATATTCACGCAAAATTAAAATTTATAGAAATCTGCGAACAGCTTATGGCAAGCTATCTATTTATCGAAGATAACTTAAACGATATCCTGAATTCTATCACTTTCGCGAGGCTCAAAATAATTCATACATCGATCATAAACCCAAAAGACTTGGTAAATTCATTACAGGAAATTTCACAGAACCTACAAAGGAACAATTTGCCACTTCCAATCAAATTATCAAAAGTTGCACAGTATTTAGACATTATAGAACTAAAAGCTTTTCAAACAAATTCAGATTTAATATTCGTGTTAGACATACCTTTGGTAGACCCTCAAACCTACTCAGTATTTCAATTATACCCTATCCCTATTTTGGATAATAGAACTGGCTTATATCATATCTTGTCAACCTCTCAAAAATATATCGCGAGAGATGATGATTCTTTAATGTACTTAACCATCCCGGACCTCAGAGAATGCAAACCACTCTACTTCAACACTAAATTATGTTTAAATCTATTTTCATACCCCATTGATGATAATGCCATTTGCGAAGCCCGCCTCTTCAAGAACCTCAAAACTCTGCCAGGAAGCTGCCAGACGTCATTCATCATCAGCCAAGGCTACAACGTCCAAAAGATAGACGAAAATACGTGGTTAGTTATCAACGCAGAACCATTACAGGCAACCATCAATTGTCCAGAAAGAAGTTCGAAAACTGAAGTCATCTACAAAAACTCAATAGTGAAATTACAACCTAATTGTTACGCCTTTATAGGCATCACAAAAATCCAAGCCAGTACCAACGAAGTAACCGACGTAAACGACGACACTCATCCCATCCAAATTCCATTCGAATGCTGCAACAAAATTCCAAACAACATTAGAGCACCAAACCTTAAACCATTAAAATTAAACAACCTTAACACAGAAGATCTCGAAATTGCCAAACACAAATTGGACCAATATTCCAGAGATCTAGACGATTTAATCAACGAACCATTCGTAACAAAACACATATCCTGGTTCACCTACTTCATCATTGTGCTAATATTTGGACTGTTATTTCTGTACCTATTTTGTAAGTGCAGAACAAAAAGACGAAGACTAGCCATCGATGTTTCTGCATCACCCCCATCTCCACCGAGGCCTAGCAAACCATACAGGACATTTGCTAAACTATTCCCTTCACGAAGACGACCCACCTTAAGAAGAGAAGACAACGAAGCCGAAGACATAGAACTTACATAAAGACAAACTGTTTTGTGCCTTTTTACTGACTTTTAGTGCTGGACTCTTCAGTGAATTTTATTTCATTTGTTTAATCATTATATTTCATTATTTTTCTATCATTTGTTAATTTCAATTTTATTAACAGTTTTACGTCATTTTCATTCAAACCCATCATGCTTATATTTTATGCTTTCACAGTAAAGCTATATTTTAACCTTGGGAATATTTTATCCCATTTTACAATTCAAACCTAGTATGTTTGTATTTTACGCTTTCTTGCCAAAGCTATATTTTAACTCTAACATTTTTATGTTATTTTATTTTTATGAATCAAGCTTATTGTGCTTGCATTTCATATTTTAGACGCTAAGGTTATATTCTGTATTTTAAACCTTACGATTTAACATTTTGTACTCTTTATATTTTTCTAAATTGTACCATTACCTTTTATATACATTTTATATTCATTTCAAAAGTTGCTGCATAAAACACCAACTTTTTTTATAAGGGGGAAGCTGTTATATTAGAAATATACCATGATATATAATATCACCGAGACTGGCTTAACCTTCTCAGACATATCACATTACAAATTGCGTAACAGCTCTTCTCTAATAACCGCTCACGTTAGCTGAGCTTAACATTTCATTCTCAGTAATCTGTTATCATGCTGAATTGCAAATCCAATGTTCTTTGTTCTCCAGACATTATAAATATTACCCACTGTCATTGTAAACCTCAGTCTTATACTCACTTTCAAATAAACCTCATCTAAATTATTATTGTATTTTCTTAACGAGTCAACGTTGACTCCAGTGTAACAAATAAAGTTTCTTTTTAAAAAGTTATTCAAACAATCCACTATCTAACATATATATATATATATATATATATATATATATATATATATATATAAATGGTGTAGTGGTGAGAGGTAAGTGAATCCTCTCATGTGGTCTAATGCTACTATATACCAGACATCATAGATGTCTCCATGGTATATAGCGCCATTTTGGAAGTACCGAGAGCGGCGACCTTCAGCCCTTGGTGGACTTAACCTATATACTGTTATTATACATGATTTGCAGGAAACAACTACTCAGCGGGCAAATACCCCGATCTGCATTGAATCATACCTTACAAATCATGAAAATAACAATGTATAATAACAATATATATATATATATGTGTGTGTGTGTGTGTTTCGTTAAATTAACATTTTAAATAATCCTGCCATAAATAACATCAAAAGAGCATGATATAGCGTACGTAATAAACCCATCCTCAATTTGTCGGTATCGTCAAAAACTGCATGCAAAGTGTATTTTCATATTAAAAACTGAATTTCAAAGTTTACAATTGGGGGTATTGTCGGTCATTGGTATGGAAAATTGCTTACAACATTAATTGGGAACGAAAAAGTTGATCGACTTTCAGTAATTGTCACAATGAACGATAAAGAACAACTTTTGGAACTCTGGAACACAGGATGATATGGTAACAGCTATTTACAACTTGTTGTAAATCAAGTAAAAAAGGTAAATCAGCTTTTAGATTCAGTCGAGGCGTGATACCAGTACTTCAAACACTGCACGGATACTGTCGTGAGCAGAAACAAAATAGGACAACTTTTTTTTTCTAATGCAAATCTATCGCTATTTGAAATATAATGAGTAGCCGAAATAAAACAGATCACTTTTAATTTGTTTTTTATTTTAATGTTGTAGTTATTGCTATAGTAAATGATGGATGATTAATTGCACTGCGTTATAAAACTAACAAAAATTTGGTGTGTAACATTTTAAGAAAGTGGAGAATAAACGGTACGATTATTAGAAATCCTGGATCAAAGGACAAAGGATATCCTACTTAACAAGAAACTAACTATTAATATTTCATTATTGCACCATTTCTATTTATAACTTCTATAAGTCTGTTTGGTATAGAATTAAATAACCTTATACAATAATCATAAGTAATAATATTTTCCGGTGCATTATTTACTATTTCCAGTAATTCCTCGGCATTCTGTGATTTCACATTTCGTTTTTGGATACTTCTTACGAGTAGTCCCCATACTTCTTACACAGGGTTAAGATCTCTATGACTGGGCCAGTTAAGAACATTGATGTTGTTATCTTGAAACCAGTTAGTTACGGTATGAGCAGTATGAACGAAACAATTGTCTTGTTGAAATATGAACTCATTATTAGAAAATAATTGTGACACAGAAGGGAGCATAATATTGTCTAAAATCCTAATACATGTTTCACTATTAAATCGTTCCTCAATATGCCACAAAACACCAGGACCACGTGCCGATATCCAAGCCCACATATTCACGGAAAATCTACCACTTTTATCATTGTTAGATATATATTTCTCATCGAATCGAGTATTCGGAGGGCGGTAAACACGAATACGACCGCTGTGTGTTAACTGGAAAGTTTTATCGTCTGTAAAGATTATATTGTTCCAAAAATTTACATCATGCGCTAAAAATTCAAGCGCAAATCCTACTCGAACTTCTTTACGTTCAGCTTTAAGTAAGTATTTCTGTGCTGCTGCATGACAGCGTAGGTAGCTCCGATTCTCTTACTCGCCGACGACCAGTACTAATCGATCCAGGAAAATTCGTTTCTTCAGCAGCCTGAATAACTGAGTAAAATGGATTTTCTACTAAAGCATTTACCAATTGCAAATCTTGTTGTTGAGTTGATATCCTTCGTCGCCCCGATCCAGGAATTCTACTAATCGTACTTACTCTGCACTTTCTTAAAATGTTACACGAGGAATTTTTGTCAATATTATAACGCAGTGCAATTTGTCTCATTGACCATGCATCTTCTGCTTTAGCAATAACTCCAGATTTAACTAAATCGCTTATATGAGGCATATTAGTTTTTGCACACTTGGAATAAATTATGACAAACTAACTGACAATGTCAGAAAAATTAAAGTTAGATGTACGCAACTAGATTTGAGCAAAATGCCGTTATAAGACTTGTCCTATTTTTTTTTGCTCACGACCGTACATGGTGCTTGTGTTATTTTAAAACAAAAGTTAGAGAGAGACCTATTATGCTTACATTGCAGACGCCATATTTTTTAATTAATATCTGTGTTTGAAGTGTGTATTGCTACAACATCTGGACCTGATGTAGCTTTGTTTAAACATCTGCGGGTCTGCGCTGACTATTAAGCACTACTAAGTATGTAACTGGGATAGAAGATGATTTTATTACGACTGATATTCAAAATTGTAGTAAGGAATTTATCCAGTTTGCATTAGAACAGTTGAAACTAGAGCACACAAGGAAATACTATAGAGAGCTTTTAGAGTTAGTTGTTATATTTCTAGGAGACTAGCCATCAAGGACAGTTAATTTTAAGTTCCAGGGCTCCTGTCACTACGCTAGATGGATGGTTAAGGCGATTTATTGCTTAAAAAATTTTATGTTCAGAAACGAATTTAAATTGACGAGACTAGAATTAGAATGCCAAATGGGAATTTGTATTTTTTTTATCATCTTGTATATGTGGCATGGTACAATGTTTCCTTGGATTTCAAAGCTCCATATTAAGATTTAAAGGTGATTTTCATGCTCACAGAGAAATAAATGGACAAATTTCCTAAGTTACCTCAAAAGAAATTTTGTGGCCATTTAAGTATGATATCTTAGTGAAGAAGCTGCAGTTTAAGCGGTTTTTGACGATTTCATTTCTTACTATACAAATAGAAATGGTTAAGGCTTTTAATGAAAAGAAACCTGAAAATTGTGACATTCAATGTGTAATAATTAAGAGTAGAAATAACTGAAAGAAATAAAGCAATATACGGCTAAAGAGCTACATCACTTTACATCAAAAACACCAAGATTTTCGAACGATTTGATATTTCATATAAATTTCTTGATGATCCTCTAACATGGTCTTCAAAGGACGATTTCCAACATAGTTTGCCGCTTATTCGAAAACTTAGGGTGGTAAATGATGCTGCAGAAAGGGGTGAGGTGTTAAACTAAGAAAGAATACTTATTACAAAAAATGAAGAACAAGAGCAGTATTTATTGCAAGTTGTAAAAGACTATCGCAACCAACTCACATCATACTTTAACCAAGTGATTTTCAAAAAGTATTGTTAAGTTTTTTTTGTTAATTTCTATATTTATTTGGTTAAAATCTGTTTCAAGTGTATCAGTTGCAGTTTTATTTAAATTATAAATATTAGTATTTAATATTTTGTAAAATAAGTGCTCAATAAGAAAAATTATTTTAAATTAATTTCCATATCTCTTGGGGCACATGTCCAGAAATGAGTAAGGCCATTATAGCCCACGTTCTATAGTCGTTTATTTAATCTTGGATACATTCAAATTGAAATGCATCATATATTTTAATTATTCATCGCATCTCCGTTCTTCCATGATAGGGATCTGGTAGGTTTCATATTTAAGTGAATGACGTACTGTGTTAAAAGTAAACAACTTTTTACTCCCTTAGAGCCTGGTCATTTTTGAGTGCTTTCACGTGCAAGTGTTAGTGATAATTAAAAGTTAAATATGCCGAGTTGGCTGAAAAGAAAATACTACAAGTAGAGGTACCTAATAAAATGGCAGCTATATAGAATTTTTTTCTTCAAAAGCATGGTTAAATATTGTTACCAATCAGAACGTTTTAGGTTGGGTTATGGGTATAAAAATACCTTTCCATAAAAAACTGAAACGAAAACATTTTTTCAAATCGAAATATTATCACCTTGCGGTCTTACAGATTATAAATGGCAATTAAACATTCTTTTCAGTAAAGGAGCCATTTCAGAAATAATAGGTTTATTTTAAATTTAAAAAAGTTTAATTTATTTATATCTACAAAATATTTTAACTTGATGATTACCGAACTGTTATAAAATTACTCTCAAAAGACTGTTTTAATAATAATAATAATAATAATAATAATAAATAAGCAGGAGGGGCTGACCTCCATCTATCAAGCCTTTGGTGAGTAGCGCCACCACTTACTCCAGCTGGGGTGCAAAACCGAACTGGCAGCCCTAGTGCACCCGGGAGGGGAAAGCATCTTCCCCTCTGGTGTCGGCCGTGGACTTGTTGGGCTAACCACCCACAAGTTCTACACTCCGGTTCCGATTAACCGAAGGCAGGGCCCCCACAATCGACCCCATCCGGATAGGGGTCACGGGCAAGGTGGTGGGGCCCAACCGGATCGATTGCCTAATGACGACGACCGCGAGCTACAAGGACGCTTTGAGTGGACCGATGATTTAAGGGACGACCTTCTGCTGTGCTATGAAAGCAGTGAGCCCGCGCGGAGGGGATCCATGGCGCGGATGCATGCTCTGTGGTGTGAGAGGCTACCAGAGCATAGCGCCTTCACGCCACAAAATCTGCGTGACTATGTATCCCACCTTCGTAGTAGGGGCTACGTGAGGGCTGCTCTGCTTGTGCCGTGTATGCCGCTGCTCAACGCTCGTCTCAGGTGGAGAGGCGAAATACCTCTTCCCCACAGGAGAGAGCGCAGCGGCGCATACAAAAGATGGAAGCCAACATCCAGTCGGCGAGGCAACACGCATCCCGTATCCAATGTGTGATGGACTATATGGCGGCCAACAGGCCGTTCACGCCTAAAGTGCGTCGATTAGCCGCCAATTTAAGACGCGCCCATCACACATTTAATGAGGCAGTGCTGCGAACCACCAAACAGCACTGTCTCGACAGGATACGGATGCTAGTGACTTGCAAAAAGTCATTAGTGAGGCGGGCGAGAGGGCTTGCGGAAAATAAACTGTTCCGCGAGAAGCCCTCGCGCCTTTTCCAACCGCCTCCGCGTGTTGTAGACAATCCGCCGACTGCAGATCAGGTGGAGAACTTCTGGAAAACGCTGTACGAGGAGAGGCCTCCACTCAACCGAGATTCTCCTGCCCTTGCACGCTTTGAAGCCTTTTGTCAAAGGCTTCAGCAACCACAGGAAGTGTGCGAACCAATAACCCCAGAAGAGGTTCGTAGGGCTCTTGATGGCTCTAAGAACTTTGCTGCTCCAGGTCCCGATGGGATAAATAACTTTTGGTGGAAAAAGTTATCGAGCACCCACCACCATTTGGCCAGAATATTTAATTCCTGGTTAAATGGGGAGCAGCAAATCCCTTCTTGGGTTGTTGAGGGGCGGACAGTGCTGATCCCCAAGAACGGAGATTTGTCCAACCCAAAGAATTACAGACCAATAACCTGTCTAAACGCATGTTACAAGGTGTTTACACGCATTTTGTACATGCGGGTGCTCCACGCAGTTGAACCGGTTTACGAACGGATATATGAGCAACGAGGGTCGAAGAGAGGTGTCGCTGGCTGCAAGGAGAACCTGTTGATTGACAGATGTGTCACGCAGGACTCCATGCAGTATAAGCGGAACCTCTCTATGGCCTGGATCGACTACCGCAAGGCATTCGACATGACATCGCATGAGCTCATTGTTCACTTGCTCCGATGTCTTGTGGTACCCGGTCCTGTAGTGAGATGTATTGAAGAACTGATGCCGCTCTGGAGGACTCGCTTTACCATAACATCGGGTAACGATAGAGTCCAAACAGAGTCGGTAACATTCAGAAGGGGAGTATTTCAGGGAGATTCCCTCAGCCCCCTTCTGTTTTGCATCTCACTACTGCCATTATCCGTCTCGCTCCGGAAAACCCGTGGCTACAACTGCGGTACCCCCGGCGACAGGAGGCATAAGGTCACCCATCTATTTTATATGGATGACCTTAAACTTTATGCCTCTGGAGAGAGGGATCTCCAACAGTCCCTTAGGGTGGTACAGGGGTATACGCAGGCTGTCGGTATGCAGTTCGGGTTGGACAAATGCGCACTGATCCATCTCAAGAGAGGACGATGCGGTGACTATGGAGAGGACGCGCAGCTCGTGGACGGAAGCATCTTACACCATCTAGATGCCGGAGAGTCGTACACTTACTTGGGTGTCGAGCAACGCTCCACCCAAGAAGTGAGTGTAGTGAAAAACGCTCTCCGCGGCAAGTATCAGCACCTACTCCGACAGATCTGGTCTTCAGAACTGTCGGGGAAGAACAAGGTGTCTGCTACAAATATGCTTGCCGTTCCGATCCTTCTCTACTCTTTCGGAGTAGTGAAGTGGACTAGAGAAGAGCTGCGTCAACTCGATGTAGTAACCCGCAAGAAGATGCATCTCAATAGGAGCTTGCATCCTAAATCGTCCGTTCCACGGTTATATCTCCCACGACATCGGGGAGGCCGTGGACTCTTGAGCTTGGAGAGTCTCCACAGCAGGATGGTTCTGGAGGGAGCATGTAAGGTCATCAGGAGTTCGGATCCCCTCCTCTGCATGGTCCGAGACCATGAAAATGCAGAGGTAGGAGCTTTTCTCTTTAAGGCAGTACGGAGAGCAGCCGATGAACTTGGTCTCATCTTCGACGTCGAGCGGGTAAACCCCGAGTTGGAACCCGTTCGACTAAAAGCCCACATTAGAGCTGCAGAACACAACATCCATCTGCAGCTCCATAAGGATAAGCCATTGCACGGGGTCTTCTATAAAAATATAGAAGACCTCGGCTTATCCGAAAGGCTGACCTTCGCCTTCTTAAGGTCAGCTGGGCTGAAGTCTGAGACCGAGGGATTCATAATGGCTTGCCAGGATGGTGTATTTAACACTCTCGTCTATCGACGTCGTGTCATGGGTATGGAGGTCCCTGATGTCAGCTGCAGGGCCTGCCGCAGGGCGTCGGAGACTGTAATGCACTTACTGTCGGCTTGCCCGACATACGCAGTCTCGGCCTATATTCATAGACACAACGCAGCATTACGAGTGCTTTACTATCATCTAAGGCACTCGTATGGGATAGACGAAACACCAGTGCTGCCTTACGTTCCGGGGGATATTGAGTCCGTTGTGGGGAATGAGAAGTGCCTAATTTATTGGAACTACTCGTTTCCCACCGTCAGGCAAATACAAGCCAACAAGCCTGGCATAGTACTCCTCGACCACCAACTCAAGACAATGTATGTCGTGGAATTCTCAGCTCCCGCTGAGAGCAACATTGTCTTGAAAGAGGAGGAAAAACGGACAAAATATCGAGATTTGCTCTTCGAACTCCGCAGGCTTTATCCAGGCCATTCTGTTAAAATAGTGGTACTGATTATAGGAGCCCTCGGTGGAATGAGACAGACGCTGCTTTCAGAACTAAAGATCACACCGGCATGCCGAGATTCGGCAGAGATCTTAGCCGGCAGAATGCAGAAGGCTGTCATCCTCGGTTCATTACGTCTACTCAGGGCACACGATTCGCGGACCCGGTAGTCACTCACCCCACGGGCGTGGGGAGTGGCTATTGGTATTATCAGCTCCCCTCTGTGAGGGCCGGAGCCACAGAGTAGGGTGACTGGTTTTTTGTAAAAAAAAAATAATAATAATAATAATAATAATAAAGCAGGAGGGGCTAACTTCCATCTATTAAGCCTTTGGTGAGTAGCGCCACCACTTACTCCAGCTAGGGGTGCAAAACCGAACCGGCAGCCCTAGTGCACCCGGGAGGGGAAAGCATCTTCCCCTCTGGTGTCGGTCGTGGGCCTGCTGGGCTAACCACCCACAGGCCCTAATCTTTGGTTCCAATAGGCCGAAGACAGGGCCCCCACGATTGACCCCGTTCGGATAGGGGTCAAGGGCAAGGTGGTGGGGCCCAACCGGACGGGCCGCCCGTTGACGAAATTGGCAATGTCCAAGGACGCTTTGAGTGGACAGATGAGCTGAGGGATGAACTTCTGCATTGCTATGAAAGCAGTGAGCCCGCGCGGAGGGGATACATGGCGCGGATGCATGCTCTGTGGTGTGAGAGGCTACCAGAGCATAGCGCCTTCACGCCACAAAATCTGCGTGACTATGTATCCCACCTTCGTAGTAGGGGCTACGTGAAGACTGCTCCTGGACCGGTGAATGAGGTGGTCGAAGGACCGCCACATTCACCGGTTGAGGACGTAGTTCTCCTCGTTCCGCCAATACCAGAGGGCCTCAGTACCAGAAGGGGGTTACACCGTCTGAATACCCCCGGGCCACAAGACCTGGCCAGAGTGGACGCTGAACTTCGCACAGCGCTACCAGAAGAGGCTGACATCTGGCACATAAATTGTGCCGTGTATGCCGCTGCTCAACGCTCGTCTCAGGTGGAGAGGCAAAATACCTCTTCCCCACAGGAGAGAGCGCAGCGGCGCATACAAAAGATGGAAGCCAAGATCCGGCCGGCGAGGCAACACGCATCCCGTATCCAATGTGTGATGGACTATATGGCGGCCAACAGGCCGTTCACGCCTAAAGTGCGTCGATTAGCCGCCAATTTAAGACGCGCCCATCACACATTTAATGAGGCAGTGCTGCGAACCACCAAACAGCACTGTCTCGACAGGATACGGATGCTAGTGACTTGCAAAAAGTCATTAGTGAGGCGGGCGAGAGGGCTTGCGGAAAATAAACTGTTCCGCGAAAAGCCCTCGCGCCTTTTCCAACCGCCTCCGCGTGTTGTAGAAAATCCGCCGACTGCAGATCAGGTGGAGAACTTCTGGAAAACGCTGTACGAGGAGAGGCTTCCACTCAACCGAGATTCTCCTGCCCTTGCACACTTTGAAGCCTTTTCTCAAAGGCTTCAGCGACCACAGGAAGTGTGCGAACCAATAACCCCAGAAGAGGTTCGTAGGGCTCTTGAGGGCTCTAAGAACTTTGCTGCTCCAGGTCCCGATGGGATAAATAACTTTTGGTGGAAAAAGTTATCGAGCACCCACCACCATTTGGCCAGAATTTTTAATTCCTGGTTAAATGGGGAGCAGCAAATCCCTTCTTGGGTTGTTGAGGGGCGGACAGTGCTGATCCCCAAGAACGGAGATTTGTCCAACCCAAAGAATTACAGACCGATAACCTGTCTAAACGCATGTTACAAGGTGTTTACACGCATTTTGTACATGCGGGTGCTCCACGCAGTTGAACCGGTTTACGAACGGATATATGAGCAACGAGGGTCGAAGAGGGGTGTCGCTGGCTGCAAGAAGAACCTGTTGATTGACAGATGTGTCACGCAGGACTCCATGCAGTATAAGCGGAACCTCTCTATGGCCTGGATCGACTACCGCAAGGCATTCGACATGACATCGCATGAGCTCATTGTTCACTTGCTCCGATGTCTTGTGCTACCCGGTCCCGTAGTGAGATGTATTGAAGAACTGATGCCGCTCTGGAGGACTCGCTTTACCATAACATCGGGTAACGATAGAGTTCAAACAGAGTCGGTAACATTCAGAAGAGGAGTATTTCAGGGAGATTCCCTCAGCCCCCTTCTGTTTTGCATCTCACTACTGCCATTATCCGTCTCGCTCCGGAAAACCCGTGGCTTCAACTGCGGTACCCCCGGCGACAGGAGGCATAAGGTCACCCATCTATTTTATATGGATGACCTTAAACTTTATGCCTCCGGAGAAAGGGATCTCCAACAATCCCTTAGGGTGGTACAGGAGTACACGCAGGCTGTCGGTATGCAGTTCGGATTGGACAAATGTGCACTGGTCCATCTCAAGAGAGGACGATGTGGGGACTACGGCGAGGACGCGCAGTTCGTAGACGGAAGCATCCTACACCACCTAGATGCCGGAGAGTCGTACACTTACTTGGGTGTCGAGCAACGCTCCACCCAAGAAGTGGGTGTAGTGAAAAACGCTCTCCGCGGCAAGTATCAGCACCGACTCCGACAGATCTGGTCTTCAGAACTGTCGGGGAAGAACAAGGTGTCTGCTACTAATATGCTTGCCGTTCCGATCCTTCTCTACTCCTTTGGAGTAGTGAAGTGGACTCGAGAGGAGCTGCGTCAACTCGATGTAGGAACCCGGAGAAAGATGCACCTCAATAGGAGCCTGCATCCTAAATCGTCCGTTCCACGGTTATATCTCCCACGCCATCGGGGAGGCCGTGGACTCTTGAGCTTGGAGAGTCTACACAGCAGGATGGTGCTGGATGGAGCCTGTAAGGTCGTCAGGAGTTCGGATCCCCTTCTCTGCATGGTCCGAGACCATGAAAATGCAGGGGTAGGAGCTTTTCTGTTTAAGGCAGCACGCAGAGCAGCCGATGAACTCGGTCTCATCTTCGACGTTGAGCGGGATAATCCCGACTCTGTCACCGAGTTGGAACCCGCTCGGCGGAAAGCCCAAATAAAAGCTGCAGAACAAACCATCTTCCTGCAGCTCCATTCGGATAAGCCACTGCATGGTGTCTTCTATAGAAATATAGAAGAACTTGGCTTATCCGAAAGGCTGACCTTCGCCTTCTTAAGGTCAGCCGGGCTGAAGTCTGAGACCGAGGGATTTATATTGGCTTGCCAGGACGGTGTATTCAACACCCTCGTCTATCGAAGTCGTGTCATGGGTGTGGAGGTCGCTGACGTCAGCTGCAGGGCCTGCCGCAGAGCGCCGGAGACGCTTATGCACTTGTTGTCGGCCTGCCCGACATATGCAGTCTCCGCCTATATCCAAAGGCACGACGGAGCACTACGAGTGCTTTACTACCATCTGAGGCACTCGTATGAGATAGACGAGACACCAGTGCTGCCTTATGCTCCGGGGGATATTGAGTCCGTTGTGGGGAATGAGAGGTGTCTAATTTATTGGAACTACTCGTTTCCCACGGTCAGGCAAATACAGGCAAACAAGCCTGACATAGTCCTCATAGACCACCAACTCAAGACAATGTTCGTCATAGAGTTCTCGGCTCCCGCGGAGAACAACGTTGTCTTGAAGGAGGAAGAAAAGCGGACAAAATATCGAGACCTACTCTTCGAACTCCGCAGACTGTATCCAGACCATACTGTCAAGCTGGTGGTACTGATTATAGGAGCTCTCGGTGGAACGAGACACACGCTGCTTTCAGAATTGAACATCATACCGGCATGCCGACAATCGGCAGAAGTCCTAGCCGGGAGAATGCAGAAGGCTGTCATTCTTGGTTCATTGCATCTGCTCAGGGCACACGAGTCACGGAACCAGTGATCACTGACTCTACGGTGTAGAGAGTGGTTACTGGCGCTCCCAGCGTACCCTCTCTGGTATCGGAGGCAGGGAGAAGGACGACTGGTTTTACTTAAAAAAAAATAAATAAAAAAAATAATAATAAAGCAGGAGGGGCTAACTTTCATCTATTAAGCCTTTGGTGAGTAGCGCCACCACTTACTCCAGCTAGGGGTGCAAAACCGAACCGGCAGCCCTAGTGCACCCGGGAGGGGAAAGCATTTTCCCCTCTGGTGTCGGTCGTGGGCCTGCTGGGCTAACCACCCACAGGCTCTAACCTTTGGTTCCGGCAGGCCGAAGAGAGGGCCCCCACGATCGACCCCGTTCGGATAGGGGTCAAGGACAAGGTGGTGGGGCCCAACCGGATAGACCGCCCGTTGACGACTTACGCAATGTTCATGGACGCTTTGAGTGGACGGATGAACTGAGGGATGAGCTTCTGCAATGTTATGAAAGCAGTGAGCCCGCGCGAAGGGGGTACATGGCGCGGATGCATGCTCTGTGGTGTGAGAGGCTTCCAGAGCATAGCGCCTTCACGCCACAAAATCTGCGTGACTATGTATCCCACCTTCGTAGTAGGGGCTACGTGAGGGCTGCTCCTGGACCGGTGAATGAGGTGCCGGAAGAGCCGCCACATTCACCGGTTGAGGACGTAGCTCTCCTCGTTCCGCCAATACCAGAGGGCCTCAGTACCAGAAGGGGGTTACACCATCTGAAAACCCCCGGGCCACAAGACCTGGCCAAAGTGGACGCTGAACTTCGTACAGCGCTACCGGAAGAGGCTGACATCTGGCACATAAATTGTGCCGTGTATGCCGCTGCTCAACGCTCGTCTCAGGTGGAGAGGCGAAATACCTCTTCCCCACAGGAGAGAGCGCAGCGGCGCATACAAAAGATGGAGGCCAAAATCCGGTCGGCGAGACAACACGCATCCCGTGTCCAATGTGTGATGGACTACATGGCGGCCAATAGGCCTTTCACGCCTAAAGTTCGACGTATAGCCGCCAATTTAAGACGCGCCCATCACACACTCAATGGGGCAGTGCTACAAACCACCAAACAGCACTGCCTCGATAGGATACGGATGCTAGTGGCTTGCAAAAAGTCACTAGTGAGGCAGGCGAGGGGGATGGCGGAAAATAACCTTTTTCGCCAAAAGCCTTCGCGCCTATTCGAACCGCCTCAGCGTGTTGCCGACAATCCACCGACCGTCGATCAGGTGGAAACTTTCTGGAAAACGTTGTACGAACAGAGGCTTCCGCTCAAAAGAGACTCTCCGGCCCTGGCACACTTTGAAGCCTTTTGCCACAGGCTTCATCTACAACAGGATGTGTGCCAACCAATAACCCCAGAAGAGGTTCGAAGAGCTCTTGAAGGCTCTAAGAATTTTGCTGCTCCAGGTCCCGATGGGATTAATAACTTTTGGTGGAAAAAGTTAACCAGTACCCACCACCATTTGGCCAGAATTTTTAATTCTTGGCTAAATGGGGAGCAGCAAATTCCTTCTTGGGTTGTTGAGGGGCGGACAGTGCTGATCCCCAAGAACGGAGATTTGTCCAACCCAAAGAACTATAGGCCGATAACCTGTTTAAACGCATGTTACAAGGTGTTCACACGCATCTTGTACATGCGGGTACTCCAAGCAGTTAACCCAGTTTACGAACGGATATATGAGCAACGAGGGTCGAAGAGAGATGTCGCTGGCTGCAAGGAGAACCTGTTGATTGACAGATGTGTCACGCAGGACTCCGTGCAGTATAAGCGGAATCTCTCCATGGCCTGGACCGATTACCGCAAGGCATTTGACATGACATCTCATGAGCTTATTGTACACTTGCTCCGATGTCTTGCGGTCGCCGGTCCCGTAGTGAGATGCATTGAAGATCTGATGCCGCTCTGGAGGACTCGCTTTACCATAACATCTGGTAATGATAGAGTCCAAACAGAGCCGGTAACGTTCAAAAGGGAAGTATTTCAGGGAGATTCCCTCAGCCCCCTTTTGTTTTGCATCTCGCTACTGCCATTATCCGTCTCGCTCCGGAAAACCCGCGGTTACAACTGTGGTACCCCCGGCGACAGGAGGCATAAGGTCACCCATTTGTTTTATATGGATGACCTTAACCTTTATGCCTCCGGAGAAAGGGATCTCCAACAATCCCTTAGGGTGGTACAGGAGTACACGCAGGCTGTCGGTATGCAGTTCGGATTGGACAAATGTGCACTGGTCCATCTCAAGAGAGGACGATGTGGGGACTACGGCGAGGACGCGCAGCTCGTAGACGGAAGCATCCTACACCACCTAGATGCCGGAGAGTCGTACAATTACTTGGGTGTCGAGCAACGCTCCACCCAAGAAGTGGGTGTAGTGAAAAACGCTCTCCGCGGCAAGTATCAGCACCGACTCCGACAGATCTGGTCTTCAGAACTGTCGGGGAAGAACAAGGTGTCTGCGACTAATATGCTTGCCATTCCGATCCTTCTCTACTCCTTTGGAGTAGTGAAGTGGACTCGAGAGGAGCTGCGTCAACTTGATGTAGGAACCCGGAGAAAGATGCACCTCAATAGGAGCCTGCATCCTAAATCGTCCGTTCCACGGTTATATCTCCCACGACATCGGGGAGGCCGTGGACTCTTAAGCTTGGAGAGTCTACACAGCAGGATGGTGTTGGATGGAGCCTGTAAGGTCGTCAGGAGTTCGGATCCCCTCCTCTGCATGGTCCGAGACCATGAAAATGCAGGGGTAGGAGCTTTTCTGTTTAAGGCAGCACGCAGAGCAGCCGATGAACTCGGTCTCATCTTCGACGTTGAGCGGGATAATCCCGACTCTGTCACCGAGTTGGAACCCGCTCGGCGGAAAGCCCAAATAAAAGCTGCAGAACAAACCATCTTTCTGCAGCTCCATTCGGATAAGCCACTGCATGGTGTTTTCTATAGAAATATAGAAGAACTTGGCTTATCCGAAAGGCTGACCTTCGCCTTCTTAAGGTCAGCCGGGCTGAAGTCTGAGACCGAGGGATTTATATTGGCTTGCCAGGACGGTGTATTCAACACCCTCGTCTATCGAAGTCGTGTCATGGGTATGGAGGTCGCTGACGTCAGCTGCAGGGCCTGTCGCAGAGCGCCGGAGACGCTTATGCACTTGTTGTCGGCCTGCCCGACATATGCAGTCTCCGCCTATATCCAAAGGCACGACGGAGCACTACGAGTGCTTTACTACCATCTGAGGCACTCGTATGAGATAGACGAGACACCAGTGCTGCCTTATGCTCCGGAGGATATTGAGTCCGTTGTGGGGAATGAGAGATGTCTAATTTATTGGAACTACTCGTTTCCCACGGTCAGGCAAATACAGGCAAACAAGCCTGACGTAGTCCTCATAGACCACCAACTCAAGACAATGTTCGTCATAGAGTTCTCGGCTCCCGCGGAGAACAACATTGTCTTGAAGGAGGAAGAAAAGCGGACAAAATATCGAGACCTACTCTTCGAACTCCGCAGACTGTATCCAGACCATACTGTCAAGCTAGTGGTACTGATTATAGGAGCTCTCGGTGGAACGAGACACACGCTGCTTTCAGAATTGAACATCATACCGGCATGCCGACAATCGGCAGAAGTCCTAGCCGGGAGAATGCAGAAGGCTGTCATTCTTGGTTCATTGCGTCTGCTCAGGGCACACGAGTCACGGAACCAGTGATCACTGACTCTACGGTGTAGAGAGTGGTTACTGGCGCTCCCAGCGTACCCTCTCTGGTATCGGAGGCAGGGAGAAGGACGACTGGTTTTACTTAAAAAATAATAATAATAATAATAATAATAATAATGTTTATTTACGAAAGGAGACTTACAAGGATTTAAAGAATTTTAATTACTAGTATGTAAGCATAAATAAACATAGAGAAATCCACTAAGATAATTCTATGCGTGGACTCTACAGTTTAGGGGAATTAAAACGATGATAATACAATAACATAAACGAATAAATATACAGTAATGTAAAAAAAGATATAATAAAGATAAAATAAAATAAAATAAAAATAAATAAATAAATAAATAAATATAAAAATAAAGATATAATAGGTAAGTAATAATAGGAATAGGACTAACTAGATAGTATAACATTGTCAAAATACTTCATATCATTTAAATCATTTAAAAAAGAGAAAATAAAAGAATAAATATATATATGCTTTCTTGGTACTGTTGCATTTGTATTAAAGAACTGAGTTATTTCATTTCATTAATTATTTTTTATTGATCGGTCAAGGAATATGATAATTAGATTAGTCCATGAATTACGGTTCTAGGCGTTGCTATGATCCAATCGCTCAGTTTTTTCTTGAATAATTTAATAGAGTTTAGAACTTTTAAATAATTCGGTATAGCATTATAAACCTTGGGACATAGAAAAGTGAAGCTTTTTTGGCCTATTGTTTTTTCCATTTTCGGTATTGCGATAGAATTTGATTTGAATCTAGTGTTATGAGAGTGGTCAACTATTTGGTTCTTGCAATATGATTCTTTTGATGTAATATCAGAGTTTGGCAAAACAACTGTCTTATGTCCAAAATTCCTGTTTCTAGATACAAGTTACAACTGGGAAATAGGTAAGGTTTATTGAATATAACTTTCAAAATCCATCTTTGCATTATCTCTAGCTGTTTTAGGTGGCAGTTCAATACACCTCCCCAAATGAGGATACCGTACTGTAAGTGAGTTTGAACCAAGGCGTAGTACATTGTTTTAAGGTGATTAATATCAAATATATTTCTAAGGTATTTAAATTTTGGAATTAGACCACGTAACTTTCGTACTATATTACTTACATGGGTATCCCATTTCAGGTGGCTATCAATAACAATTCCTAGGTATTTAATTGTTTTTGCAGATTCTAGTTCTATGACGACGTCATTATAATTGAGAATAATTTCATTATAATGAGGGAGGTTGTTAACGTAACTAGTAAAAGGTAAGTATTTTGTTTTTTTAATATTTATGGTAAGTAATTTTGAGGCAAAAAATCTAGTAATATAGGAAACTCTTGTTGTATAATTTCTTTTATACTTGACCAACTTTTATTTTTATAGAATAAAGCCGGGTCGTCGGCAAAGCTTACTATATGACCAGTAATAGGGATGTTAAATATTTCATTTACATAAATGTTAAATAATAGTGGACCCAGTATGGTGCCCTGAGGAACTCCAAAGAGAACGTTTCTTGAGCTGCTGACTATATTGTCAATTTTAACACATTGTTTTCTGTCATGTAAATAACTTTTTAGCAGTTCATATGCTGTCCCTCTGAAACCAATATTTTCAAGGGTATATATGATACTATAATTATACGAGTTTAATTGCTTGCCCTTCGAGTTAAATATTTTCACGAAGTTAATGAAAGAAGTTGTTAAGTATCTTCGACTTTTAGAATGTAAATTTGTGACATATTACATATTACTTATTTACAGATAACTACGAGCAGTGTACTAAAAATATCAATATTTCAACTGATCACTTAAACTCGTTTAGTTTAGTAGTAAATTATGGAAAAGTACACTCTCGCCTGTAAGGGACATTCAGTATTTAGGATGTCTTTTTAATTCACACAATATAACATATCAAATACCAGAAAACAAAATTAAGCAATAACTGAATTAATTCAAAAATGAGAACGTTTGCTTCCTTTGTTGGAAAGCTAGTGTCTGCTTCTCCAGCCATAAATTACAGGTGACTTCATACCAAACCATTTGAAATTGTTAAATTAGGAAACCTTAAATAAAACAAATAATATGAATTTTAACCGCAAATGATTAAACCCAGTAGCCTAAGGACAGTAATTAATTGGTGGTTAAATAATATAAATAAAAAAGGGCAAAAAACAAGTGACGGAACACATTGGACGGTAGCTTAGTGGGTTAGTGCGTCTAACTTTCCCTCTGTGCACACCTAACGAGGTGGGTTCAAGCCCCACCTACTGCGAAGTAATTTTCATATATAAATTATCACCAAGAAGTGGTTCTATCTCACTAAAAACTGTAGGTTCACTCAGGTGACCGGGAATGCGATAAACATTTAAAACATTTATATTAACTGTTTGGAACTGCAGACTGTTTATTACGCTTTGAAATCCTTCACTAAATCCTTATATACTTGCAATATCCTATTAAGACTTGACGATGTTACTGCAATAACAACTCTATAAACAGAATGGGCAGTACTAAGTTTAAGCATTTAAACTATAGGGCTAAGATTTTTGGGAATATGGCGAAAGATTTTTCTGTCAAGACTTACTTCAACAGACACGGAATTTCAACTAAACGTTATATGCTCAAATTGCTGAACGATTAGGTTAACTTAATATCGATTTATTTGCCAAAAAAAATACAGGTATAGTTTTGTTTGACTGTATTACCCCCAAACATTCGTTTACATTTAATTAAATACTATAATTATTCTTTTACCAGTAGATGGTATGGCATAATATTTTATATATACAGGGTCTAATTTGTTTTGACTACATTACCTGCAGATACTTATCTCTGTTTACAACGATATAGTTGTTTTAATTATACCTATGCCCCACCGCTGGATGGCGCCTGCTTACTATTTTACATGTCGCTATCGTAAAGATACCGAGATGTACCAAATAGTCAAAGGATTCTCGTGCCGGTCGTCGCATGCCTACCTTGCACTGACGAGAGCCAGCAGCTCGAAACTGCAGTCTGCAAGTGGTATGGGACGGCTGGCACGAGAGCTCCTTTAAGTAGGATCAGTCTTTCGGCTGGTGTTTGTTGCAATCGAAGCATTAGCGTTTTGTTGGTAATATGCGATTATTACACTTAACGCGCCAGGCTTGTAACTTGTAACTCAGCGCTCGGCGGGGCACATTGCCCAGAGAATAGCTGTTGGTTGCAGTCTGGTTACATTCCTTATAGTAAAATAAGGATTTTATAGAGGAGCTTGCGACTGAAATATTATCTTTTAATATTTCTGCCCTCTAGAAGCACACTACACTTGTTTTGACTACCTTACCTTGGTTACTTATCTGCATAAATTTCCCATGCAGGGTGTAGTTTGTTTTGACTACGTCACCCGCAAACACTTGCTTACTTTGTTCACAATATATTTCTACACTTTTCGAAATCCAGTCAGAATTCTGTAAGTTTGGGGAAAATTGAAATAAATCAAGAAAATGCATCCGAAAGAAACATTTTAAGCAAGGTACTTCAGTTGAGTCTCTTAAGGAATTAGTAATAGTAACAAGATACGTCCTACCGTAAATCATTTCCTGCTTACATGCACCTAAGACGACTTAGGAAATAAAACCCACATTAGCAACACAGGTAGCCAAAAATGATAGATTGTTTAGCAATTTGCAAAATCAATAATGATGTTCGGTTAGCAGCTCAACAGACCTCAATTATTGAAGAATATTTCTTGAAAAGATGAATTCTAGCAAAACAATAAAAATGCAGGTGGCTTAAGAAGACCTTTATAAAAAGATACAATTCAAATCCTGGAATATCGAATACACAAAATTTAAACGTTAAGTGTTCTTCGTACAAAACCTCCAGAAGAGGAAGTCAGCAGAGAAGAGCAACCCTCGACATCATCGGGGGCAGTCAGGAACCAGATCCAGATTCCTTATTTTTTTACGCTTTTACTGTCAACTGGAAAACATTAGCTTTTATATTTCTCCACCATTTTCAGTAATCTATAGAGTTCTGGAAAAGACTAAATTGGACAGGGCATTGTAATAATTCAAAATTTGGCCATCGCAGCCTCGGCTTCCCGTATTTTATAAATGTTAATAGAAGAACCAATCATTTTCCCTCCAAAGGGTTACATGATTACTTCTCCTTGCAGGGAGAAGGAGCATCCATTGGTGGCGGGGAAATTGTCTGGGAATCATTTAGAAAAAAAAAAACCGATTAAGAAATGCTCTACCTCTTTTTGTACAGAAATTAATCATGATCCCTACAACATAATTTAAGATTTATATTTAAATTCCTCCTAGACATTTTAAACGAATGGGTTTCTTATTCATATATTAATACTTATAGATCACCAATCTCTCTAATTCTACAATTTTCCCCAGGCGACAAAAATATCATAAAACGTTTCACAAAGGGAGTTTATAATGAAAAACCATCCGTACCAAAATATTCGGCTACCTGCGGGACTCTACCCAGTCTCAATGTATTTAGAGAAGCTATATCCCTTAAATTGACTTACTCTAAAAGATTTGAATCAACAAATTGTCACGCTATTGGCTCTTATATCCACGAGCAAAGTTCAAACAACATCAAAAATATCTTTAAACAACATAATTCTGCAACCGTTCCTAGTATTTCCATTTTTTAAAGAAAAACCAGGATTGTGTGGAGCTACTACTTTAAGCTATTATAAAATATTACAAAATCACTTCGGAAAAATAACAATCCATTAATTATAACGCATAAATAGTCATAGTGTAAGACACGCTGTAACTTCAATGGTTTATAGTTCAGGTCTAAATATAGATTTCATACGCAACACAGCGGGGTGGACGAAAAGTTCATCAGTTTTTGTTAACTTCTATAACCGCCCTTTATTAGTAGGTAGCTCTGATGAATTTTCACATTGCATAATTAGGGGTCAATTAACTACTTAAATAATAATAAATAATTTTAAAAATAATAATAATACATATAATACATATATACGTCTGTATACTGTGTGTGTAGATATACATAAGATACATTTATATAGATGAGTATATAGATTATAATATCTTTCCTTCTCTTGTATGTGTATTCATGTTTCATTGCACATACATACGTGTATATGTATTACAAAAAAAATGGTCTGATAAAATTAAAAATATTTTTTATGTGCAACATACATTCACATATTATATAATCTTTGTTAATTGTTGGTTCTTTAAAAAAAATTACACATTGCATTAATCACACAGTTGTGTCTTTAAACATCTACCAGATCTCTATCATAGAAGAAAGGAGATGCGATGAATAATTGTAAGATTGGGTCGACTTACCTGTAAGGAAGATCATTCTTAATTATTCGAGCATCGGAGTTCCTCTATGATAGAGCCCTCCCACCACTTATTATATCCAGGGTGCGATTAGTTCAATCATAAATGAACTGATTGGATATCGGGTATCGGACCAGGCTCTTAGGGAGCAAAAAGTTGTTTACTTTTAACACAGTGCGTAATTCACCTAAATATGAAACCTACTAGATCTCTATCATAGAAGAACTCCGATGCTCGAATAATTAAGATTGATCTTCCTTACAGGTAAGTCGATCAATCTTACAATTTTAATTATATTATCAAAAAAACAAATAAACACGTTTTTCTTCAAATGTCAGAAAATCATGACATTCCTTACTCATTTCATGGCAGTAAAATTTGGCATTGTAGACGGCTGTCGTTGCCATTAGCAACGGAAGTAAAAGTATTTTTTCATCCGCTCGAGCGGCCTTTTACTTGTGTTGCTGATGGCAACGCACAGATACATTTTTTTCTTTATTTTTTTTTCTAGCTAATCGACGTTTGATGAAAAAATAACATGTCTCATTCGGAGTAAAGCCACTTTTGTGACTTGTCTGTAATTGCAACCTACAGACTCATCACAAACTATCATTTTTACTTCTAATAAAAGAATATACTATTTGCTTGATATGCAGCGGGTCTAATTTTTTTCACATCCAGATTTGAGCTTTGTCATAATTGTAGTCCTATATAAGATGTATATTTCGAGGTAACCAGTTTAAATTTCATTAACACTAAGACTATGGGATCCCCAAAATGGGGCCCACTTCCGATATTTTGCTTCTCGTTGAAGATATCGAAAAAAGTTATTAGAGAAAGTTGTTCAGAATCTAAGTATGGGCCCCAATTCCAAGCTTCATTACAAAATTCGCATTTTTAGTTTATTTCTATACTTTTCCGCAAAATCCACATACGGTTACAATTTTGGTTATGTAAACAAAAACTATTCAAACGTAATATTTCAATCATATTCTCCTCTATAAAATATTTATTTTACTATAAGAGATATAACCGGACTGCAACCAAGAACTACTCTCCGGGCTATGTGTTCCGCCCAGTGCTGAATTACAAGTTACAAGCCTGGCGCGTTCAGTGTAATAATTGCATATTACCAACAGAACGCTAATGCTTCGATTGCAACAAGCACCGGCTGAAAGACTAATTCCTACTTAAAGGAGCTCTTGTGACAGTCGTCCCACACCACTTGCAGACTGCAGTTTCGAGCTGTTGACTCTCATCAGTGCAAGGTAGGGTGTAATGACTCTACGACTCTAGAAGCATATTTGAACGTTTGCCAAGCCCAGTCAGGCTATTTATTTCGATTGCAACAGACACTGGACCGCTACAGGGCGCCTGATAACTATTTTGCATATCTCAATGATACCCAGATGTACCAAATAGTCGAAGGATCCTCGTGTCAGTTGTTACACCATACCTTGCACTGATGAGAGCCAACAGCTCGAAACTGCAGTCTGCAAGTGATGTGGGACGACTGGAATGAGAGCTCCTTTACGTAGGAATTAGTTTTTTGGCCGGTGTTTGTTGCAATCGAAGCATTAACGTTCTGTTGGTAATATGCAATTATTACACTGAACCCGGAGAGTAGCTGTTGGTTGCAGTTTGGTTATGTTCCTTATAGTAAAATAAGAATTTTATAGAGAAGCTTATGACTGAAATATTATGTTTTAATATTCGGCCCTCTAGAAGCACATTAAAAACTATTAAATTAAATGTCAATCTGACAAATCTTTGAGTTCTATTGTGTAAAGTTCTTAGTTTAGAATAGTAAAGAGCGTCTACATTTAAGTGAAAATATTGAAATAATAAAGTTATTTGGTGATGAGGCTCGTAGTAGCAGAGAAGTAGTTGCAGAATTTAACCGAAGATATCCTTTACGAGTCGATATTAGACACATGCAGTAGAAATAGGTGCTGTTTTCAATGAAACTGGCAGTGCTATTAAAAGATCTGGGCCATGACCAACCTCGTCGAATACATCCACATTCTGAAGATGACTTAATCTTAGTTGGGGGTGTAATGGGGTAGTGAAGCGCAAGTTATAGCCTCTCCTACTCAATTGTTAACCTCACCTTCGCGATGAGTTCAATTTGAACTTGGTGCACCCTGTTTTTGCTAACGAGGCTCTAACGACCGAGTAAGGGTGGAATAACCCTTACTTTTTGCCGTGAGCACATCCTCCTTCTCACGAAGAGTGCGGTAAAAATAACCCACCGCACACAAAGGTTGCTTTTGGAATTGTTTGGTTACCCCATCGTCGCAGTCTCCTTCTGTGCCATGGGACCACACCACTCGCCTTCCGCAACCGAGCTGGTCAGTTGCATACCTGCTCCAGCTGAAACTTCAAATGCAGCTTCGTTTTCAGTCGATTAAGGCTTAAAAAAAAATGATGGAGCGTTCAAGTGGGACAAAATCATCCGGAGGTAAAATACCCCCCGATCGGATCTCCGGGGGAGGGTGCCCACAGGGACACCTCATCGAATGTCGAAAAAACACCGACAAGTTACATCCAAGAAAACTAATTCTTTCATCTACGGCGCTTGGAATGTTTGTACTTTGAACGACAGCACTCGCACCGATCGGCCTGAAAGAAGAACTGCTCTAATAGATAGAGACCTTCACCGACTCAATGTTGACGTTGCAGCTCTCAGCGAAACTCGATATTTGGAGGAAGGCTCTCTCACAGAAAAGTACTACACCTTCTATTGGAAAGGTCTTCCCACCAATTCAAGAAGACAACATGGAGTAGGATTTGCCGTTCGGAATCAACTTGTATCCAACTTAACACAAGTACCACAAGGCCTATACGAGCGTCTAATGCTGCTACGCTATAAGCTATCAGATGGCAACGCGGTAAATCTAATAAGCGCCTACGCTCCCACTCTGGATGCAAGTCACGAAACCAAGGAAAGCTTCTATCAACAGCTGGAAGAAACCCTCTGTAGAATACCTAAAACGGAACGACTCGTTATTCTTGGCGATTTTAACGCTAGAGTAGGGAGAGATGCAGACACCTGGCCAGGCATCATAGGCAAGAACGGTTTGGGCAACATGAACGCTAACGGTCAACTACTCCTAACTAAATGCGCCGAACATGATCTAGTTATAACAACCACCATTTTCCGACAAAAGGATAAATTTAAAGGCACCTGGCGTCGCCCCAGATCAGGTCACTGGCATCTACTGGACTATGTTATCGTACATAGGAAGCATCTCAAGGACGTCCAAATACAAAGGCGCGCATTGATAGCGAATGTTGGACCGATCATCGTCCTGTTGTCTCTAAAATGAAAATTGTTATGAGACCCAAACACCGAAGAACTCAAGTAAAACGTAGACCCCGTCTCTGTATTAGTAAATTGCGTGACCAACAAACCGTCGGACAGCTAAAGCAAAAAGTTCAAGAGAATTTGAGTGCACTAGAAGAAATCAATTCTGTAGATGTCGCTACTACCTGGACACAAATTAAAGGCAGTTTAAAAAGTGCGAGTGAGGAAATTCTTGGCACTGCAGCAAGTAAAAAACAGGAGGACTGGTTCAATGATAATGAAGCTTTTATACAAGAACTTCTTGACCGCAAACATACTGCCTTCCAAAACGCTGTCAACCATCCCAACGACTCATCAAAAGCAGAAGCTTTTACCCAATCTAAGTATGAAACGCAACGCGAAATCAGAAGAATAAAGAACGAGTGGTGGGCAAGCAAGGCCAGAGAAATTCAAAGGTACGCCGATTCACACGACTACAGGAATTTCTTTCAAGGAGTAAAAGCAGTGTACGGCCCCAGTCGGAAAAATATGTGCCCTAATAAAGATTTAAATGGAAATCTCCTCAAAGAAGACCAGGAAATAAGAGCCCGATGGAAGGAACACTACTCTAACATTCTTAACCAGCAAAGTCAAGCCGATCACGATATTATAAATCTTATCCCTCAATATGACACCTTCGAAGGCTTAGATAAACCACTAACAACGGAAGAGATCTTAACCGCCATTGGGCAGCTAAAAGATAACAAATCTCCCGGCGCCGACTCACTCCCAGCTGAGATCTTTAAAGCTGTGTCGTCAGAGCTCATACTCTACCTCAAAAAAGTGTTTGATGTCGTGTGGGAAAGTGGTTAAGCTCCGCAGGAGTTTCGTGATACACTTTTAATCAACCTCTTCAGGACTGTGGAAATTACAGGGGTATAGCTCTCCTGGCTGTTGCAGGGAAGATACTCACTAAAGCGATGGCAAATAGGCTAACACCTGTTATGGAAAAGTTACTTCCTGAAACACAGAGTGGCTTTAGACCAAACCGAGGCACATCGGATTTAATCTTCACACTTAAACAGCTTCAAGAAAAAGCACTCGAGCATCAAGGACAAATTCACATGGCCTTCATTGATTTAACCAAGGCGTTTGACTCGGTGGACAGGGAAGTGCTCTGGAAAATTATGTTCCGCTTAGGTATCCCTTGAAAATTTGTGGAAGTATGTCGCAGTCTACATACAAACAACAACGCCCAGGTTATGTCTAATAATGAGGCAACCGAACCTTTCCAAACCCTCATTGGAGTTAGGCAGGGATGTGTCCTGGCACCCCTACTCTTTAATTTGTTTACCACTCCTCTAACAATTATTGTTGACAACAAACTGACAGTCAGAGGAATAGGTCTCAGATACCGTTTTGATGGCGGTCTCTTTAACATAGGGCGCTTTAGAGCTTTCACGAAGACACGCACACGATTCATTTGTGATCTCCAGTATGCGGATGACTGTGCACTTTTAGCCTCTACGCCGGAAGAGCTTCAAGAACTTTTAGATGTGTATGCCCAGAGCTATGATTCCTTGGGACTTAAAATCAATATTGGAAAGACTAAGATTATGTCAACTCCTCATCAAGTGAACCAAATAGACATTACACTTAACGGAAATTCTCTTGAAGTGGTGGATCAGTTCAATTACTTAGGCAACGTTGTTAATGACAAAGCAAACATGGACAGCGAGATTCGCAATAGAATTAACGCTGCATCTAGAGCACTCTGGGGACTTAGAGAGAGAGTATTTGACAACCACGACCTTGCTTTGTCAACGAAAATGGCTGTCTACAGAGCAGTTGTCATTCCAACACTGCTATATGGATGTGAAAACTGGGTCACTTACCGTCGTCATGTGAAAGAATTAGAAAGTTTTCAGCAAAGACACCTCAGAAGTATGATGAAAATCCGTTGGTTCCATCACATATCAAACGTGGAAGTGCTCAGGAGAGCGAACAGCCTTCCAATTGAGGTCTTATTTCAAGAGCACGCCTAAGATGGGTAGGTCACGTTCATCGTATGCATGATAACCGCCTTCCTAAATGTACACTTTATGGTGAATTGCTAAGCGGTAGAAGAAGGCGTGGCGGTCAACGAAAGAGGTTCAAAGACGCTCTCCATGAAAATCTAAAATCCTGCGGTATTGCAGACGAGCAATGGGAACAACTTGCAGCGGACAGAACCGAATGGCGAGGGGTCGTGGCCAGCTATCAAGGAAATGTTGCTGCAAGAAGGCCGAATCCAAGACCTAACCAGGTCTATATTTGTCCTGACTGCGGTCGACATGTGCTCTCCCGAATTGGCCTCTATAGCCATAATCGTGTGCACCGTAGATGAATGGGAATTACAATAGACTACACCTTTTACTTGTTTATTATTGTACACAAGTTATCGACTGTAACATTTTTATACTCGGACTCGAGTAACGGCTAACGGCTAACGGCTAATAATCTTAGTTGGAAATCAAGTGAATCCAAGATTGAGTCTACGAGATTTAGAGTCTCAAATGCATTATATCAAGCTTTATAAACCAAAATTTTTAAACACTTCAAAAAAGGTGATGAAAATATGAGGTGAGATTAAATTATTGCTATTGGGTCAAGGGAATTTTTTTATACAACCGGAAATTTATAAGTAAAATTTTGTTTACTGATGAGGCTACATTTACCATAATGGGGTGGTGTCTTCTCAGAACTGTAGATACTGGGTTACAGAAATTCCTCACTGGATTATTAATTGTAAAGACCAATATTCAGAAAACATTAACGTATGGTGTGGAATTTTAGGGGACCAAATAATTAGTCCGTTTCAATAACTCGTTAAATTCTGAGCGTTTAGTTAACTTTTTAAATACGGAATTATGGGATGCAATGCCAATCTTCCTCTTAATGTGTGACAGCAGATTTCTCTCGAGCTAGATGGTGCGTCAATTCTCAATTCATAATTCTATTATTATTGTTCGTCAGTGGTTGAACAAACATTTTACAATGAGCTGGATAGGAAGAAATAGCCCCTTAGAACGCTGGCCTCCTGGGCCCCTGATATTACACCAGTAGATTTGTATTTCTGGGTGACAGTGTCAAACCTAATTCTTTATTCACCCCATTAATATATTATTGCAAAAATACAACCATGTCATGGCTAAAGTCTTTATCAATATTATTAAACATTATTATTGTGGTTTGATACTCTTCAAGTATATTTGTAATATTTATAAACAAGCATTTCTGCTGTGCAGGCAAGGTTACCACCATAATAAACTGACATTGCTGGCATTTAAAACGCTTATGTAGTCATTTATCTTAGGTATTAAAATAATGAGGTGAATGAATATCGAGGACTGTGTTTTCGGACGCGGGGAAAAACGCCCGCACCCTGTCGGTCTGAGAGCCGTCCCGAGAGCTTTGATTTGTTTTGATTAGGTTTGTATTTTAATTTGATAATGTGTGGTATTCCTTTTATGTATCTTCTTTGTTATATTTGTCTATCTGTTGAATTAAATGTTGTTATTGTCTACATCTGTTTTTATTAATTTAAAATAACTTTCCCCTCGCAGCTCGCGCTAGGCGTGACATGAAGAACAAAGTTTACAAAACGAGGCCTAGAAGTCGAGAAGAACTTTGTGCTAAAATAAGGAGAGCCCGTCGTGAAATTAGCATTCCAGAGCTGAGAAGAGTAGCCAGCCATAACCGTAAAAGAATTGAGAAATGAATTCAAATTGAAGGTGAATCAGTTGAGAGAGGCTACATAATTTATTAAAATTTTTATTTACGTGAATGTAATGTTGTTACTTTAAATTGTCGTTTCTTTAAATATTTCAATTACAAAAAGTTTGTTTGTTTTTTTTTGTCTTAAAATGTGTTTTTTGTCAAATTAGCACTTCTGTTCAATATTTATTTCCATTTCAATGGCATCGTATTAAATTGAAAATCAAAATTGTAACCATGTGTGGAAAAATATTAGAAAAAACTGAAAATACGAATTTCGCAATGAAATTTGGTATTGGAGCTAAACATTAGATTCTGAATCACTTTTTCTCATAACATTTTTCGATACCTTCAACGCAAAAACGCAAAGCAAAATATCGGGAATGGGCCCCATTGGAAGGCAGCCGTGGTCTCAATTTGCTAATTAAATTTAAGTCGATTACCTCTACATGTAAGTCTTATATAGGACTACAATTGCGCCAAACCTCAAATCCGGATTTCAAAAAATGAGGAAAATATCTGGGTGTTTTCATTTTAAATGAGGCATACTGTATAAGAAAAGTGTGAAATTAACCGTTTTAAGAAAGTTACAGTTTCATAATAGGTTACTTGAAAACTGATTTAAAATATAATTTCAAAATTACTTTTAAAAAAACATCTCTTCCAATAAAACCTTTCGATCAAGTTTCATTCTGATTCTATAAATATATTTTGCAAGCTGTATTCACAAAAAATTTAATGTGGTTGTTAATTTTACACCATTTTTTCAGAAAATTTTATTTGCATATTTTCCAGAAAAATAACTTTAAATATTACTTGTACTTCGCCAACGCCATTGACGTTAATATGCAACCATAATTATATTTTGAAGATTATAGATGTATAAAATGTTGCATACAGTTTATGTCCTATTTTTACTCATACTAGATGTAATGTTGGTGCAAATAGGTCATAATCAAAACGGTTATTCATCATTTCTGTTTTCGTATGTCGTATTTCAAACGGTGGTCAACTTTTATCTGAAATAGTATGATAAATTAGGCGTAAGTACTGTAACTTTGGGAAAGATTGATATCTTGTTTTGGACGTTAAGTGGTTTAGTAGGTAAAATATATTTGTTTTCTTTGAATCAATTAATACATAGATATATTCAGAAAGCTACAAGAGGAAATAGAGACGAAAATAACAAATAAATATTTTCTGTCCGAAGAATTAAACATGCCTGAGAAAACCACCAACCAATCAACAGAGTGTAGTCATGCCTACAGACTAAAATTTGTAATCGTAATCATTAATCAGATTACATTTTCTCATCAGTGTCAGATACTGTGAGTCACGAGACTATATACAGGTAATTTTTCCATTTAGGTCGGATTTCTATCCAGAAGGCTTCTTCCCTTGAGGGCATTATTTATTATTTCTTCCAGTACAGGAAAACCAATACTTGAGTGTTCGAGTGTTTAGTCATAAGACTGGGGCAGGAAGTTAGAATGTAGATGGGAGTTTTCTTCACTTCACCATAACACCTGTGGTCTAGATTGTCAACTATAATAATAGTGTACAAGTGTTCCCTGAAAGAACTGTATCCGGTCAAAAAATCTAGCACGATTGTGATGCACTTCCGTGCTTAAGCACAGAATTTGTGAAACAATTAGTTGTTAGTTGTCCACACACCCAGAGAGATTGTGTTTGTTCTACGCTTTTATACCCCTGCATACGATCAGAATGGCAAAGATCTCGGCTTGGTATACCGTGAAAAATTTACTCAAAGTAAGAGAGAATTTAGTTGAGTCTCTCATCGTAAATTTCAACTTCAACAATTTTCACAGACCTGTATCCATCTGTGGACCATATGGTACCTGCACGTTTCACTTGGAGATGACAAACTTAAAGGGTTCTAAGGAGAAGAATAAATGAACCCTATTACATTACATCTAATAAACATGAATAAAAACCTGTCTTTAAGAAACCATTGCAATTCAATTGTTCGGGCAAATGACGGAAACAAAAAAAGAAGATTATAGGATGCGAATCAAGGATGCCCTTTATTCTAATGTTCACTGCGGACCTAGATCAAGTGATAGAAAGATCAATAAGGAAACATCATATTTTGACGAAGACACATATGTGAGTATTCTATAACTACTACTATGTTAAATTTTATCACAAGTTAAAATTTTAAAGCCGGCTACTTTTATGGTACTATAAAAGTAACTTTCAAATATTTTAATTCAGCAACGAAAGTAATAGCATATGTTAAAATTGTACTATAAAATTTGGTTATGGAGTGTAATTAAAACGATTTATTTAAACTAATAAGTTGAAATTAAAATAACGTTAAAATTTAAATAAATATGTTACAGGTTAGAGTTGCTTTTTTGACAGACTATAAATTTTATTAAATGTCAACAATAATAGGAGGGAAAACAATTACAGAAATGGTAGTAACGTACGCATTAAGGTACTGCGAGATGTACAAAGAAGATACTTGACACATACCACCTGTAACAGGATCATGGTACACCCTCCTTTTTGTTTAGTTTTAAAGGTAAACGATTGAAATTTGGGACGTCATATATACTTAATAAACGTCATTTTTTGACATATAAATGATGTTTCAGTTCCGGTTTCACTAGAAGTAACACTAACTTTTTCTTTCAAATGAAACACCAGTGATATCACATAGGTGACATTTCAAACGTCAATATTTATTTCAATTTAATTTCTAGGTTTCATTTGAAACATGTCATGACTGTAATTTTATTCTAATTAACCCATGTAATCAACATCGGATGCAATTGAATTTCTCACTAAGGAAATATATATGTCACTCGACTCGACACTGGGTATTTTTATAGACCTAGCCAAAGCATTCGATACGATAAGTCATCGGCTGCTGCTCGAAAGTCTTGAAAACATAGGTATAAGGAACTTACCACTAAAATTATTCAAGAGTTACCTCTCCGACAGACAACAATGCGTGGATATTGGTGAGAGAAAGAGTGGTTATCGAACTATAGATTGTGGTGTTCCTCAAGGTACCATCCTAGGGCCCTTATTATTTATTTTATACATCAACAACTTATTTCTCGTAGACACAGATGGTCATATAATTAGCTTTGCGGATGACACAGCAATTTATTATGAAGACGATACTTGGACTAACCTAAAAATAAAAGCAGAAAGCGATTTCGCTAAAATAAAAAATGGCTTGATTATAAACTATTATCAATAAATTTTGACAAAACCTTTTATATTCCCTTTGCATCTTATAAACCGCAACTACCAAAATATGATGTATTAAATATAAATATAAACAATAAAAATTTTAATATTGCATACGCGAAAACTATAAGATATCTTGGTATACATATAGACCAACATCTCCGCTGGGAAGCACGGAATAATACCACTCTTTAGAAAGCTCAAACATATATTAGACTGCAAACAATTAATAATAATGTACAAAGCCTTTGTAGAATCACACCTAAGGTACGGTATAATAGGTTGGGGTGGGATCTTAAATTGCAACATGGCAAAGTTAGATATATTTCAAAAAAAGGTCTTAAAAGTCATATACAATAAAGATCATACCTACCCATCTGATGCGCTATTCAAAATCGCAAATGTAATGAACATGAGACAATTATTTTGCATTGCACTAGCCATTAAACAACATTCTGAAAATAAAAGAATTATAGTAGAGGCACATCCCCATTATAGAACCAGAAATATAAATACCCTAAAAATCCCTAAAAGACGAAAAGCCGTAGGGCAACGATGTTGTTCCTATCTAGCACCAAAAATATATAATTCATTACCGCTTGAAATTAAAGAAATCAATAATAAAAAGAAAATTAAGTTAACGTGCATGAAATATATTTCTGAAAATGAAAGGAATATGTTCCACGTTTTAGTTGAACAAAAATATTAGATGTCAATAACATTTCCATACACAGTAAAATAAAATTTATTACAAAAATATCGTAATTTATACGCACCATACTGATGCTGCACTTTACTTACCTATATATCTAATAACATATTTTTTTATTCCTCGATAATTATTATTTAAAAATAGATTAATAAGAATAATGCATAAGTAAAATTATTATATGATGCATTTAGCCTTATATTACTTTTCATTTTCATATAGTTACACAACAATTATTGTTTCTAAAATAGTAAATAGCCTAGTGGCAGCAATGCCACCAGGCTAGATTAATTATGCCATGTCACTTCTATATGCGATGACACATTTTGTACTATCTTAGAGATACTTCTGGGTCCTTCTCTTTATTAGTACATTCTTCCTACCATCTATATTACTATTGTAATTACAAGACTGATAATGTATAATGTATGATGTATAATGTATAAATAAAGATTATTATTATTGTTATTATTATAATGCCAGAAAAATCGACATCCCGTCGAAAATATTAAACTATTTGATTTATGAGCAAATAAAGTTCATCAAAATGGTATTTGGGACAAAACACATTTGTTTCAAATGGGACCATGTTGGACCCGTGGTATCATTTAAATACCTTATTTATAGTAGGTACTATTATTAATAAGGCATTTATTCATATGCTTTATTAAAATATGCGAGAAATACAATAAAAATTACAACTAAAAGAAATAATAAAATACAATTTGGTTGTAATTAAATGGTAAGAAGTAACTAAGGTGGCTTTGAAAACAATGAAATAGATATTGTCACACACTTCTTGATTTACCGGTGTTTTTCTTGTGCCCTCAAAAATTGCTTAATATTCTTGGTAATTTTGTTCAAAATATCGCAAATTTATACAAGAGATGAAAAAGTTGACATATTAATTATATATGGGGGATATAGAGAAAGTGCAGTTGCGGCTACCGACCTTTATGCCCGACGATATTTGGATAGACAATATCCTGCCAGCAATTATTTTAATTGTGCTGAAAATCAATTCAGAAGAGAGCCCTCAATGATCCCGAAAGAACGAAAATTAACGTTTTGGCTCGAATGGAAATTGAAAAACTGTTTCTTTGAGGTAAATTGAGTTTGAACTAAAAATCAGTCGCCAAACAGTAAATCAAATTTTGCATAAATATAATTATAAATCTTTTAAATACTGTTATTTGCTTACACCCTTTAGTAAACACCGCAAACGTAAGTTCAACACGAATTGTCACTAACCACTGATTTATTTAACATTAAATTAACTTGCAATAATTAGTCCTTAGAATTACACATTAATTACTACTTTAAACCACTACTATAATTCACAACTTGCCACTGATCACTTATACTAATCACTGTTCTTTCTCTTGATTTGAACTCTTTACTCTTCAAGTTAGAATTGCCCTGGTGCGTTGGTCCCTCTTCTTATATACTCCATATGGGTGCTTATTCGAGATTAATATATCTATTGTAGGTTGGCGCCATTATCTATTGTAGGTTACCGCCTGAGTCGGTTAGCGAACTAGTATTATATTGCTCGCTTCTCTCTACTAACCTCTCTTCGTAAGAGGGCGCGCACATAACACTGCCCCCTCCTTAACACGTTCCGGTCAGTCAATTGATAAACAACGTCGTTGATCCAGGTGATGACAGAAAACGGTCCTTTCCAAAGTGAGCGAAGCTTAGGTAATCTTCCTTTCTTCATCATGGGTTATACAACCAAACTTGATCTCTCTTCTTGAATCCTTCTGAAGTTCCCTTCCGGTCATAACAAGCCTTTATTCCATATTAGCTAAGCTAACATGATTTCGAACCAATTCATGGAAATTCCTTAGCCGTTGATTAACCCCATCCGCATAGTTGTCCATAGATAGTGGTTTCTTATCTGGTGTGTCAAATATCAAATCACACGGCAGTCTGATCTTATGTCCAAACTGGTGTCTGTTTAGCAGTCTCATGAATGGCAGCTCTGTATGCCATTGAGAAGAATGGTAAGTGTCGATCCCAACCCCGTTGGTTCTAATTAACTACCTTGGAAAAATGTCTTTCGTAGTCTTGTTATGTCGTCCCACCATTTTATCTGACTGGGGATGAAGAGCAGTTGTTCATATCTTGTGAATGTCCAATATTTCACAAATTTTCTGAAATACTCCTGACTCAAAATTTTTCCCTTGATCCGAATGTATCACCAAATCGACATATCAGGTTATCTACAAAAATTTCAGCGACAATAAGTGCCTTCTGATTTGGAATGGTATATGCTTCCAGTTATTTACTAAAATAATTCATGACAACCAGGATGTATTTATTGCCACCATCTGTTACTGGGAATGGGTTCACTATACCGATAGAAATTCTCTCTAAAAAAGGTCCGACATTATATCGCTTCATTTGGCCCTACTCCTTGTCTGTGGCCCTTTGGTGGCCACACAAACCTTGCATTTGCGACACCAGGCCTCCACATGTTGACAGCTATTTATCCAGTAAAGTCGTTCCTGTGCTTGAGTACGGGAACGACATTGAGGTCTTATATACTCCAAAATGTTCCCCGGACATTCCATCATGCCTTCCTGAAGTACTTTTGGGACCCTACGGGTGGGTATTACCCGAAGTATCACCAGATGCATGGTAACTTCCTTCTCATCTGGTCTTTCCCATGATCTCTTTTACAGCCCATCTATAACTTTGAGTGAGTCCCATGCGCCCATAAATCCTTCAGTTCGACACTTTTGTCTGAAACGTCTTTCCAATTCGGACGGTTTTTTTTTTCTTTCGTTTTTAATATAAGTCCAATTTCTGAGTCTGAACCGTCCTCACTATTGCCACATCTTGTTGTTTCCTTACATCCTACGCATCTACTCTCTTGGGGTGCCTCTGGCGACAGTGCCTCTTGACATACCCCAATTGACCACAGCTACAAGAGTGAATACCTTTGAGGAGCCTTTCGCTACTTTTTGCTGCTTTGGCTCCGGTTGTGGCTGCTGTTTCAGCAGTTCCTGTTTCGGCTTTGGCCGTGAATTGAATTTACTCAGTACTTGCACAACCATCCTATGCATGTTCTTGAGTGTAGCAATCAATCTTGTCTTATCCAAGTGGATTTCTTCTTTCGTTGCTGCGTTTACCTCCGCATCATCAATCTCCCATTACACCTCCTTGTCGCTTTTTTCCTTGAAAGATTGGTCATTTTCTCAGGCGGCCCTCTACCTCAAGTGCATGGCTTCGTTACTAGTTTTATGCCGAGATATTTGATGGGTGCGCCTAATCTCCGTGTCCCTTATGCTATCAATGAGCAATGTGCTAATTGCTCCTGGTGTACGTGATTTCAGCTGGGTTCAATCTACAACTTCCAATAATTTAGAACGTATTGCTGTCCCACTGAGATCGTTTTAAGTAATTCTGATGATTGGCTCCTTAATGCCAAAACTAATGCCATAGCCTTTTCTTCATTATTCCAGTTGTTTCCACACGCAGTAGCTTCAAACTGTCTCCTATATGTCGTCCATGAAGCTTAACCGTTAAATTAGGGCGGTTGTAATCGAGAGCCTGATGATACCACTAACTGACTTCCTTTTAGTAACTTTTCCTTCGAAGCTAGTGACTTTTTCTTCGACGTCAATAATTTTTCTTTTAATGTTAATACCTTCCTCTTCAACGTCATTTGCTTTTTCCTTGACTTCACAAATTTCAGCCTTTCAATGCCTATATCATCTTTAATAAAATGTTTGACTTCATCAGTAGCTGAAAGTTTTGTTGCACCAGTATAATTTTTCTCAATCCTTCCAGGAGAGTCATTTCTTCCCGTTTTTCCTCGTGAAGTTTTATCTCCAGGTCTTCCATCATTTTCGTTGATTCTTCCTGACATCATCGCTCTTGTTCCTCTTTTTCTTCTTGACGTCTCTTTTTCTGTTCTTGTTTTTATTCTTGATGTCTCGTTTCTTACCCTTGTTTGTTTAATTTTCGGCTAGTTTAGCTTTTCAGCGGGGGCGTGGGTTCGAAGATCAGTGTTCTTCTTTAATATACTGTTCTTAACAGACTTACAACAAAATATTAGAGGGGGGCACCAAATGGTTCTGGCCCTACTGCCGAAAGAAAGAGGGGTATCAGTGATGAAAACCATTAAACATACAATAAATACTTTAATAAATATGTAAACAACGACAAAACAAAGAAAATGCACATGGCCATGATATATTCGGTTTAGTACAGGTTATCAAAAAGGGGGTTTATTTCTATTTCTATTTTTTTCTAAACGGAGTGCACTCACTAACCCTTGCAAGAGATATCAGTTAGGATAATTATTGGGAATGTAAATATCTAATTATATTTCGCGTAGTAGATCACATCCGTTTGTTACGTGTTAAACTCAATTTACGACTAAAAGTCTAAAAATAAGATGAATAAAAAAAACTTAAGGTCAGCTAGCTCCAACAGGAGACTCCAGGGGTGAGATTCGTTTATTTTTTAACGATTCCTAAAGTTTGCCAAGGTGAAATAGTGAGCGCCGGGTAATTTTAATATACCAACCTCAAGCGAATTGTCAGACACACTGTCTAAACAAATTAGCAAATTCAGTGTTACTTATTTTCAACCTTAAGTTAATGGTGAGAAAAAAAACCAGGTTAAAATTCCTAGAACATTTATTAACAAAATCTTATTACCGGTAACTTTTTAAATTAAGAACTAGCAGATTATACTTATATGTACAAAATTCTTAATATTATTGATGGCGACTTTCTAACTGTAATTGTTAAATTATATATGACTTTTCGATTTTACTGACAGTGTTTTCCTAATTAACCCATTATTAAATTATATATTAGATTTTGATTTGATTTTGATGTAATGTTGATTTAACTTTGATTTAATCTTTATTTAATTCTAAATTAATTCTGATTTACTGTTGATGTCCTTTCTAAGTGAAAAGTGAATATTTTAGGCCAAGTTACATTTAACAAAATAACTAATTTAAATAAGACAGGTTAGAGGAGGGAGGGAGCCATCCTTAAATATACCCAACTAAATATATATATATATATATATATATATATATATAATAATCAAAACATCTGGATATATAACTGCGCAGTTACTTACAGGTAATTCATACTAGTAGGGAACTATTATTGTCCGTACCAGCTAGTCTTATAAAATGGCCGTTTATAAAATAATTAAAAATCATAGATATAAGGAAAATAATGGTTCGTAGGTTTCCACCTGATTCTAAATATACATGGTAAATACTAAAGGTACTTATCCCACCTCCAACGCCTTTAAGGGTGACAACTGATACCGGCATTCCCAGTTCCTCACTGGAAACTCCTGTAGTATATCTGCAGAAGGCTCTCCGACTCCCCTCCAGTCCCAAAACAATATGCACCAGTGATGTCCTCAACCAAAACAGCAAAAGTCCCGTCCAAATCGACACGTGGCTTCCCAGCATAAAAACGTCCATCCAAGAAAAATATCTTAACTCCCCAAAACCAGGAATTTACAGAAACCAAAGCCTAGGGTAGATTTAATACCCATACAAAATTTGCCTATAATTAAAATAGCGCTTTAGAATTTGGTTTTTCTATGAAATTTGGTGAAACTTGCTTACCCAACAAAATGGCCTGGGCACACAAAAAAACACAAGGATTCGATAGCTTCGTTTCTAAGCCTATTTGGAAGTTCCACAACAACAAAATCGGCTTCAAACAGCTCACCATACCAAACGGCACTCCTAAATTTCCAGACTTCCAGTATAATCCCCAAATCTCAGAATGGGTTGCTCTAAAAACATTCAAAAGAAAAATCTCGTCTTATCGGCTAAACGACACGTTGGAATCGAAGGATCCAGAAACTCGGAAACCACTTGTTGTTTTTTCCTCAGCCACATGTTTTCGAGCACTAATCACCATTTGACAACTCCTACGAAATTACCCACAATTCCTAAAGACGCGCGCATATTTACAATTAAAATTTTAACGACACAGAAAATAATTCTTGACATGGAAATATTAAAACAGACATTACAAAGAAATCCCATGAGTGCAAATCACCATTTTAAACAATAATTGTCCATAAAGTAAATAAACCTAGAATTAATAAATTAAATGACGACTGAGCAGTTTCCTATATCAATGTTGGTAACCCATTTCCCCAGTCAAATATGACATATGACAGCTGACGAAAAAGAATAAACAGAGAATTCACCAAGCTTATTTATTTAAAACCTTCCTGCAAAGTACAAGTAAGTGAATATTATTGGTATTATTCACCGTTCAAATGACTAACCAAATTACTTTCCAGCCAGCACCCTCTGAAATATGTATTTTGCCTACACATATCGGCATTCCAAAAGATGTTTACATCCTCTACAGGAACCGAATTTCAAAGTATCTAGCAAGGAAAAAGAACAATCTAAATAGCTCGTCAAATTAAAAGTAAGTCATACAATATATACCCCTCGGTGAAAACCACTACTTAAATGTTTGTACTGGTTTTAGGTTAGACAACGGAGAGGTTGTCCTGCATCAGAAGAAGCTAACGTACAACAAGCCTATAGCAACTACTAACACATCAAAACAATGTAACCTAAGTATATTGCTACCTGAATAAAATTTATCGAAAACAAGAATGTTTCCCAGATTACTTTTACTCAAACAAGCAATACCTAACCAACACAAAATTAGGTACTCTGTCCTAATGCTGTCAACAAAGTTAGAGGAATACCTACTAGAAATAATCCTTGCTCTGCAATCATTCAACAAACCCAATTGTAGCCTTAGTTACTTATAAACTTAAAATTCTATACAAATATATATGATTGAATTCTAATTTAACGTTACACGTTAACCACGACAAAAATGTATCGGAAATTATTCTTGTATGTAACTTAATACTAATTTAGTTAATATTGATCAACTGGCGAGATAATCGTCTACCGCTGCTGAATGGTAAACAATAAATGAATAAAATGAGGGTTCCACTATGTGGTACTTAAGCTTGTTCCTTGGTTGGCCAAGTGGTTAAAAGGTACTCTCGGTACTCCCAGCTGTCCCAGCTATTAGATAGCGCCCGTCAGAAACTCATACTAAAGGCCTCCAATACGCCGAAGCCCCTAACGTACAGAAGGCACAAAAAACGTCTTTGATGGCTATCCTCTCTAGATCCAAGACGGCGCCGAAAACCATACCATATATATAATAACTAATAACCGACGTCTTACTACGTGAACGTGGTGTAAATATCCGTACAACCTACGCAAAAATTATCAACAATTTCTTCCAGGACACACACGTTCGCCGATCATCTTACAATTCAAAAAAACTCTCCTGTTTTCCTATGTTTCTCCTCGCCGCTACTTAGTCCGTCGCTACTTTCCAGCCACATTAATATCAGTAACTACCTATCTGAACGGTTCGTTGAATGAATTATGACCCCTTGCCGATAGGTGTCTCTTAAAGTCCTTTATCGAATTTAAATATTTTACGATTTACTTTATTCAACCAAATATTTTCGACCCCGTAACACGTTCTTCTTTTTTCTTCTTGATGTTCCTTTTCTTGCTCTAGCATCACTGTTGTCAGTTCGACATATCTTGCATTTGTTTTTCAGCAGCCATATACTTCTTAGTTCCATTTAAAAAAATCTCGAAACAACACTAACAAGTCTTATTTAAAGTCTATATTAGGAACAATTCAAATATTTTCACAGTCCAGAATAGAATGATCTAGAAATTATTTTTTTATTTCACAAATTAATCTTACTAATGTCTATCATGTATACCACTTTCTAGTTGAAAGAACTCAACTAACTACACTAATTTCTAAATATGGCATTCTATAAACTTCCTTACACTAAAACAAATAAGTCTCAACTATGGTCTATGTTACTGTCCAGTTCAAAGCACTTCGCTATTTCCAGTGATTTCCAAATAGAACAATCTGGAACTTCCTCGCATTCTCTAGAAATCATATGTTGGAATTGTGCTTCTGACACCAATTGTTACGTACTTACACCCACTAGTAAACATTCCAAGCGTAGGTTCAATAATTGTAACACGAGTTGTCACTAACCACTGACTTATTTAATACTAAATTATCTTACTTAAGTCGAAACAGCTGACGCAATTAAATAGAAAACTAAAAATTAAAATAAAATACCTAAATAGGCCTTTAAGGGTTGCCGCACCGATTTTAAAAAGATGATTTCGTAATTCGGCAATTTTGCCTACATCCCTGAACCGTTTCAACAAAAATTATGATAGGCGTTTAGAGAACACACGATAGAATGGTACTAGACTATTGAAAAATGAAAAAAAATATTCCAGTACTATTTTATTTTTTTCACACAAGAAAAAAGTAGTGTATAGTACTATTCTATCGAGTTGTCTCTAACAGCTTATCAAAAATTTTTTTTAACCAGATCACGGATGTAGGAGACATTGCCGAATTACGTCCACCTTAAAATTCCACTTTTGTGGTATCACTGGATTTAGAAAATTATGTAGAAATGGAAAATAAGCAGGATGTTGCATTTGAAAATCAAGAATTAATGTCACTTTTGGTAAAACCGGAAGTAAAAAAAATCATTTACATGTTAAAAAGTCATATAGGATGTTCCAAATTTTAATTGTTTATCTTTAAAACTAATTGAAAAAAGGAGGACGTACCAGGTTCATGTTACACCCGATATAGTGAAGGAAGTGCTAATACTGAACAGCTATAAACTAAAAATGGCAACGTTACACGTAGATAACAACAGTTCAATTGAGAACGTGAAAAAATCAATGGATGGAAAAAATATAGCTTTTTTGAGTGTTTGAACAACTTTGTATTAAACAATATTTGAGCATATTTACGAGAGATTTTCATAATCAATGCTCTATCCTAATAACGATGAAAGTATTAGATCTGAAATACTTTCCTATCCTCATACGCTGTACGTTCTAATGTATTCGAAGTCAATAAATTATAATCTACATGCGTTTTTGTTCATAATTTTCAATATAATTGTAAGCAAAGTTATGTAATTAATTTTTCTACGAACGTGTAGTGAATTCAAAACACGTAGGCAATTTGCCAACTTCCAAGGGACTATAACCTCTAAGTTATCAGGTTTGTGCATCAACCTTCGATATTATTAATGGCAAGAGACATAATAATGTCTAAATTTTCGTCTTATTTTATACACGATAACAAATTATATTCAGGTAATACCTTCTTACTTATTACAAAACCGTAACAATTAAAGTTGAAAAAAAATATATATAGAGTGTTCCAAAAGTGGTGGATAAAGGAAAGGAGAAAGATATTTGAGGTCATCTCCAATCAAAATAACCATATATGTGTTTGGAGTTAACCACTATTAAAATCCTTATTCTAAAATATGTCTTAATCTATATTTTTTTAAGGATTACTACATTCTTGGTGTAAGATTTTTTGCTATTTTTTCCATAAATATATTGTTGAAGGTAGTACTTAATTATTAATTGTTATTTGTAATAATCGTTTGATCGATCAACAATTATCTGAATTTTAAAGGAACAATTGTTAACTAGAATTTATACAAATGCTTCCTTCTAAAAAGTACAATCTTCAGTAGCATTTTAAAGTAAAGAGATAAAGATATGTAATCAATTTATTTATTACTTCCTTAGTACTAGGTCCTATGCGATCAGAAAAAATGAAATAACTGTTGAACAATTGAAAATCAGTTAACTACATATACGATTATCTTGATAGAAAATAATCTCACCTGTCTTAACTCTTCATCTTTTGAATGACTTTTAACGTATACTGCAAGTTAAAAAGTGGAAATTGTTTTCCTTAATATGTTTGAAACTTCGGAAGAAGATTTCTATTCGTAAAATTTCGCCTAAAATCTTATGGAACTAGATGTCTTAAAATGCTTCGTTAATGTGATACAGTACATTAAAATTATCCGGAGAAATAGATTTTTTGATAATACCTCTAGAATAATAATTTATGCGTTCTAAAATTGGTCATATAATTATTAAATAGAACGACAAAATATACGTGGCATATTAACAGTCAAATACACTGTGTTGTAATTATATAAGGTGCACCAGTTTAGATCAGATAAAATCAATCTTCAAGTATTTCCTACTTCTGTTAAAAAACTCTTTAAAATATAGGAAAATGTCTTATACAAATTGATATTTGACTATTTTTATAAAAAATATTTTCATTAACTTAATAACTTATTATATTAATAGTTAATAGGTGCCTCAACAGTACAAGCAATTAAACATTGAATGATTCCAGTGAGCATAAAATTGAAATTCAAATGGCTTACTTAAAATAGATGTAATAACAGAACATTAATCATATTATTTATATTTTAAAAGCAATACATACAGATGCTTTTCTATTCTAACGGCATATCCCACGAACTGATGGTATTCCTGCAGAGCTTTGTAAACATGGAGGCGAAACGCTTGTTGACGTAATATACAAGTTAATAGCCAGAGCATGGAACGAAGAACAAATGCCAGAAGAGTGCGGGTAATGGAATCATCGGACCTCTACACTAAAGAAACGAGATCAATTAGATTGTAAAAACAATAGAAGGATAACACAATAATACAATTTACAAAATAGTTTCCAGTGTTTTAAACAGTTGTTCAAATTTGTACACTAAGGAGCTTCTTGGTTAATATCAAAGTGGTATTAGACCTGACTTATCAACACAAATAGAAAATCCAATGAGTTCAATATACGTATTTTCCATCTGCTTATAGACTTAAAATACTAGTATGCCGAGACAAACTGTATGAAGGTATGGATGAATTCAAATTCTCTGAAAATCTAATAAGACTTGTGAGTTACAATGATGGATAGATGTATAACGGTCATAATACACGAATAGTATTTTAACAGGTCAGCAAAATAAATAAAAATTAATATTACTATTCACTGAAACAACACTCATGTGTAAAAACTTGCAACAAAACACACAATAAAATATATATAAATAGAATAAAATAACACATAATCATAATAAACTATATGTAAGAAACCAGATATTGGTCGTAAAATCGCAGAATACATTAGTCAGAAGGAAACGTTTGCAAGGAACAATGAAGGAAGTTATTTACAAAGGAATAAATACAGAGGGACTTATTACAAACCATTGAAACCCACATAGGTCTAGGGCATGGCAGGGAGATGTACTAACGTATCTTCTTTTCAAGTTAGCGCTGGAGAAAGCTGTAAAGCACGCCGAATTAGACAACAGAAGAACTATTCTTAATAAATCCTAATATATCATAGCTTATGCAGATGACTTTGACCTAACTGCACGCACCACTCGTAAAACAAATTAAATGTCTACTACCTTATCAACTGCTGTTGAAAAGATGGCCTTCGAATAACTGATGGTAAAACTAAAGTAATGGCATCAACTCCGAGCAACAGAGCCAGAGCTATTACCACATATATCTAGTCCCAAATTCACAATCTATCACTCCCTTTTCCTACCATATAACATATGGACCATCTCCACATAACATATGGACGAAATTTGCCGTTTATGAATATAGGAAGATTGTTATGGTTGAGAATCTGGTAAAGACACCTCAAAACAACCCAGACAAATAATTCTTATGTTATCTATCTATGTAATGAAGAACAATTTTTAGCAAAGAACTTTTTTTTTTATACATTTATTTAACGTCGGCCTATTTCCACTACTGAGGCCTATCACCGACGCCTGTAGATGAACTACCCCCAACCAGGAATTTTGCCGAACCTCTTCCCTTAAGAAGAGTAGGGATCTTTTACTTGCCTAACATTTAATAGACAAGGGACCGACGGCTTTACATCCCCTCCGAAGGATGGTATATTTCCTATACAACCCTCGCCTAAGGTAGTATAGCTTCCGCGAATACACTGATATACAAGCCGCTGGAAGATGTGTGAGGCGAGAACGCGGTTTCCGTTGGAATGGTAACCCATCCAAGTACTAACTGCGCCTGTCGTTGCTTTACATCGCATACCGAAGTATGTACATAGTAAAGACGCACCTACGCTCACCCCATAGGAAAGAACTTGAAATTTGGAAAACTTGTGGAATCTCAGAGCTGCATCAAACCATCTAGTGTATCAAAATACGTAAAAATGGATACTAAACACATTGATATCTGTGTGCTTACCTCAAAAAGAAAAAGGGAATAAAACATTGTTGACAGCTTCTCATGAATAGCTCGCTAATCGCTCCGGCTTATTAAAATAGGTAAAAATGGACACTAAAAAATATCTATATACCAAAGTAAATATGAGAAAAATCATTTTCGACAGTTTGTTGTGATTAACTCAACGTTGAACCACTTTTCGGGTCTCAGACATACGCCACTCGATCGGGTGTATTAAAATACGTAAAAATGGATAATAACAAATTAATATTTCTGTGCACCTCAACATAAAATGCAAAAAATACATATTTTTGACATTTTCTCGTGAATAGCTTACAATTGGACCACTTTTGCGATTTGGAACGCCTACCAATTGATTTTACGGAATAAATGCATAAAAAACTATCACTAAATCTTTCAAACCTCTTGAGACCACCAATGGAACTCTACGGGCGTCTGGACTGTTAACAAAAAAAGGGTTAAAGGCGCTTATAACTGAGGAATTATTAAAATATAGCACTATTTTTGCAAAAAAAAAACAGTTTTCAATGAACAAAAAAATTTAACAAATAAAAAATATCTATACCAGGCTTCTTAATTGGATAACTTTAATAATAAAGTTGTTATGTCCAAAAAAATCATTCCAAAAAAATCATTCCAAAATTTAATCAAATTTTAAAAATATTGAAATTCTGTTTAAAGACCTGTACAATATCAGAAAATACCAGTTTAATTCTATTTCTATAATTTTATGAAGTTGTTTTAAACCGGTTAAGGTAAGCATGTAATTTGGTAATGATTAATTAGATTTCTTTAATATTTAACACAATTTTGGTACAGAACAATAATTATAAATGTCTACAATTTTAAACCTAAACTAAAATGTAGAGATGTCAACACGCTATTTTGCCAACTTTTCAAGCAACTTTTACTGTAGTATAATAACGATATTATGGAATTGGAGTTGGATTTTTCGTACATTTTGTAGAAGTTATAGTATTTTTTGTAATTCAAATTATAAACCCACAGCCTTCGCTGAAATTGGATATTTTTTATTTCCAAAACTAATTTTATACCCAGGCACGCAGGCATTATTCTTAGACAGCTTTCAAATAATAATGCTAATGTTAAGGTAGTTAAAACTACAATACGCTATATACTTATTAGCGGGCCATCACTCTTATTATGTTATACAACTCTCAGCTCTGAATAAAATACTATATTTCGGTTGTCAATAAATACATATTTACCTTCTATTAACTGAGACGCTATATCAATCATATAAGCCATGTGAAATATGTCATCAAGTTACATACAATGATGCCCCACCAAATTACCCAATAGAAATTTTATCATTTAGTTTTAGGTATGTCCCTACCTCTAATAAAACCCCCATATAAAATCTGCCATACTTTCTGTTTACTTTTAACGTCGATATGAAAGGTTAAGTACTAAATTCATATATTTCTTTAAGCTGTACTTAATCTACATACACAGTACTTACTTTATCTGTTGTATTTATTCATCTAGTTTAGAGCACACAAAATATAAAAGTTTTGTGTTATTTCTTTGAATTGTGTAAAATGAGTAATACATTTGTTTTATTTTTGTGTTTGATACATTTTGTGGTTAGTGATGAATCGGACAAAAACAGCACATACAAAACACGTAAGTCCATAACAATAATTATTTATAAAATGAGGAGTATGAGGAGTAAATAAAAAATGAATTAATACGGAAAGGAAATAAAGCAATACTCAGCTCTTTAAATTCTAATAGCAAAAAAGTGCCACTTTTAAACCATTTACTAACGACGTGCGTCCATGGAACTGTTAAGAGAAGCAATGTGAGCACGTGGTTTGCAATAACAATTACTTATGGTAAGCTGCATTCATTATAATGATAAGTATTCGTTGTTAGCAACGCCTGAATGCAACTATTAAAACTAACTAGCTTATTTTGCTTTTGTTAATTTTACAATTGAAATTTCTTTTAAAAATAACTGCAAATAAGGCTGTATAATTATTTTTTTATTACTGGTGAATAAATAAAAAAAAATCATTATAAGCAAAAAAACCGCTGCTACTGATTTAATATCCAAGTTTTATACACACTAAATCACAATGTAATATTTTATTCCCTTTAATAATAGGGTGGGGTGGCAATGGGGGTGATAGTGGTCGTGGCTGATGCCAAAATCAATTTTAAAGGCTCTTGGTTCTCGTACGCACACTAAATCCCAATTTAATTTTTTACTCCCTTTAATAATAGGGTGGGGGTGGTTAATGCCAAAAAATTTTTAGTGGCCCTTGGTTCGTTCTCTTATACCCACCAAATCCCAATTTAATTTTTTACTCTCTTTAATAATAGGGCGGGAGTGTCAATGGGCGTGGTAGAGGGGGTGGCTAATGCCAGAAAATTTTTAGAGTCCCTTGGTTCTCGTATAAGTACACACTAATTCTCAATTTAATTTTTTACTCCCTTTAATAATAGGATGGGATGGCAATGGGGGTAGTTGAGGAGTAGCGAACGCCAGAAATAAATTGTTTGAGAAGTTTTGTTCTTGTGTACACACTAAATCACATTTTATTTATTTTTTACTCCATTTCATAATAGTGTGGGGGTGGTATTGATGGTGACAGTGGGGGGTGGCTGATGCTAAAAAAAAAATTTCAGACCTAACTTTTCGTACATGCCCTAAATTGCAACTTTATGGACTCTTACATGCTTGTTTTGCCTATTTACCCTATTTATCCCCGAACCCTTCAACGGAATTAAATCAAAATATAATCTAGTTCCAGATATCGTTATATACATAAGTGTACCAAATTTATTTTCAAATCAATATCACAAACGGTTCTACAGTCAACGTGCGCACAAAAAAGTTACAGACCGACAGACAGACCAAATTTTTTTCCTCAAATTTACAATCTCGACGTTCCATGACATTTTAAGCGCATATTTCAACAACAAAAATATTCCACTGGACGTGGAAGTAATTTAAGTGATTTACCACTAATTAAAATATACATTGACATTGACAAAATTTTCAAATTTAATTGACTAAAAATAAAAAGTTTTTCGAATATTTTGTAAAGTGCTGGAAAAAAATTCGTAAAATAATAATTAAATAGTACTTTATATAATAACGGTGGTAGCTACGTCTTCATCACAATTGAATGAAATTATTCATCTATTTCTTGGTGTGTAGTTACACAAAGATGATAAAAACGTTATCACCTGCATTATAGAAGCCAACCGTGAAATAATTCATCAAAATAGAAAAAACACTTTTTAAATATGCGTAATTTCACTACCTAACGACTATTGTTTTTTGCACTTGTTGCCATAAAAATCAATCAGTGCAGTAAAGTTGCTTTAGCACCCTGCGGGCGGTAAAGGATTACTTACCGCACTCAAAGCCGGCGCAGTAAATACTACTTTAGCACACTACGTGCGGTAAAGTAATACTTACTGAACTTGACATCATGTGGAAAACCCAACATTATCACACGCTTGTAGATATTTTACATCTACTCCAGAAATGAGTACTGCCAGATACGCCTCGTGTACTAATCATTTCACTCGCGAATAAAATATGTATTTATTGACGTATACAATAAATAACTATTGGAATTGGTTTATTCGTGTTTTACAATTTGCTATATACAGAGTGTTTAAAAATGCACCACAAAAACCCAAAACCGTATTCCTTATGCTTAAACAAGAAAGTTAAAAGATGGACATTTCATTCCCGAGATAAAACAATTTAATAATTTAACATAGTTTATTTCTACAGTGTCCGAATAGTGCGTCAAAGTCCAATATCGGCCTTATTAGAAGATTTTGGAAAATTATTTTTTATGGAAGTGGTATAGTGTCAAGAGGCGCACATTTAAAAAATATTTAGAAATATATAGGGTGATTCGATACAGCGGAACATCTTCGAGGTCATTTTTTTTTAATGGAACACTATATATTTTTACATTTATGAATTCAACGTAAAATTACCTTTCCAACGACCTCCAGATTTTTTGTTTTTGACGTGGCGTTGCCGAATTATTCGAAAAAATATGAAAATTTTGGTCGGAACAAGATTTAACAAATTAATTCGCTGTGTGTGTAAGACTACTAATTAAGAAGATTTATTTTGCAATTATGTAGACAAGAAATGTATTACAACGACACAGCCGCCAAATATTGATTATAATTATAGAGGGTATATTTTATACTAGCGCTAATGAAGGACATTTCAAGGTGAATTTTCTCAATTTTTTCGAATGGAACACTCTGTATATTATTATATTTTTGAATTAGCAAGTTGATTCTCTATGATTTTTGTAAATAATATCCTATACCTAAAATCGATATTTCCAGAGATATTTTTACTTTTTCATTAAAAACCGTTAAATTATAATACTTTTCATTTCAAACTGATCTAGTAGCTATGACCTTGTCATAAAGTGAGAATTCAAACTGCACAGACTGTCAATGGATTTAGAATTTGTCTTATTTAGTTTTATTTATCATTCGTATATACTACTTACTACTATGACTTTTACATAAAGTGAGAATTCAAATTGCACAGACTGTCAATGAATTTAGAATTTGTCTTATTTAGTTTTATTTCATTCGTGTATACTACTTACCACTACCATCGTACCATCAAAAGAAGAGTTAGAATTGTTAGATATTGTAAAGTTACCAAATATATGTGAGCTTTATTCCACCAATACTTAGTATACAGTATGCATTGATACGCAGTATATAACAGGCGTCCTCTTAGATTAGATTAACGAAGTAAGTTAAGCATAATAAATACATGTAAAATGCATTGTAAAGGTCAACCAACACGAAGTAGAGCTGTTTCTGGCCCGTTCAGTAATGTGATACACCATGATACCACGTTTAATCAGGTGTTAGAAGAGCTAAACAACATACCGATCATATACTAAAAGTGCACCACAAAAACTGTAAATCATATAAAATACAAAATATAAGCCATTATTGGAGATTTTTACTCACCATACAACTGACCAAGAAGTTAAACTCTTCTTTCAAATTTTATACCAAGAAATGTTTCAAGAAATATTTGATTTATAATTTTTAGTATCTCTCACAGGAATTTGAAATCTCTGACCCTTCACAAAAATATTATATTTGTTATGATAGTACAGAGAAATTAATTGAATTAATGAGAATGATAACGGGCTCTATCTCATAAACAGAAGAACTTTGCTGTTACATAAGTATGGTGCTGTTTTTCTTTATGTTATTAATCTTCCTTTTAATAACCTAATTTGTATGTTTATATTCACTAGTTTTCTTTGTCATCTGTCAGCAGCAAACATATTAACAACTGATTTAAATAACAAAATGTTATTTAATAATGTATGCTTAAATTCAACTGCGTTATAAATAAACATAAAACTAAAAACTCAATAAATAAAAATTTATATAAAATTTATGCATTATTTGGTACATAATCGTAAATCAAAATTTATGTTACTAGTATTAATGGGAATAAATTTATTAATTATTCATATTATCTGTAATTATCTAAATTTTCACACAATCTAGTCAAATTATAATTTATTATGTACAAAGTCTAAACTTCATAATCATTCGAATAGTTTATATAACCAATTCAAAATTAGTAAACTGTTTACAAGCATGCTACAAACAATATATTTTGAGGAAGTTTTCATTTTCGTTTGTGCTTTTAACAGCATTGAATCTGTTCTCCTTGTTAGTCCATTGAAGGAGTCGGATGAATTACCGAATGTTTGCGCCTGGAACTAGACAATGTCTTTCCCCCATTTTAGAGGATGCTGAATCGGTTTCCGGGGTCCAATCAATTTTTCCACATCGGCAACCGCCTCAAATAGGCCAAAAACCTCCCCCAAAGTCCCCCTTTCCGTGAACTCGTTTACTTTCCCCAGTTTTTCGACTAATTGTTGTTCCCTCGAGTAGAACGGAAGGTCCCTCGAGGCATTTGACCTCAGCCACCCCTACCTCAGACTTTCACCCCTGTAGGAGATTGGAAAAGTGATATTTTTTTGTGAGAAAAAAAAATATATTTTACAAATTTCCACACTCTTGAAGGGCGAAAACAACCTTCGGTATTGATTACACACTCCTGGTTACCTACCACCTTCCTCCAACAAAATATTAATTTTTTCGCAAAAAAAAAATTCCACTCCTCTGAAGGGTGAAAACAACTCCCGGTTGTGGTTACACACACTACCACTTTATTCAAAGAAACATCTCCTGCAAAATATCATTTTTTTCTCACAAAAAAATATCAATTTTCTAACAGTAAAGAGTATCTTACAGAATGTTCAACTGTCATAAAAAACTTATCATTCCTATTCTTTATTAAAGATATATGGCAGTACTGTAGAAAAGAAACAAATTAATTACATTCATAACTAAAAATTGACATACAAATTTTACTAAACATTATACACTCAACATGTTCAGAATTAGACGATCTAAAAGGAGAACAGTAATGCTCATTTAAATGTAGAATGCAAAAAATCTAAAAAACAGTTCACTAAATACTGACCCTTCCAAGGCTTTTTTAATTTTCAATATATGTAGTATTATAGGAAAGTATTGTGACCGTGCAAAAAATCGGCAAAAAATCGACTTTGAGTTTTTGGTGAATTCACAAGTTTCCCCACAGACTAAGAAAGCGGATGGAACCTCGAAAAATATAAATTTTTTCTAGCCTAACAAGACTATGTCCCCCCCCCCCCCGTTTTCGAGAATGTTGAACACGATGAAGGTGGTAAAATTCTCTCCTAGGTCACCCCACCCCCCAGACGGCCAAAACCACCCCCGAAAGTGGCAAACCGCGTATCCGCCGTCTCCTACCAGCCAAACCTGTGTAGCCCCCGTTTTTGGGGATGCTGAGCACGATGGTGATGTTGAGACCCCTCACCAACACCCGCCAACTGCCCAGATGGCCAAAACCACCCCCGAAAGGGATAAACCGCGCATCCGCCGTCTCTTACCAGTACGATGGTGATGTCGAGACCCGTTCTCGATAACACCATCGTACTCACATCCTCTAAAACGGGGGATAACACGGGTTTAACCGAGAGAAGACGGCCGGCCTATCCCGCGATTTACCCTTATCGGGAGTGGTTTTTGGCCGTTTAGAGAGTTGGCGGGAAAGGAAAAGGTTAAATAATTAGTGGAAGTAAAATTAATTAAAATAAACTATAAAAGTAGGTGTAGATATTCAACTTGATGCTTTTTAATATTTAATTCTTTAATGTTTATCAAAATTGGTTTACAAAATTTGATGAAATAAAAATTTATTGCATGATCAAGGCATGTTAGTTTCGCAGATTTACAATAATTTGAAACAAAATTTTTGCCATCAAAATTTATTATGCCAAGACCAGGATCAGTCTTGCTTTAGAACTATTAGCCTCTGGTGGTGAAATTTGAGTGGCGGCAGGCAGTAAGTAGTAGTATATTATATTTTTTCATTCCTTTTGGTCAAGAGGAACTAAGAAAATTAGAAATGCAAATTAAGGTTTAAAATATACAACGATTGAAATCTGGAAAATATTTCTACCCCCTGCACTCCATACTGTGCACCAGTAGTGCGTCTTTCATTCAGTAGCCTCTGGCGACGTATACAGTAAAGCCGGTGCTGACTAGGATATATTAGTTCGATTTATTTCTAATTGAGAAAGTTATTTGTTCAAGTTAACTCGGACCGATTTTTTTTTACTAAACTTACAATCTCGCATCTACAATACATTTGAAAATGTTTATATTTTCTATGTTGGTGGGAATCAAACCCGCTATAATGTGGTTATGGATTCAGAGACTATTTTATTTCAGTCCTATGCAGCTTTTAAACATGGGTTAAAATTAGACTTATATTGTGTAAAATGTTCTGCTGCTTTTATTTCGGAGCTTAAGGAGCTTAAGTCACTGAATTTGAGTTCATCCCCTATACTACTTTACCACCCCACCCCGTTTTTGGCAAAACAAGATATTTGTACCTTTTAAAACTTAACTCTGATCTAGATCACGAAATCTAAAAATGCTACAAGAATAAAATTTTAAACTGAATAATGAATGGCGATGACAACGGTAATGTTAAAAAAATATTTTCTTCAAACGTCGAAAACACAACTCTTATGAGTTTTGTAAATTTAATAAGTGAAATCACCACTAAAATTTCACATATTAATGTTATGTTATAAAACCCACTCACGCCTAACTTTACTATGTCTTTAAAAAAATTTAGGTTATGTTTATACTAGTTTGTTTGTGTCTATATTCATGTTTATTTATAAATGTCATGATCACATAATTAAATTAAGTGACTTAACTTCCGTATCCGTCGACGTCAATTACGTCATAGTTCCGTTTTTGAAGGTGTACTTCCGTCTAGTACACAAATATAACCGAAATGGCAGATCTTAATATTCAAACATCAATAGTAATGCCGTAATAAGATGACAAGTTAAAGACAGGTATTTATTTTAAAAATAAAACTATAAACAACTCATTTCGCATGTAATTACTAATGTTAAATGATTATGTTCTTTTTATAAAAGAAAAGAACTATCCAGCAACATCTTGCTGTTTATGAATCCTAGTCCCGTTTCGCTCCCGCATGAGAAAGAGTGAGAAAATTAGCTGTGAAATCTGACCGAATTTCTTGAACTGTCATTTCTCTGACACTTCATTTAAGCGGCTTTAACTTATAATATAGTTTTTTCTGCAGCTCATAAGCTCTGAGCGGCAGTGAAGATCGCTAGGAAGGACTATTTTATATTACATGAAACATTGGAAGTTAAAGAATATGTGAATATCAAGTATCCAACGATAATAACCTTTCTAAGGTGACACCACAATTATTTATTTTTTCAAGCAAATTTTAAACTAAGTATCTGTAGATACTTAAATGGGTACATTTTTGCAGATAGTTTTAATTTTAGAATTGCTGGGTCTCGTCAATGCGGAGAATTGATTAAAGTGACTTTTAATGATATAACCGATACAGCTGATATCTTTGTAGTGAAAGTGCCGTACTCGGAAACTAAAATTCAAAGAAGTCTTACCGTTACCAATTACATAATTAAAGAAATATGTCCAGAGAATATGTTGCATGTAGGTTACCGAAAACTGGCTATTAGAGATTAGAGATTGTTTGTTACTTAAAAAAAACCACTACTTATGTGGTAGGAAATTGTACAATTGTACAATTGCCCTAAAAGATTGTCAAATTTCTCAACATACTAGTAGTTATCAGTGAATACTTGAAACAATATATTAGCACAGAGAGGTATGGAAGTTGACGATCAACACCAGTGGTAGAAGGATATTAAATGATCCCATCCCAAATAGATGCCCAACAAGTGAAATCATGTCCGGGATGTTATCGAGTGTCCATAAACATATACATCAGGGTCTTCAAGTGTGGCAAACCAACAAATAATGTGGAATTGTCAAACACAACGTTAAATATATTAAAACCTTCAACATTTTATGGAATTTGTTTCAGTAAAACTGGATATACTATTAATAAACACATAATAAACACACCACATATTGTAGACAAGCCCCCAAATCCAAAGCCAAATTTTGTTTGGAAGGGGGTTACACATTCGAAAAATGTAGACAACATTATTACCCACCGACATTGTCGATTTTGGTGCCGGGGATCGAACCCAGAGCACAGTAGAGTCACACCAAAGCGACTTTGCCACACAACGCGCCCTAGCCGACTGAGCTACTGCGCCGGTACGGTAATATCCAAAATAATTAATAATTTACCAATGTAATCAGCATACATTTTTCAATTTCTGTTTAAAATTTTATCCTTGTAGTATTTTTGGTTTTCAAAATTTCACAAGTTATATTTCAAAGAAGGTGAAAAATTAATATAGAGATAAACGCAAGCTCGAATCTTTTTGCACCATCTGGAAATGAATTCAGTAAAAATAAATACATAATATGAACCCAACTTTAAAATTATGTCCAAAAGTTGCATAGATATAAAAAAAATAAACAGACATTGGATCCTTGTCTAATGGCGGTATAGCTTCGATCAATGACTTGACACTCCTATCTGTACATCTTTATCGAAATGGTTCAAAATTATAGAAGAAAAAAAGAGACTAATAAGCCATCACTGAAATAAATATTCAGTTATACAACATACAAAAATACATAAAACAAAATAAATGTAATTTGTTAAGTAACAAATGCGAATGCGAGATATAATAAACGTAACATGCTATAAAGTATGATATTTAACCCACAAACGAGTCTACGTTACCTAGAGGCATTCACGTTCTCGATACCTATATCAAAATTATATAATCAATGTTACGTTACATCACATCCGTGGGGAATACACCTTCCGTCTACGACGATGAGGTCACTTCTTATGTGCATTTACTGTAATTCAAGACTAAGAGAAAGCTTGACTATTCTTTGTCACACTTTCTCTCTTTGTAAATATTATATAATATTTAGATAAAGTCCCAAGAAGTTAACGAGTAACCCAGTTTGTGCTATTGTGTTTACAAAACAATAATTCTTTCGTACGAAAATGTGCAATATGTAAGATAATAAGGAAAACCTATATTCTCACTAATTATTGGATATTTCTAACAAGGACCAATGTCCAGTGATTAATTATATTATTACTCCATCCGGGAGTGCAGTAGTTTTGTCTGTACAATTATTCCCTCGGGAACATAGTTACAGCTCTGAATACTTGATGATCCATGTGCTAATCTAAGCCATTTTAATAACTATACAAATATCCATATCCGTAATATATGATGTTGAGTGAGTCACAAATAAACAAACTCACAATTGATTGATCACAACTTGATCGGATTTTTCGTTTCAGTAATATTTAAAATTAATTTTGTGTCACTCTGTATATGTACAAGAATTTAAGCATAAATAGTTCAATAAGTAAGTGCTTTAATAGAGACTAGAATACTTAAAATTTTTATTTTTTTATTTTAAATTTGTTACATATATAAAACGGCAGGGTAAAATACTCCTTTTGAAATAATTAACCCAGATGTGCCCTATAGGGTAAAGTGTCATTATTTTTAAAAACTACATTTTCTTATTTTAGAGTAAAATATAATAGCAACAATAACAATAATTATAATCGACTTGTTGTTAAGAGTTATTAAACAATTGACAAATATTCATAAACTCATTTAACTGAAAATATATAGCCATTTCAAAAAGTTTCGAGAAACTAGGCAATACTAATGTCAATACTAGGCAATACTAATTGGTCTATAATAATAATTTTCTAACAACTCCGGATCTCCTTTTTTGTAAAGTGGTTTAATACTGGCCAATTTTAATTGAACAGGAAAAATTCCAAATTTATAAGAATTATTTATAATATGGCAGGCAAATTATCTCTTTTATTTCAGCTATACACAGTTTTACAATACTGGTAGATATTTCATCATCTCCACTACACTATATTTATTTTTTAAGTTTTTAGCTATGTTTAACAATACACTAGTAGTTATAGGTCTCAAATATATTGACTGATTGTTATTTAAAATATTACATTGAAAAGGAATTTTATTTACATTAATTTGTAACAAGCTCTGGGACCACATTTAATAAATATTCATTATAATTATTTGCAATTTCATTAAGATTATCACTTACTAGAAAATTGTCGTTTTTGTTTTATTTACCAGTAATTTCTTTAAGTATAAACCACGTACATTTACTTTTATTATCTGAATTTACAATTTTATTTTCATACACATTTTTCCTGTTTTCTGCCAACAAGTTATTGTATTTAATTTTCTCATTATAATACATTTCCTTGTATATACTGTCATTTCCACAAAGTACTAATAATACATCTAACCTATTTTTACATTCATTTAATAGTTGGTCATCACTACTCTTATATTTTTTAAAATTGCTCTTCCTATTCACCAATTTTTGAGGAAAACATTCCTTGAAAATGTTTAAAAAATTATTCATAAAACATGTCCATTGCTTGTTTACGTCTCTATTAATACAATCATATACAATTTCCCACGTTTGATCATGTAGATGTTCTAAGAATTTTTGTTTATTTTCTTCAATAAATTCTCTTATAAATTTTACAATTTTCTATTCTTGGACTTATTATTCTAAAATGAATTTTTTGTGTGGCGTGATCTGATATATGTGTATTAATTGTGTTTACATCATAGTCCTCTTTGAGATTGGTAAATATATTATCAATGCAGCTTTTGGAGTCTTGGCAAACCCTAGTGTATGTAAGGAGAATAATAGTTGCTCTTTATTTTTATTATTATTTTTCATTTCTATATTAAAGTCACCAACAATGAATATTATTTTATTTTCCTCAAAAATTTTAATCAACAGTGATTCCAACTTATTAAAAAATACATCTAATTTCCCGTTAGGAGATCTATATATCGCTATGACAATAATTTGAACCATATTTATAGTAAACTCAGCTGCTGCACACTCAAAATCACCGCTTGTTGATAACCACGCTTTGTACGGTCGTGAGCAAAAAAAAATAGGACAAGTCTTATAATTTGCAAGTGTGCAAAAAACTAATATGCCTCATATAAGCGATGTAGTTAAATCTGGAGTTATTACTAAAGCAGAAGATGAATGGTCAATGAGACAAATTACACTGCGATATAATATCGACAAAAATTCGGTGTAACATTTTAAGAAAGTGGAGAATAAACGATACGATTAGTAGAAATCCTAGATCAGGGCGACGAAGGATATCAACTCAACAACAAGATTTGCAATTGGTAAATGATTTGGTAGAAAATCCATTTTACTCAGTTATTCAGGCTGTTGATGAAACGAATTTTCCTGGATCGAGTAGTACTGGTCGCCGGCGAGTAAGAGAATCGGAGCTACGCTGTCATGTAGCAGCACAGAAATACTTACTTAAAGATGAACATAAAGAAGCTCGAGTAGGATTTGCGCTTGAATTTTTAGCGCATGATGTAAATTTTTGGAACAATGTAATCTTTACAGACGAAAAAACTTTCCAGTCAACACACAGCGGTCGTATTCGTGTTTACCGCCCTCCGAGTACTCGATTCGATGAGACATATATATCTAACAATGATAAAAGTGGTAGATTTTCCGTCAATATGTGGGCTTGGATATCGGCACGTGGTCCTGGTGTTTTGTCGCATATTGAGGAAGATTTAATAGTCAAACGTATATTAAGATTTTAGACAATATTATGCTCCCTTCTGTGTCACAATTATTTCCTAATAATAAGTTCATATTTCAACAAGACAATTGTTCCGTTCATACTGCTCATACCGTAACTTGTTTCAAGATAACAACATCAATGTTCTTAACTAGCCCAGTCATAGTCCAGATCTTATCCCTGTGGAAGAAGTATGGGGACTACTCGTAAGAAGTATCCAAAAACGAAATGTGAGACCACGGAATGCCGAAGAATTACTGGAAATAGTAAATAATGCATGGGAAAATATTATTACTAATGATTATTGTATAAGGTTATTTAATTCTATGCCAAACAGACTTATAGAAGTTATAAATAGAAATGGTGCAATAACGAAATATTAATAGTTAGTTTATTGTTAAGTAAGATATCCTTTGTCCTTTGATCCAGGATTTCTACTAATCGTACCGTTTATTCTCCACTTTCTTAAAATATTACACACCAAATTTTTGTTAATATTATAACGCAGTGCAATTTGTTTCATTAACCATCCATCATTTACCGTAGCAATAACTACAGCATTAAAATACAAAATAAATTAAAAGTGATATCTGTTTTATTTCGGCTACTCATTACATATTCAAATAGAGACATTTACATTAGAAAAAAAAAGTTGTCCTATTTTTTTCTGCTCACGATAGTACTTGATATTACGTTTAATTGTCACTTTTGAAGTTTAATTAAATATATTTTTTATCAGTTTTGAAATTACAAAAAATGACTTCAGCTATCGGTGGTGACTACCATTATGCCGTTTATTTCCACACCACCTAATCCCAAAGGTTTGATCGTCCGAACTTTCGAGGAAAACAAAGTGTCTGTTACTAACATGCTTTCCGTTACTATTCTGCTCTACTTCTTTGGAGTATTGAAATGAACGGTTAATATTAAGAGAATCAGCATCTTCGGCAGCTGCTCAACAACTAAACCTGCAGTGGTAAGCTTTTTATGTAACAGTGAGGGAGTGAAGTAAGTCGATTTTTACTTTGATCGTTTGATTGAAACTTTTCCTGTTACATTGTTGCAAGCCCTCGGCCTCTCACTTAAGCCCAGCTGACCTTAAAAAGGCGAAGTCAGCTTGGTCGATAAACCCAATGTTTCTATGTTATTATAGAATACACCGTGCACGGGTTTATTGACGTGCCGTCTAAACAGATTTTTCTGTTCTGCGGCTTTAATCTGAGTTTTCAGACGGTTTGGCGGAAGCTCAGTGACCGACTCTGGGCCAGCACCTCGCCGGCCTCCTCGCGTGATGTCGAATACGAGACCGAGTTCATCTGCGACTCTCTTTGCTACCTTGAATAATCCTGCGCCCACTCCTGCATTTTCATGATTTCTCACTAATTGCAGGAGAGGGTCTAAGCTCCTAAGGACGTTGCATGCTATACTAAGTACTACCCCGACTACCCGGCGATGCAAACGGACGATCTTGGATGAATGCTCCTATGGATATTCATCGTCTTGCGGGTACCTCTATCTAATTGACGCAGCTCATCTAGCGTCCATTTCACTACTCCAAAGAAGTAGAGCAGAACAGTAATGGAAAGCATGTGTAGATTAGATTAGATTAACGAAGGAGCTGGTTGTTTAGCCTTTACCACCGCGACCTTTTCAGGTCTATTGTGATGCTCCCAGAATATCTTCCTTATAGTACCTCATCCAGCTTTGTCCTTTGTACTAGACTCCACAGCTTTGATAAAGGCCCTTTTGTATAGATGTCCGCCCCTGGTTTTTCTTCTCCGAGTACTTGGAATCTCAGCCTCACCAGGCCTTCACAGTGGCACAATACGTGAACTGAGGTTTCCTCTTCCTCTTGGCAGAATCTGCATGTCGCGTCCTCTGCCAGGCCCATTAGACTCATGTGTCTATTGAGCCAGCAGTGGCCAGTTAGAAGGCCTACCATTACTCTGATGGCCTTCCTATTCTGGCTTAGTAGATCTTCCGTAAATTTGGTCGAACTTTCTTTAATGTACTCCTTGGCCTGTCTCTGTCTTGGGAGATTCCTCCACCATTCCAGAGATTTATTTAGCACCCATTCCTTAATGGCTGCTCGTATGCATGGCTTTGCCACGCCACAAAAGGGCTCGGGTCCTATTGGGGCTTCAAGTGCGCCTTCCTTGGCCAGTTGGTCAGCCTTTTCGTTTCCTCTGTGTCCCTCGTGTCCTGGTACCCATGCTAGGGTCACTCTGTTCTGACTTCCTAGCTCTGTAAGGGCTGTCAAGCAGTCCCACACCAATCTTGAGTTGATTTGCATGGAACTGATTGCTTTTATTGCCGCTTGGCTATCAGAGAAAATGGCAATCGACTGGTTAACAGTGCCTTGTCCTATTATCTCCCTTGTGCAACAGTGTAGGGCGATCACTTCAGCCTGAAACACCGTTGCGTATTTCCTAGACTTATCGGGATATTGGCTTTTGACCTTGTCCCGTAAATCCCGGCTCCGACTCCTTGTTCTGTCTTGGAGCCGTCAGTGTACCAGACTGTTTGTGCTGTTATGGGAGGACCGTTTTTCCAATCCTCCCTGTCTGGTATAACAGTCTGAAAGTTCTTGTTGAAGTTATACCTTGGGACCATTACATCCGTGGGCATGCCTAGAATGGGATCTGCCCTCATCTCCGAGTATAACTTCTGGTACTCCGTCCCGTGTTTCTGGCTAATTGGTGTTTGGCCTTGCATTAACCTGTGCACCACTGACCGAGCTTCGCCTTGTATGAATACGTGTAAGGGTGGCAGGTCCAAGAGGACCTCAAGTGCAGCCGTAGGAGCAGTTCTTATAGCCCCCGTGGCGCACAGGCAAGCAAGCCTTTGTACGCCACTTAACAGCCTTATTGCTCCCGACTGCACCGTCTTAGTTCACCATACCACTGATCCATAGGTTATCATGGGTCTCACTACCCTGGTGTATAACAACAGGTTCATTTTGGGATTTAACCCCCAGTTTTTCCCACACATTTGCCTACACCTTCCCAGGGCGATTGTGGCTTTTTGTGTGACTTTTTGGATGTGAGAATTCCATGTTAATTTTTGGTCAAAAATGACTCCTAAATATTTTGCCTCACAGGCAAATGGAATTTCCACTCCGTTGAGCCTTAGGAGCTTTAGGGCTTGCAATGCTCTTCTCCGTGTAAAATTGACGACTGTGGTTTTGTGGGGATTTATAGAAAGTCCTTTCTTGCAACACCATTTATCGACAACATTTAGGGCTCTTTGCGAACGCTCCGTTATTGTATTCGCAAATCGCCCCTTAACGACTATTGCTAGATCATCAGCATATCCTAAGCAATAGAAAGTGTGGAAAGTTTCCGGAGGAGTTCGTCAACCAGGGTTGCCCATAGTAGTGGAGATAATACCCCTCCCTGGGGACAGCCTGTACTCACTTTCGCCTCAATGGAAATCTCACCTAGATTAAATATTATAATCCTATTATCTAGGCTGACTTTAATCCACCGGCAGATCGTTGTTGGGACTCCTCTGTTTGATAATGCACTCGTTAGTGAGTGCGTTGTTGCGTTATTAAACGCTCCCTCTATGTCTAGGAATGTAACTACTGCCATTTCCTTGTCCTCTAGGGACTTTGCTAGTAGTCTGTTTAATTCATCCAGCGCAAGGTCTGTCGACCTCCCTGGCTGGTAAGCATATTGACGTTCACTCAGGGGATTTTCCCTAAGTAGTTCGTCTCTAATGTACCTATCTATCAGTCTTTCCATTATTTTAAGTAGGAAAGAGGATAGACTTATAGGCCTATATGACTTGGGCGTTTGGTCCGATAATCTACCTATTTTTGGTAGGTAGATGACTCTCACCTTCCGCCATATTTTTGGTATGTATTTCCAAGCCAAGCAGGCTCTGAATATTTTACATAAGTAAGGTATTAATACCTCTAGCCCCTTTTGGAGCAAAATTGGATATATTCCGTCCATCCCAGGAGATTTGAGTGGTTGGAACTTACTAATTGCCCATCTGATTTTATCAGGTTTTATAACCTCGGTGGCCAACCTCCAGTCCGCAAGTTTGGGCCTTTCTGGCCTTTGGTCTGGATAATGCCTATCCTCTAGGTCTGTTAATATCAGTGAGCCCGGAAAGTGTGCCTCCATGAGCAATTTGATACTTTCCGTCATTGTTTCTGTGTAGGTTTCATCATCCTTTCTGATAAAACCTACTTCGTTTGCAGTACAACCATCCTTGGCCAGGACTCTATGGATTCTGGAAGCTGCGGGGCCATCACTGACCTCTTCGCAGAATCTCTTCCATGAGTCTCTCTTTGCCTTGCGAACCTCTTTATTGTACTGTGTGAGTTTTACTTTGTAGGTATCCCAGTCTTGGTTGGATTTGGCCCTATTAAATAGCCTTCTAACCTCAGCCCTAAGGCCTTCCAGGTGGTTATTCCACCAGACTGTTTTACCCCTGGTTTTCCTTGTTTTCTCCGGACAGTTTTCCTGGTAGGCAGCTACTATCGCCTCGCTTACCTGTTCCACTGCCACTTCAAGGCTCTCTATGTTTTTTCCAGACGCTATTCCCCCCTCTAGATACCCTCTGAGAGACTCTAAATATCCTTCCCAGTTGGTATCTCGGGGATTTCTGAATTTTGTCTCCGTTAGAGATGGGGTCTTGATGTTGAATCTGATGTGCCTATGATCGGAGCCTGATGGCTCTTCTGACACGTGCCAGTTCTTGATAGTATCACTTACATTACCTGTACATAAGGTTAAATCCAAGACTTCCCTACGTACTGAAGTGACAAAAGTAGGTTTCCTGCCTATATTAGCTATTAGTAACCTTTCCCCTAGGATGAAATGTAATAATGACTCACCCCTGTTGTTGATGTTAGTGCTTCCCCATACCGTGTGGTGTGCGTTGGCATCACATCCAATTAGTAGTGGAAGGTTCCTCTCTCCGCAGTATGCAACTATGTCGCTTAATATCTCCGGTGGACAGGATCTTTCCTCACCTGGGAAGTAGGCGGAGCAAATGACCCAGCTCTTCGTACCCTCTTCCGTCGATGCTGTTAGAGTGGCTGTAACAAAATCATCGGTGCAGAGCACCGGAATTAGTATACATTTAACCCTACTACTGTATACAATACACGCTCTAGGTCTAATAGATCGTGTGTTGTACAACAACTTACCCTGTGGCGGCTTTAGGCCTGCCGACCTTTCCTTGATTATCCAGGGTTCCTGCAGAAGGGCAATGTCGATGCCTTCTTCCTCGAATCTCCGACATGCAATAGCCGAAGCAGCCTTTGCATGATGGAGATTCGCCTGCAGGACCCTGATTTCTTCTTTTATTGGGGTGAAGGTCCCAAAGGTGCCAGGTCCCCCCCCCCCCAATTACTTCTCCCACCTCCATGGGCGTCCGCTTCTGGGCGCCAGGCCTCTTAAGCGGGCTTAACCCACTTTGGCCGGAGAAGTCTTCGTTCTCTTCATCAGAGTGGAGGTCGTTCTCTCCTTCTTCCTCTCCCTCTTTTGACTCTTCCTCCGAGGCCGATTCCTTGCCTTCCGGAGGTCGTGACTTGATTAGAGGCTTCTGGACTTTGACGCCCTTTGTCGCCTCTTTACTAGGATGTGTTCCCTGTTCCTTTGGGCGGAACTTAATCCTTCCCATTCCGAAATAGAGACACATATCTAGCTTTTTGAGTTCTTCCATGGACTTCTTGTCCATGGAAAAAACCCACACTTGCCCCTTCTCGGACGGGGTCTTTGCGAACACCGTCCAGAGGTTCGTATTTAGGCCTTTGTTACTCACCCTTAATCTGGTGAGCATTCTGTTGGCCTCCAGCCTTTGGCCTTCCTCGTCGGCGACGTACACGGTGCACGCGCACAGCCCCGGAATCCCGTCCCCCTCCAGCGTTTTGAGGCTTGCGCCTTCCCAAGGCTGGAGCGTGGGGACAACATTCCGCAGCCATGCAGCGCTTGTCTCATCCGCGCACGCTACCAAGAGGTAGCCTGGCCTATATGTGCACTTGACAAAGCGCACCTGAGGCCCTTCTACAGGAATACTCTCGTAGGCCTGCATAATGGAGCTTTGGAGGGCCTTTAGCCTTTCCTGCTCCATCGTTTCTATCGGGAAACCGTCCTGCACCACCGCGACCTTTACAGCGGAGAGGGCATCCTTGAAGGATAGCTCCTCCAATTTTGCCCTCTTTTTCCCCCGCTGGCCGCTGGGAGCTGTGACGGATTCAAGACAGAGCCTTTTTTGAGCCTTGATTCGGCCTTCCTGGTCCGTCTTCTTTACCCCGCTGGGCCGTTGCCATTGCTTGGCCTTTTGAACCCTGCCAAAGTTGCTCTTGATTATGGCCCTTTTAGCCTCGTAGAAATCTCGACCACCTTTGACAAGATTTTGGAGCCTCTTTTTTGAGACTCCAGACAGACGAGCAACTCGCACTTCTGCGTCTATCATTAGGTCAACCTCCTCTTCGGAATTGACCCTAATCTTTTTTCCCTTGGACTTTTGGGATGTGCTTGGCCTTTCGGCCTGAGCGCCTCTCTGGCCCTTGGGTTCCTTTGGCTTTTTAGCCTGTGGCGCAACCTGGCCTTCTGGCTGTGTTTTCGGCATTTCAGCCTTCACAGCACCTGGGCCTTTTGGTTGGCCTTCCGGCTTTTCAGCCTGTTTATTTTGTCTTTTGTGTCTCTCCATAGAAATCCCACGAAGAGCTAGGGAAATACAGGTCCACTCGATCAGAGCCCCGCATGACCGAGTAAGGCTATATACAAGGGGGTGCCGCCTGGTGCCCCCAGGGAACCGTTCGAGACCGCATCTTCTACCCTGCGGCCACTCAGCCCTCGGCACGGTGAATCACACTTTGGCGTGTGTAACAGACACCTTGTTTTTCCTCGAAAGTTCGGACGACCAAATCTTTGGGATTAGGTAGTGCGGAAATAAATGCATAATGGTAGTCACCACCGATGGTTGAAGACATTTTTTGTAATTTTAAAATTGATAATAAATATATTTAACTGAACTTCACAAGTGACAATTAAACGTAATAGTAAGTATAAAGCGTGGTAGTGTATGAGAACGATACACAGAGTGAATGCGTTACGGTGCTTTACTTCCCGCGCCTATTACTCCAAGAATACTAATACTACGTAAAAATGTGTTTGAACTATTTCGATAGAGAATTTACTTATCTTCAGCTTTGATAACCATCTTTTTTTCGTAGGGCCATTCACAATCGAGATATTTGCAAAAAAATGATTTTTAAACGATATTGCCTCAAAATTGGGCCCCGGGGGCGGGCGAGGGAGAAAAATTAGTATGTTTAAAAGAGGGCTATAATGAACTAGTTCCAACAATACAATCTCTTGTCCGAACGGTTTTTATGCATTCTCAACTCCCTGACGACTGGCGTATTATTCACATTAAAAATTTTGAAACCATCAGGCAAAGAATTGTATAGTTGATCGTATTATAAAGAAATCATATTTTGAACATAGCGGAATGATGGCGTGGACATTTTCCCCATGTTTTATAGATCTAGACCTACTGATCCTTCAATGAGCGTGTAAGAACCTCAATCAACTTTTATGGTGCGTCGTCCTGTTTAAGGAGGCATCCCTACGCTGAATGCGGGTACTGGCAGTGAGAGCATTTTCGTATCTGGGTTATTTTTCACGTGTCTTTACTGTCTAAAACCAACTTTTACAAAACGCCGAAACATTTGAACACTACTCTCGTATACACTGCTCGACGCACATTTCAGTAACCATGCTAGCATCAACAGCAGATGATTAAAACTGAAAACCAGCCTTAGTATCCCCCGATGATGTTGACGTGTAGTGAATTCGAGTGTAATACTCAAGTGTTTTGGCGTTTTGTAAAAGATATCTATAAACACAAAAAATATTGATTTGTGACAGCCCTCATACGAAAATGCCCCCACTGCTTGAACCCGGATCGACCGCAGCGTTGCCTCTTAAACAGAACTACGCACCATAAAAGTTGACGGAAGTTCTCACACACGTATTGAAAAATTCGGTAGCTCTTTTTCTATTATATACAGGGTGTCCCGTAAATAATGGATAATCCTGAAAATGATAATAGGCCAGATCAAAACCTATCAGAATATCACAACTTGACCTTATTGAAAACCCTACGGTTTTCGAGATATGGGCGCTTTTTTGAAATTTTGACAATTTCTACTCTTGGATAGAATTTTGCATGCCACTGCCACAAAGCAAGAATTTTTTCATTCTGTTTTTTGGTGAGTATTCTAGAACAGTTGTGCTATCAAACGTGTATAGGAGTTTTTGGATAACGCCGACGGCATTCTAAGAAAAAAAAAAGCTTTTCTTAAATATCGGTTCCACCTAGATTCCGTCTGCTGACATTGACCTTTTATGGTGTAAAGAAAATTGCCAAGCGATACTTGCCACTTATTATTAAATTTTAAAATGGTATAAAAATTCTGAGTTGTCCTGTTAGGAAAAAGATACAGCTGTTTGAATGGTGAATGAGCTAAATTTTATCAGTTAAAATTTTTAACAAGTAAGCCTCATTTTTAATTGCATTGCTTGATCAAAGAATTTGTCGATATTCTCGTACGTGGCACATGTCATTTTGTACGTCTGGCGTTAGTAGCTACCTGTCATTCTTCTGAAATTATTTATATTCTTTGAGATCTGGCTGTAACGTTTACATAAACTTTGTGTCCTAGACTAAAACCGATTCAGACTTTGTTTTTTGTCGATAATAACGACTTGGAATTTCTTTTGACTTATTGAAACTTGTTGAGAGCCACAATGGGTATGGTAAAATGCATTCTATTTACTGCCGACTTATTGTTATTATTAAAATGTTTTAAAATTCTGAGGGAAGAGGACGAAGAAAGACCGAAATAAAATGAAAAGTTATTTCAACTGCATTTAGTAAACATTACTAAAAAGAAATATTCAAACAATTTATAATAAATTTTCGAATTGCCTTCCTCCAGCCCTAGTGCAGGCTCTGCAGCTTTTAATAAAGGAACGTTTTAAATTGCGTGAATATCCGGATCGACTGATTCCTTCAGCGGCTACTTCATTCAAGGATTGAACAGGTCAGAAGGACACCTTTTCCTTTATGCATGCCCAGTAAAAAATCTAAAGGATTTAGGTCCGGTGACCTGGGTGGCCATAGAATTGGAGCTAAGCGACCGATCCATTTTTCCGGATATTTCAAATTTTGGTGTACTCTCATCTCTCTTCGTCTGAGGGATAAAAGAAAGGCTGGTAGGTCATTTTGAAGGAATTCCAAATGATTGTCGGACGTTCATGTTGCTGGCAATTGGAATGGGCCTACCACTTGACTATTTAGGATGCCTGTCCACATATTTACTTTAAATTGGCATTGTGACCGATCTTCCCGTATTAAGTGGGGATTTTCCAACTGCCAGCTATGCAGATTATGTAAATTTACAAAGCCATCTCTTCTGTATGACGATTCCTTGGACCACAAAATTTTATTTAAAAAATTTGGATCCACTCATATCATTCGCCGGCAAAATTCCACTCTCAAGGAATAATCTCTGGGTAGTAGAGTATGCAAATATTGTACATAGAAAGGATGAAGTTGGTACTGTTTTAGAATCCTATGCACCGTTGTTTTAGATACGCCAGTGTGTCGTGATATGGTACGCACAGAAGTACATGGATCGTCGTTAATTTCATCAAGCACTTCGTCGTCGAAATCTTGACGACATCTTCCTTCACTGGTACCACCAATACGACGAAGACTAGAAATCCTTCTCTCGCAGTATGCATTATGTACTCTAATTATCACACGATAGTCAGGGTGGCGTGAGTTCGAGTACCTTTCTCGATAACTCACAGCGGATGCACTGCCGTTGCCTCGACATTCACCGTAATTTGAATGCATATTACCATACTCAAGTTGTGTGTACTGGATAGAGGTATTGTGGTTCTCAACGAGTTCCAATATGTATAAAGAAATGGCAAGCCGTTATTATCGACAAAAAACAAAGTCTGAATCGGTAACCAAATAGAGTCCAAGTCCAGAGAACAAAGTTTATGTAAACGTTACAGCCAGATCTCAAAGAATTTAAATAATTTCAGAAGATTGACATTTAGCTACTAACGCCAGACGTACAAAATGGCATGTGTCACATACGAGAATATCGACGAATGCTTTGACCAAGTAATTAAAAACGAAGCATACTTGTTGAAAATTTCAACTGATAAATTTAGCTCACCCACCATTCAAAGAGCTGTATCTTTTTTCTAACAGGACAACTCAGAATTTTTATACCATTTTAAAATTTAATAATAAGTGGCAAGTATCGCTTAGCGCTTTTCTGTACACCATAAAAGGTCAATGTCAGCAGACGGAATCTTGGTGGAACCAAAATTAAAAAAAAACATTTTTTTTTATAATACCGTCTGCGTTATCCAAAAACTCTTATACACGTTTAATAGCACAACTGTTCTAGAATACTCACCAAAGCACAGAATGAAAAAATTCTTACTTTGTGGCAGTGGCATGCAAAATACTATCCTAGAGTAGAAATTTAAAAAAGTGCCCATATATTGAAAACAGTAGAGTTTTTAATAAGGTCGAGTTGTGATATTCTGATGGGTTTTGGTCTAGCCTATTACTATTTTCAGGATTATCCATTATTTACGGGACACCCTGTACATATACAGGGTTGGGGTATCGCATTCTTAAATACTACCTTAACTTTGATTTTTAGAGAAAAAATCATTCTTCATAAAAAGTTTTACTTATATTAGGAAGTTATATATATTTGTTAAACTTAAGGTAACTTAAGATAGTTTAGTTGCAAGAAAAGAAAAACCAGTTTTAAAAAAGATAACGTAGATTTATTTAAGCAAAAAATTGAGAAAGCTGCTGCAACCATAAATGAAGATGTGATCTCATCTGTGTATGAAGAATTAAGAAAAGATTAGAAAAATATGTACTAGCAGGAGGTCTACATATAGAATAGATATTTTTACATCCATCAAGTTAGCATTACCATATCGAAATTTTGCCATGTCCTATATGGATTAATTGTCGCTTTTTTGTCGTAAATTTGTCGTGAAAAGAAAAAATTTGTCGCGCTTTATTTAAAAAAAAACCCATGGTAATACCAACTTGATAGTCAAGTTAGCATTACCACATTCCGAAACGGGCTAAAATGATGGAATAAAGAGTTCTAATATGCGAAAAACCACCCCTTGATGATTTACGGGGGTGGTAGTGCTCAGTGCAGAGAAAAATGTATTAATTTTCCTATTTTTGCGTAATGGAAATTCGCTACAAACTGTTTTCTGACACAACAAATTTGTATGCCCCTTATGACAAATTCCTAAAAAAGAATCAGTACAAAAAACCACCCCTTGATGATTTACGGGGGTGGTAGTGCTGAATACAAAAAAAATGTAATAATTACCCTATTTCTGCGTAATATAATTTTGCAACAAATTCCTGAAAAACAATCGGTCCAAAAAACTACCCCTTGATAATTTACGGGGATGGCAGTGCTGAGTACAGAGAAAAATGTATTAATTACTCTGTTTCTGCGTAATATAAATTTGAGACAAATTCTTGAACAAGAATCGGTCCAAAAAACTACCCCTTGATGATTTACAGAGGTGGTAGTGAGGACGGAGAAAAATGTGTCAATTCTCCTATTTCTACGTAACGAAAATTCGCGACAAACTGTTTTCTGGCACGACAAATTCTTAAGTCACTCATGATAAATTCCTGAAAAATAACCAGTCCACGCGCTTGATAATCAAGTTAGCATTACCACATTCCGGAAGGGTCTAAAATGATCGAAAAGAGGGCTCTCAGTATCAAAATAATTTGTCGTGAGCAAATAATATGTGAAAAACCACCTTTCGATGATTTACGGGGTGATAGTGCTGAATTTCTAGAAAAATGTTATTAATTATCCTTAATTCTGCGTAATATGGTTTCCCAACAAATTATTGTTTCGTGGAACGACAATTTCCTGAAGAAGAATCAGCTCAAAAAACCACCCCTTGATTTACTGGAGAGGTAGTGCCGAGTTCAGACAAAAACGTATTAATTTCTCCATTTCTGCGTAATAGAATTTCGTGACAAATTGTTTCGAGAAACGACAAATTTCTACGTCCCTTACGGCAAATTATTAAGAAAGAACGTTGGCGGTAATGATGAGTACGGAGGAAAATATGTTAATTTAACTATTTCTGCAAACTAGAAATTCAAGATAAATTGTTTCGTGGCACGACAAATTCTTACGTCCCTTATGACAAATTCCTGAAAAAGAATCGGCTCAAAAAAACCACCCCTTGATGATTTACGGGGGAAGTAGTGATTCGCGAGGAGAAAATTAGGTTAATTTAATTATTCTTGCAAACTAGAAATTCGCGACAAATGGCTTCGTGGCACGAAAAATTCCTACGTCCCTTACGACAAATTCCTGAAAAAGTATCAGCCCAAAAAAAAACATCCCTTGATGATTTATGGGGGTGGTAATGATGAGTACGGAGCAAATTTAATTATATTTGCAAGCTAGAAGTTCGCGACAAATTGTTTCGTGGCACGACAAATTCCTACGCCCTTTACGACAAATTACTGAAAATGAATCAGTTCAAAAAAACCATCCCTTGATGATTTACGAGGGTGGTAATGATGAGTCGGATAGACGGTGAAAATGTATTAATTTAACTGTTTTTGCAAACTAGAAATTCGCGACAAATTGTTTCATGGCATGGTTTTTTTGGACTGATTCTTTTTCAGAATTTTGCAGTAAGGGACGTAGAAATTTGTCGTGCCACGATACAATTTGTCGCGAATTTCTTGTTTACAAAAATAGTTAAATTAATAGATTTTTCTCCGCGCTCATCACTACTTCCCCATATATCATCAAGGGGTGGTATTTTGAGCAGATTTTTTTTAGGAATTTGTCGTAAGGAACGTAGGAATTTGTCGTGAAACGAAACAATTTGTCGCGAATTTTTCGTTTCCAAAAATAGAAAAATTAATAATTTTTTTACCGAACTCAGCACTACCACCCCCGTAAATCATCAGGGGATGTTTTTTTAACTGATTCTTTTTTAGGAAGAGACGTAGGAATTTGTCGCGCCACGGGATAATTTGTCGCCAATTTTTAGTTTCCAAAAGAGGAAAATTGATAAAATTTTATCCGATCTCAGTATTACCACCCCCGTACATCATCAGGGGATGGTTTTTTTGAACTGATTTTTTTAGGAATATGTCGTAATGGACGTAGGAATTTGTCGTGAAACGAAACAATTTGTCGCGAATTTTTAGTTCCTAAGAATAAGAAAATTAATAAATTTTTTACCGAACTCATCATTACCCACCCCCGTAAATCATCAGGGGATGGTTTTTGAACTGATTCTTTTTTAGGAATTCATCATAAGGGACGTAGGAATTTGTCGTGCCACGAAACAATTTGTCGCGAATTTCTAGTTTGCAAAAATAGTTAAATTAGTACATTTTCTCCGTCTCTCCAACTCATCATTACCACCCTCGTAAATCATCAAGGGACGGTGTTTTTTGAGCTGATTTTTCTTCAGGAAATTGACGTTCCACGAAACAATAATTTGTCGCGAAATCATATTACGCCGAATTAAGAATAGTTAATACATTTTTCTCGAAAATCAGCACTATCCCCGTAAATCATCGAAGGGTGGTTTTTCACATATTATTTGCTCACGACAAATTCACGACAAATTATTTTGATGCTGAGAACCCTCTTATCGATCATTTTAAACCCTTCCGGAATGTGGTAATGCTAACTTGATTATCAGGTTGGCATTACCATGGATATTTTTAATAAAGCGCGTCGTTTTATTGGACTGATTATGTTTCAGGAATTTGTCATGAGTGACTTAAGAATTTGTCGTACTAGAAAACAGTTTGTCATGAATTTCGTTACGCAGAAATAAGAGAATTAATATATTTTTCTCCGCACTCACTACCACCCCTGTAAATCATCAAGGGGTAGTTTTTTGGACCGATTCCTTTTCAAGAATTTGTCGCAAAATTTCATTACGCAGAAATAGGGTAATTATTACATTTTCTTTTGTACTCAGCACTACCACCCCCCGTAAATCATCAATGGGTGTTTTTTTTGTACTGATTCTTTTTTTGAAATTTGTCATAAGGGGCCTATAAATTTGTCGTGTCAGAAAATAGTTTGTAGCGAATTTCCATTACGCAGAAATAGGAGAATTAATATACTTTTCTCTGTACTCAGCACTACCATCCCCGTAAATCATCCACCATTTTAGCCCGTTTCGGAATGTGGTAATGCTAACTTGAATATCAAGTTAGCATTACCATGGGATTTTTTTTAACTAAGGCGCGACAAATTTTTTCTTTTCACGACAAATTTACGACAAAAAAGCGACAGTTAATCCATATATTGACATTGCAATATTTCGATATGGTAATGCTAACTTGATGGATATAAGTTTTTTCCTTATTATGCAGCTAAACTCAGTATATATGCCTTTCTTCACAATTGAAAAATGTTTGTTAAATATAATTTTCATTACAAATGTAAAAAAGTGATTTACTTAAAGTCGATTTCATATTTTCTAATTTTATAACAATGTATAATTTATCTTAAGTTTGACTGTTTATGACATCCAAAGACAAGCAAAAGCAAAACAATGTATTATAAAGAATTACGTTTTCTCGGCAAATCAAAAATATGAAAGTTTAAAAGAGTGCTGTACACCATCCAGGAACACACTGTATATTTCTTTTATGTAAAGAAGATCTTGATACAAATTTATTTTTCAATTAGATACAGATAGAAGAAGAATTTAGAAGACCGTATAAAATTTCCTAAATATAATTTTATTCGGTTACTCATATTAAGCCGTTTAACCTAGCGTAATATGCATGGACCAAAAATTAATCTTAAACAGAAATTTTGACATTTTTATAAAATATTTTTATGAAATTTAATATATGACGGTTGAAACATAACAATTTTAAAAAGCTAGCTTTTTCATTATTTTTTCTCCATTGCAGCACAAAAGGACACTTTCAACATTGGTGTATAATGATTCCTCTATCTAGTTTATTTTTATTACCGAATAACATGAAATCCTTGACATTAAATGCAAAATTTCAATTTTTTGTAATACGTCATTATTAGTGGCACATGCCTGCAGCACATAATTTGCATTATAGTTTAAAAATAATTGCGTACGCTTGAACTTTACAATTAACAACAGAAGTTAAAATATCTGATATGTTATATAATAAAAAATAAATAATCTAAAATGGATCCTTGAAGAATTCCAGAGAATATATACAGATTGAACGAGAAGGTATTATTCCGAAAAGTGGTCTGAAATCTGTTATCGAGTAAAAAGAATTTAATAGTAGTGTGACATCATCGAAGCCGAAAGATTTAAGTTAACGTATAAGAGATTATGGTTTACAGTTATTGATTCTACAGAATTCAAGCAATACCGAAACAATAATTAACCGCTGATCATAGACAATAACAGGGCTGCATTTACATATTATTGGGTCCCTAGGAAAAATTTTGGTGAGGGCCCACTTATGGGCAAAGTTTTTAAGAGTTAAAAAAACTGGTAATTAACTATTTTTTAAATTGAAAAAAATGCCTATTTCTCTGTATAATTGTCGAAATATATGATCAAACATACATACTTTTATGTAAAATTTTTCGTAGAATCCGAATTTGCTACTAGAATTTAAAAAAAATCCACCAGAACGCTGCAAAAGCAAGAAAACATAATTTTGAACATTCAAACAGACAAGTACTTTGAGAAGTTAGCAATTTAAATAAAATTATTGAAGCATAATGATCAATAATTACAATTTTTAAAAACTTCAGTATAAATAAATGCATTCGCATTACGATGGTGGGGTCCTTTTCATGGTGGGGGCCCCTAGAACGTGCCTAGTGTGCCTATATGGTAAATGTGGCCCTGGATAAAAGGATCATCTATTACATTGACTAGCGCTGTTGCTGTACTCTATACCCAACTTTTTTCGAAAATCACACTGATTATGAAATAAAATTATTTTTTAGGAAAGCGTTAATAAATCTGACGATATAATTTTTTTTACAAATATTTTAGACTTATAATAGGTAAAATACTAATTACATTTCACGTCTCGTCCTCAAGATCACACTGTAGTACCCCCATTCCCCGCTAGATGTCACCTCGATTTCAAAGCTTAAAACGTTAGCTATGCTACCATACCCACATCTCCGTGGGGTATCCAGCCTATCATTCCTGCTACCAACTTCATTACATCGTTTCGTGCGAAAGTGTTGCCACGAAATTTACGGTTTAATTAAAATTGCAAATTTTAAGGAAGAAATGGGGCCATCTAGCAGTGACAGCAGTTCAGAAGATGAGACTAGAATTCTAAATAAGAAAATACGGAAATTGAGGCGTAAATGTGGAGATATTCGCAATGAAGGACGCACGATCCTTGACACTAGGGAAGAAAATGGCGAGACTGTTGAAAATAGTAATTCAAAGCAGTCTTCCTTAGAACGGGTGGAAGTTCACAGGAGTTTTTCTTCCAGTGGAAGATGGTGAGTTGGCCTAAATATATAATTAACTTGTATAGACAAGATAGCATACAGGCAGGGGTATGAAAGGAAGAGGAAAAAATATCTACCTTATATAGTCTTATTAGCATACCGGTGGTGGCATGAACCTGTATGGGATAAAATGGTATAGAATGTTTAGCCCTTGGCAAAGTGTGCTATATGGGCTTTGTAAGATAACTTAAAAAACCATAATTGAGTACAATAAATTTAATCTGCACCTTAGCAGGACATCTCTATATCTCAAATTTAATTCTTGGGGTTCTTTCTAGGGAACTTTACCTCCCAGGATATAGGAGAACCCTTGTCGTTGGAAGAAGTTATTCCTCTGGATGAAAACAACAATACAAGTTATTTAATTATAATTTAAGTTATTAGGCAGCGAAAACTGCGCCAAAGAAAAAATTGCTCTTAGCATGACTTAGCTGTGAGGTGGGAACTTATTTTAAAAAATGGTTTGAATAATGATGTAAGATTAAATCTTATACATAAATATCCGCCTGTCAAAAATTGCATGATTATGGATGCACCAAAGCTAAATTTGGAAGTGAAAGCCGCAATTTCTGAAATAAGTTATAGGAGAGATGAGAGACTAGCAACAGTCCAGGTTCAAGTAGGTGCCAGCCTTGCAGCCCTTGGTAGGGCTTTAAGTATATTATTTGAAACAAAAGAGGGCAGTGAAGCCCTAAATATGAAGTTGATTGAGATCCTAAGTGACTCTGCAAAACTGTTGGCAGATGTGCACCAACAAGAGTCACTACTAGAAGGAATATTTTAAGCCTAAGCTTGAAAAAAGATTTTGCCACTACGTTGTCAGATGTGACCTTCGATGGATGGTTGTTCGGCGAAAATCTTGCAGAAAGAGTTAAGACAGCTAAAGCTATCGAACAGTCTGGTAAGGAATTAAAATGTGCTGATAAGATACGAGCACGGAAAATTGTTTCTAACAGCAGTTCTTTAAACTCCAAAGGACCGTCCAGGCACACAGTGTTAAGCAATCGCTTGGGCGGTCAGAAATACTTTCTACGCAAGAACAGGGGAGGGTGCAACAGGAGTTATCCAGACTACAGGTCTCACAGAAAAAATCAAGACACGCCGAGGAGGATATCCAAGTAAGCGAGGTAGGTTTCAAGGCCGGCAAGCTTTCCTGTTATGAGGGCTCTTGGAAGAAAATAACAAAAGACCAAAGAATTTTATCTTAAATTTTTCAAAAAAGTTAGGCAAAATATTTTGTCAAGAGTGCCAAGATGGTCAAATCAAGAGAAAGAGTTTATTAATTCTGAGATTTCTAGATTATTATGCTTAGGGGCCATCAGCAAATGCAAGCCTGTGAAGGGCCAGTTTATTTCAAATATCATTGTTGTTCCCAAATTGAGCTTAATTTTAAAACTTAAATCCTTAAATAGATTTGTAGAAGTAAATCATTTCTAACTAGAGGATAAAAATACTGTATCTTGGTTGTTATTTCCTGGATGTTATATGGCTACTTTAGATGTTAAGGATGCATACTTCTTACTTCATATTGATACGAACTATAGGAAATACTTACGTTTTCGATTCAATAATACCTTTATCAATTTAACTGTGTCTCGTTTGGTCTGTCAACTGCTCTTTTTGTGTATATGAAGATCATGAAGCCTGTAATTTCTCTTTTAAGAGAGAAGGGTTTTCTATCTGTGTCGTACTTGGATGACATGTTATTAATTGGGGATTCTTACAGTAAGTATATAGAAAGTATCAAGCACACAGTTAATACTTGACATCCTTAGGTTTTACAATTAACCTTAAAAAGAGTCAGTTAACCCTTCCTACTTCTTGCAAATTGTTTTGTAATTGGTGCCTTCACTATTAATTGGGCTGAATTTTATTCATATGCATTTACTCCATTTAGCATGATCTTGCCTGTACTAAGAAAATTTGTGGAAGATGGGGCGAAAGATATTGTAGCCGTACCACTCTGGGCCTCGCAACCATGGTTTCCATTGTTCAAGGGTCTTTTGAAATCTAAACCTTTATATTTTTCTCCAAGAATTAACTTATTATTCTCTGTCGACAGAAATCCACATCCACTATGGAAGAACATTACCCTGGTGGCAGGTGTTGTCTAGAACAGGCTTTTAGGAAGAAGGGTCTACCAGTTTCTTCTGTTAATATATTTATATGTTCTATTACTGCTTCTACGTTAAAACAATATGATCAGGGTCTAAAATTATGGTGGCGATTTTGTAAAAAGACAGAAAAATTTAGCAGCACAATTTCCATTATTTTAGATTTTCTGAAGGGGCCTCTTATGGTACATTAAATAATATTAGATCCGCATTATCTTTACTAATGTCTCCAAATGTGGGGAATGATTTTAGAATGAAAGGTTTCTAAAAGGGGTTTAGAATTTGCGTCCGCCTAACCCAAGATACAGGTAAACATGGAATCCTTCAGTAGTGTTAAAGTATTTGGGAAGTTTATGCCCTAATAAGGAACTTAGTTTAGAATCCTTATCATATAAACTTGTAACGCTCCTAGCCTTCATTACGGCGCATAGAGTCCAGACTCTTGCGTCAATCTTAATGGAAAATATTAGGAATAGTACAGATGGGATTGAGATTATGATAACGGATAAAATTAAAACATCTAATGCTAGCAAAACTCAACCACTTTTAGTAATACCGAAGTTTAGTGAAAATCCTAATTTATGTGCTGTAGAATACTGTAGATGCCTTACTTAATTACATTAATAGAACAAAAAGCCTTCGGACTGATAATACAAATAAAAAGTTGTTTTTAACTTTTACCTCATCATGAGGTATCATCACAGACATTTAGTGGATGGATTAAAACTACAATGAAAAGTAGTGGGATTGACGTTAATGTATTTAATTTCTAGCGCCTTTGCTAGGTTGTATAATAGGCCAATAGATAATAAGGAAACTTGCTAAGACTATCCTAAATATGAAAGAGTAGATAGTTAATCTTGTACTTAAGATACTAAGTATGTAAACTTTTGAATAAAGGAGTTATGTTTTATGTTGTCGCAACTCTTTAAATATCTACAGTGTGATCTTGAGGACGAGACGTGAAATATAATTAGACGATCAAACGAACTTACCAAATGAAGTTCGATCCTAGTTATATGAAACGTCTCGTCCGAGATGATCACACCCATCCCAAATAATTTTCTTTCCCTACCCGTAATCATCTAGTTGCGACAATCTGTGCTTTAAAAATAATGAAGTTAGTAGCAGGAATGATAGGCTGAATACCCTATGGAGATGTGGGTATTTTTAGCTTTGAAATCATGGTGACATCTATCGGGGAAAGGGGGTACTACAGTGTGATTATCTCGGGCGAGACGCTTCATATAATTATGATAGAACAGTTGGTAAGTTCGTTTGATCAACCAATGATTCTCGGCGGTGAATCTTGAGATTTGCCTGATCTCGATGTATTTTCCGCCATATGACGACATTGATGTCATCCTTTGTGAACTAAATAACACGGTTCATACTCTATGGGGTAGGAGGGCGACCATGATTGGTGACTCTAAGCCAAGTCCAACCTGTGGCATCGTGGCATGCAGGATGATAGAGGTGAGGCTTTTGCTGAGTTTATTCGTGCTAATGAATTAATAGTCATTAACGAACCTGCTCAACCTATTACTTTTTTGTCGTTGAATGACGAATGTAACATCGATGTTACTCTGACATATAGTAATTTCTCGGCTTTTATTCAGAAAGTGAAGAGTCACTCCTGACTTGGTCAACTCGAATCACACTTCCTGTTTAAAATAATTCCTTCCGATTCTTCATACACATACTACCGAATCTTTAACGACTTTACGCATGTTGACCTGTCAAGGCTCAGATATTCCGCTCATGTCTGGCGTGCTGGCCGGGGACTGATGTCCTTGGGTGGGACATGTTGATTATCGCATTGCACAGTACACAACGAGAGTAGTTGCCATACAAATGACTTTATACAGTTTATAGGAATAAGTTTAGGGCCTACAAGAATGAAATCAGCCCAGAAAGACGCAGCTCTTGGCAAAAGACGATGCTCCCCGTCCCTGGGGGTATATTCAAAAAGTCTCTTGTGATAAGCTCAAATTTCCCCTTCTGCAGTCTTCTCCGCTGCTTGACAACGAACCAACTTCAGATATCCAGTCCTGGCCTTGGGCTACAGAAGCCCTTAGCACATTTATTGCCGATGCAACAGAGTATGACTCCAAGTACGGCTTGGTAGCATTTATTAACATATCTGGTGCGTCTGATAATTTTTGGTGGCCATCAATTATTTCGTACTTACACAACCGAAGGATCCCGGAGAGGTTATTGAACCTATTCAAGAACTACCTGTCTGACAGGACTGCTGAATGCTCGAGTGTACGTTAGTGTGTCCAAAAGACTTACAAAAGACTACCTGCAGGGCGCCGTTCTCGGCCCGACTCTTTGAAACCTCGTTATGGATGAAGCACTTTCAATAAACCTTCCACAGATTTGCTCTGGCATCGGTTTTGCAGACGATCTCGTAATTATAGTGCGCGGTCAGTGCCGTCGGGAACCTGAAAACAGAGCTAACAGGTGATTGCAACTTGTGAGCGAGTGGATTTCTAAAAACAAATTCATTCTGGAAACAAAGTACATGTCTGCTAATAATCTTGCAATAAGTCCAGGATAAAATTACACACATACAATTTTCGCCAGTAGACTGCACTGATAGTTTTCTCAAAGCTAAGCAAGCTATAGTGAACGCGATCATTTTGTCTCATCCAAACTACAATGATAACGTCACACTTATTTTATATGTAGATTTTTCAAATATGTTTATGGGCGCAGTCCTAGAACTGAAATCTGCTAATTTAACTACCCCTTTAGCTTCTTAAAAGATACGCGAAAACGTTATTCCACTTTTGACAGAGAACTGCTGTCACTTTATACTTCAATCAAACATTGTAGGCATTTATTAAACTGTTTACTTACCTGTTGTACTGATCTAAGGCCATTGGTTAGGGCTCTTTTCACGCATGCTGAAAAGACTCCACGTCAGACTCGCCATTTAAAGTAGATCAGCCAATTCACCAATGATATATGTGGCGGACACGCCTACCTAACGTGTACCAGTCACTTGATGGCCAATTAGAAATTATGTTTTTCAGTAACCATGGATAAAAAATCAACAAAAAATAGTATTAACAACTATTAACTACTAAATCCAATTATTTCCTATCGTATATTATCTATTTATTTCACGGGTATAAGAACCCATAATTGGTGATCTCCGACATTTCAACTTTCACCAGGCTTCCATTCCCTGCGTTCCAACGACCCATAGTTCTCCTGACTTTTCACCTCGATGTTTCTCTGCATAGTTGGGTTACTTATAATAGCTATAATATACAGAAATTGGTAAAGTCGAAGAAACTATTAGAATTGTACCAGACTAGAATAAATTGAATAAATTAAACGTATAGTAATAATTATTTTATATTTCTTCTTTCAGCTGAATATATTATTCCATGTTACAAAGCTGACCCGAACATCAACAAGTGTCTTAGAGGAACATTCAGTCACCTGAAACCATACTTAATAAGCGGCATACAAGATATAAATGTACCGAGTATTGATCCCTTAAGAATTAATTCCTTAATTATGGAAAACGGTAGAGGAGCCTTCAGGGTCAAAGCATCATTTCACAATATTACAACTACTGGAGCTAGCAATTACACCATAGAAACTATAAAGTGAGTATATTTTATGTATACTATTTTGCGTTAAATGTTACATAATCTGTATTAATTGGAATAGATACGTAGAAGTAAACTAGTGCCAAATTTATTTTATTTTGACAAATCTAGATCTCCTAGACTTAAGAGAGTCATTGTCATATAGAGAAAAAATGATTTCAACCGCTATTGTGAACATATTAATATTTAAATGTAAAATAGGGAGCTTAAAGTTAATATAGTATAGGAATTTATTGAGTAAAATTGTAATACAACTAGGACCTACCATCGGATCAGATATCTGTACTCTATATTTTGGCATATTCTGTTAAAGATTTGCACTTTTTCGTAAGTGCCTAACTAGAATCAACAATATCACTGCGATGTAGTTAAACTAATTTTCTGAAGATAGTGCAGGAACATACTAAAAAATATGAGAGACGGGAAATTAGTCCAATGACTGGAGAATCTCAATCTTCGTGTCAGCATATAAAAAGGGGAATGATGGAGATCTGTGATAACTGCAAATTGTTGGCATTAATATCACATGCTAATAAAATGATGCTGTATACTCTTCAGTCCTACCTTCAACATCATCTGCCTTGGCAAAATTTTTTGAGCAAGTAAGCTTGTTATTTATGATTTTCAGTAATTCTTCGGCATTCCGTGGCCTCACATTTCGTTTTTGAATACGTCTTACGAGTAGTCCCCATACTTCTTCCACAGGGTTAAGATCTGGACTATGACTGGGCCAGTTAAGAACATTGATGTTGTTATCATGAAACCAGTTAGTTACGGTATGAGCAGTATGAACGGAACAATTGTCTTGTTGAAATATAACTCATTATTAGGAAATAATTGTGACATAGACAGGAGCATAATATTGTCTAAAATCTAATATACGTTTCACTATTAAATCGTTCCTCAATATGCCACAAAACACAATAACCACGTGCCGATATCTAAGCCGACATATTGACGGAAAATCTACCACTTTTATCATTGTTAGACATATATTTCTCATCGAATCGAGTATTCGAAGGGCCGTAAACACGAATACGACCGCTGTGTGTTGACTGGAAAGTATTTTCGTCTGTAAAGATTACAATTTACATCATGCGCTAAAAATTCAAGCGCAAATCCTACTCGAGCTTCTTTATGCTCAGCTTTAAGTAAGTATTTCTGTGCTGCTGCCTGACAGCGTAGCTCCAATTCTTTTACTCGCCGGCGACCAGTACTACTCGATCCAGGAAAATTCGTTTCTTCAGCAGCCTGAATAACTGAGTAAAATGGATTTTCTACTAAAGCATTTACCAATTGCAAATCTTGTTGTTGAGTTGATATCCTTCCTCTCCCTGATCTAGAATTTCTACTGATCGTACCGTTTATTCTCCACTTTCTTAAAATGTTACACACCGAATTTTCGTCAGTATTATTACGCAGTGCAATTAGTCTCATTGACTATCCATCTTCTGCTTTAAATAACTCCAGATTTAACTAAATTGCTTATATCAGGCATATTAGTTTTTTGCACACTTGCAATAAATTATGACAACTAATTGTTAAAGTTAGATGTACACAACTAGATTTTAGCAAAATACCGTTATAAGACGTCCTATTTTTTTTTTTTTGCTCACGACCGTACAAATACTAATAGTGGGACAAAATAGACTGGGGAAAATTGGAAAACGAAACTGTTTTAGAAAGGTCTGACTTTTATTACATGTTCAGGATATCAAAATAAGTTCAGAATTAAGCTTTTTAAAATCAGATCGATCGGGAACATATTTTTTAACATTTTTTTTTTTTAGAAATCAGCGTTTTTTCGCTGTATTTCGTAAATACCTCTATATCTAATAGTCATATCACAAAATTGCAAGAAGTAATAATTGTTTACGATAAAATTTCAAACAACAGATTAGTTAGGTACTTATTCTATGTACTAAATATTCGATTTTGAATAAATTAACGTACCTTCGAAAATCCATAATATATTTTGATTACTTGGTGGATATATGGTGCTAGTAGTAGGCCAGAAGTGTCACACCAAATTTGAATTCAAAATATTTATTACAACGGCTAAATTATTTATTTAAATTTAAAAATGTAAATAATAGAATTATGCCATTTGCTACAAAATGAATTGGTTTTCGAAAGTAATTTAAGATTATTCTAATTTTTTCATTTTAAAGTATGTTATTTTTATGTTTAATTAAAATGTGTTATAAGCAAAATGATTTTTAAGCTAAAAATAATCATTTGCAATAAAAGCCTTTTTGGTGAGTAAAACATACAATATATTTTTGTACCATATATGCAAACCTAGATATTGGCAGTTTATCGTTTCTGTTATTTGTTAATATTGAACATTCTGGCATCACTTTATGTCTGTTTATTGCTAAGTTTCCCAAGTTTGCCGTATTTACTATTTTTTAAGAGAAATGGAATGCATAGTTATTGAATAGCTATGAGAATATAATCGGTACGCGTATCGCTGACGATTCACTTACTCTTGTTCTACATTTGTGCGAGACATCTCGCGTACTGGCAGCTCTATAGTAGCTTTAATTAAAATATTTGAGTAAATATCTGTAAGTTACGCAGATTGGTCAAAAATTCGTTTAATCTCTCAAAATCTCTATAATGGTCACTAGTCAATTATTAAGCTTAAGTATTTTATTATCAATTTGTCAGTTTATTCTAATAAATATAATTATAATATAAATAATAATAAATATATTGTTTTTGTCTAATATAGTCCAACAATGCCTGAGTCTATGTATATAAATGTATTATATGTTTTGTTACCCGATTAAATGTCAATGGCAAACCCGGATTGAATATTAATTACAAAGCGTAATTAATTTAAAATGTGTTACTTAATCTTCTTCACTTTATATTGAACACCTATTAGCCTCTCTTGTTAAAAAAAATAACGAAGTTTGCCGTGGAGAGTGTTAAAGAACGCTATAACCCCAATATACTTTTCGACGTTGTAACGAAATCCGACTTAGGAAATATTTCGTAAGAAAAGCGTGCTTCACGTAAAAACGCCGTGGAGGAGGTTTTTAATTCTTGGAAATATATTTTTGCTCTTCGGAGCGTTTTTTATGCCAAATTTTCGCTAACTCTTCGAGGAGCGTTAATTTGGTAAGTGTAGTAAATGTCGCTGCACAGGGACGTAATGTCGCCCCGACCACCCAATTTTGGAAAGTATTCTAAAATTGGACTTGAACTTCCAAATTTCCAAGATTAAAAACCCTTTTACGAATCCACGTTGTCAAGCACTGCAACTCTTACGAAGTGTTGAATATGAGGACAAGTTAGTCCAACGACTATTCAAAGTATATCGGAAGTTATAGCGAAAATAGCCCTTAGCGACATGGGACCCCCATCATTTCCTAGCAGTCGGATTTGACGGGGAAATGATGACTTTTGACGGGGTTTGCCCTAAACCGGTTCCTCAGTGATTCGGAGTCAAAAAAGTATCTATACCATGTACTCACACGTGCATGGGATTTGCCTTGCCTGAACGTAAAATTTGTTATTGCATAATACAAACGAAGTAGATACGCTTCAAGCAATTTTAAGCTCCGAGGAGCGACCAAAATTTATGTGAATTAATAAATACGTTTATAAAGACAGGCAAGCATAAGCCCACCAAAATTTCAGTTACATGAACTGTTCCTTGAATCTTTTTGTGCATCGTTAGCTTTTCAAACTGCATATTGGATGGTAGTTGGTACCGTATGAATCGTCCCGTTCCTCACCATGTGTTGTACACGGGTCAGACCATTGTTTGTTAACATTTTCACTGAAGAAGTTGTGTAAAAACATAAATTTTTTAAAGATTTAATATACATTTTTTGAACTTTATATTGTCTTTTACTTGTGTTTTCTAACAAAATTTCCCTTTCAGATTTAATTTTAAGAGAGTGTTAAACAGACAGTGTTAGATTTATAGTGTTACGACGTCTTCCAATTGATACCATCAGAGCCGCAGTTAAGCATAAACGACAGTAAGTATGATTTATCCATTAATCTCCGTCTGAAACAGTCACTTTGAACCCTAAAAATTTTGTGAACGAAATATTTTTATTTAGTATTTAGAAAAGGTTGAGGAAAAAGAAAATTAATTTTTTCTTTTTCCTATTTTTTTTTAATTTTTCTAAGTTTTTCGAGCAGAAAACACGTCCTTCAGACTTCCATCAAAAGCATGGATCGTTCACATGGCGCCCGAGCAGGGACCATGCCGTCCCCAAACCCAACAAATCCTTTCTCATTCATGGCGGAAGACTCCGAGGGGTCGACCCCAAGAGAATTTTATGAGCGAGTCACCGCACCGCTCGTCGACGACGGTTCTAGAGGGATAGAACCACAGCGACTGTTTCCGGAGGGAGACAATGTTAATTTATCAGCTTCACAGCCACAAACTGCTTCGATGGAGAGTATGTTTCTGAAAATGGCAGAGGGCTTCGTGCAGGCGATACAGAACGTGTCGACCTGTACGCCCCATGAGAGACAAAGATGTCCGAACGTGACGTTCCATGGGCTTGATCATGAAGATCCAGAAGCATTCCTGAAAATTATGGAGGAATATTTCGACAGAGCTCGCATAAGCCACGACTATGATCGCCTCCATAACGTAACCGGCCAACTCAAGGGCGAAGCTCAACGATGGTCCGAACAATTTAGGACGTTGACTACTTCGTATGCCTTATTCAAGGAAAGATTCCTTACGAGATTTAATTCTCCCGACATACAGTCACGGGCTATTGCTCAACTGTATGCCGTCAAGCAAACGTCTTTAGACGACACGGCAGTGTTTATCACAAGGAAAACCTGTCTTTTCGATCGTATTGATCCCTTTAAATCCGAAGCCATCAGAGCTCGGGTCATCATGGACCAACTGCGTCCAGAAATTAGGTCACGCTTGAGAAGCAACCTAATTTCAAACACCGAAATGTTAATAGCAGCGGCTACTAACGTCGAGCGGGATTCAGCTGACGAACAGACGTCGCTAATCCAGCTTATTGATCAACGTCTGTCCCGCGCGTCTTACTATCGAGAGCCGGGACACATCAGTCCACAAAATTCAAGTATAAGGAGCAATGGAAGCCCAACTCCGACAGCACCGAGGGTGCATTTCCGAGAGGACGTATCTCGACAGGACGGTCCAGGCAGAGCGCCTGGTCGTTCTATTTTTATGCCTAATTTATCAAGCGGATCAGTGAATCCTGACCGCAGGCAAAACAATTTTAATGGCGGATCGGGGAAATTCCGAGTACCCGACCGACCGGCTACCCCGTGCCGATACTGCACAGACACAGTGCAGTGGCACTTCCATAGTCAGTGTCCGAATAACCCTCATCTCAACAGGAGACCGGGAAACTTTCGAGGGGCCAGAGACCCAGGCCAGGGTCCATCTGCAAGATCCCCGGCACAACGGCCGAACCAAGGCGGCAGCAATGTCCAGTAATTTTTTCCGATACTCATGACCACTACGACGCTCCTCTGCACAAGACAAGAGAGTCAATAAATTATATGAGCGAAGCGTTCCCTTTGCCTCGTATAAAAGTTCAAATAAATGAACATGCGGTCGACGCACTGATAGATTCAGGCTCGACGCGAAACGTTATCCATCCGAGGATGTTGGATAATTTTAAAAATCTCACGACACGTCGATCATTTGCTATGGCGTGCGGAGATCGAATGGTGGACTCTCTTGGCACGACAAAATTACAAGTAATAATTTCAGGCACCTCTTTTGAAATTGATTTTCAAGTAATCGAAAATTTAAACGAAACGATAATATTAGGATCACCATTCTTATATATGAACAATGTCGCATATGATTATGGCAGAAAATGCCTATATGCCGGCACGGAAGAGCGTATTACCGTCTTCTGGAATCAAGCTTCTCAGAGGGAGAGACAGCAGGCAAAGCTTCCTGAAGAGCTTGTTATAAATGACAAATTTCTACGGCCGCTGTTCGAGGAATTTGTCGATCTGTTCACTGCGGAACCGACTCAAGCGACCACAGTGACTGTGAAACACAAAATTACAGTGAAAGACACGAAACCATTTAATATCAGACCATATCCGATGTCTCCGAGTACTAAGAAAATTATGTACGACCAAATCGAAGAGATGTTAAAAGCTGGCGTCATCGAACCTAGCACTGCCCAATATAGTTCACCACCAGTGATAATAAAACGCTCAGACAAGAAACCACGATTTTGCATCGACTATCGCCATTTGAATGAAATGACTGAAGACGAGGCTTCCGTCTTACCAAAAATACACGAGAGTATTAAAGATTTAGGCAATTCGAAGATTTTTTCTGTGTTGGATTTAAAAAGTGGATATTGGCAAATACCACTAGATGAAGCATCAAAAGATTTTTCGACTTTTACCACTCCTGATGGGGCAGCTTACAGATTTAATGTCATGCCTTTCGGACTCAAGACAGCTCCCTGTACCTTTCAGAAATTCATGGCAAAGGACGTTTTAACGGGTTACCTGCACCATTTCTGTAAAGTGTATTTAGATGATATAATCGTTTACAGTGTAAACGTGAAGGAGCATATGTCCCACTTGAGATTAGTCTTTGAAAGACTACGTCTGCACAATCTGAAAGTGTCACCGGAAAAGTGTGTAATAGCGACGAATGAAATTCAATATTTAGGCCATACAATTAGAACCGATACTTCCCAACCATTAGAAAAACATGTCTTACAAATTCAAAATTATCCCGTTCCAGCTACGAAAAAGCAGCTACAAAGTTTCCTAGGGCTTTGCAACTGGGTACGAGAATATCTACCAAATGTGGCGATGATCACGAAGCCACTAACGAAACTTCTTTCGAAGGAAAATCGTTTTCACTGGAACCATACGTGCGATGAAGCATTTAGAAAATTAAAAGAATTATTATCCGGACCGCTGGAACTCCATCGGCCGGATTTTTCACGTCAATTCATTTTGCAAACAGATGCATCCCTCCAAGGCCTTTCGGCCGTGTTATATCAATTAGGCGACAACGGCGAAAAATACATAATCTCGTATGCAAGCAACACGTTATCTCCAGCGGAGAGACGTTACCACATAAATGAGCTAGAATGCTTGGCGGTGGTGAACTATATTAAAAAGTACAAGATGTACTTAGCAGACAAACCGTTCTTGGTGAAGACGGACAACAGGGCGTTACTTTGGTTAAACAAACATAAGGACGACAAAACAAAATTTACACGATGGTCATTACTATTGCAAGAATATGCATTCAAAATTGAACACTGTCCAGGAAAGGAAAATTTATTAGCAGATTTTCTAAGTCGTAACCCACAAAATCAGTACGTCGAGACAGACGATGAAGAGGAAAGAATGTTCCTACCAAATTATAAGTGTCCAGAACGTATTTCTGTTTTAACGCACTCAGAAATATACGAAGATATCGTACAGGCTCAATTGAGTTCAAGAGATATTCAAGACAAGATCCGCCGTTGGAATGATCTATTTCAACAGGAACAACGTTCCGATGCGGATCTTATTTTTATGCAAAATTTTCACGTCCAAGACGATGTACTTTTTAAAGATTGCGATACAAATTTTAAATTAATAGTTCCAAAGAGGAAAATAAAGGAATTGATTTACCATTATCATGACCGAGATGAAGCATGTCATCCAGGAAGAGACGAGACTCTCAGGAAAATAGCGAAACGCTACTATTTCAATAATATGGCCAGGATCGTAGGCAGATACATAAATGACTGTCTGATATGCCAGTCTGTAAAGACAAGACAAGCCCAACCCAATGCTCCACTTAGAAGTCATGCACCACAAAATGCATTTGAAACCTTGAGCGTCGACGTAATTGGCCCGCTGCAGAGGACTAAAGACGCCGAAAACCGATATATGATTATCGTCGAAGACGTTTTCAGTAAATGGATAGAGGCAAAGGCATACATTCAGGTCGACGGCAGAACGATAGCCAAATATATCGACGAAGAAATAGTAGCAAGATTCGGAGTCCCTCGAGTCATAATATCAGACAACGGTGGTCATTTCAATTCCGAATGGTACATCACATTTTGCGAAAGGAATGGTATCGAACGATATTTAATTCCAGCATATCACCAACAGTCCAACCCCGTGGAACGACGGGTGCAGGAAGGCAAGAAAATTCTAAAGACTCTTTTATTCAAAAAGCCAAACGACACTTGGGATCGCTACGTGCATCAAATGACATATATATTAAGAAATCGTAGGAACGCCGCTACAAATCAAACTCCTAGCATGGTCGTGTTAGGATATGATCCAGCCGAAAGAGGCGAATGGGATTTGTATGCCTGGAGGCAAGAAAGAGCCAAGCAACAAACGCTTCCACGATACGAGCGAATCAAGGAAGCCCGTCAGGCCCAACAAAATTACAAACAGAAATATGCGCCGAAAGAGGCCGTCACTCCGATCGTCTACAAAGTAGGAGACAGAGTCATGAGTAAGAGAAAAAAGAAGGTACATACCTTCACGCCGTCTTGGTCAGGCCCAACCAGAATTCTGAAGAAGTTTTCAGACGAAGTGTATCTCGTGCAAAAGGGAAATGTAACGACAAGAGTACATGTCGATGATTTGAGACCAGCCCCGCCAGAGGAGCACAACTTGGAAATCGAATCTTCCGATGAAGAAAATGCTAGTCCAGGCGGAACATCACTCGATGGAAATGATTCCCCGTTCTCAGACGATTCCACAGAACCTCTACCGCCGGAGCAAACGGTTGTACAAATCCATGCACCGCCACGAGATGCTTCCACTTCTGATTCAGAATCCAGTTCTGGAGATTCAATCATCTTTTTATAACATTTTTCAACCTAGGCTAAGTTTTAACTTAGTGCTAGGTTTATTTTATATCAAAATTTCCATACCAACTTCTTGTCGTGTCAGGCAAAAGTTGGTATTTTTTATGCATTTTTTACAAGTTATTTTCATCTGAGGATATTGTATCCACATACAAATCTTCCAAATTCACTGCAGCAACTCTGACCGTGTCCGGCAGAGTTGGTATTTTTTATGATTTTTTCAAAGTCCTCAAATGTTGTTAAACATTCATCTGTAAGCAGAGTCCGACCCAAAGGGTCCAAACAAATGTTCCATTGGCACGGCATGGAAAGACGACAACTCTGACGCAGAGCGCGATTCAGACGAGTCTAGCAACTCAAGGGCGAGATGCCGCCACGTCTGCTGGAGGGGCAGATGCAACGATCCGACGGATGCAGATTCTGTCGCAGATTTCTCCCAAGAAGAGATTTTAATAAAAACTATTTCAATCAATATAAGTCAACAAAATTCAATGTTCCTATTCTCAAAGACGACGATGTGATATCGGTCGCAGATTTCTCCCAAGAAGAGAATTTTTAACTACTCGGAAACCATTTCAACCAATATAAGTCAACAAAATTCAGTGTTCCTATTCTCAAAGACGACGATATGTTATCGGTCGCAGATCCCCAGACGGGATGTAAACAAACATTTTACTAAAATTTTGTTTTATTGTTTCATATAAACCGAGCAGAACCAATGTATAGCTGGAGCAAGCAGTCCGAGGACCACCTAAGCTGTTCCAGAAGGCAGTTCGACACCGAAGGTGATCGGCGAGGCATAGACACGAGGAGGAGCAGACGCAAGCCCGCATTAGTGGAAGAACACTAAGAAAGATAAGTGCGTCGAAAGTGTTTGTGTTGTGTCATCGAGAATCTGAGGATTTTCGATTTTTTCTTTTTTTTTATGCCATTTTTGAAACACAATGTTCAATAATTCAATCGAATGCTATGCATCGATATATGTTCAAAAATTTATCACCATTTTAGATTTGCATCTATGTTTTGTTCAGATAGGCCGGTCTGAACGATAACCGAATACAACACATGGGAGACTACATCCAATGATCCATTTTATTTTCAAATAACCAATTTACCAAACGTTACACAAAAAGATTCACGGAAAGGAGGGGAGTGTTAAAGAACGCTATAACCCCAATATACTTTTCGACGTTGTAACGAAATCCGACTTAGGAAATATTTCGTAAGAAAAGCGTGCTTCACGTAAAAACGCCGTGGAGGAGGTTTTTAATTCTTGGAAATATATTTTTGCTCTTCGGAGCGTTTTTTATGCCAAATTTTCGCTAACTCTTCGAGGAGCGTTAATTTGGTAAGTGTAGTAAATGTCGCTGCACAGGGACGTAATGTCGCCCCGACCACCCAATTTTGGAAAGTATTCTAAAATTGGACTTGAACTTCCAAATTTCCAAGATTAAAAACCCTTTTACGAATCCACGTTGTCAAGCACTGCAACTCTTACGAAGTGTTGAATATGAGGACAAGTTAGTCCAACGACTATTCAAAGTATATCGGAAGTTATAGCGAAAATAGCCCTTAGCGACATGGGACCCCCATCATTTCCTAGCAGTCGGATTTGACGGGGAAATGATGACTTTTGACGGGGTTTGCCCTAAACCGGTTCCTCAGTGATTCGGAGTCAAAAAAGTATCTATACCATGTACTCACACGTGCATGGGATTTGCCTTGCCTGAACGTAAAATTTGTTATTGCATAATACAAACGAAGTAGATACGCTTCAAGCAATTTTAAGCTCCGAGGAGCGACCAAAATTTATGTGAATTAATAAATACGTTTATAAAGACAGGCAAGCATAAGCCCATCAAAATTTCAGTTACATGAACTGTTCCTTGAATCTTTTTGTGCATCGTTAGCTTTTCAAACTGCATATTGGATGGTAGTTGGTACCGTATGAATCGTCCCGTTCCTCACCATGTGTTGTACACGGGTCAGACCATTGTTTGTTAACATTTTCACTGAAGAAGTTGTGTAAAAACATAAATTTTTTAAAGATTTAATATACATTTTTTGAACTTTATATTGTCTTTTACTTGTGTTTTCTAACAAAATTTCCCTTTCAGATTTAATTTTAAGAGAGTGTTAAACAGACAGTGTTAGATTTATAGTGTTACGACGTCTTCCAATTGATACCATCAGAGCCGCAGTTAAGCATAAACGACAGTAAGTATGATTTATCCATTAATCTCCGTCTGAAACAGTCACTTTGAACCCTAAAAATTTTGTGAACGAAATATTTTTATTTAGTATTTAGAAAAGGTTGAGGAAAAAGAAAATTAATTTTTTCTTTTTCCTATTTTTTTTTAATTTTTCTAAGTTTTTCGAGCAGAAAACACGTCCTTCAGACTTCCATCAAAAGCATGGATCGTTCACAAGAGCTCGAGTAGAGAGTTTGCCGTAAGTGCACTTTATTTTATGAAATTTTGAAGTTTTAGGGGGTTGCTACACTCTGTATATAGTTTTCTTTATGTTGAGTTTGTGAACGATCCATCTTTATAGGTCTGAAGGGCTTTTATTATACTTTCCAAAATGGATGTTAAATGTTCACAAATAAGGGTTCAAAACGACTGTTTCAGACGGAGAATAATACAAAATCAATACTCACTGCTTCGTTTTTGCTTAACTGTTTCACTGATGGTACCAATTGGACATCGTAACACTATAAATCTAACAGTAAATACTAACACTTTCTTAAATTTAAACCTGGAAAGGAATTTTGAAAACACAAGAAAAGGACAATGTAAAGTTCAAAAATATATATTAAATCTTTTTAAAAAATTATGTTTTACAAAAACGTTCAAGAAAAATCTATTGACAAACTATAATCTGGCCCGTGTACAACACATAGTGAAGAACGGAACGACTCATAATGTAACCAACTACCATCCAATGTGCGATTTATAGCTAACGATTACACAAAAAGATTCAGTAAAAAGTTCAATGTTTATAATTTTGGTGGGCTTTTGCTTGCCTGTCTATTGACGTATTTTCAATTCATATATCAATTTAGTTCGCTCCTCGGAGCTTAAAAATGCTTGAATCGCAACGACTTTCAATTATATTCTGCAATTATAAATTTAAACGTTCAGGCAAGGTCCCATGTACGTTCCGAGTACATGGTATAGTTCAAGTAATAAATTCCCGAGACAGAAAAACCCAAGAAAAACTTTACGACATAATTATTATCGCTGCGGGCCATGGCGCTAGTTGAAATAAATAGATCCCAGTAAATAAAACACGCAACAAAAACTTTACGACATAATTATATCGCCGCGGGCCATGGTGCCAAGCTTGACATGAAACATTCCCGACCCACATTAAAAACCTATAAAGGTAACCGAGTCAATTTGCAAACAGCACAAAAAAGAGTACCGGTATTTTAATGAGATCGTAAAGTTTTTATTGTGTTTTTTATGTCTCAGTTTCTTCCTACTTGAACTATAACTATACTTTTCTGACACCGAATCACTGAGGAACCGGTTTAGGGCAATTACGCTTAAAACTCATCATTTTCCCGTCAAAATCGACTGCTAGAAAATGATAGGGCACCCTCGACGCGAAGGGCTCTTTTCGCTAAAACTCTCGAAATACTTTGACTAGAGACTGGATAACTTGTCCTCATATTTAACATAACACATAAGTTGCAGTGCTTCACAACGTGGATTCGTAAAAGAGTTTTTATTTTTTAAATTTCCGAAGAAGTTTTCGTTATTTTTTTCTAAATTTTGTGGTCGGGGCGGCATTACGTCCCCGTGCAGAGACATTTACTACACTTTCTAAAATTACACTCCTTGGTGAGCTTCTGATATTTTTGTATAAAAAACGCTCCGTAGAGCGAAAATGTGATTTAATGTATAAAAACCTCTTCCAACGGCGTTTTTACGTGAAGCACGCTTTTCATGCGAAATGTTTCGTCGGGTTTTGTTACAGTTTTGAAACACACAACAGAGTCAAAGAATACACCCTGTATATGTATTCTTCTTGGAATAATAAGACTTTCATTTAAAACGAATGAAAGAAATTTATTTAAGTTAAGAACAAAGAACGTAAGCATATGTATTAATAAAATAATTAAAATTAACAAAGTAATGCAGGTGACTTGTCGACAGTAGAAATTCCGACTTAAAAATAAAATTAGTAGCGTCGCGAAATACAGACAGAAAAATTGTAGATAAAATATTTGTTTCGGTAAATTCACTTTTGTTTTATGCGCTGGGGCAAATTATATTAAAATTAAACTCTTTTTTACTTGGGAAAGGAACGGCCACTCGTTTTAATTAATTTAATCGTCGGATGAAGCAATGATTTAAACACTCGGGGCGCACAGAAACAAATTTTGAGAGTCACCGGAAACTGACTTAGCCATAGCTTGCCGGGCTCGGCTATTTTTATGGTTCAATGGGGAATGTGCGTGCAGCGGTCTGGAAAGAGCTGGATAGCTGTCCCCCGTACAACATTGCATCATGCATTTTGAAAAATCAAACATTCGGGGTGAAAAGTCATAAGATAAGATGGGCCATAAAAAGGGGAACTTTTTGATGTATGAATGAAATTTGAATTAATTCGGGTTTGGAAGTTATTTGTAATAACTGCGGAAATAATGTACAAGGGAAGGAAGTTTTGATAAATGCGCAGCTAGCACATCGGGAAAGTGATTAAAAAGTGTTTTGATGCATGATTTAAAACTTGAATAGAAAGTTGAATTTAAGAGAAAAACGTCTTATAAAAACTTAAGTAATAACATTGTGACTTGGGGTGTGGAAAGTGTATGTGCCGTGATTCGAGTTTGTGAGGAGGTTGTATTTTTTAGGGCTTTACTTTGTAACTTTTGAGTTGTAATTTGGTAAATATGAATGTTGGGGTGAGGTCGTCGATGAATTTGGGCTATTTGTGAATTATCGGTGCTATGTGAATTTTTCCAGATTTTGTTGACTAAAATTGTAGTTTTTGCAAATTTAAATGTCTGAATGACTTTTTTTTTAAAGTTTGACTGGGTGATCGTGAACAATGAATTATTTTTGAATGTTTAAGCTTTTTGAATTTTTTTTCTGTCTGTTATGAGTGAAAGGTAGTGTATAACAATATCTGTCGTCTTATTTTGAACTCTTCTAGTAAGCTTAATGACACTAATATTGAGGAATGCCAAAACATTGAAACCACACTCGACGAAAGATTTGCTAAACAATTTCTGGTCGATGGCCGCGTGGGTTACGGCGCGAGGTGCAATCGCGATTAATCACACGGGCATCGCACCACCGGGTTCCGGTACTGTCGGAGGAAATGATTGTATGTCTGTGTTTTTTCAATGTATAACCCCCTGCCGTACAAGCCCCTGGCTTCTGGAATTGGGGGTTGTCTAATTTCTGTGATGTTTATTTATTTATTTAATTATTATTTATTTATTTTATATTGTATGGAACTGATTATAGCTACTGATATTTTATAGACATCTCCATATGATATCTACTTGGGAGACGATAGATATTGAATGTAGTATCAAGAGTATATTAAAATTTATGAAATATATCATAGTACCAGTATCATATAGATATCCTTTCAAGACATGGTGTATGTTAATATTTGGGCTTTTTATTGCCTACAAAATAAATTGTCATTGAATTAAATACATTTTTCAATTAATTTCTTAATAGTTTTAATAACTTTTGAATTCCTCAACTGTTACCTCATTACATACTTCTCTAATTCTATTACATAATTCCTAGGTCAGTTGGATGCATTTGAATGTGTAGAAATTGCAAAACATAAAAATAAAATAAATAATAATAAAGGGCCTATCCAAAATAGTACACGTTATTGATTAGTATATCACGTCGTCGATTGCATGTAGAATTTATCCAGAGACAGGGCTAATTGAATTAATCAAATTCGTTGAACCATGACATTATTTAATATAAATTAAGTATGCTTTGTTAGTTGACTTAGTTTTAATCATCTCCCAGTCAAGCTACCATGGTTAGAGAAATAAGTACTGTTTTCGAGTGGATTTAATATCCATATTTTTATAATTCTTTATAAAGCCAAAGAATTATACCAATTTTGATCTAAATCAATCAACAAATGACCAATATGTTGAAATGGTGAAAAGTGAGACACACTGTATACACAACTACAATTAACAGCCAGATTAAGTAGTTTCCTTTATGGTTAATAGTTTGTAATCGTCTTGCATGTTGCAATTAGGCCATGATTGAAATAGGAAAATCAATGTCACAAAACAAATAGGTAAACAAACTTAATTAAGTGACTGTAATATTGCTTAATTAATATTCTGATTAATATGTACAATATACTGTAATTGCGAAATTTTATTACACTGCAAATTTGAAAATGTTCAAACAATGTTAAATTGAAAGATAGAGATTTACAAAGTAATATAGAGTATAATAATGTCGATAAGGATAGGTATCTATACGAAATAAAGGTATACTGCAAAATGTTCGATATCAGGACTGCGTGGTAATACCTAGCACAATTCACAAACTAGAATCAACATGAACCAATAAATCGACGTCTTCCAAAACTGGTTGTCTTTCTCCAGATTCACTTTTCCCAACCTGTTAAGCATCCAAACAAATTCAGTAATTTTTTTAACCGCGTGGGTATAACGCTAAAAGTTCAAATTGTTTTCCCTGTCTTTGTTATTTTCTAGAGTTTTTCTTTGTTTCTCTATTTATTAAAAAGAAGATCTTTTATTATATTCAGAAACCCTGAATGCACACTCTTCTTGATAAAGATGGTCACCTAGGTCACCGTATACAGAACGAGCCAAAAAACCTTAGTTCCTTGCATAAAAGAGATAATTCACGGAATAATACGTATCCTTTAGCTCAACTAGAGAAATATAACAAATTCTAGGACTAAAGTATATTTACATTTTAAATTCATACGATGTGGACTAACGCACGTGAACACTGAAATGGAACTGGGCCATATTCAATGTTTGATGTGTTTTTTATTTATAAGAGGAAAAATAAAATATATTGCAATATCCTGAAAACTGAAGTAACAGTAACCACGAAAATAATTTTGTAAATTTTTAAATCTTATGTTTTTTTCACCAAGGTAACAGCACAAGAGAAAGTGAATTAAAGTAGTCAGAGTAGCACTAGGGTTTTCTTGTTATTAAATTTTTGAAAGATCTTATTTTAAAAAACCTCTGCCCAAGGAATCACTACTTTCACATCCAGGTTTTGTATCCAAGTCTTATAAATACTAAATCCAAATGTAATATTCTCCCTTTAATAATAGTTTAGGGGTGGCAATGGGGGAGATAGAGGAAGTGGCTAATGTCAAAGAAATTTTAGAGGCCCTCGGTTTTCGTATACACACTAAATCCCAATTTAATTCTTTATTCCTTTAAACAATAGGGTGGGGTTGGCAATGGAGAGTGGTAGAGGGAGTAGCTAATGCCAAAATAAATTTTAGAGGTTCTTAGCTCTCGTACATACACTAAATCCCAATTTAATTTTTTACTCCCTCTAATAATAGGGGTGGTAGAGGGGGTAGCTAACTCCAAAAAACTTTTTGGGACATTTCGTTCTTGTATATATACTGAATTACATTTTAATTTTTTTATTCCCTTTCATAATAGCGTGGGGGTGGTATTGGTGGTGATAGTGGGGGGTGGCTGATGCCAAAAAAAATTTTGAGACCTTGACTGTTCGTACATGTCCTAAATTGCAGTTTTATGAACTCTTACCTGCTTACTTTGCCTATTTCTGACACTACGTGCTGTCTATATATACCGATTTCGAGAAATGAATTAATATATTTTCGGAGTTGTTAATTATTCTCCGCCCGTCGCGTCGGGAGTATTACAAGTCCTAGCCGCTATAGCCATTAGAGAAACCTGATGGGACTTATACCCTATTGGCGTTGCGTGTATTAACAGGAATTTAACAAAAGTGGACTGTATAAATAATTATGAATAATAATCATGAGTAACAAAAGAGCCGAAAACTTACTACTGGACACTGGATGGAAACCGGTGATTTCTATCTCGCACAAGTGAGAGGGAAGAAGGGAGAGCAGGAATTTTTCGACACTTTAAATCACTTATCACTATTACTCCAGCAACCCAGTATATAACAAAAATATCTTTCTATACACACAGATATCGCGATTTCTTCTTCACGACACTTAAAACAACAAAAAAATAATTGCTACTAAATAAATGCGCGTATGCCTGAGACGGCGGCCGTTTCTTCATTCAAGCATTCTCAACCTAATTGACACGTGCTTTGTATCCACACGTTTCTGTGGCCCTATGACCTTAACAACGTTTAGTAAGAAACGCCAAAAAAAAACTAATTACTTGTGACTGCCTTTTTAAGACGCGTAACGAAAACCAACAGGTGGGTATTATTTTCTGAAAATTTCGTGCTGTCTATATGTACCGATTTCGAGAAATGAATTAATATATTTTCGGGGTTGTTAATTATTTTCCGCCCCTCGGGAATTTTGCAAGTCCTAGCCGCTGAGCTTAAAAGAATTCACAGGTATGTAAAAAGACGAGATAAATCGAATGGCGCAAACCGCAATGCGATATCTCCATTAGTTATCCAGTATATAAAGGCGAGAGTACTACGAGAGTGTGCAAAATAAACCTGAATTAATATTCCTGTAGCCGCATGTAGAGAACCGACAGAGATAGATGCTTCTAGTCTGAACCATTCGATTCCCCGTGTAATTCTCAACTCGATACGATAAATGAGGTGGATGAGGTGGAATTTCAAGTCAATATCATAAACGATTAAAGAATAAACGTGAGAAAAAAGTTATAGACCGACAGACAGACATGATTTTTTTGCTCAAATTTAAAATCTCGACGTTTTAAGCCTATTTCAACAAAGTGGGGGCTGGTTGAGTTGATGTCATTAAAAAAGCGCACAATGTCAGCTGTATCTATGGCCGGAAATTTCACACCCAACTCGACCGATGACTACCCCCGGGGGTGACAAGCTGGCGAAGAAAGAAAATATCAAGACAAGAAGAGAGCCAGAAGAGACCTCAGCCAGCGAGGTTCAACAGCCAGGACTAGGGGAGGTCCGCAGAAAATGCCACGACACATCTCGCATTTGCGAGCTGGGTCTGGTAGAAGTAAGCGGGCCCACCTATCACGAAGGCCGGTCCAGGTCTACAGAGATAATCTAGGAGCAAAGAGTAGTAGTCCTACTCGGCCCTAATTATCGAGACCGACATCCAGCCAATGGATATTGGCGCGTGGGTATGCTTTAAGATTTGAATATGGCAGGACAGTAGTTTGTACCATTATCACATCGCGATTTCTTGAAACAACAGAACAAGTTTGCTATTTAGTGATCAGACTATTATTAACACTATCGTAATCGTCGGCTATTAATCAATTTTCATGGGTCTTATTACATTACAGATATACAAATATAACCACAAAACTTGGCTTATATTAAAGAGAATAATTTAATATATAAAAAAAAACATGTATAAATACTCCAATAGTCAGCCAGAGTTGCCGCCCTTCCCATATTTCAAGGGACAGTCCCGTATTTAAACAAAATATTCCGCACTCCGAAGAAAGGCCTATTGTCCCGTATTTAATGCCACGTCTTAAATGGACGTAAGAGAGCAGGAACTTGACTTCATTCGTTGTTCGAATGCACATCCGATTTTCTTTGCGAAGATCTACATTTTTGAACAAATTAATTATTCATTACATTTCTAAATATTTGAAAAATTAATGACCCTGAAAATTTCCGAAGAAAATAGGAAGTGAACCCCCAACATTACGTACCCTTTTTTTGTCGAATATATCTAGTAACCCCATCGTGTAAAAACTGAATTTTAGGATAGGTTAGTTTATTGGAGAGCACAAGGCCAGGACGTCTAAGACTGCTAAAATAGATTTATTTTTACTATATATTGTTTACAGTGTGACAATTATAATATTATTCGGTGTGATAGAAAATTTGAAGCCTTCAATGTCGTGGAGGTGTACTGATAGCATACAAAAACGACTTTGATGCTATAAAATTAGTTTTATCTTTAATTAATAACAGTGTTCCCAAAATAGATGTAGTCGGATGTAAGTTTAAGATAAACAATTCTTCACTTTTCTTATACAATCTATATATACCTCCTCCATATAGAATTTGATACTTTCTTGGAAATATTTGAAAATTTAATAATTAATAATGACAATTTACTTATTGTAGGTGACTTTAATGTACCAAATTTCAATAATGCAGCAATACATGACGCCAAATCTCAATTATTAACCGACTTCATAAATCTCTGTAACTTAAAACAATATAATTATATAAGTAACAGTTACTTTCGAACATTGGATTTAGTTATTGGTAATATAGAATGTAAAGCTATCCGTGATTTAATCCCTTTAGTAAAGGAAGATGTGTTTCACCTTACGTGTCGAAATGTCAATTTGTAAGGAAGATTTTGTAAATTTCTCGAATTGTTCTAATATGAAAAGATTCAACTTTCGTAAAGCTCATCCTGATTTATACAATTCTCTATTGGAAGCTGACTGGACTTTTTTACAGCCATTTAATGGTATTAATCTAGCTTATACAATTTTTAATGAAAAATTAACATCAATCTTTGATAACCATGTACCGATTTATAAAAATAACAAACGTAAATACCCATCATGGTATAGCCTAGATGTTACTAATAATATTAAGTTAAAAAATTACTATCATAAAAAATTTAAAACAACAAGAGCTGCAGTCTACCTAGAAAATTTTAAAAGATTGAGGTCATGAGTAAAATTGGAAATTAATGCTGCATATAGATCATACTTAGTTTCTGTTGAAGAGAACTGAATTGTTTAGTTCGAGCAACGAGAAGCAGCAGTAGGCATCTTTCAGTGAGAACCTGAAGATGGCAGATGAGATTCTGCCGAAACGTCGTTTAGACAACCGTGACTCCTGGAGGAGTCGATCATCGACGCGGGAGAGCACCCGGAAGTACAACAACATTTCATATATATATATATATATATATATATATATATATATATATATATATATATATGTTATATTAGAAATATACTATGATATATAATATTATCGAGACAGGCTTAACCTTCTCAAACATACCGTATTACATACTGCGTAACAGCTCTTCTCAATAACCGCTCACGCTGCATGAGCATTGTATTTCAATTCTAAGTAATCCTGATTGTGCTGAATCAGCAACACTGTTTCCTTTGTTCTCAAAACATTATAAATATTACCAACAACCTTTTTGTAATCAGTCTTATACTCACTTTCGATTAAACTACTTCTAAATTATTATTGTATTTTCTTAACGAGTCAACGTTGACTCCAGTGTTAAATAAAATAAATGTTTTTAAAAAGTTAAATCTACAATCCACTATCTAACATTGGCGCAGTCGGTAGGATCTGAAAAACACGCACAGTTCGGGAGCCTAAACAGTAGCAAACATATCCGAGGGAATGTGAACGATCCATGCTTTTGATGGAAGTCTGAAGGACGTGTTTTCTGCTAAAAAAAACTTAGAAAAATTAAAAAAAAATAGGAAAAAGAAAAAATTAATTTTCTTTTTCCTCAACCTTTTCTAAATACTAAATAAAAATATTTCGTTCACAAAATTTTTAGGGTTCAAAGTGACTGTTTCAGACGGAGATTAATGAACAAATCATACTTACTGTCGTTTATGCTTAACTGCGGCTCTGATGGTATCAATTGGAAGACGTCGTAACACTATAAATCTAACACTGTCTGTTTAACACTCTCTTAAAATTAAATCTGAAAGGGAAATTTTGTTAGAAAACACAAGTAAAAGACAATATAAAGTTCAAAAAATGTATATTAAATCTTTAAAAAATTTATGTTTTTACACAACTTCTTCAGTGAAAATGTTAACAAACAATGGTCTGACCCGTGTACAACACATGGTGAGGAACGGGACGATTCATACGGTACCAACTACCATCCAATATGCAGTTTGAAAAGCTAACGATGCACAAAAAGATTCAAGGAACAGTTCATGTAACTGAAATTTTGGTGGGCTTATGCTTGCCTGTCTTTATAAACGTATTTATTAATTCACATAAATTTTGGTCGCTCCTCGGAGCTTAAAATTGCTTGAAGCGTATCTACTTCGTTTGTATTATGCAATAACAAATTTTACGTTCAGGCAAGGCAAATCCCATGCACGTGTGAGTACATGGTATAGATACTTTTTTGACTCCGAATCACTGAGGAACCGGTTTAGGGCAAACCCCGTCAAAACGCATCATTTCCCCGTCAAATCCGACTGCTAGGAAATGATGGGGGTCCCATGTCGCTAAGGGCTATTTTCGCTATAACTTCCGATATACTTTGAATAGTCGTTGGACTAACTTGTCCTCATATTTAACACTTCGTAAGAGTTGCAGTGCTTGACAACGTGGATTCGTAAAAGGGTTTTTAATCTTGGAAATTTGGAAGTTCAAGTCCAATTTTAGAATACTTTCCAAAATTGGGTGGTCGGGGCGACATTACGTCCCTGTGCAGCGACATTTACTACACTTACCAAATTAACGCTCCTCGATGAGTTAGCGAAAATTTGGCATAAAAAACGCTCCGAAGAGCAAAAATATATTTCCAAGAATTAAAAACCTCCTCCACGGCGTTTTTACGTGAAGCACGCTTTTCTTACGAAATATTTCCTAAGTCGGATTTTGTTACAACGTCGAAAAGTATATCGGGGTTATAGCGTTCTTTAACAAGGAGTCCATCTGAAAAAGGTGCCTAACCGGACGAAAAGAGCTTCTGGAACAAGGAGAACTTCTTAGCTGTGATGGTGGATCCCAATCCTTTGTTCAGAAGAACCTACATTATTCTCAAACGCACAGAAGCGAAACAATAATAATTATCAAGAAATACAAGCAACAAAGCAACATTTCAAATTAACACGATTCAACAATTAGCAAGTAAGAATTTCATCCCGTCCCATCGTTGGTGTCTTCGGCATCAAAGGCAACCCTGTGGAAGGAACACCCAGTGACGCCCCTGGCAGAGAGAGACCTTTGGTGAAGCTAAGCTCACGAAGTCGCATTCAACTGGACCACGAGGAATGAAAAATTTAGGGTAAGTCATTTTTGAATCGTCTCGCAATTATTGATTTTCAACGACATAATTTTACATTATATTTTATCAAAATACATTGCATTGCTACATACAGTTCTAATTTCTAAGGTAGTAATTTTATTTAAATTTGAAACAAAATATCTTGATTATAATTTGTGTGACCTATATAAATAACCGTAATCATACACTGTTCCTATCGTAACATTATTTTTATGGTAATATCATATACTCTTTAAGTGCGAATTTATCTAATTAACTGTAATCACGTACCATTGTTATCTTTGCATTTTTATCGTAATATAATATTGCATACCACATAAAAGGTTAAAGTTAAGGTCGTAAGACAAAGCTTATGTTCTACAATACATTACAATTAAAATATAAAATTATCGGAGATATACTATTTCCAAACTCAAAACGCTTTTTAAACCAAACGCGTTTTTCGAATTAATCTAGCTATTTTATAATATGAATTTAAATATTACAGAATAAATAACACACTCTTGCCCGTTTCATATAAAAAATTTTTTTATAAACACCAGTAGCGTACTAACTTAAATTGGAAAAAGGCGTTTTAAGTTATTTAATTATCTAAATATTATAAATAAAATGGCTACCGCTACAAATTCCAATGTAAACAACTCAATCACTACAAATGCCAACAATTCAATCGCTGCAAACGAAACCATAAATATTGAACCTTATAGGTTAAGCGAAATATTTTCCATAGTGCCCGAATTTGACGGCAACCCCATATTCTTGCAAACATTTATTTCAGCCTGTATAACCGCTCAGGGGATCGCTGTTGATGATCAGCGCGTCTTATTAATGCTTCACATAAAAAATAAATTACGCGGAAAAGCCGCAGAATTAATAAATTCCCGAAACCCTGCTACATGGGCAGAAATCAAAAGCTTACTTGAAGCTCATTTCGGTGATTCTCGTGACCTGACAGCACTAATTCAGGATCTACAGAGGATTCGCCAATCATCTAACGAAACTGCATTGGTATTTGTATCTAGGTTGCAGACACACAACGCGAAAATGCACGCCGCTATACAAAAACAAACTCTAACCCTTTAAGAAAAAACGGCTCAATCAAATTTGATTGAAAACATAACATTGACCACTCTATTGACCGGGTTAGAACCCAAATTAGGCCAAATCATTAGTGCTGGTAATCCTAGCAACATGCTAGATGCCATAAACAGGATCAAACGAGAACTACAGTTGTCATATTTCGAATCACAAAAATTTTCCATTAAAGCCCCAAATAAAAATCCCATTCAAAACCCACAAAGACGTCCAAACTCCCCACAATTTTGCACCTTCTGCAAAAGAAACGGACACCATTTTAACGAATGCCGCACAAGGCAAATCTATCAGTCCTCATCTCCCAATTTCACACCAAATGCTTATTCTAATCAAGCACAGCCTCCAAGGCCACATTTCCAGAGTGCATCTAACCATAGACCACAAAACTTTCAAAATTTCTCTAATCAGCAACACAATTATTCTCAACAGAACAGGCCCTCAGCTATCAGGCCAAATCCCAACTTCCACCAGCAGAGACCTTCTGCCATACAACCGAACCCGAATTTTAATCGATTCAATCAACAAAAGACACATCACCTAAATCAAGAATCTTATGATAACTACACTGATAGCCCAAACCAATATGAAAATTATCCTGTAAATTATTCTACCAATTATTCTCCCAATTATTCTAACGAAAATGATTATGATTACGATTTTGGAACCCAACAATGTGAGAATTATACTGCTAATTCTCAACCTCAACAGCACGAGGATTATACTGCTAATCCTCCGGATTTTTGCATAGGCCCGGAGTATTCCACGAATACTCCAACACAACAAACGGATGAGCTAGACCAAATTTCTCGCCAAGTCCAAGCGATAAACCTCAAGGACAATTCCGACCCACACTCGAATCCTCAAGAGCAATGTTTCATGTAAATTCACCATCCAACCCTCCATTTCAAGTAAGTTCAGCAAACCTGTATTTCATGAAAGACCCAACAAATAAATTTAATATTCTAATCAATTTAGGTGCAGATATTTCCATTTTCAAACCCAAGGCAACAGGAAATTATAATCAAAGACGTCCCGAAAATTTAAATATACAAGCAATAGGACAAAAAATTAATATCACTGAATCTGTTCTCATACCATTCAATTCTAACGACCCATATGAAGTTTATGTACACGATTTAGATACAGACTTTGATGGCTTCGTAGGTAGCGACTTTCTAGAACATTACGAATGCATTATAGATTTCAAAAATAATCAACTAATTACCAATTTTAAAAATATACCATTATTTAACAATTATTTACCTTTACAACCAGTTACAAATTCAAACAAAAATATTAATAATCACATTTCAGGCAACATCATATTTTTTTCGAACCAGACACTGAAGAAATATTTGAATTTTATTGTGACACTGACGCTATACCGCTAGCTCAGGAACAAGGAAAAATACACTTAAATAACACCTTTGCAAAAACAAATATACAAAACGAATTTTTCGAGACAACGTCTGATGAAAACTATCAAAATTCAGTCACCAGTCAAATAGACAAAAGTTCTAAACTTTTAGACATGTCCTGTGAAAACAAAAATCAAAATTCTACTTTTACCGAATCACGTATCAAAAAAATATTTAAAAGCAAAGTACAAGAAACAGAAAAAACTTCAAATGTAAACCCTAACGTTAACCCACAAAAAATAAACCTTTCGAAAACAAAATCATGCCTTATAGATAAATCTAAATTGATAAAGTTAAATTTAAACATTTCAAAAAATAATTCGAAACAAGTAAAACCAAAAGCATTAAACAGAAAAACGTTTATTTCGCAAACAGTATTCAAAATTAATAATAAAATACTTTGGAAACCGAAAATTCAAAAGACAAACAAAGTAAAGAACAATCCGAGAAACATGCATACGATCTTGCGTAATCAAAGCAAAAGAAAAATTTATACGCCCTACACAACCAGGAAAATGTACCAACAAAACCCATTTTTGTCTCCTGTAAAAACCATTCCAAAAATCGTAGAATTTTCGAACTTAAAATTCGAACCAGTGCAAAAATTCAAATCTATATTTAAACTTAACCGATAACGATAAAACCGATTCTTGTCTCAACCATGTGCCGACCCTGCGAAATAAAACACTTACACAAAAACTTGCAACCCAAAATAATTTTCAAAATTATCTCACAAATTTTTAGTCACCTAATCGAAATCTTTTAGAATATTATTACCTAAAATTAACAGTTTATATTAAAGATATTCTCCACTTTTCTCAAATTTTTCTAAATTAATATTACTAGAAAATCTTTAAAAAATAATTATACGATATATCAACTAACTGCATAGATCAATTATTGATCAAAAACACTTCTTATGTAAATAATTTTATTCCTTTCCTCTATTACTAGGACATTTCGACATTTCTTCTCCTGTAATAAATTCTACACAACCTTAATCATAAGGAAATACTTTTGTTCATTTAAATAAATGCACATAAAATATTTACATTTAATTCGAAGAAATTCATAATAATAGTACTACTTTGATAACAGTGCCTTGAACTTTTGCACAGAAGCACGTCTTGTATGTTTATGAACTTAAACATTCTAACAAGAAATGCCTGATATCCAACACCTCAATATTGCATTGTACTCATTATGATGTTTCATTACACCAACATAAACGCTTTACAAGCACAAGTAATAACAGCTGTTAATTAATAGCAAGGGCAGAAATTTAAATAATATACACTAAGAAATTTTCAAACTTTAAATTAGAACCTAAATTCAGAATAACATACCTTTTCAAATTAAAAAATTGAATTAGTCGAAAACCCTGAAAATTTACAAACATACAGACGTACATAAAAATCAATCTTTCTTCAAAAATGTTCAGAATTAAATTTGTATGACCCTAAGTACAAACGAACAAATTGCCCAAGAATTTGACACATTTTCTTGACTTTACAAAACGAAATCTTTAATAGATTACTCTAAAATACAAATTACAAACAAACCCTACACCTTACGCCATTTGACAACTTTTATACTTACACGAGACAAAACTTCTAGTAGATTACGAAAACAAAACGTAAAACTACAAATTTCACACAACTACTATATCGAAAAATTGTGAACTTACTTCCACACAATAATTTCACTAAAACATCTCCCTATAAAAAGAAAAAACTACGAAATTATTCTGTAGTTTAGTAATAACAAAACCAACATTAACTCAAAAAAAAACACAGACGGACAGAATTATTTCTCTTTAGGATCAATGTTAAGACAATTATTCTCAACATTATTTTAAAAATCAAAACAATTTAGGGATTTCAAAAGAAAAACATGTTGAAAACAATACCTCAAAATTTCCAATACTTATGTTAGACCAATATACAAAATTTATCATACTTCAACTACTAATCAGAACCTAACAAGAACCCCTGATAAATAAGGTTCCGTTTATAAAAATAGGTTATATCAAAAACAAATATAATTGGCAAGAACTAACAAACCACGCCAAGTTTTATAAAAAAATGCAAAATTTGTCGAAAACCAAATCGCAAGGATCCTAACAATCCTTTGGTAATCACCAAAACCCCAAAAAGCACCGTTCGACAAATCAATATCGACCCATTTCAATTCCCACACAAAACATACACTGACACGTACAAAAAAATTGGCAAATTCACACAGCTTACACTGTCCTACACAAGATTGCAAAATCAATCGTAAACATTTTTATGTTATAATTCCAACACTATATTCGTGATACGATAATAATGTAAGAGAAACATTTACATTTTTTTTCATTCCCTGACCAACTTCTTAAATAAAAGGAAATTATTTTCTCATAACATTTACATAGAATTATTATCCGAAACGTACATCACCCTAATTCTGTCAAGTAGTAACCATTTCACGAATTTAATTTCGAACAATTATTCCTTCAAGAATCTCATTTATAATTTTCCGAATAATTCCATCAGTCAATCTCTTCATTATCTCGGAAATATAATGCGCATAGACTTATGACAATCATTTATGTTCGCATTATAAACTAATAAGTGAATCCTCTTATTCTTATATTGACAACTCCATATCAAATGAACACGCGGTAACTACCCATCTTCAACGCTACTCCAGAAATTGAAATTCTGTAAGTTTAATTTTCCCACTCAGAAAATTTGTCACACAAGAAATATATCCCGAAGTTTTCTAACATTCAGATAATTCAGTCCACCCTATGAAACTCAATCTTAAAGTCCTATGTAATCAAGAGAAATGAATACTTAATTAAAAATGATATTAACAATAAATGGCAGTAATAAAATCGATAATAATTCATTTTTCTCAACCCACACATTATTCTGGCAATACCATTCTACGCTGTGTTTCACAACAGCAACCCCTATGGTTATTTTCCAAGTGTACAACCTGTTAAAACTGTCCCACATATGAATAGCAACTATTGTGACATACATTCGAAACGAAATATTAAAATATTGCGATAATACATTATAAATATGATTATTATCCTAATAAGTTATATATCCGACTACATGACGATCATACAGGAAACTAAATACATGATTGGTACACTATTTTACCAAATAGTGTGTATTAATTAGCGTCCGAGACCAAAACAAAAGAAATGGTAAAAATCGTTTCGATAACCACGTTTCAAAAATTGACCAAATACCAAACTGACAATAACACCTAGTTCTAAAAATAACATGACAAAATAAATTGCAAAACAATTTAATGACAACGGTACTTTCAAAAAGTAATGTTCTTTTCAAAATTAATCATTTCAATCAACTCGAAAACCTAATTAAAAACCAAATATCTGTTACAACTTCAGTAATCAAAAATTTCAACACAACTATTCAAAAATTGCAAGTTGACGAAGAAACTTTCAATAAGGATATATATATAATTAAAACCTCAATTTTAAACATGACTAAAGACATAGAAAACATCCATGCAAAACTGAAATTTATCGAAATCTGCGAACAACTTATGGCAAGTTATTTATTTATCGAGGATAACCTAAATGACATCCTAAATTCCATCACTTTCGCGAGGCTTAAAATAATTCACACGTCAATTATAAATCCAAAGGACTTAGTAAATTCTCTACAGGAAATTTCGCAAAACCTACAAAGGAACAATTTACCGCTTCCAATCAAACTATCAAAGGTTGCACAGTACTTAGACATTATAGAACTAAAAGCTTTTCAAACAAATTCGGATCTAATATTTGTGTTAGACATACCTTTAATAGACCCTCAAACATATTCAGTATTTCAGTTATACCCTATTCCTATTTTGGATAATAGAACTGGTTTATATAATGTATTATCAACTTCTCAAAAATATATCGCGAGAGATGATGATTCATTAATGTACATACCTATATCGAACCTTGAAGAATGCAAACCACTTTATTTCAACACCAAATTATGTCCAAATTTATTTGCATATCCTATTGACAACAATGCCATATGCGAAGCCCGTCTCTTCAAGAACCTCAAAACTCTGCCAGAAAACTGCCAGACGTCATTTATCATCAGCCAAGGCTACAACGTCCAAAAAATAGACGAAAACACATGGTTAGTTATTAACGCAGAACCTCTACAAACAACCATCAACTGTCCAGAAAGAAATTCAAAAACTGAAGTCATCTACAAAAATTCAATAGTAAAATTACAACCAAATTGTTACGCCTTCATAGGCATCACAAAAATTTAAGCCAGTACCAATGAAGTAACCGATGTAAAAGACGACACTCATCCAATCCAAATTCCATTTGAATGTTGTAAACATATTCCAGACAAAATCCGAGATCCAAATCTTAAACCACTAAAATTAAACAATCTCAATACGGAAGACCTCGAAGTTGCCAAACACAAGTTGGACCAATACTCCAGAGATTTAGATGATTTGATCAACAAACCCTTTATAACAAAACACATATCCTGGTTCACCTATTTTATCATTGTGCTAATATTTGGACTGTTATTTCTGTACCTATTTTGTAAGTGCAGAATAAAAAGACGAAGACTAGCCATCGATGTTTCTGCATCACCCCATCTCCACCGAGGCCTAGCAAACCCTACAGGACATTTGCTAACCTATTTCCTTCACGAAGACGACCTACCTTAAGAAGAGAGACAACGAAGCCGAAGACATAGAACTTACCTAAAGACAAACTGTTTTGTGCCTTTTTACTGACTTTTAGTGCTAGACTCTTCAGTGAATTTTATTTCATTTGTTTAATCATTATATTTCACTATTTTTCTATCCTTTGTTAATTTCAATTTTATTAACATTTTTACGTCATTTTCATTTAAACTTATCATACTTATATTTTATGCTTTTATAGTAAAGCTATATTCTAACCCTGGGAATATTTTACCCTATTTTACAATTCAAACTTAGTATGTTTGTATTTTACGCTTTCCTGCTAAAGCTATATTTTAACTCTAACATTTTTATGTTATTTTACTTTATAAATCAAGCTTATTGTGCTTGCATTTCATATTTTAGATGCTAAGGTTATATTCTGTATTTTAAACCTTACGATTTAACATTTTTTGTATCTCTTATATTTTTCCAAATTGTACCATTACCTTTTATATACATTTTATATTCACTTCAAAAGTTGCTGCATAAAACACCAACTTTTTTTATAAGGGGGAAGCTGTTATATTAGAAATATACTATGATATATAATATTATCGAGACAGGCTTAACCTTCTCAAACATATCGTATTACATACTGCGTAACAGCTCTTCTCAATAACCGCTCACGCTGCATGAGCATTGTATTTCAATTCTAAGTAATCCTGATTGTGCTGAATCAGCAACACTGTTTCCTTTGTTCTCAAAACATTATAAATATTACCAACAACCTTTTTGTAATCAGTCTTATACTCACTTTCGATTAAACTACTTCTAAATTATTATTGTATTTTCTTAACGAGTCAACGTTGACTCCAGTGTTAAATAAAATAAATGTTTTTAAAAAGTTAAATCTACAATCCACTATCTAACATATATATATATATATATATATATATATATATATATATATATATTTTAAGGTAAAATTAGCTCGACTGGCTATTTAAGGTTAAAATTTTAAAAATTTAAACTTGGGTATGCAGTCGTGTGGCACAAAAAATTAAAGAAAACTCATGTCAATTGATAAAATAGAATTGTTAAAAACATTAAATTTAAAAAAGCATGGTATCCTGAAGGGATCCATCTTGTATTGTCAAGGGATCCATCTTGTATTGACAATACAAGATGGATCCCTTCAGGATACCATGCTTTTTTAAATTTAATGTTTTTAACAATTCTATTTTATCAATTGACATCCAACTATGTTTTAAATAATTTTTAACTTGTAAATTTGTTAACTACTATTAGTGTTAAGTGTTGGTCCATATTTTTTGAAAAATTGTTTCACATGTGCAACTTCTATATAACCTCAAAATATCCGTTCCTGATGAAGAGACAATAAAGCCTCGAAAGCTAGAACAGAAATAAAGAGTTTTCTTTAATTTTTTGTGCCACACGACTGCATACCCAAGTTTAAATTTTTAAAATTTTAAATATATATATATATATATATATATATATATATATATATACTCAAAAATTTGACATATGTTAAGAGGAAAAGTCGATAATGGATGTAACGTTATAACTTGAGAGTGACCCCCCCCCTAATCAGTTGTGTCTAGGGTCCCCGAATGTCTTATGACAGTAAGTTAGAATTAACTACAGGAAGAACTTTAATGTTTTTGAAAAAAATTCATTAAGAAATATAAGCGTTGTGACATTTTAAAAATAAAATGTAGGTACATGAAGAATATTGCAACTTTTAATTAGATGCTATAGAAATAAAAATACGGTACAGTGTACTGGAGAGCGTTTCGCCAATCAGGGTGGGACCGTTAGTAGACAACTAGAATCACAATAATCCCTAAAAAATTAGTTATTTTCCAAAAGCTGCGAAGAATCTCCTATAGAGTATTCAACAAGTATATAAGAACTTCAGTAAAGGAACTACGCATATTATATTATACTCGGTTTTTGAAGATGTTATAAATAAATCATAAATAATATTGTTTAGATACATATCATAATGTAACTTGTTAACTCTATCACCAACAAAAATATATTTAATATATATATATATATATATATATATATATATATATATATATATATTGTCTTGCGGAAGTAGAGCCAGCATGCCTCATCTATTTTTAACATTCGATTGAATCAATCACTTGTAAAAACCTCATTGTTGCGTATGCCTATACAATCCGCAATACTAATATTAAAGTTTTACCAAAGTGAAATTCAGTTTAACAAAGTTTTAGAAAAATATGTTGTTATGCGGTTTTGCCAGAAATTCAATGACAAAAATATTTACATTTGAGTTAAAATTGAATACCTTATTGACATTTCAATATGACTATCAATAAACGATATAAGTATTTAAATTATTTATTTATCCACGACTAATATCCATCATGTATGTGTTTTCTCAAGCATAATGCCATTCGTTATACACTACTAGCAGTGAATAATCATTAATTACTACCAAGGAGTGATTAATCATTACTCACTACTAACAGGTACGTCTTCAATTTGAGTGCAATCTCGTAACATTTTACTAGAATTTATGGCCAGATACAATTACTGTGGGAGCAATTTTTACTGAAGAAATTTATAAGTAATATTTTGAGGATATGAAACTTAACTACTTCCAGCAATATGTAGAATATAAACAACGTTAACGTATAAATTTAATTTGTAATAAACCGTTCTTTTGAGACATAACGGCCTACTCAATAAAATTTAAAACGAAGTTGTATGATAAGAACGGGCCTGTTCTGAAACGTTAAATAAAGTTATTTATTCATAAATTCTATAGCCATATAATAAAAATACTTAATTAATAGTCGTGGAAAAAGTATATATTTGCTTATAATGACTACTATTACGAGACTCGACTACGGCTCGTGTCGTAAACTTCACCCTCGTGAATAATAGCCATTATTGGTCGTTGAATAATATACTATTTTATTTCCAAAAATTTATTGGTAATGTAATTATGTTTTGTTTTGATATAAGCGCACGTCTATGCATAGTTAAGTATTAGTTTTAAACTAAGTTACATTGCAAAATTGGGTGAATTTTTAATTGAATAATTGGTTTGATACCTAAACATTTATCTTTTTTATCTTCAGGGCTGATGTTATAAATTACAATATAGATTTGGGACTGAAATTGCCAAGGATAGAAGTAAGAGGAAAATACGATGTTAATGGTAACGTCCTCTTATTGCCTATTCGTGCTAAAGGAGATTTTTGGGCAATATTCCGTAAGTAATTAAAATGTTTCTCAAACTACGTTAATAGTTTGAAAGTACACTTGTTTCAATATATATTCCACCTTTTATGAACTTAAATTAGTTTTATAGCCAAGCTAATGAGTTCAGTAAAATAATACTCAAATACTACAAAAACAAAACTATTTCGACATTAGCGTTACATCAAAATATTTCAGTAATTTTCAAGATAAATACCAAGAAAATGGTAAATACATACATTACAAAAATTAGTCAATTATAAAGAAAAAATAAAACTAAAAAAACCAGATGAAAAATATGGTTATCTAAGCGAATTGAAAACCTAATAAGTCATTAACCCTATCTCTCTGTATTGGTTTTATAAAGTGGCTATTAGGCATGATTTAATTCCAGTATGGCTCAGTGTAATAATGTATGTGAAGAATTAAAATGAAAATTTGTCCACGTTTTAGTTGATGTGGATGGAGCCGCAAAAATTTATGGAAAAGAATACAAAAACAATGAGGACGTTAGATTTATGAGAATCGAAAAAATGTTGGTAGATTTTAGACTTAAGAAGAGCCGCTTCAGAATAAGAGATGTAATAAATCATGGAAATGTAATAGGTAAGATTCATTTAGCTATAATTTCAAAAATGTACCTTATTTGTGAACGAAAAAAAGTTGCTAATAATTGTAATAGAAGAATTTTGGTCGATCTTCTTACATAAAATATAGTATACGAAATTATGTACAATGAATAATATATTGTGTAATTTGAACCTAATTAGAGTGTGCGCCTATTTTATCTGCAAAGAATTGCATGATTTATTTTACTCTAAAGGTAATTACGTATTATTATTCCTAGTCCTTACTGTTTCTATTCTATTGTGTTGTTTACTAATATTTTTTTCGTTTTGTCATTTTATTAATTTTGAAATTCTTTCAACTGTTTTCAGTGTCTTCCATTTTAAGCGTTATGGCATTAACGTTCTTACTGACAAATGTTTTTTTAAATAATTAATTTAAATTCAAGGAGCAGTACGAATGTATTTTAAAAACTGAACATTTCTGTGCTGACTTCAAAGAGGTGATCGGTAATTTGTTAAAAATCATTCCATTTCGATGAAGGATCTTGTAAAACTGATTTTTTATGAAAATTTTACCAATTAATAAGTATTTTTCTTATATTCAAAATATCTTCACGGGCGTCTAATGTTACACCTAACACTACTAATATTGGCTTTAACTAAATTACAGAAAATTGAATTGTCTCTAAATATCATCCCATCTAGGTTGCTGCTGGTTACCAAATTTTCAGCCCTACGTGTCACCTCAGAAACAAAATTTATTATTTAGAATTTTTCTATTTTTTTAATATTTGTATATCAGAATTCGAAATCTTAAATTTCTACTTCTTGAAATTTAACGTATGCTTCAGTTCTCTAATTCTTCGGATGATATTATTTGGGTCCCCAAAAATATGCCTTAAGTTAGTAAGTTCTAGCCATCTAGAAATATCTTTGAACAGTTACAGAAAATCACAGAAAACGGAAACTGTTCGGTTCAATTGTGCTTTACAATAAAAGCAACTCGAAGAGAAAAAACTGGTAAAACTTTGTAAAAATAAAAAATAAATAATATTCTAATCCTAATCGAAATCTTTCTAAAAAAATTACAATGTTTAGCCATTTTCTGTCAATAAGTCGTACTTTTGTGATCTCTCGAAATATAGTCCAATATCTACAGCATTTTCTATAGAGGGGACCCAAGATTCGAATAAAGAGTTGATGAATCACATTTCACGTTGTATGGGATGGTAAAATAAACAAAAATCCAAGTTTGTAATAGCCTGGCCTTGTGTTGCCAAATTGGAAAAATGGTTTCATAAAATATCTCAACTTCCGTCGGTTCTAAATCTATTTTCAAAAAACCATTTTGAAGGCCACAAAATTTCCTTCAATTTTACTTATTACACCATTATCGTAGAATTAATGTTTTTCTAATGACAGCGCGCGAAAAGTAAGAATTTATGAAACAATTTTTTTTTTTGATTTCGTTTTCCTTAAGTCCTATATTAAATATATAATTGCAAAATTTGTAGTGCATTGAAGAATCTATCATTTTCATTTGGCTTATTAATTTTTGAGATGAACACGTGACTTACACAGCGTTGCAAAGATTGACGGACCGCGCGACGATCTGAGTTCCGGTTGTTCTTGCCAGACAAGTGAAGCGAGTCCACCAAGTATATCCTTGGCACAAAAAATGTTTTACTTCATATAAAATATGCTATTTGGATGAAAAAGAAGAAATTCCTATTGCCAAATCGAGAGCTGTTAAAAATTTTCTGGTAGCTGTCGTTGGAATTGACTGAATTTGTAAATCCATTTTTCTACTTTGAATACAATTGCTTGGGGCGAGCGTAGATGCGCCTTTACTGTACATATCTGTCGATATGTAAAGTAAAGCAATGTCAGGCGCGTTTAGTACTTGGGTGGGTAGCCGGTTCAAGGGAACATGTGTTCTTGTCCCCCATCTTTTAGCGGTTTGTTTATGCGTATGTGCAGGAAGCTATGTAAACTTAGGCGATGACTGCGTAGTAGATATACCATCTTTCGGAGGGTATATACAGCTGTCGATCCCTTGTCCATTGAGAGCCAGATGTACCAACGAAGTTCAATCCCAGCTCAACCTAAACCCGGTTCAAAATCTTTGACTACTATTGTTGCTACAATGGTAACCTTATATTTTGAACTCAGTTCAAAGTTGAACCGCGTTGGTACATCTGACTCGAAATGTTAGGAAAGTAAAAGGTCTCTACTCTTCGAAAGAGATTCAACAAATTTACAGGTTGGGGGTAGCTCGTCTAAAAGCGTCGGTGACTGTTGAGGTTAATTGCCATTATTTTCTCTTATTGATTTAGACTAGACTGTATTTCTTTATTTGTAATGCTCTTTTTTATAAAATATAATTCTATTGATGATTATGATGTGTACATTTCTCGAAATTGTATGAAACATACAATCTTTGATAGAAAATATAAATTAACGTAACAGTGATAGACCTATGTAGCGGAAATAGGTCGACGTTAAATAAGTGTATAAAAAAACGATTTCTTCGCTTGCGCCAAAGAAGCAGCTGAAGAAATTGATCGCAAAACAATGAAAACGTCTCAAACGTCATAAACAGATGACATTGTCAATAGGAAAGAATTTCGGGATGTAGTTCTGATGAAAAGTAATGACGAATTTGGGTGACAAATTTAGGAGCGAATATTTATATGTACTGGACTTGACCACTGTTAGTGGTTCGACTTCATGTTGCCTTCTCAAATAGTTTAATTTGAAGATTGTCGAATAAAAGTTCCAACTGAATATCGATTTGTGGATTATGTCTCCTGGGGAAACTACTTTAAAAAACGAGCTTTTAATTTACCTTTACCTTTGCGTGCTGTAATTGAAAAACATATTAATCCTACGGTAATGCTGTAATAGGCAAAACTGTAGAGACTTTCAATATGGCTTCCAGAGAATCGAGAAGGCAAAACTTCTGGTTTCTACAAACTTGGATTTATGCTGATTTTACAATCCCATATAACATGAAATTCGATCAACTTTTTATTCGAGTCTTGGGGTCCAATGTTGATAGTTACTGAGCTAATATAATTGTCCTTAATGATCATGCGTAGAAGTGAGTCAAAGTACACTCAATATTTTGTAAGTTAAAGAAAGCAACGGTAAGCTGTGTTGGGATACAGTCTTTGCTTACGCAGAAAATTTCAAATCATCTGCCGTACAAGCTGTACAAATAATTTATTGAAAACAAACTATATTTCAAAACAGATATTGCATATTCAGTTTCATTCTTCATATCAAATTAGATAGGTTGACCGTCGTAGCACTATTTTATTATTTAAGTCACCCAAGGCTTGTAAACTTACAGTCCTTGTGAGCTACCTATCTTCTGCTTGGGAAGAAAGAGGGTCGCACAGTTTTGCTCATACTTTACAGAATTGTTCTTTTTTGTAACTTTAACTGTTTAGCGAATATGATTGCGAAGTCGATGCTATTGAGCAAATTACTAAAAAATCAGGATTTAGACGTATCTGCCTCTAATACTGTTATTCTAAAAATACTGCTATATCACTCACGTCTAATGAATAATTGGTTCAAGTTGCAATGACTTTTAAATAAGTTTGGTCACTGTTACTATTAATGATTATTTGTATATTGGGCGCCACACGCATTCACCGCAGAGCGGAATCCCCACTCTTAGGGGAATTCACTCTAGAGGCTTAAGGCATTCTGCACACGGAGTTTCTAGTTTCTCGTTATAGATACGTATTAGACGCGCCTTACGAAAAATGTACGCTTCCATGTCTCTCACATTGTTTTAAGTTTTAAATGAATGACTGTACACGAAGACGCAGTGTCGCGATTTCGTCATAGCATGCAAGGTGCAATACGGCGGGCGTACAGCACTGTTAGTCGCTTAGCTTCATATGCACGGCGAAGTGCGTTTCTTAAATTATAGAATGGGTGATCAAACTGTGAAATTTGTGCAGTTAATTGAAAATTATCAATGTTGGGCAGAAATAATTTAGAGTCGTTTTCCAATAACTTCTTCGCATCAATAAATAATCTGCTATTATTATTTCTGTGGCTATAAGGATACATCCAGAATCTCCTTTTCTCTTTTTGTTATTACGGTTATCTAAACACAAGGGAATAGATCCTCTTCGTCCCTAGACATCTTTCCAATTACTGTATTCAATTTTTATTAATGATGATACGATTCCCGTTCCATTGACATACGCCACGTGTACAGATCTTTAGGCGTAAAGGAATCGACGCTGCAAGATGAATCTAGTACGCATCTATGACGAAAAGCTCCGTGTACAGAAGGCCTTTTAGTATAACATTTGTAATTACGATCGATTTTAGCTATTGGAACTACTTTCAAACCGCGTCATTCAAAATGTTGCAATTGTCACTTCTATTAAATATCACTATGTATTATTATAATCTGTGATCCTTTTCCTCAAAAACTCACTCATACCGCGTTTTGGAATTGACTATCCTAAGACAGGCTTCGAGAAACAAGAAATAGTCCTCGTAAAAATGATGAACCGATCACATTCACAGAATCATCACCATCAATGTAAAATATATAAGTACGGATTTGTAAGAACTCAAAATATTACACATATTTTAGTCGGAATGTCACACATATGAGTATGAGGAACATGTTTGTAAGTACCACCCAAGATTTGTTGTGCTTAGGAACCGACTGGTACGAAAAGATGGAGTGATAATATTCAATTAACAATTTTGATCTGGGCTTGTGTTTCTGACATAGTTTTGTTTTGTACCTTAAATTTAGGGTCGCTTGGGACTAGCTTTACAAGTACATAAATGCAAATGTAAAATTACTCGCCAGAATTGATCATCTCAAAGATTTACAACGAATTCGCTAGTGATTGTTAAATATATGTTGATGTAAGACTTTCCTACTATTCTAGAGCATGTGAAGAGCCGTTGCTCTGCGAATGATCTTGTAGTTGAACCTGGACGGCTACGCTCATTTGAACATATGGAAAATCGATTTTTTCTAGTTTGAGTGCAATCGGGGAACCGGACAAAAAAATGTTCGAGATAAAATAAAATGGTCTCCTCGAGGCGCGTAAACTGGTTTTTGGTTTTTTAAAATCGGCCAATTAGAGCCGGAGATATCGCCGTTTGAAGGGATTGAGTTTAGTGAAAAAAAAAGAATTTAAAAAAAATGTCATTTTTCTTTTTCTTCCCATTTTTGAATTCTTACCAGAAATCAATTCGGACTAAATGAAAGTTGTAGCTGCCATAAAGACAAAGAAACCCCGTTTTTATTTTTTAAAATCGCATGAGCAAATCCGGAGATCTGGCCGTTTTCCCGTTTTGCACGTTCCTCTCCCATCCCTTCCGTAATTGCCCTAGAGAGCTCTCCCCGTGGCCTCGACCTCTATCTATGACCACCCACAACAGAAACAGAAAATTACCCTCCTAGTCCCATCCCTTATCTCTTAAACATCCCTGTCCGATCCCTTTTCCTACTCTGAAACGCAATCCCTTCAAACTCCTCCCTATAACTTAATACTTCCTGATTGAAAGTAGATTTTTGTTGCAGTTCTAAAGTAAATGTATCCGGAGGCAAAATATAATGAGGGGTTATATCCCGAGTGCATCAAGTTTATGTTAAACTATGCAAGATTCATAATTTTAAAAATTTTGCTTAACAAGTGACTTGAGAATAATTTGATAAAAAATACGAAAGCATGTATGAAACAGATGTAAAAAATAACTTCACAGTGAAACCTCGCCAAAATGAGTACATTTTTTTTATTTATCTCCGTTTTAGGTACGAATTTTAACGATTTAACGCTGATATCAACAGCAAAAGTATCAACATTGAGCGTTGTTTAGCAACGATATCTAAGTGAAAAATAACCGATTATTTTCTATTTTTAAAATATTATCACTTATTATTATTATTCAAACAAGTCACTATGTACGAGTTCCATGTTTCTTATTGGTTAGGTTTATCAAGAGGGAAATAACCTAGTATAAGTAAATTTTATGAATTTAAATGTGAAGCACTAAGTAAATTTCATCAGTAGTGCCTAAGTCTTGTCTACTTAGGGCTAAAACGTTCGTCGGAAATTTTTGTATTTGAGAGTGGAATCTGCTAAATTCCATTTTTTTTGCAGTTCCTATACCTTTTTCCATGAAGTTTTTTCAACATTTTTTCAAACAGAATTATTTGTTAAATCAATTTTCATGGCCCTTCCTTAGAATTCACCCAATGAGAGGCGTCCTTACGTCGTTTAACAACAAATTTCTTCCCAAAGATATTTTTCGACGTGGCATGCGACCACAGAATTTTCAAATATTACTACGTTGCCCAAGAAACCCACCGAAAATGTCTTTGTAACGTTGATTGGTCGGTGATTTTTCTGTGGTCTTTGAATGGTACTATAAACCCAGATTCCCCAAAATTTACAATTCGTGTGCAAAATAATTTAATATTTTAACTACATGATTTTATTTATTTTCCTTTCCTACTATATAAACCAACTATTTTTAACATTAACTTTATATTCATAATGTACTTTTAATTTTCAGGAGAAGCAATAAATCAATTTCTAAATAATAATTCCGAAGAAATTATAGCAGAAATGAAACCAGCCGCCAATGCAGCTATAGCAAGGCATTTTAAGGGTTTCTTAAATAATGCTTTCCTTAAACTACCTCTCAAAATTTGGCTACCTGATGCTTAGTCAATGCACAATCAGTAACTGCAAGATTATGAAATAGGCAATATTATTTAGCAATATACTTTTGTCCAGTATTGTAATTACTATTAAGAAGTACTTAGTTATTAACCATTCATAAGACTTCCCTAGGTAGGTACAACTAGAAGTTATGATTTGATTTATTGTAACAACACAAATTATGTTAATTTTATTTATTTTAGATGGTAAGTTTAGGTTTATTTTATTGTTAAAGCTAATGAACATTATGGGTAAATTAAAATAGCATATTTTTACAAATCTGATGAGGAAATTTTTATTATATTTGGTCATAACTTTCTCTCTTAAAAAAATATTTTAACACATATATATGTGTCCATCTAGCCGCCACAGGAAGGTAAACACCAAAGCCTTAAAAAAATTACATAGATGCTGCGATTTTGCATAGTTAGGGTATTCCGTAAGAAATAATATAGAAAAATGTTGTACGAATTATTATTTAAAATGGCAAATATTTCGCAAAATATATATAAAATACATAATATTTGATTTTGGGGAACACCAAATTCTATAGAAATAAAATGTTTCTCAAACATACATGATTACGTATTTTATATGGTTACACAAATTCTAATATAAATTCAATTTTCAATTCTGAAAAATTGCTTATAAAACAAGAATTTAATTTCGAACATAGTCATAAAGTGAAAAGAAAAAAAAGTGAACATGGAAAATCGAAAATGGCTCTGCACATATATACGAAAACAGATATTCTAGGACGTTTTACGAAATCAATGCCTTCAATATCAAACCATGTCGCTTCTAGTAATATTTAAAAAGATAAAAGTAGATAACCTGATTTAATTATTTTATTACCGGAAAACCTGGAAACGGTCCTCAACGAATTATAACCAACTGGGTTTTTATGAATATTCTGCTTCTGAGGAATCTGCGTCACCACTCGCAAAAAAGACTTTAATGGTTGTAAAATGAAAAACAACCAAAATGTACATGTTAATTAAAAATTTCGAATGATTTTTTTCTATCGATCGTTTTATTAGAGTACTTTAATCATGAAAACTAACCTAAAAAGTGAAAAATTTACAGATATAAAGTCATTTTGTTTAAAGTCACTAAGTTTAGTACATACTACTTTGCTTAATATAATATTGAATGTATTAGCTAATAAAGTACTTTATGCTATAAGTTTTTTTTGTAATTATTATTTTACTAGATATTTTCATAATTAAATAATAATTTCGGATAAACATAAGCTAAACTCTTAATCTTTAAATTGTATTTTTTATTTGAGCAAAAGAAAATAATTTTCAAGGCGCATGGAATAAAGCAAAATAAAGAGATTAAGGGGTTAGGTTAGAATAAAATGAGAGCGGGTCCATAATGGACCCTCACTGCGATCGTTCGGTATATTGTGGCTTACTCCTAATTAAATTTCATCCAATAGTACGAAGGCGTAGAGGGGCCAACAATAATTTTCACAAGTTTCAACCAAAATTCACTTTGATTTTTGCAATTTTAACTAAACGATTGTAGTTTCGACCTACAATTGTAACTTCGACCTACAATTGTAAGTTCAACCTACAATTGTAACTTCGACTTACAATTGTAACTTCGACCTACAATTGTAAGTTCAACCTACAATTGTAACTTCAACCTACAATTGTAACTTCGACCTACAATTGTAAGTTCGACCTACAATTGTAAGTTCGACCTACAATTATTATCCAGATGACAGAAAATAAAAGCACCACAATCAGTTCTGTTCGTAGTTCTGAATTGTTCTCCCACAACCAATATTATATGAGATGTATCGAGAGATGCATAGACAGTGCCCAAAGGAAAGGTGAGCGTTTTTTTTTTCTCTTTTTTCTCTATGGTATAACCAATTTAGTATTTTCATTAGATATGGATTTCACTGATAGACTAATAAAACAATATTTCGAAATGGGACTTCAACAAATAGAAATATTATCATTTCTCCGAGGCAAACATAATGTGTTTATAAGTCCGAGAACCTTAAAACGGCACCTATGCAGACTCGGTCTTGTAAGAAGGAAATTTAGTCCTTTCGAACACGTTTATGCTTTTATTATGTCTCAGATCACTACTTCTGCCCAATTACACGGTTACAGGTAGATGCATTTAAAATGCATTCAGCATGGACTTGTTGTTAGTCAAAATGTAGTGCGACAAATTCTTTTTGAGGTAGACCGTAAGGGCGTAGAATATCGGAGAAGAATTTGGCATGTCGATTCATACAATAAATTGAAAAGATACGGGATTTGCATAAACGGATGTATATACGGATTTTCGAGACATATAATCTGGCTGTGAGCAAGCACAACGACTAATGATCCAAATTATTGCAAGCTATTACTTGACAGCTGTTGGCAACTTGAACGGATGTCCACTTATCCTAAGAAGTGATTGCGGCACAGAAAATGTAATCCTGGAAACTCTGCAAACTGTTTTTCGGGATTCCTTTGGAACTGTAAATGGCAGACCCTCGCATATAAAAGGAAGAAGTACTGCGAATCAGCGCATAGAGTCATGGTGGTCGATATTAAGAACTGTACTGAATCAATTTATTTGAATCCATTCGAGATGAAGGTTTATTCACCGGAAGTTACTTGGATAAAGCTTTGATCCAATTTTGTTTTATGGAAATAATACAAGTAAGTTTTTAATACCTATTAACACGGGCTTTCTTCAGTGGCGGGTCGTCTGTAATGGCGCTAGAGCGCTTCCGCCCCTAAAGAATTTTCAATTACGTCCAGTGGAAGTATAGTAACGCAAAAAAAAATTTAATTTCTTTTTGTTGAAATAGACTTAAAATGTCATGAAACGTCGAGATTTTAAATTTGGGCGAAAAAAAATTCCTGTCTGTCTGTAACTTTTTTTGTGCGCACGTTTACTCTGGAACCGTTTGTGATATTAACATTGAAATTTGGTACACTTATGTATTGTAACGAGATCTGGAACTAGATTATATTTTGATCTAATTCCATTGAGGGGGTCGGAGGTGAATGGGGTAAATAGGTAACACAAGCAAGTAAGGATCCATAAAATTGCAATTTAGGGCATGTGCGAAAAGTTAAGGTCTCAAAAATTTTTTGATATCAGCCCCCCCCCCCTCCACTATCACCCTCAATACCACCCTTACACTATTATGAAAGGGAGTAAAAAAAATCAAAATGTGATATAGTGTATATAGAAAAACGAAACGTCTATAAAAAAGTTTTTTTAGCGTTATCCACCCCCTCTACCAACCCCATTGCCACCCCCACCCTATTATTAAAGGGAGTAAAAAAAAGTAAAATGACATTTAGTGTGTATTATACAAGAACGAACCGTCTCAAAAAATATTTTGGCGTTAGATACCCCCTCTACCACCCCATTACCACCCCCACCCTATCATTAAAGGGGGTAAAAAAATAATAAATTTGATTTAGTGTGTATACAAGAACGAAACGTCTAAAAAATTTTTTTTGTGTTAGCTACCCCCTCTACCACCCCCACCCTATTATTAAAGGGGGTAAAAAAACTAAATTGGAATTTAGTGTGTGTGCGAGAACCAAGGGCCTTTAAATTTATTTTTACATTAGTCACCCCCTCTGCTACCCCCACTCTATTATTAAAGGGAATAAAATATTATATTGGGATTTAGTGTGCATAAGACTTGGATACAAAATCTGGATGTGGAAGTAGTGATTCCTATGCTGAGTCGTTCATTCCATCACTTCTCACCCTGGTCCCTGACAGCGCTCGAATCAATGATAAGTTGGGCAGAATCGAATAAAAGTAAGTATCGGTTTATTCGATACTAGAATGTATCGAATAAGATTATCGAATGAAAAAAATGTATCGAATCACTTGAATAATAATATTCGGATCACAACATATTATTATTTATTTTCGATATTTGATATTTTATTTGAATCGAATAAGCGAATTAATGAAAGAAACATGAAACGATATAGTTGTTGACGAACCGTCGGCGTCGGTCGTTACGCGTATCGACTGAGCACAGCAAACATGGGTCCAGGCTCTGCCTGCCTATTTACTAATCTATCTAATGATATTTTGTTTCATTTAATTTGAATGTAGCGAAAATTGAAAATAAAAATAACCATTTATTATTTGACAACCAAACACAATTGAATGCTTTTTATCGAATAATAATTATACGATTATTAATTCAAGTATTGATATCTGTATCGATGCAAAAAAGTATCGATACTGCCTAATACTTTTATTGTAAATCGATATCGGATGTACAATTGTAGGTCGAACTTACAATTGTAGGTCGAAGTTACAATTGTAGATCGAAGTTACAATTGTAAGTCGAAGTTACAATTGTAGGTTGAACTTACAATTGTAGGTCGAAGTTACAATTGTAAGTCGAAGTTACAATTGTAGGTTGAACTTACAATTGTAGGTCGAAGTTACAATTGTAGGTCGAACTTACAATTGTAGGTCGAAACTACAATCGGTTAGTTAAAATTGCAAAAAATCAAAGTGAATTTTGGTTGAAACTTGTGAAAATTATTGTTGGCCCCTCTACGCCTTCGTACAATAGGTTCAGGCTTTTTAATAAAGCTGGTAATCTTATTGGGTGAGAAACTGTCAAGGACCTCTGGCCATAGCTATTCCTTTGCCAAATAGTGAGAACCGGGTTCTTTCTGCAGAATGCAGAATGAGCTAATTCTGGTAATTCCTACCAGTAGTGGACAGTTTTGCTCTTAGCTCAGTATAAGATATTTGCTTTGACAGTGCTCAAGAATATGCCAAGAACTGGTTCTGGTCCTATAAATTTTGATGCCGCACCTTTTCTGGTTAGGTACGCGGCAATTTCATTGCCTCCCATGTGAGAGTGGCCAGGTACGCAGACCAGAATCAGTACAGTATCTGCACAATTGGGTTAGAGCTTTTTGGCAATTCCACACTATTTTAGATTTACAGCGATAGGGTCCAACAGCTTTAAATGAAGCTTGGCTGTCTGAGAAAATCTTTGTTGATCTGTGTCTAGGATACATTAGTTCTAGCCTCTATGCTCACAGTTCAATGGCATACATTTTAGCTTGAAAAATTATCTCGGTATTATCTAGGCTCGAAGTTATTCTTATCTTTGGATTGCGACTGTAAACCCCAGCTCCTCTTCCTTCAGGAGTTTTGGAACCATCTATAAAAAAACAACTGTCTGCCTTTTGTGAATCAGTTTTATTCCTATCCCAATCACTGTTACATGAAATAGTATGTTAAAGGGCAGCTCGTGATTAAAATTTTGATTAATTTATTCGTTGGGGAAACATGTGATTTTACAATGTACTCCTTCCTATGTCTTTTGTGGTAGAAGAAAAATATATATTGAAGACATAGAGTTCTATTACTTGCTTTTCTTTAACTCACAATATCGTATATTTCATCCCTTTTTGTGTATGAATGTGTAGGAAATATTATGAGTTTTGATTTTCTACTCTTGGTAAAATTTGATTTATTCGGCGGTTTAGGAGTAATAAGCAAAAGTGTGACATTACGGAGCAACCCCCTTCCATATCTTTTGTAGTGGGAGAAGAAATTACGACTTTTGATCGACTAAATGATGTACATGGAATATAAAACTGTATTTTCTTCCAGTTGCAGTAAAGTCTGTACCTCTTACCATTTTCGAGAAAAGAAATAATGTAATTGCACCTTGCACACTAACTCTTTGTGTAGGGAGAGGGGTTACCCTCATGGTATTCGAGGTGGGTCTACCCCTAAATTTCCTTATTTTGACTTAAGTACTCCATGCATGTTTAAATTAATTGGATCTTACTCAGAAGGGGAAGCTACTTTTAGGCTGGTAAACTTTTAGGCTATTTTGTTTCTTATATTACAAGTAAATTCGAAAATTTACCATCTATTGAAAAAAGTTCAATTATAATTTATGTAAACTTTTTTATATCAAAATGTGCAAAATTTCAGTCATTTTCGAATTTTCTGGAAGTCAAAATCTACAGCGCCTGAGCTGTAAGGTCAAGACAGAGGAATATATAAGTGGTTCTATAACAACAATGGTATAATTCTGCAGTTTCATTCAATAATCATATTTGCAAAATATATTTTACTTGTACTTGAGAAACATATTATTGAACGAAAATTCACAAATCTACTTCATGTTATAAATCTAAACTTAGCTATGCATATAATTGTTAGATACTATATAGGTATTCATGATCAAAAATTATAAATATTTCGCTAACAGACTTCTTTGTTTTGTAGCAACATTGCAAGTTAGTGTGTAATATGTAAAATAGATATGTTGAAGTATAGGCAGGCATACGAACAGATGAGCATGGAGTGCTATCTATAATGTGTAAAGCATATTTTGTACATAATAAACTCTACTTAAAGTTTAATCACATATACATCCTTATCCTTGTCATGAAATAAATAAATCATCTAATAGTTTAGAATAGTAATCCTTAGTGTAAAGTGTGTAAGTACCTAAAGTCATGTTTTTTGGGACGAATGGTAGTTGCTTCAGGATTAGGTGAAGCCGAGTCTGGAATAGTTGATGAGTCACAAAAAAATGATTTTATGTATGTGTTACAAACATATAGTGCGTTCTGTAAGGCGGATGGAACCTCGACAAATATGAATTTTTCTTAGCCTAACGAGACTATGTACCCCCTCATTTTTGAGGATTCTGAACACGATGGCGGTGGTTAAATCTCTCTTCGAGGCCACCCCAAATGGCCAAAAACCACCCCCGAAAGGGGTAAACCGCGTATCCGCCGTCTCCTACCAGCCAAACGTGTGTTACCCCAGTTTGGGGGGGGGGGGGAGTGACCTCGGAGTTAGATTTAACCGCCGCCATCGTGTTTAGCATCCTCGAAAGCGGGAGAAGACATAGTCCCGTTAAGCTAGGAAAAATTCATACTCCTGTCCGACTTACAGAATGCACTAATATTCAAATTTGATCAAAGCAAACCTTTGACGAAAATAGTGAGCTTCGAGTTTTAATTACCATGCGACCATAATAACCAGATTGTTTAATTGCTGTATTGAACCATTTTGCTTTATTTACCTAAACGATCCTCAAAAGTTGCCATAACAACTTTTAGGGATTGAGTCCGGAAAAGACTCATTTTACGGACTCGAATGAGTCCGTAAAATAGCTACTTTAGGGATCAAATACAAAAAGTGTTATTATTAGCTACTTGCACAACAGCATTAAAGAAAGATGTTTAAAAAACCCGCTTTTTCGATGAAGAATGGAACCTAAAATTTAACAAAGTTTCCCGCAGATATACAGCGTTACAGAATCTTGTCTGTCAAAAACTTCATCTTTCGAATGAAACGAAGAACAACATTCCATAATTCTATATAGTGATTCTGACATGTCAAATATAGTTAATAAATTTTATAGTTATGTAATTAGCCACACACAAATCATTTTCTATGGTTTTAATGGAAATACCCACTCGCACTTATTTAATTTTTTCAAATGTATAACTAACTTATTCGGCTTAATTGTATAGATACCTATTTATTTATAAATTCCTTTAGAGTTGGGATTTATTTACTTTTATTGTAAGAATTTTGTGTCAATACGTTCATATTTCGAAATAAGTTATACCTAGTATTAATAACATTTTAACATTATAATATTTATATGAGTTATTTAAGCTCACATAAAATATTTTTTGTAACGCAATATTCTAAAATGACAGTTATTTGACAGTTTCAATGAATCAAAACAATGTCTTTATTGACAAGTAAAAAATAAAGAAAAAAGTGTGAAATGAAGAAATTTTATTTCGCAGTGCGAAATAAAACTTCTGGTTTCTATGGAAACAGCAATAGAATTTAGTCATTACGACAAGGTAACTTTGTCAATTTGCCATATTTTTACAAAATTATATTGTTTTCTATTTTCGAATGGCGATACAAAAATTTTGTATATAACTCGGGACTAAAATGTGTTTTTTTAGCCACTTGTTATATAAAATGCTATTATTAATACCTTTATACGTAAAAAATTATGTCGAAATATTCTCTGCATTTTTCTTCTTGAGATAATTTTGAAGAGGATAATAGTACATGTGGTAGAAAACCCAAATAATAGGAAAGAATATTCGTAGAATGCCACAAATAACTTTCAGACAATATTGAGATCTGGTTACTTTAACCAAATAAGATGTGAAAGTGGCGATCCGTTCTCTAACAGATTTGTGGAAAATCTTGCATTTTTCATCGAAACAAAAACAACTACAATTAGAATTTCTTAATTCAAACCAATGTCTGGTTAAATATTTATTGAACAGATTGTCAGATGCGATCATAATAATTCTAACAGTTTCCGATGTCGCCCAAAATACTTTTTTAGGTAACTACCACAAAAAATGACGTTTATCGAATCTAACAGCATTCCTAAAGTGTCATCACTTTGTACTCATTTGTCAATCTTATTTTTTGGCCGCTTTTACTTCACGGCCACACTTCACGGCCGCATGTATTACTTGATCAACACTAATTTTTTAAGTATGTCACAACTTGTCAATAAGCTATCTAGTGACGTTTTCATTTGTTTTCGTTGTTAACCTGAAAACGAATTAAAATTGTCAGCAGTAGCCTTCCTGCAAATTTTTGTCCATGTCTCCAGTAATTTATACAAACCAATTTTAAAAATACTTTTAATTTACTTACTTTTTGAGACAGTTGCCTAAAAAATGTTGTGTGCACCGCACTCGTTGTGTGTCTCGGTCTTATCCGAAGTTTGTTTAGCCTCGGCTGTAAACTTCCAATTCGGCCGAGAAAGATCAACTTTACGGCCTTGATACACAAATAACTATTTTGAATTCATGGCGGTTGAATCGATATATGACCCGCAAGAGTGATATTACGTGTTTTGCACAGTATTTAAAATACTTTATTGGTGTGATGTCAGATTTGAATAAAAATGTGGCGTATTTATTTAAGATTCCGAGGTTTAATCCGAACGATATCCATGTAAATGAATTTGTGGCTGTTTTCCCATAACAATAATATAAAATACTTAAAACTTGTATATATGTTTTATTTTTGTTGATGATCATAATCATATTTTATGCGCATCCACGGATGGCAAATTATAACTTGATTATTCATGTGTCCCTGAAATTAGTTCCTAGTGGGTAATAACATTTTAAATACCTTTTTTTAACATGTGTTTAACGTCAGCCTATTTCCGCTACTGAAGCCTAATACCGACGCCTGAAGACGAGCTACCCCCCAACCATGAATTTTGCCGAATCTCCTCTCTTTCGAAGAGTAGGGACCTTTCACTTGCCTAATTTAATAGGCACGGGACCGACGGCTTTACATCCCCTCCAAAGGATGGTATATCCACTACACAATCCTCGTCTAAAATTGCATAGCTTCCGCGCATACACTGTTATACAAGCCGCTGGAAGATATAAAGCGAGGAAGGACGCGGTCTTCCTTGTGAACACGAGGGTTACTCTTAGGGATTAGTGTAATGATTTGGACGAGATTGAAGTTCATGTGGGGGCTTTGTTTTTAAGGCTATTATTTGTGAGTTTTTGTCTATAAAATGGTTATTTGAAAAGTTTGAAAGCTGTTATTAATAATTGGGGTTGTTTATGAATTATCGAACCCTTGTGAATTTTTTCAGAATTTGACTTAGAAACATGAAGTTTTTGATTGAATTAAGTGACTAAATGAGTTTCTTATTACCTTTTGACATAACTCTTGAAACGGTCATCCAAGTACTAACCGCGACTGCTTTAACATTAAATATACTTATAACACAATTCTAAATGGGTAAGTACGCCACATTACTCTCCGTCTCAAAAAACTTGTTGGTTAATTTACTACAAACATAACCTGCTTCTTAGCAGCTCTTTCATTATTGCTATTAAAATCTAAATTTTCGTTAATAAGTAATCTAGTTCTATCAATACCAATTTTGATTTATTTATTTTCTTTAATTATACCAAGACCACACCAGTACGTGAAATGACTTTGTAAGGACCTTCATATTCTAAGAAAAATATATTTACATGTTTGATTGTCAGGATTAACAAACGGTTTTTCTAGGTTATGATGCTTAGTGTTTGTTGGTCTAAAATTGTTGAAATGGGAATTAATAAAGGATCATCCAGGAAGACGTAAACTTGGACCAAAAAGAAGTTCCGCAGATTAACATTGTAAATCTTCTTTAATTATTGTTCGTAAATCTAGCAGAATAATAATTATTAAAGTGATTTTCAGAGTTCCATGTAATCTCTCGACCATCCCATTACTATGTTGGTGATATGTGGTTGTATGAATTCTAAGAAAATTTGGAAAATTTGAAAAATTTTAATCATTTTTTGTTTTTTTCTTTCATTTTAACAAAATCCGTCTATGTAAATTTCTTCAAGTGACCATATTCTGATGAGCCACATTACATACGCCATCTTGCAATGCTGACATGAAAATTATTATTACCGATTTCCACTGCCACCAAGTACCTATCCGAATTAACGATGAGTCCTGTATTTCAATGTAAGTATACCGGCTGTTAACGGAATCATTAGACAAGCCATAGAGTTCCAGAGTTTTCAAGATATAAGTCTTAAACGTGGCAGGGGTAATATATACCAAAAACGGCCAATTTTTCATTATTCGACACGTTTCCGTTACTTCTGGTTCCCCAGAAATGACACCAACTTTGAAATTTTAAATGGAACACCCTGTATATTTTTACATTTTTAGATACTGGAGATGATTTTAAGTACGAATTTGCAAGTAGCACTAACTGTGTGGATATCAAAATATTTCCTGGGAAGTTATAAGTCTTGCGTTGCAAAAAAATGGTAACTCATATGAATTGAATCAATTTAAAATTCTAAGAGCAAAATAAAAATCGATATTAATAACGCGCACAAAAAATGTCTTATCAATATTGAGAACCAAATTAAGTCCAATCCAAATCACTTCTAGTCATATGCAAACAGCAAAAAATATATCCAGTATTCCTAGCGTTATGACCTATAAGGACTCCATATTAAACGAACCACAAGTAATAGTTGACGCATGTACTAACTACTTTCAAGAGTCATATTCCGCATCTACAAACTCTGCTTATGATATAAATAGCACTCATTGTAATACTAACAATTTATGCATTCCCTATATTACTGAAAATGACGTACTCAAGGCACTTAAGAAAATTAAACCCAAAACCACCACAGGTCCTGATGATATTCCGGCCTTTCTCCTTAAAGATTGTGTAATTTTATTTGCAAAACCGCTAGCTTGTATTTTTAATTTGTCTATTAAAACTGCTACTTTTCCAGAAGTCTGGAAAATATCTAGGATCTGTCCGGTATTCAGAAAAAATGATAAATGTGCTATTGAAAACTATAGGCCAATAGTAATATTGTGCAATTTTAGTAAATTATTTGAAAACGTAATATACGATATTCTCTTTAATCCAGTCAAATCTCAATTTTGCCTGGATCAACACGGATTCATGCCAAATCGCTCTACCACCAGCAATCTGGTGTGCATCACTCAGTTGATAACTGAACAGTTGGATGCTGGAGGCCAAGTAGATGTCATTTATACAAATTTTTCTAAAGCCTTCGACAGACTGGACCACGGAATTTTGCTGAACAAATTATCCGAATTTGGACTAACTTGAGCATTTCCTAAACTTTTTTGAATCCTACTTGGTAAATAGACGACTAAATGTACAATACCGTGGATTTTGGTCTATGGATATCTCAGCGACATCAGGTGTTCCCCAAGGTTCTGTACTTGGGCCATTGCTCTTTAACATTTTTATAAATGATATCGCCATTGGCTTACACTGCAAAACATTACTTTATGCCGATGACCTAAAAATTTTTACATCTATCACTAGTGCAGAAGACTGTGTTGATTTGCAAAACGATCTTGTACAACTAACTATGGTCTTGGTGTAGCGTAAACAATCTACAGTTAAATATCTCAAAGTGTAGCTTTATGACATACACTCGTGCACAAAATCCAATAAAATTTATCTATACAATTAATGATGAAGAACTGAAGAGCTGTGGTCATTTCAAAGATCTAGGAGTAATATTCGATCCAAAGTTATCTTTTATTAGCCATATCAATCAAATCACCGCTAATTCCTTCAAAAATTTAGGCTACATTATCCGTAATTTTAAAGAATTTAACGAAAATACACTGAAACCTCTCTTTAATTCATTTGTGAGGTCAAGAGTTGAATATGCTTCAATAGTCTGGAGTCCTGGTTATGAAAATCATAAATATAGTATTGAAAAACCTCAGAGGCGTTTTCTTAAATACCTCTGGTTCAAAAGTTCTGGAAATTATCCAGAGAGAGGTTTTTCACATTGTAACTTATTACATAGATTCAACACGAGTGATCTTCAACTAAGTCGGACGTATCACTCTCTTATATTCCGTTTTAAGATTTTAAATAGCACTATTGACTGCCCTGAAATTCTTAGTTGCATTAGATTTCTTGTTGTTAATTTGCAGACTCGCTCGCATTCGTCTCTATTCTATATGCCTGCACCAAGAACAAATTTGCTGTTATTTTCTCCTCTGCACCGTATGTATTCCAACTATGATTCTTTATATAATAATATAGATATTTTTAATACTAATACATCCAAAATGCGAAATGTTATTCTCAATTCTGCACAACAACTGTAGCTTCTAAACTATTAGATTACAACTCTTAGGACTATACTAATCATAGACTTATTTTGTTAATTTTTATTATCATTTAATTGTTTACCTTTAGTTAAGTTATTTAGTTTTAGTTATTATTTAGTTTTCTTTTTATATTTGTAAAATTCCTGCCCTATAATTGGATTTCTGTCTGGGCAGTCGTAACCAAAATAAATAAATAAATATTCATTTATTGGTTACTCAAGTACACATAAAAGGTTAAAACCCAAGTAGGACAATTTTTTCAATATTCTGTATAGGCGACCTAATTACATTATAAAATTTCAACAAACAAACCATGAATATCAATAATGTTCAGTCAGTCATTATGATTAATTGAAAAGGCTGGAGATATATTATACAAAGTTATGTATTCTTATATTAATAGTATAATTATTTGACGAGTTTGATGGGTGTTGCGATCAACGTTTTGTCAAAAAACACATTTTTATTTGTCGACGTTTCGTTTGTGTGTGTTTTTTGACAAAACGTTGATCCAACACCCCCCAAACTCGTCAAAAAATTATAAATTTTAGATCACTAAATTTAGTTAATAGTATAACCTACATGTAAAAATACACAAACATATTTGGTCTTCATTATTGGCCAAAGATATGAAAAAAATAATAAATATTAACAATACCGAATCCAACAAATAAAATTCTGCAAATTCATCAGACAAAGCTGCATTATATCATCGATTCTCAACATTTAATGTGATGTGTATTGATGACCAGCAAGGAGAAGTCATTTTAATATTTCTATGCTGTGATTTGCAGATGATATCATCATAGTCGTAGCAAATGCAGATACGTTCATACGCCCCGATAATTTTCAAACAATCAGCTTGTAGGGCTAGTTGAGAGTTGAGTAGAGTATGAGATATTAAATTGGATGGTATGCCTTGAAATTGCTGTTGACAATGCTGGCAACTGTGATTATAAGATCAACAGAAAATATGGATTTTAACATCGGCAAATCAGTTGGATAAGTTGTGGCGTGATAGAAATATTATGAAACGCTTGTTAGTGCTCTAGTATTTTCAAATTCTCTTTACGCTTAATATAAAGGGCCTGAAGTCTTTGTAACAAATTTTTTGGACAGCCCATTACGTCAAATACTCGACTCTTCTAGAGATGTACCCTCTAAAACAACTCTTCAATATTTTTTCCATTATATTATTTAGAAGCTGATGTGGAAGAACATTAATGAGGCAGTACGCCTACCAGACAACCCTGTGACAGATGGCTTCATGCTGATAGATATGTTATACAGAGAAAGGCTAACGCTAACTTGAATAATGTGTACGTCTCAAAACGTACCATACCATATACCCCTGGGTTCAACTCTTGATCCGTTATTTTGATTGACGATATGTCTAGTATAGATATTACATATTATTTATAGACCGATTATTTTCGATTTTTCACAAATCGATTCTGTTGCTAACTGCAAACCCCGCAAAACAATTTGTATTTAATATGATATAAAGCAAATAATCGTTCCTAAATGTCAGTAAATGTATTAGGTATTATATTGTTGTAAATGGAATATATACAAAATTGACGACGTATCTTTTTGCAGACCTGATGTTATCTATGAATTTAAGCTGTTTTTTGACCCAAAGGGAACATTCATTAAACATGTGAATTTGGCGGTTCATGTTTTAAAGCGTAGAATGTGTCTTACGCAACATGAAAGATTTTAACAACATCCACACATTAAAATTACTATACTGTTCTTTGATCAAATTTAGAATATAGATATACCACCTATTTCATGAAACCCAATTTATAGTACACATATTTTTGTGTGGAAAATAGCACCGTCAAAGAACGGCCGGAGCAAGGCTTCGGGCCTTTTATTTCATTTTTATTGTTCCATCATAACTAATAATTTGACACATAAATTGCTTCCAATCTCGACGATCCGAAAACGGACAAATAATACGCCACTTTTTCGGCTGTTAAAGCGGTCAGGGGCAAAGGGTCAAGAGAAAAACCTAAGTGCTTTTTTTCATAACTACCACGAAATTTGGTAAAAAATTCGTGGTCGCGTACAGCGTCGAGTAACGTCTTTGAAAGTGCGAAGTCTAATAAAAATGGACTTATAATAAAAAATTATACCATGAGCCGTAAAAGCACTCCTCGGGCGTTTTAAAGTGAAACTACATCGGAAATTAACTTGACAGTTAAGAATTTTTGGAACGACGTCGAGAAACTTCTAAAGAAATATTTTTCAAACTGCAACGAAAATGGAGAACAGGTGTTGTCGCGACGACGTCGAAAAATTTCTGAACAAGACGAAATTTACTTTGTAATGCAAACGACCTTACCGCATTGTACGGTGGACGTATACGAAGGATTAAGTCGAACAACATGCTGAACCGAGATTGAACGAAGGAGTCATTTTAGGGGTTATTTGAGAGAATTTGTCAACGAGGTCAAAACCTCCGATGGAGAAATTCAAAATTCTTACAATCAAATTTAGCGGAAATAGTGGAGGTCATAAGTCACGTTTGACCAAGACCAATTGAGGGTGACCCGTGGGTCAAACGTTTACGTTCATGTCGCCAGTACCCTTCACCACATGTAACATAATATATGTTTGGGCGTTAAAACCTAAATCTCATCCGTTGCGTTGCTGATAGTTTAAAATGTCCCAGTTTTGGTGAATACATGTAATAACATTTTATATTCAGGGAGTTCGTCCTCTTTTCCTCCTACCCGATGGAACCCATTCTAAAATGTTTCTTTCCCACCTAATATCATTCATCCTCTTCACATTTCCAAACCATGTCAACTGCCTCTTATTCGGAGACTCTTAAAAGCCAAGCGAACACGCATGTGCACGAGCTTAGCTGTTTAGAAATACAACAAAATTTTTTGATAGTGAATCTTTCTGTGCCGTCGATTGCTTAAAGTCAGCTATTCCTTGGGTGATAGTTGGAAGCTGCATTCCACGAGTTCCTCTTACTCATCCTCTGTGGTATGGGACCAGGAATTCGGTATTAGATTGCATATTGTTTGAACTATATAATTAATTGTAACATTTTTGAAAAGAAAATATATACATTTTAGCACAAATATCATCTCAATTATTTTTTTGTTTATAATGAAAATTAACCTTATATTGGTTAATATTGAGAGTGTGATAGATTTACCCAAACTACTTCCTGGTTCCCTTTTCCTCAAGTCTGTAGGGGACAATTGCCTAATACTCGAGGGTCAGATGAGCGAAAGATAAAGACGACTAAAATATAAATAGAAAATCGCATGAAGTAATAGTGTACTTACATTTTTTATGTGAAAGTGTATTATCCAATAGCAGCATTCCAGGAAATGTAGCTGGTAGCAAATGACAGTAAGTATAAATTTTGTATTTTCATTTACTAACGTCTCTTATGCTGACAGAGTCCACTTGAGAGTGCACACATCTTTGCTTCCGAAGGTGAGACAAACGTACCAGAAATACATTTTAAGAGTTAAGTTCTTCAGACGAATCTTTAACACAGAAGATATCTTAACAATATTTAACTTCGAAAGTCTCTTAGAGAGGAATATTTCACTCTATAAAATCGTTTATAGCATCAGTAAATATGAAAATCTTACAAACAATATTTATAATTACCTACCTCGTATTCCTTCGGCACGTATTCCTTTTTCCGTTGTTAATTCTAAGCACAATGTTTTGGCGTTCTGTGCAGAAATGAGCCCAAACCGAACCCTTGCCTCACTGTCACCCTGTCTCTAATTAATTCTCAATGGTAACGTCGGTATTATAGTTCTTATCAAATTTGCACAAATTAAGTATATCCTTGCCTTGACACAAGTACCTTTTTAGTTAGATGGCTCTCGTACATGTAATATTATATTATTGTTAGATACAAACTAAGTACAAACATTAAATCCTCTTTAGTTAAGATACAAGGTAGCCTAGTGTGCAAGGTATCCCTCAGCGTATGCGTCCGATTCGAAAATTATCGGTACATATTTTAAATGTTTATTAATTATAATCAGATAGATAAGCAGTTAGACATATTTGAAGGAACTATTTTAAAATATAATATCTGAAACAACCCTTACAAACAGTAGACCAAATCTTTCGAATTAAATTAACCCCCTTCAATTTTTACGTCATTAAATCTCCATATTTATTTGTTTATCGAGCTTGACCAAATCTACAATATTTAGTTTCCAGATGTACAGAGTTTCCATTTTAGTTTTCACTATTCTTAAATTTATCAATTTTTTAAATCCCATCCCCACAACGTGTCTCTGTATTTTCTCTGAGAATGTTTTAAACTGATGCTGGGAATATGCACGTGTTAGATTATTTAAATCTTACCTACACAGACTTCTTCCCTGTATTTTCTAGGAACACTTGATCATGTCATGACATCCCATATTGGTATTAAGGGAATACTATAAGAACTTTCCTAACATTGAAAGCCTTTTACGGTGTGAGGCGAATATTTGAATGGGAAACTTGATAGTGAACTTATTTATTTTTGTTTCTTTGTTAGTATAACTACCTATATGTTCTTACATAATTAGATTACAACATAGTGTTCTACTATGTATTGACTTATGTAAAACATGTATTATTTTAATAACACGTGCCCCATTTTACGGAGGACGAGCTTAAGACTGCTTGTAGCAGGCTTAAAAGCGGTAAAGCTCCAGGCCCAGACGATATCCCATCCGAGACAATGAAGATAGTTGCAGATGAGTATTCCGCGGTTACCCTGAGAATTATGAATCAAGAGCTGGAGGGTGGAGTTTTCCGGACAGATAGAGGAAAGCAAGGCTGGTATTGATAGCAAAAAGAAATAAACCGCCAGACGAACCGTCCTCTTACAGGCCACTGTGTTTGTTCGACGCACGGAGCAAGTTGCTGGAATACCTTGTATTGTGAGGATTAGAGACTAAAATAGAGCAGAAAGGGAGATTGGCGGATAATCAGTACGGCTTTAGGAAAGGTAAATCGACAGTGGATGCTGTCAGGAGGATACGGAGATTGCGAGAGAGGCCATGAATTCTAAAAGGATCTGTGCAGTAGTAACCCTGGATGTCGCAAATGCGTTTAACACAGTGGGGTGTGCTGAGATTGTCAGTAGTTTGAAGAAAATGGGAGTAGCTCCTTACTTGCTCAGAAACACTAAGAGCTGTCTGGAAAACAGAAGAATTGGAAGGGAGGCAGAAAACGGTACACACTGGAAGAAGGTGACCTGAGGGGTTCCATAGGGATCGGTCCGGAGTCCGACCCTGTCTAATTTAATATTCAATAAAATTTTACAGGTGCCCCTAGCAGGCGGTGTTACGGTGACAGGGTATGCCGACGACTTGGCCATAACAGATACAGGAAACTGGGTGGATGGAGTAGAGGCAGGGGTAAAAACCATTAGGAGAATAAAGCGATGGTTAAATGGGGTGCAATTAGAACTAGCCCCAGAGAAAACAGAGTGCATCATCATTACCAGGAAAAGAATTCTACCATCCTTCACAGTAAGAGTGGGGCAGGTGGAGATTAGTCCTAGCAGGGGCTTAAAATATCTGGGAATATAGTTAGACCCGCGGCTAACCTATAGGTTACATGCATTGAAGACAGCAGAAAAGGCGGGAAAGCCGCCTCTGCCTTGGGGAGGCTTATGTGTAACACGTATGGAAAAAAGAAGGGTTTTATGCAGTGTGGTGCATTCCATTCTACTGTATGCGGCCCCAGTATGGGAGAGTTCGATAGCGGTACAGAGCACCAGAAAGAGGCTTGAGAATGTGCAGCGGGGTGCTGCACTCAGAGTTTGCAGTGCTTAGAGAACTGTGCCGTACGCAGCAGTCCTGGTGCTAGCGGGTGCCCCCTCGACAGCTCTACTGGCCAAGGAGAGAAGAGAGGTATACGAAGGGATGTGGAAGCAAGAGGCAAGGAAGAGGCTTCTTGACATATGGCAGACTAGTTGGAACAACTCAACTAAATAGAGGTGGACAAGACAACTTACGTGGATGAAGAGGGGGCATGGAGAGATGAGCTTCCACCTCACCCAGGTTCTCACATGACATGGTAGCTTTGTGGAATATCTCTTTGATATAGATAAGGTTGACACACGGGAGTGTGTGTACTGTGGGGAGAATGACGACGCAGAACACACCGTGTTCTACTGCAACCGGTGGAGGACCGAGAGATCAGGAGACCATTGAAACCCTGATAACCTAATTAGGTATATGCTGCAATCGGAGGAGAACTGGAAAAATGTAGCCACATGCTCTAAGTTGAATAATGAGGACAAAGGAAGAGGACAGAATAAATATAGTCCCCGAACCCCTAATTGTTTTAACAGATGCGGGATGTAAGGGAAAACGTGGGAAGTTTTACTAACACCAATACAAGATGAATGACCTGTGGCCTGATGGAAAGCGAAATCAGTTCCAGGTTACGTGGAAATACTGATCCAGGAGGGGTTTTAGTCGGTAGGAATCTGACACTACCCAGTGCGGTAGACCCTAGCGCCATGTGTTCATGTAGGATTTTCCCTCCACCATAAAAAAAAAATAAGAAAATTAAATTTCATTGATTAATTTATCGAGATGCAACTAATACAAATAACGTCAATTTTTTTAAACTCTTATTTGGATATAATACTTTTCGCCGTTTTGTTTTTTTTATTATTTTTTACATAAAGGGAAAATATTTCAGAGCTTCTGTGTAACCTTTTTTATGAAATAACAATATAAAATGCCAAAGGATAACAATGTTGTCATAGTATGATCAATCACAGCACAGCCTACTGCATAGTAAGTAATTACTGCGCACCAAAAAATACCTGTATGTATATTTGGAGCATATTTAATGTTCAAAAATATTACAGCTAGATCTTTGGAATTAGGGGACAAAGATATTCTCGGAATGGTTGCACGTATTGCGATAAAATTTGGTACAAATGTTATACTCTATTAGTCTAATCGAAAGCATAATTTGTTTGGAAAAGATTCCAAGACCGATGTCATTTTTTTTTGTTGCTCTCAGTGCCCTGAACAACACCCTGTATATCATTTACTGGAAAATGTTAAATGTTATTTAACGTTTAAAAAGACAGTGTATATATATAATGTTATAATATTTAATTCACATTCACGGTTACTCTTTAATAAATATCCGAAATTGTCGATTGATCAAATTTTAACTTCTACAAACTAGTTATTTCGCTTAAATAACCTACAAACGAACTTATTATTTGTTTTTCTGTATATGGACCGTATTTAAACTTTTTTGTGTTTAAATTTCGATTCAAAATAACACATTCCATATCATTCATAGAAAAAATTGAGGCTTGTACTAACACGTATGATTAAAATCAATTATGTTAATACATTTTTGACATTTGAAGTACATTAATTTGTATTAATAAAGCTAACTTTACGTTGGGCACTCATATCTTCAGTTTTGAGTTAGATATTTTATTAATAATTAATATTGCACTGTTGCATTAAATATCTCAAGTAGGAGTTTATTAAATGTGTCACTTTCTTAATACAAACTAGTGTTTACTGTTTCTGATAGTTAATATAAGTTCTAATATTTTAATTTAATAAGGAACATGGCAAATTTTCTTCGGCAGTAAAATATGAACATGCGCACAGGTTTCTTCGACAGGAAGAAGAAGTATTACAGATCATCCGTGATAATCCATCGATAAATGTAAGAAAAATAAATAGTCAGTTAGCAATACCTAACACAATGGGTGAACATAAAAAAAGGGCAAATTTATATTCATTTCATGTTCGGAAGGTTCAAAGCTCGAAGACGGTGACGACGTTCCGTGCTTAGTATTTTGTAGATTGATTTTAGTGCACATAAGAACAGTATTGAGAGTCCTATTCATGAATGAAGACCAATCGACACGTGATGGAATTAACAACAGTAAGAACAAGCATACTTGGGCAACCCAAAATCCCCACACAATAGTTCAAAGAAATTCCCAACGCAGATTTAATTTTAATGTGTGATATAGAATTTATAATAACCATTTAATAAGGTCTCATATTTTTAAAGGAAAGTTAACCGGTGAAGTTTATTTAACTTTTCTAGGAGATATTTTGCCCGATTTATTGAGAGATATTGATCCCAGGAATATGCGTTTCAGCACGATGGTGTTGGTCCTCATTTTGCTTTACGAGATCATCTAAATTAACTTACCCCAACAGATAGATTAGTAGATGAGGTACAATTAACTGGCCACTAAGGTCTCCTGAGCTTGCACTTCTAAACTATTTATTATGGGAGCATCTAAAGTTAGAGGTGTATAATGAAGTATTCGACACATGGGAATAGTATTAGAAAATATTTTTAACGTATGTGATCGTACTAAAAATAAACCACAAATCATGAATAGATCAGTAAAAACATGTTGAAACTGCGTTGTGAATTGTTACTTAACAAATTGTTTGTTTATGTGTATTTCTGCCTTCATGTTATCAAAATAAAATTCAGTATTTTAATATTATTTTCTAATAGGTACGTTACACGATCAATAATACTGTCAATACTGGCACTTCAATAATATTGTCAGTACTCCACCAAAATAGTCAGGCCATCCTTTTCTACACCTTACTCGATCAGTATTACTGTCTCCATCAACACACTATCTGTCACCATTGCCTTACACGTTCAATAATACTGTCAGTATTTTTAAGTATTGACAATATTATTGATCGTGTAAGGTACCTATATTGGTGTTTAGTAACTGATTTTAATCATATATGTTAGTATAGTCGAGGAAATCGCTATAGTAGAATGCGGTCGAGGCGAGATGGGCGGAGTTTATATCTCTCCACCTAGTCTGTCTTTTACATCGCTTACGTGAAAGTGAGATAAATGCTGTTACCGCACGAACGATTGTATGTGTCGAGAGTCGGCCTTATTTAGTTACAGATTGCTGTGAGTGGAATATATATATATATATATATATATATATATATATATATATGGTGAGGTAATGTATAATATTATGGGTAATAATAATAATTTATTTGTCTATTTACTGGTGTTTATTTAAATATAAATGAAGATATAAGTTAGATTCGAACTGTTAGTCATTTTATACAACAAATCTGTCAAATAGCGTCTACAGTTTGGAGCTCGTGCAAAAGCTCTTCTACAACAACCCCCTTATTTTGTTGACTGTATTTGGTTACATGACATTAAGGTTAACGCGAGTGGTATTAAAGAAATTAGCAAAAACTCCCTAATATAATTATGCTAGCTAGCTGGCTACTTTATTTGTAGAATTTAAAATTTGTCCAATCGACAATTTCGAAAATTTATGAAAGGATAATCGTAAATGTGCCATCACATATTATGACATTATTTTACACTCTCACTGATCCACTGTTTTTAAAAAAATGTTTACAAATATTTTCCAATATGTGATATACAGTGTGTTGGTCGGAGCACTGAGATCAACATTAAAAAAAACGAGTCTGGTCCTAGGATTTTTCCCAAATAAATTATGCTTTTGATTGACCTAAATGTATCCTGATCAAGAATCATAACTCCTTCAATACTTCAAAAACCATTCGTTTCCAAGGATATGTGTAGGGGTGTGCTGTAGGAGTACTTTGTACAGAGTGTCTCCGCAGCATATAAAATATGTTAGGAAGTATAATTTTGGAAAAATAACACTAAAAGCATGTTTAATTTTTTTTCTAGAACATTCTCCAAGAGTTAATCGCCATTAGTAGTTAAGTTATTTTACTCGTCTTACAAATTAACTGCGAGTGAGAAATGGCTGTCTTATCTAGAAAACCACGTGTAAAATATTCTTATAGGTACTTTTAGTATTATTTTGACTCAAACGTCTGGGACACCCTGTATGCATTAATAGAAAAATACATCATTAACCACCCTCTTTAGCAAGCTTAACTAGTCTAGTCGTACTATCAAAAACAAATTTCTAGTTAACCTTACCAATCAACGTTGTTTATTATCCTTGACCACAATTGCTTTCTTAAACCTTATTTTGGGACAGGATCCGCCTGTATGGTTAATTAAGTTATGGTCGATGTCTCTAAAATCTAAGCTCAGCTTAATCCCCTGACTTAATTCACAACAACCCTTCAACTAAATGTTGACTTTGTACCCGGGCCTAATAACGCATGCCATTTAATTACTGGCAAATAGGAGTCCTGCTGTATAATTATCATTTAAATGTGTTTGCTTTCAACTAAATACATAAAACTTTTCCGAAAATTCTTATCTGCAGATATTCTAGACTACACTTAATACTTTATTTTTCTTTATGAGTCTTGAATGTATTTATCGCATGAATGATGAACTGTTGTTATCTTTGAACTCTTACCCTCCATAATAATTTTACTGTTACAGTAGCTTTTAAATAACGCGCTCTCTAATCACGTTTACAAGAAATAGTATGCTTCTATGGAAAAAGTGAACAGTTTTTAAGAATATGGTATAAGAACTATTAATAACAGTTTAAGTGTAGTGTGAAATTGATGGTAGAAGTTATCCGTGTTTAAATTTAATAACATTTTATATGGAGTTTTAAGTGCAATATGATAGTACGAAAATATTTATACATAAATTATTTGATTATAATGGAGTTATCTAACTTTTATGTGATTTAGTTTTCAAGAAAGAAATAAGTGAATAGACTGAAATTAAATTTATATTACAGACAATATATTGGTATAGTTATCAGAAGAAACGTTAAAAAGTGTGGCAGAAGAATATTAGAACAATCCTCAAAATGGCAAAATTCACAAAACGACAATGGCTTACTTTAATTGTTATAAGTATTGCTGATTTCTGCAATGCCATATGTGTTTCTCTTCAGGCACCATTTTACCCCCAAGAGGTAGGTAGATATTTTTAGTAAGGATTACTCTGTATAGAACATTGATCTACATACCATAACACGCACCAACGTGTTGCCGGTTGCAAATGAATATTTTACATATTTGGCAGTAAAATGACAATTTCGTGTATAGCTCAGCCGATTTTTAAAGCAATTTTAACCAAGCTGTTAACCACATTTACACCACAATTAGTTTTCTTATCTGCAAAATAATGATTTGCAGAGATATCTCGGTTTATCTGATGAATTTCAGAATTCTGAGGCAGGTTTTAATTTTTTTATGAAAATACCACGCAAAACTCACACAGAAAGCGCTTTACTTCACTGGAGATTAATTTCACACTCGTGTCTTGTGACAGAGTAAAACTGTTTTCATTTATACTGAATTATTAAAACATTTTTTCCCATTGATGTTACTAAATCGAGCAATATTCAGTATTTCTTAAAACAAGCAAAATACAACAGATTACTTTCAAAGAATGAGTCGGTAATCCATTTTGCATATTTTTTGGTGAATTATCATAAACTGAACATTTACAAAATCGACCAGTATTTAAAGAGTGTGGCGGGATAAGAAAGGTCAATGGGCCATTTACCTTTTTACGTGTAACAAAAAATATAAAAATACATGTTCTAGGTATATACAATTGGTACACACTTGTTAAAAAATTCAGTTAGTTGTATGAATATACAAACGTCGAAAAAAATTACATATTTTCCTCGATTGTTTTAATCATCATATATGCTTCTGGCACACTTGCCATATTTTTAACAGACTCTTTAAATACTATTTCATAACGTATAATCTTTTAGGAACAACAAAATTGGTAGATCATTGCAGATCTTGCATCTTATGCGTATTGAAAATGCTTAGGTAACTCAGCTGCTAGTTTCCTAGTTTGACATTTAATAAATATTTTAGAAATTTTAAATACTTTAAAGTCAACAAATGAGCATAATATGATACTTAAAAACTAATAATTTTTATAAGCATTATATAAATTGTAATGCAGGAGACATATTATTTCAAAGTGTGTCTCTTGTAAAACTTTAAAACCTAAGAAAGGCCGTCTGAAAAATTTTATTTATTTATTTAGTAATGTAAACTGCAGAAAAATTCCAATTATCGAGTACAATCTTACATCTACTTAAAAATTAGACATTCATACGTGGTTAAGTCATTTTTAAGTACAAAAATTTACATATAACGGAAAAAGTAAAATAGATAACAAATTTAAAAATATAATACATATAATATAAACTCTCATATCCGAGAGTAAATTGCATAAAAAACGCAGAACTGAAAATCGGGAAGTATAATACATTTATAAACCCCCCATACACACTACAACATGTTGGACGAGCATGTTGGTAAAAGTAGTTGGAAGCTGGCTCGGCGAACATGCTTGAAAGTGTGTGAGAGCGACAAATATAGTTGGCGGTTGGATTGCTCTGCTCGTTGTGCGGCTTGCCGATCCCTACCAGCACGAACCGAGCGTCGAACATGTTGGTACGTGTGTGGTGATTTCGCGAACATGTGAACATGTTGGTGATTAAAATAGTTTCGGGGCGAGCGTGGGTGCTTCTTTACTATGTACATACTTCGATATGCGATGTAAAGTAATGTAAGGCGCGGTTAGTAGTTGGATGGGTGACCGTTCCAACGAAGACCGCATCCTCGCCTCACACATCTTCCAGCGGCTTGTATATCAGTGTATGCGCGGAAGCTATACCAACTTAGGCGAGGGTTGTATAGGGGATATACCATCCTCCGGAAGGGATGTAAAGCCGTCGGTCCATTGTCTATTAAATGTTAGGCAAGTAAAAGATCCCTACTCTTCTTAAGGGAAGAAGTTCAGCAAAACTCCTGGTTGGGGGTAGCTCGTCTACAGGCGTCGGTGTTAGGCCTCAGTAGCGGAAATAGGCCGACTTTAAATAAATGTATTTAAAAAAAACAATAGTTTATTGTAGTTGTATGAGAGGTGTCCATCAATTCATTGCTGGATTAACCCCAAGGCAATTAGCTATTATTGCCTCGGGACCCCACCAAATTTCCTTGAAAATTTATTTTATAAAAATAAAAAATGAATGATTTCTGATTTCTTTTGAAATTTGGAATGACAAATCACACTCCCGCCCTTCAGTTAAGCACGCAGTCCCTACTATAACGACCATGCGTAATATACTAACACGTTCTGAAGATGATAAGCAAAAAAAATAAAATTAGTTGTGAAGTTCGCTTTATCAGCTGTTGGTAGATAGAAATTTAAAAGATACGTTCCCCAATGTGGAGACACTACTAAAAATCTATCTTGTAATAATGACCACAAATTGTACTGATGAGAGATCATTTTCAAAACTAAAATTGACGAAAAATAGATTAAGATCGTCTATGAGCCAAGATAGGCTCCACCATTTAATTAGTATGAGTATCAATAATATCTTACGAGCGTTGGACTTTTTCGAAACGGCAATTTAGTGTAGTATATATATCGGGATATTCCTTTATAAGTTCATGTAAAATGTTAAACAGTTCTAGGTTTGTTACCCTGTAATTACCAAAAATTGTAAATATAAAAACAGTTAAACAATATGTAAATAAAAAAGGTCCTAATGATTTACACCCCAGATTCCACAAAGCATTCCAGGTTGATTTTCCGAAAATCACCGGTTGTGAGCAAGCCTTCACCCCAATTTTGCCTATAGGCCCCCATTCATGTTCATCCGGTCCTGCATCAATTTCTCGTATTCGGTTGTCACTTTTCTTCACAGCAGTGAGGCTCGCGGTTTTAAATTTTGAACTGAAGTTAGTAAGTTCGGTGCATACATGTGTAGAAACCGCCGAGCATGCTCGGTTTGAAGTTGGGTTCGATGTGATTTCTTCGAGCCGAGCATGCTTGAGCGTGTATGGAGGGTTTAAGGATAAAGTGAGAAATAAAGAAATAGCGACGAAAGAAACTAAATAAAAAGAAAAATACTAACAAATTGCAATAAAAAGATGCAGTTAATCATACCATTAAATAGTCTGTGAGCAAACAGTGCTGTTCCAATTGATCTTCTAGTTTCTAATTTCACAAAATTAAATTCGTTTAGTAATACTTCGTTAAGATAACAAAGTAATAAATGTCATATTTTTTGTAGTACAAGTATCTAAAAACTTTTTTGCACTTTCTAAATAATTGTATTTTTATGTACTTCGTATAAGAGGGACCAAATAACTGATGCATATTCAATTATGCTCCTAACATAATACATTAAATAGATGAACTAGCGTTCTCTAATTTTTGAAATCGCAGCAGTTTCTTATAACAAATCCTAACATCCTAAGTGCTTTAGAAACCGTATGATCTATATGAGCGTTAAAAGTTAGCTCATAGTCAAATATAATTCCAAGATCCTTAATATTATCTTTAACGGGAAGTGATGAACATTGTTTTTAGCTATAATATTAACATATTATAGCTAAAAACAATGTTTATTACTTTCCGTGAAAAAGTCATCTGGTAACATTTTTTACATTAAAGAATAAACCATTCTCTGCTGCCCACTCAGAATTATCTATCATATCATCAAATCATATCATATTATCTATGCGTTTATATATCTTGAAGTAGTCGGCAAATAGCTAGCAGCTAGAATGTTGAACTACCCCTATGATATTATTAACTACACATAGAAAGAAGAATTGTCCTAGGTTTGGCCCTTGAGGCACTCCAAATAGCGTTAAAATCTCCTTAGACCGTGCTCCCTTATATACAACATACTGCTTTCAGTCTTTCAAATTTGAAGCACACATTCGCACTAACCTACTCGAGAGTCTGAGGCCGTCTAATTTCCTTAGCATCGTGTCGTGATAGACCTTATCGAACTCCGGCCGAACGCCTTAGCGAAGTCTGTGAAAATTATGTCCACTTGACCGTTATTGTCATGCGTACTGTTCACTGTGTGAGATAAACCCGTGTTGATAGTCAGATATACCTAGTTTAACATGCTATAGTACCTTATTGTATAGCAAACCATTTCAAATATTTTGCCAAGTATACATATTAGGGCCACGGGCCTATGGTTTATAATTTCGATAATCATGATTGAAATGATGATGATTTTATTGGTTCGTTTTTTAATGAATTTTAATCTTTGTTCGGTTGAAATCGGTCTAAGTTCTTTAACTTTGCAAGGTCTTTTTGGCATATGGTAAACGATCATATTCAATGCCAACGTAAAATTTTACAGCGATCATTTTAATATTTATTCGGTTAAAATCTGACAAAGTTAAAGGTAAGGCTGTTTTGGCAGATTATGTATTCTAAACGATCACATTCGATGCCTAGTATACCCACGTAAAATTTAACACCTCTAGGACATGGTGAAATTGAAATATTATCGTTCTCATGAAACTAATTTGCTCCCTTATCCAGTAGGTAGGCTCATATTCCAATTTTCAGTGTAATCCAATGCCACAAACTCGAAAGTTTTATGTAGGTAGGTGAATATTGTTTCAATATTTAGACATCAGTAAGTAAATAATAAATAATAAATAAATAAACGCCACAGAAATTAGGCAACCCCCAATTCCAGAAGCCAGAGGCTTGTGCGGAAGGGGGTTACACATTGAAAAACGCGGACATACAACCATTTCCTCCGACAATGTTAGTGCCGGAGCCAGGATTCGAACCCGGTGGAGCGATATCCGTGTGATTAATCGCGATTGCCACCTCGCGCCTTAACCCACTCGGCTATCGACCAGATAAAATTAAGTGGTCAAATATTTTTATTGATTGGCTTATCAAAAATATAATCACTTGTGATTTGGTCAATTGATTTTTTAAAGAATTTTAGTATTCGTTCGATTGATATCGGACAAAGTTAAACGCTCTTTTGACATATTTATGGTAAACGATCACATTCGACACTCCCACGTAAAGATCAGACATCATGAAATTAAAATGCCGACGTTTCCATGAAACTGATTCACTTCGCCTATTCAGTAGGCATCGTTAGATTCATACTTCACGTTCCGTTGAATTCCAATGCCACGAACTCGAAGGAAGCAATATATTATATATGTGAGTATTATGTAGATATAATTAGGTGGTCAAATATTTTTATTTATTGAATTATCACAAATATTTTCTTGTGATTTTGTTTATTTAATTTACATGGAGATCTTTCTAAACAGATGTTTATAAGCAATAATTTTTAAACTTGAAGAAAAAACGGCTAATAATTAATAGATAAAAAAATTAGAAATTAATTTTTTTCACTAAACGTTCATTACTCTACAATTTGTTTCATCGATACAAAATGCAATAATAATATACAGAAAATATTACAGTCGTACAAATTTTTCGCTTTAAGTGATGATCATACATATGTGACATTCAAACGACATATCTTAAAAATGGGAAATTAAAAATAAAATTGAGGTAAGTATTTGTACTTTAATATCTTCTATAAACCCATTTCAATATATATTTTTTAAATAATAACCGATGTCATTTATCTTTTTGGTGTTAATTATATAAAACTATTTTAAAAATTGTTATAAACCTTCTTCTGAATTTTATGACAATATAAAATAAACAAAATGATAAAATGGTCAAATAAATCTATATAGCAAGTTATTTATTTACGTATTTTAATTGTGAATGTGTATTGCAATGCAATGTATTTTAATATTACATGATCTAAAAATTATGGAAAAATCCTGTAAAACTAATACAATCTAATGTCATGTATTAAAGGATTCTCATAAGGTTTCTCTATAAGATACAAAATTTACAAACGAGGCAAAATGCTTTATTTTAAACATGATTTTTCTATGAGGAAATTGATATTTAAATTAGATAAATGGTCATTTTCATGTAAAACAATTATATTCAATTTTATTATATATACACATACTATAAGAATAGATATAATAGCCTATTTATACAATGTGTTCTATAAATTTATGGAACAAATTGAGAAATATATTTCTCATGTTAAAATTTTTTTAAAGTTTCTATAAAGGTGGGTTTGATAATGCTTCATTTCTGATATACATAGTGATGAAAAGTAATCAGATAATTACTGTTTTTTGAAAAAAAAAAAATCGAAATGGGCGGAAGGTGTTTTGAACATTTTCTGTGTATTAAATTCAAACTCCTTGTATTAAAAAATAATACAAAAGTTCATTTGAAAACTAATTGTGCATTTCTCCTTTATTGCTGTAATAAGCACGTTGCCCTTCGTATAACCGATATTTATTGAATCATTTTGTATAATTTTGCGAAAATCAATGACTAGAAAAAGATTTAGCGTAGGTATAAGTAACAAAGCGCTTGAATTCTATTATCTTATATTTCGTAATTGTCAAGAGATTTTCTATTTGGTGGCTATCATTTTCAACAAGAATTTGAAAGATATTAATAATAACGGATTCTTATGTGTATTTAGGAATAAAGAAATAAGCAGAGGATTATTCGTGTTATAATTAGAAATTTGCAGATTTTACAAAAGATAATATATTGGAGCACTTTCTACTTGCTAAAATGTTTGCACATAATAAGAAAATGATTTCTTGCACGCTATTTTGCTTTGTATTGTTTTTATACCAGGTGGCGTTTTTTGTCAGTGTCTATGTCTGCCAAGTGAAAAGAAGTCAGTAACCTACCATGGTAGTCTCATTATGAAATTTAAGTAATTGTTAAAGACAACCATAATTTGAGTTGACCAAATTAAACATTGAACAAGATACCTGAAGGTATTTTAATAACTCAAATTTAAGTTAAATTTAGGTTTTCGCAAGTGAATTGAAAATGTGAATTGTAAAAATTATTTTAAATTGGGTGAGTTAAATTAGAACACTTATATTACCAGATTTAAATAATATGTTATTACAAATAAAACTGAAAGTGACTTAAAAGCGAATATTTTGTTCGAGGTAGCGAGTGAGGAATCGCATTGGTGGACTTATGTATTTTTGAAAATCAGACTTGACGATATTGGCGAAAAACCATTTGCAGCCAGAGCCGTCAAAAAGGGCTGAATGATTTAAATCACGCCAAAGAAACCAACCTAATGAATCTTTTTCGTCGTATTTGGCAGTTTTGAAGAAGTTAGCAAAACATGCCAATTTGAAAATCAACTGGAGGATCACCTAGCTGACCAGTTTTTGTGGTATAAGAAATGAAAATATTCATCTACAATTATTTAGAATATAGTATAGCTGTGGGTATTGCACTAAGTATAGAGACAGCCATTATGGAAAGACAAATCATGACCAGAACCTTTGTTTTTTCAAGGACGCACGTTATCATCTGTGTAATCTGAGGCATATTCATAGTGCGTGTGAGTTCTTATATAATAAATTTAGTAGGGCATGAAATTGCATTGTGAACAATTTTTCTTAGTGAATTTTTTTTCATATCTTGAACAATAAAGGTAATTTATTAGTGGGAACCTTTATAAATTTGTTTATAAAACATCTTGTATAATACCAAGAGTTATGATATACTTTAGTTTTACACAAAGCAAAAGAGTGAATCCCCAAGTGGTAGGTATTACAAAATTAGGAAATTTGTTTACTCATTACACTTCTCGTTACGATTAACCTAGAGCACATTGAATATTTTATTCTTTTTTCTTATTAGTTAGAATATATATCTTTATCTTTTTACAACAATAGTTGTAAAAAGTTACATATCAAAGCAGGAATTTTAATGGGGTAAATTATATTATAAAATTGTATAATTCTTGTACAAAATATGATGTTTCAAGAACAAATATGCAGTAATCATCACTCACAATTTATTTAAAAACTACCTTGCCCTGAAAGAGGAAATAAAAATAACTAATATGCCTAATTAATAATCAACGATTAAATATTTGAAATATAAACATATTGTTAAATCTAAAATATAAATATAACAATATTTATATTTGATGATAATATAATACATTGAAGTTAAATAAATACCTAATGATTAACTAATATAAAAATATGTGTAATTTCAAATATAATTGCCACATTTATTTTGATAGTAAGCAGTCACATGATATAATTTACACGCAGTAGACCATAATCAAAGTTTTCAAATTGTAAGTATATTAGATGAGGAGCTAGCGCGCTTTTCCATATCTAATTTACATTAAACCAAAACTGTATTAATTTGTCAAGTATATGGCAGAAGAAAAAATTGATATGAGGTTGTTTTTGTTGATTGTTCTATTAACAATTTAATTTTAAACTTATCAAGAAATCTATTTGTGATCCTAAACCGACCAAATTATAGAGGTTGATAGTTTTTTGTGTTCATTTAGGGGTCAATTAATTGTTGAAAAAATCTTTAAGATCATTTCATACATCACAGGATCAAATTGTTTACTTGTGATCTTAAAACGACCAAAAGACTATTTTTAGTCACCTTACTGATGAAAATATAAAATAACTCAAACTAAGTCAGAAGCTTGAAATTAAATTATTTTTATAATAGGCATTATCCAACTGTCTCATGCCACTTTCTTTGTCTGCCATAAACTTAACTATCGGTTTAATCAATTTTTGCCTGATGTAGATTAATCATGAAAAATTTGATTGGCTCCTTAACTATCCATGTTTACTTGGCTGTATAAAAATTTCTGCAACTAAATTAATAATATAACATTCCGTATGACATGGCTTTGATAATGTAGTTTCGTAATAATATGGGAAATTTTTCCAATAAATGTATTTAAGTTTTTATATAGGATGCAAATAGATGACATGTAAAGACTTTTGTTGTATTTTTGATTTACGAAGGAAAGTTCCTATAATAAATCCTGCCTCATAGATAGCTATTAAATACCTATTCAAATTTTTGTTTACACACCAGCTGTCCACGAAGGGGATGAATATTTTTGTGTTTATCTATCTTTCTATCTTCTAATTTATAATATCCAAGAATATTTGAGATAATTTACAGAGCGTAGTTTTATATATTACATATTTTTATTTTCAAAATACGAGAATATTCTTTTTTCCCTTGGTCCGCTGAAATTTGAACCTGCACCGCGCAACCCACTGAAAGGATGGTCACTGTTCATCACTTTGTCGACAAACATGATATAAAATATTTAATGTACCTATGTTAAAATAATTCTGAGCTAGCAAGGCGTCCGCGGCTGTACCGCAAACTACCGCACCTGTTTCTTGGTGAACGAAACCAACAAAAATAATTTAATTTCCATGTTAATTATGAAGTTTGAAGAACAAAATTATACGATGAAGCAGGCAGTATATAGAAGACTCGGATATGCTTATCATGCAGACAGCTATCGACATGTCGTCGTCATTTACGCGTTGTTGGAAAAGATATAGATTTGTTTGTTCTTTTAACTGCAAAGGCGAGAAATCATGCAAATATTTTTTTGTTGAAACTCACGAGTGAAAAATTTGTGGAAATGCTTTAATCGACGCGGATCCTGAAATATACGGAAGCTGTTGTCAAGTACATTCGGTTTATATATATATATGATATCACATATGATTTGCAGGAAACAACTACTCAGCGGGCAAATACCCCAGCAGGTTGGCCACTGTCATTTGTCTGTTCCACGACCTATGGCATACTGATGAGAACTAATAAGTTCGAAACCGGTCTATGTCTGGCCGGGGAATTGACAAATGACATTGGCTACCATTCATGATTTGTAAGGTATAATTCAATGCAGGTCGGGGTATTTGCCCGCTGAGTAGTTGTTTCCTGCAAATCATATGTAATATCAGTATAGGTTAAGTCCACCAAGGGCTGAAGGTCACCGCTCTCGGTACTTGCAAAATAGCAAGTCGCTATACACCATGGAGACATCTATGATGTCTGGTGTATAGTAGCATTTGACCACAGGAGAGGATTCACTTACCTCTCACCGGTACACCATTTACCTCAGTTTGTATAAAAGTAGCAGGTTGGCCACTGTCATTTGTCTGTTCCACGACCTATGGCATACTGATGAGAACTAATAAGTTCGAAACCGGTCTATGTCTGGTCGGGGAATTGACAAATGACATTAGCTACCATTCATGATTTGTAAGGTATAATTCAATGCAGGTCGGGGTATTTGCCCGCTGAGTAGTTGTTTCCTGCAAATCATATGTAATATCAGTATAGGTTAAGTCCACCAAGGGCTGAAGGTCACCGCTCTCGGTACTTGCAAAATAGCAAGTCGCTATACACCATGGAGACATCTATGATGTCTGGTGTATAGTAGCATTTGACCACAGGAGAGGATTCACTTACCTCTCACCGGTACACCATATATATATATATATATATATATATCAGTGGTTGTAACACCACCTCTGCTCTCTTTACCCAAGGGAATTGAATTTCCTCAGTTTGTTTGATAAAAATGACTTGTTGCTTGACACTATAGTAATCTTCTAGGACCTCGAAACAGATGCTCTCGCTATGGCTGGTGGAGCGTTATTATTGGCACTGTACGGCGGCCCATTTGTAAAGGACTCATAGGATTCACTTCACTACCCAAAAAAGTCTGTATCTAAGAACAAATTAAATTTCGCACGAGAGAAGCTGCAAGGCACCATTCATTGTCCACGAATGGGTTGGATGCTGTTCACGCTACGTCAGAAGAAGCCCCCGACCCAGACACCGTTTTGAAATTGAACATAAAATCTTGTGAACATAAAAAAGGCTCTTCAGGAGCTTGTGGATGTCGAAAAATGGGCTTAAAGTGGTTGGTATTGTATCTCTATTGTAAAGGGACAGCATATGAAAACATTCCAGATCTGGTAGTGGATTCACATCACGAAGACGAGGCTGATGACGTTCTTGATTCTTTGGACTGGGTGTTGGTCGAGACGGGAGACAAACATGATTCTAAACATAGTGAGCCAGAGTTATCGTGTACTGCAAAACGACAGAAAGTTTGGAATTTGAATTAGGTATATCTGGGATACCACGTTAAAAAAACACGCCGCTCAACTACACCTCATGGGTGGTGTGGAAACGGTTTGATAGTTTCATTGTTATTTTTTACTTTATTGCATGAAAGTACTAGCTACAATCCTACCAAGTTTGAAGGCTCCGCATCCTATTGTACTAAAAAAGCGCCTAATGACTGGATAGTGCCAATTTTCTGATCAAAATGAGTAAATTCATACGTTTGACAAAAATTACTGAGTGGTTGATTGTTCGAATATAGTAGAGATGATTCTTATACGGAATTATTTAAGATAAGCGAAGGAAACCGTAGATTGTTGCTCTTAAGCGAGTAAGCCGATAAGAAATTATGTGCCGCTAATGGTTTTAGTTCATTGATAATAAATTATTATGGCAGCTTATTTTTAGATTATACTTATTATCTTCAATAGAAACGAAATTGGTAATAGTAGGTACCTTTTTGCGGTGAACGTTTTATTGGGAGGGAATCTCAGGCAGGGCCTTACAGGTGCACAGCAGAGACTTACGAGGTCTCCATCTTAGGGAACGGAGCACGCGTCTTAGGCACTCTAATACCCATTTCGACTTTCCAATGTTAATGTTACGGTAGCTACAATGATATATTATTAATTTTGTAACCTAAAAATAAAAAGATTAGAGATGTTACTACTACTTTTTTCTTAGAACAAGGCTTGATACCATGTCACTACAAATAAAACATCCTGTATAAAATATTGTTACTAGTAATTCACGATAGTGAAAATTCTGACATTTCGATATTTACGATTTTATTTAAAACCAACCGCATCATCTAGACTCCTCATTTGAGCACGTATATACTGCAATATGAAATGTAACTAAATGGCGCCAAATTGAACTGAAAAAATTTAATTGTGAAAACTTTCCAGTTTGTGAGAGTGATCAGTTTTCGAACTTAGTTGGCAGCTGCTGATTAACTCAGCTGACCTGCGCGTTTTTGGTCAATATCTCTAGTTCTCGATTAATGCATCTAGTATCGGAGAGTCCCACTTCCTCAAAACTGTGATCTTGTCTCAATAACTAAAAAAACCGATCTCGCATATATATATATATATATATATATATATATATATATATATATATATATATATATATATATATATATATATAGAAAGGTAGTCTTGACTGACTAGTTAAGGTACAAACATAAAATTTATTGAGGTTGCAGTCAGTGATAAGGTATTTTGGCCAATACAAAAAGAAAACTCTTTGTTATTGTCAAGCTTTCGCTAATGTTTATTAGCTTTCTCAAGACATTAACATGAGGTTAATTTGATAAACCTGCGTCGAAACACATGGCAGGAAAATTTCTTAAAACGTAACTAGTGGTCGATCCCACACACATAGCTACACTGCTACTGTTATAAATAAAACATTTAACTTAAGTTTAGTTACACATATTAATAAAATCTGATTAAAATTTCATTTAAAATAATTAACAAAATGGACTCAGCTGGGCTTCAGCATAGTTTCAGCTGAGTCCATTTTGTTAATTATTTTAAATGAAATTTTAATCAGATTTTATTAATATGTGTAACTAAACTTAAGTTAAACAGTAGCAGTGTAGCTATGTGTGTGGGATCGACCACTAGTTACGTTTTAAGAAATTTTCCTGCCATGTGTTTCGACGCAGGTTTATCAAATTAACCTCAAGTTAATGTCTTGAGAAAGCTAATAAACATTAGCGAAAGCTTGACAATAACAAAGAGTTTTCTTTTTGTATTGGCCAAAATACCTTATCACTGACTGCAACCTCAATAAATTTTATGTTTGTATATATATATATATATATATATATATATATATATATATATCAAGTGTGCACCTGGAGGGCAGAAATATTAAAACATACTATTTCAGTCGCAAGCTCCTCTATAAAATCCTTATTTTACTATAAGGAATGTAACCAGACTGCAACCAACAGCTACTCTCCGGGTTATCGATTGCAACAAACACCAGCGGAAGGACTGATCCTACTTAAAGGAGCTCTGGTGCCAGTCGTCCCATACTACTTGCGGACTGCAGTTTCGAGCTGTTGGCTCTCGTCAGTGCAGGGTAGGCATGTGACGAACGACACGAGGATTCCTTGACTATTTGATACATCTCGGTATCTTTACGATAGCGACATGTACAATTGTAAGCAGGCGCCATTTAGCGGTCCAGTGTCTGTTGCAATCGAAAAATAAATAGCCTGACTGGGTTTAGCATAGTTCAAGTGTGCTTCTAGAGGGCAGAAATATTAAAACATAATATTTCAGTCGCAAGCTCCTCTATAAAATCCTTATTTTACTATAAAGAATGTAATCAGACTGCAACCAACAGCTACGAGAGCACCTTTAAGTAGGATCAGTCTTTCGGCTGGTGCATGTTGCAATCGAAGCATTAGCGTTTTGTTGGTAATACGCGCCAGGCTTGTAACTTGTAATTCAGCGCTCGGCGGGGTACCGAATTTATATATAGATATATACATATATATATATATATATATATATATATATAACATTGATAACATAATAATTATTGTTATGGTCAATATACAATTACTTAACAATTGCTGTTAATTGACATTCTCATCGTCTTGTCTCATGCATATTTGTTATTAGTTGGAATCTGTCCATGGATAAATTTTTGAATAAAGATTATTTGCTTGGAGGTAATATTTCGAATCTGATATACTATTACAATAGTTAAATTCAACTTCATTTGTACGTACGTCATTTTTACCAGACTCAACCTGTCGGTCAAGCTAGACATTCTTGATTTTATTTTACTTACTATTTTGAGCATTCGGGCAATTGACCCACCATGCTTAAATTTTTTTTGTTATTACTAGTATATGACTTATAATTAATTTAATAATTTATTTGACAGGCTGAGAGTAAGGGTTGTACAGCAACAGAATACGGATTAGTATTTGGTATATTCGAATTTGTAGTATTTTTGATTAGCCCCATATATGGACAGCACCTCAATAAAATAGGACCTAAAGTAACATTTAATGGAGGAATTTACACGACTGGTATATGTGCCATTTTATTTGGGTAAGAAACATGTTTTATTATGATTATGACGTGCAAAAAATTAAATCACTCAAATTAGCTTTGTTTCTGCGTTGAAAAAATTATTATAGTTAGTGTTTCATTAAATCACCGTATATTTTCATGTTGATGTGTTCATTTACTGTTTAATTGGTTTTTTTTATAATTTTTAGTCTTCTAGACAAGGTGGAAGGCCGTTACCCGTTCATAATTTTAAGTTTTATAATAAGGATTGTGGAAGCGCTAGGAAATGCAGCGTTTTTGACGGCCAGTTTTGCCATAATTGCAAAGGAATTCCCAGATAATGTAGCAACAACTTTTGTAAGTATGAAACTTTATTTGTAGTTATGGTCACTTTATGCGGGGCAATGATCTTTGCATGTACGTTTCCTACTATTTTGCTTCAGCAATAATCGACTCAAATTTGAACAAACCAAAGACGTCATTCGAGTATAAGAAAAATTTTTCATTTCATTGTGCCCCCTACAAAAACAAAATAGTCTTGAAATTTTGAAACTGTACTTGAGTGATAGTGTTTAATAAACAAAGAATTTCGGTAAGGTAGACTGGAAACAATAGTAACATTCTTTATTTGTTTCTTTGTAAAGAAAAACGTGTAATAGTTGCAGAAACACATAAAAAATTTGAAGATGCCGATTTTCTTCTTCTCTACAAAATTATTTGTGGAGTATTTTTCTAGTGCCAATATTATACAAATTATTTGCTTCTAAATAAGCCCTTGTTAAGTGTTATTAGAATTATTGTCCGACCAACAGGACGGTTGTAACAGTGTGAAAGAACAAATGTTTTTTTATATAAAAAATAGGATCATTCATGACTAACAGTTATGACACACATACGAACCTTCTGTTTTGTTTTGCCAAGATATAGATTTTTCTTAATACTCTTCTGTTTTTCTTCATATTCCGTCTTATTATTTTTTTCTGATGTATCTGTGTAGATGGTGGATTTGGTCTTTTGCTCCTTTTCTTCCTTTGGAGAACCTTAGAAAAAAATGGCAAAAATGTAGTTGGTATCATTTGATTGAGCCTGGAAGATGTAGAGTGAGAATCTGCGCTTGTGGCTGGTCTCCTTGTATTTATGAATGACGGTTTAAGCTTGTCGATGATTGTAGTATGCTTGTGGATGACTTAACAATATTTGTAGATCACTGAGCTGTGCTTTTTGATTGATTGGTGATTACATTTGAAATTGGCCTGTTTGCCACGGACGACGGAGAGATATCTAAATCGATAAAAATTGAATGGGAAAATACCGGTGCATTTAAATCCAATATTTTTATAATAGTTGAAATGTCATAGGCAGACATTGTATTTCCTGGATGATTCGTCATCTAACCATCCCGAAGGAATATAAACAGGCTCATTCAGCAGCTGTAAGTGCGAGGAAGTAGAGAACAACACTGCCTTTCTTTATAGAAATCCAGTGTCGGTATAGATATGCATGAACTATGATTAGAAATTAGCAGTGGTACTCTTCTATTCTTAGAAGAGTTTTATATTTTTGAAAATATTTTTAAAAAATTACAAAATTCTCTTCCTACTTGTATCCGCTAACATTACCGACACCAAGACATCCAACGCAGCCATCTCTAACAAAATTACCTTTAAATCAGAGCCGAGGAATAATGAACACAAGTGTTGTTGCCCTACCAATAGCGTTAATAGCAAATTGATCGGAATCGGATTTACCCCCCTCCCCCATGGATTGTTATAGTAAAAATGTAGTAGGTATGTGATATTAATAATGGAAATATCTGACACCAGAAATCGGAAGATCTATAATAGACAGTAGTGCATACTTATGAAAATATCAATATATAAATTAAAAGCTTTTTGTGAGCTCTTAATATATGCAATACGTTTGATTCAAATAGATTTCAGTATTTCAGTAACCAGATTTCAATTTTCGAAGCAGATTCATACTACATACCCACAATGTATGTACATAAATCACACCGATAAAATTCTGGTTGCATATCCTAGATTAAAAGAAATTTCAAATATACCTACATTTAATTTATAAGATAGATTTTACCATTCATCCTCGAAATTGAGAGTAGCAGCCTTGTACATATTCAATTACACTCGACAGTCGACCCTCGAGTTTGTAATTAAAATCAAGTAGATTAAGACCTATTAGCATTTTGAAAAGTTGTCTGAGAATTTCTTTCAAATTTTATGGTCCGTAGTCCTATTTAAAAAGACAACCATACGGTGAATCTGGTTCCCAATGTTTTGAGCGTTTTTATATATTACCCAAATCAATATGCAAACCACTTTCAGAAAATGAGAATATCAAAACACTTGAATATTATTGTTTAAATACACTACTCTACGCTCCGCTCTTGGGGCCCGGATCTAACGTAGGATTATCTCCTTAAACAGGACTACAACCATACATATAACTGAAGGAGGTTCTCGGATAACTTTTTAAAACGTCAGTAGCTATTGGTCTAAACCATGTTAGGTTAGTTACGTGTACTAAAATATATTATTGAAAGTGAATGATCTGGTTCATTTTTTAAGTTGAATCTTTTTAAATAGATCTTCTACTGGATTTTAAATAGGTAAATCTTAATACAAACTACTTTACTTTATGATTGGGGAAATGCTGATATTCTTTTATTTAGTTAGAAATGTAGTAGTAACTACAAATTTACAACATTTAAATTAACAGTTATAAATACTATAAAATGAAATGATAATGAATGAGCGTTAAACATAATGTAAAATTGTTTATTGAAAGGTAGTAGAATAAACGAGAACTGTTCTAGTATTAATTTCCTATATTTAAGCATTAATTTATTAATAGGCGTAACTGTTGGAGAAATTTTTGCTGAACTTTCTTATCAGTTCAAATAAAGAATATTTCAAATAATATCGATTAGGACACAATTAGTAAACAAGATTAAAATAAAATATTGACTTTGTGGCTACAATGACAGAGCCCTGAATCAATATGTATTCTAATTAGTTGCATAATTAAAATATATTAATAAACAGACTTTACAACTAATACAATATTTCGGGGCCCAAAATATGTGATATTTTGGAAAATGAGATGCTGATAGAATTTCGTTTTTTTCTTGCAAATTGGCAGTAAATGGGTATTAGAAATTTTACTATTAATTCTATTTGGGGGGTTCGCTTTTTTTGGGAGTGAGTTCTACCCTCTTCTTAGGGGTGTTGCACCAAAATAAAAAAAATCTATTGAAATCGATAGAAAATCAGATTGTAAGAAAAAAGTTTCATACAATTTCTTTTCATAGAAGTAGGTATATTACTAAATATAGCGACCTGGCAATTGCAATTTTATCTACAAAAAACGAATATTTCCAAACGCTTTTCAGTTAATACATGGCAAGATATTATATTTTTCGAAAAAATCTTAATAACCAAAGTAAATTCCTATATGCTTTTTTATTCATTTCTGTAGATACGATAGTTTCAAAATGGCGTCCGAATATTTTTACGATGAAGTGTAATGTTAAAATACTAAAAAATCACAAACCAAAGACACCCATGTCAAAAATATGGTAATGAGAGAAATGAAAGTTAAAGAAATATGCTTCGAAATAAGTCCTTAGTTGTTCCTATACGTTAAAAAATTGAAAAAAGTTATGGTCGATGAAAAAATCTGTGATTTCACAATTTTCTTTCTTATACTCCGTCAGTTTGTTAACCTAATTTGCTAATTATTAAATACTGTTTTTCGTTAACGTATATCATCATCAGAGTGCAAAATTTTTTTGAAATTGCTTAAAACACCTCTTGAAATTTTTTTTATGTTATATAGAAATTTTTCAAAAGAAACCGTAAACTTGTTGCTATTTTCGAAAATCAACATAAATATTGATTTTGGTGTAAAATTATTTTTTAAGCCTTATTATTGATCCTTGGCATTTTTTCATCAAAATCAATATTTACGATGATTTAATAAAATAGTAAAAAATTTACGTTTTTTTATAAATTTCTATATAACTTAGAAGCCAACTTTTTCCAAAGCGAGTACTTTAAACGGTTAATAAAGAACTAAACAACTAGGTGGTAATACACAGTATGGTGGAAATGTTAAATTCATTATTTCATAAACATTTGGTTTAAGAAAAAATTCAGGCAGGTCGATTTTTATTTTTAAATGCTCATCTCTTGAATATATATACATAATTTGTTTCCGCATTGCTGTAGGACGTGATTGTTTGTTGCGTAGGAGCGACCCCTCTAAGTTCAAAATTGAGTTTTCGGGGTCGGCAGCCATCCCATTTGACAGGGAATCACGAAAACAGACCTGTCTCTGGAATTTTTTTAAAACCATATTCCTATGAAGTATTGAATCTATCCCATACATTTCTACCATACTGTATATCAACAAAAAACAGTATTTGTTTATAGTTTGCAGATCACGTAAACAAAATGTCTTAATTAAAAAAAAAAAATTAAATCGCACATATTTCTGGCCATAACTTTTTAATTTCTTATTGTAGTTAAAAGGGCTGCTTTCGCCGTGCCATTTTTGATGTGTCATTAGTTTGCACCTCATTCCATTTTAACATTACACTTCATTGTCAAAATATTCGGGCGTTATTTTGAAGCACTTTTTATACGAAACTACTAATCCTACAGAAATAGCTAAAAAGACACTTTCACTGTCATTTTATTAGAATTTATTTTGGTCTTTGGTATTTTGTCGCTACATATGATCCCAAGCAACACATGATGGTTTAATAAACGTTTATTATATGAAATTATGGTTTAAATTTCGTTATCGTATATTTAATCAACGTCTATGAAAAGCGTTTATTTCATAAACGATTTTTATACGTATATTATATATGAATTTATCCTAAAGTTTTTGGAGTAACACATTATATACGTTTTTGGCGCGGACATTCGAACGTTGAATATATTACGGAAAACGTTTATTTCACCATTTGGTGTTCCTTGGGATATCTACTACTTATTAACCGAGAAGCGTTTGGAGGTACCTGTTTCGTGTACATAAAATTGCAATTTCTAGGTCGCTATAGTTTATAATAACTATTGACTTTTATGAAAAATTGTATGAGAGCTTTTACTATCACAACTTGATATTCTATAGATTGCAATAGTTATTCGTTTTTTAGTTTACTAGAATCCTCTAGAAAAAAGTAAACCCCCAAATAGGGTAGCAAAGTTTCGAAGGCCTATTCATTACCAATTTATAAGAAAAAAGAGAAATCAAATCAGCAACTTTTTCGAAAGTAAACCCCCAAGACACTGTATTAAATATAATGTGTATAATTTCTAATAAGCGATCAAATTAAATCAGCAATGATTGCAAGTATATAGTATATTATTTTATTAGGAGTAAAAGTAATACTTTTGTGACAAACCTGTACGTTTGCCGGACGAACGAAGGGCAATTATAAACGAGTCACAAAAATGGCTTTTACTCCGCTTTTTTTCAAACGTCGATTAGTTATAAAAAATATAAAGATAAAGAATTTATCTGTGCGTTGCCATTAGCAACGGAAGTAAAAGTGTGCTCGAGAAGAAGAAAAACTACTTTTACTTCCTTTGCTAATGGCAACTTTCAGCCTTCTGATATTTCAAACGTTAATGTGATTAAACGAATAAGAAATGTCATGATTTTCTGGCATTTGGGAAAATACTTTTGAAGAATATTACAAATATTCAACAATATAGTAATTGATAGACCACTGTACGAAATATCCACTTTACAGTTTTATGTACGACAGTGATAACTTTTTTTAGGCATCCCTTGAAACATTCTTCGGCTTGGGATTAATAGTTGGTCCAACGGTTGGAGGAGCTCTATACCAAGTTGGAGGATACACGTTGCCTTTTGCTGTTATGGGTTCTGCGCTTTTCATGTCTGCTATTTTAACTGCTTTAGTTTTACCAAAACACGAAGAATCCCTTGACAGAGAAGCAGGTCGTAAGTCATATTTTGTATTATACCAATATATTATAATTATAGTTTCAGTTTAAGTTAACCTTCAATTTTATTCACTGTAGTTATTGAATTCAAATTTACTAATATAGGATTGTATATTTTTTTATTTAATATCTGAGGACTTTAAATAATATTTTGTTTTGAAAGTGAAAATTTGTCGTTGACAATAATTTAAATAGTTGCAATTGTCGAAAACATGTTTAATAAAATGATAACATCACTGCTAAAGCTAATTTTAAAAACAAGCCCCTTGATGGTACAAAATAAAGAAACATTTTGTTCCACAAGCAAATAATATGCAAAACTTAAAAAACTTTAAACTTAAATTATGTCCTAGATTGAAATTATAAGAGGAAAACATTTTTAGTTATTTATTTTATAAAAAAAATGTCAAAGAACTAAAAAGTTTTGCTTGATGTAGAACAGTCAAATCTGCATTAAAACTTCAATACTAATACAGTGTATTCTTAAAGTACGAGAATAGAGTAAACCATTTTTTTATTTTATAGAAGAATTCCAAAAGAATAAAAAAAATTATTTGATTTTAAATGGACAAATCGGTAATTTAAACTTCAATATTGATACAGTTTGTTCTTAAAATCGGAAAATAGAACAGTAGAATGTTTTAATTTGTCAAGGAACTACTGTTTGTATAATTTAATATGGATAAATCTGTAATTAAAACTTCAATATTAATACAATGTGTTCTTCAAATGGAACATTTTTATTGTAATAATTTAATGTCAAAACTAATTTAAAAGACATATTTTTTTTCTAAAAATGTTGGCGTTGCGTTGCAATAAAAAATATATTTAACACAGTATTATCGTGAGGGAGATAAAAGTTACGGCTACATAAAAAAATAACGAAAAGTTTAATGGCGTTAATATTTCCCGTAATGATATTATAAAGTTAGTCAAAAAGTTTTAAAAATCGGCTTCGTAATCAACTTAAAAAGAAAGATGATGGATGGCACATAACGAAGAAAATGTTGCTACTCTGTTAGTTTTGGATTCGGAAGACTCCAATCCTAAGTTTCCGTGGAGGATACGATAGGAAACAGCAAATCTCACATTTAAAAGATTTTTAAAGAGCATAAATACTTGCCTAAACATTAATTTTTAATTATGCTTTGGAGCTAGGAGATGATGAAAAAAATCTCTCTGTTGATTTATGGATGGGCAATGGGGAGTTCTTTGCGGTGCAGCGCCTTCGCGATACTAGAAATAATCAAATGATGGGCCGTCTCCGCCGACTTCCCAGCCTGGTACGCGTATTGTGATTGATGTAAAGGCTCCAAGACCAGTGCTTCTACTTTAATATACCTTTCGACAAACCTCTTAATGTTTTGAGCAGGAAGCATGTAAGGCTGATTGCTCTATAGGATTTGGCAGTATCGTTGAGACATACGTCTTGCTTTTGAATGAAAACCGCTCTGACAGTTTCCCAGGGTATAGAAACATACCCTAGGGCCAGGCAAGTTCTCAACAGGTGGTAAATAGAACGCATGAGTGTGTCCAAGTCTTCCTAAAGAAGTGCCTTGAACACCCTATCTGTCTTTGGGCTTTAATAAGGATGGAAAGTGAGATAGCCAATTTAAATCCACTGATACTACCCTTGAGGCTGTTCTTCAGTCCGCTGTCGCGATGACCGCGCGGGACGACAGTGGGCCGGTTTTTCCTCTATCTCCACCACAAATTTGGGGAAATGACTTTCTAACAGGTAATCGTTAGTCAGAATATCAAATATTTTATTCTTACAAAGCCTTGTGGCTTGCGGGAGGTCTTCTACTATTTAACAGAAGTCCCTCCAAGCTGCTCGTTTGCTGTCCCGGAAGCGACGTTTAAATAGGCCTTGGGATCTCTTGTTGTTTTCCCAATCCTCTGGAAGCTGAGAACGCACTGCCCTATTGAAGAGCCTGCGTGTTTGTTTGCGTAAGTTTCGGAGTTCTCTGTTTCACCAGGAAACGTTTCTCCCTCCCTTCTTTCCTTATCCTGAGAGGGCAGATGCGTTCATATAAGGCCGTGATCGCTCCTAGGAGAAGCTTGGTGAAGGTTTCTATGTCCTCTATATTTCTGGATTGATTCACCTTCGTTAATTTACCTGAAAGAGTCCGCCTATGGGCTTCCCAATCAGTATTTCTGGAATTCTTGTGCCAGCTCTGCTCTAAATGGGGAGCTAGGTCCAGTTTGAATATGGTGATCCGAAAGCGAAGGTTCTGTAAACACCAGCCAGTTTTTAACCAGTGGGATCATCAACTGGGATCTCAATGTGATATCGATTACCTCCTCCCTTTGTTGAGCAACGAAGGTGAGCGAGTTGATCCGATTTAATAATTCTAGATAGGTGGTATACAAATATCGTAGCAAGCTGTTAGCCCTAGAATTGACTCGAGTGCTGCCACATCAGATGCAGTGTGTATTGGCGTCACATCCTATGATGACAGGCAGTTTTCGTTGATACAGAATTGAACGAAATCCTCAAGCTCTATTGAAGGAGGTGGTGTTGGAAAGTCGTAAGATAGATAGACAGATGGGTACGCTATAAAGTGGTTGTATGTTACTATTTCAAAAATGTTTCCAACATTTGATAATATGGCTATGGCCATGTTTCTGATTATATATTTCCCGTTTTTTGTAAATTGCCTTAATTTGTGCTAATTTTAGAATCTCAAGGAAAGTACCTATGTTTAATGATGTGCGCCAGTGAATGTGACAATTTAGTAACCTAACAGATATTTCGTCGCTCCCTACGAATTTCGTATTTTTTAAAAATTACATACTATTCTAGACCACGTGAGATTATAGTTGGTTTTAAAAATGTACTCATTTCTAAAATTGACATTTTCCTGACATATAATATATTATTTGACTGAATTTTTGGACACTGGTTTATAAAAATATATATTTATATTATTTAAGACAGCACTTTTGTCTTTGTTCAGGGGTTCTGAATTCCTTAGTCCTGGATTCCTGGAGAGAGTTGAAACATTTGGTGTGACGCTAGTTATGTCATAGTTTCCACAAACGCCATTAGGTTCATTTCTCTTCTATTTGTTATTTCTTTCTAAGCATCTTTTTTTTGTACGTTAACGTTGTAAGATTATGAACATTATAAATGTAAAATAGATAATAGCCATTGAGATGCACTTATTAAAATGAAAACCAGGTTGTAGATACCTGAATTTGATACTAAACATGGTAATTTTAATATAACCTGTTCAACCTATATCATCCATTAGGATGTTTTAGGATACACATTATAGGACCACAGTGATGGCGCAATCTTAAAGCATTAAAAGGTGTGAACCATACGCCCATCATATTCGGTCTCAACACATTTTTTCGATAGAGAAACCATTAAAATATTTTGTACCGAAACTTTGGGCTATAGGCTTCCTATGACACTGGTAAAGAAGCATTTTTTCCTTTGGCATTTTTTTTGTAAAAGTAAAAATAAAAAAATATTCCCTCTTGTAAACTCGAGTTAGGGAGGTACCCAATATTAAGTTATAATCAATTTAAAAACTTTCATTTTCATTTTCAGCATCAGTATTAAAAGTACTCAGAATACCAGGGGTATTATTGTCCTCATTTAGCATTACAGTCACGAGTATGTCAATCGGCTTTCTTCAAGCTACCTTAGAACCCCATCTTCGGCAATTTTACTTGGCACCAGTAATATTAGGCCTTATGTTTGTTATAAATGGAGGAGTCTATGCGATTACAGCACCAGGATTCGGATGGCTTTGCGATCGATTTTGCACTCCAAAAATTGTAACAGTAATAGGAACCGTACTTGTTGCTGCTGGATTCAGTTTAATAGGACCTGCACCGTTTATCCCAGTACAGAAGTAAGTGCTCTTTTATTTTTTGTAAATTTTATCTACCCAAAATAAAAAATAACAAGACTTTCTTTACATTTTTATTTTGTAAAAGGCTGAATAAAAGGTGCGACAAGGTATTGCACTATAATGCCTACGCTTCCGCAGCAAGAAACTTAAGAACTATTTAGTAACTTTTTATCTTGTTCATTATAAAATAGAAAACATCGTTTTTATTGAAATTGCTTTGCATTACTTTACTTTTGGTAGTACTTGAAATATTTTTGTTTCAAAACATATTATAATATATATTTTGACCTGATAATAATTTAGTAATTTACTCCCTTTAATAATAGGGTGGTGGTAGAGGGGGTGGCTAATGTCAAAAAATTTTAGAGGTCCTTGGTTCTCGTATACACACTAAATCCCAATTAAATTTTTTACATCTTTTAATAATAGGGTGGGGGTGGAAATAGGGGTGGCGGAGGGAGTGGCTAACGCCAAAATAAATTTTAGAGACCCTTGGTTCTCGTGCACACACTAAATCCCAATTTAATTTTTTACTCCCTTTAATAATGTGGTGGGGGTGGCAATGGGCGTGTTAGAGGGGGTGGCTAACGCCAAAAAAATTTTTTGAGACTTCGTTCTTATATACACACTAAATCACATTTTAATTATTTACTCCCTTTCATAATAGTGTGGGGTTGGTATTGGGGGCGATACTGGGGGGCAGCTGATGCCAAAAAAATTTTGGGACCTTGACTTTTCGTACATGCAATTTTATGGACTCTTACCTGCTTGCTTTGCCTATTTACCCTTATTTACCCCATTTACTCCCGAACCCTTCAACGGAATTAGATCAAAATATAATCTAGTTCCAGATTTCGTTATAATACATAAGTGTACCAAATTTCAAGCCAATATCATAAACAGTTCCAGATTAAACGTGCGCACAAAAAAAAAAACAAGTTACAGACAGACCGACAGACAGAATTTTTTTTTTCTCATTCAAATTTAAGATCTCGACGTTTCATGACATTTTAAGCCTATTTCAACATATATTTTTTTTGTTGCGTTGCTATACGTGAAAGTAAATATCAGCTCTGTAACATAATGACCATGTTTACGTAATTACTTCTAATTTGAATGGAAGGCATCCATTTAAAACAGTGAATAATCAGTATATTACATTTAATTTAATTACAATACGTTTATCAAACGTCATTGTGGACCAAGGAATAATTATCATTTGATAATGTTAACAATTATTCTTCAATTGCCGAATAATTCTATTAAGAAATTGAATAGTATCACTTAATTCATTAGCGCTGGACATGTCGGCGCGATTTGCCCAAAAAAATTCTTTCAGTTTTGGAATTTATAACGAAATTTATATTGTGTGCTGCCATTTTTGCACGATGGCATGTCGCAATAAGATATCATCAACATTCACAATAATCACAATAAATAAGTGTTAAAGTCAAAGAGTATAATCAGCACGTATTGTTCTCATATCTGCCGACTGATGCCATTGACGAGATCATGGAAAGGTGAATGCTGATGTGCTAAAAAGTATCTCCCTTTTAGTCATAGTATTATGATTTGTACTTCCTCTTTCAAAAAACAATACGTCTACGTTATAGCCAAGAGCCAATACTTTTATGACAGGAAAGAACTGTTTTTGCAAATATCTCAAGTACTAAACGTTATAATGAACAATGTGAAGAGATCAATTTTAAAGATTATTAAATTTTGCTCCATTTGACGCATCACGTCGATTTTAAAAAGTATAGTATTTTCGATGTGATTTCGATTTTTCTCTCATTACATGGGTTCATTGAAATACATTGAAACAATCATGGCACCCTTAAACAAGAAAAAATAATTATCGACATTTAAAATGACATTTAGATGGTAACACTGTATTCAGAAAACCATGTAAAATCCAGAAATGTATCTATATACAGTATATTATATTTCACAATCAAAATTTGGCACCTCTCCCGCTCAAAGCGGAAAAAATATCAATCAAAATGAAGCGTTGATCAAGTACAGACGATGTATCAAATTGCCATGTTCGTGTTACACCCGGTAGATCACAAGCTACTGATATTTTCAAAAGTAGTCTGAGAACCTACTTCAACTTATAAGACTCGTAGTCCTATTTAAATAGACAACCCTACGCTGGATCCGGCCCCAAGGGTGGGGGCGTTTTCGTATGAGGAGTATTTTACCCTTTTGGTGTTTGTCAAAACTACATTATCATCACTGTCACATCAAGGATTGAGACCTCTCAAGGAAATGCTGATATTTAGATTGCAAATATTCATAAGGCGTTGGTCGTTTATGAAATTAGAAATGATTTATCTAACACTAATGGCACAAGTAATTGAATATAGGCAACATTAAAAAAGTTATATGTAAATTTTCCGAAGCATATATATACTATTTATAATAATAATTGTAATTCATAACTAACACTAGAAATATTTAATATTTCAGAACGTTATGGTTAACAATAGTAGGATTGATACTACATGGTTTAGGCATGGCTGCACAATTGGTTGCTTCTTTTACAGATGCACTGAGGACAAGTATGTAAGTACAATATTTCTTTATTTATGAATCAGTATAATATTACGTTAATCGCAAGATTATCTTAATCTAAAATTAGTTGAAAAGTCAATAATTTGCAATAAATCGTAGACAAATGCATTATTACAAATACGTGGTAGGTATACATGAAAATGTAATTTTTATAATCTGCGCCTAATAATAACATTTTAGCCTCTAGTGTGTAAAAGAACTACTTTACACTCACAAATAAAGCAGTAAACGCCCGGTCGTACACAATTGTTTATAATACAAGTGGTCAAAGTAATAGTTTTTATTGCGAAGAAGGAACTCGGTACCCTAATTATGCATCCCTATCTTACTAGAATTAAAATCGTCTGATTTAATAACGGTTGCAGAGAATATTATTTTGTATATCTAGGGAGGAAGGAGTAATTTTTCCTCCGGCGCCGGAGTATAAAATTATACTGGGGACGAAAATGCACTTTAGTCTAAAGATGTTTAGTCTAAAGATGAAGGTGTAATGGGGTAGTGAAGCGCAAGTTATAGCCTCTCCTACTCAATTGTTAACCTCACCTTCGCGATGAGTTCAATTTGAACTTGGCACACCCTGTTTTCACTAACGAGGCTCTAACGACCGAGTAAGGGCGGAATAACCCTTACCTTTTGCCGTGAGCACATCCACCTTCTCACGAAGAGTGCGGTAAAAATAACCCACCGCACACAAAGGTTGCTTTTGGAATCGTTTGGTTACCCCATCGTCGCAGTCTCCTTCTGTGCCATGGGACCACACCACTCGCCTTCCGCAACCGAGCTGGTCAGTTGCATACCTGCTCCAGCTAAAACTTCAAATGCAGCTTCGTTTTCAGTCGATTAAGGCTTTAAAAACATGATGGAGCGTTCAAGTGGGACAAAATCATCCGGAGGTAAAATACCCTCCCAATCGGATCTCCGGGGGAGGGTGCCCACAGGGACACCTCATCGAATGTCGAAAAAACACCGACAAGTTAGATTCAACAAAACTAATTCTTTCATCTACGGCGCTTGGAATGTTCATACTTTGAACGACAGCACTCGCACCGATCGGCCTGAAAGAAGAACTGCTCTAATAGATAGAGAACTTCATCGACTCAATGTTGACGTTGCAGCTCTCAGCGAAACTCGATTTTTGGAGGAGGCTCTCTCACAGAAAAGTACTACACCTTCTATTGGAAAGGTCTTCCCACCAATTCAAGAAGACAACATGGAGTAGGATTTGCCGTTCGGAATCAACTTGTATCCAACTTAACACAAGTACCACAAGGCCTAACCGAGCGTCTAATGCTGCTACGCTATGAGCTATCAGATGGCAATGCGGTCAATCTAATAAGCGCCTACGCTCCCACTCTGGATGCAAGTCACGAAACCAAGGAAAGCTTCTATCAACAGCTGGAAGAAACCCTCTGTAGAATACCTAAAACGGAACGACTCGTTATTCTTGGCGATTTTAACGCTAGAGTAGGGAGAGATGCAGACACCTGGCCAGGCATCATAGGCAAGAACGGTTTGGGCAACATGCGCCAATATCCATTGGCTGGATGTCGGTCTCGATAACTAGGGCCGAGTAGGACTATTACTCTTTGCACCTAGATTATCTCTGTAGACCTGGACCGGCCTTCGTGATAGGTGGGCCCGCGTACTTCTACCAGACCCAGCTCACAAATGTGAGATGTGTCGTGGTATTTTCTGCGGACCTCCCCTGGTCCTGGCTGTTGAACCTCGCTGGCTGAGGTCTCTTCTGGCGCTCTTCTTGTCTTGATGTTTTCTTTCTTCGCCAGCTTGTCACCCCCGGGGGTAGTCATCGGTCGAGTAGGGCAACATGAACGCTAACGGTCAACTACGCCTAACTAAATGCGCCGAACATGATCTAGTTATAACAAACACCATTTTCCGACAAAAGGATAAATTTAAAGGTACCTGGCGTCACCCCAGATCAGGTCACTGGCATCTACTGGACTATGTTATCGTACGTAGGAAGCATCTCAAGGACGTTCAAATTACAAAGACGCGCATTGATAGCGAATGTTGGACCGATCATCGTCCTGTTGTCTCTAAAATGAAAATTGTTATGAGACCCAAACACCGAAGAACTCAAGTAAAACGTAGACTCCGTCTCTGTATTAGTAAATTGCGTGACCAACAAATCATCGAACAGCTAAAGCAAAAAGTTCAAGAGAATTTGAGTGCTCTAGAAGAAACCAATTCTGCAGATGTCGCTGCTACCTGGACACAAATTAAAGACAGTTTAAAAAGTGCGAGTGAGGAAATTCTTGGCACTGCAGCAAGTAAAAAACAGGAGGACTGGTTCAATGATAGTGAAGCTTTTATACAAGAACTTCTTGACCGCAAACATATTGCCTTCCAAAACGCTATCAACCACCCCAACGACTCATCAAAAGCAGAAGCTTTTACCCAATCTAAGTATGAAACGCAACGCGAAATCAGAAGAATAAAGAACGAGTGGTGGGCAAGCAAGGCCAGAGAAATTCAAAGGTACTCCGATTCACACGACTACAGGAATTTCTTTCAAGGAGTAAAAGCAGTGTACGGCCCCAGTCGGAAAAATATGTGCCCTATTAAAGATTTAAATGGAAATCTCCTCAAAGAAGACCAGGAACTAAGAGTCCGATGGAAAGAACACTACTCTAACATTCTTAACCAGCAAAGTCAAGCCGATCACGATATTATAAATCTTATCCCTCAATATGACACCTTCGAAGACTTAGATAAACCACTAACAATGGAAGAGATCTTAACCGCCATTGGGCAGCTAAAAGATAACAAATCTCCCGGCGCCGACTCACTCCCAGCTGAGATCTTTAAAGCTGTGTCGTCAGAGCTCATACCCTACCTCAAAAAACTGTTTGATGTCGTGTGGGAAAGTGGTCAAGCTCCGCAGGAGTTTCGTGATACACTTTTAATCAACCTCTTCAAAAACAAAGGGAGCGCTGCGGACTGTGGAAATTACAGGGGTATAGCTCTCCTGGCTGTTGGAGGGAAGATACTCACTAAAGCGATGGCAAATAGGCTAACACCTGTTATGGAAAAGTTACTTCCTGAAACACAGAGTGGCTTTAGACCAAACCGAGGCACATCGGATTTAATCTTCACACTTAAACAGCTTCAAGAAAAAGCACTCGAACATCAAGGAGAAATTCACATGGCCTTCATTGATTTAACCAAGGCGTTTGACTCGGTGGACAGGGAAGTGCTCTGGAAAATTATGTTCCGCTTAGGTATCCCTAGAAAATTTGTGGAAGTATGTCGCAGTCTACATACAAACAACAACGCCCAGGTTATGTATAATAATGAGGCAACCGAACCTTTCCAAACCCTCATTGGAGTTAGGCAGGGATGTGTCCTAGCACCCCTACTCTTTAATTTGTTTACCACTGCTCTAACAATTATTGTTGACAACAAACTGACAGTCAGAGGAATAGGTCTCAGATACCGTTTTGATGGCTGACTTTTTAACATAGGGCGCTTTAGAGCTTTCACGAAGACACGCACACGATTCATTTGTGATCTCCAGTATGCGGATGACTGTGCACTTTTAGCCTCTACGCCGGAAGTGCTTCAAGAACTTTTAGATGTGTATGCCCAGAGCTATGATTCCTTGGGACTTAAAATCAACATTGGAAAGACTAAGATTATGTCAACTCCTCATCAAGTGAACCAAATAGACATTACACTTAACGGAAATTCTCTTGAAGTGGTGGATCAGTTCAATTACTTAGGCAACGTTGTTAATGACAAAGCAAACATGGACAGCGAGATTCGCAATAGAATTAACGCTGCATCTAGAGCACTCTGGGGACTTAGAGAGAGAGTATTTGACAACCACGACCTTGCTTTGTCAACGAAAATGGCTGTCTACAGAGCAGTTGTCATTCCAACACTGTTATATGGATGTGAAAGCTGGGTCACTTACCGTCGTCATGTGAAAGAATTAGAACGTTTTCAGCAAAGACACCTCAGAAGTATGATGAAAATCCGTTGGTTCCATCACATATCAAACGTGGAAGTACTCAGGAGAGCAAACAGCCTTCCAATTGAGGTGCTTATTTCAAGAGCACGCCTAAGATGGGCAGGTCACGTTCATCGTATGCATGATAACCGCCTTCCTAAATGTACACTTTATGGTGAATTGCTCAGCGGTAGAAGAAGGCGTGGCGGTCAACGAAAGAGGTTCAAAGACGCTCTCCATGAAAATCTAAAATTCTGCGGTATTGCAGACGAGCAATGGGAACAACTTGCAGCGGACAGAACCGAATGGCGAGGGGTTGTGGCCAGCTATCAAGGAAATGTTGCAGCAAGAAGGCCGAATCCAAGACCTAACCAGGTCTATGTTTGTCCTGACTGCGGTCGACATGTGCTCTCTCGAATTGGCCTCTATAGCCATAGTCGTGTGCACCGTAGATGAATGGGAATTACAATAGACTACAAATTTTACTTGTTTTTTATTGTACACAATTTATCGACTGTAACATTTTTATACTCGGACTCGAGTAACGGCTAATAATAATACATACCTATATTTGATTCATAGTAATATAGTAATTATTAATAATAAATATAATGAATATCACTACTTCATGTTTTTAGTACATTCATGTCAAGTGTAAGCTTTGTTTTTATTTAAACTGTTTTCAAGGCAATAAAGTATAAACGGCTTAATTTTTCACAAAAGTTCATGTTTTTAATCGTGGTATTAAAATTTGAATAGTATAATATTTAACAGCTTTAAAAGAAAAATTTAATATTTCCAAAAAGCTTGATTATATAACATTATAGTTTAACTGGGCGGTATGTTCAAATAACACAAACAGTTTTTTGCTTCTTTTCCAGCTATATTTCAGATATTGATAACAAGGATTCTAATAATGGGTTATTTTAGCTAATTTTAACGAATATTAATTTTTTTTGTGGACAAACTTACTTACCTTCTATGTCGATATTTAGATATTTGTATTCCACGCTGTAGATATTTGAAAAATTGAAGTATATTAAATTAAATAATGATCAATTTTTTTAGTGCACATGGCTTTCCAAACAACTTAGAAACTTTTGGACTCATCTCTGGATTGTGGACTAGTACCTTTGCTTTAGGAGCATTTATTGGTCCATCTATAAGCGGTATTCTCTACGACAACATAGGTTTCAGAAACTCGTCAATGTTTATAGTGGTCACTCATCTATTGGTTGGATTTGTTGTTACCATATTCATCTGTTACTCGAAGAGTCAAAATACATACAAGGAAATTAAAGATGAGCAACCAACCATCGTAGATAGTGTGTATACAAAATCTCTTCAGCATCAAGCTAGTGTCACAGAAAGTATGAAAAGGTAAATTTAATTTTTATTCGAATAATTAAGTTCGAGAGTTTTCTCTCTTTGATAAGTGCATGTATCCATTTTGACACTTAAAAATGTATTGCTAATTATCGAACGAAACGACTATTTCCGCTTCCGCTTACTTGATTTCGGCTCCCGTTTTGGGGTGATTTCCAAGAGAAAAGGGGGGGGGGGGGTCAAGAAAAAATAGTTACCAGAACGGAAATGCCAGGATAGGTTTGAGTTCGTAGGACTGGTTCGATTCCGGGGCCTGCCTACTCCCCAGATCTCACCACGACCCGTCTCTAAGGCCTCAATCTGTCTTAGAAAGAACTCTTAGAGAGGAAGCTTATTCATATTCCATTTATCATAGAAATTTACAAATACTGACCAATACTGAATCAATACCGATAATTTACATTAGAAACGCATTATAGGTATATACCTACTTATGACTTGTACAAAACATTTTTTAATTTAAAGATTTATATTTATAAAAGAATAGTATTTCATATTATGTACCTTCCTGGACGCAATACGATTTTGAGGTGATGTATATATTGACTGATTCTAGGAAAGAAAACATTTTAAATTTTAATCGGCCTAAGTTACAGAACGAAAGTTTATTACTTACCAGTTTACCATTACATCTGGATGCGATGATTTCAGCTATATATTCTAACCAATCATCCAAAATATATTTCATTATTTCAATTTTTTCAGCATAAGATCTGTGGGGAATGGAATTTCTATTGAAAAAAGTCGTCCACCAGGCATGAACAGTTTAATAGCTTGTAATAGCTACAAAAGTCAGGCATGGCCCAAAAGAGATGCATCGAGTCTTACTTTAGGACCTTACAGCTACAGTTATGGTACTGTTGACCAAAGAAATGGCCCTACCTCTACTTCATACTTGCAAGGAGTCGCTTAGTTTATCAGATATTATTTTAATTATTATTTAGACATTAAACATTATGTATATTTTTCGCAAATAAGAATGTTATAGACCATATTCATTTTATAAGAATTGAATTTGTGAATTGTCAATATTTATTTTAAAAATGTGATTAAATACTTTTAATAATTGATACTTTCCACAAATTTTTTTAGTTTAGTGGGAAATCTACTGAATGATTGTACAAATTTGTATAGAATTTTATATCAAAACGTATAATTGAAATTAATATATTAAAATTATGCACATAACATAAAATGCAACATTTCGAAACCTGCAGGTTTAGTAAAAATATTTAAAAAAATATATAAATTGCCGTTATTGGTTATGCTTATATTAAACCAATGAAATTACTATGTATGTTAAAATCTGCAAGAATTAAATAATAAAATTTTAATTATTTTTAAAAAGTGTGCATGCATGTATGTGTTTTAATATCAATAATCCTCGAATATATTATATTTCCTTAAAAGTGAAAATTAAATGCTACACTAAATTTAAATATGAATGTACTATTCTCATCGTGTACTATTGTTATTTTCCCATATCTACAAAAATATTGTTATTGGTTAAAATGGAGCAATTAAAATATTTCAACTTTTAAACTTTTAAATCAGTTCCGCTTGCCTATACGTGAGAACGTAAAAGTTGGGATAAATTCCATAAAATAGTTACGAAGCAAGTGAGAAATATTCGATCAGCCAGGTTAATAGGGTTTTCCCAGAAAAAGAAATTATTGCTGAAATACTTAACTCACGTAAAAAATGATTTATGGCGTATTTATTATCTTATTAATTTTACTAATAGTAACAAAAAAAAAACTATATTGGGTTCATTTTAAACAGCCATAAATTGGCGCGTTGTGACGTCAACACCCTGAAATCCAATCACAGAGGTTGTCTCTGTTCAAGATTGTTTATTAATCTTGGTCTCTGTTAACATAACATAACCTCTATATATTGACAGCACTCAGCACTTCTCTACTTTAGGTAAATTATCAGCGGCACCTTTAACATATCCCTCTTCCACTTGGTTCCATTTTGATTGTAGAATTAATAAAACATAAACCAGAAACTGATAAAGTAATATTTTCACTCCAAAGAATACAAAACATAAAAATATAAATTTAACGTTTTAGGTTAGTCATCTGATGTGTAATGTCGGTTAAGGATAAACCTAAAGTACAGTACAAAATATTAACCTCCGACGTTTTCACGAATAACTTGTGCGGCATTTATCTGGATTCTGATTGGTTAATATTTACACGTCCACTGCTTTAGACCAATCACAGTACAAGCATTACAAATTGAAATTCTGAGATGTTTTAGAGGAAAGCTTTCTTTAACACACAGTTAGAATCTATTACAAACTAATTATATCCATAATCTCATTGATTTTCCGGGTAGATACGTAATTCTGGCGCGTAAAAATGCCCGTTTTAAAAAGCAGTGAAATTATCAGCAAGTTGTTTTAACGATATTTTCTTAGAAATAATTCTTATTAGAAAAGTAAATTGTTGTAAATTAATAAAATGTATTATTATATCATTTTCACGACACAAATTGTTAAAATAAAATTAGTGGGAAAACCTTATTATTAAATAAATTTGTCAGTTTGTTTATTTTAATAAAATATTTTTTTAAAGTTATGACGTCATCGGTATCGCCGCTTATACTACTATTTACAATAGTTTGCCCTATATTAACATCACTCGTAACCAAATAACATGACCGACCAATATTACTCGGACTGATAAGTATGAAGCTGAATGTGAAATAAAGAATTTATGGTTTATTTTCTCATCAAACTTCAAACCCTTATGCAAACCAAAATTACAACTAAACCATGTAACGTTTTTATTTTTTCAAATATTTATTGGATCAGCTTGTCGTTGCCCATCTTATCTTACCGTCTCAGTGAATTGGTGTAGAGGTGAAATTAACATTAATAATACTGTCGTGCCCAATTGAAACGGTAAAACAAAATTAACGTAACAGGGAAAGACTGAAATTATAATTTTGTTATAAGAAAAGGCACACATAAAATTAAATAACAAAATTTGTAGAAATATGAGAAAATATTTATCCTAGTTTTTGGTAGGTTCTTCAGCAAGAACCAACTCAAATGTGTATGTCTGGTTGCCTATGGAGAAGAGCTGCAAATATTTAGAAATATATGCAATGGCGTCAAAGAGACAATATTGGGAGAGTCCCAAACAATTAACCATTACAGCAATTGGGATAAATTCTATTAAATGCACATTCAGACAAATGCGAAAGCTTTTTGCAGACGTTTTATATTTAATGATATAAACCAAAATACAAATAAATCCAGTGCTACACTTCCCTTGATTCTTACGATATGTGAATGTGAATGAAATGCATCTATGTCGATAAGTGAAAATCATTCTGTTTATAGATGAAATAACAAAGCATTAGGACTCGTCAATGTGGAGTGGACTAAAACTTTCAACAACTAGTCCAGACTAGTCCAAGAAAAACTGTAGGCAGCAATGTTTTTTCGATAAGTATAGTTCAAAACCAAAAAATCGAGGCAAGATACATTCGTCCAAACAACACACTTCTTCAGAGTATAATGGAACACGTGACATCTGGCAGGGCATTTACGCCTAAAGTCCGGCAAATAGCAGCCAGACTGAGACGCCAACACCATACTCTCTAAATCTAACAATTATGCTTAACATCAAGCAGCACTGTTTAGATAGGATTCGAACAATTATGGCTATAAATAAGAACAGTGCAGTCAGTAGGGAGTTTTGCCCTGGAAAAGGTGGAGTAGTAACAATTTTTTAATATGTTGTTAAGGGCTGGACCGTGATAAAAAATTCAAGTTTGCGACATTGGGGGCGAACCGCTCGCGGCGCCATCTTGATTAAAAAGTACAAAAAATTCGTTTCTTGAAAATAACTCCGAAGCGGTTGATCCAATAACGAAAATGTCTTGAACAAAGTTAAAGAAGACACAATTTCTCACATTTTTTGTATAAAAGTTTTTTATCAGTCTAATATTTAACGAGTTACAGCGGCGGGAAGATCATTTTTCCCATTTTTCAATTATTTCTTTCTATGTATTACATTAGTTATATTAACGCTGGAAGTTCAAAGTACACTTATGTCCACACCAGCTTGAGGTAGAGTAAATTGGCGTCGTTTTTTTTTATTGCGGTATCCCCGATAGGCCTAATCCACAGCTTCGGAATCTTAGATGTAAATAACGCTTGAGCCACGCAATTATACTTTTTTGATACTCCTGGTCGGTTGATGTCCTCAATGTCATCATCATCGGTGCTTCTGAGAATCCATTGTTCTTCCATTGATAAATCTTCATCGCCTTCTCCTCACTGTCGATACGAACATCCCATAACTGACCACCGTAGAAGCCACACACAACAGAGCACTTCAACCCCGCTTTCCCGTAATCACATGCTCCGCCTCATGATAATCGCATGGTGCTAGTTGCTCTGTCATTGTGAGTAGAGCGAGCTCATTACTGCCGCGTTTCCAGCCCTAGTCTTCTGGATTTTTTGGATTCCATATCAGTTTTGGACTCGGTGGTACGTCCTGACGCATGATATCGCGCAGTGTCCTTCGTTGGTGGCAAAGAAGCAAGATTGAATATGATTTTTGTTGTAGATTTAACGAAATATTCGTAGCGGACTTCTTCCAAGGTTTCCTCTTCCATGTTGCCACCATACAAAGCAACAAGAAAGTGTGCTCCAGCCACTGCGATGTACTCTAGTCTTGCATCCTGACAAGCGAACAAAATTCACTGTAAAGAAGGGCGCGGTATCCTGCCGTATACCTCGCCCTTTGGAGTGGAAAGAGGGGCTGCCCTTTTCAAAAGAAACAAAAACCCGCACGAGGAAAGCTCTATACCTGCTACACCTGCTCTAGGAATCTTCTGTTCCACAAAATAGAAATAAACTTGAAATGGATAAATATTATCTAACAACTACGCCACTGCGGCGCTAAGAAAATTTATATGTAACAAGAAAAATCACTGTAATTTGAAATAGATGTCACTGTGTGTATCTTATTGTAGTGTGGAGAACACATTAAAAATAACTGTAATTCGTTCTTACTAAATTTACCGTCAAAAATGGGGTTTTACTATTTTTTTGGAAACATGTTCATATTTCCGCCTCTGTAACTCGTTACATATTAGACTTACAAATTTAATGTTCCATAAGAATCCCTCCTGCCTATTCAAAGAGCCACAGCGTGTTGTCGATAATCCGTCGAATGCAGAGGATTCCGGGATCGAATCTACGAAACAACACGTCCATTTAATAGCAGCACTCCAGCAATTGCACATTTTGAACCTCTGTATAACAGATCCTTTGAAGAGCAAGACGAAGTGTACCCGGCGATACTTACGGAAGAAGTTAAACAGGCACTTGTTGATATCAAGAATTTCGCTGCTCTTGGCCCAGATGGCATAAACAGCTGGTGAAGGAAGGAATTTTCATCTGCCCACCATCGTCTGGAATGGGTTTTCAATTCAGGGTTGAACGAGGAAAAGCAGATTCCGGGCTGGTTTGTCGCAGGATGTACTGTGTTAATCACAAGAGAAATCTGTCGATCAGAGAACTTATAGGCCAATAGCATATCCGAACTCCTGCTATAAGGTATTCACGTACGTTGTACGCCTCTTTAAGGTCAGCTTAAGTCGGAGACCGAGGGATTTATTGTGGCCTGTCAGGATTTTGTGATAAATACTTTGGTCTACCGAAACCACGTAATGGGTGTAGACATTCCTGATACCAATTGCAGGACTTGCCGTCGGGCACCGGAATCGCTCAAGCATCTACTTTATTCATGCTCGGTATATGCGATTTCGGCCTACATTCACCATCATAATGCGGCGTTACGAAGAGTGCTTTACTACAGTCTACGGCACTCGTACGGGGCAGACCAAACACCAGTACTGCCTCACATCCCCGGAGGTATTAAGTCCGTTGTCCAGAACGAGAGATGCAGGATATTCTGAAGCTAATCGTTTCCAACCGTTAGCCTAATTCAAGCCAACAAGCCTGGACATAGTACTCCTCGATCACTAGAACAAGACGATGTACATCATCGAGTTTTCAGCAGAACAAACGGACTGAGTATCGCTAGCTCCGGTACGAGCTGCATAAAGACGTGTGTCAATCAAAATGGGCAACACGTTGAACACCTATTATACATTTTCCTAATGAATTATTTGAGGGAACCTCTTTTTTTTGAGTTTATTCTTGAATTTGACACTTATTTATTTATAAAACGAAAATGGTTGCAATTAGCCATAGGGAAGTACTTACAAAAAATGTCCGTTTTTCATTTCTACATCACATCGCCTAAAAATATACAGGGTATTCCATTTGAAAAAATTGAGAAAATTCAATTTGAAATGTACTTAATTGAAAAATAATTTTTGGCCATCCTGTACATTTTTAGGAAATGAAAATGATTCAAAAACATTAATTCGATATCTCGTAACTGGTATTCACATAATTTTTTCTTAAAACCTATCATTGTAACTGTGGTGATTTTTTTAAATATCCATTTGCAGATCAACAAAAAAATTCATTACATCCAAGTGGTTAGGAGATATTCAATGCTAATATAGGAATGAATAGAGCCTAGAAAGAGGCTTTAAAAAATGTATCGATATACATGGCATTCCATTTTAAAAAAAAGGCACTTGGTCCTGTAATTTCGTCTTGGCTCGCTCTATATGTTCGAAAATAATTTCTAGATATAGACTTTTTTATCTATATAGTTTACTTGCAATTTTTTTTTAAAAATCTAGCCTCCGAGATATCGAGATATCTAGGTCCGACGCACTATTGCCCCACCCTGTATATAGCTCTATTAGTAATAAAACTTCTATTATTCTTATAGACGTAAACACTCATTTTATATATGTATAAGCATGGAAGAGGTAATGTATTCAATAGCTTAAAGAAATCTTTATACGATTACCTCTGTGGAATTTTTCTCACAAATCTAATGATTCTTTTTTGAACTAAAACGACATTAGCTGCATCACTAGAGTTTCCCCACAGGCAAATTCCGTACCTTAATCTTGAATCTACTTGAGCAAAATAAATCTGAACTAGCTGATGACGTTCCAGTACCGTTCGCAAAATAGTGAAAAGAAATTTTAACGAATTCGTTTTATGACCTTAAGACAATGTGGTTTCCAGTTGAGAAATTCATGCATATGAGCACCAAGAAAAGTACACTATCATGTGTATTTGTTAATGTTACGCTGCTAACACTAAAATTTAGATCACCTATCTCTTTCGACTATGTACTCTGAGTACTTCAGTTTTTTCAGTATTGAAAAATAAATCAATACCGTCTGATATTCTACTAACAGCCTCTGTACTTTTGGCATTCAACGAGTCTGAATTCTTCGATAATATAACAAGAGAAAAGTTGTCAGCACAGGTTGTATAAGAATCGTTAGTATATAACCTGGGGTACTCTCATATTTACATCCATGCAATCAGACTTCACATAATCTACAGATCTTTCAGTTTCAACTTTAAAGATACATATTGTTCGCGATTTTCAAGGAACGTTGATATCCAATTTACGTTGCGATACATAATTCTAATTGTGACAGAAAATACAGTTTTAAAATATTATTCCCGTTCTCATAGTCAAGAGCTAAATCAATTGTAGAAGAAAATATATTACATTAACGAAAAAGTAGCAGTGATTCATTATGAGTATTTAGAAAAAATGCTACGAAATAGTTGCTATTCTACTTCCACATTAAAGTACATCTACGAAATATAATATAATCAACATATTTTTAGTGTTTGTTAAATCGTGGGTACAAACTTACCAGTGTAAGTATAGCAAATTTCTCAGATTTTTATTTTCTTCTTAAAATTTACGCTCAAAATGATCCTATTGAATCCAACTTGAAACAAACACAATATAAGAAATACCTGTTAATATTTTGTCTAAAATAAACGTAAATATGAAAAATGTTTAGCTTTTGTTGATGTTTCAAGCCAGTGATTTCAATTCGCACAAAATTTACTTCTGGCTATTACAATTGTTATCCTTGTCACACATATTCTTGCTTTGTTTTTAATTGTCACATTCAAATTAAAGCATGAATAATCGATTTGCGCTGCAAGCAAGCTATTAACAATATTATCCCATTTTGTTTACCTTTTTATTTTCCGTATGTATATGTAGTAAACATTTTCTTCAATTAAAATTAGGTAGAAGTGCCAATACAAAAATCTCAAGTTCTGATGAATTAGTATAAAATAAATTAATTTTTACTTGTAAAAATATAATTAGTTTGTGAAGGTAATTAGAGATAAATAATTCTATTATGGACATTGCAATTTTTGTAGATATATTTTTTATTTTTTTTTAATTAATGTCATAAGTATAATTTCACAACTTACATGTTCTTAGATTTTCATCTATTAGGGTGAAATTTTATACGTATTATAAACTAATAGGCTGATTCTACAGAGAAAATAAAACTTAAAATATTGAATATACCTACATAGAGGTATTGTAAAATATGGGACACTTGCAATGTGGACGTTTAGATGGTCAGGAATATGCGGCGCAGAGGAAGTTAAATATCATTTTCGCTAGTAACTTTAACTAACATATTATTATTCTTATTATTAAGAATTATATATGTGTGTATAGAATAGAATAGAGCTTTACTTACCAAAATATGAATTTCATACATATATACACACGTAAAACGCACATATATACAAAAAAAATACATGGTATCGTCAAGTCACAAATGTAAAAAAAAAATACATGAAATAGATTATAAAAATAAAACAGTCAGTTTTAGGTTTGCACATTCGATAAAGCAAATAACCAAAATAATTTAAACCATTAGTTATCCAAGTATCAAATGTTACTTACTGGGTAATTCAAATATTCACTTATTGAATAGGGTTCTATAACACAGATATAGTCAAACAATTGGGTTTTTTTCTTTTATATTATAAAAACACATAATTAATGTGTAAATGTAGAGATGTTTTGTTTTTTATTTCCTATCTACTTATATTATGAGTCTTTTGTTATAGAATTTTGCTATATTATAAGAAATAATCTGTATTATAGAATTGTGCATAATTTTTGCTGTATAATTGGGTTGTAGCTGTTGGGCAAATAAAGTGTTTATTTAATCAAAATATATTGCAGCAAATTCTTCTATTTGATTAGCATTGGTAAGTAAAGAATTGTTTTATTTTAATACATTTATTTAACGTCGACCTATTTCCGCTACTGAGGCCTATCACCGACGCCTGTAGACGAGCTACCCCCAACCAAGAATTTTGCCGAACCTCTACCCTTAAGAAGAGTAGGGATCTTTTACTTGCCTAACATTTAATAGACAAGGGACCGACGGCTTTACATCCCCTCCGAAGGATGGTATATCCCCTATACAACCCTCGCCTAAGGTTGTATAGCTTCCTCGCATACACTGATATACAAGCCGCTGGAAGATGTGTGAGGCGAGGACGCGGTCTTCTTTGGAACGGTCACCCATCCAACTACTAACTGCGCCTGACGTTGCTTTATATCGCATATCAAAGTATGTACATAGTAAAGACGCATCTACGCTCGCCCCAAGTAAAGAATTTGATAGATAGATACTTCCTTAGTAGCAACATGAGATGATCCCAGAAAATACAGGAGGAGAGGCTGTGAGGGATGGATATAAGGAATTAAATATTTTTTCCTCTAGAATGGCTCTAATAATTTTGGATAAATTTAAAACAAGGTACTCCCTTAATACCTGTATGAAATGACATGAGTAGTTGCTCCGAGAAAATGTAGAACGGGGGTTTCGTGGGATAGAGTTTAAAGGCCTATTTATTTTACTTTTCTTCTAAAAAGCTCTAACAAATCCATAGCAAAAAATCTGAAAAATTTCTCTTAAACACTATAATTGCTCATTTAGTTACCTATGTCCATTGCAATAGCTAATATTCAAATTTACTTATTTTACAGCCGATTCCTTGCTAAATTTCCGGTTAAAAAATGAAGTAACAAATTACGCTTTAATAACATAAACTAAATCATACAAGTTTGATAAATTCTTGATATTGCCAAATTCTATCAAAGACAAACGAATTCTAAATTATAATTCAAGTTCCTAAATTATCTACTTTATTTAATCAGTATCATCAGTTTTAGATCTATAAATAACAAATTCATACTCAAAACGTATTTCAAAATAATTCAATTTCTTATTTTATTTTGCTCATATCATAATAAGATATTATTATTCATCATCCCAAATGAGAAGTTCGCCTACCGAAGATAGAAACAGAACATGAAAGCCATAGTAAAAAAAGCGAAGGCAAGGCGGGCGCTGCTCTACTCCATGTTGGGAAGACCACTAAATCTGAGGAATAAGCTCACGCTTATCAGGGTACTAATTAGACATATGCGCCTTAGTGGCCTGGGGATACCAAGCGCAAACCTATCTCAGAAAGATCCAAACTGTAGAAAACGTCACATTTACATAATATACCGAAAATTTTCTATACTCTTTATCTATCTTCCTTAACATATTTACAAGTATTAAATGATTTACTACAAAAGTCTTTACTTACAATTGAAATGTTTATTATGGTTTAGACAATTAATAGAAATAAACATTTGACGAAACAACTTTTATGGTCCATTAAATTTATTTATAATATATACTTGTCATTATTAAAACATATTTAGTTTAATAACATTCATTGCTTAGGTATACTTACATAAACTATTTAAAAAACTTGTCACTGTCAGACCACATGGTTTCGATTTATTTGCTCCGTTTCATATTTATTTAAGCAGAAACGTGGAGTGTCACTAGACTTTAAAATAGAAAATATTGGAAACCAGTTATCTCAATGAATCGATACGAAACCTTTTGCAATATGTTCGGTACATTTTGTACAACAAAGTTGGATATTTAAAAAAGCTGCTCTCATCTTTGAATAATTAATAAATAAATGTCTGTTAACAATTTTAAAAACTTGGACAATATTGTTCCGACCACTTTGAAAATATTATCTGTATAAGGGTTTCGGGGCCACTCATTACGAATATGAGGTCAAACATTAGAAATAGATGTCGGATTAAATATGACAAATCTTAGAACACATATAATTAGTTCAAAAATATATTAATTTATAGTGATTGATGCGATTTTACATCATTCTTAGTACCTGCGAATAACTAATCAGTAATTTTATAAAAATTTAAATTGATGGGTCAAAATTGCTAATCCCCAATTTCTGCAAATTTGCGAACATTTGATTCGATCATAAATCAGTTATTTTTAATGGTTCAGGGAATACAAATTTTAATTTATATTATGAGCACTTTACAAGCTAGGATAATAATTTAGGATAAGATTTAAGTATTTTGGTCACTAGAAGTTCAAACGTTTCACTGCTTTTGGATGTTTCCAAATAACATATTTAAAATACTCTACATATGTTCCGGCTTTTGGGCCCTTATCAAGATCATTGCAAGTGTCCATCTTTCAATGCTCTTCCGTGCTCTTCTATGAATGTCTGGCCTTCCTCGTTGTTGTTTTGTATGGTGCCTTGTGGTATGGTATTGATAAACGCCAGTATGAAAGGCTTTAGATAATCTATGTTTTTTGTATGTAATCTACAACCTGCTTTCGTAGGTTTTTCATGGCGTCAATGTATGCCTGTGTTGTTTTGCTTTCTTCCTTTAGTTGACGATTTAATGCTACGTATAGGCAATTCTTAGCATTAGAATTAATTTGGATTCAGTTTAAATTTCGAGATAAATGTATTTATGCTTTTTTACTGTAAACAAAGGTTAACAATATTTTGGAATACTAAGCACTATGTACTTCCTAGTCATAGACTTTTTTAACGGCGATGATAATTTTATTGCCAGTCGATTTAATATTGTAAAATTATCGTGTCTAAAACTATGTGCTCTATAGGAGTAGTACCCTTTTTTATGGAAATTAAAATATTTCGATATTGATTCAGCCGAAACTATTACATGCGATTTAGCGAATTATACTTTCTTTAGTAATATGATAAAAGGTTAAGGGCTTAACTTATTGGACTTGTAACGCCGTTTTTTTCCTTTTCCATTTCTCAATACTCTGTGATTTCGCACCAAAGTGTTGAACTATGTTCGATGTAGCCGTTGAACTAACTATTTGAAAACATACTTCTTTTCAAAAAGCAGGGTATATCCTGAGATATGTTATTTTTCCACATGCCACTCACTTACGGAGATTCAGAGTTAAATCGTCAATATACTAGGAATCTAGAATTCACCTACAATATTGGCAATAGGATTTGGAGACAGCCAAATGTATTTTGTAGTTTAATTTTGTCTGCTAAACGAAATTACGGATTGAATATCAAATGTGAATATATCTATTTTTATAATTCTTTTAATGAATTTTCAGTTCTTTCAATATGCCTACGTTGTTATACAAGATGTTTCAGGAGAAATCGGACATGGTTTAATAGCAGATCGAGAATACTGGGGGTAATCCAGTCTGGATTAAAAAAATGATGTGATACTTTAAAAGAACAATATTCTGTATTTTTTTTTCAAATTGCAGTATGCAATTGCAGTATGCAATTTGAATAGCACATGAAAAAATTATCAAAATAAATGGTTTCATTTTTTTTTTACTTTCGCCGTCTTCGAAATAAATTTCACTAAATAACACAATATGAGACTTGAATCGATGGTATTTACTTTTGAAAATAATTATCATGTTTTAATTACCCAACTTTTGAGAAGGCAAGGGAAGAGAAAATAAATTAAAAAATAAATGCTGGAGGCCATTGAACCAAGAATTTATTTCATTACTCTCATTTAGTAAAAGTTAATAAAGCACCTATTTAACATGCTCATGAATGATTGCAACAAACACCGGCCAAAAAACTAATTCCTACGTAAAGGAGCTCTCATTCCAGTCGTCCCACATCCCTTGCAGACTGCAGTTTCGAGCTGTTGGCTCTCATCAGTGCAAGGTATGGTGTAACGACTGACACGAGGATCCTTCGAAACATGTTGACTGCCTCCATATTTTGGTTGGTTTTATTCAGAAGCCAGTATCTGAGCTTTTTTTCAACTCTTTTAAGAGCCAGTGGCGCTGTCGCACTCAAATATTTTACCTATATGCCAACTGGATCTGATAAGAGTCAGAAGATAATTTAATTTAGTAACAAGCTAAAACAAAATTAATGAAAGACAACATTTATTAGATGATAATGTGATAAACTCATAACATTACGATCGTAAAAAACATATCTAGAAACAAACATAATCTTCTTTCGAGAACACAAAAAAAAAATCATGGTGGCTCTTCAAAGAGCGGCACATGCACAGAGTCGAGCTGCTCTTATAAGAGCCAGTGGCAGTCAATGTGTTTTAACAATAACAATAACGGTGGGAATAAAATTGCATGCGATTAATATACATAGTAACAAAGCAGTAACAAACTATCAGTAAAGTAAATGTGAGTAATTACGCTACATAAATCCCGCATTCGGAAAATTAAATACTTACTACTTTAAAAAAAGATCTATAGAAAAATAAAATTGGATGATTGTGTTAACAAATGCTTTTGATTGATGATTATTTGGTTGATAGTTTGATTGGTTGATTATTTTGACACTTCAAGAAAAGAAAGAATTTTTGGGAACTGTATCATTTCCTCAATAACTCGATTCAAATGAACTAACCGAACATGTTTAAAAATAATTTTAAAAATTAATAATGGGAATAAAAATAATCTTTTGTTAGCCTTTGACAAAATGTCAAGTTTGTCAGTTGGATTAGTTTGGACTTAAAAAAGATTAATTAAAACTTTGGTAGTAAATTATTTCAAAGGGCTAGTAAATTATGAGATAATAGGGTAATGCCGCTACTCCCCTACAAAGGTTTGTTACTGTTTGAAAATTTGCAGATGTCACAGATTTTAGAAATTTCTCTCTAGCTGAACTGGATTTGCTGGCTCTCTGGTTGGACTAGATTTTTACATTCTAAACAAATAATCTTTAAGATATTATCAGTCAAGTGAATATTCTTATCCTACGTCTACTCTTTATTTGTTTAATTTCAGTGTAAGATATTTAGGCTTATCATTTTTTTCCTCACTGAATATCTATAACAAATCAAATTTCAGTAGTTTCTAAAAACTTGAGGTATGGATTAATTAATAAATTTTGAGCATTTTTCATTTAAAAACAATTTTGGGTATATAGTTGGACTTTTGTCAATTTGTGGTGTCTACAATTAATCTACAATTAAAATTCTTCTTAATTTATGTTGTTTAATAAAAAATAAATATATAAGATACGTGTATAAAGGTTGTTGGTAAAATATATCATTTTTCATTATTGTTTTTATATATCCTTGGAAACAATCCAAATAAAAAATAAATTATATTGATAACCATGGAACTAGCAATGATCAACTGTGGGTAGCTACATTACATTAGACACCATAAAAAATAATCTATAAGGTTGAGATCCGAAGGTCTTACTGACCTTACATGTTGATGTCTACGATCAATATAATTTAATTGAAAAAAGGCGGAGGCACTTCATCATGTTCAAACAATATGGGTACATCGGACATTTGCATTTTCTAAAAGATTGGTTAATGTATGTTGTAAAAAATTAAGAAAGACGTTACTAGTAAGTGATCCTTCAAAAATGTGGTCCTAATAAGACAAGTCCAATTCAAACATTATCAGAATATTGTGTTGTGAATGACATTCAGGTTTTACATGTGCATTTCCATCTCTAGTAAAGTGCGCATCGTTTGTCGATAATGTTCTGTAAATTAATCGTCGACTTTTAGACACCCAACGATGAAAGTTAGGCGATTAACTTCATCGAATAATTCAAGACGTTGGCGTTATAGTAATTGAATGTGATACGAGTAAACACCGATCATAGAACTGATTATTTATATGCTTGGATTCGGATTTTCATTAACCATATTATATTATTCTCTAAATTTACTTCTGGTTTATGTTGTGTTCCACAACTGCCGTTGTAGGATACTAGGTATGTCTGGAATATTGACATATCAGCTCAAAAGTTTATGATCAGGTCACCGTCTGTTAATGTTTAAAAACAGTTTAATGGTTGAATTTGTAAACGATGGCTTGCACCGATAACTAGTTTTTTTTTTTTCATAAAGTTAATTATTGGCGATTTTCACCACATTCCAAAGCTGAGGGAGGGCATTTTGAACATAAAATTTAATTGTAATTCTAATTTGCAAATACGTTTTATCACGATATCTGCATTATTTGTATTCGAATAATTATTCTGCTGAAAGCTTGTTCTTATTTTGTTATTATATGCATTATTGATATACAATTTTGTTATCATAGTTATTATTAGGTATATTATATTGATATTTTTCTAACCTTTAATAAATTAGATTGACGAAATAGATCCTTATTAAATATTAATAATGATGGTTGAAAAAATGAAGATGCCCAATTTAATTACGTATATTATATACAATATTACACTTATAATTTTTGTAATTACAGATATTGCATTTTAACTCAGCTATAGACACATACAGAGTGTGGCAATAGTGCGTCGGACCTCGATATCTCGAGTTCTACGATAGCTAGAAATTTTTTTAAAAATCTCAAGTAAACTAGATAAAAAAGTCTATAACTGGAAATTATTTTCGAACATACAGGGCGAGCCAAGACGGAATCGCAGGACCAAGTGCCTTTTTATTAAATGGAATACTATGTATATCAGTACATTTTTTGAAGCCTCTTTCTAGGCTCTATTCATTCCTATATTAGCATTGAATATCTCCCAACCATTTGGGCGTAATGAAATAATGCAATCTGCAGATTGATATTTAAAGAATCACCACAGTCACAATTATGGGTTTTAAGAAAGACTTATGTGAATACCAGTTACGAGACATCTAATTAATGTTTTTGAATCATTTTCATTTCCTAAAAACGTGGTCAAAAATTATGTTTCAATTAAGAACATTTTAATTTGAATTTTCTAAATTTCACCTTGTATATTTTTCCCCGATGTGATGTAGAAATGAAAAACAAACATTTTTTGTAAGTACTTCCTTGCTAATTGCAACCATTTTCGTTTTATTGAGCAATAATTACAAAATTCAAAAATAAACTTAAAAAAAGGTTTCTTAAAATAACAGTAGAAAAAATTATAATAAATGTTCCACATATTGCCCATTTTGATTCACACACATCTCTATGTGCTTTTGAAATGAGGTTCCCACTGTTCCTAAAACTGCCAGTGTGATAGATGTAAAGGCACTTATTATTCTTTCCTTCACATTTTGTACTCTTGTTGGTATATCTCTATAAACAATTTCCTTCACGTATCTCCATAAAAATAAATCCATTTTTGTAAGATCTGGGGATCTAGCAGGCCATTTAGTGGGTCCATTGATTAGGGTAGGTATTATTTAAGTGATCTCTAGCTGCCTTTAAATAATGTGGTGGAGCACTATCTTGCTGAAACCACGTCTTATTTCGAATTCTTTCTGGGAAATTTATCAATAATTGTGGCAGAGAGTTTTCCAAAAAATGAAGATAAATAGCTTCAGTCAATGTACCAACAAAGAAATGTGGCCCTATTACAGTTTCCAATAATTCCTCCCCAAACGTCTATAGACCATCTGTGTTGGTTATCAACTTGCATACAAAAGTGAGGATTTTCCGAAGCGTAATAATGGAAATTGTGCATAGGCACAATAGTAACAAATTCATTTTTATGAAAAGTTGCTTCATCACTGAATAAAACAGTATTGAAGAAGTTGACATCATGTTGCATTTCACCTCTGGCCCAATTACAAAATTGTAGGCGCTTTTGAAAATCGTTATCAGATAATTCCTGGTGCATTTGAATATGATATGCATGCAACTTATTTGTTTTTAAGATTCGACCCACAGACCGTCTACTTATTCCTGCTAATGAGTTCACTTCTCTTTGATTATTATGGGGATTCTCAACCGTTGCCAGCACCACAGAAAACTCATTTTCTTCGTTCACAACACGTTTTATTATTTCACTTTTTTTATATTCGACATTTCCAGTTTCCAAAAATCTGTCAAGAAAGTAAACAATTTCTGTCTGACTCGCCCAAAACAAAAGTCATGTCTACAAGTTCCGCTTTATTAAAATTCATATTGTAAAATTCCAAATATTTTAAATTCAATACAAATTGCAACGACCGATAAGTGTGATAAATGCTCCTTTGTACACGAAAATGTATACCAAACTGAGGTTTTATTGCTTGTAGAATAACGAAAACAGCAAAGAAATTCCACAAAAACATTACAGTAAAGGACCAGTTAAATACTATTTACTCATTTCAATGGATTGGAAGAAATGGTCCCACTAAATGGTCTCATTTCAAAATTGCATAAAGACGTGTGTCAATCAAAATCGCCGAAAAATATATAGGGCGTTCCATTGGAAAATATTGAGAAAATTCAATTTAAAAAGTTCTAAATTGAAAAATAAACACTTATTTATTTATAAAACGAAAATGGTTGCAATTAGCCATAGGGAAGTATTTACAAAAAATGTTCGTTTTTCATTTCTACATCACATCGTCGAAAAATGTACATGGTGTTCCATTTGAAAAAAATTGAGAAAATTCAATTCAATTCAATTTGGACACCCTGTACATTTTTAAGAAATGAAAATAATTCAAAAACATTAATTAGATGTCTCGTAACTGGTATTTGTTAAAACACATAATTGTGACTGTGATGATTTTTTTAATATCCATCTGCAGATTGCATTATTTCAACAAAAAAAAATCATTACATTCAAGTAATTGGGAAATATTCAATGCTAATATAGGAATAAATAGAGCCTAGAAAGAGGCTTCAAAAAATGTACTGATATACATAACATTCCATTCAAAAAAGGCACTTGGTCCTGTAATTTCGTCTTGGCTCGCCCTGTATGTTCGAAAATAATTTCCAGTTATATACTTTTTTATCTAGTTTACTTGCAATTTTTTAAAAAATTTCTAGCTATCGTAGAACTCGAGACATCGAGGTCCGACGCACTATAGCCCCACCCTGTATATTTAAGCACAGCTATGCAAGAAAAGTTTAAATAAGAATAAAATAAAATTATTGGTGAAGTACAATACTTATTTTAAACATTAGCAAATGATACAGAGAATAACTAACTGTTGCAAATCGCTTTGTCTTTTTGGAGCTTATTTAAGCCAGTGCTTTGCAGCTTGGGACATAGTTGAAAAGTCGCATCTAAAAATCGTTAAGGGTATTTATAAATGTATTGCAAAGTTACATTTAGACAAGTCATGAAAGACCTCCCAAATTTTAGTGTTTTTGGCTTTGTTTATTCTCTATCCAATTAAATTTTCGGGCCAATGCGTCTGAAAATAAAAATTTTAAATTATTCATGATTGCCTACCTTACATTAGGACCGCCAAAGCAGCTAAAAGATAGTTTCGTAAAATCATATCCATACTCTATTGTTACTATTATTTGTTTATACTTGCTCTTCATTTAAATGTATTATAAAAAGTTTTCAAATCCAATAATAATTTATAAAATATCTTAACTTTTAATTATTTGCTTGGTGCATAAAGAAATTAAAAATATAGTTATCGCCTGGCGAGAAATGAAAAAAATACATATCTACAAATATATACTTTTTAGAACAAATGTTAAAAGTTATATGAATATTTAATTATTTCCAGTCAATCACAAGATGCAGAATAAACGCCTTTTTGATTACGTACGCCGGTCATGAATTTAGTTTATCGATCCTAACACTAAAGTATTGAATGGTACCTTGGTACCAAAATAGTTCCATTTGAACAAATTGAGTTTTATTCAAATAACCATTTCTTTATTCACAAATCATATAATGCATCGCCGCACTTTTTGAAGAATAGCACCGTTATTTCGAGTGATATCGAAAAAACGTTTAAATAAAAAATGTAGGCTATAAAACTCTGCATTTTTTTATGTATTCATTTTTTATCTGCGACCAATAGTTTCCGAGATACAGTGTACCAAAGTTGGGGGTTGATTCGACAAAATCCCATTTTCATCGCGGATTGGTACGAAGACCGACTGCAAAAGATTCCCCAATATTCTGTGAGTCTGATGATGCCTCATTTGTAAGGTTTGGTTGTATACAACGAAAGATATGATTTTTTGAAGCACGTCGCAACCTACTCAAATATGTGGATTTTTTAATTTTTCATATCTGAAGTCGATATATGTTTATATATATATATATTTTTATATAATTAATTGACAAATATATTATATTTTTGCATACATGATATAAAATATATTACTTTCAACTCGTTTTCATACCACCCTTGAGGTACAGTTGATCGGTGCATTTTTTTATGTGGTATATCCCCAGTAGGTCTAATCCACAGTCCAAATCGAGGCTTATTCACCTTGCGTCGCTTGCGATGATGAAAATCAGACTCGTTTCATTCGCATCATCTTCAGGTATTAATTCTGAAGTAGGGTCGGCGAAACCGCTGATCGAGATGTTCTGTAACATCATTTTCGTCTTCCAAAAGTTAGTCGGGTACGCAATGCGTACACCACTTTCTTCATTTAAAATATTCCATTCATCTGGAGTGGAAATAAATGATTCCCACCATGTCGCAAGAACATTTTGCATTGCTGAAGTTAAAGTTGAAAGAACATAATCACATGGTCAAATTAATTGTTGAGACTACCATGGAAATGTTTTCCTTTTCTTCAGTGTTCGTTATTGGAGAAGACGTGGATTTACTCGTGTTGTTGATCGCTGGGGCAAGAGATCTCCCAAATATTTATTTGCAAAAATCCACTAGGGGGAACAAGGAAGTGAAGTGTTCTATTCGCCACGGAGTTTCCGATATAGCGATGCTGTTACGAAGAACATCTTGTTTGTGCATGCCCTCGGTGGCTGCGACACTACATCGATTCTGTTTAATCAGGGACAGATTCAGTTTCTCAATACGCTAGCGAAGAATCATAGGTAAAATGACGCAGTTCAGGTAGTTACAGACCCCAATGAAGATTGATGAAATAGCTGCCAGAGAATTGTTTTTGTTGAACCAATATGGCTCAGGGAATGAACATAATTGCTTAGATTCTCTGCGATATAAGAACTTTGTGCGGGCTGTCTCAAAAAATTCATTCAGCCTCGCCGCGTTGCCACCTACACAGACACTTGCCAGCAACACTCACTGCGTGCTTATTGTCAAGTACAGAACTGGCGGGGTGTGCAGAGGGCTCCCGAAGAACACGGATGGTGGAGGACAAGCACAGGACTAGACGCAATACGGATAACAAGGGAACCGGCTCCAGAGGTCCTTCTTAAGAGCATTTCGTGTAAATACCAGAAAGGATCTGGAGCAGCTTGTGGTTGCCGTAAAGCAGGATTAAAATGCTGCTTATTGTGCTTGCACTGCAATGGGATGTCCTGTGATAATATTCTCGTCCAACTTTTGGACGACGAAAACGATGCTCGATCAGTACGGTTTTGCCGACCCTACTTCAGAATTGATGCCTGAAGATGATGAGAATGAAAGCGAGTCTGGTTTTCAAGATCGTAAGCGACGCAAGGTGAATAAACCTCGATTTCGACTGTTAGACCTATTAGGGATACCACATAAAAAATGCACCGATCAACTGTACCTCAAGGGTGGTGTGTAAACGAGTTGAAAGTAATATATTTTATAATATGTATGCAAAAATATAATATATTTGTCGATTATACAAAAATATATAAACATATATCGACCTTAGATATGGATAATTAAAAAATTCACATATTTGAGTAGGTCGCGGCGCGATTCAAAAAATCATATCTTTCGTTGTATACAACCAAACCTTACAAATGAGGCATCATCAGACTCACAAAATATTACTATTTTATAAAAAAAAATATTGGGCAATTATTTGCAGTCGATCTTCGTCCTAGTCCGCAATGAAAATGTGATTCTGTTGAAAATTGCAAATCAACTCCCAACTATGACGCGCTGTATCTCGGAAACTATTGGTCACAGATAAAAAATGAACAGATCAAAAAAGTCTACATTTTTTTCGATATTGCTTCAAATAACGGTGCTATTCCTCAAAAAGTGCAACGATACACAGTTTTCCACCCCCCACCCCTCAAGCGGCACCCCCCGAGGTCGCAAACTTAGTTGTACCATTAGTAGGCCTGTGTCTACCATCCTACCAAATTTCATTTCCGTCTGACCTTTTGTAAGTCAACCCCCTATTTTTGTAACTATTGCCTGGATTACAAAGGAACTTTTAGGATAAAATAAAAAAAGAAAATAAGTGTACTTAATTTGATTTATAATAATTATATAAGTCCAAAAAATAATGTATTTAATTATTATTTTGGTTTTTCTTCTCTTTTATACCATGGTAAGAATTCAATCTATTATAACATGCATAATTAATTAAATAATTTAATTAATTATATAATTAATAAAATAATTTTTTTTGTTGTAAAATCATTCTTAATGTGTTGTTATATAATTATGTACTTAACAACGATAAACTTTAAAATCTACTACTTGTTAAACGTTATACCTAAATGTAAAAGTTTATGTTTAACTACTATTAACACCTAATTCAATTAATTAAATTATTGGGATGCGTTGAACATACTGTTTATCGAAATCGAAATGTCTCTTCGACCTTGGAACTTTCTACCTCAAATGGATTTCTCCATTTTACTTAGGGTAATATTTAGTTCTACACGTGTAGAGAGTTGAGCGGCTACTTAGCAAAATTATATCTACTGAGGAAAACACAACGAAAAATCATTAAATATAAATTATTTAAATGAGCTGTGAACAATAAATTACTCTCACATTACTCTGTTAGTAAAATATGTAAAATTAAAAAATATGTAAGTATGCTAATACTTAATGTTTATTGGAATTAGGTATGTGTGTTATCACAAATGGTTGCCCAGAATTAATCATAGCTAAAATGTTTGAAATTATTAACTTGATAGCGGCTACGCTCAACAAGAAGCTGACATGCCAGTGAATAAACCATCGCATCAGTGTCATGAATAAACGCTAGACATACTGACTGCGACCATATGTAATATGACTCTGAACTATAATTGAGTATTAATTTAATTTGATCGGGAATATAATAAAATTACATTTTCCAAATTAATGCCATTACGAATATTATTAATTAATTCTAAACCTCGTAACTCAAATTGACTTATAGAGCGCTCCAGAAGTCGGGCAATAATTTCCAGCTTTGTCTGAGGAAATGAAAGCTTTAATTCGATGATAATAATAATAATATGCTTTTTAGCCGTAACAATAACATACACGAACATAACACACGAGGTGCAAACGATATTTTAATAATAACAATCTATCAAATTTTCAAAAAAATCCGTATTACTGCTCTGCAAATATTTACAACAAATTGCCTCTTGACATAAAAAACAACACGTTTTCTGATAATTAAATGTATTTACACATAGCCGAGTGGGTTAAGGCGCGAGGTGGCAATCGCGATTAATCACACGGACATCGCACCACCGGGTTCGAATCCTGGCTCCGGCACTGGCACTGTCGGAGGAAATGTCCGCGTTTTTTCAATGCGTATCCCCCTTCCGCACAAGCCCTGGCTTCTGGAATTAGGGGTTGTCTAATTTCTGTGGTGTTTATTTATTACAAGAATTTTATAATCTGGAGTATCTAAATTTGTCATTATCATTTTACACTACATTTTACATTAAATTTTTTTTACATTAAATTTTTTATCGAATATGTATGTTTTTAAACTTTATTAAACAAATTTTTAACTATTGTGCTTTTTAATTTGTAATCGTTAAATATATTTAACTTTATGTACAAATCAATGACGTTTCATATCTGTTATGTACAGCTTACTTGAATAAAGAGTTTATTGTTATTATTGCATTAGAACACGAAAAAAAGGAAAATTAGAAAATAATGACATTCTTCAAAATGAATCAGTATTTAACAACTATGTCAATGGATTTACCTGTAGATATATTCTGAGAGAAGGCCATGTCTGATTTGGGCTTCGTTGGTGCTTTCAAAAATGCCTTGTATCTATGTTTGTTCAGGTTGTCTTGGTATACAACCAGAAAAAGCTTCTCGCCAGCCTGTTCAATATCGTCAGGTGATGTTGAGGGATCTGTGAATATGGCTGAGATGTCGTGGGTAAGGCCAAGATTTGCTGTGAAGAGCTTAGCAATTCCCACTTTGCTTATTCCTTGTATCGGCGAGGTGGTGTCGCATTCGGAAAAGCTATGGAGGAGGAGGATCGTCTTGGTGAATGGAAGCTGTTGAAGTTTTCACACCGAAAACAATTTGGTCTCGGCCTTCCCACGGCTTGGCGTCATGAAGTACATGTTGATAGATGGTGGTGCCAATCCAATGAGGAGAACTATCAAGTCCACATCCTCACCAAGTATTGCTACAGTTGGATGCACAGCAACTTTATCCAACCCGCACCTCGGGACAGTGCCATCAGCGTCTCCTGCAGCAACAATTGTTTCAATCCCTGCTGCTGTCGTTTTCTCGGTGAGCAAGTGTATCAGTTTTGTTCCTCTCATTAGTAAAAATACAAAACACTAATTCATCAGGAAAGCAAGGCAAGAAATGTGCATGAATATGTTGGCAATATTTGAAACATACTTTTTCAAACACTATACAGATGTTCATAATGTACGTATAGAATTTGAAATGATGGAGTTTGTTAGCAGCAGCGACTTTAATACTTGGAAAGATAACTTGGAGAGTCCATTAAATAGATACATTTGCATGGAAAAAATGTTAAAAGGCTGGATAAAGCTGTCCATGCCCTTATGACGTTTATCAGGGATACATTTTTTGACAAGCTCATCGCCCTTAATAAAGGAAAGATTTCTTCTAAATTAAAAGAACTTCGAAAAAGGCACAAGTGCAGCACAGAATTAAACATATAATATTTAAAGCTGGCTAAGCTTGGTAAATTACATCCTCCTCAAAATCCTCGAAAACTTTGGAATTCTACAATATAAGTGAAAATTATGTAAAGTGTTGTGACTGTCAATTGGTTTATAGCAACTGTGGTACATGCATCCATAAATACTCCATATCTCCTTAAGTATTGACCCTAGCGCAAAAATGTATAGGACCTTTTTTTGTATAAAACTGTATATAGATTAATCTAGTATATGAGCATTTTTTCACTAGAGGCAGTAGTTTTTGAGTTATTAACGAAAAACTGCAACAAGGAACCTTTAAAGGCCCCTCCCCCTTAGCTTCGCTCCCAACCATCAATACTTTTAGTATGTTGTTTATAAGGACACCTTCCCCTACAACTGTGCCAAAATTGGCGTCTACGTGAATTTTTTCCGCTAGTTGGCTTTTTTTGTCTTCGTTGCCTGGATTAGTAGTTCTTATGAAAATTTACTAAGGCTCTACTCAACAAGATTCTTCACGCATCATGTTGATAGTTTATTATTGTAAGTCAAATTTTATTGTGTTTCCAAATATCCTGTCAAAGGTATATTTAAACGTCGTATCGGTCGCATGAGATCACTAAGTTTCTGTTTAAGTGAAACATTGTAGTTCCTGAAAATCTCTTTTGGAAGATTTTCATGTTGTTTGAACGGGCCAGATTTTGTGATTTTTTGGAAAATTCTATAACAAAACCAACGACCAAACGACCCAATGGAAAACCTTCATCAGATTATAAGATACAATAATGCCATTCTCTCATAGTATTGATCTTTCTAACATTTTTTAATAGAGTAAATAGTGGAGAGCATCTTGACAATAGAGAAAGTCATAAAACATTTTACACCATTATAATCAAAACACGTAAAACTGGGCTATTCTATGCTTACGAACTCTCATCACTAGTAGCATTGCCGTTATTGTTTCCTAGCGATATATTCACATCAACCTGGAAGTTTGCCGGCAGCTGAATTTAAAAAAAAATCTTTATCTTATCCTAAATACAATAAAACTGTCAGTACATGAGTACAACGCCCTACAAATCTTCGAGGAGCAGTTAAATAGGCACCTTTGTTCAAAACCTGCAACTGTCTTTGTTTGGAGCTTAATTGCTGGTTTTTGATTTGATAAAGAAACATATTGGGCCCTAGAAAAGCATGAGCATATTACGTCCAACTCGGGTAGCGGTGACAGACGGCCAAAGTGGTGTTAGGCCAAGGACGTTCTACTTACTTGTCAAAATTTTCTAATATTCTTGTAAATACTGCCTTATATAATGAAAAATCTCAGCACTCTCAGGGCTATTAAGGGACTATCGACGAGTGTATTTTAATAATAATCTTCCAGAACCTCCATAATATGGAACATTTGGGATGTCTACTCTAGCAGATTCCAGCAGCCAGTTCGAATTCACTCGCATACCTCGCTGGTTCCCTGGAGTATATGTGCACTGCACGCTCGTCCGTTTGCCTCTCCAGGTGTAACTCCAAAGCAGGACCTAAGTACTGTGAATCTGCTACTGTCTTTAGTATCCAATTTGCCCGACATCATCTCATAAATTTAATTCTACCAACGAACTTAGTCAAGCAAAATCTACCTGTTTCCACCATCGCGACGAGGAGGCTTTCTGGGTACTGGAGTACTGTGAGGGACGTTCGGCCGGACAACTAAGGTAGGAAAAGTGTTAGCCTAAGAAATCGTTCACCGGATAAAGCGATGCGAAGCTGAAATAGATCCAATTTTCCCGTGGCAGGTGCAAGATAAAGTCCTAAAATCGCTATGGCCCACAGCCTGAACCTAAAAATCTGTTAATGTCATTCGAATTTATTTTAGATTAAAACAATCCTAATCTTGGTTCTCACATATCCCAGAAAAAATGGCCCTATATAAAATTGATCATTGACCATAAACATTAATTTATCCCTTATTTGACCCTGTGGAACGGGAGTCCAAAAACACTTCTTCCTTTCATATATTGTACGTACGGTCGTGAGAAAAAAAAATAGGACAAGTGTTATAACGGTATTTTGCTAAAATCTAGTTGTGTACATCTAACTTTAATATTTGTGACATTGTCAGTTAGTTGTCACAATTTATTGCAAGTGTGCAAAAAACTAATATGCCTCATATAAGCGATTTAGTTAAATCTGGAGTTATTGCTAAAGCAGAAAATGGATGGTCAATGAGACAAATTGCACTGCGTTACAATATTGATAAAAATTAGGTGTGTAACATTTTAAGAAAGTGGAGAATAAACGATACGATTAGTAGAAATCCTAGATCAGGGCGACGAAGGATATCAACTCAACAACAAGATTTGCAATTGGTAAATGCTTTAGTAGAAAACCCATTTTACTCAGTTATTCAGGCTGCTGAAGAAACGAATTTTCCTGGATCGAGTAGTACTGGTCGCCGGCGAGTAAGAGAATCGGAGCTACGCTGTCATGCAGCAGCACAGAAATGCTTACTTAAAGCTGAACATAAAGAAGCTCGAGTAAGGATTTGCGCTTGAATTTTTAGCGCATGATGTAAATTTTTGGAACAATGTAATCTTTAGAGACGAAAGAACTTTCCAGTCAATATACAGCGTTCGTATTCGTGTTTACCGCCCTCCGAATACTCGATTCGATGAGAAATATATATCTAACAATGATAAAAGTGGTAGATTTTCCGTCAATATGTGGGCTTGGATATCGGCACGTGGTCCTGGTGTTTTGTGGCATATTGAGGAACGATTTAATAGTGAAACGTATATTAGGATTTTATACAATATTATGCTCCCTTCTGTGTCACAATTATTTCCTAATAATGAGTTCATATTTCAAGAAGACAATTGTTCCATTCATACTGCTCATACCGTAACTAACTGGTTTCAAGATAACATCAGTGTTCTTAACTGGCTTCAGTCATATTTCAGATCTTAGCCCTATGGAAGAAGTATGGGGACTACTCGTAAGAAGTATCCAAAAACGAAATGTGAGACCACGGAATGCCGAAGAATTACTGAAAGTAGTAAATAATGCATGGGAAAATATTATTACTAATGATTATTGTATAAGGTTATTTAATTCTATGCCAAACAGGCTTATAGAAGTTATAAATAGAAATGGTGCAATAACGAAATATTAATAGTTAGTTTCTTGTTAAGTAGGATATCCTTTGTCCTTTGATCCAGGATTTCTACTAATCGTACCGTTTATTCTCCACTTTCTTAAAATGTTGCACACCAAATTTTTTTAATGTTATAACGGAATGCAATTTGTCTCATTAACTATCCATCATTTACTATAGCAATAACTACAGCATTCAAATAAAAAATAAATTAAAAGTGATATCTGTTTTATTTCGGCTACAGATTTAGCTAGAGACAGATTTACATTAGAAAAAAAAGTTTTTTTCTTCTCACGACAGTACATCACATATACAGAGTGTCCCTAGCAGGGGTACCATACTCTTGTAAACATTCTTATTTTTTATTAACCGATAAAAGTCATTCTTTATAAAAGTTTTGCTTTTCGTAAAGTGATAAACGGTTGTCAAACTTAAGATAAATTATACAGGGTATTCTAAAAATTAGAGAATATGAAAATGGCTTTAAGCAAACTACCTCTTTTTACATTTTTAACGAAAATATTTAACAAATTTTTTTCGATTATGAAGAAAAACTTAAGTACGGAATTTAGTTGCATAATAAGGAGGGATATTTAAAACAAAATTTTATTCATCCAAGTTGAACACTATTCTACATGTAGGCTGGGTCCGGAAGCGGAAAATCAGGCCAGTTCTGATACAGCAACATGATATATATTTATCTTCGTAATTTTTTGCGCTGAATCGATTGCGCAGGGTCCCAGCTCCTCTAACCCTCTAGTTTCACCCCTATTGGCCAAAAACCACCCCCGGAGCGCGTTTTCCGCTATTTGCGATGCGAGACTGGTTTCTTTTGCGTTTTTTTCCATAAATATTCTGAAAATGATGCATACCAGTCCAGAAGCCCGAGCGAGAAGCCGCGGAGGGGATGAAACCACCCCTTCTGACGAAAAAGTGTATTTTATCGATGCTGTGCCATGATTTGTTTTCTGTACGATGAAAAAGGCCACAACATTGATGTATTGGCATGGATGTATATGTATTATTAATATATGCACGTAATATACATATATAAATAAACATTTATATACATATACATCTACATATACATGTTTTTTAAAGGATTCCAAGTAAGCGAGATTTTCGCATAGCCTCGATAAAATACAATTTTTCGTCAGAAGCGATGATTTCATCCACTCCGCGCGGCTTCTCATCCTTATGGTATGTATTTGTCAGTTCAGTCTTTTAGTGATATACCGGGTGGCCACGAGTCAGAGTACGCCCCCAATATTTTGGTTGTTTTTGTATTTAAAAATTTGGTTTTTAGTACACATGAATTAGACAAAAATGGGCTACTTTTAAACTAACAGGAATGAAACCGGAACAGGAAGTGACATCAACTTTTTTTTCTTAAATGGAATGACTATATTTTTTTGATGGTGTCTCATTAAGCATACATTTCTAAGTGCAACAGTTTTTCAGATATAAAATATTCCGAAAAATAATTGAGATACGTACAATTTTTAAATTTTTTCAAAATGGCCGCGTCAGAAGAATGAGATGTAAGAAAATTACTAAGTAGGCTATGTCTGTAAAGAAGAAAATAGTTGTTTGAATTACTGATAGGTACCAGTATTTTAGGTTTTTTCAAAAGGGGTCCTACGGAATTTTTTTTAATGGAACTGTGATATATTTTTTTATTAATCAGAAATAATGATTCATAAACTGTAATTTTTTCGCCATTAATCATTTTTTAACGATATCCTTCGTAATAATAGAAGTATTTTTAAAAAGTAAGGGCCAACAAATCATTTTACCTATCTACATTTAAATCCAAATTTGCAGATAGCTGAAAATGACACATTCGTAACAACTGAATTATTCTTGACTTACTCACTAATTTTCTGAAGTAAGTGTATTAAAGTTGTTATAAACAAGAAAATTAATATAAAATGGCTGAAAAATATTCAAGAGATTTTTATCTCTTGAATATTGAGTTTTTTTTTAAGTTGACATGTTCATTATTTATGGAGAGACTCGACGTAATGCAACTAGAGCACAAACTCTGTATGTACAGAGATATTCAGAAAGAAGCCAACCTCCGAGAAACTATTTCGCCCGGTTGGAGCATCAATTTAGAACTGAATCTAATATAGAAATTAAAGAAAGATTTATTGTGGATGAAGAAACGGAAATTAATGTAATTAGCTTTAGTGCATATTGATCCAACCATTTCGGTAAGACAAATTGAACATGAATTACCAGTTTCCAAAGAATCAGCCAGGAACATTTTAAAGAAACACGGCAATCGTTCTTATAAATATCAATTGCATCATTTTTGTATGAGAATGATTATCAACGAAGAATAACCTTTTGTAATTGGTTACAGTTACGCCAATTAAGAAATGAGAATTTTATCAAAAACATTTTGTTCACTGATGAATCGAGATTTACAAGCCTTCGGTTATTTAATCGAAACAACACTCGATATTGGGCAATTGAAAATCCTCACATTATGAGACAGGGGCGGTTTCAGGAGCGGTTTGGCTTCAATGTTTGTTTAGGCGTACTGGGCGACCATATCATGGGTCCAATATTTTTTTACGGAACTCTAACTGGACTAAGATATCTAGAATTTTTCCAAAATAAGATTCCACAGATTAATCAAATTCTCAATACCAATATTGATGAGGTTTACTTCCAACACGATGTGGCTGGACCACACAATGCTATTATCGTTAGGAATTACTTAAATTAATTATTTCCAGATAGTTGGATTGGGACCCATGGTCCAGTCAGATGGCCTGCAAGTTCGCCTGACTTAACCCCGCTCGATTTATTTATTTGGGCTCATTTGAAAAATAGAGTCTACATGACTGCTCCAACCACAAGGCAAGATCTGAAAGAAAGAATTCAACACGAAATTGCACAAATAACACCTCAACAATTACAGAATGTTAGACGTGCAACGATAAGTCGTGCTACTCTGTGTATTAATCATAACGGTGAATAGTTTGAAATTTTTTTAATGGTTTATTATAATTTAGGCTTTAAATAGTTTTATTATTCTATGTATTCATGGTTGTTGTCATGTTTTATTAAAATAATTTCTTGTTTAATTTGTGTTTACTTTTTAAAAATACTTCTATTATTATGAAGGATATCGTTAAGAAATGATTAATGGCGAAAAAATTATAGTTTATGAATCATTACTTCTGATTAATAAAAAAAACACCACAGTTCCATTAAAAAAAAAAATCCATAGGACCCCTACGGAAATAAAAATGAAAATTAAATTCCATTATTTGAAAAGAACCTAAAAATACTGGTACCTATCAGTAATTCAAACAACTACTTTCTTCTTTACAGGCAAGTCTACAACCTTTCTAATAATTTCCATAGTCTACTTAGTAATTTTCTTACATCGCATTCATTAGTTAAAAAATTGTTCGTCTCTCACTTATTTTTTGGATTTTTTTACATCTAGAAAACTGTTGCACTTAGAAATGTATGCTTAATGAGAAACCATCAAAAAAATATAATCTTTCCATTTAAGAAAAAAAGTTGATGTCCTGTTAGTCTAAAAGTAGCCCATTATTGTCTAATTTATGTGTACCAAAAACCAAATTTTTAAATACAAAAACAACCAAAATTTTGGGGGCGTACATTGACTCGCGGCCACCCGGTATATGCAGCTGTTAATAAAGATTAGTTAAATTATTCCTAAAAATTGGTTCTAATTCGATTAGTAAAAATTCAGGCCGCTATAAATTCTTCGAAATGAAGAGTTCCATATAATCTGTTCAATAACTTAAAAAATTATGAAGTATTATTAATTATATTTGGTTATCTAGTTGATCAAGTTAACCAGATATCTTTGTTCTCAATGAAGGTATTTGATTTATTTGTAGCGTTCGGCTCGGTATATAATACAAAAAATGTTATGTGAATTTTAGAAAGTTATATCGCCCAACCACGACGAAGTCAAAACTAGTCAAAAGCAGGGATTTGTTTTACGTGTATGTGTCTTTATATATTGATACACATAAGATTGCAATCAAAAATAAACAATTTAGGAGTTATCGTGTCAATTGTGAATAATAGATACTTAATAATCTCTCTTAATAGACTAATAGCTTTCATTAAAGGTTAATTCAGGACTTTGATAGATCTAAAGGTCACTAAGTTAATAAATAATTTAATTTTTTTGTCTATGACTATATCAAATATTCAGATGTAATTTAAGACATGTTTAGAATTAGTACCAGAAAAATCCACACAATCCTAGGATGCACTAAATCCAGACCTTTTAAGTTGTATATAAAATCCATCGAAGCATCTTCCGCTGCTTCCAAAACCAAATTTCTTATTGAGAATACTTGCATAAGGACATAAGTCCACAGTATATTCTGGATATGCTAGCGACTCTAAAAGAGATTAAAAACTTTGTTAAAACTTAAAGAGACGAAAAAATTCTCTAAATCACGAACATTAAGGTGTAATTACACAAAACTATTAATACATCTATTACATAAAACCATATCAAATTGAGGACTTAATATTTTTTTTAGTTTTTTTTTCCAATAATTCTATTATTTTGTAGATTCGGTGATTTGTTTTGAAGAGGATAATAGTACATGTGGTAGAAAACCCAAATAACAGGAAAGAATATTCGTAGAATGCCACAAATAACTTTCAGACAAGACTTAATATGATATTTTAGGACTAAAATGTGAACAGAAAATATCACATCGTACAAGTTTGGACATTATGTAGATTACAATGCTCGTACTAAAATATTTACACCAGAACTAGAAAGATACATACCTTGTGGTAAAATTGAGTATAACAGCCCTTAGATAAATGTGTATAATGTTGAAAATTTTATTTCGTTAATTTTGTGAAAGGAGTGTTGTTTGTGGCAAATACCCCGACCTGCATTGAATTACACCTTACAAATCATGAAATGACATTGGCTACCAATTTTTCATGATTTGTAAGGTGTAATTCAATGCAGGTCGGGGTATTTGCCCGTTGAGTAGTTGTTTCCTGCAAATCATGTATAACAACAATATATAGGTTAAGTCCATCAAGGGCTGAAGGTCGCCGCTCTCGGTACTTGCAAAATGGCAAGTCGCTATGCACCACGGAGACATCTATGATGTCTGGTGTATAGTAGCATTAGACCACATGAGAGGTTTCAATTACCTCTCACCACTATACCATTTACATTAGTCTGTATAAGACTAGCAGGTTGGCCACTGTCATTTGTCTGCTCCATGACCTATGGCATACTGAGGAGAACTAATAAGTTCGAAACCGGTCTATGTCTGGTCGGGGAGTTGACAAATGACATTGGCTACCAATTTTTCATGATTTGTAAGGTGTAATTCAATGCAGGTCGGGGTATTTGCCCGCTGAGTAGTTGTTTCCTGCAAATCATGTATAATAACAGTATATAGGTTAAGTCCACCAAGGGCTGAAGGTCGCCGCTCTCGGTACTTCCAAAATGGCAAGTCGCTATGCACCACGGAGACATCTATGATGTCTGGTGTATAGTAGCATTAGACCACATGAGAGGTTTCAATTACCTCTCACCACTATACCATATATATATATATATATATATATATATATACATTCTTGTATCAATTTTGCGTCCTTTCAAAAGGTGGTGTGAAATGCGTCTCCTAGAATTAACGACTTTTTGCAGGTTCTTGCAGAGTATATTGACCAACATCTAGCCGCTAAATGCGAATCCGTTCTTAGATTTAAAGTTTTTCAATTTTATTTTTTTCTGTATATTGGACTTATATTTTTGTATCAATTTTACATCCTTTCACAATTGGAATTATTTTGCGTCCAGCAGTATACACTTATATTCACAGATCAATATTGCGTCCATAGTGTATAGTTTTATCTAGTTTCCACCATTATTGTATCAATTTTGCGTCCGCGTTGTTGCCAAGTTTTTGATACCCTTCTCATTTAAAATCAGCTTGATGTGAAACTCAGAAGGGGACCCAGGAAAATCATGTATCTTATTTAAATTCATTTTATTCGAAATGTTTATAATCTATAAAGAAGAATGACATATTCTTCTTTATTATTTACGGGGGAGGCTGAATTTAATAAGGATGGCAATATAAATTTTCATAATATCTATTATGGGCTGATGAAAATCCTCACGTAATAATTAAGTCGAGGCACCAACAACGTTTTGTAATTAGTACCTGGGGTGGTATTGTCGACGATTTTTAAATTGGTCAATTTGTTCTACACCAAAATATTAATTGACAATCTTAAGGTAATTTTCTTCTAGACTATTTACCACTTCCAATGGAGATTGTTTCCATGGTCGTACGAGGGTACCTCAATGAAACTTTCTTCCAATCAATGGATAGGTTGTGGAGGACTACCTTGTTTATAGACCTTAATCCACTGGATTAATATTTATAGGGCCTTTAAAATCTTATATTTATGTTGTTCCTATTGTTACGAGCTAAGGGATCGGGGATTTAGAAATACGCTGTCTTCTTGTAATACCTTTATTTCAATAAACAACTGTCTTGGAGATAACAATTACTATTTTAGTGTAAATTTTACAACAATCATCAAAAATATCATTATGTCACCACTGTCAGTTTAGCCACCTATCTCCTCCCCACTGGCATAAAAATTGTCAACAGGTGTCGTCCCGTTGACGTCGTAACACTGCCCCCCTCTTAGAGCTGTTCGTCTCGAATAGCAGACATTCCTTCATTAGTACCACTGTATGGGGACAACCGGTCAATGTGCACAATTTTTGTTTTTCCCCGCTGTCCTCGTCGTTGTCTCTGAATTCTATACACTACATCATTTATTCGAGTAACCACTCGGTAAGGGCGTTCCCAGTGTCTTTGGAGTTTTGGTGACTTTCCCTTTTTGCGTCGAATATTATATAGCCATACTGTATCACCTTCTTGAAATCTAGCACTATTAGCTCTTAGATTGTATCTTGTTTTCATACGATCGCTTGCAACCTTTATTTTACACCCGGTCATCTTATAAGTATCAGATAACTTACGAAGATCGGACACATAGTCCTCTACTGAACTATTATTATCTACTGGAGTTCCAAACATTAAATCACTGGGCAGACGAATATCTCGGCCAAAAAGAATCCGAGATGGTGTATGCCCTATTGAGTCATGGATTGCTGTCCTGTAAGCCATTAGAAATATTGGTATATGCTGGTCCCAATCCCGTTGATGGTCATCCACAACTTTCACCAGATGTTGATTCAAAGTGCTATTAAATCGTTCTACCATGCCATCGGACTAGGGGTGAAATGGCGTTGTTCTGGTTTTGCGTATTCCCAACAATTTGCACACTCCTTGGAAAACTTGTGATTCGAAGTTACGTCCTTAATCGGAATGAAGTTCATTTGGAACACCAAAGTGACTGACCCAATTCATTACAATTTGCTCCACGACAGTTTTCGTCTCCTGGTTCGGTATTGCATATACCTCAGGCCACTTACTGAAGTATTTGTTCCCATTATCTGTCATCGGAAACGGTCCAGCAATATCAGCTGCTATTCTTTCAAACGGAATTCCTACTTTGTACTGATGCATTTTGCCTTTACTCCTCACATGTGGTCCTTTGGTTGCCGCACAAAGTGTACATCGACGGCACCAGTTCTCCACGTCATCGCGCATATGAATCCAATAGAATTTTTCTCTGACTTTTGATAACGTCTTACTTATTCCTAGATGACCTCCGGAGACTCCATCATGAATTTCTTGTAAGACCTCTACCACCTTTGATCGAGGCACAATTATCTGCATCCTATGAGAATTTCCATTCACAGCTTCCCATTTCCTCATCAGTATTCCATTTTCCATATGCAGTGAATTTCATTGAGCCCAGTAACTTTTTTAAAATTTGGCTTTGGTCCGCTATTTCCATCCACTGTGGCCGTTCTAAATGTTCTTTCCAGGTGAGAAATGGTGATATATCATTATCTTCTTGTTGGGCAGCTTGTAATTCCAGATGGTTCCATCCTTCATTATGTTTCACGGTGACTCCTTGAATAGCTACTATTCCCTGTTTCTCTTCTATTCTCATAGAGTGTTTACAGTCTGAGCTACATGGTCGTCGAGATAGCGCATCAGCATTCCCATGTATTTTTCCTTTACGATGAATTATTTCAAAATCGTAGCTCTGGAGTCTTTCTATCCATCTCGCTAGCTGTCCTTCAGGGTTTTTAAATTGTAATAACCATTTCAGCGCTGCGTGGTCGGTACGTAATATAAACTTTTGACCGTAAAGGTACTTGTGAAAATGTTTTGTCGATTTCACCATTGCCAAAAGTTCTCGTCTGGTGACACAGTAGTTTCTTTCGCTTTTTGATAATACTTTACTGAAGTAAGCTATGACTTTCTCTTGGTCATTTATTTTCTATGACAGTACTGCGCCGACGGACATATTGCTTACGTCTGTATCGAGTATGAAGGTTTTACCTGGCACAGGGTATGCCAGTATTGGAGCCTCGCACAACCGCCTCTTTTGCAATTTTGCAATGTCGGCGAAATTTTTTACAAATCGTCTATAGTAAGTTGCCAGGCCTAAAAAACTTCGTAGTTCATGTTTATCTTTAGGTGTTGGCCAAGTTTGAACAGCGACAATTTTCTCCGGATCCGTAGTTACCCCCAAGATACAATATGTCCCAAATATTTTACTTCGTTTTTGAAGAGCACACATTTCTTTGGATTGAGCTTTAACAGTGCTTCTTTTATACGCAAGAATACTTCTCTTAAATTTTGAAGATGTTCTGAAAAGTCTTTTCCAATAATAATGATGTCATCCAAATAAACAAGACAGGTTTTCCAATGCAGCCCCCGTAAAATGCATTCCATCAGTCGTTCGAATGTTGCCGGTGCATTGCATAGTCCAAACGGCATAACGTTAAATTGCCATAGGCCATTTCCTATTGAAAATGCTGTTTTATCTTTGCCATCAGGATGTAGTTTAACTTGCCAATATCCACTTTTTAAATCTAAAGTTGAGAACCATCGTGCTCCAGACAAGGTATCTAGGGTATCATCGACTCGAGGGAGGGGATAACTATCCTTTTTCGTCACATCATTTAGTCGTCTATAATCTACACAAAACCGAGTACTGCCATCATTTTTCTTTACCAAGACCACAGGAGAAGACCATGGGCTCTGAGACTCTTCGATGATTTGTTGCTTTCTCATAGTGTTAATGTTGTCTGCCGCTTCTTGTTGCTTCGCCAATGGAAGCCTTATTGGTGGTTGTCTAATCGGCTTGGCATCTCCCGTGTCAATACGATGTTGAACCAAGTCGGTTTTTCCATAATCCTCCTCTCCTAGAGCGAAGATTTCTTGAAACACATTAATCAACTTCTGGGCCTCATTAGACTCTTTAATACCTAAATTGCTTGTTTTTAGAAGAGTTTCTACTAATATTGAATCTACTTTAATTGATGATAAATTAATATTTGTATCATATTCACAATTGATTTTTGTTATAGTTGCAGCTGGTGTACATTTTCCGATTACTTGCCCACTCTTCAATTGGATTTGATTGTTAGATAGATTCATTAGACGTATTGGAAGGAATTTACCATTGGAAGTGTCCACTAAACATTTTCCAATAATGACGTTTTCTTTCACGTTTTGATCTGGTTCAACTAGGCAAAATCGTAAATTTTCCGCATTACCTTCTAATTCTGTCCATACCACGGACTCGGAGTAGCCTGGGAGGTAGGTGTTTTTACATACCACCGTTCGCAGTGCAGGCTGAGCTTCAGAATTTACTGTCATTGGAATTTCTACGTTCTTGCACAGAAGAGTTCGTTCTCCCATATCTAAGACAATTCCGTGTCTACGCATGAAATCATAGCCCAGAATGCACTCGTCAATAATATCTGCTATGAGGAAGGGATGAACAAATGTTAATCCCCCTATTTCAATTTTTAATTCTACCTCTCCCTTGACCGCTACATATTGTCCTGTTGCAGTTCGCAGAGAGTAACCTGCTGCATTATGAATCAATGGTTCCTTGACAAAATCGTTTCTTAAAATTGATCTTTCAGCTCCAGTATCAATGGTGAGAATACAGTTTTGTCCATCAAGACGGCCATCCATAACAAGACAATTCTTGTCTCTCTGGATCTGTTGAACTTGAATCTTGATGATGTTTTTAGGGCGTATGATTCTATGAGCCAATCTCTGCCCTACGAGATTGGCATTTGGGAGTTTCCCTGAAAAGCTGGAGAAGAGGTATGGTCTCGGCGGGTATTCCTCTCATCTTGTTGCTCTTCGTAGGCCCCTCTTGTCTCAAAATGTCTCTTTCTCTTCATACAATGTCTTTGAAGATGTCCCGTCATATTGCAATACCAACATTTTAGACGTTGTCTATAACTTGTTCCTTCCTGGGTATTCAGACGTTGAGTTGTGTAAGAAGGTTCAGCTGTTAGTTCTCTTACTCTTGTTGTGCTTCTGGATGCTTGGCTAGCAGCTTCATATGCGAGGGCACAGGCGAGAATTTCAGTAGTAGTTTTTTTTTTCTGAAAGCCTTAAATACCTTTGAAGTTCGAGGTCAGAAATAGCATTAATAAACGCATCTACAGCAGCCTCGTTTATTAAGTCTTGACCTGAATAGGACAGATGTGATAACCGCTCGATATCGGCTTGAAGTTCTTGCAGTGTTTCTCCTCTTTTTTGGATACGATTCCTCAATTGCAGACGATACACTTGCTGCATGTGCTCAACACCATAACGCCTGTCAAATACTTGAACCAATGTATTGAAATCCTGTTGCATGTGCTCAGGAATTGTTCGCAAAAGTTCTGCTGTAGTTACCCGCAGTGCCAGTACTAAAGCTATAGTTATCTTCGTCACTCCATCCGTAAGATTTGCTTGCTGCTTCAAATTGACGTTTATAAATTGCCCAGGATACTTGGCCATCGAATAATGGAGCTTTCAGTTTTCTATTGCCGCTATTATTTGCTTCGTAGGTAAGCCTAGCATGTTTTACTTTTTCTAATTCCTTCTTCATTTGTTCTAATTCGCTTTCGAGATTAATAATAATAATGAAAATTAAATTCCATTATTTGAAAAGAACCTAAAAATACTGGTACCTATCAGTAATTCAAACAACTACTTTCTTCTTTACAGGCAAGTCTACAACCTTTCTAATAATTTCCATAGTCTACTTAGTAATTTTCTTACATCGCATTCATTAGTTAAAAAATTGTTCGTCTCTCACTTATTTTTTGGATTTTTTTACATCTAGAAAACTGTTGCACTTAGAAATGTATGCTTAATGAGAAACCATCAAAAAAATATAATCTTTCCATTTAAGAAAAAAAGTTGATGTCCTGTTAGTCTAAAAGTAGCCCATTATTGTCTAATTTATGTGTACCAAAAACCAAATTTTTAAATACAAAAACAACCAAAATTTTGGGGGCGTACATTGACTCGCGGCCACCCGGTATATGCAGCTGTTAATAAAGATTAGTTAAATTATTCCTAAAAATTGGTTCTAATTCGATTAGTAAAAATTCAGGCCGCTATAAATTCTTCGAAATGAAGAGTTCCATATAATCTGTTCAATAACTTAAAAAATTATGAAGTATTATTAATTATATTTGGTTATCTAGTTGATCAAGTTAACCAGATATCTTTGTTCTCAATGAAGGTATTTGATTTATTTGTAGCGTTCGGCTCGGTATATAATACAAAAAATGTTATGTGAATTTTAGAAAGTTATATCGCCCAACCACGACGAAGTCAAAACTAGTCAAAAGCAGGGATTTGTTTTACGTGTATGTGTCTTTATATATTGATACACATAAGATTGCAATCAAAAATAAACAATTTAGGAGTTATCGTGTCAATTGTGAATAATAGATACTTAATAATCTCTCTTAATAGACTAATAGCTTTCATTAAAGGTTAATTCAGGACTTTGATAGATCTAAAGGTCACTAAGTTAATAAATAATTTAATTTTTTTGTCTATGACTATATCAAATATTCAGATGTAATTTAAGACATGTTTAGAATTAGTACCAGAAAAATCCACACAATCCTAGGATGCACTAAATCCAGACCTTTTAAGTTGTATATAAAATCCATCGAAGCATCTTCCGCTGCTTCCAAAACCAAATTTCTTATTGAGAATACTTGCATAAGGACATAAGTCCACAGTATATTCTGGATATGCTAGCGACTCTAAAAGAGATTAAAAACTTTGTTAAAACTTAAAGAGACGAAAAAATTCTCTAAATCACGAACATTAAGGTGTAATTACACAAAACTATTAATACATCTATTACATAAAACCATATCAAATTGAGGACTTAATATTTTTTTTAGTTTTTTTTTCCAATAATTCTATTATTTTGTAGATTCGGTGATTTGTTTTGAAGAGGATAATAGTACATGTGGTAGAAAACCCAAATAACAGGAAAGAATATTCGTAGAATGCCACAAATAACTTTCAGACAAGACTTAATATGATATTTTAGGACTAAAATGTGAACAGAAAATATCACATCGTACAAGTTTGGACATTATGTAGATTACAATGCTCGTACTAAAATATTTACACCAGAACTAGAAAGATACATACCTTGTGGTAAAATTGAGTATAACAGCCCTTAGATAAATGTGTATAATGTTGAAAATTTTATTTCGTTAATTTTGTGAAAGGAGTGTTGTTTGTGGCAAATACCCCGACCTGCATTGAATTACACCTTACAAATCATGAAATGACATTGGCTACCAATTTTTCATGATTTGTAAGGTGTAATTCAATGCAGGTCGGGGTATTTGCCCGTTGAGTAGTTGTTTCCTGCAAATCATGTATAACAACAATATATAGGTTAAGTCCATCAAGGGCTGAAGGTCGCCGCTCTCGGTACTTGCAAAATGGCAAGTCGCTATGCACCACGGAGACATCTATGATGTCTGGTGTATAGTAGCATTAGACCACATGAGAGGTTTCAATTACCTCTCACCACTATACCATTTACATTAGTCTGTATAAGACTAGCAGGTTGGCCACTGTCATTTGTCTGCTCCATGACCTATGGCATACTGAGGAGAACTAATAAGTTCGAAACCGGTCTATGTCTGGTCGGGGAGTTGACAAATGACATTGGCTACCAATTTTTCATGATTTGTAAGGTGTAATTCAATGCAGGTCGGGGTATTTGCCCGCTGAGTAGTTGTTTCCTGCAAATCATGTATAATAACAGTATATAGGTTAAGTCCACCAAGGGCTGAAGGTCGCCGCTCTCGGTACTTCCAAAATGGCAAGTCGCTATGCACCACGGAGACATCTATGATGTCTGGTGTATAGTAGCATTAGACCACATGAGAGGTTTCAATTACCTCTCACCACTATACCATATATATATATATATATATATATATATACATTCTTGTATCAATTTTGCGTCCTTTCAAAAGGTGGTGTGAAATGCGTCTCCTAGAATTAACGACTTTTTGCAGGTTCTTGCAGAGTATATTGACCAACATCTAGCCGCTAAATGCGAATCCGTTCTTAGATTTAAAGTTTTTCAATTTTATTTTTTTCTGTATATTGGACTTATATTTTTGTATCAATTTTACATCCTTTCACAATTGGAATTATTTTGCGTCCAGCAGTATACACTTATATTCACAGATCAATATTGCGTCCATAGTGTATAGTTTTATCTAGTTTCCACCATTATTGTATCAATTTTGCGTCCGCGTTGTTGCCAAGTTTTTGATACCCTTCTCATTTAAAATCAGCTTGATGTGAAACTCAGAAGGGGACCCAGGAAAATCATGTATCTTATTTAAATTCATTTTATTCGAAATGTTTATAATCTATAAAGAAGAATGACATATTCTTCTTTATTATTTACGGGGGAGGCTGAATTTAATAAGGATGGCAATATAAATTTTCATAATATCTATTATGGGCTGATGAAAATCCTCACGTAATAATTAAGTCGAGGCACCAACAACGTTTTGTAATTAGTACCTGGGGTGGTATTGTCGACGATTTTTAAATTGGTCAATTTGTTCTACACCAAAATATTAATTGACAATCTTAAGGTAATTTTCTTCTAGACTATTTACCACTTCCAATGGAGATTGTTTCCATGGTCGTACGAGGGTACCTCAATGAAACTTTCTTCCAATCAATGGATAGGTTGTGGAGGACTACCTTGTTTATAGACCTTAATCCACTGGATTAATATTTATAGGGCCTTTAAAATCTTATATTTATGTTGTTCCTATTGTTACGAGCTAAGGGATCGGGGATTTAGAAATACGCTGTCTTCTTGTAATACCTTTATTTCAATAAACAACTGTCTTGGAGATAACAATTACTATTTTAGTGTAAATTTTACAACAATCATCAAAAATATCATTATGTCACCACTGTCAGTTTAGCCACCTATCTCCTCCCCACTGGCATAAAAATTGTCAACAGGTGTCGTCCCGTTGACGTCGTAACACTGCCCCCCTCTTAGAGCTGTTCGTCTCGAATAGCAGACATTCCTTCATTAGTACCACTGTATGGGGACAACCGGTCAATGTGCACAATGTTTGTTTTTCCCCGCTGTCCTCGTCGTTGTCTCTGAATTCTATACACTACATCATTTATTCGAGTAACCACTCGGTAAGGGCGTTCCCAGTGTCTTTGGAGTTTTGGTGACTTTCCCTTTTTGCGTCGAATATTATATAGCCATACTGTATCACCTTCTTGAAATCTAGCACTATTAGCTCTTAGATTGTATCTTGTTTTCATACGATCGCTTGCAACCTTTATTTTACACCCGGTCATCTTATAAGTATCAGATAACTTACGAAGATCGGACACATAGTCCTCTACTGAACTATTATTATCTACTGGAGTTCCAAACATTAAATCACTGGGCAGACGAATATCTCGGCCAAAAAGAATCCGAGATGGTGTATGCCCTATTGAGTCATGGATTGCTGTCCTGTAAGCCATTAGAAATATTGGTATATGCTGGTCCCAATCCCGTTGATGGTCATCCACAACTTTCACCAGATGTTGATTCAAAGTGCTATTAAATCGTTCTACCATGCCATCGGACTAGGGGTGAAATGGCGTTGTTCTGGTTTTGCGTATTCCCAACAATTTGCACACTCCTTGGAAAACTTGTGATTCGAAGTTACGTCCTTAATCGGAATGAAGTTCATTTGGAACACCAAAGTGACTGACCCAATTCATTACAATTTGCTCCACGACAGTTTTCGTCTCCTGGTTCGGTATTGCATATACCTCAGGCCACTTACTGAAGTATTTGTTCCCATTATCTGTCATCGGAAACGGTCCAGCAATATCAGCTGCTATTCTTTCAAACGGAATTCCTACTTTGTACTGATGCATTTTGCCTTTACTCCTCACATGTGGTCCTTTGGTTGCCGCACAAAGTGTACATCGACGGCACCAGTTCTCCACGTCATCGCGCATATGAATCCAATAGAATTTTTCTCTGACTTTTGATAACGTCTTACTTATTCCTAGATGACCTCCGGAGACTCCATCATGAATTTCTTGTAAGACCTCTACCACCTTTGATCGAGGCACAATTATCTGCATCCTATGAGAATTTCCATTCACAGCTTCCCATTTCCTCATCAGTATTCCATTTTCCATATGCAGTGAATTTCATTGAGCCCAGTAACTTTTTTAAAATTTGGCTTTGGTCCGCTATTTCCATCCACTGTGGCCGTTCTAAATGTTCTTTCCAGGTGAGAAATGGTGATATATCATTATCTTCTTGTTGGGCAGCTTGTAATTCCAGATGGTTCCATCCTTCATTATGTTTCACGGTGACTCCTTGAATAGCTACTATTCCCTGTTTCTCTTCTATTCTCATAGAGTGTTTACAGTCTGAGCTACATGGTCGTCGAGATAGCGCATCAGCATTCCCATGTATTTTTCCTTTACGATGAATTATTTCAAAATCGTAGCTCTGGAGTCTTTCTATCCATCTCGCTAGCTGTCCTTCAGGGTTTTTAAATTGTAATAACCATTTCAGCGCTGCGTGGTCGGTACGTAATATAAACTTTTGACCGTAAAGGTACTTGTGAAAATGTTTTGTCGATTTCACCATTGCCAAAAGTTCTCGTCTGGTGACACAGTAGTTTCTTTCGCTTTTTGATAATACTTTACTGAAGTAAGCTATGACTTTCTCTTGGTCATTTATTTTCTATGACAGTACTGCGCCGACGGACATATTGCTTACGTCTGTATCGAGTATGAAGGTTTTACCTGGCACAGGGTATGCCAGTATTGGAGCCTCGCACAACCGCCTCTTTTGCAATTTTGCAATGTCGGCGAAATTTTTTACAAATCGTCTATAGTAAGTTGCCAGGCCTAAAAAACTTCGTAGTTCATGTTTATCTTTAGGTGTTGGCCAAGTTTGAACAGCGACAATTTTCTCCGGATCCGTAGTTACCCCCAAGATACAATATGTCCCAAATATTTTACTTCGTTTTTGAAGAGCACACATTTCTTTGGATTGAGCTTTAACAGTGCTTCTTTTATACGCAAGAATACTTCTCTTAAATTTTGAAGATGTTCTGAAAAGTCTTTTCCAATAATAATGATGTCATCCAAATAAACAAGACAGGTTTTCCAATGCAGCCCCCGTAAAATGCATTCCATCAGTCGTTCGAATGTTGCCGGTGCATTGCATAGTCCAAACGGCATAACGTTAAATTGCCATAGGCCATTTCCTATTGAAAATGCTGTTTTATCTTTGCCATCAGGATGTAGTTTAACTTGCCAATATCCACTTTTTAAATCTAAAGTTGAGAACCATCGTGCTCCAGACAAGGTATCTAGGGTATCATCGACTCGAGGGAGGGGATAACTATCCTTTTTCGTCACATCATTTAGTCGTCTATAATCTACACAAAACCGAGTACTGCCATCATTTTTCTTTACCAAGACCACAGGAGAAGACCATGGGCTCTGAGACTCTTCGATGATTTGTTGCTTTCTCATAGTGTTAATGTTGTCTGCCGCTTCTTGTTGCTTCGCCAATGGAAGCCTTATTGGTGGTTGTCTAATCGGCTTGGCATCTCCCGTGTCAATACGATGTTGAACCAAGTCGGTTTTTCCATAATCCTCCTCTCCTAGAGCGAAGATTTCTTGAAACACATTAATCAACTTCTGGGCCTCATTAGACTCTTTAATACCTAAATTGCTTGTTTTTAGAAGAGTTTCTACTAATATTGAATCTACTTTAATTGATGATAAATTAATATTTGTATCATATTCACAATTGATTTTTGTTATAGTTGCAGCTGGTGTACATTTTCCGATTACTTGCCCACTCTTCAATTGGATTTGATTGTTAGATAGATTCATTAGACGTATTGGAAGGAATTTACCATTGGAAGTGTCCACTAAACATTTTCCAATAATGACGTTTTCTTTCACGTTTTGATCTGGTTCAACTAGGCAAAATCGTAAATTTTCCGCATTACCTTCTAATTCTGTCCATACCACGGACTCGGAGTAGCCTGGGAGGTAGGTGTTTTTACATACCACCGTTCGCAGTGCAGGCTGAGCTTCAGAATTTACTGTCATTGGAATTTCTACGTTCTTGCACAGAAGAGTTCGTTCTCCCATATCTAAGACAATTCCGTGTCTACGCATGAAATCATAGCCCAGAATGCACTCGTCAATAATATCTGCTATGAGGAAGGGATGAACAAATGTTAATCCCCCTATTTCAATTTTTAATTCTACCTCTCCCTTGACCGCTACATATTGTCCTGTTGCAGTTCGCAGAGAGTAACCTGCTGCATTATGAATCAATGGTTCCTTGACAAAATCGTTTCTTAAAATTGATCTTTCAGCTCCAGTATCAATGGTGAGAATACAGTTTTGTCCATCAAGACGGCCATCCATAACAAGACAATTCTTGTCTCTCTGGATCTGTTGAACTTGAATCTTGATGATGTTTTTAGGGCGTATGATTCTATGAGCCAATCTCTGCCCTACGAGATTGGCATTTGGGAGTTTCCCTGAAAAGCTGGAGAAGAGGTATGGTCTCGGCGGGTATTCCTCTCATCTTGTTGCTCTTCGTAGGCCCCTCTTGTCTCAAAATGTCTCTTTCTCTTCATACAATGTCTTTGAAGATGTCCCGTCATATTGCAATACCAACATTTTAGACGTTGTCTATAACTTGTTCCTTCCTGGGTATTCAGACGTTGAGTTGTGTAAGAAGGTTCAGCTGTTAGTTCTCTTACTCTTGTTGTGCTTCTGGATGCTTGGCTAGCAGCTTCATATGCGAGGGCACAGGCGAGAATTTCAGTAGTAGTTTTTTTTTTCTGAAAGCCTTAAATACCTTTGAAGTTCGAGGTCAGAAATAGCATTAATAAACGCATCTACAGCAGCCTCGTTTATTAAGTCTTGACCTGAATAGGACAGATGTGATAACCGCTCGATATCGGCTTGAAGTTCTTGCAGTGTTTCTCCTCTTTTTTGGATACGATTCCTCAATTGCAGACGATACACTTGCTGCATGTGCTCAACACCATAACGCCTGTCAAATACTTGAACCAATGTATTGAAATCCTGTTGCATGTGCTCAGGAATTGTTCGCAAAAGTTCTGCTGTAGTTACCCGCAGTGCCAGTACTAAAGCTATAGTTATCTTCGTCACTCCATCCGTAAGATTTGCTTGCTGCTTCAAATTGACCAGGATACTTGGCCATCGAATAATGGAGCTTTCAGTTTTCTATTGCCGCTATTATTTGCTTCGTAGGTAAGCCTAGCATGTTTTACTTTTTCTAATTCCTTCTTCATTTGTTCTAATTCGCTTTCGAGATTAATAATTTTAGAGTCACATTTTCTTTCAACATCAGTTATTGTCTCACAGACATTTCTGGATTGTTCTTTCATTTTTGCCTCCAAGGTTTCATTAAACGAAATTTTTGTCTTAGTAAGATTTTCCTCTAAACCTTCTAACTGCTGCTTAAGAAATTGCTGTTGGATGTCTAAATTCATTTCCAATGAATTTTTGACAGACTTTTCCAAAGGAAGGCTCTGTTCCTGCATCCGTTGAATAATCAACTGCATCATCGTTGCTGTGCTGTGACATTCCAGATCAGTTTCCTCACCTACAGCTTCACCAATATCTTCGAAAATGAAAGTGTCAGGATTCTTACCTTCATCTAATAACGATTGTCGTAATCGATCTATCAGCACCGCTTTATTGCCACTAGTTGAGAGAGATCGTTTGTCCAGCTCATATTTCAATTAAAAAATTTTAGATCATTCAAGATTTTCGACATTTCTACTGATTAATGTTTAGAGAAACCTACAATTGTTCACAAAATACAAGCGAAGTAATGAGGGGAAGTTTTTGCTCAACAGTTTTATAATATTCTGCCTATCAAAATTAAACTGTTCGCAAACAAAAGAAAAAAAATACATACATTAAAATGTACAAATTTTGCAAATAATTACAATCTTTTATCCATTATTTTAATTATTTATAACGAAAGATGTGTACTGTCGATTTATGATATTAGTTTTTTCAATAAGCAAATCGTTTAAACTATATAATAATCTATACTTATGTGAATATAATTAATAATATCTGCACATGAATTACATGTGCATAATTATTTTAAAAGGGCCACGGGCAGTAAAAAAATGTTCTCTGATTCTTATTGGAGACAATTTTAAGTGCACATTGCCTTGTAAAAAGCAACGTTAATATTAAACATAATGGTGTAAAATTTACGATTAATTCACTTTACGAGGAAAAACAATTTTTAATACTGAACTACGATTTTTTCTATGCACGTGCCTTTTGCCTAAAATGCAAATGAACATTATATTTAGATACCTTCAAACAGAAAGATACTTAAGACACTTTTGAGACAAAGGAAACAACTTTTATAAAATGAATCTAGACATATCGGGTTAGGTGGTTATGTGGTGGTTAGATGCCAAATAAAAATTTCAAGACATCAAAATTCTCATTACTTTTATTAATATCTTTATAAAAAATTAGGAAAAATTCCCAATATCACAAGTAATACTATTGAGTAAATTGTGACATGACAAATTAGTATAAAATCCAATTAATAGGGTAAAAAGGAGGAAAGTCGATTAGAAACCATTATAACTTTTTATTTGAAATCCAGAACAAAACATTTTCTTATTATTTCAAAATAAATACAAAAAATATATACTTTGCGTTTGGTTGACTAAAATAACCAATGACTAATATCTAACAGCAAAAAAAATAAAGATGAAATTATTAATTAAAAAAAGTACGTAAAAAAGTAAATAAAAATGGTGTAATGGTAATATAAAGAAGAAATCTTAGAGAATAAAAGTAAATTTGAACTTTGATCTCAGGTAAAACTGTAAAATTCTAACAAAGAATATAACATGAAACGAAAGAAACTCAATTTACTTTTTAAAATAAACATCTAATAGAACTGAAAAATAAAAAGTAAGTAACAACATGGTAATATTGAAAACAGAATAATGTCACATAAGGCAAGGGTCCACATTGTTTTATTTCAGAAAGGCCTACCGGTCATTTTCCCGGTGCCCCAGTCCGACACTGTCTATATTATATATTATATGGGAGATTTATATTAGCATTTTTATAAAATCTTAATATTTTTTTTCTTATCCGTACCAGACTGAATTTTTACATTTTCATTCAAATGTTGCTTTTATCTTAGAGTACAGTAACTACAGGTTTTAATTTCAGAAAAATACCACAGGAATTGAATTTTGCTTATTTTTTAATAACATCAAGAAAAAGTTTCTGCATTATACAGGGACTTGCTTTTTCATAGGAGGTGGAAGAAAATATCATTGAGTGTAATTTTGTCCATTATAAGGACGCATTTTGACACCATTACCTAGATGCTCAATTTTTTTACCCATTTAAATTACTTGCTTTTGGAAAAATTGCATCCAACTTCAATCCGCCCCATTGGAGCCAGCATTTTGAATTTTTAAATTTTGACTTCAGATTCGTAATCAGCGCGACCCCAAAAACATTAAAGTACTACCTTTCAAAAATAAATAAGCATTACTTTTTAATATATTAAATTTCCCAATTTAGGGGTAGTTTGCAGCCATTGGGGGTAATAATATAGTGCGGGTACCATATAGAAACTGAAGAAGATACTTTTTGTATAAGAATTGCATATAAAGAGACAATCATTTATTATGAAATTATTCCTGAGTTTTGCACATTATTTACCTCCAGATACTGTGTATTCTCTTTATAAAAAATTATGAAAACAAATATAAAATTTTATTTACATCAATGATTTCTTTGTTTACATCTCTTGATCTGAAGTACGATTTCTGTAATAGGTACGTATTAATTACTGAAAACAATATGAGTACGTATCTCAATCACGACACACAACTCACATTCCCGTAGATGAATTGAACAAATCCTCTCTGTATTAGCGCACTTTGTAACTTCACAGTGTTGCCAACTGGAGATGACGCAAAATTGATACAATTATCTAACTGAAATGTATATAGTATATAATTTACAGAGACCTCCCAGCGGTAAATGCTTGAACTAGCGATATACTTCCTTTCGTTACTTGTTTTAAGTTTGTATCTATTTTACGTCCGATTTTCGAGCAGTTTTTTTTAGATTATGAACAAACGAATTATTATACCCAGTTAATAATTTTAGTAAAGGTAGAGTGCGCACTATCGAAGTTCTCAATGAATTATTTGATTAAAAAAACCTTACGTGGAAGAAAATATCGCGGAGTGTAATTTTGCGTCCGGTATACGGACGCATTTTTACATCGGACGCAATATGAATACGTTTTGGCATACATAGGGACGCAAAATTGATACAAAGACAAATATATATATATATATATATATATATATATATATATATATATATATATATATATATATGATGATATAAGGAGTCGGTTCAGGACGCAGTGAATAAATTATATATATTATATTATATATATAAATCACACTAATACTGTGTATTAATTGTTTATTCTTATTCCAAATTTCAACCTATAAAACATATTCGTTTCTTTATATTTCAGTTCATCAAAACATTTAAAATCATTACATAGTAATTTTGGCGCCCAACGTGGGGCATATATAAGTATTTCATTTCATTTAAATCACAGTAATATACCCGAGTATGTTTCCCTGTTACCTTCTAGAGCTAAATCGATTTTGCAAAATAAAGTAAGTATTGAAATAGTAAATAGTTCGTCTCAATTTCACACGTGAAAATCGTCGATCAACAGACCAAATAATTTAGAGGATTTAAAAATAGAATAAAGTAAGAAATTGATCAAATCACCCCCCCCCCCCCCTCCTACAACCGATTGTCAAAAAGGTAACCGGCTCTCACTTTGAACATTTATTTTAAATTGTTTCATGTTAAAACTTTGTTCACAATAAAATTTAATGATTATAAACGTAATATTATCCATAAAAAAACAGAGAAACTCAAAAAACCTTATATCGCTGAATAGATAATTAAAATCCTTTCAAATTGTGTATCATAAGTACCCTTATCCCAAGGTGACTGAATGGAAAACTATAAAGTTCTGCTCAAATAATGTCATTTTAGAAATAAGAAAGAGAGGTGTTTAATGATTTTACTTAAATTACGTAGAAAATGAATGTATCTATTACTTATAGACCACACTATGCACCATAATATCATACATACTTAAATTACTTGCCCGTCCAGTGGAAGTATAGTAACGCAATATATATATATATATTTATACTTTCTTGTTGGAATAGGCTTAAAATGTCATGAAATGTCGAGATTTTAAATTTGAGCGAAAAAAAATTCTGTCTGTCGATCTGCTGTCGGTGCCTGTCTGTAACTTTTTTTACGCGAGTTTACTCTGGAACCGTTTATGATATTGACTTGACATTTGGTGCACTTATGTATTATAACGAGATCTGAAACTAGATTATATTTTGATCTAATTCTGTTGAAGGGTTCGGGGGTAAATGGGGTAAATAAGAGTAAATAGTCAAAGCAAGCAGGTAAGAGTCCATAAAATTGCAATTTAGGGCGTGTACGAAAAGTAAAGGTATCATAATTTTCTTTGGCATTAGCCACCGCCACTATCGTTTCCAATACCACCCCCACACTTTTATAAAAAGGACTAAAAAAAATTAAAAGCTGATTTAGTGTGTATACGAGACCGAAACGTCTCAAAAATTTTTTTTGGCGTCAGTGGTTTTGGCTATGTAGCAAAAAATTTTGATGACAAATTTTAAAATGCAGTTCATATTTAGCCTTTACAAACAGAAATATGCTGGTCTTCACAACACATTTTAGAGTCCTGTATAATATTTTGATTAAAATTCAGGTTCGATTAAAATTAGCAACCGATGGTTATCGTTTCTAAATTACATTTTTAGCATCTAAAATGGGTATGAACAATATTTATCAAGAAAAATGTATAAAGTAATTTATCATTTTTTTAAAACATATAAGCCAACATAAAGTGCTTAAATTGTTGTAAAAATAATAAAAGTATGGTAAAGTAAAAATTCCTACTACGAGTCCAGTATTGCACTGTTTCCTTTGAAAGGAAATCGATCCATTGCTACCAATCAAGGTGCACAATGTGCATTTTCAAATCAATTGAAAATAATATCCTATAACTTGCGACATACTACACGTCTTCAATCTGAAAACGCAAAATAAAATCTGATAACAATAAGCCCCCAGCAGGCCAGATTAATCCTTTAGGAAGGACTCCAGTGCAGGGCAGTTGTGCATCGCCAACCGTAGACTAGTTTCGAGCTTGTTATATATAGGCAAATACACAATAACATTTCACTCGTCATCATTTTACAGACAGGAGGTGTCCGCAACTTATAAATAGCTCCATCTGGTGGCCACTTATTGTAATCAAATTGGCAACGAACTCGGACTAAGTAATATTTAACAAGATATTTAAGTCAACACAAACTGGATAAATTATTACAAAAATAATAATACTAAAGTAGAAATACCTACTACGAGTCTAGTATTCCACTGTTTCCATTCAAATGAAATCGATTGATTGCCACCAGATAGAGCTATTCGTAAATTGCTACGCAAAGTACTGGCCTGGTATACTGACGGGTCCAGGATGGAATCAGGAGCTGGAGCAGGAATACATGGAGTGAGACCGAGGGCAAGTATAAGCCTTTCTCTTGGACTTCACGCCACTGTATTTCAAACTGAAATTCTGGCTATACTTGAGTGTATACGTGAGAATGTCAAACGACGATATGTGACAGTCAGGCGGCACTAAAGGCATTAACCTCTAATAAAGTGTCCTCCAGACTGGTATGGGACTGCCATAAAGAGCTCGAAGTTCTGGGTGAGCAGAACAAAACTACTCTGGGTGCCGGGACACACCAGAATAGACGGCAACGAAAAAGCTGATGAACTTGCTAGACAAGGAGCAGCTAACACATTCTATGGCTCAGAACCCGTGCTGGGCATTACCAAATGCTCAGCTAGAAGGGTAATTAAAGACTGGGTCAGGAACAAACACAACTATTACTGGAGGAACATACCAGGTAATCGACATGGGAAAACACTTATTGAAGGACCATACCCAAAACAAACTGCAGAACTGCTCCCAAAGAACAGGTTACAGTTGAGAATTGTAACAGGCCTCTTGACGGGACATTTTCCTGTTAAAAAGCACCTGCACAGAATTGGCAAGTTCGATGGCGACCTTGACTGCAGATTATGTGGCAAGGTACCAGAGACAGTAGACCATATCATATATAAATGTGAGGCATTGGCCCGCAGAAGATATAATATTTACGGGCAAACACAAACAGACCTGTATCACCTTATCAGTGGCACAGGAGTATTAAAATGGGCAGTGTACATCGGAACAGGGGGTGCACAATAAGCCCAAGAGGCTGCAGAGCCCTCGGAATGTTATAGACGACCCTGTGGGGAGGGGCTTTAGTCAGTAAGAGTCTGACACTGACCCAGCTCAGGTTGGGAGCCCATGAGGATTTCCCATCCTCGTCAAAAAAAAAGAAAGAAAAAAAGTTGCGGACACCTCCTCTCTGTGAACTGATGACTAGATGACCAGTGAAGTGTTGTTTTGCATTTGCCTGTCGTACTGATGAGCGCTAACAAGCTCGAAACTGGTCTACGGCTGACGATGTACAACATCCGTGCACTGGAGTCCTTTCTTTTGCATTCATCTGCCTTCTGGGGGCTTATTGCAATCAGATTTTATTTTGCGTTTTCCGATTAAAGACGTAGTATGTCGGAAGTTATAGGACATTATTTTCAATTGATTTGAAAACGCACATTGTGCGTGTGGTGGCAATAAATCGATTTCCTTTCAAAGGAAACAGTGGACTACTGAACTCGTAGTAGGTAGTTTTATTTTACTACACTTTTATTATTTTTGTATTTTTTTTTTCAAATATTTATTTGAGAACTAATTTCTTATTGTAAGGACTTCATTTCAGCATAGTCTACAATCAAGCGATTTGTTTTAATAAAATAGGGAGCGCCTCGTCATATTTCGTCCGAATTCAAATTTCATTAGATTTGGCTAGTTTTATGATAAGGTTTCATAATAATTTGTTATTTTGTTTCAGTGTATATATTAACTGAAAAATATATCATGTGACTTATTGCAACTTCATTATAATTAATAATTGCACACCCTTAAGATATTTAACAGCTTACAACGATTTTTTAACTTTCAAACTATTCAATACGTTGCGCCCCACCTTGTATGTTCAACAGGTGAACCAGCATTACCATTTACCTGTGCCCTGTGCGCCTGTGCCTCATTCACTACGTTAGTGGTTTTACGTGAGTGTTGAACTGCCGTCTTTCAAAGTGCCTTAGTGATTTCATTTGTGCTTTATAAGTGCTTTGTAACAAAACATAGCAGGTATATGCATAGACATTGTGCGCGTGTGTTATATTGCCAACCATTTTGAAATAATTAAGGACTACAGCCAATGGTCAGTATGACAAAAGCTTATTGAGAAAGGGTGTGCAGATATTAAGACTACGCTTACAATTAGTATTTCGGAAGAAGTGTTCAGTATTTACATTAATCGAAATCACTTTTACTTTACCTGTCTAACAGAAACTAGCAAAGAATGTGAATGTAGTTGATTTACATTTTCAATACAATTAACAAGATCTAGTATGAACACAAGTTGGATAGGTATTTTATATCAACATATTGTGCCAACAACAGTTCTTTCATTAAACAAGAGAGAGAGAATGGAGGTCATAAGTTAATGTGAGAATTCATCTCGAATGACACAATACAATTAAAAATTTAACAATGCAAATGCAGATGTGGTGCACAATTAATTTACAAAACGAGTGTAACATCAGAAGAAAAAAAGAGAACAAATGTATTAATGAGTACCTACCTAGTCCTTTTCATATAAAAACTAAATTGATTTATTATTTGGCAATTAAACTAAAAACTAAATATGCCGCTAATTGATTTGTTACACATTTCTTTTGTATATTAAACATATAAAAACGTTGGCACTCATGAGAAAGTTGATCACCTCGTGTTTTCAAAACCGGAAATCCAGAATAAATAAGTGTAGGACGCAGTATGTGCTTTTATGCAAAAATTCGTTAACAAAAAACTTACATATTTATTCGCCTGGATAATCCTCCTTTTCTAATAAGTGAAGCGTGGAGTTATTACGAAACATAAATTTTCAATCTAACGTAACTATAATTTGAGTTTATTTACCTTATAATATGGCAAAACTATGTTAATAATAGAGAATTAATGTATATGTGACAAGTGAAGTATAAATAGTTGTATAAAAAATTTTAGGTCAGGGTTTGTTAGTTTATCAATTTGAATATCTTAAATAATGAATACATTACTTATTTAAAGAAAGTGTTTGAACTGAAAAATCAAAGATCAGATCTTAATTATATTTATATACCTTGTTATATCAAAAACTAGAAAAAAGTCACATGATCAAATATATTATTGATTGATTCCATAATAAAGGAGTTTCATTAAATTTGTAGAAATAGAAAAATAATGCCAAAAACGTTTTTAATAATCAGTATCAGGTAGTAGTAATAGTAAAAATCATAGGGTGATTTCAGAATTGATAAATAATTATTTTTGAAAAAAAAATTAAAAATGTGAACAGGGACGTAAAAAAGTAACTGTAATAAAATTAAATAATCATTGAATACGGAATATAATATAATGACGAAGAAACCTAATAATGAGAGAGTAGCAGAAGAAGTGAAAATTTGGTAGCAAACATATGTTAAATATTGGACAGGCTGCCAGTGTCATTAGCATCATGTTGAAGTATAATGCTGAAGGTCTTGCTGGGTGTGTGAGTTATTTAAAGTATGTCTTAGGCATTTGCTGAGGCCCGATGACTAACACAAAGCAGTTAATATTTCCTTATAACAAGATAAAGAGGTAGTAACAATTGCAAAAAAAATTAAAAAATTTGGAAAATCCGCGAGCCGCGCACATACCCTGCGCGGTACAATGTGTTTCAACTCTAGGGAGAGAGTAGACTAATTAAATATTGACTTTTAAACAATTAATTATGAAACATAGAAATGTGCGAATGAAAGTATACTGTGCCTTTGATGATTTAGAGAAAGCACATGGCAAGATTAATAAAAACGGATAGAAGCCGCTCAGACATGGCCGACTGCAAATATCTATTTTACAATATTTTATTCAAATTCAAGACATTTAACTGTGGGGACTATGATGTATGTTATTTCATTTTAACGACAAATATTAATTTATAAAAATTTTCTATTGCTAGATTTAGGCAAGAGGACTCTTTGAGTAGAAACAAACAAATGTACTACAAAAGGAAGATACTGAGTGAACAGTCTCTACGGAATATCATTCACCCTGCAATCTTATTTCCTAGTGAAATTTCTTCTAGTATTTTTCCAGTAGTTTGCATGAGAATAGTATAGTGCTTTTCCACTAATGCTACTCTACTAATGTAAACCATATAACCATAAAAACCTTCTGAAACAATTGACTTAACATGTATCAAAAATTCAATAAAATTAACCTCTCCACAATAAAATTGTGAGAGGATACTAAAATTGGTTCAAAAACGAAAATTGAGATAACATCAAATCTTTACGTTTTGAGGTCCTAGGAACCCAAAAAAGTAGTTTTTGAAAAAAGTCTGTGTGTGTGTGTATGTGTGTTAGCACGATAGCGCCGAAACTACTGAACGGATTTGAATGAAACTTTGCGTGTGCGTTTCTTTAGTGTCCCAGAAGATCTGAAAAGGTTTTGGTTGAGATCGGATTACGTTTAGTGCCATTTTGACACAACAAGTTGTTTATTTTACATTTACTTTCAATTTGCAATGGAACCATTGAAAAGCAGTTAAAATTCTGATTTCAACGATATATCACACTTCCACCCTTTCGATTTGGTTTCCTTTGAAAAAAATTAAAAACCAAACAAATATGGCATAGATCGCATTTCGCATGACATGATCGATGCGCGTAGCCGTTACATCGTGAAACTCGTCACATCACGTGTCAATTCACGTGTGAGGGTTTCTTCACTGCTCTAGAAGTAGAGCGGATTACGTTTAGCGCCGTTTTTAAATATATATACAGACAAATCGACGAATTAAACTACAAATATTCCTCTAAAATCTAGTAAAATTACTGAAATGCTAATGTTTGATTTAACAAAGACAGCCGCAAGCGATCGGATTGCAATGAGCAAATTTTAATGATTGTCATTGTCATCGTTTGTCATCCGATAACGTTGGTGTCATGTCATGTTAATAAGATTTCGGTACATTTGTAAGTTTTAGTGGATTGTCACAAACTTTAAAGGTAGATGTAACAATATCAATATCATATGCTTTCTGTACCTTCGTTGGTGAATTTATTATAGATCGTCACTTTACCAATTTTCAGTTTGTTGCTTTACAAATCTGTAGTATTTATGATAACTAGACTTTCTTAGTCGTTCAAGTGATGTTAAAGTTGTTAATATCCTAATAGTATGTTATTCAACGAGCGATAATGTAGGTAATAACTCGCATAGATGATTGTAAATTCATTAGTTGAGGGTTTTTAGTGCCCCAGAAGATCTGAAAAGGTTTTGGATGAGATCGGATTACGTTTAGTGCCGTTTTGTTACACAATTTAATGCTCTTTTCGGCTTCAAAGATCTACCGAGTGGGGAGGTTCCAGCCGCTTCCAGTAGCTGCCGATTGCAGTAGTTTGCATGAGAATAGTATAGTGCTTTTCCACTAATGCTACTCTACTAATGTAAACCATATAACCATAAAAACCTTGTGAAACGATTGACTTAACATGTATCAAAAATTCAATAAAAAAAGGGCTATAGAACAATAAATGAAAAACATATGGAAGTATGTATTAAGTCATTGGTTCGTTGCGGATAATACAAGTTCTGACCTGCTTGATAAAGCAAATCATATCTGCATTGTAGAAAGTCCCATAGAAAGTAATTACAGGATTTTGTAAATAGCGGCATTTGTACCACGATTATGTTCAAGCACATAGTTAGACCATTAGCATTTGCCTCCAAATGCATTTATTCCTTGTCATTATCATTAACGGTTATTTATATTATTAAATCCGTTATTAATTATTATCAGTTACAATTCTGTTGTCTAGTTTTAATACTGCTCTTTAACGTTTGTCTGCGCCAGAAACAAAAGCTATAACCCATATTCGATTTAAAAATGTTCAGTTTTAACAAATTTTATAATTACAAGAATAATGTGCTTTTTAATTCTAGTTCAGTTCTAACAAAATAGCTAAGTAATAATAAAATGCGAATATTTTACTTGGTTTTACTTTAATATCCAATAAAAATCAATTAATCGGTTTCCTTCAACGTCTATTAGGTGCTTCCAATTTTTTATGGTACCAATCTACTACTCTTTATTATTTGCCTTAGTCTATCAAATTTACAAATGAATCTGACAAGACCTTCAGCAACTATAAAAATTTGATATTTCTGTCGCTCGGTTCGTATAAGATAGTACAATTAAACGGTTTTGATTTTACCACACTAATTGCCCAAGATATAACAAGATATAAATAGGTAACATAAAGTTCTCCTCATTCGATAAAATCGTTACAAAGTGAAAAGAAATTCCTCAACTGACCAATTTTTAAATTATTATTATTTCTTTATTCTTTCAGTTATAAAAATGTTTTTAAAATAGAAAACCTTTTTTTAAATAGGAACCCTTTTTAAAATTTTATTGCCATTTGAATCTTATATTAAACCTGATCCTACATAGTTTATATATTTTTAATATAACAGTGACATTTATTTATAGTATTTGGTGATTTCATCAATTTGGTATGACTGTTTCTTCATTCATAATTTTCAATTAAGTCGCTTCCAAGAATTACAATCTACTATCAATGTACGACTTTAACATGACTCCAGAAACGGACTTGGATTTTGTGCAGCACTAGGCGCGGCTGAGGTTGTCGTCTCTAAAGGCTTCAACTCTATCAAAAATAATTAAGCTGATTATGTGTGTATATTATATTAGCCGTTACTCGAGTCCGAGTATAAAAATGTTACAGTCGATAAATTGTGTACAATAAAAAACAAGTAAAAGGTGTAGTCTATTGTAATTCCCATTCATCTACGGTGCACACGACTATGGCTATAGAGGCCAATTCGGGAGAGCACATGTCGACCGCAGTCAGGACAAACATAGACCTGGTTAGGTCTTGGATTCGGCCTTCTTGCAGCAACATTTCCTTGATAGCTGGCCACAGCCCCTCGCCATTCGGTTCTGTCCGCTGCAAGTTGTTCCCATTGCTCGTCTGCAATACCGCAGGATTTTAGATTTTCATGGAGAGCGTCCTTGAACCTCTTTCGTTGACCGCCACGCCTTCTTCTACCGCTTAGCAATTCACCATAAAGTGTACATTTAGGAAGGCGGTTATCATGCATACGATGAACGTGACCTGCCCATCTTAGGCGTGCTCTTGAAATAAGCACCTCAATTGGAAGGCTGTTTGCTCTCCTGAGTACTTCCACGTTTGATATGTGATGGAACCAACGGATTTTCATCATACTTCTGAGGTGTCTTTGCTGAAAACGTTCTAATTCTTTCACATGACGACGGTAAGTGACCCAGCTTTCACATCCATATAGCAGTGTTGGAATGACAACTGCTCTGTAGACAGCCATTTTCGTTGATAAAGCAAGGTCGTGGTTGTCAAATACTCTCTCTCTAAGTCCCCAGAGTGCTCTAGATGCAGCGTTAATTCTATTGCGAATCTCGCTGTCCATGTTTGCTTTGTCATTAACAACGTTGCCTAAGTAATTGAACTGATCCACCACTTCAAGAGAATTTCCGTTAAGTGTAATGTCTATTTGGTTCACTTGATGAGGAGTTGACATAATCTTAGTCTTTCCAATGTTGATTTTAAGTCCCAAGGAATCATAGCTCTGGGCATACACATCTAAAAGTTCTTGAAGCTCTTCCGGCGTAGAGGCTAAAAGTGCACAGTCATCCGCATACTGGAGATCACAAATGAATCGTGTGCGTGTCTTCGTGAAAGCTCTAAAGCGCCCTATGTTAAAGAGACCGCCATCAAAACGGTATCTGAGACCTATTCCTCTGACTGTCAGTTTGTTGTCAACAATAATTGTTAGAGCAGTGGTAAACAAATTAAAGAGTAAGGGTGCCAGGACACATCCCTGCCTAACTCCAGTGAGGGTTTGGAAAGGTTCGGTTGCCTCATTATTATACATAACCTGGGCGTTGTTGTTTGTATGTAGACTGCGACATACTTCCACAAATTTTCTAGGGATACCTAAGCGGAACATAATTTTCCAGAGCACTTCCCTGTCCACCGAGTCAAACGCCTTGGTTAAATCAATGAAGGCCATGTGAATTTCTCCTTGATGTTCGAGTGCTTTTTCTTGAAGCTGTTTAAGTGTGAAGATTAAATCCGATGTGCCTCGGTTTGGTCTAAAGCCACTCTGTGTTTCAGGAAGTAACTTCTCCATAACAGGTGTTAGCCTATTTGCCATCGCTTTAGTGAGTATCTTCCCTCCAACAGCCAGGAGAGCTATACCCCTGTAATTTCCACAGTCCGCAGCGCTCCCTTTGTTTTTGAAGAGGTTGATTAAAAGTGTATCACGAAACTCCTGCGGAGCTTGACCACTTTCCCACACGATATCAAACAGTTTTTTGAGGTAGGGTATGAGCTCTGACGACACAGCTTTAAAGATCTCAGCTGGGAGTGAGTCGGCGCCGGGAGATTTGTTATTTTTTAGCTGCCCAATGGCGGTTAAGATCTCTTCCGTTGTTAGTGGTTTATCTAAGTCTTCGAAGGTGTCATATTGAGGGATAAGATTTATAATATCGTGATCGGCTTGACTTTGCTGGTTAAGAATGTTAGAGTAGTGTTCTTTCCATCGGGCTCTTATTTCCTGGTCTTCTTTGAGGAGATTTCCATTTAAATCTTTAATAGGGCACATATTTTTCCGACTGGGGCCGTACACTGCTTTTACTCCTTGAAAGAAATTCCTGTAGTCGTGTGAATCGGCGTACCTTTGAATTTCTCTGGCCTTGCTTGCCCACCACTCGTTCTTTATTCTTCTGATTTCGCGTTGCGTTTCATTCTTAGATTGGGTAAAAGCTTCTGCTTTTGATGAGTCGTTGGGGTGGTTGATAGCGTTTTGGAAGGCAATATGTTTGCGGTCAAGAAGTTCTTGTATAAAAGCTTCATTATCATTGAACCAGTCCTCCTGTTTTTTACTTGCTGCAGTGCCAAGAATTTCCTCACTCGCACTTTTTAAACTGTCTTTAATTTGTGACCAGGTAGTAGCGACATCTACAGAATTGGTTTCTTCTAGTGCACTCAAATTCTCTTGAACTTTTTGCTTTAGCTGTTCGACGGTTTGTTGGTCACGCAATTTACTAATACAGAGACGGGGTCTACGTTTTACTTGAGTTCTTCGGTGTTTGGGTCTCATAACAATTTTCATTTTAGAGACAACAGGACGATGATCGGTCCAACATTCGCTATCAATGCGCGCCTTTGTAATTTGGACGTCCTTGAGATGCTTCCTACGTACGATAACATAGTCCAGTAGATGCCAGTGACCTGATCTGGGGTGACGCCAGGTGCCTTTAAATTTATCCTTTTGTCGGAAAATGGTGTTTGTTATAACTAGATCATGTTCGGCGCATTTAGTTAGGAGTAGTTGACCGTTAGCGTTCATGTTGCCCAAACCGTTCTTGCCTATGATGCCTGGCCAGGTGTCTGCATCTCTCCCTACTCTAGCGTTAAAATCACCAAGAATAACGAGTCGTTCCGTTTTAGGTATTCTACAGAGGGTTTCTTCCAGCTGTTGATAGAAGCTTTCCTTGGTTTCGTGACTTGCATCCAGAGTGGGAGCGTAGGCGCTTATTAGATTTACTGCGTTGCCATCTGATAGCTCATAGCGTAGCAGCATTAGACGCTCGGATAGGCCTTGTGGTACTTGTGTTAAGTTGGATACAAGTTGATTCCGAACGGCAAATCCTACTCCATGTTGTCTTCTTGAATTGGCGGGAAGACCTTTCCAATAGAAGGTGTAGTACTTTTCTGTGAGAGAGCCTTCCTCCAAAAATCGAGTTTCGCTGAGAGCTGCAACGTCAACATTGAGTCGGTGAAGTTCTCTATCTATTAGAGCAGTTCTTCTTTCAGGCCGATCGGTGCGAGTGCTGTCGTTCAAAGTACGAACATTCCAAGCGCCGTAGATGAAAGAATTAGTTTTGTTGGATTTAACTTGTCGGTGTTTTTTCGACATTCGATGAGGTGTCCCTGTGGGCACCCTCCCCCGGAGATCCGATCGGGAGGGTATTTTACCTCCGGATGATTTTGTCCCACTTGAACGCTCCATCATTTTTTTAAAGCCTTAGTCGACTGAAAACGAAGCTGCATTTGAAGTTTTAGCTGGAGCAGGTATGCAACTGACCAGCTCGGTTGCGGAAGGCGAGTGGTGTAGTCCCATGGCACAGAAGGAGACTGCGACGATGGGGTAACCAAACGATTCCAAAAGCAACCTTTGTGTGCGGTGGGTTATTTTTACCGCACTCTTCGTGAGAAGGTGGATGTGCTCACGGTAAAAGGTAAGGGTTATTCCGCCCTTACTCGGTCGTTAGAGCCTCGTTAGTGAAAACAGGGTGCACCAAGTTCAAATTGAACTCATCGCGAAGGTGAGGTTAACAATTGAGTAGGAGAGGCTATAACTTGCGCTTCACTACCCCATTACACCCTATGTGTGTACAAAACTTCTAAAATGAAACTGAAAAAGTCACAGTTCTTCATACAATAAAATTCATGGAAAAACATAGTTAATCTTGAAAGGGAACCTTTCTGTTTTATTAACAATATCATCTATGACATCTTCATATATTCGCGGGCAATATTAATGCATCATCCAAAATTTACCATAATTTGAAACTTGATTTTCTTCTAAACCGTTTGGCGGACTTTATAAGGATCCTTATTTTGTTTTGTAGGTTAACTGTTCCGTAATTTAAGGCCATGCTTATTTTGAGAGAAAAATATTTCTTCTTTAGATACAGAGCGTAACAATAAAGCTGTTTTTATTGTCACGACCCCCCTTTCGGGAAGCCGCGACTGACGCTCACTTGGCTTGTGAGAGTGGGAGATTGGGTAGTCAAAGTAGAAGACGAGTTTAAAACAAATATAATTTATTAACAAAATAACAACAAACAGTGTCACAGTACAAACAGGCACAACAACAATAGTAACAAATTGGGGGCTCTTACCAATATCACTCATGTGGGGAAATGCGTCAGGATAAGGAGTCGCACTTCTTAACACTTAAGAATAGGACTGTCTTAAGAATTCGACTGTCGCCCGCGTTAATAAAATTCGTATTTATAATTTTACTAGTTGCTTACTTAGCAGGTTACCTATTGAGTACAAGTTCGCATTTATTGTTTGTTTTTAATAATCCAGTGTCAGGTCTCGTTCTCAATATTTGTTTAATATTATTGCAAAGTATATCAATTTAGAATTTGGAAAAATAATTTGTATCAATATGTAACCTACTAAAGCTGATTTATAGTTTTCTCCTAAAATATGAATACTCCTTACGTAACATTATTTTCAAGAATTCAAAACATTGTGTTGAAATCATTAGCTGCGAAATTAAAATCTAGTTTAGACCGAACTGTGGGCTCATCCAATATTTTGATATTTGATATATTTCTCTATATTTGCTATTCAAGAAAGCAAATTCCAAAATTCTTGTTTCTTTCATGCCATTATTTTGTTAAGCTATAATATTTGTTGTTAAAATGTCTGATACAATCCAACTTTTTCTGTCTTCGTTCTTTAAGATTGTTTTTGACATTCTACGAGAATAATCCTTTCTTTTTATTTTAAGATCCAGTTGAACTAAAGCAGTCCACTGGATGTAACCAATTCAAAAATGTATATTTTGACGATTCTAAAACCGGCCCTCTTAGTATACATATCCTCTTTGTAAATGGGGAAAGTAACTATAAAAACATAGTCGGGGTGCTTATAAGTAATTTTAAATATTTTTTTGTATTTTATATTGGTAGCCTGTATTTTTAAGAAATTTAATTGTTAATTACCACACTATCACGTTCTCGGTTAAAATTATAACTGTTTTATTCTTTTCAAATCGTCTTTGTCTTTCGGGATCGTCCTCACACAAACTAAGATCACGAGACAATCGAACCACTATATAAAGGGTGGTTCCTAGGAACGGGAAGTTTTGAAAATGTTATTATTTTGTAACTATATATAGTTGGTCATGGATTTATTTGTCATTTTGCCTGTCATTTTATGCCATTTAGTAATCATGGAACAGTGGTCCGGTGAGCAGCGTGCTTTTACAATAAAATCGTATATAAAAATAACGACAATATAGTTGCTGTGCAGCAGCAATTTCGACGTCACTTTGAGATTCCTCCCCACCGGAGAGTTCCTTCCGCTCATGCCATAAAATCGTGGATTCGCAAATTTGAAGAAACAGGTACAGCCAATAAATCCAAACGTAAAGGACCCAATAGAAGTGTTAGAACCTCTGAAAACATTAAACGAGTCGGAGCATCCGTTGAACACAGCCCAAAACTTTCAGTTAGAAAATGAGCCCAGTCGTTGCGCTTAGGTAAATCTTCTTTGCTTAAAATTTTTTACAAGGATCTGAATCTTCATCCGTATAAAATTCAGATAGTTCAAGAAATAAAACCGACAGATTTCCCAAGACGTCTACATTTTTCTGAAATTATTATAGCACGTGAAATTAATCACAACTTGTGGTTTTCTGACGAGGCTCATTTGCATTTGTGTGGCTACAGCAACAAACAAGATTATAGATATGTTGGAATTCCGAAAATCCACAAGAAGTACACCAATAACCGTTACATGCCCGAGGGTAACAGTATGGCGTGCAATTTCTTCAATGGGAATTATTGGTCCCTATTTTTTTTTAACAACAACGATGCTGTGACAGTCAATTCTGCGTGCTATACCGAAATGATCAATCAGTTTTTGACTCCACAATTAAACATGTTCCCAGGGATTCAAAATTGGTGGTTCCAGCAAGATAGAGTTACTCCACATACCACAAGAAAATCCTTGCCTTGCAGATATTATTTCCTGATCACATTATCTCCAGGCGTGGAAACATTGAATGGCCCGTAAGGTCACCAGACCTTTCGGCGTACGATTACTTCTCGTGAGGTTACTTAAAGCATAAAGTTTTTGTTGACAAATCAAGAAATATTTAGAAGTTGAAAATAAAAATCCGTGAAAAAATTGCCAATATTTCGTTAGACATGTTGCATTGTCTAATGAAAAAGTTCACCAATAGGCTTCAAGAGTGCGTACAGATAAGGGGAAGACATTTACCAGGTATTATTTTTAAGAAATAAAAAATGCATATAATTACCTAGCTACCGTCATATCTTATTTTAAATAAATAAAGTTACTTTCAAAATTATGACGTTTTCAAAACGTCACGTTCCCAGGGACTACCCTTTATAATGTGTAATTTCCATGAATGTGGAGAAAACTAGTAGTACACCCTTGTTCGGATCTAATTGATTTATTACTCTCTCCCATTCCCAAATAGATTATAGAAAAAAATGGATGAATAGACAATGATTATTGGATCTATTTAGGTCGGTAGGGTCTTAAAAATAAAATATTGCATTTAAAACATTAAAATATTGATTTATTTTCAATTTGGTATTTCCCTTAATAGTAAAGATAAAACAATCCATCAAAAACGAAAGTATTAAGTAAAGATGAGGTTACATTTAAGCTTAAACTGTATCTCTGTTTTGGTGTTTGTGATTCCCACAGCGTTTTATTTTTGAAATAAATACATAGTTTATTGTTACGCCCTGTATTTAAAAGAAAAACAATTTATACCTAAAGTCGGCAACGCATTATATTCTAGATCAATTAACATGCAAAACAAAATAAAAACCTGACAAAGGTTTAGAATAAAATCAACCTCAAAATTATGGTTCGTTCCTAATCCTAATATACACATATGCGAAGAGCAACGTCTACATTATTATAAATAAACTTCAAACTTTATTGTTGAAGCCACTTTGGCAACTCTAGAGATGTTATAAGGTGTTTCCTCTCATTTAGTAGACCAAGAACTACTGGATTCTTCAATGGGCGTTTGAGAAAGAACCTCCTTCAACTTTTATAGTGCGTAGTACTTTTAAAGGAAATAACTCTACGCTGGGGCCGGGCTCTAGTGGTAGGGGCGTTTTCGTGTATGGGCTATTTTTCACAAATCAATGTCTTTGGTGTGTAAAAACCACATTTACAAAACGCCAAAATTATCGGGAGTCGTATAAGACTGGTTTTCAATTTTAATAATCTCCTAATGATGCTTATATTGACATTGTTCAGAGTTTGATAGTAATTTATTCAAGTAAGCACGCAATAAAATATTTAAAACCTGAAACGCCTAACGACATAACAACAGTTTTAAGCAATTATTATAAATTTCATATATTTTATTGTTCGCATAGTTCAACCCTGAAGAAAGTGAAAATATAGGATTGATCAAGACGTCAGTAGACGACTAAGTAGAGTTTGTTCAACGAGAGTGTCCCAGTGTGACGTCATGAACATCTGAAGTAAGATGCCGCAGGCAAACTAATTGAAATAAGCGCCTACACTATACCTGCTGTACCCAACTTCAGATGAAATACAGTCGCTTCTGACAGCTATATCTAAGTGAAGACACACGTAATTACGAACCTGGTTTACTATCAAACGATAAAAACAATAGGAATACTCTACGGCGGTTGTTACATTATTAAGGTCCGGTTTATCAATACAGGAACAACTTTATATTTTGTTGTCCGTTGTATACGGTATCTTCATGAGTCAAGAACAATCACGGTAGCTCAACATGTCAAGTATCAAACAGATCAGTGTTGAAATTTGTTCTACCCGAGGTTCTACCTGTAATTTGTAAAATAAATTGTAGAATTATTCTGCAAGTGACACTCTAGCTATAGAAACTTACGCTTTTATACAGTATAGTGCGTGCAATTATGTCCCTATGTATCAGATGAGTAAGGCAGGCCACACACCAAAAATGCACGCTACATCGGGGCAAATGAATCAAGACACATTTAAAGATCGCACATATTTAGGTATAAACACGCACACCTGCGAAACAATTGCGGCAAGAAACACGTCTACATTGTTAAAGAGACACAGACAGACATTTTGAAATTCTTAGATAAGAGAAACTGTTAAATTTGACAAGTTACTATGGGTTATATGTATATACAATTTTTATGGAGACTAACCGGTGATTATTTTTACATCACGATTAGTGTCTTATTTCTACAACCAGTTTCACAATCATTAATTAATAGTTTCCGTCGCTGGAAACGAAGCACCTTCACACATTTTTTTTTTACTCCCAAATGATGCGACCTCACGTGTTCTGGAAAGTTGTCGCGCCAGGCACTCTACCTATTTCTAAACATACCCTGACGATCTATAATTTTGCAGCAGAAAACTTTTCTATCCTTATCTGCGATCCAACAAAAAGAATATGGTGTATTAGGGATACAGGTTTTAATTTAACTTTCATAATCATCTTATATTGAATATCTCATAATTTTAGACGTGATTTTTCATTAAATTTAATCAAACATGAATTGAAAATATTTTCTAGTATTAGGTTTTTCGTTTATTAGTATCACAAATTTGATGTGACAATGAACAAAAATAAAGGGTGAAAATTTTTCTAATATCGAGATTCTTTTCTCGTACTAACCTCTTACTAAATATTATTAACAAGTATTTTCATTATTTAGAACACAAAAGCAGTAAACAATCGTATACGACGTACACAAAGAGTAGTATTTTAATATACCTGCATTTTCTGTCAGTTTACTAAAGCAGGTAACTGGGAGATATTTACCCATAATTTATTCAATTGAATACCGGAAATACATATTTCATGTTTCAACTTCCTCATATTCTTTTGTGGACCGTCAATATGACTCAAAGTGATTAGAAATAAAAACTATGAAGATAATATCGAAATTTTATGTTTATCTTAATTGGTATTTAAATTATTGTCAATTTGAGTGCTTTCTTGATTAATTCACATTATTTTAATATTTAACTTATCTTATGCAACAGCGTAGTGAAAATGAATGCAGTGTTATCTTGTTGCAGATAATTATGTGTAACTTGTCCTAGATTTATAAGTAATTATATATGTTATAAGTAAGATTTAATCAGCTACGTGGGGATAGAATCTCGGTCTTTCGTGAAGGTGGCTAGGAGGATGCCAACTAATAAAAAAATAAAAAGATATAACATTTTTATTATTGCAATGCATGGAATTATGACATCATATACCTTACCTATTTATATTAGTAAAAAAATAAAATTTAAATATTTCAATTACAATTCTTTCCTACACAGCCTCAAAACATTCACACCACTTCTATGCCCACTTTGTTATTTATCGACTTATTATACTTTAATCAAATTTATATACTGTTTTACAAATTATTTAAAATTATTAGATATATATTTATTTATATGTATTAGGACAACTAAACGAGAATGTAAATACTGCTCGACACAATACGAGGTCTCATCAGGTGTCACTTTTTGTTCTTTATGTAAATTAGGTTAAGACATTTTGTTTGTTAACTTTGTTGCAGTAAATAAATAAATAAATAATTAAAATTGCGCTCAGTATTGCAACCTCCAAGGACCGCGTTAGCAATTCGTTCAGTCCGGCCATGGGTACATATCAATATCACACTAATGGAGCAGTATCATTAAGATGCTCATGGAACAAATGAATTCATTGCTAAATATACTTATGACATTGGCCAATAAAATAACATACCTAATTGCTGAACAAACTTGACTTAAAACCGCAATCTTAAATACCAATACTTATCATCACATTCATAAGAAATCAAAACATTCTTAAAAATCCACAACAAAATCATACTTATATCAGAAACACATTTCACAAATAAGCGGCGATAAATAATATTTAGCTCAAGGCTAAATGTCAGAATTCTTACAAAAACCATGGTGATGCTCGAGAATGTGATGAATTTTTAATATATTGGAATCTAGTATAAAAGTCAACATCAAAATAGATTTGCTCAACAGCTGAAACTGATATAAATAATGATCTGGCCGAGGATCTGACTAAATATTGGTCACTGGTAGACAACAAGAAGGGATCTAAATGATCCCTATCTAGTAAAAGATCATACAACGGGCGGTAATTTGATAATCTGTAATACATTATTTATGCATTTGCAAATTTCTTTTCCAAATCCTATGCATCTCATCCCATTCACAATACATCAGTTCATTTACGGAAAGGACCACGCATCTGACTTTATGTAAAGATGGTTTCAGTCAAATTTCATAAAAATGAAGTATTTTGTACTTCAAACTATGATAATTAAAAGTCTCATGGGCCCAACTCCTTAAAGTTAAGGGTTTTCAAGATATTTCAGAATAAAGTTGAAATAATACATCTGCAGATGCATTTTGAAAAAATAATTATATATAGTCACCATTATGAATTTTAAGAAAAAAATTGTAAATAGCAGTTACGAGACATCTGTATGAGGTATTTGAATCATTTTCACTTCCTAATAATATACAGGGTGGCCAAAAATGATTGAATTAAATTTTCTTAATTTCTTTCAAATGGAAGCCATGATGTAGGAATGAAAAACCAACATTTTGCAACATGTGCATCTCTATGGCTATTTGTAACTATTTGCGATTTATTGAGCAATAAACTTTAAAAATTATAGTTTTTTCAAATAATTGAACAGAAAAATTATAAATGCTCCACATGTTGTTGTTTCATTAACACACATCTCTGTGTGTCTTTGAAATGAAGTTTCTACTGTTTTTGAAATTGCTGGTGTGATCGATCGAAAAGCAGTTAATATTCTATCTTTTATATTTTAGATTGTAGAACAGTAGAATTTCAAAGACGCATAACGATGCGTGTCAATCAAAACGGGCAACATATGGAGCACTTTTCCTGTTCAATTATTTGAAAAATCCTCTAATTTTTCAAGTTTATTCTTGAATTTTCTACTTTGACTGAAACCACTTTTAAATAAAGTTAGGCGCGGGGTCCTTTGATATAAACCAAATAACTGCCATCAGTTCAAAAAAATCAAACTGAAAATAAGGGCAAGCCCTGAGAGAATTCCTAAGTTTTTATTGAAAAATTACGCATATGTGCTGAGTTACTGTGTAAGAAATCTCTTCAACCTATGTTTACAGAACTGTGAGATATCTCAACTGTGCTAGCGATCGAAGGTTTATCCTATATATAAAAGGGTAATAAAATCGATAGGCATTAATAACTTTCGGCTAATCTCAATTATTTGTAATTAGCTTTAAAACCTTACCGCATGAATTGGTAGAATAGCAAGTGCTAAACTCCATCAGGACGTTAATCTAAATAAGGCCATTAAAATAAAATAGACATAATTTACACAGACATAACTAAGACCTACCTGTTCATACTCATACATAAATCCCGTGATTTTGGTTTGTCCGATTCCTGAAATAATCCTTTTAAATTATACTCGCTAAACAGGAGTCGTCAATATGTTGTACCTTATGGGCTAAGTCTGTCGAATACCTGGAGTTTCTCAAGTCCGTTGCTGTTTAATATCTATATCAACAATATCAAAGAGTTAACTCTGTAACATGTAAGGTGGTTAAGAAAACAAGACATATTTTCAAGATAACATACGTATGCATGAAACAGCATTTAGGAATTTATTGGAGTTAGTAAGAAACAAGATAAGTAAGCAAAACACTGCAATGCATAAGGCATTTCATCAGAGGAACGCTTTATTACGACATTGAAATATCTTGCAAGTGGCCGATATTAGGTAAAATTGTTTGCGATTTTCTACTGAACAAATACCAGCAGATAACATTGGACATATATGCCTACCATTTAATCAATACGCGAATGTTATGACTACAAACTAGTACTTCAAATTATTTCTATCAACTTATTGTTCATACTTCTTTAAAATGTTCTTTCGCCTAAGCGATAACGATAAATTATTCAAATGAGTCGATGAATCTTTCCGTGGGTATGCAGCTGTTGAAGATAGCATAAGACCACGGACGATATCGGATATATAGTATATCTAAAGTTTGGGACTGCATATGTTGTTGTCTCACTTATTGTTGGAGATAGAAAGATGGTTAAGGGGGAAGGTTTGAGGTGTTTTTTTAAAGTTAAGTTATATTAAAAAATTAAACTTTTTAAAGCCGTTTATTAATTTGACCTAGTTGTTCCATTTTCGAGATCTAAAGATCGAAAATGGTGCGTATCTTTTTTAATTTAATGACCTGTAACATTTTAATGAGAACATTTATTGGTGCACATTTTTAATGTGTCTATCTTTACGTACCAAAATATGGTCGCCGTATTACATTATTTTACAGTTGAACAACACTTTTAAGTGATATAATACAAAGTCAGAGAAATTTGGTTACTAATATTACGACGATATTCGCATAAAAAATCCAAATTATTTATTATCTTTCAATTTTTAAAAAATACAAAAGTTTCAACCTTGAATTTTCTTGTCGTTAATCTATACACATTTGACTTCATTTTAAAATGGAACTACTACGCGCTCTTCAAAAATGTGTACATTTTCTGGTGGTTTGATAGCACAAACTTCATTTTTTATAATTATGCCCCTAAGATGAAACACCGAAAAGCTGAAGTTAAGAGGTGACCCACAAAAGAACATATTGGTAGCTAATTTTTGTAATATTATGATACATCGTTAAAAAAGAAAGTAATCTAATATAGTATAGCAGCCACAAGGAAATCCAAAGTTAATAGCATTAATTTAAAAATAAACAACGGTAAAAAAAATTGGTAACACTAAAGGCATTTCAGATTTGTAGAATTATCTCGAAAACGAAGATAACTAGGTTAAATTTAAAAATAGCATCAAAAAGATCATAAAATACTTCAGATGTTTCATCATTAATCAACTTTCTATTTTCATTAAAAATGAGATAAAAATATACTTTGGGACACACTGTTAACAACCCACCATAAGACAACAATTAAAGAGAACAATGCGAATATTAAAACTCTGGTAAGAATAAAATGTTCAATGTAGGCATCTAGTAACACTTAATTTTATCAAACATGTATCAACGGGCTCTTCGACAGCAATGAGACATCCAATTCAATCGTTTTTGTGGAACAAAAAAAAATGGCGTTAAAAAAAATTACTGATTATTCTGTATGTATTATCACGTTACTTAAAAATAAAAGCAAACAACACTGTGCAGTAGAAAAACCAATTAGAAACTACAATATTTAGAGAAAAACAAATAAGCCCATTACTGATCCTATCCAATGTCATTAAAATACTCAACTTTGAGACTAAACTATTTACTAGAATAGCTTATCCTTAGTGGCCAATTTGGATTTTGAAATCAACATACATAGGCAATAAACAAGACGCGTGGAATAGTCAAGAAAAACAACAATTAGAAGAAAACGATGATACTTCTCATAATCCGTCTGCGACGGAAGGAGCCTAGGTTTAGTTGTTTTCATTTTCTTTTTAGCCGAACCAGTCCCACTCCGCCCGGCCCTGAAATCTATCATCACATTAGCGCGGTGGTTGCACGGTCGCACCCGGTGTGGGTTCTGGAGAGGTACTTGTTTGTATTAAAATAAGAAATAAAGACTTATCGAATTGATGATACTTATCAGTATATTTGCTTTGGTTTCATATGGCGGACAGTATCATAACCTAAAATAGAATCATCCTCCACACCGTTACTCTTAAATTATTTGATCGTATCTAAGCAATGGACACTTCTTAATTAGACAAGAAAGATACTGACCTATATTCTGTTAACTAAGTTGTGCCACAGAAAGGCGTTCTAGGGTCAATATTCTATTTATTATTATATCCTAAGAAATGAAATCCTTGGCGAAAAACATCAGATGATATTAAATTTTCGTTAATTTAAGATTTGCCCCGCCTAGTTTAGATAAAGTTGATATTTTGAATTTATAACATCTTCACCTTATCAAAGATATCAAATTTCTACGATCTATTATCGCAATTTACCCAAAAATTCACTAAAACATAATTGAATAATTACCTATAATTTGAAACTTGTCACTTTCAGTAGAAATTAGCCGATATATGCTTTAAAGTTGCATATTTTTGGAAATTTTGATGGCTCTTTAAAACTACTTTTTTAATTACAATTGATAATACTTTCTGTATAAAATTTTGAAGAATAAAACTTTTTAATTCGAACTTCCTCTTTAGCCTGACTCATGACCATACACTGCAACGATCTCGAACATAATTCACCTTTTTTGTTTCTGCATTTGATTTTCTGAGAATCCTCGATGGGAAAAACTAGAGTAGTTTTTCGTAGTAGATTTTCACTTTACTATGCCAACGTGGCACTTCGTTCTCATTTGGTTATAAATTGATTTTTTAGAGCTTTAAATTTTAGCGCATATTTGATAGGCTTCATAGTTTTCACCAGATCCAACATACAAAGAAATTTAAAAAAAATGAAAGATAATTTTATCAGCTTTAATATGTCAAAAATGAGAATAACGAGTTAGTTGCAATAAAGTAAAACATGTCATTCTTCTAAAATATAAAAATTTAAATAGTTTTAAATACACATTTTCTAGAGCATAAATGGATTAGATATTTTTCTTTTCTTTTTAAAGTTGCAACGAGACAAATGGGTGCTGTAGGCGACATTTGAAGTATAGTTTGTTAAATTTAGTATCAACGTAAATTTTGGACTGGATTTTTATTTGCATAAAATTGTTTGTAACAAATTGCGTTTATGACAAATTATGACCTAAGTACCTATTTTGCAAAAAAGTTTCCCTGGTCGAAAAATAATTAGTTTTTAATTGCATATACTATGAAATTAATCACCGAGGAAGAAATTAAAAAGACCAAGCTTAGTCTATTAACTAGATGCATTATAAACCGTGTATTCAACTTTTTAAACTTCTGGGTCATATTTTAGATAATTTGTATGATAATGGGATGTGGAAGGTTTCAAATTGAAGATCATTAAATCATCATTTAACTTCATATGGTGTTTTCGATGTAGCGTACAAACGGAAATATTTCATTTCTCCAGAGAGGCGAAGAAAGAGCATAACTGTATCTTGGTCAAATATGATCGAGAATGGACGTGATGCATCTCAAACTAATGTAAATTTCATAATCGTAACATCATTCGTTAATACACTTATGTTCGAGACATATGCTAGTGCGTATGCCCTCCTCTTTTATATACATTGCCAAGTTCAGTTCCTGTCACACTGTAGCCTAAATTAGATTTATTGTGCTTCACCCTGTTTTCTTCTTTATCTCAGAGGCTTAGAAGTGTTAATGCATCTAAGTTTATTCACCTGATGAATGGAATAAAGGTGATTTTTTGAAGGCTTATATCTTAAGTTCCTCTTTTTCATATCTGAATGACATTTAGGGTTTACCTCCCTCCTTACTGCCTCTCTTAAAAATTGCTCTCGACCGTGAGAGCATTGACTCCTGAAAAAATAAATGAAAATTACACAAAGTTTTATTGATCCCATAATATTTTCCTTTTTATTTTCTACTCTTATCAAACCATTAGTGTTAAATTTAATATAACATTTAAAAGTCAAGTTAACCTAAAATTTGAATAATTTTTTTTTACCTCAATAAACGTTGAACAAACTTGTTATATTAACAGTCGTCTCAATAAATAGCATGTTTGCAAGGACAAAATAAGTTAAACTTTCTTCTTTCATCTTAAATAATTTTAATTTAAAAATTTAATATTTAAAATGTTTTCTCATTTTGATCATTATAAAACATGTAGTCGAGATATACTGATATTCTGATCACATAGAATTCATTGAAAGTAAATAAGTTTATACGATCCAATTCAATTTATTATTCCCTAAGCATCTCCCTGCGTTTCAGTTAATTCGTTTATAATACTCTTATTTTCTTTAAAGGCTATAGGTAGGTATACGTAATCAAATATGTTAGATCAGAACTTAAACTACCTATATCTCTAAGCAGGACTAAACCAATACAATTATATTATATGCCAAAGGAAGCCTAGGGAACCCGAACGAAGGTTACATACTGTGAAAGCAAGAAGACATCTGAGAAAGTGAGAGGAATTCCTAGAAAGTTTAAACTGAGGTCGAACAATTTTCAACGATGTCTGGAAAAAAAATCTGCACGCACAACTAGCCTGATTACTGAGTTATATCATCGTGTAAAAAAGCGAATGAATAAATCCAATTATATGTACTTTACGGAGATTTCCAGTATATAACAAAATAGAATGCTAATATTTATTTAAAAGTACCGTTCACTTGAATTAAATGACTTTTATACAGGTAATTATATTTTATCATTCGAGGGAAATGAATATTTGCTATTGTTATTTCGGTTTACTTTTTAGTGTAAGGCTAGCAATGGCTTAAGTAATATTCAGTACGTAATATATAATTTACCATGTCATAGTATGTAGGATATTAAAAACATATTGCAAGAAATAAGTAACAAAAGGATATTTTTTTTTTTATAAAAATAATTTTTAGACATTTAAATCTCATGTAGGCTCATTTACCAATTACCAATTAAAGATTTTTTATTCATTGTTCTAATTTACATTTTATTTCATTTATGTTGTTTTTCTCTAGTTTAAAAGTTGTTATAACATTCCTGCACAGCGTGCTTACAATAACAAATTGCTCATTCAGTCATTTCATTGTGCTAAAGAGGGTTCTTCAGTGAGTTAACTAAATTGGCGTTGCATTTTGCACCATAAAATTTATGAAAAGGGTTAAGAGAATGGAGCCCGGACAGATAAAAGCAGACTCTGCCATACCTCAGAGCCATTAGGCGTCGTCTATCTATTAATATTGTAGCTGGGGTATTCATAAAAAATTCTAGCTCCTCGCTTCTAATATTGTGGTTCCTATATATTTAAACTATGTTTCAATAACATATCTATTATCGTATCATTGTTAAATAATTGTTAAAATATAGTAAACAGTCAACAATCCTAATATAATTTAGAGATTTCAATGAACGTTAAGGCAATAAACCTACATTCACCATAAAATACTATAGGATTGAGTTCATTAAACTTCTGATAGTAATTCGTGCTGGTTAAAAATGATACTAGATAAAGGTTTATACTTCACCATATTTATTAACGTCTAATATATCAATTATGTTAAAGAAAATAAATCCAACTCTACCTAAATATAAAAGATTTCAATGAGTGGTAAGAATAAAAAACTTTAGCACAGCGTAATACAATGATGTAAAATGTACATATTTTTTTAAGTGGCGCGAGGTGGCAATCGCGATTAATCACACGGTAACGCGCCACCGGGTGCGAATCCCGGCTCCGGCCCTGGCACTGTCGGAGGAAATGGTTGTCTGTCCGCGTTTTTTCAATGTGTAACCCCCTTCCGAACAAGCCTCTGGCTTCTGTAATTGGGGGGGGGGGTATTTATTTATTTATGTGAATAGTAGAAATTTAATGAAGCCAACATTATATTAGAATTTGAACAGTTTGCCCACATTTAAATAGTTAATATAAAATTTTAAAGTGTACTACCAATCTGAAATTAAAATTGTTTAAATTTACATCCGGAAGGGTAGATTGTTTCAGGGGTCGTTTGGCTTTAAGTAGCCTTACTTCACTTCGACCTAAAAGATCTTTTGTGAATAACCCTACAACTAGTTATTGCCCAGGATTTCAAGACTTTTTACAAAGCTTGTGATTTTCCTGGGGCCTAGTTTCCCTATGTTTTTAGGCGTTAATTCCACCTGCTCTAGGAACTTTAGCCTAGTGCGGAATAATACCTTGCATTCACAAAGTATATGTTCCGCAGCTTCAGTTGCAATATCACAATATCTGCTTTGTCATCTAATGCCTTGCCCATGTTCTTAAGATGATATCTCAAGGGGCAGTGACCAGTTAGAAGACCTGTTACCAGCCTTAATTCGAACTTTTCAAGTTCGAGAAGCTTTGTGGCATTCTTTGTCGAATAAGTTATAAACTTTTTTGCTTGTCTTTAGCCTGGAGTATTCCTCCAGTAGGACTTTTTTTGTTCCTTTTCCCATTTTTGGATCTCCTCCATTATGTGTCCCTTGGCCAGGCCACAAAACTGTTCAGATCCACTGAATTGTGCTTCAGCTCCTTTTTTTTGCAAGGCTGTCAGCAAGTTCATTACCTTGTACTCCCTCATGCCCTGGCACCCACATCAAGGTAACCTTGTTGTTGTTGGCTAGTTGCTTTAGGGATTGTTTACATTCCCCGGCAATTTTAGACTCAAAGGTATAGGACCTTAGAGTGTTTAATGCTGCCTGACTATCTGATAATATATAGATCTTTGCCCTTCGAATGCCTTTATTTAGGCATTCCTGGGCACACAGATCTATAGCATGAATTTCTGCCTAGAAGATGGTTGGGGTGTTACAAAGGGCTTTTGATAGCCTACATTTCGGCCCTGCTACACCCACACCTACCCCTCCAGTCGTCTTAGATCCATCTGTATACCAGATGAGTGACCGTTGTTCCGATCGCAGTGCCTCTATCTTGCTCGTTTGACGGCTTTCTATCAGCATGTCAAACGGACAGTCAAAGTCCTGTTTGATCGGAATTGAGTCAGTAAGTTTGGTCATGGACTCAAAATGGATTAGCTCCAAAATCCTTAAGTGACCAACCAGATTGCCTGGTTTAAATTTGAGTGACTGATGCAGTCTTAAGGCATTAAGTGCTGCCTCCTTCCTCACATGCAAGTGCAAAGGAAGTACGTCAAGCATTGCCTCCATAGCTGCTGTGGGACACGAGTGCATTGCTCCTGTAGTCCCTAAACAGGCAAGTCGTTGCAATTTTTTCAACTTTCCTTGTGCTAATGTTTCTTCTGTTTTTGGCCACCATACATATGATGCATAGGTCATTATAGGTCTCACAACCGATAGGTAGAACTAGTGTTTCATTTTCGGCTTTAGACCCCAAGTCTTACCAAGCAACCTATGGCACGTCCAAATTGCCGCTGTCGCTTTAGTAAGAGTCCTCTCTGGATGTGGGTTCCAGGTAAGTTTTTGATGCAGGATTACACTGGCAAGGCTTAGGATCATTCCGTTCAACATAGGCGTTCTAAGGTTAAGTTTTCTCATTTTAGTGAATGGAACAATAACTGTTTTGCTCGGATTGACATTTGAATCCCTTTGATGAGCACCAATTAATTGGATTTATGTTTAAGGCAATTTGCATGAGATTTGAAATCACAACCTCATGTCTACTTCTAACAGTCACCACCAGGTCATCTGCATAACCCTGGACGTTGAAGCCCGAATTACTCAATTTATAGAGGAGATTATCGATCACCATTGACCACAGCAAAGACGATAGGACTCCACCTGGACAGCCCCTGACTGCAGTCACCGTAGCCGACGCCTCCCCTACATCTGCGGTAATTATTGTTTCTAAGCATGGATTGTATCCATTTAATTGTGAGTGACTGTATTCCCCTTTTTTCGGCGGCTTTTTGTATGTATTCATAGGAAGTGTTATCAAAAGCACCCTCCATGTCTACGAAAACATACATAGCCACTTCTTAGCGGTGAATGTATTTTCAATACCTTGGACCAGGCAATGTAGAGCATTTATTGTTGATTTGCCAGGTTGGTAAGTAAATTCTTTAGCGTGAAGCGGTATTTCTGTAAGGATTTCGCTTCTAATATATTGATCTAAAAGTTTCTCCATTGTTTTTAAGAAAAATGAGGTTAAGCTAATGGGGCGATACGACTTAGACTCGTCTGATGGACGTCTGCGTATTTTCGGAATAAACGCCTTAACTTCCCTCCAAGCTTGGGAGATATACCCAAGTATATAGCTCGCCATAAATATACTTCTCAGACTTGGGATAAGCTCTTCAATTCTTTTTGAAGTAGGGCAAGGAAAATGCCTTCGCTGCTCGGTGATTTAAAGGGCTTGAAGGTAGAAACCGCCCATTTAATTTTGTTGGGGGTGAATATTTTTCTAGCCAGGCATTTTACTTCTCTGGTGCATCCTCATCCAGATAGTTCTGTGGAAATCCACCCTGAATTATGCGAGAGTCTGGGAAATGAGTGCCTAAAAGCACTCTTATGTTTTCCTGCTGACTCTCTGTATATTCACCGTCAGGCTTTTTGAGTAGCCCTATTCAATTTGAGTAGTCTTTTTCAAGAACTTTTTGTAAACGGACTGCTATTCATCTATCTCTTCGCAGAACCGTCTCCATGATTTTCTTTTAGACCTTCTCAATTCTTTATTGTACTCCGTAAGGACTTTTTTGTAGTCCTCCCAGTTTCCAGAATTTTTGGCTTTATTAAAAGCTTTCCTAGTCTCAGCCCTAAGACGACTGAGATTCCTATTCCACCAAGGCACATCTCTCTGGACTGCCTTTTGTTTAACGGGACAGCTTTTTTCATAACATGAAGTCATGATGTTTTTAGTTGATATGAGGCTATATCTAATTCCTCTACTGTGTCGATGGAATGTGTTACACCTTCCACCTCCGTTCTTAAGTGTTCTTTATAAACACTCCAGTCCGCTAGTCTAGGTATTCTACATTCCTCGAGGCTTGTTACAGCTGCCTCCAAGTCGAATCATATGTGTTTATGATCCAACATGGAAGGCTCATCTGAAACGTGCCAGTTTTTAATTAAGTCAGTTATGAGTGGATCAGCAAGGGTTACGTCTAGAACCTCTTTTCTAAACGCATTCATAAAGGTGGGTTCATTGCCTTTATTGATAATGTCGATAATATTTGCCAATAAATATTCAAACGGGCACTCACCTCTAGTGTTTGTGTCACTGCTGCCCCACAAATGATGGTGCGCATTAACGTCACCACCTATTATGTAGGGTTTATTCTGCAAGGGTAGTAAATGGCCAAACGTAAATTTAAATATAAACTATGAACTAAAAAATGCTACATATAATATGTTATTGTAGACAAAAATGTAAATTAAACAAGTCCTTATTTGAAGACGTTGAACTCAAATATCATCTCCTGATGATGCTAACATGAGGTTAGTGAAACTTGTGTCAAGTGTAGTGAATGTTTTGGTGTTTGCGGAAACTACTTCAGAGGCCGAATAACAGCGTATATGTGCATGTATGCTTGTGTATGTGCAAGTACATACGTGAATGTAGACAGTTTGTTGTAAATATCACTTCTGTTAGAAATAAAATTATTATTATTTATGTGTAAAATAGCATGGTAGTACATTACCTATAGAAATTGCACATGTAAGTATCTGTTATACTAGCTTAGTGACTACAAAATTTTTCATATAAGACACTTATTTTATATTTTATTATTTTCTCTTTTGTAAGGCCCTACGACAAAAATGGGCAGAGCCTTACAACAATAACACACGTTCAGCCGGCCCAATAAATCAAAATTCTACAAGATATCCTTACTTTTTATCGACTGATATATAATTTGTACTTGTTATTTATTTAAATAAAGCTGTTAGGGACGTACAAAGAAATTGCTTATTGCATCAGAATCTTACTTAATAACTTATTCTTCTTACAAATTGCAAATAATGTTGATTGTATCCTTTAGAAATTATTTCATGTCTTCTGTTTTAGTATTTTTCTTAAATAAATTGCGTGTATCTGTGTTCCAGTTGTGTCGTTTTCTCTTAAGTTGAGCCCATTCTTTCAACTTAGCTTCACCATGCTGATGAGGACCAAAAAGTCTGAAACACATATCCAGGGTTGCACTTTTTACTTTGCGGGCTTTATTAATTGTCAGCATAAAAATAATTCTTAAAATCGGCAGCTACTGGAAGCGGCTGGAACCTCCCCACTCGGTGGATCTTTGAAGCAGAAAAGAGCATTAAATTGTGTGACAAAACGGCACTAAACGTAATCCGATCTCATCCAAAACCTTTTCAGATCTTCTGGGGCACTAAAAAACCCTCAACCTAATGAATTTACAATCATCTATGCGAGCTATTACCTACATTGTCGCTCGTTGAATAATATACTATTAGGATATTAACAACTTTAACATCACTTGAACGACTAAGAAAGTCTAGTTATCCCAATTACTACAGATTTGTAAAGCAACAAACTGAAAATTGGTAAAGTGATAATCTATAATAAATTCATCAACGAAGGTACAGAAAGCATGTGATATTGATATTGTTACATCTACCTTTAAAGTTTGTGACAATCCACTAAAAGTTACAAATATGCCGCAATCTTATTAACATGACATGACACCAACGTTATCGGATGACAAACGATGACAATGACAATCGTCAAAATTTGCTCATTGCAATCCGATCGCTCGCGGCTGGCTTTGTTAAATGAAACATTAGCATTTCAGTAATTTTACTAGATTTTAGAGGAATATTTGTAGTTTAATTCTTCGATTTCTCTGTATATATATTTAAAAACGGCCCTAAACGTAATCTACTCTACTTTTAGAGCAGTGAAGAAACCCTCACACGTGAATTGACACGTGATGTGATGAGTTTCACGACGTAACGGCTACACACATCGATCATGTCATGCGAAATGCGATCTATGCCATATTTGCTTTGTTTTTAATTTTTTTCACGGCGATATTAACAACTTTAACATCACTTGAACGACTAAGAAAGTCTAGTTATCCCAAATACTACAGATTTGTAAAGCAACAAACTGAAAATTGGTAAAGTGATAATCTATAATAAATTCATCAACGAAGGTACAGAAAGCATGTGATATTGATATTGTTACATCTACCTTTAAAGTTTGTGACAATCCACTAAAAGTTACAAATATGCCGCAATCTTATTAACATGACATGACACCAACGTTATCGGATGACAAACGATGACAATGACAATCGTCAAAATTTGCTCATTGCAATCCGATCGCTCGCGGCTGGCTTTGTTAAATGAAACATTAGCATTTCAGTAATTTTACTAGATTTTAGAGGAATATTTGTAGTTTAATTCTTCGATTTCTCTGTATATATATTTAAAAACGGCCCTAAACGTAATCCGCTCTACTTTTAGAGCAGTGAAGAAACCCTCACACGTGAATTGACACGTGATGTGATGAGTTTCACGACGTAACGGCTACACGCATCGATCATGTCATTGGAAATGCGATCTATGCCATATTTGCTTTGTTTTTAATTTTTTTCACGGAAACCAAATCGATCGAAAGGGTGGAAGTGTGATATATCGTTGAAATCAGAATTTTAATTGCTTTTCAATGGTTCCATTGTAAATTGAAAATAATTATAAAATAAACAACTTGTTGCGTCAAAATGGCACTAAACGTAATCCGATCTCAACCAAAACCTTTGCAGATCTTCTGGGGCACTAAAGAAACGCACACGCAAAGTTTCATTCAAATTCGTTCATTCGGCGTTATCGTGCTAACACACATACACACACACAGACATTTTTCAAAAACCACTTTTTTGGGTTCCTAGGACCTCAAAACGTAAAGATTTGATGTTATCTCAATTTTTGTTTTTGAACCAATTTTAGTAACCTCTCACAATTTAATTGTGGAGAGGTTAAAAATAAAACAAAGTAACAATTCCTTCTTGCGCACTCATTTAGTGAATAGTTGTAAATTCGTCCGGTATTTTTTATGATCGAACAACGTATAAAGTTGTTTGTATATGAGAAATACTGGTCTAATAATACGAACAATTAAACTTAATTAAGCATATTTAGAATGTAACATTTTTTAAACAATAATTATAGCTAGATTATTAAGTATACATAATTATTGCAACTATTTTATTTTGAATTAAAATTTCACACGCTATTGTAATGGAAATCTATTGGTTGATTGATACTATACTCTTGTTTTGACGTTTGGCATTCACATTCAAGTGTAGCTGAAACTTTTTCTGCAAAACAGTAAAGTAATGTACCTTTACATTCCTCCTAAGTCCCTCTACAAAGCAGGTTAATCATTTACATAATATGTCATGAGTTCTTGTTGGCCAATCCTTCCTATCATCAATGGTGGTGTTAGAGGGTTGATTTTTGGTGTCGTAGGCTAACTACACGTTAATTAGAGGGTCATCTGCTTAATATCCCAATGTATCCCGATTTTATTCGGAACCTCGTATTATTTAAATTTCCCATGATTCATTCCCAAGTAAGATAGTTTCTTTGCTCGGCTTAGCTTGTGTATGCTGTTATTTGAGTTGCCTCAAGTCGCTAAGATATGACACACAGTGTGTCATGGTAGGCCTTATTATTTTAATGTACGTTACCATGTTTAAATCCCCATATTTTTCCACATGTGTTCACCTATAATAATATTAAGGTGCATTATCTTTCCCAACTTTATAGCTGAATAGCATTTGGGGTTAAGTGGAAGAATATTCCTGTGACTAAACTTCGCCCTTTATGAACTTTTCATAATAAAGACCTTTATTATTATTAATACCTTGAGCTACTAGAAATTTCAGCTCCAACAAGTTTCTCCCGCAAATAAATCGAATGGTGTTAGTTTTTGATGACTCACCACCATCGATCCACGTTTCTACTAAATTGGGAACACCTTATCTTTCTACAATATTTAATGTGAGTCTCAGTTCATTGAAAGAAAAGGTTATTTTCACAAAGTCTTTGTTTCACCGTAGTTAACTCCATCATATGATTGTAATCAATTTAATAAATTTTACATCCAACATGCTAATATCTACTACTGTCTAGTACAATAATCAATATAAAGGCATTATTGAAAAAGCTAGCAAAACAACTACTCTTTCTAGCGAATAGTCAAGAAGTATCGCATAATAGATTATTATTTCAAGAAATTAAAAATGCCTTCTGCAAAATGACCTTGATTTCTGGCATCAAATAAGTTGAAACATGTGTACATACAGCATTCGGGAACAGAAAATTCAGAGAGGGACAAAACATCGGCATCACAGCGATTAGATATAAATTTCGTCTAAATGTATCAAAATTACTATAACTTTTCTTTTAGTATAAGCATGTGGAAATAATACATATGAAGATATTTGTTAAAATATGCGAAATACTTTAGTTGTAGTATGTCTATGTTATCGTACGTAGGAAGCATCTCAAGGACGTCCAAATTACAAAGGCGCGCATTGATAGCGAATGTTGGACCGATCATCGTCCTGTTGTCTCTAAAATGAAAATTGTTATGAGACCCAAACACCGAAGAACTCAAGTAAAACGTAGACCCCGTCTCTGTATTAGTAAATTGCGTGACCAACAAACCGTCGAACAGCTAAAGCAAAAAGTTCAAGAGAATTTGAGTGCACTAGAAGAAACCAATTCTGTAGATGTCGCTGCTACTTGGACACAAATTAAAGACAGTTTAAAAAGTGCGAGTGAGGAAATTCTTGGCACTGTAGCAAGTAAAAAACAGGAGGACTGGTTCAATGATAATGAAGCTTTTATACAAGAACTTCTTGACCGCAAACATATTGCCTTCCAAAACGCTATCAACCACCCCAACGACTCATCAAAAGCAGAAGCTTTTACCCAATCTAAGTATGAAACGCAACGCGAAATCAGAAGAATAAAGAACGAGTGGTGGGCAAGCAAGGCCAGAGAAATTCAAAGGTACGCCGATTCACACGACTACAGGAATTTCTTTCAAGGAGTAAAAGCAGTGTACGGCCCCAGTCGGAAAAATATGTGCCCTATTAAAGATTTAAATGGAAATCTCCTCAAAGAAGACCAGGAAATAAGAGCCCGATGGAAAGAACACTACTCTAACATTCTTAACCAGCAAAGTCAAGCCGATCACGATATTATAAATCTTATCCCTCAATACGACACCTTCGAAGACTTAGATAAGCCACTAACAACGGAAGAGATCTTAACCGCCATTGGGCAGCTAAAAAATAACAAATCTCCCGGCGCCGACTCACTCCCAGCTGAGATCTTTAAAGCTGTGTCGTCAGAGCTCATACCCTACCTCAAAAAACTGTTTGATGTCGTGTGGGAAAGTGGTCAAGCTCCGCAGGATTTTTGTGATACACTTTTAATCAACCTCTTCAAAAACAAAGGCAGCGCTGCGGACTGTGGAAATTACAGGGGTATAGCTCTCCTGGCTGTTGGAGGGAAGATACTCACTAAAGCGATGGCAAATAGGCTAACACCTGTTATGGAAAAGTTACTTCCTGAAACACAGAGTGGCTTTAGACCAAACCGAGGCACATCGGATTTAATCTTCACACTTAAACAGCTTCAAGAAAAAGCACTCGAACATCAAGGAGAAATTCACATGGCCTTCATTGATTTAACCAAGGCGTTTGACTCGGTGGACAGGGAAGTGCTCTGGAAAATTATGTTCCGCTTAGGTATCCCTAGAAAATTTGTGGAAGTATGTCGCAGTCTACATACAAACAACAACGCCCAGGTTATGTATAATAATGAGGCAACCGAACCTTTCCAAACCCTCACTGGAGTTAGGCAGGGATGTGTCCTGGCACCCCTACTCTTTAATTTGTTTACCACTGCTCTAACAATTATTGTTGACAACAAACTGACAGTCAGAGGAATAGGTCTCAGATACCGTTTTGATGGCGGTCTCTTTAACATAGGGCGCTTTAGAGCTTTCACGAAGACACGCACACGATTCATTTGTGATCTCCAGTACGCGGATGACTGTGCACTTTTAGCCTCTACGCCGGAAGAGCTTCAAGAACTTTTAGATGTGTATGCCCAGAGCTATGATTCCTTGGAACTTAAAATCAACATTGGAAAGACTAAGATTATGTCAACTCCTCATCAAGTGAACCAAATAGACATTACACTTAACGGAAATTCTCTTGAAGTGGTGGATCAGTTCAATTACTTAGGCAACGTTGTTAATGACAAAGCAAACATGGACAGCGAGATTCGCAATAGAATTAACGCTGCATCTAGAGCACTCTGGGGTCTTAGAGAGAGAGTATTTGACAACCACGACCTTGCTTTGTCAACAAAAATGGCTGTCTACAGAGCAGTTGTCATTCCAACACTGCTATATGGATGTGAAAGCTGGGTCACTTACCGTCGTCATGTGAAAGAATTAGAACGTTTTCAGCAAAGACACCTCAGAAGTATGATGAAAATCCGTTGGTTTCATCACATATCAAACGTGGAAGTACTCAGGAGAGCAAACAGCCTTCCAATTGAGGTGCTTATTTCAAGAGCACGCCTAAGATGGGCAGGTCACGTTCATCGTATGCATGATAACCGCCTTCCTAAATATACACTTTATGGTGAATTGCTAAGCGGTAGAAGAAGGCGTGGCGGTCAACGAAAGAGGTTCAAAGACGCTCTCCATGAAAATCTAAAATCCTGCGGTATTGCAGACGAGCAATGGGAACAACTTGCAGCGGACAGAACCGAATGGCGAGGGGTTGTGGCCAGCTATCAAGGAAATGTTGCTGCAAGAAGGCCGAATCCAAGACCTAACCAGGTCTATGTTTGTCCTGACTGCGGTCGACATGTGCTCTCCCGAATTGGCCTCTATAGCCATAGTCGTGTGCACCGTAGATGAATGGGAATTACAATAAACTACACCTGTTACTTGTTTTTTATTGTACACAATTTATCGACTGTAACATTTTTATACTCGGACTCGAGTAACGGCTAATAGTATGTCAGTAGTAAATAATAAAAATCTGTAAGCTTGTCATCAAATGAATTAGTAAAGCAGTGCCAAGGCAATTAAGATATCTAAATGGTAAACAACTAGTAGTTAATTTTCTAGGAGGATATTCACTTACTCCTCCAATAATTTTTTACAGCAACAACTATAAACCAAATAAGCTCAAACATTTTGGTATACATATTTATAGGATAATGGAAAAAATGCCATGGTAACTTCATTATTATGCAAAAGTTCCTTCTAGTTCCAAGCTACAAAAATCGAGAGTGCGATATCTTTTTGTATCTACCTCAAGCACCATCGAACTCCATAATATCGTATAGAATTCAATGTGTGTGCTGCACATATTCAATACAAACATAGTTTTTTTTTCTTCCTGCTAAACTTTGAATGATTTGGAATAAAGAAATAATCCGCATCCGCGCTCTATATCCTTGGCTGTGGTAATGGTCTCAGATGACTGAGGTCGAGCAGAACTATTGCTCTTTACCCCAGATCATCGCTGTAGACCGGGACCGGCCTCGTTCGGGGTGGGTCTGCTTTCTTGTCAATTCCGCTCACAAATGTGGGAGCGATATTGGCAGACCTCCCCTGGTCCTTGCTGATGGGCTCTGCCGGCTGGCACTCTTCTGTCTTGTCTTCTTTCTTCGCCAGCATGTCAGCTCCCGGGAGCGTCATCATCGCAAACAAGGGCGACTGTTGTCCTCGTTCTGGGATGTTTTTGGATAAAGGTGACTGCCAGTACACAAGGCGCCAAGTGGCGTCTTGTCATCCGGATCGTCGGTATGGTAGGTTGGGCTGTATAACTCAGGAGGTGCACGGCTTAAATGCTTTCGTAGCACTATCGGCCTGCGCAAGGCATAAGGAAAACCGGTGGTGAGACTTCGGCGTCTCATCGTCGGCTGGGTAAGGGTTAGGGGGGTTTTGTCACATCTGTCTAATCTCTCCACTCGCCTTCCGCAACCGAGCTGGTCAGTTGCATACCTGCTCCAGCTAAAACTTCAAATGCAGCTTCGTTTTCAGTCGATTAAGGTTTTAAAAAATGATGGAGCGTTCAAGTGGGACAAAATCATCCGGAGATAAAATACCCTCCCGATCGGATCTCCGGGGGAGGGTGCCCACAGGGACACCTCATCGAATGTCGAAAAAACACCGACAAGTTAAATCCAACAAAACTAATTCTTTCATCTACGGCGCTTGGAATGTTCGTACTTTGAACGACAGCACTCGCACCGATCGGCCTGAAAGAAGAACTGCTCTAATAGATAGAGAACTTCACCGACTCAATGTTGACGTTGCAGCTCTCAGCGAAACTCGATTTTTGGAGGAAGGCTCTCTCATAGAAAAGTACTACACCTTCTATTGGAAAGGTCTTCCCACCAATTCAAGAAGACAACATGGAGTAGGATTTGCCGTTCGGAATCAACTTGTATCCAACTTAACACAAGTACCACCAGGCCTATCAGAGCGTCTAATGCTGCTACGCTATGACCTATCAGATGGCAACGCGGTAAATCTAATAAGCGCCTACGCTCCCACTCTGGATGCAAGTCACGAAACCAAGGAAAGCTTCTATCAACAGTTGGAAGAAACCCTCTGTAGAATACCTAAAACGGAACGACTCGTTATTCTTTTCGATTTTAACGCTAGAGTAGGGAGAGATGCAGACACCTGGCCAGGCATCATAGGCAAGAAAGGTTTGGGCAACATGAACGCTAACGGTCAACTACTCCTAACTAAATGCGCCGAACATGATCTAGTTATAACAAACACCATTTTCCGACAAAAGGATAAATTTAAAGGCACCTGGCGTCACCCCAGATCAGGTCACTGGCATCTACTGGACTATGTTATCGTACGTAGGAAGCATCTCAAGGACGTCCAAATTACAAAGGCGCGCATTGATAGCGAATGTTGGACCGATCATCGTCCTGTTGTCTAAAAAATGAAAATTGTTATGAGACCCAAACACCGAAGAACTCAAGTAAAACGTAGACTCCGTCTCTGTATTAGTAAATTGCGTGACCAACAAACCGTCGAACAGCTAAAGCAAAAAGTTCAAGAGAATTTGAGTGCACTAGAAGAAACCAATTCTGTAGATGTCGCTGCTACCTGGACACAAATTAAAGACAGTTTAAAAAGTGCGAGTGAGGAAATTCTTGGCACTGCAGCAAGTAAAAAACAGGAGGACTGGTTCAATGATAATGAAGCTTTTATACAAGAACTTCTTGACCGCAAACATACTGCCTTCCAAAACGCTATCAACCCCCCCAAAAGACTCATCAAAAGCAGAAGCTTTTACCCAATCTAAGTATGAAATGCAACGCGAAATCAGAAGAATAAAGAACGAGTGGTGGGCAAGCAAGGCCAGAGAAATTCAAAGGTACGCCGATTCACACGACTACAGGAATTTCTTTCAAGGAGTAAAAGCAGTGTACGGCCCCAGTCGGAAAAATATGTGCCCTATTAAAGATTTAAATGGAATCTCCTCAAAGAAGACCAGGAAATAAGAGCCCGATGGAAAGAACACTACTCTAACATTCTTAACCAGCAAAGTCAAGCCGATTACGATATTATAAATCTTATCCCTCAATATGACACCTTCGAAGACTTAGATAAACCACTAACAACGGAAGAGATCTTAACCGCCATTGGGCAGCTAAAAAATAACAAATCTCCCGGCGCCGACTCACTCCCAGCCGAGATATTTAAAGCTGTGTCGTCAGAGCTCATTCCCTACCCCAAAAAACTGTTTGATGTCGTGTGGGAAAGTGATCAAGCTCCGCAGGAGTTTCGTGATACACTTTTAATCAACCTCTTCAAAAACAAAGGGAGCGCTGCGGACTGTGGAAATTACAGGGGTATAGCTCTCCTGGCTGTTGGAGGGAAGATTCTCACTAAAGTGATGGCAAATAGGCTAACGCCTGTTATGAAAAAGTTACTTCCTGAAACACAGAGTGGCTTTAGACCAAACCGAGGCACATCGGATTTAATCTTCACACTTAAACAGCTTCAAGAAAAAGCACTCGAACATCAAGGAGAAATTCACATGACCTTCATTGATTTAACCAAGGCGTTTGACTCGGTGGACAGGGAAGTGCTCTGGAAAATTATGTTCCGCTTAGGTATCCCTAGAAAATTTGTGGAAGTATGTCGCAGTCTACATACAAACAACAACGCCCAGGTTATGTATAATAATGAGACAACCGAACCTTTCCAAACCCTCACTGGAGTTAGGCAGGGATGTGTCCTGGCACCCCTGCTCTTTAATTTGTTTACCACTGCTCTAACAATTATTGTTGACAACAAACTGACAGTCAGAGGAATAGGTCTCAGATACCGTTTTGATGGCGGTCTCTTTAACATAGGGCGCTTTAGAGCTTTCACGAAGACACGCACACGATTCATTTGTGATCTCCAGTATGCGGTGCGCTTTTAGCCTCTACGCCGGAAGAGCTTCAAGAACTTTTAGATGTGTATGCCCAGAGCTATGATTCCTTGGGACTTAAAATCAACATTGGAAAGACTAAGATTATGTCAACTCCTCATCAAGTGAACCAAATAGACATTACACTTAACGGAAATTCTCTTGAAGTGATGGATCAGTTCAATTACTTAGGCAACGTTGTTAATGACAAAGCAAACATGGACAGCGAGATTCGCAATAGAATTAACGCTGCATCTAGAGCACTCTGGGGACTTAGAGAGAGAGTATTTGACAACCACGACCTTGCTTTGTCAACGAAAATGGCTGTCTACAGAGCAGTTGTCATTCCAACACTGCTATATGGATGTGAAAGCTGGGTCACTTACCGTCGTCATGTGAAAGAATTAGAACGTTTTCAGCAAAGACACCTCAGAAGTATGATGAAAACCCGTTGGTTCCATCACATATCAAACGTGGAAGTACTCAGGAGAGCAAACAGCCTTCCAATTGAGGTGCTTATTTCAAGAGCACGCCTAAGATGGGCAGGTCACGTTCATCGTATGCATGATAACCGCCTTCCTAAATGTACACTTTATGGTGAATTGCTAAGCGGTAGAAGAAGGCGTGGCGGTCAACGAAAGAGGTTCAAAGACGCTTTCCATGAAAATCTAAAATCCTGCGGTATTGTAGACGAGTAATGGGAACAACTTGCAGCGGACAGAACCGAATGGCGAGGGGTTGTGGCCAGCTATCAAGGAAATGTTGCTGCAAGAAGGCCGAATCCAAGACCTAACCAGGTCTATGTTTGTCCTGACTGCGGTCGGCATGTGTTCTCCCGAATTGGCCTCTATAGCCATAGTCGTGTGCACCGTAGATGAATGGGAATTACAATAGACTACATCTTTTACTTGTTTTTTATTGTACACAATTTATCGACTGTAACATTTTTATACTCGGACTCGAGTAACGGCTAATAATAACTAATCTTGTGTTTTGAGCTGGAAGGAAAAACTAATTAGTTTATACTCACCCATTGTCCAGGATCTAGAGCTTCGGGTTCTTGTGCCTCTGCGCCTCAGCTGGAACGTAGTCAATCGCATCTCTGATCAACGGGTTCCCATGCTTGGCCACACGGGCGTAGAGTTTCTTCGCTTTGTCCTGGATTCTTCGATATTCCAGATCTCCAAAGATGTCGGCGTTTTTGACGAATCAGGGGTTGTCGACGACACACCGAAGTGAAACGTTTTCCACCGCCTGGATCTGCTTGAGGTAGGTCCTCACTTGGTATCCCCAGGCCACGGAGGCATAGGTCAATAGCGGCCTGATCAGGGTCCTGCCAAGCGTGGACTTGTTTCTCAGGTTGAATTGGCTCTGTCCATACAGCATCGGGTAGAGTAGGGCGCGCCCTGTCTTTGCTTTCTTGCCGTGGCCTCCGTGTTCTGTCTCCATATCAGGCTGCGGTCCATAATGAAGCCAAGCCATTTGACGGTATCGTGCTATTGGATGTCGTTCCCATACATGGTCCCTTACCCGTGGGTAACTTTCTGACTCTCCTGAAGAGTATCGCCTTGGTCTTCTCGGAGCTGATGGCTACCTTCCACATGTTACACCATTCCTCCAGGAGGGATGTGGCTTGCGTTGGCTGCCAGGATCTAGCGGCGATCGCCATGTAGTCTGTGTAAAGTGCCAGGGGTGTTCTGTTGGTCCTTGGTAGATCGTTGGTGTAAATGGTGAACAGGTGCGGGGGAAGTACGGAACCTCTGCCTCCATGATTCTGCAGGTGGAGAGATGATCGGCTACCTTCACTCGGAGTTTCCTTCGGTGTAGGTAGGACCTCATCAGCTTGGCGATTCCCGCTGGGTATTCTAGGTTCAGAAGCAATCCGGTGGTGCTTCTATGAAAACTAAACTACTTTCTTTTTTATCTACAAATAGCGAAATAGCGACTAATTCTTCAAGTATGACATCAAAATTATTGTCTTGCAATACAATTGAAGTGATACCGGAGGTCGAATGACATCTCCGTACCAGTCGATGCTGATACAAATTAAAATAGCGGCCTTATCAGAAATTCAATTCATTAATAGTTATATAATGACAATTTAACAAAGCTGTTTTATTAATTGTTCTAAGTAGCATAGTACCCATCAAGACAATAAAAAAATCTTCGAGGGAATCCTCGATCTTTTGCGAAAGTTTATTTGGTCTATTGTAATTTTTTAATAGCTGTACATGTCTCCTGTAGTTGATTACACGATGGCTAGCTTTTTATTAATAAAGATGAAGAGCTAATATAATTTAATGAGTACTATATTTGACTTAATTAAGAATATTTGCTTTACCTTTCGAGGTTTAATGTAGCTATGTGTGTAAAATGTAATTCTAATAAATGAAACTTTGAGAAAACCATGCATATTTGAAAGATAAGCCAGGATTTGTCACTTGTATTTTAACTCTCACGCCTGCTCCCAAAATGGCTTGTAGGATGTCAAGTCTTTCAAAACTTCAAGGTGATTAAGTGGTTTATACAATTTCTTGCTTAAACTTAAGTGATCTGTTGATTTAAATTGTTCTGCAAAACAATTAAATATATTCTATATATTAGTTAGTTCTATCTATTAGCCTGGACAGCAATGTTTAAATATCTTTAAAACAATTAAGACAAAATACTATAAATATTTCCATAAGAATGTTGCTATTAGATTAACAAATTGGCCATTTTTTTCCAAATTAAGACGTTCCGAATTTATTGACTAATATTATTTTTTATTTACCCCTTAAAAGTAGTTGTTAGTCCCTGAGGAGCTACCTTTTTTAGGTCCAATTCCAGCATATCGGCCTCAATCAATTATATAATTTATTATGATAGTATTTATTTTTATACTTAATGTTGACTGCAGACAATTTAAAAATAATGATATAAACTTTGCCATTAAATCTGTACCAATTTAATCTTCTCAAAATATGGAAAACCTGGGAGTCACTTGATATGTAATATGAAATTATCTCTGAAATATTTTATACTCACCCCTTTTACTATTTAATTATTTAATTCTGGTCATACTACACCGATGAAATAGTTGAATCCCCTTATTTATGTATCCCTAATTATGTAAACATAAATAACAAATTATCGATTTACATAATCATCTAGTTAGCGAAAGTTAGGTCCCAAAGTTAGTTGCGTTTGTTGTAATCTATTTTTGTTAATAACACAGGTTCTTTTATGTAAATTTGTATACTACTTGTCTCTCTACATTCTGATTAGATTTACCTATAACTTTAGAATTTAGAAATTTGTTGATTTAAACACTTTGTAACAATTTCGGTCACTGTTCATTAGTTGCGAATATTAGTTTGTAATTTTATTTAATATAAAAATCGTCGTGGAAACAGCTACATGTGAAGCTAAACAATTCAAATTTTTTTTTAGGGCAATTGTCTAATTGAAATATAGGAAAGCTTATATTGCACCAGTAGTTAATGAACAAAATGTATAATGTACAGCGTTCCTTTTTTAAGTCCCATTGTATGTAAACTTTTGCTATATTAAAACGATACGAAATAGTGAAATACGTTAAGGACGTTACCGAGAACTTGATAAAAATTTAACAAATTATTTATTCATTTCTACGCTACACTAGTACTTTAAAATGTCACCCTACCGCACTAGTGCTGTAAAGTTCACCATTATGACACTAAAACCATTTTTGTAATGTTTGACGTAACATACTGATAGTTGATAAACAGCTTTTGCGGACCTCGGCTTGTGATATTCTTCATATTTAAAACGATGTGAAAATTGTTATTTAAGTTTAGAAATGAATTTAATCTTGACATTTTTAAACTAAGTGAATTATTATATTATAATTTATTATATTTTTTTAATATTCTTATTCATATCGAAATGGATGAAAGTAAACCGACCTCGTGAAAATTTGACACACTTGCATATTTTATCATTACGAACAATTTTTCTTAACGAAATATCTTCTTTATAAAAAATCCAATCCAAGAGACAATACCAAATTTCAAAGTAGGCAGAGGACTTTGGAAATTTTGCATACTTGCTCAGTTTTACTTTCCGAACAACTTTTTTTAATAACATTTTGTCTTATCACCTACAGAAAAATACTTTACTTGCGAGAAAAAAACTTTTTTGTAAAGGCGTACTTGATTTTTCGAAACTAAAATTGTGGTATAACTTAGTTTCCATATAAACGGACTGAAACCCAGAAACTTCAACTTAAAATTTTCAGACTATATAACCTATACATGCATTGATCACATTATAGAAAGATATTTTTTTAAGAATTTAAAAAGAAATTCGTTGATACTAAAATAACTTCCTTAGCTTTATATATACTTAAATGTAATATTTTTATAATGTCTGGTGAGAGGATTAATATCAAAGTTGCATGCAAGTACCAATTCATAAATGCCCACAAGCACATCTATGTCTATTAACATAAATTTAATAATTCCTAATCATTTAGGACAACATATGGGATTTTTTTAAATGAAAGAAAATTTATGATATAAACCAGTGCTAAATGAGAAATGAAAGTCTTTAATACGCTTACTATACTCGCACATGGTGCGGGCATCGTCACTGCATTCCTTTCGCTTACAACGATGCACTCTCAATAGGATTCTGTCAGGAAACTCCTGATGATATCGAAGATAATACAGAATTTTTCAATTGGACTATTCCTCGAAAGTGCAGATGATACGTTCCTCATCGTGATCAGCTGTATCGGTTTATTTAATAATTATTTAAAACAACTTCGCCTATGTAAAAGCAATGTATTTTATTACTTAGGTAAGATGCTAATGACAAAGTTGTTATTGACTAGGTCATTTCCCACTGAACATAATAAATAAATAAACACCATAGAAATTAGACAACCCCCAATTCCAGAAGCCAGGGGCTTGTGCGGAAGGGGGTTACACATTGAAAAAACGCGGACATACAACCATTTCCTCCGACAGTGTCAGTGCCGGAGCCAGGATTCGGAGCCAGGATTCGAACCCGGTGGTGCGATGTCCGTGTGATTAATCGCGATTGCCACCTCGCGCCTTAACCCACTCGACTATCGACCAGACATTAATTAACTGTTATCGAAATATTTCAATGTAGCTTTGTAATGTTGTGTTAGGAGTAGAAAAAATGTGGAATAAATGTTTATGTAACCATATTTTGTCAGGGTGGCAAATGTTTTATTTGTTACTTTTATTCTTGATAACATTATATTATGTATATTTTAAATATTATTTAAATGAAAATTTTACACTGAAATTATATTCTAATATTTACAAAATATGTAGTTATCATAAAAATACATTACATACAGATTATTCTAATATAATATAAGATCAATATTAATAAAAACATTAACATTACATAATTTAAACATTACATATAATTGTTGCCTCAAACGTAGTTGCCACGCAAACACCAAACACTTGACCACAACACTCGAATCTACTACTCGACTTGCGTTTCGGGGAAAGTTTTAATAATCTCCTGATGATTTTAACGTGGTTGGCGGAATATGTGTCAACTAGTCGACTAAACTGTAGTGCGGTGTAATAACGAAAATTAAGTAAGTAAAAAAATTTCTGTATAGTAGAATTCACTTACATTAGATTAAATTTAATACGTTGAATGCCACTATATATTCGAAAGTCCCATGGACCACCTCTTTTTATTGTAAAAACTTGTCAGTTTTTCCTGGAAATTATATTAAACATGTGTTTTTTAGATTTCGAAAATTTTTATTTAATTTTTTTATGGTGACACATTGATCTCACGGGATAAAAATGTGATTCTTTTAGACAGTGTTATCAAGATTATATTAAAAGCTCGACTTACTGCTTACTTAGATAAATATTCAATTTCAAATTGTTGTCAGTTTGTCTTTCGCGGCAAATGTTTTCATTTTATTTTCGTTATGAAATTGTATCACTACAGAATCAAAAGTTACTCTCTCAGTTTATTCCATCCACACTTATAAAGTAGAACTCAGCGTGTGCGATGTAAAAATAATAGCTGAAACAATATATCCGTTTTACATGGGGTGCCTTAAGGCTCCATCTCGAGCCCGCTCCTGTTTATTAATGGACTATTTCATTTTATGTTGCTTAAAAAATGTGTGGTTTATGTCGACGATGCATCTCTACTGGTCCCAGATGAATTGATAATTTTTTAATTTTACTTCAACATTATGACCAAATTGCAAAAGCCGACTTACTGTCAATAACAATAAGACTCAAATTAACTTTTCCACTCACACTGACTTAAACATTAGTTGTGATAAGTTATTAGGTGTTGCCTTGGATAAAATCACAGGATTAATTGTAAGTAAATACTTTGAACTCGTGTTACTTCTCATTATAACTTTCTATAACTTTCTGTCTAGAGAAAAAGGTAATAAGAATTTCAGTTACTGGATATTGTCAATCTCTCTTCGTTCGCATGTATGTCAGTCTTCTTGAAACTCACAATAATAACAATTTTTACAATGTCGTCATATTAGATATAGATATATAGATGATTTCATTTGATAATTGTCGAATTTATTTGAAAAATGAACTCAATTATCCTTAACCGACTGTTGATATGAATGAACATCCTCGCACGTATTACGTAATTGTAAATAAAATTAAAATATCCACTAGTCCACATCTTTACTAAACCATGACAATATATTTAAAATGAGTACAACGCTGTAATATTCACACAATTTTGCATTTTAGAATCAGTTACTCTCTCCACGAATTAATAATGAGTCTATTCAAGAAATATAAAGAAATGCAAATGTAGCGTTATTTTCGACTGTAGATACTGCGCTTTTACGACTTATAAATAATTTATACTTCTGTGTTTTACACTCTTTTTGGCCTCTAAAATTATTGAAAACTATTTCTATTGATAACCAGAATTTTATTCGATGGACCAATTTAACTTCAATTTTGTCCGCAGATATCTTTCACATACATATCTTAGTCATACTGAGCAATCAGTTTTACAATATTGCAAAATAATACTTTTGTCGAATAATTCTAACTCAATACATTAGTATAGTAATACACGAATTTCTGTTCGATATGACTGGATATTTGTGATATAGTATTATTCGAGTTAAAGTTACATGAAATAAACATTCATATATACGAGCAATGTGTATAACAAACAGCATTTAAATATACATACAGAAAAATATATATCAACAAAAATATGCTCTTACGTCACCTATCCATGTCAAGTTGACCTATGGAATTCTATAAAAACAGAATTTTAGAATGAACTTTTTAATTTGCCATTTTTTATACTACAATTTGTGATCTAATATGAAGGTGTGACTTACATTTTTCAAGTTTTAACTATTGGTGCAGCAACTTACGTGTTAAAATTCAATAATTGCTGCTGAATAACGATATTGTGGTAACTATATAATAAATGACCATTTTTATTTTTATTCATAAGGTGGTAAATAACTTAATACACAAATTAATTAAATAAATATATTTTTGTACAATTGTTGCACAGATACAAATAAAAATTTATATCTATATCCTTAAGAACCAGCAGAAATTAATATTGACCTTATATTTTGTTGTCATAAAATTCAAAATAAATCGTGAAGTGGCTTTTGAAAATAGAACTGTCACTAATTTATGATATTTCATGACATTTATGAAATATTACTAATTAGATCCGATTAGTGATCATACATTACATAGCCAATTGATTGCAATTAATCGCGTCAAATATCATAATTCAATTCTTATTTATGTGGATTAGTTATGTTAAAACCTGATATTATTTTGTAATCAATGACTTTTTAAATTATCCAGTTTCTTAAACAGATGTCAACTTTTAATGACGTGTGTGGAATTTAATAATAAGAACAATATACACAAACGCAACTGGTAGAAATAGAATTACAAATAAATGTTAAATCATATGTGAAATAATAAACGTCTTAGGTCGTTACTTGTCCGCATAGTAGTCCTAATTATTGGTAAGTAATATATCAGTCATATGTTCCATTTTCGTATTATTTCTTTACGTTTGAAGGAAAGTTGCATGTTATATATAATGGAACAACAATTCATAGCACACCTATCTGGTCTTAGGGTTGGACATAGTTGCACCACGGCGCAATTTTACCAGATTATCTGAAGAAGAAGCTATTATGTTGATTAAAAACTATATGAGTAATAGATCACAAAAAGTTAATATCGATTATGAAAGCTCCAATTCCTTAGCACTCAACTCAGGACCACAAGGGTCCATCTTGGGTCCATTACTTTTTAATATATATTCTGGCCAGTTGGTCAGATCTGTCTAATTGTCAAGCTCATTTTTACGCAGACTACACTCAACTCTACCACTCTTTTCCGCCGAACGAGACGGATAATGCCTGTACCCACATTAATGAGGATTTAAAACATTTTGTAGACCTATACAAGGGCCACTGTTTAGTTATAAACCCAAATAAATGGAAGGTCATTATCTTTGAACATAAAAAGTACAGACATGAGGTAAAAAGATCTACACAAATTTCTATTGAAACAATCGAATCAGTAAATGAGGCAAAAAATTTGGGGGTCATTACTGATGAATATCCAAGGTTTGACACGCGGTTTAATTCGAGTTGTAAAACAATCACGCACTCATGGAAATTTTTTTCTATTTGTGCGTAATATGCTTCTTATAACACTCATTACCTAATATACTACTACCTACGATCATATTTATTAAAATTAAAAGACAACTATTACATATTGTAAACAAAACGCATTGTAAACAAATCGCACGGTAAACAAAACGCATGAGACACAGAGCAATTATAGGTGACTTATATCACTCGAGGTTTAGAGAAACAAATGCCCCTACGTAATTTTCAAACGCTGTCAAAACTGACTGATTTATTGAATAATACGTATTATTTACCGTGCGATTTATTTACAGTGTGTTTTGTTTACAATATGTAAAACTCAACTTATATAGATGGCATGTAGTGTGTTTTTTACTATGTACAGTAGTGATCGTATGTAAATACTGTTACACCTACGCTCTCCAAGATTCGATGTCATCTGTCGAAATCGTCCATCAGTTATGTGAAATATCATATAATACATACTAAATACTTAGCACACTAGTTCACTTTTAACACATCTCTTCTATATGAGATTCTAATATCCTAAAGGATTTGAAAAGAATTGAATTATCTAAAAGTTGTTTTTCTTTTCTTTTTGTCCTACTTCAAAAATTAACGAGTTAGGGGAACCAGAAGTTGAACCTTTTTAATTTCCGTCAAAATTCCGCCATTTTGCTACCGTAATTAGCCGGTAATTAAGAAAAATCGATGTCTAATACGATGTTGCCTTAGAAAGTTATGATCGACCAAAGTCGCGCCTTCGCATTTCCTAAAACTACGACGACAAATTTGTGCGAAAATGTTGCCATCCGGGGATCCCAAAGCCGGGCAATATTTCCAAAAAAGTGACACGGAATGTTGGTTAGTAAGGCGTTTTATTGATATTTTTCATAAAAGTCCTTACAAACCCGGGGAGATATGGAGTCCATATTTGGTAGATAAGTGGTAATATAGATGAGGGATGGAATCCGAACGAATCTGCGGATACAAGATGGACATGTCCCACAGATGACGTCACATTCATGAAAATTTTTTATAACTCACGTACAAGTGGAGATATCGGGTTCATATTTGGCATGTAGGTGGTACTACAGAAGAGGGACAAAATCTGAATGATGGAAAATAGACATAAGTAAAGATCACGTCACAAAAACGAAGAATCCTTATATCTTTGCAACTGATAAAGATACTGGTCCCGTATAGGAACTGACCGAAGCACTGCTATTGATGGAAAAAATCCATATGCCGGATATGGGTTGGTGGAAATCGATAGATTGGATTCATGTCGGGTCAGTTTGTGTTCCACTGCTTCTTACGGTGTTTTTAAGATGTTTTTAAAATGATAATTTCAGATATCCTGATGGATTTTATAGGTCAATGCTGTTACCTTAAAAATAGCTCAATAGAAAAAAAATTATAAAGTTTTGTCACTTGGGAATTAAACTTGTTAAGGGATGTACTTTCAAAATAAAAAGAGTTCCCAAGAGACAAGTAGGAGCTTCGTCCCTAAAACATAATTTAGGTAATAAACACTTTTTTATGCGGAAGTTTACTAGGAATATTTTTTGTAAGTTTAATGTTTTTTATGACAAACGGTTTTCCAGGAAAACGCAAAGAACTACCGAATTGCACTTTTAGGGGTAGGTTTTAGGGATGAAACTCGCACTTGTTGCTTGGTAACTCTTTTTATAAATAGAAAAAACAATCTAAAGTTTTACCTGGGGATTAAACTTGTCAAGGAATGTACTTGACAAGTTTAATCCCCAGGTAAAACTTTAGATTGTTTTTTCTATTTATGCTAATATGAATGGCCTATTAAGGGGATCATGAATTTTTTTTCGAATTTTGAAAATATGTTGAAATTTTTAAGAAACTTCGAATTTTAAAAAAGCCGCTTGCTTCGTCAATGAGCCCGAATGATGAAGCCGTCCACAGGACCTACATTGGCTTCAGCCAATCTATATTTTTCTTAAATTTGAGAATTATTTAAAACGGAATTTATTTTTAATTGTTTATTTTGTTATATATTAATACCGATTTATTTTCCGCTTCATTTTTCATTACATTTTTCATCTTTGAGCTGATTTTGGCTTACTTAGTATTTGGAAATTCTCAATAAATCAAGGTAAAGTGACCAGATATTTAGTAGTTAAAAGTATTATTTTCTGCGTTTCGTATAATGTCCGATTTTCTATATTTCGCTTAATATTTCCTTTTATCTTTCTCTTTATTCAAAATATTAATTATATTCTATAAACAATACTTTAAAAAATAGTAACGAACTTGGTAGGACATGTGAAAATAATTAAGGTGATGATAAAGCATAATACGCATTTTTGTCTTGAATTTTATAATTATTATTTTAAAGAAACGCCCCAAACTAGACACTAACTAGTCATGTAAAATATAAGTTAAACATCTCTTTAACGATTTGTTCTCACACAAAATAAATTTTTATTTAATTGAAATGATACTGACACATGGAAAAGAGTTGGTTCAGAAAAAGGCCTTGTGGCAAGTATCTCGCATTATTGAATATATACTTGTTCTCCCAAAAACTTTTATAATGAAGAAGAGAGTTGATTACTTATATATGAAGGAAAGCTTTACTAACAAACAAAATAAAATGTCAGATTAAATTACCCAGTAGCGGCCCGTGGCTTTTAGCTCTGGGTAGGCACGATGGGGGTAGAACCGAATAATAATGACACTTCTTCACAGAAATTTAGTGGGTGTAAAAATCACGCAAAAAACATAATATGCAAGGCCAGCAATAAAGTTTTTTTTTTATTTCACTTCCAGAAAACCATAAACATTTCTGATACCCTGTGATACAAAATCTTCTATTGAACGAATTTGAATTTACGTTAATAAGATTTCCCATAGTGGGCAAGGTCGCTCTAATTTAGTAACAAAAATATTGTCGTTGTATGTTAGAGACGCAAAACTGTTTTCTAATAAAAAATGTATAATATCAGAATTATCGATTACTTTTGTCTTACGTCGGCCACGGCAAATATTTTAATATTAATAATTTGTCAGTTGCCCATTCACCACACTTTTTTCTGCTAATGTTACACTTACTATTTACTAAATATCAACAAAGATCGCAGATTACAAATTAAAAAAACACAAAATAGAGAGAATAAAACATTACACAAACCTATCCAAAAACCATATCTGCCTTAAAACGCAAAGAAAAATAAAATTATAGGTATATAGACAGCTTAACTATATGGCACCTCTGATATGTATTTTAACTTCTTTTTGTCCCTATTTATCAAATTAGAAATTGCTATCATATTCTATTCAATATTCATATGAATATTATATTAATAAACAATATTGTTTATTACAAGTTCTGCTCAGAGATGGCATGCCCACTCTAGGCTGTAAATAGCCTAAGCATGCAAGACATATGTCTGATTTTGATATGTATTACAGGCGTAAGATCGAAGTGAGTAACCAATATGTACGTAAACGTATTATAATTGAATTCACGATTTCTGAGCGATGCTTGCCCGCCCTGGCTTGGCGCATGACACTTTCGACAGTATTACGCCCGGTTTCTAAACGGATTCATAAGTGTACCTATATAAGACAGATTAATATGTATAAAAATAATATTATAAATAAAACTATCTTTGTAATTTTAATACTACAAATAATTAACCGCAAAATTTTACTCGATAATTTAACTGCAAAAATATATAAAAATATAAATAAATATACCTTTATAACTACCGCTTATGTAATTGGGTGGGCACTGCCTACCCTGCCATCCCTGACGGGCCGCCACTGAAATTACCTATATTTTTTTCTAATGAAACAATTCTAATTATTAATATATAGTTAAATCTTAAATCCCCAGTATTTCTAAATAAATGTACTAGGAAAAGGAGAAAATCACACACAACCAGTATATTGGGAAACTTCATTTTCTGAAACAATTACAGTGCCTCGGCAAAGAATCAAACATGAGAGTCCAGGGTGAGAGTCAAGTGTGGTTGCGTTTCGACCAAGGAGTCATATATTCCGTCTCGGGTCAAGGACAAAGTGAATAATATTCTTAGTGGTAGACATAACAACACACAAGCTCTAACTAAAGAACTAGCGATTTGAATCTTAATTTATTAGGTATCGAACATTTTTCCTCCTCTTATATTAAATCTATAATATCCTATTAGTCACAGAGATCACTCAAAAAACCATACATCATCGAACATCCTCCAAATATTAAGTAAAATGAAAATTTATTAATTAAACTTTTGCCTGTTTAAAATGATTTTTCGTGGAAATATATTTAATTAAATTGATTATAGTTCCTACTCTATTAGTTATCTTATGTTACAAGACATCAATATGAAATTAATACAGGGTGTTTGGAAATACCGAATACAAACTTCTGGTGGGCCATTCTACATGCAAAAAATGCGACAAAAGTTCATATAAACATTTACGCATAAATGCTTCCTCATGGAACTGCGGATGGGTGTAGATGGTTCTCGATGATTTTTATTTTGAGTTACAGGAATGTTTGTATTTATATTGATAATAATAGAAGCTGTTTTCATATTATTTTTAAAAAATATTATACTAGAAAATTAATGAACATGAAAAGTAATTTTATTTATATAGTTGTGGAGAAAACGAGGAGATAATGAGAAAATCAAAATAGTTTTCGTACCACCATTATTTTCAAAGAAACTAATCAAACTAATTTAAATAATACGAACAGGCCACGCCTTTCCAACTATCCACCTACGGCGATATGTTTCAGTCAAATTCTGTCGAACTGAAATGAAGTGGAGCACAGCCATGTATAAACCACATTCTAAATTTTATTTCGACAGTTAAATCGTCCAGAAAATCTTTAACACATTTTGCAGAAAGTGCAAAGAATTTGGCCCATTCAAGCGGGCAGAAAAAACGTGGATTTATTCATTTTGTTCCCGATGATGCGTGCCCATGTTCCTGTATAAAAAACCCATTTTTCTGTTCCTTGAAGATTCATATTAATTATTTCGTTTAATGGCGTTTTACGCTATTTTCTAAAAACAGAGATATGAAATTTTTACTGCCTGTAAGAGAGGGTTTTTTTTAGCTCAGATGAACAAAATTACAAGAATTATACTTACTATCGAGTTTAGCAGCTCAACCGCAACTTTTGTAGACGGTGTTAACTGGTAATTTTTCACAACACTTCTAAAAAATATATGGCCTCATGCGATTTTCTTACTGTCTAATAACTTTTTTTTTTTAATTACTTCCTTAATAAAAATAAATAAAACTCAAACACCAATGAAAGATGGAAATGTACTAAATTTGTTATTCGCTTTTTTAAGGGTGAACGATATATAAAAGATGGAAATCAAATAATATAAAATGTATAGTCTCATAGATAGATAGATAGATAGATAGATTTTATTGATTATATAAGTATATAAATACAAGTATAAATACATCTATAATCAAAAGGCTATCGACCGAGGTCCTTAAGCCAGTATTACAATGCGTTTGGTAAATTAAATTATAGTAAAAATAAAAAATAAAAATAAAATATAAAGTAGAGCAATACGTACAAATTAACAATTAGGCTTTACAATATTAGGCTACGAGATGATGATGGCGGCAAGCCGTTCCCAGAAGACAGTAAGTCATATACAAATATATACACACATGTATACACCATTACACACACATACATACCATACATGGTACAGAGAACCTCGTGAAGCGTTGTTTCAAACTACCATCCAACAATAGCTATAGAGCAATTAACTGACACAAAAAAAAATGTTAAACTTTGAGGCCTCTTCATTGCATGTCTATTTATAATATCTATTATTTATTTGTGTCAGTTAATTGCTCTATAAGTATTGTTGGATGGTAGTTTGAAACAACACTTCACGAGGTTCTCCGTACCATGTATGGTATGTATGTGTATCTATATCGCCCTTAGATGGGTCTTAAAGTGCTTGCAACATAACAAATTATAATTTACGTGGAGGCAAGCGATGATTTCCATGTACCGTGTACATGGTAATCAAGTACTAGTGGACCACAAATCACTAACTAACCACATACGGGCACAGTTTTGGTTAAAAACCTAATATTTCGCGCCAACATCATTTGTCAATATTGAAGGATTAACCTTATAATTTTTAACGTCCTTGATAACATCACCTCCAGGAACCTTCTTGAAGAGCTGCAAACCCATCTTTTTAATAGAATTTGCATAAATTGCAGTGCTACACAAGTTCGTTTCGGAAGCACAACAAGTTTTTGACCTGGTTCCTAAAGATATACTTAATTAAACTTGAATTTTATTATGGTTCCTAAAAAGAACAATAAATATTTAAACGGGTAATGGAAATACGGTTTTAGTTTGAGTTCCAAAAGTTTGAGTTCCAAAAGGGAACAACGGAAAGTAGATTTACGTTTCAATTTCGAAAGGAGCAGCTCAAAAACTTTTATTGTATATGTTCAATGGGTTATTTCAAATATAGAAGATTCATTCATGGTATATGACCGGGTAGGTTTCTACGGATAAATGATGGATTCTTTAACACTCACACATATATAGAAATTTTTTTCTAATGCCTGGCTGTTGTGAAAATGTATGAATCCTTCACGAATAAGGCCTGCTTCATCCGTAAACAGATTTTTTTGAGAAGTAAATTATCTATTCTACATTTCCGTATTCTTATTACACCTATTTCCGGATTACCGGCTATTCAAATACTATTTTTTTGTGTTTGAAGATTTCCAATAGTACGCTATTTCCCACAATAATTACCTCTTTCTACTTTAAGAAAACCAGTTTCTCTTAATCGATAATGAAAATTGGCAAAAGTCGGTTTACAAGGAAGGTGACGATTTAGAAAATTATGTCACTACGATTCTATTTACATTATCATTAGCTGATCCTACAACAATAATGAAAAAGGACCTTTTTTGTTGATTATTTGATATTACAGTAAAAAATATTTTTTAAATAAACATTTTTTCAACATGCGTGCAGTATCATATTCCTAAAAAGCATTTTCGTACATTTTGTATAGCACATAGGGAAATATAAAATAATTTAGTAATAAATTGGTATGGCTTGTCGGGACTACCCAGGATACCAACCCGTAAGGGTGGTTTCTAAGTACTTCGCATACGTCAGCGAACAACATAAATATTTCCTTTTTACCACGATTTTTATTAGCTTCACCTGTATGTTTGTTTGTATGTAACGGAATCTTCAACGTGATTCTCACCCACTTCAAAACGTCAGATTAAACTGAAGCTCTTCACATTTATCAAGGACCGGTGACAATGCAATAATTTGTCCTAATGTCCTCACCAGGAAAATCGGGATAAAATAAAATTTTAAAAAAAATGACTAATCTATTGTCGAGATTTTGACGGATGCGCCGTTGTTAATATTATGTATTTTATAAATTATAGTTTAAAAATAGCAAACCGAACTAAAAAGTAAAAAATAATGTTTAAATATTATTGATAAAAAAATCATTTTATTGTAAAAGGCGTGGAGTGCTTTTTACTATATTTTTATAATTCTACTTTTATCAATAGCTACTAATAAAATATTTATAACAATTGATATCAAGCACTCCACGCTTTTTACAATAAAATTAATTATTTTTTTGTCAATAATATTTAAACATTATTTTTTACTTTTTAGTTCGGTTTGCTATTAAAACATGTTTTTTTAGTTTTTTTAAACTATAATTTTTTAATTTTTAAGAGATCCTGATACAAACCTATAGAGTACCACAAACAATTACCTGTGAATAAAGAGTTTTAAAAGTCTGTTCCAAGAGCGTTGTGTATATTTTAGGTGAGATGCAATAATTTTTTACAAATAACTATTTATTTTTAAGAATTTTTGAGAGTCAAGAAACTCAACAAGTGCAAATATTTACTTGTATTTGAAATCCTCTCTTTATAGTATCTTAATAAATAATTTTGTAAAGAATTTAGGCACAGTTCAAATGTGCTTCTTTTTAAATATTATAGTTTAATAGATAGCAGAAATGCGAAATAAAACTGCGCTAGGAGATACTCAAAACGTAAAATTAAATTAAATTAAAATAATTGTGAATAAAAATTAGAGGAATATGAATTTCTAGAACAATACATACATCAGATTATTAAAAATTGCTAAGAAAAATTAATAATTCAGATGACATCAAATCTTTCATTTGATTAAATTTTGCAGAGCTAGAGGAACGAGAATAATTTATCCTTACAAAAAATTATTAAAAAGTTCGCTATTATACAGGGTGTTTCAAAGTTAAAGGTATATATATATACCTTACTTGTGGATAGAGGACACTTTGACGGTTCCAAATTACCCGGCATTAATGCATCCATTGTTCTTCCTTACTAAGATACAGGATGTTTTATTGATTTTGGCCAAATCTTTCTGTGGTCATAACTATTGAACCACCCTGTATAATCGGTTCATACTTACAATATATGTTTCAGTTATTTTACTTGATAGAACTTCATAATAAACAAAAATAGAAATCCAGGTCCGGCTTAATAAAAAACTTGACAATATGTTGTATGTCAAAATCGACACCCCAAGAAAAAAATTTGTAGATCTGTTTTGATATTCGAAAAGTGCGGAAAGAATTGAATATAGTAAACTCACTTAATTTGTTTGCGCATTTCCTTCATCAACCTTGATTACTTACCGTAAATCCAAATTCATTAAAATGGTCGAGACGGTTGGAACTTGTCATTATTTCAGGGTTTAATTAACAAAAAAAATTACACTTCTAGATTAGGTAAGTGAACTATTGTAAAATAATTTTAAAAACAATGTAGATTTGCACACATAAATCAAAATACTACTTAATTTTGTGTCATTTAACATTTTTTTTTTATACATTTATTTAACGTCGGCCTATTTCCGCTACTGAGGCCTAACACCGACGCCTGTAGACGAGTTACCCCCAACCAGGAATTTTGCCGAACCTCTTCCCTTAAGAAGAGTAGGGATTTTTTACTTGCCTAACATTTAATAGACAAGGGACCGACGGCTTTACATCCCCTTCGAAGGATGGTATATCTCCTATACAACCCTCGCCCAAGGTTGTATAGCTTCCGCGCATACACTGATATACAAGCCGCTGGAAGATGTGTGAGGCGAGAACGCGGTTTCCGTTGAAATGGTCACCAGTCCAAGTACTAACTGCGCCTGTCGTTGCTTTACATCGCATACATTTATTATACATTTTAACATTTATAATATTATTTTTAATGTATGTACAATAATAATAAATAAGTGAAAGTAAAAAATACATAACTACAATAACTGTTCAAAGTGGCCACTATTTCGTTGAATACATTTCCTTGCTTTAGTAGTAATATTTCTAATTGCACGTCTAATCATATCTGGATTATTTCTAACTTCTACGCAAGCGTTATTAACGTGTTCCAAAAGTTCCTCTCTACTATTAATTAATGGCTATGTCATATATCTTTGCTTTTAAATGTCCCCAAAGATAATAATCAACAGGATTGAAATCCGGTGACCTTGAAGGCCAATGATGAGGTCCATTTCGACCTATCCACATATTTGGAAAATGTCATTTAGGAAATTTCTCACAGTATTCTTAAAAAGAGGTGGAGCGTCATCATGCTGATAAGGCATTCCCGCAATATTTTCATTTTTCCAATAACCGTGTTATTGGTAAAAAATGTTGCAAAAAGTCTAAATAAAGTTCACCTGTGATGCGAATATGTGAATTTCTTAAATTATAAACACCATCTCTTGTAAATTCTGCCTCATCTGTAAACAGACATCAGTTAAGAATTCTTCGGTTCCGAATAATCCAGTTACTAAAATTTAACGATGGATGCATTAATACCGGGAAATTCGGAACCGCCAAAGTGCCCTCTATCAACAAGTAATGTATGTACTTCTAACTTTGAAACACCCTGTATAGTTCTTAGGTAATTCGCATACGTTGATGAATTTCTTCAAATGATAATTTAAAATCATATATTGCTTATTGCATAAGTGTATTATAAGAAACGGTTATCAGCAGACTGTTCAATATATAGAAGAAGAAAGAAACTCAATTTATGAGATATTTATGATATTCCCTTCAGACATTGGTATTTTCATTAGAAGACCATTTAAGTTTTGAAGCTTGTAACTGGTAAAAATGCATGCCTTGGCAATTATTAAATGCAATTACAACTAGTGAACATAATATTACTAAATAGTATATTACTAATAACCGAAAACTAATATTGTTACTGCCCAGCAAGAACCACGTGGAGGTATGGGCATTTCTTGTCCGGAAAAGAGAGAAGGATACTCTTAGGAAGGGAAAATATTAATAGCGTAGAATGATTCAATATTAAGAATTATAAAAAATGAAATTGCCATAGGAATAACGGAAATAAAATTAAAAGTTTAATAGCAATTATCCACCGATACCTTCACATAACCGCAGTGGACAATGTTCGGTTTTGTTTTTGTTCGGAGGCAAATTTATCGTGCATTTTTTGGATCTACACGTTCTTTTTTTTTTTGGAGTATCATGGGTGTCATACCAAGTCTTGTCCAAATAATAAATGATAATTGCCCAAGTAGTTTATACGTTTTTCCACATTTTTTTCAGTTTGCAAGATTATTAATCATTATAAGTTTAAAACCCACTTTGAAAATGGATTTTCTTAAGACTTCATGGGTAACAGTAATTCTCTAATTTCTTTGTAATTTGCTATGTATTGTTCCTAGTGTTGTGAGTTGATGTTGAGCACATTTATTTAAAATTATGTCTCTTATTAGTTTGGGATAATACGAAATACACGTTACATATAAAACAGAGTCGATTTTGTACTTCGCTAGCACATGTATATACATTGATATTTTGTAGGATTATAAACACTGAGAACATTGGGTGCGACTTGCCCATTACTATTTAAAATACAGACGGTAGTAATATAACAAAGAATTCATCAAGTATTTTGCTTCGCAGAGATAAGGCACAATATAAGGATTATTTTTTAAATACTAATATGGCCTGTAATATTTCAGACCAAAATTAAGTTGATAACATGCTTTTCGTATTACAAATTACGTATGCGTCTGCCTCCACTTGTCCCTCAATTAAACCGAGAGGTGTAGTGCAGGTTTCTTTTCAATTTCTTCATCCGACTATGCAGAATAGAAGAACTATAGTTGATCTTCGTGACTTACTTAGCCGGAACGCCAAATATATTTGTAAAGTTTCATAATGTACTGTTTGCTCCATTATATTTTAAAATATAGTAAAAATATTTTTAAAACTGTTTTGAGGTATTATTCTCTATTTCTAAATGAATTTCGTCCCCCAAATATTCATTATACTTCATAAATAATACCATTTTAAGTACGAACATAAGCAGTTTATTTTATAATGAGGAGGCAAAATGTTTTTCATATTTTTGCCTGTATGTATTTCCTAAATATCAGTATATTAGCAATCGGCCACAATGTGGAACTATTATAATAGGATTTAAATAAATCTAATTCTAAATATTATTAAAACGTGTCACACTTGCGGTTAGTGATAGTACGTGACCTCCTTAAGGCAAGAACAAAAAGAAAGTGAAATGATACAAATTCCGTTACCTGCAACTATAATATGTAACAACCAATATAACAACCTTCACTGTTTAATTTACTTAGTTTTTATCCAACAAAACTTTGATTAAATATGTATTAATGTTATGTTTAAACATACTTTTCAACTCATGTCTAATATTTATTAATTAACATATCTAATAATTTAACTAATTGGAAAGTATAAATTCATAAGTCTGTTATTGAATGGGAGATTTTAACATTAGGCATGCCAAAGATAATTTGGATGAAAATTTAGGTCTGTAAAAATGGAATGTTATTCGAAGGTCTCTAATTTAAATATAAGATATTTATATTATATACAGAGATCTATAAGTAACGAATAAATTCATTATCTACGTAATTAACAATATATGAGTAAAATCCTAAAACACATCAATTTTTAATTCTAAAATGGCATTTTTTTTAGCGTAATTTTATACCTCCCCCTTCAATCACCTTGGAGTGATAGCTACCCCTTTAAAAATTTTAAATGGAACGAGGGTGCGTGTGATAGCTCATTTGAAAGGGTTTTTAATTCTCTATCTCTATTTTAAATTTTGTATATTCTCCATCAATAAAATGATGACTCAAAAGACAGAATAAGGCAAGAAATTAACGAAATCACCCTGGAAACCATACAAAACGTTTTAAAAGAATTTCAGCAATGCCTCCGCATTATTGTTAAGAAGTTACGGGCTCCAGTTTGAACATTTGATTTATACTATTTCATGTTCTTTATTTATTTAGTAACATTAAAACTGTGATATTTTTCGATAATAAAATTGGAGAAATTCAAAAGTCTTATATTACTGGATAGAGAATGAAAAACCCTTTCAAATGAGCTATCACTCGCACCCTCGCTCCATTAAAATTTTTTAAAGGGGTTGAAGGGGAGGTATAAAATTATGCTCAAAAAATATCATTTTAGAGTTAAAAATTGACCGTGACACCATTAATTCCGTTTATTTTTTCTTTTCCCAACGATATAAAACATGTTACAAAAAAATTTAACTGATAGTGTCAATATTTAATATTTTACGAAAACCACAATTCAAATTAGCTATGCCATGATAGTAAAAATTCACTTTATATAATATAATATAAACAAACAAATATCTCATAAATAAAAATACAAGTACAAAATGAACATCCGAAAAAACGAAAAACTATGTATAATAACAGTACTACCTACTACCATACTGAAAAGAAAATGTGTGTATTTATTTTTTTAACTACAAATGCTCAAATTGTACACCATGTATTCTAATACACAAACGTGCTCTACGGGACACCTCACGCATTACATTTTGGAGCATTTCAGGAGTAATTGCCTCACATGCGTTTCTAATTCCGGTTTTGATGTCCTCAATATTTTCAGTTTGAAATACCTTGTCTTTAATGTAACCCCAGACGAAAAAATCCAAGGGAGTAATATCTGGTGATCGAGCTGTCCATAGAATTATCCTATCCAGCTATCTGGCATAACTTGATTTAAATAATTTGTACATATTACAGCATTGTGGGGTGGGGTCCCATCTTGTTGAAAAGATGAATAATTTAATTTTTTGCCACTGTTAATTCATAAAGAAATTCTCGAAATTTGTTTTGCAGGAAATTAAGGTATATATGAACGGTTAATTTGTTATCATAAAAATAAGGTCCAATTACTTTAGTCCCTAAAAGACCCACCCAAACATTCCTTTTTTTATTTAACAACCATCTACACAATCTTATTCTCCTCGGCTTATCTCCTTCATTTAAATGTTGAACTTTCCTCATTTTGTAGCATCGAAATCCGTTTTTAAATATTTTTCTTGCGGTGTCTCTTTTATGAGGCAGTTTCTCTGAATTTGTCTCAAAGAGGTCAATACTTCATTTTTCTTACATTATCCGCAACATACCCTAGCCTTACTGCTTTTTTTGAAAATGAACCGTGCGTTCTTAGATTTTGAACTAACTTCCTAAACATAGTTCGATTTGGCTGCATAGCATCTGGAAATCTATTTCCGTAAACCCTGACTACCATCTCAGCGTCAAAATTGCACTGACAATAAATGCTAATCATATCGAATTTGTTATTATTGGTGTAGTTACTGATATAAAACTTGTTTTAGAACTCGACAACGCAACATACAACCGTGACAATCTGTCAAATTTGTTAATAACTGTATACATTGTTTTTCACTAATCATGCATGACATAGCTGATTTTTACGATTCAATTATATGAATTGTGGTTTTCGTAAAATATTAAATATTGACGCTATCAGTTAAAATTTTTGTGACATGTTTTATATCAAATGTGCTTTTAGAGGGCGGAATATTAAACATAATATTTTTAGTCGCAAACTCCTCTATAAATCCTTATTTTACTATAAGGAAAGTAACCAGACTGCAACCAAAGTTACAAATCTGGCGCGTTAAGTGTAATAATTGCATATTACCATCAAAACGCTAATGCTTCAATTGCAACAAACACCAGCCGAAAGACTGATCCTACTTAAAGGAGCTCCCTTGCCTAGCCTAGCATTAGCGTTTTGATGGTAATATGCAATTATTACACTTAACGCGCCAGATTTGTAACTTTGGCTGCAGTCTGGTTACTTTCCTTACAGTAAAATAAGGATTTATAGAGGAGTTTGCGACTAAAAATATTATGTATTCCGCCCTCTAAAAGCACATTTGAACTATGCTAAGCCAAGTCAGGCTATTTATTTTTCGATTGCAACGGACACTGGACCGCTAGATGGCGCCTGCTGGCTGTTTTACATGTCGCTATTGTAAAAATACCGGGATGTACTATAGTCAAAGGATTCTCATGTCGGTCGTCGCATACCTACCTTGCACTGACGAGAGCCAACAGCTCGAAACTGCAGTCTGCAAGTGGTGTGTGACGACTGGCAAGGGAGCTCCTTTAAGTAGGATCAGTCTTTCGGCTGGTGTTTGTTGCAATCGAAGCATTAGCGTTTTGATGGTAATATGCAATTATTACACTTAACGCGCCAGATTTGTAACTTTGGTTGCAGTCTGGTTACTTTCCTTATAGTAAAATAAGGATTTATAGAGGAGTTTGCGACTAAAAATATTATGTTTAATGTTTTATATCGTTGGAAAGAGAAAAAATAAATGGAATTAATGGTCTCATGAGCTCACTTCTCTTTGACTAACAGCACCATAGAAAACTCATTTTCTTTGTTCACAACCCATTTTATTCTTTCACTTTTTTATATTCGACATTTCCAATTTCCAGAAATCTATCGAGAATGTTTAGGAAGCTGTTAACATTAGGAATCCTTCTTTCAGGATAACGTTGGTGATAAATTCTATTGGCAAGTAAACAATTTCTGTCTGACTCGCCAAAAACAAAAGTCATGTCTACAAGTTCCGCTTTATTAAAATTCATATTGTAAAAGTCCAAATATTTTGAAATCATGCAATACAAGTGTGATAAATGCTCCTTTGTACACGACAGTTTATACCAAACTGAGATTTTATTGCTTGTCGAATAACGAAAACAGCAAAAAAATGTACAAAAAAACATTATAGTAAAAGACCGGTTAATACTACTTACACTGATATCAATGGATTGGAAAAAATGGTCCCACTAAATGGCCTTATTTCAAAATTGCATAAGACGTGTGTCAATCAAAATGGGCAACACGTCAAAGAGCGTATGTCAAAGCCAACTGCGTTTTTCGAATTTTTTGATACACATTATTATTATTTTTCAAGTTTTTGTTATATAATATACCTCACAAAGTAGGCTATGGATTTCAAATTTCTTTCTATTGAAATATAGCACACAAAAAATGGGATAACTGTTTCTAAAACTTTATTCTTCTACAATAGATATTAAGCGAGATATTTGGTGTGGCCTTCGTAAAATAGACAGACGGTATAATTAAACTAAAATGTTTACTTTGCAGAGTCCGTAAGTGCCAACAACTTTTCTTTAACTAGCGACCCCACTCGGTTTCACCTTCGTTAGGGGCTCCTTGTGACAGATTTAGAGCCAAAGTAGCAAAGTAATTTTATAATTCAAAGACTACACGCAGAAGAGCATATTGTTGCAAACAGTCTGTGTTATGTTCCTAAATTCCAAATTAGATTTTTTTATAGTAGTTTTTCGCACAATATTATTGTAGGGAGCAAAATAGTTTTATTAGTTGGCTGTAAGAACATTTTCAGAACAATATTATAAAACGGTTTTCTAAATATTGGGCTTCTTTGTTATAAGAACATTCATACAAGTGGACCTAAAAAGGCAATTTGCATTCGGGACAATTTCAACCTATATTTTTTATTTTATCAAAGCAACTGTCTGCATTGAAGCACTTCTTATAAACATATTCATGTGTTGCAAAATTAGTAACTTATACACGAATTAGTTTATCCGCAGCTTCAAGTAAACAACTTAATAAATGTAGATATAATACATTTGTTTATAATACTTAAGAAACATTTATACGGCCAGATTGCTTCGAATAATACCAAAAAGCAGGGAGATTAACTTTTTACAGTATTATTGATTTAGGACCGTGAAGACCAAAAAAATATTTCAAGAACGTCAAAACCTACGAAATATTTTTTATAGCAAAAATTTATCAATACGCGTAGAATAAATTAATTCGAAGCGGAATTTGCAGGTTGGAGAAATCCTCATCAAAGTCGGTTCAGCATGTTCATATAGACAGGAAGATCTACATACGGATAGGCATAGAGGCAGGCAGACAACAGACAGATATTCCTAAGTGTCATGTCATCACAAATTTTTTCGACATTATTTATTCTTTCCTTATTATTTCATTTATTTTCTTTACAAATAATTAACTTTGGTTGCCGCGCGTCTTACTTCTCTCCAGAGCCGGGCGGCGGTCACATTTGGAACTACAGCCGTAGAAGATACAAAATATATTTGATTCTTCTGTGCTTGAACACGCGCGAACCTCCTACGATTGAAAAATAAAAATTGATTTTGGCTGGAGAGCTTGATTGAGACTATAGAGGCGCGTCGTGTACTTAATTTTGTGATTTTTTTGAAGTTGGTTAGTTGGTTGATTGGTTGGTTGGTTGGTGCTAAATGCTTCGCCCTGTATAAGCTTCAGGGCTTGGTTTAAAACGTTTAATTTGTACTTTGATTTAATTTTTGTCTATGGCAGGGTTAAGAGCTTCACCCTGTATATGCTTTTCTTGAAATGAAAACACTTTGTTTTAAACGAAATTAAAAGTATTTATTTAACGTAATGCACAGAGTTGATTATTTATTTTTTAAATTAAATTTTTATTTTACAAAAGAAATATTACGTTCCGACACTTGAAATTTCGACTTGGAATCGCGCAGCACAAGACTAATTTTGAGGTACACCGGAAACTGACTTAGCCAGAGCGGGCTGAGCTCGGCTATTTATATGGTTCGATGGTGTCTTGGCTCGCCGAGAGCTGGATGGAGCTTGAAATATCCCCTGACAGTTTGTGGGGCTCGAAATTATAAAATATTGCGCAATAATGCATAAAAATAAGAATTCAGTTTTGAAAAATATATGATAATTACGGCAGTGAAAAATAGAAATTTTTTATATATAAATGAAATTTGGACCTAAATGGGTTTTGAAAATATAAGTGATAACTGTCTGAATAATTGACGAAAATTGAATCGGTCCTTGGAAGTCGTAATTTAATCCATATTAATACCATATTGAGAATGTTCCAATAGGGATATCGCCGGCGTTGAAACGAAATGGAAGTAAGTTTTGATGGACTGCAGTGAAGATAGCGACATGATGCTTGCAACGCGTACGAAACATGGATTGGAAATAAGTTTTGATATCAGTATATCGGAAGAAAGTTTGGATGAATGTTATGATGGCTTGTTGGAAATATGAATGAAGTGTGTTTTGAGGATAAATGAGAGATTGAATTAGAAGTTAATTTGAAGAGCTAAATAGTTATAGAACATTTACGGAAGTGAATTAAAAGATTTTAAGGTTTGGAGAGTGGTTTTTATGTGGATCGAGATAGTAATGGGGCTGTATTTTTTTAAGGCAGTCATTTGTAATGTTTTGACTGTAAATTGTTTGATGTGAACTTTGAATGATATTGTTGATAAATTTAGACTAATCGAGAATTATCGAGAAATTTAGATGTCTGAGAGACTCTTTATCGTGGTTTGATTTTGTGAGTTTAAATAATGAATTATTTGACAAATTATTATTTGAACTTAATTTTTTCTTTGATGTATGAAATTTAATTATAACATGCTATAGTGCACAATACTGTCACAACGTATTGCTCATTAGGCATTCGTATCTTCGAAGTTGCGTGTAATTTTTATGCTGGGCGTTTTATCCAGTAAATATTACAGTTTTGTATTTTTAGTGCAAGATATCATTAATTTATTAAATAAAATATACGTTTTATTCAACTGACTGACTGATGGTCGAGAGGTGAGCGCACTTGCCTCTCACCCAAAAGTTCCAGGTTCGATCCCCGGTCGTGGCAGTGGAAAATACTGTGAGAGGGATTTTTCCACTATACACAGATATTGGGTGTGTGTCCCTTGTCTCTAAATGTGTAGCCCTCTACCACACAAGGCTCTTCTAGAGCCTTCCGGGTTAAAGGGGGTCGTCATTACCTGTGGTATATTTATTTATTTATTTATTATTTATTAGAAGAAAAACATTAATAGTTTTCCAAAACATCATAACTCTGAAGTCTGAATGATATATTTCAAGCAAAACTAATATAACTTTATTAATGTCGAAACGATATCTTTAACCTAACTGCGCAAGGAGTAGTTGTAGAAAGTACAGTTTGCCGATATCCTTGCTTGACAATATTCCCTTTATAGTGCATTTTACATTATCATCTATAGATAAGAATAAAATAAAAAACCCAAATTCTAGATTATGATGGTGGATATTTTGAAGCGACGATAATAGCAGATATGCTTATCAGAATCTATGGATGATACGTTTTCTTCAAATATGACACAACATAGAAAGCTGAAATTATAAGCATTAAATCTGGAGGTTTAGAAACGCTATTGATTATTAGTAAAATGGGTTCACCAGGTTCGAGTCCAGGAAGAATAAAATAAACTTTATTTTCGAAGTGTCGGTATGAAAAATGGCATCGAAAAGCTGCTTTATAAATCTCTCGACAGAGAAGCAGGAAAGGAACCAGGAAAGGTACAAAAATATTTTTCTTCAAATCAAAAAATATTAAAAATAATAATTGTTAAATATGAAAAATTGTTTCAAAAAGGTCTTCTGTAAATTTCTCATCAATAAACCAGGTAAGACTGCAATGAGTACGCAGAAATAAGTTTTCATCGAATCGAAAAATATTTTAAATGAAAAATGTCTGGCATGAAAAATTGCAACAAAAAGGTCTTTTGTACACTTTTCGTCAGTGAAGCAGGGAAGTATAGGAAGGACCCAAAACAATTTTTCCTGGAATAAAAAATTCAGGATATTGCATGATGTACTGTCTAGTTGACCGATTTTTCTTATAAAACTCTAAACTTAGTAGATCTATGAAAATATTAAACAAATTACTGCTGAAATTCTAGCATCGCTATTTTGCAAGATAACAACACTTCCTTTATTTAATGATACCAAGACATCAAGTATAGAATATGCGTGAAGAGAGGCGCAGTTTGAAAAATTAGTGCAGCCCTTTTATAAAATGTGTTCAAGAAGAAAACAACATATTTTTAAAATGGTTTAATTTTCTTCTACGCGCCCTCTTAAAATTTGTAGTAGTAATCCGAACATCTGTTGGTTATAAGCTAACCGACATCTGTTGGTTAGCTCATTTGATCAATCACTATGCCAGGATACTTAAGAGTTGCGATATATTATTTTGTAGCACCGGTTTTAATGGCTCCAAAAACATAAACTGTTATTTCTCTGCGAGCTTGCGTAGGTTGTGTTATACAAATGGAAGAAATATCAGTTAATAGTAATTTCCCGGCTATGCTTATGTGGATCTCCCACCTATTTTTTGTATTTTCCTGCATCCCACTATCTCTCCTTCTCATCATCTTTCCTCACACATACCCATATTCCACTATTTCCCATCCATTTTCCAAAATTTTCATTACATTAACTTCCTTTCCCAACACAATTTTCTATTTTCTCCCCGCCTTGTCTCACTAACACCACCCCCCGATTGTAGTTATCTCTCAAATTTTCCAAAATTTATGATAACATGTTGAGCCATTCTCGAGTGGAACAAGCATTCAGAGAGACAGATGACAAGAATCACGCAACTATGAAAAATTCTAATAGGCTGAAGTTTTGAAATTGTTATGGTCATTTATTCAGTGTAAAGAAACAACCCTACGCAACGTTTGTTTTTCGAAGCACGGGGATGTTTTCTTATGAGGTACGTTTTACAGAAATTAATATCTTTAGTGCCTGCTATTTACAAAAAAGTTTTTGAATACTATACTTGAATACAGTACTCGACGCGTCGTGTATATTTTAGGTGAAAAGCAACAATTTATTTTACAAATAACTATTTTCAGATTTTTTGAGAGTCAAGAAATTCAACAAATAAGTGCAAATATTTACTTGTATTTGAAATTCATTCTGTAGAGCAATCCTATTAAATTATTTTTTAAAGAATTTATGCTGCTTTTTAAATATTACAGTTTAATAAATACCACAAATGAGAAACAAAACCGCAGTAGGATATATTCAAAACAGAAACGAGCATTTTTAATTGTGAAAAAAATGAGTATGAATTTCTAGAACAATACATATATCAGATTATTAAAAATGTCTAAGAAAAATTAACAACTTAGATGACGAAGAGCTGGAGGAATAAGAAAAATTTATAACTAATAACTTGCTAGTAATTAAAAAGTTCACTATTGGTCGGAGGCCCATAGCCACAGAAGTAAGGCCAAAAATATTTAAGCAATAGTTAATTTACTTTAATTAGTTGTAGCAATAATATTTCATGTAGCAATAACCCGGAAAGAAAATATTCAATTTCCATACCATAAAATTATAACTTTACTAAATTGCTTTATTTATCAAGAACATTATTAAATAGATAGTTCTAAAATTTAACAGAACTTTGCTACTAAGTGCTAGACTTATAGCATATTCCTTTACACAAAGGTTATACATCCGCGCATTGATGGCTTCTGTAAACAAATGTATAGTTACATGAAATCTTGCTATACTCATTGTGTGTTCCTGGGGTCTGTATAGAAAATTCGTAATGCCGGTAATCGTCGGTGTGTATCGTCTCGGTCTGTGACCCCGTACAACATACCCTCGCCCTGGATTCTCTGGGATATCTGATAATATCGACGGTAATATTTCTATTGTTTAAAATAATGAGGGACCTCCTCATCAAGATGTTAAATGTGATATACTAATTTAAGCACGAGACCGATAGCACTTATTATAATGCAATTCAAGATCTTTTTTGCCGATTTCTCCATGTCTGGCAGTCTTACTCTCCGATATCGCGTAGGTAAAACACAAGAATATTAACTAACTACATCTTACTCCCTCAGTAAGCAAACATAAAATGTATAAAAATATAACGTATTGGGCTCTAAAACGTATGCCATTTAACATAAATTACTTGGTTCGCAGTCTATTAATGCTTTTTTATTTGACTTACAATTTTCATTGAAAAGCTGCTATATCTTCCTCTTGGAAGAAAGGAAGGAAAGACTTTTATCAATTTTTCAGAGATTGAAATTATTTCTTTTATTTCATTTTTATTTTACTTTAAAGATATACGAATTGTATCTTGTAAGCTGTAATTCAATACTACTTATATTAGTTAAATATGTGGCGTACCCACCGAAATATTCATCTTCTGGTGCAATGGTCGACCGCAGTATAGCGAATAATGGGATCACGCGCCAATATCCATTGGCTTGATGACGGTCTCGATAACTAGGGCCGAGTAGGACTACTACTCTTTGCTCCTAGATTATCTCTGTAGACCTGGACCGACCTTCGTGATAGGTGGGCCCGCTTACTTCTACCAGACCCAGCCCGCAAATGCGAGATGTGTCGTGGTATTTTCTGCGGACCTCCCCTGGTCCTGGCTCTTCAACCTCGCTGGCAGAGGTCTCTTCTGGCGCTCTTCTTGTCTTGATATTTTCTTTCTTCGCCAGCTTGTCACCCCCGTGGGTAGTCATCGGTCTAGTTGGGTTTTAGGAAGTTTTGGCTGGGATTGACTGCCGGTACGTAGGACACAGTAAAGGTGTGTCCTACCCCGGATCATCGGAAAGGTAAGGATATGAGCTGTGTAGCTCGGGAGTGTGGAGACCCTAAGTGCTTTTTTAGCACTTTCGGACTCCACGGAGCAGGTAGGACAACGGGCGTTGGACGGTATGTCGTCCGACGCCCGCAAGGAGGTTGGGTTTGGGTAGAAAAACGTCATGTCTCTGGTAGTGGTGGTCCGTCCTGGGGTATCTGAAACAGATCGGTTAGCGGGAAATATAAGTTATACTCACCCGTTGTCCAGAAGCTGTACCCTCGGCCGTTTGTGCCTCGGGGCATCGGCAGGGTCGTAATCAGTGGCCTGTCTGATTAGCGGGTTCCCGTGCTCCTCTGCTTGGGCGTACAGCTTCTTCGCTCGTTCCCGGATGACTTCAGTGACCGTGGTGTACTCCAGGTCTCTGACGATGTCTGCGTTTCTCACGTACCATGGTGCGTCGACCGCCGTCCTGAGGGCGATGTTTTCCACTGCCTGGATTTTCTTCATGTAGGACTTTGCCTGGTAACCCCACGCTACCGAGGCGTACGTCAGCTGCGGCCTGATGAGGGTTTTGATGAGCGTGAGCTTATTCCTCAGGTTGAGACGGCTACCGTTTCCCATCATCGGGTAGATGATGGCTCTTGTGCGCCGCGCCTTGGCTGTAATAGCGTCCGTGTTCTGTCTCCACGTTAGGCTTTTGTCCATGACCACGCCAAGGTATTTGACGGTGTCGTGCCATTGGATGTCCTCGCCGTTCATGGAGACGTGTCCTGTGGGAATTTCTTTCCGCACTCGTCTGAAGAGTATGGCTTGGCTTTTGTCGGCGTTGACGGCGACTTTCCACTTCGTGCACCATTCTTCCAGGAGTGTGGCCATTTCCTGGAGTTTTCTGGTTGCGTTCCTGGCTTTCCAGGATCTGGCAATTATTGCTGTGTCGTCTGCATACAGGGCCAGGGCTGTGTGGTCGGTCCTGGGGAGGTCTGAGGTGTAGATAGCGAACAGGTGCGGTGACAGCACCGAACCTTGCGGGACTCCCGCCTCCACGGTCCTGTAAGTGGAGAGTTGGTCCGAGATTTTGACCCTTAGCTGTCTGCGGTGCAAGTAGGACCTCACTAGTTTGACGAGTTCGATGGGGTAACCCATACTCATCATTTTAGCTAGGAGGCCGTCGTGCCAGACCCTGTCGAACGCTTTGGCAACATCTAGGAACAGCGCCGCGGTGACTTGCCGCTGGTTGAACCCCTTAGTAATCTCCTCGGTGAGGCGAAGTACTTGGAGTTCGGTGGAATGTCCTGTTCGGTACGCGAACTGTTCATCCGGGATGATATTCAGCTCTTCTGTCTTTTCTGTGAGCCTCTTCAAGATGACCCGTTCTGCAACCTTGCTCATGGCTGGGAGGAGGCTGATGGGCCTGTAAGAAGACGGGAAAATTAGTTATTTCCCTGGTTTAGGGATCATAATGACGTCGGCCTTTTTCCACCTGGCTGGAAAATGCCGTAACCTTAACATCGCGTTTACGATGTTGACTAGCGCCGCTACTCCTTTCCTGGGTAGCTTTTTGAGAGCGATGTTTCCTATCTTGTCACATCCCGGAGCCTTTCTCGGCTTTAGGCTCCTAAGGATTTCCTTGACTTCCTCGGGGGTAGTCGGGCGGATGTGGTCGTCATCAGGCAGGCGGTGGATCCTACGTACTCTGCGCTCGATATCGTCCACCCAGTCCTCGTCCTCGTCATCGAGCTCGTTCTCTCTACACTGCAGTTCTAAGCTGTCGGCAAACGCCTCGGCTTTTTCCTGGTTAGTGTAGACGATCCTCCCTCGCTCTCCGTGAATCGGGGGTATAAGTTTCCTCCGGTTTCGCAGGGCACGTTGGGTATTCCACATACTTCTGTCCTGTGGATCGAGTGACTCAAGGTGGCGTTGCCACCCCTCCTGACGGTGTTCTTGGAGGGCGGCTTTCACTCTTCGCTGAGGACGTTATACTCCCTTCTGTCGGCGGGGAGCCTCGTCCTCTGAGCCCGTCTCTTGGCGCTTCTTCTATCCCTTATCAGCTGCCTGGTGACCTCTTGTAGGTTCGCCATCGATGCTGGGTGTCTTCTTACTTCTGTTTCTGCCGTGCTGGCCCTTATTGCTCCCAGGATCTGCTCCTCTAGGGTAATGACGGCCCTCTCAACGTCCCTCACGGTATCTAGCCTGGGAATTTGTGCAATGTACTGCTGCAGGTGCAGCCGGTACGATTCCCAGTCCGTTCGTCGCTTCGTGAAGGTAGCGTTGTCGTCACCCGCCTGTCCTCCTAGAGTTAGGAAGATCGGGTTGTGCTCGGTAGATCCCTCCGTTCTGGTGGAGATCTCCGCTTCGAGGGTCATCTCCTTTAGGATGGCTATGTCCAGTACGTCTGGCCTGTTTCTACCGTTGTCAAAGGTGGGCTGGACTGGTCCTACCACCAGCAGTTCGCCGGCGTGCTGTCCCAGGAACCGCAGCAGTTCTCGTCCTCGAGTGTTGGTTACGCCGCTGTTCCATTGCTGGGATTTGGCGTTAAAATCGCCAATTGCGACGACCTGTGTCCTAGCGGGTAGAATTGCGTCCAGATCCCCCTCGGTTAGCGTGCTGTGGGGTGGCTGGTAACATGAAACCACTTGGACGTCGCCGTTTCGTGCTGTGGACACTACTACGGCGGTGGCATTCATATTTTCTAGCTCAGGTAGTACCGTCGGATGGTGGGCTATGGTCTTTTTAACGAGTAGAGCCACTCCTCTTGCGGGTCGCCGAGGTATGTTTACCCAGTCCATTCTGTACGTGTGGTATCCTGGGAAGTTGATCTCCTTGGCCGGGGTCATCTTGGTTTCCTGCAGTGCCATGACGTCTATATCGTACCTGGTCAGGAGCTCTTCGACTTCAAGTCTCCTTTGTAGCAGGCCGTTTACATTCCAGGCCGCCATCTGCAGGAATTCAGGTTTAATCTGTAAAGGCATTACAGATTAGTAAAGTTTGGCATTTGAGCAAAAAATGCACTCATCGCTGAGCACATTTGTTGCATCTGTGCTAGCACCGCTGTGAGGTTTTTGGCCTCTGGCGATGCTTGTTGTTTTGAGGCAGAGACGGTGTTCTGTCCTGCCTTGCTCTGGGCTACTTTTGCGTAGCTAGTGCCTGGCGCTACGCCGCCCTTCTTTGTTGAGGTCGTCGTCGGCCTCTGTACCGGCCTTTGAGTGGCGCTGGCTGATTGCTTGGGGTATTTTGGACACCCCTTGTAGCTGGCCGGGTGGGCCCCTTGGCAGTTCGCACACTTGGCCGGTTCGTCTGCCTTCTTCTTGCAGTCAGTCGTCCGGTGTGCCTCGCCGCACTTCACGCATTTCGGCTGCGCGGTACACCTGGATTGTCCGTGGCCGAAACGCTGGCAGCGGTGGCATTGGGATGCCGCTACCTTGGCTCTCTGTCTCTCTGTTCTTACGACTAGAGAGCAGCACCTCGTGACTTGGAGTATCTTGTCCTGGTCCTGTGGGACTAGGACAAGTACGAGTGGCACCTCCTGTTTCGTCCGTCTGGACGTCATCCGTTGCACTGCGGTAGGTGCGAAACCTTGGTCTTGGAGGTCTTCTGCCACCTCTGTACAAGTAACGCCGCTCGGGATCCCCCTGATGACTACACGTAGCAGCCGTTCCTCTGGCAGGGTGTACGTGTGGTACTCCCTTTTCTCGTTTGCGAACATCCTAGTCATCTTGCGATAATCTTCGGATGTCGCGGGCTCGATGGAGATTCCCTCCGCGGTAACTTTAGCCTTGCTAAAGTTAATGCCGGTTTCGGTTAGACGACGGCTCACCGTTGTCCATGTCTCAATGGGATCACGTTGTGTTTTCTGAAGAATCCAGATTCTGTTTGTGAACTCACAGTGACCGTACAACAGTGGCGACTCGTGAGATAAAGCGGATAAACAGACGCTTCACCCCTTATGTATACTCAAGGAATGTGTATAAATATTATTTTATTGTTAATACATTAGCATTTAATTGACCAAAAATGTAAATAAATCATTATTATATTATTATTATTATTATTATTTGTTTTTCTAATACAACCACAAGCTTAACCGTAAAATTGTAATGTTCTGGCACGCGGTCGCTTATTGCCTATCCATTTCGCTTTTACTATGTTAACGAAATGAAGCGGTAAAATACATTTGGTTTTTGCTACGCCAAGCTCTATAATTGCCTTGACGCATCATTGTACCACAGACATGAGTTCCAGACAGAACAAACGATTCGTTTGTCAATCCGGCAATTGCACTGTACCACTTATTTAATTCTTATCATGCTGGTCCTCTGCAATCACCTCTCTAATCTACTTTTTGAATATTATAATCTACTTCACTAATTTCTGAACCTACGGACCGTGAACACGGAAAAGTCTCGTGGGTTCTAAAAAATAAAACTGTTGGCGATGGAATAATTAAGCTGAGATTCTTAAGGCCTTCGTGTCCAGAATTTATTAGAAAGTGAAGTCGGGGAGGTCGCTCTTAAGATGTCGGACAGGGTCAACAGTTACACCCTGTATAAGTCCCTCTGGATCGACTTTGCTCTGTATGTTCTTAGAAATTGTCCAAAATCCCTTTTAAGTAATTTAAATTTATGGCAGGGTCAAAAACTACACCCTGTTTGAATTTAACCACTTTTGTTTAAACGAATTTAGAATTTTTTTATTTAAAGAATTTGTTGTTGGTCAGGGCCTAAACTTCACCCTGTAGATTATATTTCTTGAAAATAAAACAAATTTGTTTAATCGAAACCAAAGAATAGTTTATTTAGAATAGCAGAGTTCGTCAACGAATAAGTTCAATATAAACTAAAAAGTGACAGAAAACTATTTCTCGACACGAAATGTCGACTTGGGAATAATTTATAAATAAGTGAATAGTGGCCAGTTTCTGAAACGTTAAATAGAGTTAATTATTCGTTTACTGTCATAGTTACAATTGTGACAACAATTGTTACTATGACATTTATTAATAGATAACTTTATTTTACGTTTCAGAAACAGACCCTAGGAGATAGAAATATTAAAATTATTATAAAATGTTGAAAAATTTCACTTTAAATCTAATTTGTGGGGCAGCAGAGAAACTATATTTTACTTGGCGGTTATTCCAAGGAATCAATTATGGTTACTCGACTGTTGTTAAGGTTTATAGATGACCGAATGAGAATTAGACACTTGGAGATTTAGAGACTTCACCCACGGAACACTGAAACTAACTCACGATTTCACTGAAGAACTGACTTACTTGAGCGTGTTGAGCTCGTCCTTATATACCCGTCGATGAGGACTTGTGTGCGGAGGTCTGGAAAGGTCTGGATTTGGAACCCGCCATTCAGTGCGGGCATTGTCGAAATTGATTTATTGAATTTGGTTTGACCCTGTTAGGCAGTCCCGAAGATCCTGCACAAATAGTTGAAACAAGGTTGAAGTTTGTGCTATCTGGTCTCTGTAAAGGCGAGTATAGACTTTACACTTTTGATGTGCATCGAGGATCATTCATCTGCAGTGAATATGATTTCGTCTAAAATACAGAGTACCTCTACTTTGTTTACTGATCAATTTCTATGATCACTTTCGATGAAACGCAGATGAAAACAATCTTTACACATTTCACTGCAGATGAATCATCCGCGATGCACATCGAAAGTGTAAAGTCTAGATTCGCCTTAACGAATGATGATGCGTTTCTATTCACTTTGATATACAGGTGGTGTTTCAGAAGAAAGTTTTGATATTGAATTGGGGAACAATGCGTGGGTTTTTGATGGGCTTGGATATTTGAATAGAAACGAATTGGATATTGATATTAAAGGATTTTGATTAAACGAACGCTTGAATTTGAACAGAAAATATCTTGTAAAAAAAATAGACGGAGATGAAATAAAATATTTTGACTGGGGGGAATGGAAACTTAATTTGACGTGGTTTGAAATGGTGAAGTTGCGCTATTTTTTAGGACAATCTTTTGGACGGTTTGAGTCGTAGAATGATTAATTGAAATATTTGGAAGCTACTGGGGGTGAATTTACGTTCTTTGTGAATTATCGAACTGGTGTGAATTTCTCCTGAATTTTGTGTGAAAGCGTGTAATTTTTGAATGAAAAATGCGAGAAGACTACTATTTTTTCTGGTTTCACAGATTACATTAATTGAATGAATTATTTGACTAATTTTGAGAATTTTAAAATTTTTTCTATCTCTTATGAATGATATGCACTATAACAACCGCCACTGTCTTACAAGGCTTAAACATTTCATAAAATAAGACATGTGTTTCAATTTCGATAATTTCATTTCTACATTTTAATTCATAAACCTAAATCTATTAAAATTAATTTTGAATGATGCATGTATTTTTGGTAGTTCCTTTTATTCACTACCACTTTAAATTTTTCAGCAACCGTTGTGGTAACATACTCGTTCCATTAGACAAATGCAAATGACTGCAAAACTGCAATAAACAATACTGGCTTGGCTCGAGATAAGCACTAAAAACATCTGTTAACTATAAACATTTATTACTTGGGTCTTACTATTCGTCTGTTCTTCGAACTCGAAAGATAAAGTGAATTTGAATTTAAACATTAGGTTCCAAAGGTTTAAGTGCGAACAAAACCTAAGAACATAAAACACTATGTTAAATCTAATATAATGAATAAAAATAATTAACAGGTCAACTAACAAGAAGAACTGTATCCAAAACTCAAGAATGTTTTAAAATAGTCTATTGATGAAATAACTTCTCGCTGTAATATCATTGTATGTTTGTTATAAAATAAAACATTTCATATTTAAGGTCAGTTCTCCTCAAAAATTTAGTGGATGTAAAAAATTGCGACCACTTTACGACCCCATTAAAATATTAATATACTATAAACATAAACATCGCGACGTCGCAAATCGGCAACGGATGGGTGCGACTTGCGCATTATTATTTAAAATTACATTTACATGTGGTCGAAATGTAAGAAAGATTTCGTCACGTATTTCGCTCTATAGGGACAAGGTACAGTATAATTATTGTTATTATTATTTGTTAAAAAATAATATGGCCATTCTGTAATATATACCACCGAAATGAAGATTGTATCCCTGTCTTCATGTTTACAATTATTTATACCGATAGGTGGAGCCACTCAAACACATCAAACGGTGTGACTGAAGGTTTTCTCGTGATTTCTTACACCCACTAAACTAAGGAGAACTACACCTACTTATTGAATTGTAATACTATAGGCGTTTTTGCCTGTACGTTTTATCTCAGAAAGGACAATCCGAAAGTCTCTTTAATTTTTGCCTAAAACTATTAGGACATTCTAAAATCACTAATTAAGCAAGTAGATAAATTCCTACCATCGTATACGCGCCGCTGAAAAAATTAAATATAACATTTAAAACCGTAGCAATAGCGTGATGATTAAATATAGCCTATTTTGGAACCTTCAATTATTGAAATGAACGTTTCAGTAAAATTGGCCTGGTAATTTAAAAAATTACCTTCTACATACAAACAGTCCTTATACAGGGTGTTCTTAAAAAAGCGCATTACACACATGTGTAAATGCAAATGCACACTCCCTTAGAGAAGTGAGTAAAAATCTAATTTTGTTTTTTGTTTGTCGGTTCGTTTATAGTTGAAAATTATAAATTGGCAAGCCGCAGGTCATAAATAGAATAGTGAGGCCCTCCTATGTAACCACTTCAGTTATCCGTTTATTCTTAATAACTTATCAGATAAAGCTGTGTGGAAAACATGAAATAAGAGACTAACTGAAATTGATACGGAGCTGTGACTATTGGTTTTCCGAAAGGTACCAGTCTTTGGAGCCATGCGTGCCGTGGGATGAGGCAAAGAAACGGCTGTTTCAGAGTGTAAACGTTTAGGGGTCGGCAAAATCTGCAATAAGTATAATTTTTATTAACGTTAAACAATTGCTCTTGAGCGTAATAAACATTTTTGTTGTTAATTCGTTGTATTATGTTTTTTATCTCTAATTTTCAATTTTTTATTTCATTTTTCTGATGAATCAATAATAATATTGGTCTCAAGGTGGATGCACCTCATCCTTTCATCATCCCAAATCCTAAATATATTTTTAACTTTTGTTAGAAACTAAAATTAACCTGAAGGCAATGCAATTTTTTTGGGATGGGGACGGAATTCGACAAAAAAGTTTTGGGCTCTCCTGGGGCTCTAACAAAAAATTAGAAAAAATACATTTTTTGATGCATTTTTTCATCATCAAACATAAAACAATTTCAGATTTGACAAAAACGCTTCAGGCCTTCCCGAAGCCGCCTCTAGGTGCTCTGACAGGAAATCTTTTCGATAAAATTTTCTACTCTAACCAGTTTTTATAGTAGCGGAAAACAGTAAATGAAAACAGTCACATACATAGTGGGAAAGACATTTATTTTTGGATCCTACCTGGAGCTGTCTGGTAGCCTGACGAGAAATTTGACAAACGTAACTTGTATTATTTGAAACATTTTATGATCCGACGTGACTATAAATTGCCTTGGGTCCTTCCTGCAACTGCCCTTGATATTCAAACGACACATTTGAAAAACACTTGTTCAATACAATTTTCCGCTCTAAATGATTTTATGTGAAAATTTCTTTGATTCGACAAAAACTTACTTTGAATCTTCCCTTGAGTCATCACTGGTACTCTGACGAGAAATGTATAACAGCTCTTTCGATACAATTTTCCATTATAAACAATTTTAATTTTAAACATATTTTGATTGAATGAAACTCGTGTTTGGGTCCTGCCTTGAACCATCGCTGGCACCCTGGCGAGAGAATGGAAGAATTTTCCCTCCTGAGCAATTTTTATTGGAAGAATTTTTTCCAATTTTCCAACCTAAATAATTTTAATTTGAAAGATCTTTATATTCAACGAAAAATTATATTTGATCGTGTTTAGGCCACCTCTGATGCCCCAATTTGACTAATATTCAATAGAATATTTTATTGAACTCCTCCAGGCCTTATGCCTACTATGCCTTCTACGTTGAGTGGTGTACAAGAAAAACGTATCACCCACATACATACTGACAGGCAACATGCTGGTTCGGATAAATTTTGCTATTTTCTGGCTTCAAAACGTCCATTGCTATTAAAACCTAGAATTTGGATTTTTCGCGACGCCAATAATTTTTATATCTATAGATGAGAAAGTAAAATAAATCTCCCTATTTTATTTTGAAGTGAGAAGTAAAGTGCCAAAAATTACACTGCACGGCCCTGCCAGTCTTTGCCCTGTATTTTCTTTCTTCCTGCGTTTCTTCGGCAATAAAACTAAAACTATTCCAATAAAACATTCTTCATCTGTCATAGAGTATATAGAACAGTGTAGTAGTGCCAACGAGAAAAGAATATTCATGACATCACTAGCTTGCATTGCATTTGTAGCTTTAATATCAGTTTATTTGTCCATAGTCTCAATTTCAGATAATTTGTCAGTTCAGTACTAACCATAATTCAAAATTTCTTGGAAGGGATAAAATAATCTTAACGATGGAACGTACAGACATGAAACATGTGCATTATGATTACACATCACTCTGTCGCGCCAAAGCAGCTAATGAAAAAAAGTTTCCAATATAACGAGCATGTACTAGTTTTTATCCTAATAGAATTTTCTCAAAAATACATTTTTTAAATCGTATTAAATCAAGGTTATCAGTTGAATAAAATTCTGGGCGGCATACATTACACCTCTTTTATATGTACTTTAAACATTTTTATATAAATCTGCTTTTTTAATAAGTCAAATAACGGTTTTTAAGTCAAATTTCAATTAACATGTTTGTCAATTGTCAAGCTTTTTTAGACCATTACTGGTACTATGTCAATTATCATTATTATGTTAGCGATTACATAAAAGTCATTTATTTACTATGTAGGACGCACAGTTTACGTACCAAAGACTATTAGATCGGAAAACCGAAGAAATATTTATTTAAGCAATTCTTGACTATGAACAAACTTTACATCTCGCACTATTTCGACAAACTTATCATATAATGTTCGTTGTAAGATAAAAACTTTGAATGGATAATAAAAACCTAGCTATTAAAATATAAATTATTTCTAAGCCATGCATTTTTGTTACGACATGGCATTATTGTCAGGACATGCTTATTTGCAAGAGAAAATACATTCAATTTATTTACAGAAAAATATAACTCTTAGAATATTTTAATAAAGATTATTTATTGATAAAAACCTATAACCTGAAAGAATTTTCGTAATAATTTTGGCAATAAATGGTTATGTTTTAATATAGTTAATATTTTTGTCGAGGAATAGCTATTACAGTTGATTGATAAAGGAAAGTTTTATTCGGTAAATTTACTATTTTAAGTATTTTTAGTATTTTTTTAAATTTATTTTAGAACAAGTTATTCTTTGCATAAAATTATCTATGCATATACAGAGTGTCCCATACATATCAATAATTCAAGAGTGTGTAGTTCAAACAAGTGTCAAAGCTCTCCACTCGAAAAGAAACAAATTGAGAGATCTTTACGTTTTTACATATTTTAAAATTTTAAAAAATCAACTTTTTTGTTTTTAAAAATCTGAAAAGCATATACCTATCTATAGTTTATCGCTAATATATCCGGCAATGTGCTTAGTAAAATATCTTTTATACAAATTAAGTAGCATGAAATTGTAAACAAAGAATTTTGCCACAATTTAAGGAAAATCTTCTCTATAACAACTCCATTACAATGAATTGACCGAACATGTTTCATTCTGTTTGTATATCATAAAAGTTTAGAATCCGAAATAACAGTAATTTAATATTAAATGTGTATTATTATGGTTTATACTGATATACTGCTTTACACGCATCGCTTTCGAGCATACATGGGAAAGTGGGTTCGAGCCTCACCCACTGCGAATTATAAATTACCCCCAATAAATTGTTCGACTCTCACTATAAACTACAGGACCCCTTCTTCTTTAATCGGACAAATATATCTATCTATCTCCTAGACATAAAGGAATTATTCGGGTGACCTGGAAGGCGGTTAAAAAACAAAGCAAACGTTAATATTATTATAGACACTTAAAACATTATGGTATTCTCCAAAATGGTAAGTAATTTTAAAAATATCAATGAACAACCAAGTCAATTTAATTCAATACAGATTTATTCAAATTCTATATGACAAGCACCGCCCCATAACCCGCCGTGCAACCACCTCACTGGTCGCGGTAACGGATTGCAAGGTCGGGCGGACTGGGTCTGTTTTGGATAAAAACCAGTGTTATAACTTAACCTAAACACCTTTTAACAGAGTAAATAAAAATAGGTAATACCACTAACAATATCCAACATAAAAGATTTTTTTAAAAAACCTAAAATTACACATTAAAAAAAATTTAACTATAACACTTTTAAAGAATTTTGCATTGACGACGCAAATACCTCAATCTAAACGAGGTACCTTCTGCGAAACGCATGAACGCCGGGCTGCACAAGGCTCGCCTAAACTTTGGCTTTAAGAAATCTGATTTCAGAATATTTTAATTTTATTAGAGATTTGTGACAAGAAATGAATTTAGACACAAAAATATACAAAAAGAAAACATCAAACGCCACAAGAAGGATACAAACAGAAAGGAAGCGGGGAAAATAATGGGATAAGCCGTGCAATGGCTTATCCTTATAGAGCTGCAGCTCTAATGTGGGCTTTTAGTCGAACGGGTTCCAACTCGTTGACAGAGTCGGGGTTTACTCGCTCGACGTCGAAGATTAGACCAAGTTCGTCGGCTACTTCGTGCTGCCTTAAAGATAAATGCTCCTACTTCTGCATTTTCATGGTCTCGGACCATGCAGAGGAGGGGATCCGAACTCCTGATGAATATGCTCCATCCAGAACCATCCTGCTATGGAAACTCTCCAAGCTCAAGATTCCACGGCCTTCCCGATGTCGTGGGAGATATAACCGTGGAACGGACGATTTAGGATGCAAGCTCCTATGTAGATGCATCTTCTTGCGGGTTACTAAATCGAGTTGACGCAGCTCTTCTCTAGTCCATTTCACTACTCCGAAAGAGTAGCGAAGAATCGGAACGGCAGGCATACTTTTAGCAGACACCTTGTTCTTCCCCGACAGTTCTGAAGACCAGATCTGTCGGAGTAGGTGCTGAAACTTGCCGCGGAGAGCATTTTTCACTACACTCACTTCTTGGGTGTAGCGTTGCTCGACACCCAAGTAAGTGTACGACTCTCCGGCATCTAGATGGTGTAAAATGCTTCCGTCCACGAGTTACGCGCCCTCTCCGTAGTCACCGCATCGTCCTCTCTTGGGATGGATCAGTGCGCATACCGGACCGGGTACCACAAGACATCGGAACAAGTGAACAATGAGCTCATGCGATGTCATGTCAAATGCCTTGCGATCCAGGCTATAAAAAGGTTCCGCTTATACTGCATGGAGTCCTGCATGACACATCTGTCGATCAGCAGGTTCTCTTTGCAGCCAGCGACACCTCTCTTCGACTCTCGTTGCTCATATATGCATTCGTAAACCGGTTCAACAGCGTGGAGCACCCGCATGTACAAAATGCGTGTAAACACCTTGTAACATGCGTTTAGACAGGTTATCCGTCTGTAGTTCTTTGGGTTGGACAAATCTCGGTTCTTGGGGATCAGCACTGTTCACCCCTCAACAACCCAAGAAGGAATTTGCTGCTCCCCATTCAACCAGGAATTAAAAATTCTGGCCAAATAGTGGTGGGTGCTCGATAACTTTTTGCACCAAAAGTTATTTATCCCATCGGGATTGAGCGGCAAAGTTCTTAGAGCCCTCAAGAGCCCTACGAACCTCCTCTGGGGTTATTGGTTCGCGCACTTCCTGTAGTTTCTGAAGCCTTTGACAAATAGCTTCAAAGTGTGCAAGGGCAGGAGAATCACGGTTGAGTGGAAGCCTCTCCTCTTACAGCGTTTTCCAGAAGTTCTCTCTACCTGATCTGCAGCCGGCGGATTGTCTACAACACGCGGAGACGGTTGGAGAAGGAGGAACAGTTTATTTTTCGCAAGCCCTCTCGCCCGCCTCACTAATGACTTTTTGCAAGTCACTAGCATCCGTATCCTGTCGAGACAGTGCTGTTTGGTGGTTCGCAGCACTGCCTCATTGAGTGTGTAATGGGCGTTTCTTAAGTTGGCGGCTAATCGACGCACTTTAGGCGTAAACGGCCTGTTGGCCGCCATATAGTACATCACACATTGGATAGGGGATGCGTGTTTCCTCGCCGACCGGATCTTGGCCTCCATCTTTGTATGCGCCTCTCTGCCCTCTCCTGTGGGAAAGCAGTGTTTCACCTCTCCACCCAAGAAAAGCGTTGAGCAACAACATACACGGCACAATTTATGTGCCAGAGGTCAGCCCGTTCTGGTAGCACTGCACGAAGTTCTTCATCCACTCAGGCCAGGTCTTTTGGCCCGGGGGTTTTTATGTGGTGTAACCACCGTCTGGAACTGAGGCCCTCTGGTCTTGGCGGAACGAGGAGGACCACGGCTGAAGGGCCGCCGCATTCACCGGTCCGGGAGCAGCCCTCACGTAGTCCCTACTACGAAGGTGGGATACATAGCCACGCAGATTTTGTGGCGTGAAGGCGCTATGCTCTGATAGCCTCTCACACCACAGAGCATGCATCCACGTCATGTACCCCCTCCACGCGGGTTTACTGCTTTCATAGCAATGCAGAATCCTCAGTTCATCCGCCCATTCAAAGCGTCCTTGATCATTGCCAATGTCGTCAACGGGCGGTCTGTCCGGTTCAGCAGCATATTCGCTGCTTGTGCGTTATGAGAATATTGTACATGGCTGTGTCATCGGCGTACTTGGCCAGCTTTCGTATTCGGGAACTATGGGAAGTCGGAGACGTACAAGTTGTACAACTCTGGAGACAGGCACGATCCTTACGGGACGCCCATGCGAATGTCCCGCCCTGTTGACAGTATATTATTCACTCGGACCTGCAGGGATCTGCCCGTCAGGAACGAATGAACGAGTTTAGTCAAGTAAGTCGGAAAATTGTAGTGGTGTAGTTTGTAGAGTAACTCCGAGATCCAGACGGAGTCGAACGCCTTCTCAATATCAAGGAGTACCATGGCGGTGCTCTTCCCGAGGTAACATTGTACTTTGACGTCGCTAACTATCCTAACGACCTGTTGCACCGGCATCCTGCCCCTCCTGAAGCCAAACTAGGACTCATCGTCGATGTGAATCTCGTCTTGAACAGCAGTAGTAGTCTGAGCAGGACGAGCTTCTCGACCAACTTGGAGATCGCCGACAGCAACTAGATGGGCTTGTAACTGCCGACGAACTTCGCGTTCTTGTTTGATCTCAGGATGGAAACGTTCACGGCGCACTTCCACTGGCTGGGCCAGTGCTGTAGCCGCAGGGTCGCGTTAACGATGTGCGTCAACTGCTTAATACCTTTCCTCGGGAGATATTTAAGCAGATTGTATTCGACGCCGTCTTTTCCAGGGGCTTTATTTTTTGGTAGTTTCTTGATAATTTGTGGTATCTCCGAGGACCTGGTCATGACTTGTCAATTGTACATCATGACCAATGATTTCGTTCATGTCGTTCTCGATGCGGTCATGTTCTCAATTATTTGGTGTGTTGTTATTGTGAATGCTCTCGAAATTCGTGGCTAGGTCGCTCATCTTTTGAGCGTCTGTCATCGACGTCCGTCCGTTCGCGCCCGTCAATGCGGGTATGTCTTCTCGTGTACTTTTCAGGGTGTATAGAGCGAGTTGTCCTGAGGATTCAGCGCCGCCAGTTACCCCTATTTCTGGTAGGAAGAACATCTATGTTAGTTGATAAGTATCACTGATAAATAAAATTGTTTTAAAATAAAATCATTTATCAATATATCAAATATAATATGGTGTACAGATAAGTTGCTTCAAAAATAAATAAAAAATTTTAGAAGAAATTATAATAAACAATATCTTCCGAGACGACTGATGCTATTGTGATTAAATATACTTTTCATTTGTTTGAAGATGATGTATTTATAAATTATTTTAGACCGAATATTTAGAAGGAGAGATAATCCGGTTTAATATTCCAATATTATTCCAGTATTAGAAAATAAGGAAATAGGTAGATATACTTATATTAAACTAGAAATTTGTGTCAAAATTTAAACGAACAAAAATAAATAACACTCCGGCATGGTGTTGTGAGTAACGAGTATTTAGGATTATATCAGAGCTATAAATAATGTGGAAGTTTAAAATATGCAAATCGTCTTCGCATTCTTCTAGTCGTTAACTGTTGGGTGTTACTTCGCAATAAGTTGATACCGATATCACCATATCATCATTAATTACAAGGTTTTTTGTTCGTTCTTCTGTTCAAAACCTTAACAACTAAATATGAAACCTATTAGTTTACTTCCACATATTTGTAACTCGTGTTGTAATATATGTAATATGTGGTGATATACCATAACATTTTAAATATAAATTCATGTTACAAATAAAGAAACTATCCCAATGAAACAAAGCAATTTGTTAATGAATTAAATCAAATTAAATGAATATATTATAACCGGACGTAATTGTTAATTAGTTATGGGAAATGTTTACACATATTATACATTTCAAGACGTTATAATGTACTCCAATAGTAATATAGAATTCGTGTTTGTGCATTATTTTCTGTCAACCTAACTATTGTCAATTAAAACTTTTTACTAAAAATTTAGTAGAAATGATTTTTTATTATAGTCCATGCGTTATGTCTTGACAGTAAAGCAAAAAATGAGGGGCTTCTTTACCAAACAACCGTTGACAATATTTAAGACTTAGCAATGATAGATTTACCGATCCCTTTTTTAAATATATCGACCAAATGGAACTAATGTATAAACACACATCACATATAGTAGACAACCTCCAAATCCAAAGCCAAGGGCTGTCCGGAAGGGGGTTACACATTTGTAAATTCACAGACAATATCCATTACCTATCGATATTGCTAGTGTCGGTGCCGGGGATCGAACCCAGAACGCAGCAGGGTCACGCTATAGCAAATTTTGCACATAATGCGCTACCGTGCCGGTCTGCAGGTATTGCTTTGATATTTTATATTATCTTAGATTGCAGGGCCATAATACTTAGCTGGCATAACCAAGCCCCAGGTCAATATGCAGTGGTGCCACTTTAGATGGTCTTCATGCCGTGACTCAGTGTTTCCGCTTTAGTCCAGGGTTCAAGTCCTGGCTAGGGTATGGATATTTAGTGGCGTTGTTAATGCGTTGCTAAATTGGATTATTTCTATTTGATTATTTTAAATTCAAAGTTTATTTTGATAAACCGAACAATGTTGAGGACTTAAGAGACAGAATTAGCTACAAAATTGGAAGAATTTAACTCAAAACAATTACTAACATTTTGCCAGAATTTCAGTTTCGGCTTGAACATTGTTAAGAAACAAACAAATGGCACGTAATTTGAACATTTAATGTAATAATTGGCTGTATTTATTAAATCTTGTATTTTTGTTTTATTGCATCCCTATAAGTAGTTAAGATTTTGTTTCTATAATTTCGTCATGCAATAGAATTTAAAGTACTGTATGCAAAAAAGTGTTCTTCGAATGGCATTTTTGAAAATAGGGTTTGACATTTTAAAAAATTGCTGATGACGTCATAACTTTATAAACTAAACTATAAACTAAATAAATTGAATTGCCTGAGCGAATTTTTGTCACTTGCTGTAAGGAATTTATATCAACCTTTACATTCCCACTGTATAATAAAATACGTGATTTTACGCTCATCTCAGCCAAACAGAAAAATTATTTCAAATTATTGTAAATCTGCCGAACTAGCATCTGCACTGTTGCCTGCAATAAATATTTATATTGTTTAGGGCCGGTTTATCAATGCAGGGTTCGGTTAACTCGTAACTAGAGAATAAATGTCAAACAAAACAATAGGTAGGTATCTATTGTTTTCTTTGACATTTATGCTCTAGGTAAGAGTTAACCCTGCATTGATAAACCGGACTTTAGTCTAGCCAATAGCCGCATTGGATAAGGCGCAAAGTGGTGATCGCGATTAATCGAGGATATGGTTGTATACTCGCGTTTTTTCAATGTGTAACCCCCTTCCGCACAAACCTCTGGCTTCTGGAATTGGGGCTTGTCTAATTTCTGTAGTGTTTATTTGTTATCATAAAAAAAATCTCCGTTATTTTGCAACCAACTTAAATGAAATATTTAACACATAGTTTTAAAAGACCTCATTTATTATTACTGCACCGACTTTTAGAGTTCTTTTTATTTTTTTTCTGTTCCTAATTGTTGAAGAAATTAATTATATCATCTCAAACTGTCACTAACGGAGTATCTATATATTAAATTTAATAAAAACTGTTGAAGCTATTTAAGAAAAAAAATATTCTTAAAAACTTACCACCACCACCACCACCTTTATCTTTCTGCGCCTCTCAAGTCGTCTCATGTACCTCTAAAGTTGTTTTATATTTAATCAAAATCTTTATAGGCTTTTTAAATAAAGAGTTACTTAATTCCTTGTATCTTATCCTCCTCACAGTCTCCTTATTGTTTCCTAGAAGTAAGTTAAAGAAGAAAAAGTTAAAGTAGTTAAATTATATTAAACTCGTTAGTCTTTTTAGAAAACATAAAATGATATAATTCTTTAAAATAACCACTGCGACATCGCTTTCTCAATTTTCTAGAAGCAACTAGTCATATCATTCCTAAGGCGGGTATACATACATGGTTTAGCTGGTGCCAGTAACCACTTGCACACCTTTATGAAATTTTCATAAAACTTGGAGTTTAGAACTGATAGGTTCTAGAAGACTACGAGGTAATTCCTGGTGTTTGGGATGTCTTCTAACGATTATAAAAATAGAGAATTTCAAAAAATAATTGTTTATAGATACATTTGAAAGGCCATGAATCCATATGCGGCCTTTTCTCTAACCTTTATCGCTTTTACCAAATTAGCAATCAGCGTTTGAACTAAACATTTTGTAGTATTTTGCAGATGTCTCGCAAGAAATGACGTATCATGATGATCATGATCGATCAACTTTCAGACTAGCATTGGCATGTAAAATACAAAATAATGCACGAAAGTTTTACTGGCAAGGCCACTAGCGCCAGCTAAACCATGCATATATAAACCCGCCCATATACTAGCATTAAGGAAATATGCATGTGCCAAATTTGATCAAAACCATTAGAACCGTTTTAGAAACAAAACTAACTCTTTTAACCTTACCCCGACAGCCAGTGCTCCTGCAGTTTTTAGGGGTACTGGGTAATGTTTCATATTAATACTAATCTTAGATGATTCGATGTCGATGTGCCGCTACGCTCTAATGGACTGGCATTTGCATTAGCGAAAACTATTCTTCTATTATAACAGATAGAAAACCTCAACTATCTATTTCCACGCGAAAATAGTATGTCATCACAAACTTTAGTCAGTCCATGTTGCCAAATTCGCGCATATTCCTCAACTGATGATTGACATTCATATTTTAATGAAATTTGCATAAATAATCTGCAGCTTCAACGGTACTTTTTTACAGATTTATAGATTGAAAATGAGAAAGAATTGGGATGGTAGTTTCGACAATCATTTTAATAATATCCAAATAACATATTTGAAAACGTCCACCTCAATTAACGATCTGTCATGAATGAAGTCAAAAAGTCGTCATATGATATTTTCAACATGTTAGTTGGTGTATATCATATAATAGTAAATTAATTTAATTTATATTTATTTTCTATGGTGTATTTTGACAAAATTAGTATGGGGGTCCATTGCGTGCTGTGTATTTCAAATTAGATACAAACTCAATATGGCATTTCCGGGAGAAAAGAACACCGAATATCGTGTGTTTCGTCTAATATTATAATATTTTCAGCACATTGGAAAGTATACGAATGAGCAGTCTAAATACCCAATGATCTAAGGTACTAACGGAGTATACAAGTGTCAGATTAGATCATAGTCAGAGTTTACTTGTCGATTGGCCAACCCAGTACTTTTAGATCTAGATGCAACCACAGACGGCAGAGGACAGACGATGAACAGTCCTTTTCTAAAAACTGGATTCTTGCATTCAGGAGATTTGAAAACGTTTAAATTAACCAAAAACTCAAAATCGATCACAATACTTTCCTTATATACAACGTATATGGGAAAGTAAAAAGTAAATAAATAAATATGCCTGCATTTTTAAGTTCAAAAAAATAATAACTATACAAAAGAACAAGCACAAAGAGACGTTCTTATTAAAACGACGTTACTAAAAACAAATTAATAATGCTTTCTTAAAGTAAAATAAATAAAATCTTCGACGGGCCTGCTTTTTTACCACATGTTCAGGACATCAAAGGAATTTTGATTTAATTCTACAAAACTTAACTGTAAGCTTACTTTGATGGTCTGAATAAGTAGTAAAAAAGACCCGTCTAAAACAGTTTCCGAACTAAACTTACTTTGCCTGCATTATAGGGATTAAATAATTTTTTATTAATGTATGTTCTAGTAGTAGATACGTTTTAATATATAATTACTTTATTAGACAACCGATAGATAGGTATAGTTGAAGTAATCAGTTCCCGGCACATAAAAAAAAACATTACGACCTAATTAAAATACCATCACTCTTTGTGCTGTCTCGACCGTAATTGACTCGTTTACCTTTATAGGTTTTTAATGTGCATCGGGTCGTTTCATGACAGGCATGCCGCATGGCCCGCGGTGATATAATTATGTCGTAAATTTTTTTGCGTTTTTTGAATGCAGGGAACTCCTTAGTTGGACTATACCCTCTATAAATATAAGGCTTGTAATATGACAGGCACTTTGGGGGTTTCAACTAGCTTCAAAACAAATATAATATCAGAACAGAGAAAACTTACGATATAAAACTTTCTTAACTCAAATAAGTACAACGTCAGCCACTGATACTAACTGAGACACACCTACGTGTTTTTCACTATTTTAAAAGTGTGTGGTATGCAATTGCATTAAAATAAAACGAAGAACTTATTTCAGTTGCTCGTTTCTCTAAATTAAACAGTACCAACATCATACGCGCACTTACGTTGAACCCATTCTTCAAAATTGGGTACCAAAGAAATAATTAGCATTGACCTATTTACTGATATGTTTTCATTATATCTATTTATGGTAAAATGTCGTTTTCTTCCAAACATTTGAATTTGGTTTTTCTGCCATTGCTTAAAATATACAGACTATTATATCCCAAACTAAGTTTAGCATACAAAGGTAGGTTAGATCTTCGAGATTAATACACTATGTTCTCTCCATTCAACATATCTTGATAAGATTTTAACATAATTTTCTGCTGCACCTAATTTTATTTTTGCATTTAGTTTTAAAATGTTATTATTTGTATATTAATGTTTATTAATATTTTACACCCTACCCTCTGAGCCGCCTTCCCTACATTTTCTAGGCCTGGGGTCGCATACAAAATTTTATCAAAACAAACTGGTGAACGTTCTGTCTGAGGAACTTGACACGTTTCTTTGAGGGCGTTATCGCACCTTCGGAGACGGGAATGTGGGTCTTCCACTTTCAAAGTTTAATTCATTCAACTTTAGAGATGTTATATAGAAAAAATACATAATTTATACTTAATGTCGATTAACTGCTGTAACTGTTACCTCCCTGCTATACTGTCTTGGATACTACACTTGATTTAAATTTCACTATAGTCTTATTTCTAGTCACTTTTTAATGTAATGTACCCACTTACCTGACGAGCTTTAGACGGTTGTCCCCTACAGACTTGAGGGAAACCAGGAAGTAGTTTTCCGACAGACCTGCACCCACAGGATCAAGCAAGTATTTGTTACTTGAAAGTACTAGCTCAGAAATAAAGACGATAATGTTGTAAAATTTGTTTATTAGAGTTCGTTCAAATGTATATATAAAGATCAAAATCAATACAAATATTTTGCTGTTATTGCTAAATTTGTACACCTGCTTGTTCTCTTTTTTTTTATACATTTATTTAACGTCGGCCTATTTCCGCTACTGAGGCCTAACACCGACGCCTGTAGACGAGCTACCCCCTACCAGGAATTTTGCCGAACCTCTTCCCTTAAGAAGAGTAGGGATCTTTTACTTGCCTAATATTTAATAGACAAGGGACCGACGGGTTTACATCCCCTCCGAAGGATGGTATATCCCCTATACAACCCTCGCCTAAGGTTGTATAGCTTCCGCGCATACACTGATATACAAGCCGCTGGAAGATGTGTGAGGCGAGAACGCGGTCCTCGTTGGAGACGCACCTACGCTCATCACTACCCCCCCCCCCCCGTTGGAATTTAAATTTTGACTTTGATAAGTTCTTAAGAACAAAGGTTGATTTTCACTTAGATGTCCGGGAAAAATATGTTCAAAAACTTCGAAATAACGAAAATCTGGTTTCGTTGTAGTTTTCTTGTTCAACTCTAAAGATGTTACTTGACGCTGCTAAGACAAATTACGTGGTAGTTCTGAAAAAAATCCTTTCAGATGTCTTCTTTGGTTCCTGCCTTGGATAATTTTTTAATGCCTCTGATTCTATTCTATTCTACTCCATTCTATTCCATTCTATTCTATTCGGCTAAAATGATTATTTTTGGAGATATTTACGAATAAAGCAATTATTTCTTAATCGACTTATTTACAATAACGTCCTAGCGGAGTTAGCCGCCACGACACGTACCCGCAAACAATTTACACAATGATGATACTCTATGACATTGCCATCTGCCGCATCCCTAACTCAGCGCAACTGAGATATAGCCGGCTGTTATCATCTCGATAACACGTCAAAAGCGCAACTAAACATCCGTACCCTAGCCAAAATTCGAACCCGGGACTCCTTGATCTCAAGCTTTACACGTAAGCGGTAAGCCATTGCGCCGGCTCCCTCTTCGCCTCTGATAAAATGATACAAACAGTTAGGTAGACTCATCAATCCTTGAAAGAAAAAAGAAAAATTAAAGTCTATGCAAAGATTCATGTATCCAATAATTTTCTCATTAAATATTATTTAGAAGAGATTCAAAAATCCCAATATAGTTGTATGACACCTTTACTAACACAACTCTCCATAACTAAGAGTCAATTAGTGATTTGAAAGATGGTTAACAAAATATTTTCATACATAAATAAATCTATTACTCTAATATTGATGATTTCAATTGCATTATTTTCACTCAGCACCCCAGCAGTTGCGTCTCTTTTATCAATATTATTACAATTAATCCACTCACACTTACCTCCATAACTCTCAATCAGTCAAAAAGTCTTTATTCAAGTTAAATTTGAACAATTACCTCCCCAGAACTCATTCCGGGACCAACCGTACAACCATCGCATGATTCGCGGTGGCGGATTGTAGGGTCGGGCAGATTAGATCTGGTTTGGCTAAAAACAATTAAAACTTATACCTAAACACCTTCTGCTACCAAGCAGATTAAAAAAGGTGGTAAAATTTCTATATCTAAATGAACAGATTTTTTAAAACTTAAAACTACACATTTTTAAAACAATCACTTCATTTTTTTCAAATTTTGGAACTGACGCAGACACTTCAACCTAAACGAGGAGTCTTCCGCGAAGTGTAAAAATGCGGGGCTGCGCATAGGGTAGCCTAAACTTTGATTTCAATAATTTTAGTTTTCCGAAAATTTTGGTTTTTGTTAGAATTTTGGTGGAAAATGAATTTAGAGATAAAAATGTACAAAAAGAAAACAAGAAACAAACGGAACAAAAAGGAATAAACCGAAAAGAAGAGGGGGACAGGAAAGATTTAAAGATTCAAAGATAACTCTCAAACTGCACTCAAAAGCACCTCTCAAAAAATTTAATCATCCACAGGACAAAAAAAGACAATTAATTGCCCCAGAGCTCTGAGCTTTAAAGCTGTCTCTTAGAATACAATATTTACACATTTAATTTTTTTTGTTTTGATTTTCACTTTTCATTCATACATCAGTATCTTGTAAAGAATTATATAGATTAACTCAGGTGGTATTTCCATATCAATGACATTCCCATATATATATGTAACGTTATTACATATTTAACCAAATTAATAGAAAAATTTAATTATATTGAAGAATAAACACGGCACATAGTTAAAGATTTTTTTTTCTAGTAGACATTCCTTGTATTGTTAAGGTCAGAAAATATAAAACTTATAAATATGTATCAAACGGTTTCTCATATGGAAAAGTCCTGTAAAGATGTTGTCCTTCAACTATTTTTGTTCATTCACAACAGGTTAATATTCGTTCTTTAGACGTCATTCAGTTTTGCAATAGTTTTACTCTCAGTTTAGATAATCATAGAATAGATATAAGCAAACATATTGTTAACATACATAAAATGTTTATTAAGTCTTAGAAATTCCTAAACAAATTTCACCGATTGAGAGGTACTGTTGTAAAAAATATATTTCAAATAAATGCATTATTTGCGATAATTTTGAAAAACCTTATAGATATATAATGTAATGCGTATTTTAATCATGTAATTTTTATTTCTATTTGTATATTACTACAGTGGACGCTCACGACTTTTCAATACAAAGACAAAGAGTATTGAAGAAGAAAACAGCTTATATGAATCAAACAAGATGCCAAATCATATAATATTACTAATATTAATAGCGACACATTTATCCCATGTCTTACTAAATGATCTCTATTTGAGCGCCCGATATTTTAGCTGCACATTATAAGTAGGGAGTGAAAAAATATTGTACAAACACAAATAAAAGACCTAAAGATACTATTGCCGTATACTGGTACAATAACTAAGGTGTGGGAACACCTTGTGACGATCACCCAACCAACCTTTCACTGATTATAGACTACTTTTTACTGCTTGAACCTAGCAAAAATACTGCTTTGGACTGGAATTTTTACCAAATTTGGCTTACGGCAGAAAGTGGCTTAATTAGGTTTGGTGTGTTCTACTACATTTTCAACGTTAAATAGAGGCTGGTAATTGACTAAAGAGGTTAAATTTAATTCAATTTAATTTTGACTTATTTAAGTCGGTCATATTGGGGCAGATTTCTGCGCATAAATCTACAAATAGTTGGTAATTGTATAATTTTTTAACTTAACGTTGCTGTTGATGAAAATAATTTCATTTATCACAACTCTTAAGCCAAAATTAGTACCTTTATTTAGAACTTTTACGGCAAACGGTCAGGATGTGTAAATGATAAATACTGAAATCGCTGTATTTATTGATTCTGCAATAGTTAAAATTGAACAAGGCCGCGTTCAATAATAACATTGAAATAACTTTAAAGATATAACATTTATGATTTAAAAACAATAGACACTATGAAAAGGTCTTATTTGTTCATAAAGAATCTTTTCATTTTTCTATGGCGATTTGAACCACTGATCGATTTCAATGATTTGTGCTGCAAGAACTAGCATTCAAGGTGACATTCAATTTTTATAACAAATTATAAATTGGGATGCCATATACTTATGTTTTGTTGACATTTGAAGAAAAAACTTTTTTTTTTCAAAAAGAAACAAAAATATTATTTCAATACTTTTAAAACAAACGCAATTCTTAAAGCGTTGCTATTTTTTAAGCCTACGCGTCACATTTTATATAAAATTTATTGTACTTTCATTATTTAAAGTCTCAAGTTCGAATTCGACTCTGTCAGATTCAGGCCGAATACTACCGATGCCGATGTAACAAAGGTAGGATACATCACAACTGGCTCCAGAACAACCACAAAATTTCATAATATCTATGTAGGCTATGTAGTGAAAGGCTTCTGTCAAAAACAGGGGTTGCGATCTGAAAAAATTATCGATGGCGTCATATTCGAAACAATGATGACGTCACAAAAAATAGTTATAACAATTAATTAAAAAGTTAAAACCAACCTGCACTAGGATTTTTCCTCAGAATTGTTAGTGTAACATTTTATTACTTAGCAGACTTCATGCACATATTGTATAAGTATAATTTTTTGGTGAGACCAACAATTCACAATAAACAACAATAGAAATACAACACACATTCATCTTGTTAAAATATTCTTTAGGGTCTAGTTAGAATATGAATTAACTCATTTACTTGTTAAAAGATAGACTTTAATTATTCGACTAATGATATTACTTTTTTTCATTAATGTGTTAGTAATAATCTAATAATAATAACTTAATTTAATGACCTTTTCTGGTATTAATGGTTTCATATTAAAACAAAAATATTTGGCAGTCATTAACGTGAAGTAGATTAGAGCGATCCAAGTAATTTGAAGTTTAGTGAACTTCGTTTTTAGTAATTTTAACGATATTATTTTTTGTGTATTTTTAGCTTTTCACAAAAAAAAACATTGCCTCTAAGAATATAAGAAATATTGAAACATATTAGCGGATATTTGTGAGTCACACCTACTATTTTTAGAGGTCAGTTTGTTCTTACACATTTACATTCCTTTTCCTGTAATGAGGTGATTTATTTTTTTATATATTAATTATTTATTTATGGAGAATTTCCGTTTACCATAACCAAATAGATGACACAAGGAGAAGCTCTTCAATATGTTTGTGAATACTGACTCACCTATCTGGGTTTTGTGTTTTTGGAACCAGAACTAAGCACTCAAGGGTGCTTATTTATTTTGAAAGCGTTACTTACATGCGTCAAATTTGGCTTTGTTTGCAAAAAAATATTTCTTTGCCTTTCACTCGGTCCTTTTAAGAAGGGATGAGACCCCGTCTTAAAATATTTTATGGTTTTTATTTTTCATTTATCTTGATTATATTATTAAATTTTATTTTGCTCGTGAAACAAATATTTTCCAACTCCTTCCTTACCACCTCTTAAAATTTTAAAAGGTTGTATTTTTTCATTAACCTTGAATGCGTTGTCTAGGTGTGTGTAAAATTTGGTTATGGATGTAAAATAAATATTTTTAAATACCTACTTACATATATCATATTTTAAGGGTTTTCAATTTTTCTGTTTATTTTGAAAAACTTGAAGTATTTAGCTCACTGGGAAGTTTAGTTTTAATAAACACAGTAACAACTCTAAGTGTCTGTATTAAATACAGGGTCATTCGTGAGAAAAGGCTAGTGTGAAATATCGAACATTGAAGTTATCTTAAATTTCTACCAAATAAAGCACATTTATCTTTAAATTATCTAACGCAAAAAATTGAACCCTTAGTAATTACAATAATATGTTGTTAATACTTGGAGTGGGTTTTTTCCTCTTATTTCTCATTTTGAAAAAAATATTTTAATCAGTTGCATATTTATTTAAATAATGACAACTCTACTGTATAGAACTAAAATGTGTACATGCACATTTCTCTATTATTTTTCGAAATTTTTGTAATTTTTAAATAAATCAAAAAATATTCTCACGTTTAAGTGTATATCAAGTAGTGATATACACTCATTTTTTATTTAGTTTTTAGATGCTCATGGACTGAAGAGGCTCATTCATCCTGGAGTCTTTTTAATGTATAATTGATCTTTTATTTCAAATACGTAAATAGCTTTAACAACAATAAATTTACTTTTAATTTAACTCGAAAGCAAAAACATTTGTGTTATCGGGAATGTTAGTTATTAGAAGTATATGCGTATAATTTCAATAACATAATTTGGAAGCAAATTTACTTTTAATTTAACTCGAAAGCAAAAACATTTGTGTTATCGGCAATGTTATTAGAAGTATATGCGTATAATTTCAATAACATAATTTGGAAGCATTTCTGATATTAAGTGATCCATCAACTAAATATGCTTCATAGAAATAACATATAATCACATCCTTGGAAGGAAACTGAAAGATCTACATATATACAAAATTTTAAGACATGGACAGTTTTTGACTTACAATGGAACAAACATTCAGACAGTTGCATACATTTTTATAGATGTGTAATAAACAATTAAGTTGTAAAGTATAGTAATCCTATATTTGCGAAAGGCATCAGCTTTCCTCCTATCGTAAAAAACGCCTTTAACGGAAACGTTTTTAATTTATTAAAATAATTAACCGCAAAGTCTCGTAATATTTAAATAATTATTTTTGCTTTCAGGTATGGACGCCGACAGTAGTTATGGAGGAAGTGATACGGCTCAAGATTATCACTCAACACTTGAGAATAATTCCTCATTCGAAACTTCTCACACTGACACCTCGCATGACCATGATCAAGATAAAGTTACCACAACATCTGTTCTAAGTACACAACAACCTGCGGAAGAAATCAACAATCAATTTTACCATATAAATGAAGTGACACTTCCTATAAATTATAATGAGAATGGTTACCAAAGTGACGAAAATATATCCCAACCAAGAGAACCTCACTATCTCTCTACTGCTAACTTAAATATAAACGAAACTTTAGAACATCACAGTAATTTAGAAGAAATGAATAAACAATACAAAAGTACAAGTCACTTAAATTCAGAATCACCTAGAGGTATGAAAAGAACAAACTCAGGTATCGATAACCCGGTATTTGAAAACGATGTTACGGACCAAACGAATGTTAAAAGTACTTTTAATAATACTAAACCTTATAATGGTGAATTACATCAATCACTTGCATTAGGAATAAATTCACCTAACCACAATGAAGAGCCAATGACTGAAGCGGTTAATTTAGAATTAATAAATCTTAAACCAGTTGGTAAAGACGTTACTGGGCACTATGAAAATGTTGGTAATGGTATGACCACAATCCCTCTTAAAAGAGAAAATGATGCCGAAGTGGGGAATCCTTATGATGAATATTTTGTTCCTGTTAATGAACATCGTAAATATATGAGGTAAGTTCATAAAGGATCCCGCAACTTTTAGGCGTATTTTGGCTTTCATTCCCGATACCTGAAACTCGTGTCAGGTTAGTTCTTACCGTGCTGTTCAAAGGCTTCTATGGACAAAAAAATTCAACGATGGGATTTCGAGATATTGGCCATTGAAAGTGTTTACTCTTCCCGCTCATCAATACCAAGTTTTTCTTTGAAATAGCTTTTAAAACTATGTGTTTATCATCATCAAGGAGTGTGTATGGACTATTGGATGTATGTATATATCCTCTATAGATATAAATATACAGGGTCCCCAACTAATTCACAGGGACAGTATTGATATTTCGTAAAGTATAAAAGATACAGGAAAGGTTAAATGGGAAAAAAGTTGCGCAATTTCGGGAGAAATAAAACGACCTCTTGAGGTTCCTAATATCTTTTATAGTTTTCGAGCCATTAAAAAAATAGAAAGAAGATTTTCGTCTTTTCACTTTTTTGTCCTTCCTTACCAAAATATGAAAAAAATCTATTTAGGTTTCTTATTAGGTGTCAATGTAGCTATAACTCTGTATAATCGGATATTAAATAAAAAGTTTCGTTTAAGCTGGGTCACCAGCAACTTTTTTTAAAAATACGGCCCTGTATTTTTTTGTATGATTTGTCATTGTCAATACGGCTACTATCAAAAATTTTGAAAAAAAAGCGTTGTTCTGCTTTTAAACCATTAATAACGTATGCGGCTGAATACGGCACTGGGTTATCGCTAAAAAAGAACATTTAAATTAATACAATAATACAATAATAACAAAATATAACAGTTGTTTAATGTAGTACAAATAATAATTTATAAAAACTGTTCAAATTGTCCACCGTTATTCTCGATACACATGTGTTCTCGCTGACATTTGTGTGTGGCATTAGCTACCATATCTGGAGTTATGTCATTAAAAGCGCCAATAATTCTACATCACCTACGGCTTCGTAGTAAACTTAATTTTTTAAATACCCCCATAAAAATAGTCCAAGGGACTTAAACAAGAAGAGCGAGGTGGCCACCTTACAGGTCCATTGGTGTCCAACCACGTTCGATGAAATCACATATTCAAATATGCCCGGATGACTATTGAATTATGTGGCCCACGTCCCTTTTGCATAAACCAATTAGAATTTTCAAAAAATGAAAGAGGCAATTCGTCAACAACTTCTAATAAATTTAGGTATTTTACACTATTTAAATTACCCTCTATGAATTTGGGTCAAATTAGAGTGTTTCCAATTAAAACACATCATAAATTGATGGAGTATCGTTTCTGAGGTCTCACTTCTTGGGCAAAGTTATGATTAACGGTGGCATAGAAATGTTTATTCTTCCTATTAAAGACTGCAATTTGTAAACGTTGTTTCGTCTGACCACAAGATCTTATTATGAATACATTGATTGGCATTTAAGTTTCCTCTGAACCAATTGCAAAAAGTGAGTCTTCTGTTTTGGTCACCTGGATGCAATGTCTGTACAGTTTTAAATTTAAAATCATGATATTTATGTTTTTTTTTAATTCTTTGAACACCACTTGCCGTTATTCCACGTTCAGATGCTATCTTGCTAGAAGAGTTTTCCGGATTTAAATTTGTGCTAATACATTTATTTCATTTATTTCTTTGACACAATATAAAAAGATTTTCTTGAAGGGTGATGTCTGTCAGGATACAAACGAGCATATTCTTGAATAGTCCGCGAACAACTAAACTTCTGATGTCCATATCGTACATATCTTAGAAAATAAAAATTACTGAAAAATGGTAACAAATAATCTTGAACAATAATACAGTTATTTACAAAACGTCACAATTAGAGAGATAACAAGATGCTATGACTTCAGTCCTTCATTTGTTTTTCACGTACCTACGTCCCTGTGAATTAGTTGGGACCCTGTATAGTGCGGTCCATAAGTAACGGATAAATTCATTACCCATGTAATTAATAATATATGTTTAAAATCCGGATAGAGAATTAAATACCCTTTCAAGTGAGCGATACACGAACCCTCGTTCCACTTAAAAAATTGAAAAGAGTAGCTGTCACTCCAAAGGTTTGAAGGGGGAGGTATAAAATTATGCTCAAAAAATGTCATTTTAGAATTAAATATTGACGTGTTTTAATAAACCCATAAACCATAAATTAGTAATTACGTAGATAATGAATTTATCTGTTACTTATGCACCTCACTATATATCTATATCTATGGAGGATATATATACGTACTATTCACTAGTCAATATCCTACAGTTGAACTTTTTTGCCCATAGAGACTTTTGAACACGGTAAGAAATAGCTCTGACCCAAGTTTCAGGTTTTGTGGATGAATTTTTAAGGTTTTTGATAATTACATCGGGCCAAGAAAAAACATTTGCGTATTTCTTTATTTCGTAGTAAATGTCAAACGTATACATAAAATTTTAGTTACTTCATCGATGAAAACGAAAACTACATAAATACAAGTATAATTATTACGCATGCAATGTTTTAAGCCAAGTGTGATAAAGAAATAGAAGTGATTTTACCTTTACTTCATATTAATACATAAGATTGTAAAGTATTAATATTAATTTAGATAATGCTGTAGAAACTATGCAGGAGATAACAAAGAACGTTTTCAAACAGAGGTAAAATCTCAGAAATATGTATTTATAGAGTACCTAGCGTTTTGTAGAAGCATACTTAGACATTAACATTATGCGCCAATGTTAACAAAGGTAGTTCACCTAAAACCATAGTCTAAAACATAATCAAAAGTTGTAGCACATTTATTTATCATTTAATACATGTGTCTGTATACCACACCCAAACTTATGCGAAATTACACAATATTTATGACAAAATTGAAAACAAAAGATATACGCACAAAAAACACAAGGGGTTGTTACGAAAACCTTTTCTACGTTTCTAGAATTTGAAACCTTAAATAATATGCCGAGAAGATGTCGTAGAAAAATTACTACAGAACAACAGGATCTCTAGCAATTTAGCTCAAATAGCAAGAAAAAATGTTACACCCATCCCGAGCTTCAAGTGCAAGCTACTAATGTTCGTGTTTCCGTCGAAACTATCAGGAAAAAAGAAGTCTTCCTTCGAGGGTTATTCAGCAACCGATACTTGAGGGTTCACGAACTATCAAGACGAAACAAAATTGGCTCAAACTAGTTAACATGCATTTTTGCACAGTAAAAGTAACTGCTTTAAGTAAATTCCTTGTAGTCAATGAGCAATTAAACCTGAAAGAAAATTAGATACTATTTATCTCTAAAATAAAAAAAAGTATTATTGAACATTTCATTTTCTTTTAAAAATTATCAACAATCAAAGATGCATTTAAGTCGTTTTCCTTTTATAGAAATAAAACGCTAAATGATTCATCAATACTGTTTATATTCTTTTAGTATTGTATAAAACGAAAACAAAACGAACCTATATCCATAAAGAGAACGGAAGATACAGTGATTCAAAGATGATTTAAAAAATGGATAAATAATGCTGAAAACTCATATTTTAATTTAAATCAGGCAAATTTCTTCTACACATCGAACGACAAGGAACCGGCTCAATAACTTAATGTACACAAAATAATGAAAAGAATGACTTAAAGTGAAACTTACAAATAGTATACAACTTAACATTTTACTTTTTGATTTGAGTGGATAGAGCATTTAACTATTATCCTTTCAACTTTTCAACATAGCTTTATTAATGTTAAATGATACAACAGTTGCCTAATCAGAGCCTGCTCCGGGGCCGATCAGGATCGGGTGGAACAGGTTTAGGTCGACAATGTAAAAGGACTAACCTAAACACCTTTTGTAAGAACAAATAGAAAATAATTGTCAAATATCTCTAAAAACAGATTTATACTTAAAATTACACAATATTTTCAAAATTTTCGCACATGAATACTTTTTAATATTGTATCTGACGCAGGCACTTTAACTTGAACGAAATGCCTTTCGGGAGATACGTCAGTGTTACAAAACATTTTATGAGTAGAAACGAGACAAAATGCATAAAATGAAACCAAGAAAAACAAACGCAACAAAAAGGTTACAAACAGAAAGGAAGATGGGGGACAGAAATGATTTAAAGATAGACATAGGTATCAGTAAGAGGTGGATAGGATAAGGGGAAGTTATAGTTGGTGAAACTTGGCTACAGAGGTTGCGGTAACGTCTGGTACGGTAAGGGGTGTTTGATCCGAAATGGGGCATTATGCTATCTAATTTGCGTTATTTATCTTGTTAGCGAATTCACCCCCCCCCCCCCCCGCTTGAACGAGCAGAAGTTTTAAAAGAGATATGCTGGACGTAGTCCGCTAACGGGGTTATGTCGTCGCAACATGCATTTTTATTGCTGTGGCCGGTATGCTGCACCACACCGGCGCCTCGTATGTGATGGACGGCCTGACCACCATTGTATACAACAACTTTTTATTTTGTCGGTTAAGTCTGTTACCCCTGACCATGAGCGGATACAGACTCCTGGACAGGGAGTAGACCGTCCGTATGGTCTCATTGATATGCGTGTTAAAAGTAAGTCTTTGATCCAGTCTGACCCCCAGATACTTCACGATCTTTTGGTTGGAATTTAGCTTCCGCGGATCGAAATTGGAGTAAATATTCTAGATTCGGTGAAGCGACGCGTGAAGACTGTCGCCTCTGACTTTTCAGTGTTCACCCGAACCTTCCACCGACCGTAATACTCCAAGCACAAGCTATGTGCGCCTTCAGCAGAATATTCGCTGCTTGTGCATTATGAGAATACACGTAAAAGGGAGATTTTATTAACTTGAGTACATTCTACGCAAACGATATTGAAGAAAGCAACGAAGCAGCACTCGAAGCTGAGTATGATATGTGGCACCAAGCTCTTAAAAAAATACGAAACCCACCAAAAAATGCAATAGATTGTTTGAATGTTTGCAACAAAAACTATTATCCGAACATACACAAATTACTGAAAATATTTTGTACCTTACCAGTTTCTACCTGCACAGCGGAACGCTCATTTTCAACCTTAAAAAGAACCAAAACCTACTTAAGAAATACAATGAAAGAAAACAGATTAAACGACCTAGCACATTTAAATATCCATCGAGAAATATTGGTTACAGTTGATGAAGTGATTCACGAACTTCAACTCCGAGGTCCACGTAGACTTGAATTCAATTTATGAAATTTGTAAGTCTGTATTCATTTTTGTATTCAAATAAAAAAGTAAAGTTTTGTTTTTATCTAGAAGCATAGATTAATATTATTTCAGACCACCCCCCCCCCCAGAACGAAATCCTGGTTGCGCCACTGCACGTATATGTCTGTCTCATCGGCGTACTTGGCCAGCTTTGTATTCGGGAACTCTGGGAAATCGGAGACGTGCAAGTTGTACAACTTCGGTGACACGATCCTTGGGACTTGGGAGTGACTATCATTCCAGAGAATAACGTATACGTGACGATTGGGCTGCTGTCGCTACGGTAGTTATCTTAAGCGGGTTTTCCATTGATCTTTTTCCAGCACCAACTACCAAAATTGATTGAGTGTTAGATTACTTTTATTAATTTTTAAATTTCAACTAGTTTGCTCCTTTTTTGGGAATTTTAATTATTAACTTTTTCCATCGCCCAAATGAAAAGTGTCAAGTTTTTATATTTTATATTTGTTTTTCGCCGAAACGAAACTGCTTGTGATTCATTCTGTCCAGTTATTTTTTTTGTTAAATTTCTCTCTTCGTTGCCAGCATTTTTTTTTTTTGTTTAGACAATTACATTTTTTGGTTAAATTCATTACTTTTTTAAAAATTCATCACGTCTATTAATGATAAATTTTCTTCTTCATTATTTTTGACATTTAATGTATTATGGAAAATAAATAAATAATTTTATTAAAAATTATTAAGATTTCATTATTTATTAAATGTATTTCATTAATAATGATTTTAAAAAAATATATATAATTAACAATGTTTGATGTTAAAATTATTTATTTATTAGAATTTACATTCGTTTTCTGCATCATTAAGTATGAATTGAATATTAACAAAGAAGTAAATAAGAATTCTTTAGCCTGTAGATGTTTTTATTTGGTATACAACCACTCTAATAATAACTTAAAATTGAATAAAACTTAACAACGTCTTAGATCAGAATTCGGAATATCAAAATGCTTAAGTATATTATATTTTTCAGTACTATATATGTTATTTCTAAGAAATTGAACGGAGTATCAGAAACATTAGTAAATGTACAGTGAGGTCCATAAGTAACGGGTAAATTCATTATCTACGTAATAGACAATTTATGAGTAAAATCTTAAACAAACCATGTAAATTTTTAATTTTAAAATGACATTTTTTTAGCATGATTTTATAGTTCCGCCTTCAACCTCCTTGGAGTGACAGCTACCCCTTTAAAATTTTTAAATAAAACGAGGGTACTTATGACAGCTCATTTAAAAGGGTTTTTAATTATCTATCCAGCAATATAAGGTTTTTTTGAATTTTGTATATTCTTCATCATCGTGCAATTAAATGTATCCTAAATTATATTATGTACGAAATATCTGACAAATCTGACTTTTCTAATTAATTTTGTGTCATAACATTTAATTTAAATGTGTCGTTCTTTCTGATACGCAGTTGGCAAAATAAAAAAGAAAGCAGTAAAAAGATTTTCTTTTTACACATCAGAAAAAATTATAATTTCTTTATTTGCTACATCTGCGCAAACTTATAATTCTAGGTATTTATCGCTGATTGTCAAGTTAATCATTATTTTAACAGTGAGTTTTTCGGTTACCCAAATAAGCGAAATTTTGATATTAGAATGTGGTGATAAAACAAGAACGCAGAAGGAGGTATATGCTAAATCTTCAATACTAAGTATCCTGACCGTCTACAGTAAGTAGAGTAGAAAATAAGTTTCGTGAATTTGGAAATATCACAAATATTACTAAATCTGGTATGAAACGCATTTTCTACGATAAAAAATGGATAGGTATATTGTTAGATATTCAAGATAATCCACATAAACCTACAAGTCAAGTTGCCGTCGATAATGATGTTAGTAAACGTCCATATTGAGTCTTCTAAAAAATTAAAAATACTACCCATATAAAATTCATTTGGTTCAAGAATTTAACGATAATGACCCTGATCGCCGATTGAAATTTTGGGAAATCATGGCAAATAGATGCCAAGATGATCCGTTATTTATAAAAAAAAAAACATTATTTTTTCTGATGAAGCAACATTCGTCTTAAATGGAACAATCAACAAACAGAACTGTAGATACTGGAGTACAGAAAATCTACTTTGGATGATAGAGGCCATTACTCAATGTCCTGAGAAGGTCAACGTTTGTGTTGGAATTGTAAATTCTCAAATTATCGGACCACATTTCTTCCATAGCACATTAACTGGCGCGTGTTACATGGATTTCTACCAAATTTCTTAGTTCCAGAGATAAGAATACTTTTCCCAGATGATGACAACCTTAGTGAAATTGATAGAAATGTTTGGTATCAACAGGACGAAGCTACACCACATTTTGCATTGAAAGTAAGAGCCTATCTCAATCAAGTTTTTGCCAATAGGTGGATCGATAGACGCAGTGAAATTGAGTGGCCTGCCCGTTCTCTCGGTTTGACCCCGCTTGACAATTTTTTATGGGGTTACTTAAAATCGAAAGTCTACTTCAACAGACCAAATAACGACGATGATTTAAAAGACAGAATAAGGCAAGAAATTAATCAAATCACTCTGGAAACGATACAAAATGTTTTAGAAGCATTTCAGCAACGCCTCTATTATTATCAAGAAGCTATGGGCGCCCAGTTTGAACATTTAACTTAAACTGTTTCATGTTCTTTTGTTTACTTAGTAACATTAAAATGTAATATTTTTCAATAAAAAATTAGAGAAAATCAAAATTCTTATATTGCTTCATAGAGAATTAAAAAAACTTTCAAATAAGCTATCATACGCACCCTCGTTCCATTAAAAATTTTAAAAGGGCAGCAGTCACTCCAAGGGGGTTGAAGGGGGAGGTATAAAATTATACTCAAAAAATGTCATTTTAGAATTAAAAATTGACGTCTTTTAGGATTTTACTCATAAATTGTTAATTACGTAGATAATGAATTATTTATCCGTTACTTATGAACCTCACTGTATATTTACTAATTAGTGTATCTGTAAGCGAACATTTGAATCGTACCTATAACAAAAAAATACAATTAATACTCCAAAACTACTAAACTTTTCACATACCGTCTTTTGTATTTGGTCGATTGTTCTTAATTTCAAGTTGGTTCGAGGTGCTAATAATATGTAGGCAAAAAAAGAATTGCACGGAAAAATCGACTGCGTAAGATAAGTACTTAACCATTTTACCATTCAGAATACGGATCTAAAGCTTTGTTAAGCTTTATTAATTTTTCAGCTATTTTTAGAGTAATTGTACAACAAATAGATGCATCTAAAGACTAAAAAATTCTTTTTACCTACCTTATTAAATTCATACTTAATGATACAGGAAACGAATAGAAAGACTCTTTAGCTTTTCTTGTTCAAAATGTATCTATCATTGTAAGAAAATTAAAACGCATGTATGTTATTTGTCCATTTATTTATATTTTTCTTCTTAACATCAATAATTATTTTATCAAATAATATATTAATACTAATATTTCCTCTTTAAATACTTTTTTGTCTGTATATTGACTGACATTTCGATGTGAAAAAATATTTCTTTTTTATTCAGATACCAGAGTACTTCTTTTACAGTTTATGGACATGCGATATACAATATACACACTTGTGATTGGAAACTTTCCACAAAATATAATTGATTCTTATAATAAACCGGTACCTATATCCATTATAGTATATGTGAAGTTTGGAATATACGTGATATTATTGTTGAACCTCAACAAGAATCGTGTTACTTCCCCAACATCTTGGACCACATTTATTTGAGCTTAAGGAGAGAGTAGTAGAAATGATAAATTGATTCAACAAAATATATTTTATATTTATTCTACAAACTATTTTCTTAAGAGTACTTGTTACTACTATTACAACCTTCTTCACGCAAATTAGTAACGCAATAATTAAATATAGCTTAATTAACAACACTTTAGATGATAGTAAATATTTATGATCATATTGGTAAGATTTGCAATTACACGTATGTGTCGTTATAATTTCATAATACAGGTAAGTTTAGTAGCAAAGACCTACATGAAAGATATCTATATCAAAGGAACTATATAAAAGACCTACATAAAAGAATATTACTAATAATAGTTACTAATAATAAGAATAGTTACTAATAATCATAATATGTTATGATCTGTAGGGCTGTTATGTAATTTCATAATACATCTATATATACGGTTGATACGAGCCATAAAATAATTATTTAAACTATGTTTAAAAGTATTTTTGATGCTTGTTTAAAAAATATGAAATTCTCAAATTCGGGCAAATGTTCTAACATAGAGCCATAGAGGTAAATACAAAACAGTTATAAGTATTATAATTTAAACAAAAATAATACCAATTAACTGGTTTCAAATCTGTTTCTTTTTTTCTCATACATATTCATGTCAATTTTATACTTATATCTCATGTATTATTCCTAGTAACGTAATGTAATGTAATGTAAATGAATGTAATATAAACGGAGTGACTATTCGTACATGCAGGATGTATAAATAGCGTCAGGACTATGCATACATGCAGTATGTATGAATAGCGTCAGAACTATTCATACATGCAGTATGTATTAAATAATAAAATAGGATCATCGATCATAAATTAAAATCCGTGAGAGGAATAAGAAAGAAGATATCCTTTTCGCGTGCTGATATGATATACCTAAAGAAATATTCATATTACGTATTCTGTTGTTAACAAAATGAAGTAAAAAAAACCTGTAACAAGTTGATTCGATCCCTCGACAGCTCACGTGTGAGAATCGGGCAACCTAGCCACTACACCACGGACTGTTGATGAGAAACCTACATACTTCTTACTATATCAATATGTCACATACTGCATGTACGAATAGTCCTGACACTATTCATACATTCTGCATGTATGAATAGTCCTGACGCTATCCATACATTCTGCATGTACGAATAGTCATTCCATAATATCAACACCTTTATCTAAAGAACTAAGATGGGACATAACTAGATATTCATTATCATGAACTTTTTTTAGGAAAATGTTAACAAATCATATAATTTAAACAAATATATGGAATGAATATTATTATTATCATATTAAGCTTTCTCAGTATAAGTTAGAAAATATTCATTGATTCCTCACACACGTCCTTGGAATTAAGTTTGTTTAATGGATGAAATTCATCATATCTTATTAGTCCGTTGGAGGATTTAGATGTCTGTCCTTGATCGTTTAATAATTTTCTTGTGATATGTCAGGTTTGAAAAATTATCCTCTGGATATTTGTAACGAGACCTCTAAGAAATTTCGAATATTTTAAGAACTCTTCGTCAGTACGCCTGTAGACGATATTATCACTGGAATAATTCATACATTTTCTAATTTTCATTTGCGTCGAAGTTAGAGAGCCAAGTTTTTACATGTGTTCGTCTTTTCCATCTCCGTTTGCTGCCGGTTGCTGATTAGGGGACATTCGATGGTAATAATGGTGACCTTCCTATCTTTCTTCTGATCAGAAATAAATCAGCAGCTGGTCTGTACAGCTATAGTTTTTCATTTTCAAGGACATTTTGAGATGCCACCTCGTTATATTTTCCTAAATATATTCCTATGACCAAAGCAAGTATATTTCAGTGGCATATTCATTAGTTTCGCTCCCAGTGTTGCACTTTCTGCATGCATCGTTAATAGTGTTTTAGTGTTTTCTGTAATAGTGCTTTCTTAACCGCCTCTCAAGTTACCGAAGTAACCCCCTGGAAGATCTCAAGGATCTTGTGCTAGGTGAAGAGAGACAAGACCCTACAATTTAATGTGGACTCCAAACCACTCTTGGGGCAATTTTTTTAATGAAAAACTGTTTCGCCTTGCGGGAATCGAACTCGCTTCGCTAGGCAACTCAGTTTGCTAGCCAGACGCTTTAACACACTGAGCTACCGTCCCCCAGACTTTAGAAATATATTTCTCATAGTTTCCAGAACGGACAATCCTGCCCTAGATAACTGTTATAAATCCATCGATTTCCGGGTACAACATTGCTTACGCCAACTATAGTAGTGAGGTGTCCATGTCGATATCTGAATCTAATTTTGTTTTTATTATTATTATTGTAAGTGTGATTTTCTTCATTATGTCCAGTTCCTCCAGATATGTATCGGAATATTTTAGTATTTCGAATGTTTATTAATATTATTATTGTTGTCATATTTATTGTATTCATAAATATTGTTCAATATTTATTAAAATAATTTCAATAACAACTAACCGTCATTAAAAGAAATTATACATAAATTCCCCTTCTATTTGGCTTTAAAATTATGTTTTTAGTAATAACTTCTTTTCTATAAAATAAATAGCACATTAATAATTACTCCAAACTTAGTCTTTATCAGTTTTTAATATAATGAAGTAGTATATACCATACTAATTTTATGCAGAACTAAATTTGTTAGGCATTGATACGTTTTCATTGATTTTATTTTATGATGTAGGTTCTATCCAATTCATTGTCAACTCAAGAGTCCAAAACGTTTGATTTCTACAGGTTGGTTTCGACGAGGTAGCGAATTAATTGAACACATTTGCCTTGACATTCTTTACGTTTTAAATTTATAACTCCAGACTATCCCATAATAATATATGTTTGGAATGGTTTATATGAATAATTTAATATTTATGTTATATGATTTTCTTTTTTAGGGGAGAAAAGTTATATGTTACCATGGACAAAAGAGGAAAGAAAAGCAAAAGCAAATGTTTGTGTTGGGGAATATGTTTATGTATAGTTGCTGCGGCCTTAATTATAGGTATACTAGCTGCAGGTGAGCTATGATAATATACACAATTATTATTAAGAATGATCATAAATTTAATATTATTAACACATTCACAAACAGTCGGTTATAAAGGGTCATGGTTGCTATGACATCGTTGGCGTTTTCCGCAAGTGATATTGCACACGCCGTGTTAGACGAAACATGAGGTAACGTGTGCTAAGGCGGAGAATTGGCGACGGCTAACCCCAAGTAATTTGATTTAAAAAATTGTTACGAGTACTTGCGTAAATGACCTTTTTTAAAAAAAACTGTAAATCTGGCACTATGTCCCCCTTGCGTTTGGGAGAGTGACTGGACTTGCTAGGGACTATAATTGTAGCAAATATATTATTTCTAAAAAACTTATACAGTGTATTCCAGGGGGGGGGGCGAGAAAAAGTCATTCTTTAAAAAAAAATTTGCTTTTTTAGGAAGAACTTAAGATACATTTTACGGGGTATTCTAAATATGAAATCGACTTTAAGCAAAGCAGCTTTTAGATTTTAGTGAAAATTTTATTTAACAAAGGTTATAAAGAAAAGCTTAAATATGGAGTTTAGTTGTAAAATGAGGAAAACCTTTCACTACATATATTTTTATAAAAAGGATTTATATTGTGAAAAATAAAACACACACTCGTCCAGTGAAAGTATAGCAGCGCAAAAAAATATATTTTTTTTTATTGAAATAGGTTTAAAATATCATGAAACATCGAGATTTTAAATTTGAGCGAAAAATAATTCTGTCTGTCTGTAACTTTTATTGTGCGTACGTTTACTCTGGAACCGTTTATATGATGTTGCTTGAAATTTGGTACACTTATGTATTATAACGAAATCTGGAACTAGATTATAATTTGATCTAATAGAGTCCATAAAATTGTAATTTAGGGCATGTACAAAAAGTCAAGGTCTCAAAAAATTTTTTTGCATCAGCCACGCCCCACTATCACCCCCAATACCATCCCCACACTATTATGAAAGGGAGTAAAAAAAATTAAAATGTGATTTAGTGTGTATACGAGAACCAAGGGACTCTAAAATTTTTTTGGCATAAGTAATTCCTTAGGCAGCAATTTCATTACCTAGTAGTTTTGTTTTATATAATTATTTAACGAACGATACACCTCGAATGAAGATCCGGATGTTTAAAGTTGACAATTTACGTTTAGATTTTGAGCAGTGGTGAAACGAATTTTTTTTTAGTTTAGTTTTCTTTTATTTAAAAAATAGAAATTATCCAGAGAATATTATGATGTTTGGGGAAAATATACTCTTTGTTTGGTTCTATTGGGTTGTGACGTTATTCAGAAAATTTTGATTTTTGCCCTTATGGACCCTACGTTTTTTTAAAATAAGGAGGTTCATAACCTACACGGCAAAAATAAGACTGTAGTTAGGTTTTTTTTATCTAAAAATGTCCACAGGCCGAAAGAGCAAGTTGCACACTACTGTCACAACAATATCTTGGAAACAGTGGATCGTACAGAGATTTGAGAGGCAAAGCAAAAAGTAACTTAAAGATATTTATATATGCCATCATCAACTGCTAGTATTTTCTCATAAAAATATTTTTTATATAAGTAAAAAAATTGAGCCAGTAATTAATTACATGTAATCAAAATAGCACACTCTCTAGTTAAGAAACATTTGATTTTTTTTTATTTGGTGTGGTGCAACGCATAATAAATAATTAAAGCCTCAGTTCTATAGAAAATTCGGATTCCTTCTATATTTTAAACATAGAAAATCAAGTTCTGTCGAACTCCATTTTGGTCATAAACTCAATTATTTCGGAACGGTTAAAATATCAAAGACGTAAGATAGATGTTTGTGAGAATTACAGAATGAATATAATCCTTTTTATCTTTAATAGTTTTCGAGATATAATTTTTTTATTATATATATATAGCGCATTGCGGAATTGTTAAATTGTGTTATTGGAAAATGAACATTTATGATAGTGTTTTTAACACTGTCTATGCAAAATACGTCTTCCCTCGACGATTCTATGAAATTATTATAATTCTTTGATTAGACAAAAACGCCCGACATTAATTTTGCTTGGCACTTGTTACGTGCATATCTGTGCAAATACGACAAGCTGCTCCTGGAAAGAAATGTATTTATGCATTTAAAATAAAAATTTCCAACCATTGAAACTGGATATTAATGGATTATGTTGAAAATTACAGAATTAACACTGTATTCACATAAAGAAGCAATAATTTATAAACCGGATCTATATTGACATAACAAAATTTTATGCGGGCTGTGTTTATTTTTCAGTTTAGTTTAATTATGAGGAATGTCTGCCTTCTGTAAAAAACATCACAACAAACTGCTGTAGTACTGTACCCTGAACCCCACAAGTAAATGTATTTTAATACTTTTGTTATGTTATTGAGCATAGAAATCTACCTAATGTTCATTCAAATGCCAATTTACAATAAAAAAATGAAATTTCCTGACTTTATAATTAATACCAGATAAAAAAATAATATTGCTTTGTTTATTTGCTGATTGTATAATATGTACGGTAAGATTTTAATGAAAAAATTAAGTGAAGTACCTGTTATTGTGTAATTCGCTAAAAAATATATTTTAATGACTAAATGTCACTTGAACAAGACCTGAATCAGCCTGAGAAACAATATTAATAAATCGATGCATTTATTGACGTACCTATCTATCTATAATATCGAACACCCATGACTAACTACAATAGCAGGAATAGCGTATAGTTTAAGTAATAAGTTCCCGGCAAATAAATAACGTAACAAAAACTTTACGACCTCATTAAAATACCATTACTCTTTTTACTCTCGTTTCACTCTTAACATACTATCTCTTCTTGGCTGTTTATGAAAATTAAGAAAAAGTATTTGGTACGAAGATAAACAAAACAATAATCTATGTATCTATAGATTTATTTTTCATTTGCCTTTATCATTTTATAAATTTATTACACAAGTTGTAAACTCTGAAAATCAAAAACAAAATGAACTAGAGGTCTATCAACGAGTTTTATTAACATATATTGCTGCAAACAATTAATTGCTCCAGAAATGGAACTTTCAGACTGGATTTCCTGAACCGCTACAGGTTTGGAAAATTAGAAATATCTGAGAAATCTAAAAATCCTAAATCCGTTCTCAGTCGGCAGTCTATGAAAATTAAGAAAAGCTATTTGATACGAAAATAAACAGAGCAATAATTTAGGTTTATATGGATTTACTTTTTGAAGATTTGTAGATTTCGTCCTATATTGTTTTGCACACTTTAGGTGTCCCTATTATTTTAGTAAATAAGTGATTAAAGTGTTTTAGCAAAAAATGTTTTAGATAAAGGTTGTAGGCCTGGATGGGCACTAAAGAACGATGTATGTATGTATAGATTTGATTCGAAATAAAATTTTGAGAATTCTCTTAAACTTTGAACCGCCACCATTTTAAAACGAAGCAGGCGATTTGGCCCATTTTTGAATTTAACCAAAATGTGGACCCAAAGTATATGCCTGCCAAATTTGTAAACACTCTAGAGGGCGCATTTGTCAACGGATCAAAACGAAATTTGGCAAGCGTATACTTTTGGTCCATATCTCGGTTAGTTTCGAAGATGGGCCAAATCACCTTCTTCGTTTCAGGCAGCGGTTCAAAGTTTTTTAAAAAATCTCAAACTTGAAAAATTTAAAAAGGAGAAATATAAATCGATAGATACATAAATTATTGTTTTATCTTCGTATCAAATATTTTTCTTAATTTTCATAAACAGCCGAGTAAGAGAGGATATGGTAAGATCTCGACGACTTCTGAGCTGTTAAAAATACAAATATGCAATCAATACGTAATCAATGTATTTATTTAAGACACAAAAACACACTGCTTCCATTATAAAAAATGCTTAAATTAAATAAAAGCATCATTATGGGGCAACCGATCCTTCTTTAGTTTTGGTTTTTTCCACAGTTCGTTTTCTTAACAGATTGGGAAACGAAAGAGTTAATACCGTGCGACATTGAAGAAGTAATTATTTTAAAATCTTTTCATGATTCTTTTGTGCGTAATACATATGTTCACAAAAAAAAATAAAAGCAAGAAAATAGTAACATTATTTCACCTAGGCGTATAGTAAAATTAAGTAATAAGAATGTATTGAAAACAAAGTTGTCTCGCTATCTTCGCTTTAGAAACCTTCCAGATCATCTTGTAGTTAAAATGTCTTGAAAAGCTTAATGAAAAATGAATCGTGATATTTAATGCATCTATCAGATTAGTCTGATATGCGGTGCTTGTCTGTTGATTACTAGAAACTATTCTAAAATTCCAATTTGAGCTTTTTATTATGACGAATCGTCCCGAAGTTGCTCGCAAGGAGACTCAAAATGACTACGATGATGATATTTAGAACAGTATATCTGTTACTGGAAATGTAGAAAATCCGTCAATATGTGAAATACCTATTCAGCAAAATGACTAACGCACCATGCATTCTGTAAAATGACTTTGGATAAACTGCGAAATAATTAAGATATTTTAGGCAATCTGAAAAATGTCTGGTGCAACAGTCAATCTGCTACTTAGTATGTTAACATTTCACATTGACTAAGCAGTTCGAAAACATAGTTCAATTTGAGCATTAAGAAAAGAAATATAGTTAATATCTACTACTTAGATTCCATAAATCTATTTATTTATGTATGTCTCACAAAAATGGTAACGGCTATTGCGCTATTAACATCAATCAATTAATGAAACAAAGTGTATTTATTGAAAAGTGTGCTTTGGTTACATTTTAGTTCTGTGATTTACGTCATTTTATTTTGTTCTTGTGTTCCTCGCGCTAATTTCTTTAACAATGCCTAGACATAATAATTTTTCAAATAGGGAAATGAGGGATATGACATGTATTTACGCACAAAATAATTTTAGCGGACGTGCTGCAGCGAGGAGATATACTCATTGCAATATCCAAATAGAATATAGCCAGACCATAAGATTTTCAAAGATCTGTTTCGTCGTTTGGCAGAAACGGGTTCATTTCGCCATAAAAACGGTGTAGAACGACCGAAATGAATTACTCCAGATCAAGAACTAGAAATTTTAGTTCGTGTGGATGAAGATCCTCAAGTCAGCTCAAGACATTTAGCAGCGGCAACAGGGATGAGTAAACAATCTGTCCTAAGAGTCTTACGTAAAGAACGCGTTCTACCCATATCATCTCACTCCTGTACAAAACTTACTTCAAAGGGATCTTCCACAAAGGCTACAATTTTGTCGATTTGTTCTAAATAAACACAAAGGGACCGAAATTTTGTTAAGAACACTTTATTTACTGACGAAGGAACTTTTACTCACCGAGGCGTTTTTAACTCGAGAATTACCCATTACTGGGAAGTAGAAAATCCTCATGAGTCGTTAAAGAGAGGCATTATCAGCAAGAATTTAAGATTAACGTTTGGTGTGGTATCATCGGCGGTCAATTATTGGGACCGTTTGTCCTTTCTCCAAATGAAAATGGCAGTCTTATCTGTTTTTTCTTGAAAATACTCTTGCCGATATATTACATGCTTTCATGCTAGATATACGGAACAGATGGAGCTTCCCCTCATTTCTCCTTTGAAGTCAGGAATTATCGTGATAAGACTTTCCCACGCAGATAGATCGGTCGAGGAAGTGAGTGAGGAAGGCCACGAAAGAGTCCTGATTTATAATCCTATGGATTATTATGTGTGGGGCGACATAGACATAGGACATAGAAAATCCTCATGAGTCGTTAAAGAGAGGCATTTTCAGCAAGAATTTAAGATTAATGTTTGGTGTGGTATCATCGGCGATCAATTATTGGGACCATTTGTCCTTTCTCCAAATGAAAATGGCAGTCTTATCTGTTTTTTCTTCAAAATACTCTTGCCGATATATTACATGCTTTCATGCTAGATATACGGAACAGATGGAACTTCCCCTCATTTCTCCTTTGAAGTCAGGAATTATCGTGATAAGACTTTCCCACGCAGATGGATCGGTCGAGGAAGTGAGTGAGGAAGGCCACGAAAGAGTCCTGATTTATAATCCTATGGATTATTATGTGTGGGGGGACATATGAAGTTCCTAGTCTATGCAAATACTATCAACTTAAGAGAAGAACTGTGGGACAAAATACAAAACGCAGAGAATTATATTAGAGGACAGGAAAATGTATTTTTCAATGTAAGAAAATCTTTTATGAATAGAATTAGAAAAGGCATAGAAGTAGGTCCATATCGAACATTTACTTTAAGTTGCAGCAATGGGGTTTTTGCATGGGGGGAAAGTTTATAATGTCATTAAGTCAACTGTTATGTTATTTTTTGGTCTTCTAATAAGATTAGATCCTTGTTTTAGACAATCTTTTGATTTATGTATTTATTTCAACACCATGAAAATAATCCATTAGTTCATAGGAACGTGGGAAAGACTGTACGCTGTTATTACGATTTTGTTTTCCCTTACTTTTGTACTTTTTTCAATAAATATACTTTGTTTCATTAAATTTGAATTTGTCTTTCACAAAATTATTGAAATGTTTAACGCCACTTTCCTCGAAAACGGTTGGAGTTATAAAGTTCTACCAAGTGTACCTTTTATACGTGGAAATGACGCCCTCATCAGATTTTCTAATCAGAAGTACCGCGATTTCGTCAAAAGAAATGAAAAAAATTCAACATCAAATACAGGTCCTGCGGCGCCATCTATGATCTAACATGATGTAATACATAAATTATTGTTTCTTAGAATAAAAAAAGTTGCTTTAGCAAATTTGGCGAAGATCATTCAAGAGGCTGTTGAGTTATCGCAAAAAAACGAAAAAATAATTTCAACTTTGACACCCTGTATCTTTTTCCACAGCAACATTTCACTAAAGCATATTTGGTTATATCCTCATATTTTAACCCAAAGAATCTACCCCTGAACTATGATCTATCATTAATCTTCCACCCTGTAGAATGTAGAATGTAATTTATTAAAGTCATCATGGTTCTAATTTCGAATAGCTTTTTATCTATACGGTAGATGAGGTATTTTTCTCTAAAATGAGATACTGGTCTTAATAACAAATAAAAAGTAGCAGAAAGCGTCTGCAATATTGAAGTGATAAAATTGTGATATATATTTTTTTCAAAAATCGACCCCGTTTTTTCCAACATAGAACCAGACGCCTATGGGTAAAATCATCCCTTCCAAATAATATCTTAGATGTATTACCACCAAGATATCAAACCATTATTTGAATCGCAGATATAGCGAGGTATGAGGATGGCTCCATAAAAAACCAACCGCACAAAAAAATTCATAATAGGAATAAGTATACTATCTATACACAAATTAAAAAAAGTAATATACTCGGCGCACCTTTTAAAAAATACTGAAATATCTTGAGACCCAATGTAAATTTAGATACAATTATTCCTCTACTCAACCACTCCATACACACACACACACACATACACACCATGACATCTGCCGCAGCTAAGACTCGAATTCAGGAGTGTCACAGAAATATTTTTTTGTTTCTGACACAACCCCGTCTAATTAACTGCTATCATCTCGTTCACACGTGAAAAGTGTTACTAAACATTCATCCTATTTGAAATTTGAGCCTAGATCCCTTGGTCTTGAGTCTAGCATCTAAGTGTTGCGACACTATGCCGGTCAGAAATAATTAATAAAGAATTTAATGAAACAGTACTAATCTTAAATGTGCATTTCAGTTGGTGTTATTGGAAATCAAGAACCTCTACAAGAAGTCAGTGCGAGAAATTTTGATGGAACCGAACCGGAAGTAAAAAAGGGAAGTTTATTTAGTTCCGGAAAAATATCTAATATCGAACCTCTAAAACCTGAACATCTAACTACTCCTATTTATGATATGCTACCATCGACAGAAATGCCCATAATTCAAGGTAACTGTGAACAAAAGCATTTTAATATTTTTTTATGTAGTCACATAAACAAAAACTAGGTACTATTCTGTTATACAGTCCAAAACTACTATTTTTTATTTTTTTCATATCGAATTGAAATCGACATTAATGCCTTTCAATATTAATCTTTAATACCTAACAAGCACTGATGCTAAACACGTCTTAAATCAAATTTTAAATATCTGTAAAGTTTTTCGACATATTCTAAATAAAATAACCATATTTTTATATTTCCAAATGCATGTTCACAGAAATAAATGTATTTGGAATTTCATCGGTTATTTAGATAGATTTAGTACAGAGTGAACCTAAATCCTATTGAAGTCGAAGTCTTAGAAACAATTAATATCATTATTTTATTATATAGATTCATTAAGATCAACAAACTAACCTAATGAAGCGATGAACTTTCAGTCAATGACTTCAAAACAATTCTCATCGTTAGGATTTTGTAAATAAATTTATATACCTACATAAAGGCAAAACTTATTTTATAACTTGGTATCAAAAAACTACGAAAGCGCCTAAGGGTCAGAGAAAATCAAATATTATTTTATTCGATATATTGGATATAATTGAATATATTGGAACAATAATTTAACATATTGGAAAAAATTTAACGCATTTTCTTTCTGTGAAATAATCAAACAGGATATCTGGAATAAAGTAAGTTATTTCCAATACTGTGTCTACAAAAATTACTAATAAATATTGGAAGTATGTGTACTCTGGCTATTTTTGACAGACGTCTGCTTGCTTTTATTAATTGCCATTATTATCATTGCACTAGAATTGGTTTGGTATGCGTTTTAAGTACCAACAACATGGACATTAGATGTGATAAGCAACTCTATTCATGATTTAATAAAGTGTTTTCTAAGTGGCATACACTATGATGAAAAATTTGCTCTTCTGTATTTTATAATGTAGACATGAGTTGATCAACACTTATAGTCCGAGGGATGAGCGACAAAAAATTCAACCATTTTCGAAAGGCTGTTTTTTAAATATTATGTCACATTCGTGATGTAGAGAAATAGCCTGCCGTCAGTCTGTCAGTTTCGTTAGCGTTTGGCGCGGGGGGCTTTAACTTTGCAAAAAAACTATATACCTCGCAACTACTTTCTAAAATCTGAAAATTGATTTGCGAGCAGTATACTAATTAAAAAACTGTTTTACCATGGTCAGTCTTAAAAATCTTGCAACAGTAAAAAACAGTATATTTAAATTTCGATTGTTGCTATAAATATACTGTTGAAAGTGGCACGGTGATAAAGAGCGTTGTAGATGTTTTTTCATGCCCTTCACATGGAGAATCAGATTAAAAAATTGTACAACAAATTTGTAACCTGGATTTTGCTGATAATGTCTGTATCAAGTGCCCTGATACGGATATAATGATGGTAATGCTCGGAAATATAAACGAATTAAAGAGCGATATGAAGATTTGGATGGAAGTTGGCTTTGGCAACGCATTGCGATGTCTCGATGTCACTTAAATTCACAGAAGATTGGGAAAATCAATTTGTTGTGCTCTTTCGGCTTTGCACGCCTTCAGTGGTGGCGATCAAAGCCCTGCATTTTTTTGAAAAGGGAAGAAACTGTCCATATAATTTGCTGGCTCAGTCCAACGACTTTCAAGCAGCCTTTGCGAATTTAAGTGCGTTGAATGACGATAATTGTTCAGATGTAATTGAAAAAATGGAGGAATTCGTCTGCCGATTATATAGTAAAAAAAATTAAGACTGTCAATGAAGCTTGTTTTTTCTAAGAATTACTCATTTACAGATAACGACGAAACATTTCAAACCCATGCGAAGAGTTACGACGCATCAAATCTTCCGCCGTGCAGATCTGAACTTATTAAGCACATCCATCTCAGTGCATACATATGTAGTATTAGGGCAAATACACATAAAAAAATACCAACCGTAAAGGTGGCTGTGGAAAATGGTTGGCAGGAAATAAAAGGGCTATATGAGTTCGACTGGTTTGAAAGTTAACAACTTCCAAAATTTGTGAAAGACTTTACCATTCAGGCAAATGTTGTTTCAGGTAATAAATTATACGTGGCAAGCACGCTTATCACACTTACTCAATTACTTACAAATAAAACACGTTGCACTTCTATTAATTGGCAGATGATGAGTCAGATTTAACCGATATCGAGAAATATGACGAGTCTGATGAAATTTACAATTGTAGCAGTGATTCGGATTGAAACAATCAGCGGAATATATCCATATCAGACCTCTTAAAACAGACATTATCAGCAAAATCCAGGTTACAAATTTGTTGTACAATTTTTGTATCTGCTACCTCATGTGAAGGGCATGAAAAAATATCTTCAATGCTCTTTATCACCGTGCCATTTTCAACAGTATATTTATAGCAATAATCTAAATTTAAATATACTGTTTTATTACAGAAATAAGGAGCCATCAAAATATTTAAAGATTACATATAATAAAACTACTTTCCGGTCTTGCGCGTCGTATAAAAGAGGCACGCAGCGCGCTCTTCCATCGGCTGCTGATGGCATTTGTTACGGTAAAATTCGAACTGACCATGTTTTTTTTTAATAATAACAATATTCCCTACTTGAATACCATTTTAGAAAGCACGTTCACGATGTATAGATTTGTTACGAGTTAAATGGGCTGCTGACGCGCCCGGTTGCAAGATTTTTAAGACTGCTCAGGGTAATTTTTTTTTCAATTAGTATACTGTTCGCAAATCAATTTTCAGGTTTTAGAAAGCAGTTGCGAGGTATGTAGTTTTTTTTATAAAGTTAAAACCACCTGCGTCAAACTCTAACGAAATTAGTAGACTGAACGGAAGGCTATTTCTCTACATCACAAATGTGACATATTATTTAAAAAACAGCCTTTCGAAAATGATTGCATTTTCTTGTCGCTCATCTCCCCGGTTATTAAACGTAAATTGAAGAAGGTGATATTGAAGAGGGAAAATATTCGCATTTAAGTACAGTCATCGATTTTATCTAATAGAAGGCGAAAGCATCTCGTTAATTATGTGGATATTGTTGAATTTATCGAAAAGTAGACTTGTGATGCAGGCTACTCTTAGAGTGATATTACAAGGACGAAATCCAAAAAAATATAGGAAACATAAAACGCTGCGTCGTTGTAAGTATACGTCAAAAGACCCCAATTATGAAATTTTCTTTTAGATCTGGCCAACATTCTCTTTAGAATACATCTCTAAAATCGTGCGTTCTAATGACTGTATGTCTGAGGATACGTGACAGCTCCTTTACATCAGAGATGTTTAGCACAGCTTTACATAACATAATTTAGGGGTTATATATGTATATATTATTTATTAGATGGACAACCGTCCTAAATTGTATCGTCATAGTTTTGTGTTTTGATTTTTGATCGGTGATCATTTATCGGTGTAAACAGTTAATCGTTTGATAAACTTGACGCAAAGTATTTTTCATTGTTTAAAATATGCTTTTCTCTTTTTTCTTCGTTACAGAAAATATCACATAGATTATCACCTCTCATTAATTCGATTAGGTGAGTTGTTTGTTTTCTGAAACTGAAACATATGATTATCTTAATGCAAATGTATAACTTACTGAAATGATTGTAAACGGAAGTAAGGGATAAACACAAACAAAGTTAGAAATTATCCTTTTCTAAAAACAATAACCGAGAGAGGCAAGGACCGCCATACGTTTTTATCGCTGATTCCCTGGTACTGAAATGTATATTGTCAAGGATCAACGCACTAACGCGAGACGCCAACTGTCTTACATTTTCTTTAGCGGCTTGTTGGCTGAGAGGATATTTTCGATGCGCAAAATATTTATTATATTGCATTTCTTTTTAATATATTCTAATTTTTCGCAATACATTAATTATTTTTCGAACATATTCGATATTTTTCCGATATATTTTATTATAATTTTGTGATCCTCAAGCGCTTTCGTAAATACCTTAGTTTAAAAGAAATTATATAAAAACTTTTACAAAACTTTTGAAAGTGCAAACTAATATATATGATAAAAAACATTAAAATATGTGATTTCTTATACAAATATAAAATGCATTCATAAAAATTACTATTCAACTGTATAATAATAATATTTAAATACACCATATTGGTAAGTTCAAAACAAGTTTTTTTTATTATTAATGAACTAATAGGATTAAGAAAAAATTCTAATTATTTTCTTCTAATTACTTTAATCTGATTAATAGTTTAGCTAAATATGGCAAAATGTCGAAATGTCGAGTTAAGAGGTTATAAGGTTTGTTTTTTATTATACATATTCAAGTAACTGACGAAGTACCAAATAAACATATTGCTGATGCAAAATTAATGTCACACTGTTCATAGGAACTTTTTTTCTTACGGCCTGTGTTTGATTCTACCATTAATTGTTTCTCACAATTGTCGTTAACTCTCTGTTTTAGTTGGCGTTACTGAAAAACAAGAATCTCAAGAAATAAAAGGAAGACGCTTAGATGAAACCGAACCACAAGTATATGAAGATACCCTATTTACTTCGTCCAAAATTTCCAGTACAGAACCTGCAACACCTTACACGCCTGCGCCGTCAATGAGCACTATTTCTAATATACCACCATCAACAGAAATGTCCATGATTCAAGGTAAGCAAATTAGTGCTTATACCGATAAATACGTTATTGTAAATTTTTACGAAACAGTAAAATATAAAAATTACATATACCGTGTGCCAAAGGAAGGCATCTAAATTGTTGTTTCGTCATAATAAAATTAAAGATATGGATCTCTACGGATATAAGATATGCGCATATTTACTCAAACTTATATTAAAAAACAAGATCTGCTTTCAAGGGTGTTTTTAATTATTGTAATTACATAATTTTCGTTCATGAATAATTAAACGTATATAAAATTTACTCCTACTCGTTCTTTATCTAAATTCATAAATATACTTATTCAGGAACAGACAGGAACAAGTGATAAATGATAAACATTTTAACCGCCGTCCAGATCACTTGAATGGCCCTCGTAAGCGTAAATTTTTGTAAGTGATGGGAGACGGAGCCCTACAGTTTATAGTAGAAGCCAAACCACTTCGCTAGTTATGCTCAGCGTGAAAGCTAGACGCGCTAACTACTGTGCTACCGTCCCCCATAAGTGATCATCCATTAGTGATACTGATTGCGTTTTCAATGTTTCTTCCATATAGAGTTCGTTCTTGCTTGTCCGAACCTACCTCTTGTAGTCGTAAGGGACTACAAGGGCACTAGTGTTCAATTGTCGTGTCGTGAAACAGATGAAATATATTACCTGCTTTATGGGTAATGGTTCATTCAGCGACTGATCAAAAATACCTCTAATAGAAATTCATAATTTACTATTGTATTAACCATTATTTTATTATCTATATTTGAGAACCACTCGTTTTTCACTTGCGATGAAACCGATTCGAAATATTTCTATATAACTTTCACAATGAACATACACATAAATCGATAATCGTTAATTAAAAAACAAGCACTTAAGCTAAAGAATAACAAAATATATCTATACTATGCATGTTGTGGTATAGCTTCAAAGCTATGTGGTATTTATTGGAATTTTTTCTTTCATTAGCTCGTTTATAGATTGAGAATTGGCATTGCCAAAACATAACATTTTGAAATTTATTTGGAAGTTATTATGAAGTTGCCAAATTTAAATAATTTTGTTGTCATAGTGGTTGAAAATTTCCCTGAATAGTGTTATCAGTATAATGTTAAAATGATTGGGTAATTTGTGCCGCATGACAAGAAATAACGAAATTTAATTGGTTGTTAGAACTGTTCAAAAATGTTCAAATAAAAATGCATATTTCTCTGAATCCGTTAATTTTAATTAGATAGAAATTAGTGAAATCTATTAGTGGTATTCGAAAACATTATCTCTGTAAAAATTTTGAAGTGTCAACCCTCTACCATGGCCTGTTCCTAGAAGGTACTTAGATTTTTTTTAGAATCAAATTAAATGCATGTATCGTATTGTAAACTGCCAAAAATTGATTAAGTTGAGACTAGACTTCAAATTATTTTCAGCCCTCACCTACTCTAGTCTGTAGGAAAAGAGTACTGATATTATTTTAATGCTTAAAGCCTTTGAATTATTGACATAAAGTTCTGAAATACCCTGTGTAAGAATAAATCTCATAATCTCAATAGATTTTATATCTTTCTTCTCGCTTAGTTAAACTTCGAAAATATTCTTACAATTATATGCAGAATTATCACAGAAATTCATAACAGTCGACATGTAGCATACGAATTATCTCCATAACTGATTTAAAAAAATACTATATGGCCAATTTCGACGAAACTCTTAATGCAGTAGTGACGCAGTGGTTTGTCCAGTTAGATTTATGAAATGAATCACTATGCCACTGTCTGTAACTCTACCATGTTAGATGTACCGACGGGTAAGCAGTTTGGTTATAAAGCCATTTATACATTCAGCCTGACTGTTAATAATTTTAGAGCGACTTTTGAATACTTTGCAAAAGTTAGTTGCAACAAAATTAAGTTGACCTTTAAAATCGTTTTCTATTTTTAAATAATATTGGCATCGTGGTAAATATTTATTAAAATTAATGTTCTACGAATAATACCTAGTTTATCTCTGGACAAAATTGCAATCCTATAATGCAATAATTTTGAAATACTGTTAATGGATGTTTTCTGGAAAACTGTTAAATTTAAATAATTCTAATAAAGTTCTGGTATGTATGCATTTAAAATTATTAGCGAAATTAAAAAACAACATTCGTTTTACACCTACTGTTTCGTCTGCCTCCTCATTAAGATAAGATTTAATAACTTGAAACTGCTTTGATTAACCGACTTTAAAAACGGAGAGGTTTTCAATTTCACTTGTATGTGTTTGTCCTTGTATTTTTAACCGTGTATATCTCCACATGGCTCGGCCATTCTTAAGAGTCTTTCGACAAATAATGTATAAGTCTCCCACTTAAATTCCAAATATGATTATTATGCTCAAATCGATGTGATTATTCGGAAAATTAATGAATATTCTATTAAATTAACACCAGCCATTTTTTTTTTTTTTTAATAACCGGTTAAAAAGGAATATGAATGACAAAATATTTTACTTCACTTTGTAAAGACTAAATAGGGGACCACTATAAAACATGATAAATATTTTTTGTAAAAAATTGCTTCGCCTTCAAAAAAAATTAACCCTGCAGCACGGGTAATTAGATTTTAAGATATTAAAATCGGTGTAAAATCGAACGAATAACGGATAATCTTCTTTTGATGACTGGCCGTTTTCAATTTTTTACTTCTTTTTCTTATTTTAATACGATTTTCTTGCATATACAAGAAATGAAGCGGAATTTTGTGCTATTTTGTGAAATGGGATTAAAAGGAAACAATAACCGTATTTATATCGTACTTATTACGATGTTGGAAATTTGATTATCGGATCACACTGCATCGCGAAGTTGCTAATTTATTTCTTATCATATGCCTATTTGGACTCTTATTTATAAACAAGACGACAATAGCATGTTTTGAAGAAACGTTGAACGATATAAATTTGGCAATAGTCAGGAAAACCTATGAATGATAAAATTATGATTGAAATATTTTATAATTATTATTGGAAAATCAAAACAGGGTACAGTCCCGCGAGGATAGATGATGCGTTTTCATAACAATCACAACTTACAAAATTTTGTCTGATGAGGAATGAAGCATCATTCTTGCTGAATAAAGACGAATTTTTTTCTGTTTTGTTTAATTTGTTTTAAATCTATATTTATTCTTGTCTTTGACAATTTATTAAAAAAGAATGGCCCATGGTAATTTTTGGCTTCTCGACTATGGTTGAATCTTATATAACTAATTTGAATATGACTATTTTTCCTGGTATTATAAGGATGTGTGTCACTTACAAGGTTATATTGGTATAAGTTCATTTTAACAAACAAAAGACATCCATCCATAAATATAAACAGATGGTAATGTTAAAATTTTTAAATCCTTAAATTTCGTTCTAAAACCCATAAAACACATAGAGCGAATGGCATGGTGCTGTATAGAATATATTCCATCAGTATATCTATCGAATGACCCCCAGTAATTATTGCATAGCTGATTACCGAATGAGAGAGACTGAAATAAGCTGTTTTTACAACATACATAGGTACCACGTGCACAAGGTTGCTTATTAAGTATATTGTTTATTTAGTTTTTTAACAACAAAATCTATTTAATGCTCGCAGTAGTAGGGGATCTTCATATACTCCAAGACATTTTGAATACTCCTGATATTTACGTGGTAATTTATTTGCTGTGAACGAATTTTGAAAATCTACTGCTTTATTCGTTATACCGTGTAGTAAACATTTCAAAATATTCAAATCATTTCTTGAAGTATATATTAGTAAATATTTGGAGAGTAATTTGTAATCATCAATTAATAGGATTCTTTTTTGTAGAAGAAAACCTCACTTCTGTGAGATATTGCAGCTTGTACGCAATATTTATTTGGCCTAGTCCTCGATAACATTTGTTTCCAGTGAGTCCTCTGCAGTTTTAGTATTATTGTTAGTAAATTTTTAGACAAGCCAGAGGTGCCATAAGATGACCCATAAGATTATGCAATAAAACCTCAAAATTTAGATGATATAAGAGGTTGTAATTAAGACAGGTGGATAAATAATTACAGCTATTATAAAACATCTTAAATAAATTCTATGAGCATTTAGCACAATACCCACAGACTGAACTCTAAATTTTAAATATTTTAAACGTTCATATCCAGTAAAATAAGCGTGTTTTTGGGCTTGTAAATAGGTATATTTTTTTGCTTTCCATCATAGTATTTTTGCTACTAATGAACAGCAACAAAAGTTCAAAAAAAATATCTATGGGTGTTCATTCTTAAATTCACCAGCAGGAAAAAACAATTCATATTTTTCGCATCTGTCTCGAAGCAAATAATCGAAATTTGGCAATTCCTATTTTTAAATATTAACTTTAACGAAAATAGCCATAAAAAAATTATTTTTGCATAAAATTAGTAAGTTTAATTACTTTTAATTTGGTTTTTCTTTTGACTGTACGGCCAAAATTGAAGTTATGCCCAAAAGACCTGAAAAATTGCACCGAGGAGTTGCTTATATGACGTGGCATATTTATAAATAACTTGAGTTAAGTGCTTAAACTAGTCGATATTTTCTTTATTTTTAATTCGAAACAAATGGTTTTTTTACGTAAATAACTAGAAAAAAGTACCTATATTAAAAATGAAATTGGATAAATTAAGAAATAAACAAATTTAAAAACTTTTATTCAAACTTAAATTATTTCATCGTCTCTTCGCACGAAATTTCTGAGCCTTCATCCTCATTTACGGATTCAGGCTGAATATTGTTTAAACAGAACACTCTTTGAAGTTCACCACACAGCGAAGCACACTAAAGTCCTGCTTTCTATAAATGCATAAAACTGTGCAGCCTTTTTTGCAGTCGCAGAAAATCAGTTTCAAAAATTTTTTTGGGTGCTGATGGGCCCATCATTTTTACTGGTGCCAAGACATTTTATTCTTTTATTCACCTCTGGAACCCTAAATTAACATCGTTACCTAACTACGTTTGGACTTTTTAGTATGTACGATAGCTGCTAAAATCGACGGCAAAAATATCAGATTAAATTTCTCTTTTAATCAATTTAAGTAAATTGCACCTCAATTTATTTAAATATATTAAATAGAAATTTCACCAGCTTCTTTCATATTCGAAGATGAGGCCGATGGAAAATTTAAATTTTTGCATACACATGTATTGGTTTATTACTATTAAATAAATTAATAATTTTAACTTTTCCCAATTAGTAAGTATCTTCTAAATGTGGTGTCGCAATCACTGCACGCAATAACTGAGAGAGCAGCATCTTTAGAAATTGACTAAAGATGAAAGAGTTTCTTCGGTTTTGCTGTGGTCGTCGAACTTGACTTGCCTTTTCGCTGATCATACTGTCAGCTAGGTCAAAAAGATTTTAAAGTTCATGGAGTCCCTCTGAAGAAGCTGACATTATAATCAAAGAAATGTCAAATGAAATTCGACGACCACGAGAAAATCGGGAAGAAACTAGGTATTTCATTGGACGACGGCAGTGAGAGCCTGTATTCTACTATTGACTTAAAATATTATATTTTATCGCCATTCCATTTTACTTTGAAAATAACCGACAGCCGATTTCTCAGATTTTGCTCGTTCTAAACCATCATTTTTTAAAATTTTACTCGGCTAGCCGATAGCCGCGTTGGTTAAGACGCGAGGTGCAATCGCGATTAATCGAACGGGTATCGCGCTACCGTGTTCGAGCCCCGGCTTCAGCATTGGAACCGTCGGAGGATATTTTTTCAATGTATAACTCTCTTCCGCACAGACCACTGGCTTCTGGAATTGGGGGTTGGGGGGTTCTGTGGTGTTTATTTATTATTTATTTTTATTAGATTTAAAAATATATTTAATTTTAAAGAAAATGATTCTTTTAATATTTTCCCTGAGTAAATGTGTAAAGTTGGCCATTTTTAGGGGTTGAAAAATGACGATTTAACTCATGAGTTAAGCTGACTGTAATTCCGTATTAGAATCATATTTTCTTTTCTTTCTGTTTTTTATAAATTTACGAGCATTATAAAAAATAGCTTTTTAGTTCAGTATAAAATTAGAAGCATTTACATTCTTGGGTTTGATTAAATAATGTTTAAATAAATAATCCTAAAAACTATCTATTGTTACATTTACAAAAATGCAATTTTAAGTGAAATAATAAATCTAGATAAACTAAATCAACAACCGAATACGTGTTGGAAAAGTAAACTTGTAGCTGAGTTCAAATTATACACAGAGAAAGACGTCATTTTGCGCAATATTGCATGGCGCATTTTCCAAAAATTATAAAATTTCATATATATGTCAGATATACCGTTGTACAGTTTTATGCATTTTTATTGTGCAGAATTCTTACATACTTTATTTGCAAAATAACGGGTCCGGCAGAAGTAACTATTCATTCAAGTTAATTCATGTCATAATATAATAAAATATACATATAAATTTCAAATTCAAGTCGTCATGTTTTCGCGATAAATGAAATTTTAAGACAGTTGTCAACGCATCTGCGAGAAATGTCAATATAGCTGTGAATATGGGGCGTTAGTCAAATATTCAACATTCTTTTGCAGCTGAAGCATATTTAAAAAATAACTATTCTGTTGTAATCACCCAGTGGTTATTTCGTCGTCACTTTCATTTAAATCCGCGAGATCTAGTCGAATAACAATTAAAAAGTTGGTACACAAGTTTCGCAGTACTGCTTCATGTGCCAGAGAAAACCAAAAGGAAGAACTCGTTCTGCACGCACACTTGACAATGGTGAAAGAATAATAGACGGAAGTATAATGCGAGGGTAAGGGGGTCAAACATGTAATTTGTTCATGTAAACAAATTGATGGTGCAGTACTCAACATTTACAGAATGATCTAAGACAGCATAACTAAGTAGGGAAAAAATCGCCAGAAGAGTGGGTGAACGGTAAAGGGCAACCAAAAGGCACCAACGTTGCAAAAAATCTTGCAATATTTACTTGACCAAGTGCACTTCTCACAATTTATACACTTATTCTTCAATTTAAAATGAGATTACGTGCAAAACGCCAAAAGGTTAGGTAGAAGAATAAGAGAGATAATTCCGATACTAAGAGCGTCGGTGCCCCACTCGAGTGATCACCTTTCTTTATATTTTCAAATTTTACATCATCAAATGTATTTCTCGCGATTTGCCAACATAATTTGGGGTTGTTCACTAAATTATTGGTCAACTGCGAGAAGTTAGGAAGACGTACATAAGTTAATAATTTTATTAATAAAAAGATATGACGACTAATTTTATTTCCATTTCTAATACAATATACATCTCTAATATTAATCAAATATAAAATTACTCTGTTTCATAACCCTTATTTTCTATATCATCATCTTCAGTTGGAAGTAGAAATTAATAATTTAATAAAATTAATAAATCATCAAAATCAAATTCAAAATTACCTGTGAACTATCACTACCAAGGACAACGTCTTAGACAGATGATGGTAATTGTGGTCCTTCAAACCATTTAAATTCATACTCGGGTCCGTTTAATATCCATCCTGAATTTTGTGCTTCCAGTTCGTATGGATCAAATAGATCCATAAATTTGTAAATAGAATTTATTCTTAGTTTTCTTTTGTACATAGTTTTCCTTTTTCAAAATGAGTTTTACTTTATTTAACTTGAGTAATCTCGGTGTGTTTTTAAATAAATGTATATTCAGTTCTAAAACAGGTTTTTATGAGTACTTTCCTGTATATTAACATACAATTTGAAAAAATTTATGGTAGAATTAAATATTTTATTTTTTTAACCTCTCGGATCTAAACTTTTAATTTGTCAAAACTATTTAGGATGGCAATTTCATCACATTAATTTGGAAATTTTTATATTTGTCAGCTCAGGCATAACATCTGCCGCCCGGAGCGTTTCGTTTCGTTTGTAAATTTGTAACGCGTCGGGTTAATGTTATTATTGTTAAATGAAATAAATGCTGATATATGAAATATAAAAATGAATTGTATATACTTAAAAACAATAAAAAACTTTTAAATGGAAATGGATATATTTGCAATATAATGCGTTCCATCTGCTGACTTAATTCGACCTAGCAAGTAGAAAGCATCGAAGTTTTTCAAATTTTTTTTTTTTTTTTGGAAAGGCTCGTGCACATTTTTTATAGTGTAATTTTGATGGAACAGTTCGTATCGTAGATTATTGAGACTTCGTTGCAAGATTTAATACCGTACATATCACAAACGAATGATTCTACAAACGAGAAATATAATCGTAATCTTAGTCTACGATAGTATTGCCTAAATCAGCGAATACTTTTTGGTATTTTTTGACTTCAAAGGCATTTTATGGACACTGTTTTACTTTTCTAAAAAACACATAGTTATAATCGCATCCTGTTAATGCATGAAATTCCGGTAATGCTTTGCAGAATTCTAATCCCAGGGATTCATGAAGCGCACTTATATTAATAACATGACGTTTATCGGAAATTCCGCACTCGATCCAGATTTTTTATTCAATTTTGTGTAAGTTTCCTAACAATATCTGTATCGGAACACTTAATTACAACATTTGAATTCGAATCAGTTTTAAATGTATGATAAATGATCTTTGTATCAGCCTATTCGTGTGGAGAACAAGAGAAATCAACATCCATCGTTCGAACGACATTACCATCAACGTTAACTTGGTATGAATAGCATTCTATATAATTTAATACAATATTTGTGTTACCAATGAAGGTACCTACTTCTCGAGTTTGCCAGTGTGAAATCAGAAAAACGACTAAAGCTTCTTTTAATTTATCATTTTTAAGTTCTTTCGAAAAGTCAGTTGGTCTAGTTTGTTCTGGACCAGAGATCACGTATTCGTAATCAGTCTCGAAACCTCCTCGCAACGAATGCTACGAGCATTTTTGATTGAAGGCCGACAATACCGATCAAGAACTATATGTACACATGGAGCATCATAACTGCAATGAACTTGTAAAATTTTCTTTGAAATATTGCTGAAAGATTTTGTCACATCTTTAATACAATTAATTTTAAAAATCCATCAACAATTACGACATCGATTGCGGTAGGTAACGTGCTGTCATTTCGGAAATTTTTCAGTAACGCAGATTTTTCTGTCTTACAAATAGTGCCATCTAAGTGGCATAATGATGTGGGCATCGGAGTCATGGGATACGAAAGCATTTTTTCCATATCTGCTGTCTCCTTCATTGATATACCACAACATCTGACCAAGGAGATGGCGTTGCATCCGAACCACGCGTACTTTATTATTAATTATTACTTTTTGTCTATTAGGAAACTTTCACACAAAATTGAATCAAATATCTGGATCGAGTAGGGAATTTCCGATAAACATCATGTTAATAATATAAATGCGCTTAATGCATGGATTAGAATTCTGCAAAACATTACCGAGATTTCATGCATTAACAGGATGCAATTATAACCCTGCGTTTTTTAGAAAGGGAAAACAGCGTCAAAATGCTTTTGAAGTCAAAAGAATACCAAAAAGCATTCGCTGATTTAGGCAATACTACTATAGACAAAGATTACGATTGCTACGTCGAATTAAGTCAGCAGATGGAAAGAATGCACTATATTTCAAATATGTCGATGAATGCTGCTACTCCATTCGATCCATACGAACTGGAAGCACTAAATTCAGAATGGATATTAAACGGGTCCGAGTATGAATTTAAATGGTTTGAAGGACCACAGTTACCACCATCTGTCAAAGACGTTGTCCTTGGTTGTGATAGTTCGGAGGGTAATTTTGAATTCGATTTATTAATTTTATTAAATTATTAATTTCTACTTTCAACTGAAGATGATGGATGACATGATTTACGACAGCGACGAGGATATTGAGTTTGATGACATTGAAAATGAGAGTTATTGAAATAATGAGTAATTTTGTATTTGATTAACATTAGAGATGTATATTGTATTAGATATAGAAATAAAATTAGTCATCATATCTTTTCACTAATAAAATTATTAACTTATACATGCCTTTCTAATTAATTTCTGGCAGTTGACTAATAATTTGCTGAATGACCCCAAATTATGTTGACAAATCGCCAGAAGTACATTTGATGATAAAAAATACGAGAATACAAAGAAAAATGATCAATCGAGTAGAGCACCGTCGCTCCTAGTATCGGATTTACCTCTCCTATTCTTCTACCTAGTCTTCTGGCGTTCTGCACGTAATCTGATTTTGAATTAAGTATACAAATTGCCATAAGTGCACTTGGTCAAGTGAATATTGCAAATTTTCTTGCAACATTGGCGCCTTCTGGTGGCCCTTTACCGTCCACCCACTCTTCCGGCGATTTTTTCCCTACTTACTTATGCTGTTTTCGATTATTCTGTAAATTTTCAGTACTGCACCTTATCAGTTTGTGTACATGAAGAAATTACATGTTTGATCCCCTACCCTCGCATTATACTTCCAGGGTGCCTTCTGGCGGTCCGATTCTCACTATGTCGGTAATAATCTATCATTGCAGGTTCGGTCATTACAGGTTATATTCATTAATATAACTTCGACTGCACCGAGTCACACGTACCACCACGTAGCCAACTCTTAGACTATAAGAGCAGCTGTGCTTGCTACGAAGTCCTAAACGATCTGCAAAACGACAAGAATTAGCACTCAATATTTCGAACCGTAGTTATCGCCGCATTATGAAAGACTTATATTTCCATCCCTACAAAATTTAAGTCATACAAAAATTTCTGCTTCAAGGTTTTGGAACACGCGTTGATTTTTGCAAACGTTTCGAAGGGCTATTTGCTGAAAACCCGAATATCGTTGATTGCGTGCTAATGTCAGATGAAGCTCATTTTCATCTTTCCCGATATGTTAATAAACAGCTTTCGCTACTGAGCGACGGAAAAACGTCTGCAATTGCACGAGGTACCGCCTTATAGCAAAAAAAGTCACTGTGTGTTGTGCAGTATCTGCCTTTGGAATTTTTGGGCCGTTCTTCTTTGAGAAAAATGACTTGACGATTTCTGTTACATCAAAACGTTATCAACAGGTATTGCGTAACATTGAACAACAACTTCGTAATGTTGGTGTGGATATTCGAAGAATATGGCTTCAGCAGGAGTAGCTACTTCCCACACTGCTTCTGAAATTCTATGCGAAAAATATTTCTTGGTAATGTCATTTCGAAATTTGGCGACGTCAACTGGTGGGCACGGTTACCGGATCTCTCAGTTTGTGATTTATTTTTATGGGGCTACTCAAATTGTTTTCTAATCGCCCGCAAACTTTGGTACGACTAAAATATAATTTTCGGAGAGAGATTAACGCAAACCCAATTGAAATGTTGGTGCGCGTGATGAAGAACTTTCATGCTAGGCTTCAAGAGTGTCAGCTGCGAGGTGATGGTCATTTGACTGATGTCATATTTAAAAAATAATATCTCCGTGTTTCCTTAAGAATCTAGCGTTCAATTTTTTAAAATAAAAATTTAGCCATTAATAAGAACACCTCAATTTAAAATAGATACTTCATTCCGCCGGACCCGTTATAAAGATTTCGTTACAATGATTTAGTTGGAAACGTATTGAAACAAATTGAAGAAATTCACAGTAAAATTTATTTACTTTATTGTATTGTTAATAGGACCCTCAAATTTTATACTGCTATCGGCTTATTATTTTAATATAGCTATACAGGGCGTTCCTTAATGACGTGCTAATATTTCAGAGTGTGATTTCTTAGGTCAAGGTATGAAGAAAAATCCATATTAATATGTGGCCGCAACGTTGCTACAAAGTGCTGATTTTTTTTAATCGTTATTTTTTAATATCTCAGAAAGTACTTTAGATATTATTTTCAATTTTGGTATTGTTTATAGAATATAAAGCCATATATTTTAGTTAGAAAAGTTATTTTATTGCTTCACAAGTGGCGTGCCCGCAAACATGTCCTCTGATGTTTTTTACCAAAGAAGCGGTACGCCTCTAAATTTTTGCGTGTGGATATTTTTTCTGATTACCTTGATCAATTCTACATGAAAGCGGTCTCTTGTTTTTCTCATCAGACGCACAGTTCTTGATTAAAACAATTAAATTCAAAATGAAACTAATTATTATTAACGTTGAGAATGATAAATTTTGTTCGAAATGGCCACCTTCACTTAATAGGCATGCCCGTCTTCGCATCGAATTGCGCACTCGTTCAAATATTCCCGGCATATTCCGTATTGTTTCACAAGAGGCAACTATTCGCTGTCTTAAATCTTCTTAAGCGTTAATGGGAAATATTTGATTGGAATTTGCGAAATTTGTTTTCAAAAAGTTTGCTACCTAATCTGGGATCTACGAAAGTACTTGTCAAATATTTGCAATTTATTTTTGTTGTGTTTTTAATTTTATGAAAAATCTTGATTTATTATAAAGTTACATCATTTTGAAATTTCATTTTACAGTGATTCTTAACTTATGAAATTTTAAAATGGTGCAACTTTGTAAAAATCAAGATCTTTTAATCAAATTGAAAACATATTCCTACATTTTCTTTCTTGTGCCGGAAAAAAATAGTTTCAAATATTTTACAAGTGCTTTTGTAGATCCCAGGATGGGCAACGCATTTTTTTAAAACAAATTTTGCAAATTCTAATTAAATATTTTTTTCCACAAAACGTCTTCATCTGGTTTCGGTAGTCTTCCTTTATCATTTGACGTGAGTCTCATGCTCTATTACTAAGTTATAACTTACCAAAATTTCACGGGCCGCCATTGGTAAACAGTATGTATAGTATTTATGCAATCATAATTCAAACTTGTAAAGAATTCGATTTATGTGATTTTTAAGTTTGTACAAAAATGTCAAAAAATGTTAATATATTACTCCAAAAATATATTATTTATTTGCACAGTTATTCCTGGCACATTTTGAAGTATAATTCCCTACAATTGTGATAAAATATCACATAATTTTTTTCTATGTAAAAACCATTTACACGCTTGATACACACTAATGCCTGAAAATAATTAACATTTTCTAATGTTTATCTTCTAATATTACAGTTCCCCGTGCACTGGATTCGGAGATTGTAATTGATAATATCCAATTTACTCCTGCATTGGCCAATAGAAATAGTTCTGAATTTAATGCATTATCGACGGAACTTGGTAAAGAATTAATGGAAGCTCTGTTTAGTAAAGACATTCTACGATATGGACCTGCAGACATTAAAGTAACAGTTAAGGAGTTTACGTAAGTACCTATCTAAATTATACAAAATTTGTGAAATATGACAATTTATTTTTATATTTTTAGACCTGAAAGGACTGGAAATGTTATTGTTGATTACCGCATCGTATGGGAATTTAACAACGGAATTCATAACCATAAAGACCCAATAAATAAAGTTACATTAGAAAAAAGAATGTCGCAATTAATAGAACAAAACAATGGTCTTATAGGCCCTTATCATGTAATGGAAACGCCAGTAAAAGCAGAACGAATACTTGATTTGTGTAAAATAGACAATAACGGTTGTGAGCACATTTGTCTGTTTGATTATAACATTTCAGACTTTTCTTGCATTTGTCCGCATGGAAAAATATTATCAAAGGATAAAAAAATGTGTGTAGATGAACTTAAATATCATACTGAGAGTAATGTTGGACTCGTAAGTAATTTGAATGATGAGCAAGATCATTACTCTAAATATGAACCGAATTTTGAAACTATAACTACTACCCAATCATCTCAATTTGCAGACTCTGAATTCGATAAGAAATCAAAATATAATGTACATTCTGTTTTGTATTCAGATATTTCTCCACAAACTCAAACCACTTTAATACCGGAATCAGTAACTTCCATTCCATCCTCCGTCGGTCAAGATTTAGCTCAGGACACGGAGAAATATGTTACAGAATCAATCTCAGACCTAGGTGAGCAAGCAGATGATGCTGCTACACATTTAAACACCGAATATAATTCATCTATCAATAATAAATTTAATGAATACTCAAATCCAGAAATTATAATGCAGACTACAACCGAATATTCCTCAGAACGTGATACAACTACCATAGTACCTAAAATAACACAGGAACTTACATATCCTTTTGAATTAACAACAGTTTTCAATAATATGAAGGGAAATAAAGGTTCTGAGCGATTAACTGTAACAACTTCACCAACGGCTGAAACTACCCTAGATACAAATAATGAATCACGCACAGTATCTACTTCTATTTTAAAGGCATTAGTTGAAATCACTACTCAACTCTCAACTGAGCCTACTACAGAGCATACTACTGAAACTGATCTAGAGGGAACATCTGAAAGCGCTGAAAATTCATCAAAAAAGTTAATCGAGGAACAGAATGATATTACGGAAGGCATATTTATACAAACAACCACAAACAGTGCCACTAGGAGTGGAGACAATGAATCGTATACAATGCTAGAAATAACAACAGATCCTAATATATTTTCGGAAGATAAAATGCATGAACTTGGGTTTGTAAAAGTTGTCACTCCTGAAGCTGAAGTGTATGCAACTACTGATTCAACTCTTGCATACGAATATGCTGATAGCAATAGAATTCGTAAAACATCAAATGAAGAATCAAAAACAGCACAGTCTCTTAACAGTATTAATAATGAAATGAGTACTAAGTCTCAACCGATTATGGAAATTACAACACAAATGCTGTCACAAACAGGTGAAAATGAACTCTATTCCATGCCCGTCATTATAAATGAAGACGAAGAGAATAACAAAACTGAAAGTTTACCTGGAATTACTTATGTCTCCACAGAAATGCCATCCTCATATACCAAATCAGTTCCCGTTAATGTAAGCGAACATTATGAAACAAATAATCAAAGCCCAAAAATATATGAAATTACAACCGAACAAGTTGTTTCTGAAATCAAAAAAAATATTGAAAACTCCACCGAAAAGTTTTCAGAGCAAATCAATGCCGTAGAGCATCAAGAATATTCACCGAATGATTACATGTCACCTTTCCTACCTGAAATAGAAAATGATACATTTGCAAATACTTTGCACTCAGATGATCATTTTAATGATAATCTATATATTTCTAAACACGTAGATTCCCACGAAAATATCACTGAATATAAAACAAACCCACCAAATTTAGAAAATGACCAAATGAACCATACAAATCCACTTGATCCCCAACAAAATGATACGTACTTAGGTGTTGTACCACTACAACGTGAAAATAAAGAAAATGTACTAAAAGAACAAAATCATACACAAGAAAATATTCCTACCTTACAGAAGGAAATATACAATCCTGATAATATTACCGAGATTATTACTGAAGATGTAACAAATAGTGACCATTTAAATGACAGTTCTCTTACAGAAAGTAATCTGGAAAGTACAACAGTAGGTAACGAATATTATAAAGAGCAAAATTTAGCTATGTTGGCTGCAAAAGAAAATGACAGATTTGTTAGTGAACCTGTGAGACTTTCCGTAACAGAAACGATTTTAGAACCTTTCGAAACCACAACTATGGAAGAAGAAAGAACTTCGAATGTTATAAAAGAAAAATATATGGTAACAACCCTACCGCCAGAAATTATTAATAATGTGCACAGTAACAATTATTTTGAAAATAATTCAAAATTATTAGAGAAGGAAATCATGCTTCTAAACGAAAAAAATACAAAGGAACAGGAATTAACTACACAAACACTAACAGAAATTACTACTACGCAGACGCCACTGGGTGTAGGAACCGAATATCCAAAAATAACGATTGATAATGAGAATAATAAAACAGATGACTCTAGCACGGAAGATTTAATTGCGTCAGAAACCACAACTAATAGGCTTAAAAGTAACGATGAAAATCAAACTCAAGATATGACTTCAGAATCAAATTATTTGATCGAAAATTCAACCATAAATGGAGAAATTATCAACACTGTTACAGAACTGGTTAATATTGTAACAACAGAGGAAAACGATATGTCGACGGAAGAACTTACTACATCAGGACCTCAGTTGTCCCCTTCAACATTTCAATCAATCTTATTGGATCCTATAAACCATTACGAAGTCAAAGAAACTTTTGCAGATATAACCACGACGGAGAAATTGTTTCTTTCTACTAAGCCCACCACAAATATAGTTGCGATCGTAAACAACGAAGATAATGAAGACTTATCAATTATTCCATTAGAAAGGGAAGTTGTAGATAACACAAAACTTGACAAAAAACGTTTAGCAAATGAAGATAATTTTAACCAGCTGGAACAATTAGATAGTAATAGCTTCAACTCTATTTCTAATGAAGATCATAACTTAAATAATTTTCCTGAAGAGTTTAATAGTAAATATATAGGAGATCTTCCCCAAAATGAAAATATAACCAATTCAGAATATTCAAATAAATCGTCCAAAGGCCTAGAAATTGAGAGGCAAAAACTAGGCCAATATAACAAAGCTATTTTCAACAAAACAATCAAACAGGATATATTGGTCTTAAAAGATGATAACGAAAACTTAAACACGGTGAAACAAGAAGGAAAAGTAAAAACAAATTATTTTGACACTGTTAAACCAGTAACTGAAGATTTTACTTTACCAAGATTTACAAGATGCGTAGTTAATCAATTTCCATGTTTAAATGGAACTTCCATTAAAGATGGAAGTTACTGTATTCCTAGCAATGATAGGTGTGATTCAGTACACGACTGCACTGATGGCTCAGATGAAGTTAACTGTACGGAAGAGGGTTGCCCAAATAATTTTCAGGTAAGTTATTATTGATATAATAATGGCTCTATTAATTAATAAATGTTTAGTGTTCTAGTGGACAATGTTTAAAAAGATACCTTGTTTGTGACGGTATCATTAACTGCAACGATGGAAGTGATGAAGTTAATTGTGGTAAGTATGGTTTATTATGACATCATTTTATGAGGCGAATTGATTGTTTATTGATAGAGTTAGAGATAAACCAGATGTAAATGCTTGGATTTGCTAAATAAATCATTTTTTAAGTCAAATTAATTTCTCTATTTGTAATTTTAATCATCTGCCATTGACCTCATTTTTATTGGCAAAACGCTCGTCAGAATACCATGTAGTATTCGAAATTTTATCGATAGTTTCAACATTTCATGTACATGTTTTTTAAAATGTTTTATATAAAATAGCTTATCGCTTTATTTTAAGGGTTCTTCCTCTAAGTAAGATTAACTTCCCATCCAAACTTTAATACACTAGGATTTTTGCTTCTTTGATAATCATTCTGTAAGCATGATTACCAAAAAAATTTCTAACATATCGGAATTAAATATTGGCCAATAATTATTGGTACTTATCACGGTTGAATGAAGTTATCATAACTACGTACTAAGTACAATGTTAATAAGAATATATTGAACCCTTCCCTTCAATTATCAGATAAATGGACATGTAACTTTGACGAAATATCCTGTGGTCCTGGTAACCAATGCATTCCAATATCTTGGAAGTGTGATGGAAGAACACATTGCAGTGATGGTTCAGACGAGCTTCATTGTCATCAATATTCTTGTTCAAATGACACCTTCCACTGTACGGAACAAGATACATGTATACCTCTTAGTTGGAAATGCGATGGCAAGAGTGACTGTGCTGATGGAGATGATGAAAAGCTTTGTGGTAAGACAGCATTGTGAATTTACTTCGAATTTGTATAACTGTTTTATTAATTATAGAGTGCACACAGGAACAATTCAAATGTAATATAGGAGGAGGGTGTATCAAAATTGAAGAAGTGTGTGATGGAATTGAACAATGTGCTGATAAATCAGATGAATGGAATTGTTTGCGCTTAGAAAAACTAGAAAATAATTCTGAAGAAACAAGTCATAAGAACATTTTACAGGTTACTATTTTTAATATAACGTAGCCACTAGAATATAATTTCATTTTAATTTATAATGAATTGCAGTAGGTACTCACATTTGATTTGTTATTGACTTAAATGTATAGGATGTTTATAGATGAAAATACCTACAGCTAATAACATTATATGTACACATTAGTAAAAGCATTTTGAAGGACATCTAGAATAATGACTATGATTGAGTGCAGCATTCAATTATAGTTTATCGTGCAGCTTATATAGATTTCCAGTTTAAATTTTAACGATAGATGGCAAGTCTGTAGATGGCATTGGTTGACTAAGAATATTTACGTTATAGTGAAAAAAATCCCAATGCAAGTACAAAAAAAAATTAAAAGAACCAAGTCAAGGGCCATTTATGTATATAATAATTTATTGCGATTGTCTTTATTTTTCAACATAAAGAATAGATAGAGAGGCACACTTTATTAGTTCACCGGTACAAGAAATACAAAATATATACCCATACGGATATTGAGCATTTCAAAGAGCACAAACCTAAAGTGGAATTGAAAAAATATACCAATATAAAAAACATTAGACATTAAAAAAGAGCGGCTCCGGATATAAGCCGGCAAGACGCTTCGATATACTCTCATATAAATCATTATTTTAAAAAACGGCTTTCACTAAAAGAAATTAAAAACATGTTACGATGTGGGATAATGAGAGAAAAAAAGGTATATATAAAAAATATATAATTTTTTTCTTCTATTTTCGATTTGCAAAAATAATTTTTATCATCTCACATAGGTATTATTAAAATAAACATTTTCCCTTTTGTAGAACTAAAGTAAAATTATCCTCAGGAATAAACAGAGATTTAAATATTAGATATAATAAATTTGTACAATGTCAATTCTATTACATCTCTATCTCTCTCTTTCCAAGCACACCGTACATTCGGCTGCGTCATTTTATTGACGTGAAGTCATTTACAATTCATGCATGACTAATACACTCCGGAGAACTCTTAAATCAAAAGATATAATGTAAAAGTTATTACATTGCTTTTCATATACCTACGATTATTATTTAAATATTCGTTCAACTTTCTCCAAAATAATGCTTGTTAATTTGCTTTTTACTTTTCTGTGCAGATGACTTTATAGAAGAACTTTAGACTTATAGAAGAATGTTTTTGATAAGTCAATATATAAAAATATTTGGCCACTTGATGATGCCTAAATATTCACATATTACTTCCTTCGAGTTCATGGCACTGTATTTCAATGAAAATTGAAATATGAATCTGATGGCTTTGTCCAATTTTCACCGAGCAAAGATTAAAATTATAAAAAATTATTCGAATACAATGCCGAGAATATTTTTGAGTCAATAAATATAAATAATATTTGACTACCTGATGGTAGTCGGTGATTTCGTTCGGTTAATTTTTTAATGAATTTCAGCCTTTGCTGGGTTGAAACCAGTTAAGTTAAAAGCATTGGTTGGTATTTTTACAGCAAACGCCCAGAGCTTACTGGGAGAAACCCTCTTTCAATGTTGTGTGTTTAGGAGCCTAGAAAATTGATTTGATACTTTACGTCCTGGTGGGGCCCTCGGCATAGGGACTACCGTTTGAATGAACAGAGTGTCACTATAGGCCACTATAATTTTATGTAAATCTCTTAATTTCATTTCTATTGTTTTTTCACTTTACTTATTTTACAGTGGCATATTTATTTTGGTTTTTCACGTTTTGTCCTGTTTTACCTCATAATTTTTGAACTTCAAATAATTTTATTGGAATCTCTTTAACAAAAAGAACCATATACAATCCATTATTAACAATAAATTATATGGACACAATAAACCAACGGAACGCTGGCGCTGACTACACATGAGCAAAATCTATTCTGTCGTATTCTTTCATATTACGCTGCTGCTCCGACGCTGGTTATCAAACAGATCTGTCACATGTCGCTCCATTTTTACGAAGACGGTTCCGATATACGCGCTCCCAGAAGCCTCTTAATTTTTTTTTTAATTTGGTTTTCATAAATTCATACTAAAAAGTAAAAAAATAATTGCAAGAAAAGCAAGGCGTGCGCACTTTATATGATTGTACGCATGATGCGCACGCCTTGCCTTTCTTGCAATTATTTTTTACTTTTTAGTACGATTTTAAGAAAAGAAAGTTTTTTAACGTTTGTTTATTTTCTACCTTGTAGTCATAATTCAATTATTTATAACGTATAGAGCCAATTTACATAAATTCATTCATTCGAGCTGGGTTCCGAGGTATAAACCTAACGACATCCCAATGTGTCACCGGAACTAATATCAAATCATTTGTACGGGAAAAACGGACGTAGAAGTCTCTGATCAGTCGAAAAACCTTTTTTATTTATTTTATTTTTATTTTAACGTTTAGATTACCGTCTTGACGGAGTGTAGAATTAGCTATTCCACCACTCGACCAGGACATATACACATAGACAATTATACAACGACCATTTTCTACGACATTGCCATCTGCCGCAGCAGCGATTCGAACTCAGAAGTGGTATAGCAACTAGCGCATTGTCTCTCACACAACCTCGTTTAGTACACTGCTACCAACTCGGTAACACATAAAAAATACCACTAAATATCCATACCCTCGCCAGGATTCGAACCCGGGACTCCGTAGTTGCAAGCCTAACACGTAAGCCATTTACCATTTAAAAATCATTTATTAATTTATATGTTTAGCGTTGAACTACTTTTGTATTCTACGTGTTGCCGGAGGTGCCGGTTCGATAGCATATTTAATCATTTTTTCACTCCCGCGCCCCCTATGTGCGGACATTTGCGAAAGTAATGGTGGAATATTGTATTGTCATCCGATCTTAGTAACTGTACAAAATTTTATAAGTTGATTATGTCAGAAAGTGTGTTAAATAAAGGATGCAAGATTTGAAGCCAAACGTGAGAATTGAAAAAAACATTGTGACTTAAAGAAGATCAAGTAAAAATCACTTACCTCTCATCAATAACTACTAAAAGCATTAAGAATATTTTGTGTTAAGTACTCAATTTTAATCAATAAGGTGATAATTCTTAATAAATAGTAAATTTCAATGTTCTCACAAAACGAATCTATTAGAAATCAGAACATAATATGGAAATTCCTAGTAGAAATATATATAGTACTCAGAGAAATGAATAAAAATTATTCGATTACGGAATTGGATCGATGATTTCCAACGTCACATAGTGGCATATTTAATTAACCGACGCGCACCAGATCACGAGGTTCGCGAACGTCGCGTCTATCCTTTAAATGTGTGTTATAGGATATTTCAGCTTGTGTGAATGATTTCGCAACATAGTACGATGTCCTGGAAACAATAGGTGTAATACAACAGCACTGTTCCTCAATATACACCCAGATCTCATCACATCTGAATTTATGTTCAAATATAAATTCGAAATTACATCCACTACTTTATCTGGTTTACTAAATAAGGTAAAAACGGCACTGGTGTTATCAATAATAGTTCGATAATTTGATGGTGAAATTTAAAAGGTCTAATAACCTCATAAATTACAAGTTTTATGAACCTCAAACAGAATATTGCACCTAATGTTGGTATTAAATGTGATTTTTTTTATAACGATCTACCAATTGAAAGCCAAGTTTTTCAATTTGCTAATAAAACGATTCATTAATCTAAAACGACTTTTACAAAACGTGCTCCAAATTATTATTTTATTCCTATACTATTTTATGCTATAACAAACATCTGAATATTAGCGTTTCACCAAATTATAATTCTTCCTAATTTAAATAAATTATAGATGAATTGTTTTATTTTAGGTACAGTTTAAGAACAACACTTGGTATCCAGTTTGCATGGATTGGAGTAATTGGAATACTACTATTGCTGATAAGATATGTCAAACTATGGGTTTCGCAGGGGCCACATTATTAGAATCCATACCTAATACTAAGGGAAATTTAACTGAGAGTTATTACAAACTTATTACACCATCCTCAACCATGTTCGCACAAACCATTTTATCACAACTTAAAAAAACTGAACATGGTGGCTGCGACCAATTTGTCTCCATTTCATGTCAAGAATTTGGTAGGTAGCATTTTTATTATATCAACTTATGCGTAACTTTATACTACTGTTCCGAGCAGTTGCGGAACAAAAAATAGAATAGAGCAATACTCTCGGCTGGACGAGATTTGGGAATCCTCATAATTTTGAATGATAATCATAACATGCAACCGTGATCATAATAAGGTTTCCAACCTAAAGCATTTGTTGTGAATATTTTTCCTATTTGAATTAGGCTTCTGTCGATAGTTTACTTTCGCTCCGCCTATTCGCAGAAATTAAAACAAGTGGGGGCAGAAAGTTCTGCAATGATTTTATGGTTTCAAAAATTGTACCAGCAATAATTTATATTTTAAATACCATATTGATCTTATTTGTGTATCTATCAGAATAATGTATAATAATAATTATTAATAATATTACTGTAATAATAACAACAATGACAATAATAAGCAGGAGGGACTACTTACATTCGACTAGCTTTAGTAAGTAGTAACGCCATCTACTCCAGAAAAGTGTGCAAAACCGGCACCGGCGACAACGCTAGCGCACCTATGAGGGGACAGAAACTTCCCCTGTATTATCTACTGCGGGTTTCTTAGGCTAACTCCTAACAAACCAAAACTTCTAGTTCCTGCAAACAGAAGTATCCCACAGTCGAGCCTCTCCAGGTTGGATCAACGGACAGATTGCCAGACAATGAGGAACTTAACATACAAGAACACCTGCGTGGAGTGATGAATGGCATTCTGTTACATTACAAAAGCACGAAGGAGAAACGTGCGCGAGTGCCTGCTCTATGGTGTACAAAGCACCTTCCAACATAGCATCTTCTCGACACAAAATCTGCGTGATTATATATTCCATCCTCTCAGCAGGGGCAACGTGAGAGCTGCTCCTCAGGTTTAGTAGGAGAAAGGAGTTGTATTGTATAAAAAACCCGAGCCACTGTGGATGCAGAACATCGTAAGGCTCTACCAAAGGGGCTGACATCTGAACATAAACTGTGTTATGTATTTTATTACTCAGCGGTTATCACGAGTGAAGAATGGAAACACTGGTTCTTCGCAGGAAAGAGCAGAACAGCTTATAAAAAAATGGAAGTCAAGATCCGGTCGGCCAGTTCAAACGCATCCCATGGCCAACCAGTTATGAACTATATAGTGACCAACATTTGATACTTAACATGCGACAAATAATCATCAACTTAAGATACGTCCAGCGCACGCACAATGGGATAGTGCTCTGAAACCAAACCGTACCGTCCCGACAATGTATGAATGCCATTGGATGCGAGGATTGGTTGAAAATATAGTTTGCCGTTAAGACCCCTCTCATCTTCTCGAACCACTTTAACGTATTGTAGAGAAACGGCCGATTGTAGATCACTTGGAAAATTCCTGGAAACGCCGTATGATAAAAAGGTTTCGCTCAATAGACACTCTCCCGGCCCTGACACACTTTGAAGACTTCAGCAACCACACGAGGTGTGCTCCTGAACAGGTTTGAGCAGCTCTTGAGGGTTCTAACAACTTTGCCGCTCCAGGTACCAATATAAATATTTTTTAATGGAAAAAGTTAATTAGTACCCACCACCGTTTAGCTAAAATTTTTAGTAACTGACTAATTGAGGAGCAGCAAATTTCTTCTGGGGTTTCGATCTTGAAAAACAAAAATTTATCTGGCTTAAAGAACTACCGTCCAATATCCTATCCTGTTGAAATGCATGTTTCAAAGTGTTTAAGAATTTTGTACATATGGGTGTTCCCAGAAGTTAAACTGGTTTACGAACTGATATACGAGCATCGTAGGTCGAAGAGAAATATTCTTGGCTGCAAACAGAATCTTCTGATTAACAGATGTGTCACGCAAGACTCCGTACAGCATAAATTAAATCTCTTTATGGCCTCTATCGAGGCATTTGACATCATATGAGCTAATTGTTCATTTGCTTCGATGTATTATGGTATCTGATCTCATAGTAAGATGTATTAAAGAACTGATCCCGTCTGGACTCTGGAGTACCCGCATTACTGTAGCATCGGGCAACGATTGAGTCCAAACCAATAATATTCAGAAGCAGACTCTATTTTACATTTCCTACTGCCATTATCCATTTCGCTCCGAAAACCCATGCCTACAACTGGACTACCTACGGCAACAGGAGCATAAGACCATCCATTCCTATCTATCTCGAAGTCCTTAAACTTTATGTCTTCGGAGAGATTGGTCTACGCCAGTCACTCGTGGTAGTACAGGAGTGTACGCAGGCTGTCGGTATGGACTTCGTATTGTGCAAATATGATAATATCTTAAAAAGAATAAATAATAATAATAAGCAAAAAACACCACAGAAATTAGTCAACCCCCAATTCCAGAAGCCAGGGATTGTGTGGAAGAGGGTTACACATTGAAAAACTGGGACATACAACCATTTTCTCCGACAGTGCCGAAGCCAGGATTCGAACCCAGTGGTACGTAGTCCATGTGATTAATCGCGATTGCCACCTCGCACCTTAACCCACTCGGCTATCGACCAGATGCTGACCAGAATGATGCTGAAACTTATAGATCGCCGATGGAAGCACCTAACTTCATCTAGCGTCACACACTCGTACACATATTTAGATGTCAAACAACTTTCCACTCAAGAAGTAAATGTAGTGAAAGAATCAGCACCAACTCATGGACTGAGACCAAAACAATGCAGCGGTAGTGGCTATAACCTATAAGCTTGGTATTTTCTTCAATGTCGAACGAATAAAAGCGACGATTAAAACATACTGAAAAGTCCAAATTAAAACATGCAGAACACGTATATCGACTGAAGATAATACCACAGAAGAAGGTGACCGACTTTTACAGAAAAGAAATACCCACCGCTAACCCTGGAAGATCGACAACGCGCTTGGACGATTTTGGACGAATGAGAAAATTCAAGCATAACAGCAAATCAAGGTGCTGCAAGGAAATATTCCAATGCTTTAAACAATCCGAAGGTTGACGAGGAGACGTTCTAGCTGTGATTGAATGAAATACGGAAACCAAGAGGTTTATCACAGTCATGAAGGTCATACCAGAAACTATAAGAAATACACTCTCTTAAACTCCCCGAAGAGGATACAAAAAGTGAAAAGTAACGGCAGAAACTATTGAATATGTCTCTGCGTGGCGGCTACATTATGTTTGCCACATAAATGTATTTAGGGAGACCCAACGAGGTGATGAAGATTATATAGAAAGATTTAGCACTGAAATTAATAATGGCTCGTTACTAATCCACCTTCGTTCTATAAATACATATCTCAAATCTTTGCGCCGAATACCAAGGCTAAAATGTTTAGATATAGTGCAATCCACATCCATTATATCAGATGCCTCGGTTAAGTCAAATTTTAGCATCATCTATCTCATATTTGCCTTTATCTAAATTATTGTAAATGGTATTGAATAAGGCTGGTGGTCGAGAGGAGAGCGCACTTGCCTCTCACCCAAAAGTTCCGGGTTCGATCCCCCGTCGTGGTGTGAACGATTCATCTTTTGGAGTCTGAAGGACTTTAATATATTTAAAAAAGTGAATGCTAACGTTCACAAAAATTAGGGTTCAAGATGACTGTTTCAGACGGAGAATAATATGAAAATTTATACTTACTGTACGTTTTTGCTTAACTGCTGCTCTAATGGTATCTATTGGACGTCGTAACACTATAAACCTAACACTGGAGGTACTAACACTTTCTTAAAATTATACCTGAAAGGGAATTTTGCAAACACAAATAAAAGACAATATAAAGTTCAAAAATATATATTGAATCTCAACAACTTTTAAGAAATATGTTTAACAAACACTAGTCTGGCCTGTGTGCAACACATGGTGAGGAACGAAACGATTCATAATGTACCAACTACCATCCAAAATGCAGTTTTGTGAGCTAACGATTACACAAAAAGATTCAAGAAAAGTTCAATGTTTCTGAAATTCGGTGGGCTTTTGCTTGCCTGTCTTATTCACGTATTTGTATTTCAATATTAATTTTGGTCGCTCCTCAGAACTTGAAAATGCTTGAAGCGCTACTACTTCGAATTGTATTCTGCAATTACAATTTTATACGTTCAGGCAAGGCGGTCCCATGCACATATGAGTACATGGTAAAGATACTTTTCTGATACCGAATCACTGAGGAACCGGTTTAGAGCAAATCCCGTTAAAACTCATCATTTCCCCGTCAAAATCGACTGCTAGGAAATGATGGGGGTCCCATGTCGCTAAGGGCTATTTTCGCTAAAACTCACGATATACTTTGGATAGAAGTTGGATTAACTTGTTCTCATATTTAAGGCCTCGTATGAGTTGCAGTGCTTAACAACATGGATTCGTAAAAGGGTCAAATTTTGTTATAGTTTCTAAATTTAGGTGGTCGGGGCGACATTACGTCCCTATGCAGCGACATTTACTACACTTTCTAAAATGACGCTCTTGAGGAGTTATGGAAATGTTTGCATAAAAATCGCTCCGTAGAGCGAAAATATAATTAAGAATATTAAAAACCTCTTCCACGATATTTTTACGTGAAGCACGCTTTTCATACGGAATATTTCCTAAGTCGGATTTTGTTACAACGTCGAAAAGTTTCTTTAACAGTGGCAGTGGAAAATACTGTGAGAGGGATTTCTCCACTGTACACGGATATTTGGTGTGTGTCCCTTGTCTCTAAATGTGTAGCCCCCTCCCACACAAGGCTATTCTAGAGTCTTCCGGAATAAAGGGGGTCGTAATTACCTGTGGTATTTATTTATTATTTATTTAAGAGGACACTGGCAATCATTTCCACTGATTTGCAAATCCAGAAATCGTGACACGTGGTGTTAGAATGATGATTTTTTTCTATAAATACCTACTATTAGCAATTAATCCTCGGTAGCAATTAACTTCATTGTGGAATACTTCTTACCTTGTTTTTTACTGTTAAAAGAATTTTAATCATTCTAGAATCAAACCAAAATTTAAATTATAAAGTTACAAGATTGTACTGAAATATTCATACGTATTTGGTTGTATATTTTTTAAATAAAAATAAGTTATAACAATAATAGTATGTATTTTTAGTATGCGGAGCTACTAGAGGTAGTGATGTACCTTCAGATCAAATTGAAGTTAATGGCAATAAAACACTTTCAAGTTTAGGCCTTCTATATGACATAAAACATAATATGTATTGTACTGCTACTATATTAACGCCATTATGGGCCGTCACGAGCTACTCATGTATGATTGCTGCTACTCCATCAGTTGAGGCCTCAGAATGGACTCTCTCAGCTGGAGGCACGAACTTCAGTCAAACGGAAAAGTCTAGTTCTCAAACTAGACAGATTGAACGAATTGTTCCGCATCCCCAGGTAAATATATAATGCAAAAAAGACATATTAGTACTTTATCCTTGACTTTGCCTTTTTACTTACAATATTTTTATTTTAGGCCAAATTTTCCAATTTCGAATATATTAATGATGTAGTTTTAATTCGGCTTTCACATCCTTTAATTTTAAATGAAAATATAAGCACAGTTTGCTTAGCAAGCAAAGATAGAGTACCTGAGGAATCTTGTATTACCGCTGGATGGAAATTTAGCAAGCCAGGAGGTAAGATTAATTTTATCTTATTTCATTTGTTTTGTTACTATTTTAACGTCTTAAATTTAAAAACCACGTTATGTCCATAGTTTATAGAAGAATTATTTTTCATTTGTTTATAATCAAAATATAAAATTAGTAAATTACAAAAGGAGCACGGAAAGTGAAACTGAACACACGAATACCCCATGTCGAATGCGGAAATTACCAAGTGTGTAAGACACTTTCCAGCAAATTGTACACAATATTTTTCCCACTACAACCCAAACAATTATTTTTTTAGGCAACTGTAACAAAAAGTGACGTTTATAGGATCTGACAGCACTCCAAATGATGGTCAACATCATTTTTTTGGCCGCTTTTACTTCACGGCCTCATGTATTACTTGATCATCACTAATATTTGAAATATATCACGGCTTGTCAATAAACTATCTAGTGTTATTGAAAGCCAATTAAAACTGTCAGCTTAGTAGCCTTCTTGCAGCAAAATGACTGTCATGTCTCCAGTAATTTATCCGAAACAATTTTAAAAATATTTTTTTCTTCAAACGTCAGAAAATCATGACATTTCTTACTTATTTCATGACATTAAAGTTTGACATTTCAGACAGCTGTACGTTGCCATTAGTAACAGAAGTAAACGTACTTTTAGGCTAGTAGAGAATAGAGAAAGATATGTCCCCATACTTTAATCATACTTTGTACTGGCGTGAGCAGAAAAAAATAGGACAACTTTTTTTTCCTAATGTAAACCTATCTCTATTTGAATATGTAATGAGTAGCCGAAATTTATTTTTTATTTTAATGCTGTAGTTATTGCTGTAGTAAATGGTGAATGGTTAATGAGACAAATTGCACTGCATTATAACATTAACAAAAATTTGATGTGTAACATTTTAAGAAAGTAGAGGTACGATTAGTAGAAATCCTGGATCAAAGGACAAAGAAACTAACTATTAATATTTCGTTATTGTACCATTTCTATTTATAACTTCTATAAGTCTGGTTGGCATAGAATTAAATAACCTTATGCAATAATCATAATCATCAATATTTTCCCATGCATTATTTACTATTTCCAGTAATTCTTCGGCATTCCGTGGTCTCACATTTCATTTTTGGATACTTCTTACGAGCAGTCCTCATACTTCTTCCATAGGGTTAAGATCTGGACTATAACTGGGCCAGTTAAGAACATTGATGTTGTTATCTTGAAACCAGTTAGTTACGGTATGAGCAGTATGAACGGAACAATTGTCTTGTTGCAATATGAACTCATTATTAGGAAATAATTGTGACACAGAAGGGAGCATAATATTGTCTAAAATCCTAATATACGTTTCACTATTAAATCGTTCTTCAATATGCCACAAGACAACAGGACCACGTGCCGATATCCAAGCCCACAATATTAACGGAAAATCTACCACTTTTATGATTGTTAGATATATATTTCTCATAGAATCGAGTATTCGGAGGGCGGTAAACACGAATACGACTGCTGTGCGTTGACTGGAAAGTTTTCTCGTCTGTAAAGATTACATTGTTCCAAAAATTTACATCATGCGCTAAAAATTCAAGCGCAAATCCTACTCGAGCTTCTTTATGTTCTGCTTGAAGTAAGTATTTCTGTGCTGCTGCATGACAGCGTAGCTCCGGTTCTCTTACTCGCCGGCGACCAGTACTACTCGATCCAGGAAAGTTCGTTTCTTCAGCAGCCTGAATAACTGAGTAAAATGGATTTTCTACTAAAGCATTTACCAATTGCAAATCTTGTTGTTGAGTTGATATCCTTCGTCGCCCTGATCCAGGATTTCTACTAATCGTACCGTTTATTCTCCACTTTCTTAAAACGTTGCACACCGAACTTTTGTCAATATTATAACGCAGTGCAATTTTTCTCATTGACCATCCATCTTCGGCTTTAGCAAAAACTCCAGATTTAACTAAATTGCTTATATGAGTCATATTAGTTTTTTGCACACTTGCAATAAATTATGACAACTAACTGACAATGTCACAAAAATTAAAGTTAGATGTACACAACTAGATTTTAGCAAAATACCGTTATAAGACTTGTCCTATTTTTTTGCTCACGACCAACTGTTATTGTAAATGTAAAATTATAAAATTACTTTTAGAACATTTTAAGCAACAATATATCCACCATATATCAGGACCCACCATAAATTCTGAGGAATGTAACTCTACCAAACACTACAATGGCATGATTACTGAAGACAAAATTTGTGCTGCATATAACAATACTCCATGCTATGTAAGTACAAAATAAACATCTACTTTATGACTAAACTTTTCTAAATTTTCAAGTTGATAAAAATGTATTTATTTATTTGCAGTTTTCGCGTAAAAATGTGCTTTAATAATATGCAATACAATAAAATATTTTTTAAGGCATTTCTATTCATTTTTAGAATTTCCAAAAATCCACTGTGTGCTCATTTCTTATTTAATTCCGTTAGTTTGTATCGATGGATCAAAGATTCACAAAATTAACATTTGTTTTTATTCATTCAAAAACGTATTGCATCACTTTCTAAGGAAACGTCAAAACAAAATCAAATTAATAGGGGAACAACATAATTTGCCCACGACTGTTTTATAATATACCAATTATACTTGCGTTTCTTCAATTATAATTATATACATTATTCACTACTAGCAGTGATTAATTAATCACTACTAGCAAGTACAGTTGCAATTATGGGAACAATTTTTACTGAAGAAATTTATAAGTACTACCTTGAGGATATGAAACTGACTTACTTTACTTTCAGCAACATGTAGAATGTAAACGGCGTTTAAATTTAGCTTATGACGAGCCGTTCCTTTGACCCATAAAGACCTACTCGATAAAATTTAAAACAAAATTGTATGATAAAGAGGGCCTGTCTCTAAAACGTTAAATAAAGTTATCTATTCATAAATTCCATAGTAACAATAAAAATATCTAATAGTCGTGGACAAAGTATAGTATTCAGATCGCATATAATAGTTACTATTGCACTTGACCCTCGTGAATAATAACCATCATTACATGCTCGTTGAATAATATACTATTATAACATCTTGTTAACAACAAAATAAATTGAATTGTTTAATGTATTCAATATGCATGCATAAGCTATTTATCTATAATAGTACTTATTAGATCAGTAGTAATATGACATGTAATATCAGAAATAAAATTCTTAGTGCTCCTGCTTCATTGCCACAAACCATGTTACAATTCTTATATATTTTGGAATATTTTCAGAATGATGAGGGGGCTCCATTAATGTGTTCCTTAAATGCAAATGGCACTTGGGAGCTTCAAGGTATACAGAGCCATCAAGAAAACTGTGGCGGAAACACACATCCAACAATATATTCTGCAATAAGCCTGCAATTGAAGAGTTGGATAACAAACACTATTGGTAAAATGGCGTTCATTAGAAATTTGTAAAATAAATCGGTATTATTCAGAGAAAATATATGTAATAAAAATGTTTGTTATCTTGTCTTGTATTAAAAAATTATCATACGATAAGTTTTCTAAAGTCATTATAAGATAATTGAGATACTTTATTTTATTATCACTCTTTTTTGTATGCATTTACGTGTATTAATTGTGGAGAACGAATGAAACAGAAATTTTTCAAACATTAAGTAAACATACTTTATATTTCGTAACATACACAGATTCTACCGTAAACTGAGGTTGCGATACAAAAATATAGTGAATTATGAGCTACTTTATGCCTATAAAATCGCGTCAATAAAGAAAAAATTGATATAAAAGTGTTGGATAAAATCTTGTTTGTGTTAATACACATACAAGATTTTATCCAACGTTTGCGTTACGTTTAATAAATAACTATTATTTAATTAGATTTAGTCAATATACCCTTTTTGTTTTCAAATGTTAATAATAGTTTATATTTCTAATCAGTAATAAGTATATTTTTGCTCCATTTGTTATTCCACAAACAAAATATTCAAAGAATAGGTGGTAATGGAATTTTTTTAGACCAAAAATATTGAAATTTGTATAACAAGACTAATATATATGGGTGTGTATGTGAATGTATGTTTGTACGTATAGGTGCATGAATTGTATTGTATGTATGTATGTATGTCTTTTACCCCTGTGTGTATATTTCTGTACAGCCAATTTCAAAATGAATGTGCCGCTTTACTCCACCGAATAAAATTACAATATTTATTATAATAATTAGGAAATAATTATTAAGCAACCAGAGTTGTATATATTTAGAATTAAACATTGAATTTTACACACGCAACAGCAAAGTACTGTGCCATCGTCTTACTACCGACTTGTATTACAATAATAAATAAAATGGAATTTAAAGTTATTCGGTAGAAATAAGTGGCATATATTTTATCGTACGTACATATTTTTTTTTAATTCTTTCATCTTGTTAGTCTAACAATTTCTCTGTAACCTAAAGTTATAAGAAATATATATTTTTTCATTTTCACTCAATCGTGTAATTGAGAATATATTTTATAGTTGGTAGACTAAGGGCTGGTTTATCAATACTGGGATAACTCTTAACTGGAGCATAAATGTTAAAGGAAACAATAGGTATCTATTGTTTTGTTTGACATTTATCCTCTAGTTACGAGTTAACCCTGCATTGATAAACCGTACCTAAATAAGATAAATGTAACCATATAAACATAATTATATCGATTTATTCATTCATATAAAATAAAGAGTTTGTAAAGTATAGGTCCTTAAAAATGCTTATAAAAATCTTGATTTACTAAATTAATTTAAATTTAGTAAAATTAAAAACAGCTACATTATAAATATAAAGTAAATTTTACATCGAAAGTATTTGTTGTGAATGAAAAAGTATTGAGGATATTTTAAAATCATTTTTTAAATTAAACCTAAAGAGTTATCAATTTGTTTACTCGGAAGTAAGTTTACAGGGAAAATGTGAATGTAAATTTAAAAAAAATATGTATGAACAAAAAGTGCCAGACACGTAAGAAATGTCATTAAATTATTATTATAAGTTGTTATAAGTTTAAAATTAATTATTTGTACATATTATAGAATAGCATAGTATTTTTATATATTACCTTGTAAGTGTATAGAAAGTTGGATAAGAAAACTGATTTTTTAAAATATATTTGTATATACCAGATGAAAAATTTAACAGGCCTGGGGTCATTAGATTTCCAGATTTTAATTTTGAGATAAAATAATGTTACAAATACTGGTCGGGTAACATGTTTGTTCTAGGAATCTAAAACTGAAAACAGAATAAAGTTTTGCATTTTTTTGTATTTACTGTTTCTTAGCATGCATGGATAAACCGAATTAACTAAATTTAATTTTTTTATTTCTACACCAACTTCAGGATCATTATTAAGAAATAAGATCCAGTTAACCAAATGACTGGCTAAAATTTTTTTGGAACTGTTTTTTTTTTTAAATAATCGCCCTTTTAGTGGCAAAAGTCCTGGTGTAAAACCCTCTCCTAATCCTTCAATCAGAAATTTTATAAAAATAGATTTTTTGGAAGTTGGATAATAAAAGAATTGGTTTCTAAAAAATGGTGAGGAACTTAATTATATTTAAAAGCTCTTTTAATAAGTTTATGCCTCTTTCCTGCCTACTTCTCTGCCTTGTAATTGTGATGATATATCTATCCTATTCTTTTTGGCTTATACCTCTTACATTTGCAAAAATTAGGTTGAAGTCGGACCAGTAAGTTAAGATGCCACAGGATACAGTTTCATGTCACTAAAAAACTGGTAGTGGAGGGCAGCTAAAGAAACAAAAGACAGACAACACAGAATCTAAAATCCACAGTTTTAGAAAATAAATAAGAAAATAGAAATTTTATTAAACTTGATTGAGAACTTCCTGCTAGATAAAATTGACTAGGTCATCAATACTGTCCACTCCGGGAAAGAACAATGGTTGAAACAATATGTTCAAAGAAATGTAATATGCTCCGATATGTTTAATTTTTTTTTTTTAATATTTGGTATATATAAACAAACATGGGGTGTGGAGTATCGACACTGACAATAGATATAAAAATAATTCCTTACCATTTCCTTCCACTAGTTATCTTACATATTTACTTCTATCACAGTAATAATATCTCATTTTAGTAGTTCTCTGGTTGGAAAAAATATAAATGTATTTATTATTGGTTCAACAAAAATTAACTTTTCGGTAGTGTCATCAAATTCCATTAACAACTGCACAGTGGTGTTGTTTATTTTGCTTTTTACTTGTCCAAAATATTTTTGCGACATATATCTCTCTTTTTCAATGATGCATCGATAATAAGAACTAAACAAGATAAATTTCACGCAACCTATTTAAATCCTCCCGCCGTTTGTTAAGTACAGTAATTTGTTACTTATAAAAAAGACTTCAATATCAACGACTTCTATTTTTGCCAGCGTGCGGAAATACCTGCACATCGACCTGCTTAATTGTTTTTTCCTAGTTTGAAAGCTGCATTCTGTTCGGCACGCTTTGTGCTAATTTAGGCAATGTACAAAAACTTACATATATTCGTTCACACAACTATGCACTCGTGCGCTATTGTTACTCTAGTCATTCATTTGATGAAAAAAATTGTACGTCCAATGTCTACAGAAGATATCTCAAACTAACTATTCATATTTATTAATATCAGTGACCTAGGTTAGTTGTATTTTCAAAGGGTCCCTAGAAAAAAATATTTTATACTTTTTTTATCTGGATATTCTCCTTTGCTAGTTCCTTAAATGTCATGAAACGAACTACAACCTAAGACACTATGATATGCAACTGAACTGAGAACATCATTTTTGAGGTAGATAAGCTTACTTTGCTTTTAAAAATATTAACACCTCTACGTTCTTACAAACCCCGACTATTTGATGGAATAAAAGTCTTAACAAAGTCTTATTTTAAACAGAGAAAACCTTCAGTTTTTACATATTGTTTAAAAGTTGGTGACGCTAATAGTTTCACTGTGTTGGTTACTCATCTTTTTTCGATCTAAAATATTGAAAGGTGTGAATTCGATTTTTTAATTTTAACGACACTGACGCAATTTAACAATTGGCACTAGCAGTAGTAGTTATATGTATAACCCAGGCATACCTTTTGTAGTTAATATTTTACAGTATAAAATTATATGGTAAAAATAAATTATTATCTCCGACATTCTTGATTTATTACAACCAAGGTTACGACCTTCGTAGTGATTTGTAAAGGCAATAAAATCAACTGTGTGAAGTTTCCTTATGTGATATAAGTACTCTTGAAATTTGTGTGATAAAAAAATACATAATCCTTTCTCCATTGGGAAATATCTTTCCACGTAATATTTTTAGTCCTTCAGAATCAACTTCCTAAATTAATGAAAAATATTTTTTCATATATTTACTTATATGAAATAAGCTAAATTAATACACAGAATGTATTCTTATTAAACCTGTTCTATGTAAATGTGAAATATATCACTTATAAAAATACATTGGCATATATAGGCGGTCAATTTGAACTAAACTAGATATAAGAAACAGGCAATACATTAATACATTTTATGATACCTAGTCATTTAACAAAATATATCATGGTCTGGTTTTTCGTCGAAATTTCTATTTTAAAGTCAATTATACTTCTGTTTTCAAATATAATTTCCTCGAAATAGATTAGTTTGTAAATTTCTCTTCTATCTCAACATTAAAATCAAGACATTCTGCTAATATCACCATACTAATATAAAATAATAAAATTGTACATATGCTCAGGGCCGGCTCTAGATGACATGGTGCCCCAGTGAATAATTTGTACTTTCTAAGCATAAAATTAGATTCTTTGATAAGAGAGATATATTAGTATAAATTTTTATAAATTCTATTAGTATTTAATGTATTTATAAATGCAGACTTATAAAACAGCAAATTGAAAAGCGAACTAGGGAAAATAATATTATCATTACAAACTATTATAGAATCACGCATTTAAAACGAGATTTTGTAATCATAAAATGTATATCTATTTAATAATGCTAAATTATTACCTTTCAAGAATAAAATTTAAAAATATGAAATATCTTTATCAAAAATGTTAAGTCCAGATGTTTTATTAATATTATAAAGCATCTGGTCGATAGCCGAGTGGATTAAGACGCGAGGTGGCTATCGCGATTAATCACATGGACATCGCACCACCGAGTTCGAATCCTGGCCCCGGCACTGTCGGAGGAAATGGTTGTGTGTCCGCGTTTTTTCAATGTGTAACCCCCTTCCGCACAAGTCATGGCTTCTGGAATTGGGAGTTGTCTAATTTCTGTGGTGTTTATTTATTTATTTATTTATTATGAAGAAATTTGATATATTATTTCACCCAACAGTTGCAAAAATAGCTAATATGTATTAACTACAAATTTCAGTTTGACATCCTTAACGGTATATGAGTCGCGAGCGTAGCGCTTGTCTGTGTCAAAAGCTGGCCCTTCATATAAATATAAACATATTAATAATTATATTCTAGTTTAAGTTGAAGCAGAATTATTTATTTACTCTGTAAAATTATATTCCTTAAAAGATTATTTGAACGATCTTAGACCGTAACAAGTCTAGTTATTAAATTTGTGTAAAAAATCAATATTATACACCCCAGAAAATTGAAATAGGTACAATAGCTTAAATAAATTATTTTCCTCTAAGATTTTTTACAGCCAAGAAAGAACATACACTTTTCTGCAGTTCACTATCATAAACTTTTATAAGATAATCCATGAACTATATTTTACTCATTAAAAGAAATTACACCTATCAATAACAACATATAATTTATAAAGTATCTAGTTACTTAAATACATTAATGGTTAACAATTATTTCTTAAAATGAGAGATAAACCTTATAACTGTCTTATCAGAGGTAACTAATAAATTTAGAACATATTTCTTTTATATATTTTTGACCAATTCAAAATAAATAATTCAAATAGAAAATCACCGACTACTACAATGTTTAAAATATTTTAGTTAAACTTCACAGGTAACCAGACTCCATTTCTACTTTCTATTCGTGAAAGATCATACATTTAGCATCACTGGACATACATACAATTTGCCAATATGGTGGTATTAATCAATTTATCCTTAGCTATGTATCGAATCCAATAAGATAACCTCATGTGTTACTGCTTTTTCATCAAGCAGTAATTTTTCCTGATTCTTTTCTATTTGAATTAGTTATTTTTCAAAATCTCAAAAATAAGTTCCTTTACCTTCATTACACTTAATAATAATTATATTAAACGTGTTCTTGGAAAAATATTTAACTATAATTTTTCATTTTTAATCATAAACTGTTAGTTATTAATATCTGTACTTACCTATAGAACCTAAATACTAACTATTGTTGATTAATAAAACTGATACCACTTAGAAAATTAGGAAACTAAAAACTACTAGTAGTATTATTATTATTTTACATCAATGAGAGTGTTTATTTTAAATGATCAAATTGTGACTAAATATACTGAATTGCCTTAATCCACCAGCGCATCAAAAATATGTTTGCTTCGGGAATGTTACTTTATAAGAACAAATTAATACCTTCGTTGGCTAAGTTGTTTATATTAGGGGTACCTATTGTGATATGTATGTATTTTAAGTTAAATAAAAATATTACCTTATTTTAAAACAGTTTTTTATCTATGCGGTTTGTTGGAGAAATACCTCTCCGTTTAGGAGCCGTTTCTATACGCAATAACAGTGAGAAAGATTCATGCAAACATATATCCGGAAACACTTCCTAAAAGAACTATGGCCCTGACGCCAAAATAGTAGATTATACTTATAATCTCAGAAACACTGTAGTAGTAATCATTTTCGCGACGTAATTTTTATTAATACAAAATGAGTCTGCTCGAAAGATATATTAAACTGAATGAAACCGCGCAATGTTTCATTTGAATTGTTAGTCCCCGAAAGTGGTTTGCTTACTTCTAATTGTTAAAATAGCCATTTTTATACAAGCAATAACATTAAGTTTTAGACTACTAAACATGTAAGCAACAAAAACAAATGTTTCCTACACCTTGTTTCTCCACATGTGAATGAAATTAATTTTAATTAATGCTATACACTAATAATGCTTATTATTGCAAAATCCTAAACAAAGCCTTATGTTTTCAAAGTGATTAATAAAAACCACTGTTTAGACGCCATGCTCAAAGGGCAGTAGCTGCCTTAGGCAGGATTTCTAGAGCCATGTTTGTGGCAAATTTTTGCTGTTTTTGAGTATAGAGCCAGCTCAAAATGAAAATTGTTTTCTGATCACTTGTAGTCAACTTACCGGCAATTCTCATATCCCTCTTACTTACGAAACTTATCCTGTCCTGTACACCTTACCTTCACAAACCCTAGATATACTCAATTTTTCCTGATCCTAGCAGAAATCAAACTGGTCACGGGGAGATCCGCTGATCCTGGATATCGATTCGATTACACTGAGGGAAGATTCTTACAGTGACAGCTAAAAATTTGGCTACAGCAGCAAAAAACTCTATTTGAATAGGCGCCAGCCAAGAATATTACTAGAACAGTAGAATTCGTTTTGCTAAAGTTACCTTTGCTGCAATAGCAAAGTTACTTAATAAAATATTCATCATATATAGCCACCGAAAATAAGCTTTACTATTTTTGTCAAGTATAAATATATTGTTGTAGTAAAAAGTGCACATGGTTAAACACTTCTAATCGTACTAACAGACATAGGTTGACAAACATGATGCGCATAGAAATGGCAGTATTTCATAATAATGCATATGTTCCGTGTTTATGCATCTTTGGAGATTCAAATTATATTGCAAGGGCAGTTTTACTGTAAACATGTATTAGATAGTCACGAAAAATAAATGGGCTCCTGTAATATTGAAACTTTATTACTTAAAGTTTTAATATTGCAACGAGAACGAACGAACCGATTGTACAAGATTATCAGGATAGCATTTAAAGTTAACCGATTGCGAGTCCGAATGGCGGTGTTGTGATGACGTAACTCAACACAAAACTTTGTAATTGTAGGAGAATTTTTATTTACCACAGTTAAACTTTTTTGTATTCTTGTCTTTCTAATGGTAGCTAAATGTTTTAGTGCTCTAGTAAAGTAATTAATAAAAGTAGTAAAGTACTTTTTAAAAACTAATACAAACACACAGCAAAGTGATTTCTTCTGATAGAGTGAATAGACATTTCTAACCTAAGTAAAATTATGACTACTCTAGTTAAGAAAGTCGTAGCAAAGAATTTATTGCTGGAGATTTTCTCAGTGTACGTTGTTAAGAAGAAAATATGTTTATATATATATATATATATATATATGTTCCGAGAAGCTTCCGCGGTCGTTGGTATGAAAAATACTAGGTTCTCGGGTTGAACCGCGTCTGAGATTGTTATGTCTTAACAGAGACATTAACAATCTCAGACGCGGTTCAACCCGAGAACCTAGTATTTTTCATATATATATATATATATAATAATAATAATAATAATAATAAAACGTCTTATTTAAAGGGCGAAGTTCTATATCTAATATATAAATATATATATATATATATATATATATGAAGTGTTGTTGTGCTTCCGGGTGCTCTGATCGACGCGGGAGAGCACCCGGAAGTACAACAACACTTCATTTAACACCCGCGAAAACCTAAAAAACAACATATATATATATATTATAATGATGTATACTTACTAAAATTAAATTGCATGCGAATTCCTTAAGGGAGTTATAACTAACAATATAAATAAATCAATGTGTACTATTGTGGTACGAGCTCTCTTTATATTTTTTAAAAGTGTGCACACTATACCTCGTGATTCCAGCGAAGTTTTCCTCGACCACCGAACCAATTTACGAACAAACTACGGCGCTTCTTCTTCCCTTTCACAGACAGCTCCTTGGTTCCGCTATTCCTGTCAGTTGTCGGTACAATCGGTGCACTACTTATTTTCTATTGTGATGTTTTTGTGAAATTATATAATTGAATTTATTTTATTACTTTCAGGTAAGTTTATTAAACAAATTTAATTGAAGTGCTTTATAATTATGATAAACATTGAAATCTTTAAATATTTTCATCAAATTCGCAACTTGTCAACTTTGACGTTTCTAAAAATTTTCTCAATCTTGAAAAATTGAATTTAAATTGCAGAGCAAAACGAAAACGCGTCTGTCTTCTATAAAATTGAAAATTACTCTCCTTTGGCATTGTTTCCATAGAAACGGTAAATTTGAAAGATCTTGGCCTCCTATAATTGACAAATTTTTAACTGTCATATTCTTTTTTTGCGTTTATTTAGCTTATTTTTGAATAAATTGGATTTATTTTAGCTGAAGGCTCTTTATTTTTGTGTCCTGAACGATTTGATATGCAATTTAATACTCTAAAAGTTTTTTTTTAAACAATTTAAATTTTTGACTATTTTCTTATATTCTACTTCAAATTAGTTATTTATACCACTTATATTGCTTGAAACACCTTGCTTACATACTATTACAACCTATTCTATACCTCTAGTAGCTACAAAGCCTGATTTCTTAAAATTAATTAATAATGTTGTTCTAGGGAGTGTCATACCCCAAACTATGTCCACAACTTTTTTAATACACAGTCTCTACCTATGAAATATACCGCAAAACACTCACTGAGACCTGTGGATTGAATGTCTATTTCATTTGAAGTTCAGCAAATATTTTGTGTGAATTTTACTGGTGAAGCTACGCTTCTCAACTCACCTGCGCATAACATGTCCAGAAAAACTACTAAATGTCCACGTAGTTTAAGAGCTGCTACACACTACATTTGGTCAAGGTTTGTACCTTTAAAGTTCTCAAATAGTTTTCTTATATTACTAACTCACTTTTTTGTAAAGTTCATAATAACACTCAAATGTCAAAATTTCTAATTTTTTTAACAAGTTTTTTGCAAATATTTTTCTTCAAACCAGGCCTGTGGCCTGTTTTCTACTTTTAATAGTGTTCATTCACTTAGTTTAATGGATTGTGTTATGTACAAAAGATATTTATTCGAGTAATTTGTAATAATAATATTTGTTTCAGATCTACCGTTTCTCTGCGGTGGCAAGAAAGGGCTTGGATCTTTATTTCACTAATTGAGCTGAATTTCCATATCCAGAAGCAGCGTATGAGTACTTCAATGGAGTTTATATCTAGTTTTTCTCATTTTGGGCTTTCACTACCCCTGTGGGATGTGATTTATAAAGTACTTAGTCACATTTTATTATAATTATTCTATTTTACATAAATTTTTAAGGTGCATTTAGTTTTGTTTTACCCATTTGCAACGTTATTCATTTTTAAAGTTTTATATTGAACATGTAAGTAGGAATGACCTCCTGAAAATCTTGTAAGGTAAAAGAAAATGTAAAATTTTGATTTTTAATAAGACATTTGTGGTATTTTGTACCAGTATATGTTTTTCCTTTAGGATGTGATTTTTTTGTTTGAATTGATACTGTATTACTGTGTAAATACCATAATATATATATATATATATATATATATATATATATATTGTTATTATACATGATTTGCAGGAAACAACTACTCAGCGGGCAAATACCCCGACCTGCATTGAATTACACCTTACAAATCATGAAAAATTGGTAGCCAATGTCATTTGTCAACTCCCTGACCAGACATAGACCGGTTTCGAACTTATTAGTTCTCCTCAGTATGCCATAGGTCATGGAGCAGACAAATGACAGTGGCCAACCTGCTAGTCTTATACAGACTAATGTAAATGGTGTAGTGGTGAGAGGTAAGTGAATCCTCTCATGTGGTCTAATGCTACTATACACCAGACATCACAGATGTCTCCATGGTGTATAGCGACTTGCCATTTTGCAAGTACCGAGAGCGGCGACCTTCAGCCCTTGGTGGACTTAACCTATATACTGTTATTATACATGATTTGCAGGAAACAACTACTCAGCGGGCAAATACCCCGACCTGCATTGAATTACACCTTACAAATCATGAAAAATTGGTAGCCAATGTCATTTGTCAACTCCCTGACCAGACATAGACCGGTTTCGAACTTATTAGTTCTCCTCAGTATGCCATAGGTCATGGAGCAGACAAATGACAGTGGCCAACCTGCTAGTCTTATACAGACTAATGTAAATGGTGTAGTGGTGAGAGGTAAGTGAATCCTCTCATGTGGTCTAATGCTACTATACACCAGACATCACAGATGTCTCCATGGTGTATAGCGACTTGCCATTTTGCAAGTACCGAGAGCGGCGACCTTCAGCCCTTGGTGGACTTAACCTATATACTGTTATTATACATGATTTGCAGGAAACAACTACTCAGCGGGCAAATACCCCGACCTGCATTGAATTACACCTTACAAATCATGAAAAATTGGTAGCCAATGTCATTTGTCAACTCCCTGACCAGACATAGACCGGTTTCGAACTTATTAGTTCTCCTCAGTATGCCATAGGTCATGGAGCAGACAAATGACAGTGGCCAACCTGCTAGTCTTATACAGACTAATGTAAATGGTGTAGTGGTGAGAGGTAAGTGAATCCTCTCATGTGGTCTAATGCTACTATACACCAGACATCACAGATGTCTCCATGGTGTATAGCGACTTGCCATTTTGCAAGTACCGAGAGCGGCGACCTTCAGCCCTTGGTGGACTTAACCTATATACTGTTATTATACATGATTTGTAGGAAACAACTACTCAGCGGGCAAATACCCCGACCTGCATTGAATTACACCTTACAAATCATGAAAAATTGGTAGCCAATGTCATTTGTCAACTCCCTGACCAGACATAGACCGGTTTCGAACTTATTAGTTCTCCTCAGTATGCCATAGGTCATGGAGCAGACAAATGACAGTGGCCAACCTGCTAGTCTTATACAGACTAATGTAAATGGTGTAGTGGTGAGAGGTAAGTGAATCCTCTCATGTGGTCTAATGCTACTATACACCAGACATCACAGATGTCTCCATGGTGTATAGCGACTTGCCATTTTGCAAGTACCGAGAGCGGCGACCTTCAGCCCTTGGTGGACTTAACCTATATACTGTTATTATACATGATTTGCAGGAAACAACTACTCAGCGGGCAAATACCCCGACCTGCATTGAATTACACCTTACAAATCATGAAAAATTGGTAGCCAATGTCATTTGTCAACTCCCTGACCAGACATAGACCGGTTTCGAACTTATTAGTTCTCCTCAGTATGCCATAGGTCATATATATATATATATATATATATAAACGTAAAGGCGGAACTTATAGACTTAGACTTATTTTTAGTCATTTTGAATTTGAGCATTAAAATTTGAAAATGTTGGTCAATGTTTCATGCAAATAATATTTTAAAATGTCTGCATAGAGTTGTCTGCCATGTTATTTTTGAAAAAAAGAACATCCCATTGAACAATTTCCGCCAAGTTTGGTTAAGGAGATTGCTAACTTTTTTATCTTTTTTTTTTTTACTTTGCTCTCGCATGCCCAAGGTCCACGGTGTCTTCCATTCATTTTCTCCTTATGTCAAATACATATACTAAGTGCTACAGAGTATTTCGATCAGGAGTTTCTTTAAAAATTTTGCCCTCTGCCTTATCTTATGACCCTCTGCTTGTAGGTTTAAGGGCCTAATAAAAAAAGGTGGCTCACTATCTTACCAAATTAATGCCAGCTCTTAAAACATTATTAGTTATTTTTATTATAATAACTAATATATTCTTACCAGATTTACATTTCTTAAAATTTTCTACTAAGAAAATCAGTTTCACCCCAAAGAACCCTCTCTTGAAGGCATATAATTTTGTAAGTATTTTTAGAGTTGAAATATAGTGTTTTATATATTATATTATAAAGCAATCTCATCACAAATATTGAGGAACTTGTTTCTCGATAGAATCAATTATTGTGATTCTTTTGATTGGTCAAGGCATAAGATTCAGACAAAAATGTGAAGAAGTTGTAAAGTATATAAAACAATTAACTTTTCATTTAACTCGCTGTAACTCGAAAACGGAAAAATTAATTGATCTATAATTTTTAGTGAGATATTACTACATATTTTTTAACAAAGCACAATACTATGAGGAACAAATTTTAATAAGCATAGGAAATATGGATTTTCATCAAATATGTCGATAAAAAGTGAAAACTTATATGTTAGATTATAACAGGCGAAAATATTTTTTATCTCGCGAATTAGATATCAAGTATATCTAAAAGAAACAGATAAAGGATGGTAAGTAACTTTCTTGTGAAACTTCTTGTAGGATTAGCAGCAGTGAAACTACAGATGAATATGTAAAACCACTTTACAAAAGAGACATAAAAAAACGTAAAAAACAGTATTAAACGTAAACAGTAATATATTATGCATACACTATATAAGTGCGTAATAAGGCGAATCAAAGATTAATGCAAGGCTAGCTCTAAAAACAAAATATATATTCTTTAGATTTTCTGTTTTTCACATTTTTTTATAGAATGAAAATCTCAAAAAAATGCAACCCATAAATTTTTAGTACATTTATAATAAAACTGAATACCCTGGAATTTCGATTAAGGTTTCTAAGAAAAACGATTTTTCCAAAATCCATTTTTTTTCTCAGTAGGTATGAATATCTCTAAGGTAATATTTGGCAAAATTTAATGTTATACTAATCCCAATCCTTACCCAACTGCAGCCTGTGTTTAATTTTCATAAAAATAGTGTATTATTATGATTTTAGAGAGAATACGACCGACAATTTAATCGTACAACCTGTATGTTGTGAATGTTAATAATGCCTTGAGTTATTGGCTGGGCAAATTTGCAACAAATGATCAGTATCGAGTAGAATTGAATTTTTGAGTTGTGAGAAGTAATTGCAAGTTGCGTCTTAAATGATCCACGGATGCGGTGTTTAAGTTCGTAGTCTACGGTACCTTCGGAGGGGTCTAAAATATCACCGATGTCTCAGAAGAAGCCCATACTTGGAGGGCCGTGCTTAAGCATAGTGCTTTTAGATACAATTTTGCAACCACAACCACATAACAACTGTATGCTAAAGCATTCATTTTTAATCAACTCTTATATCCGCATGGTACTTACTCAAGTATCTCAATGTGGTCTATAAAATTTTCATATCCTAATTTTGACTGCGAAAAAGTTTGGAGGATGACTCCTCTATTCGATTAAAATATTTTGATTCTTCCGTCTTTTTCGGTTATACGGAAGAGACAACCAACCAATCATTTTAATTAGGGCACCCTGTATATTTTTACAAATGTTGATTAAAATTTGACTCAACTAACATATGTTTGATATTTATTATTGCAAAGAGTATCCTTTTGCTACAATAGTAGATACTCAAGCAAATATAAAGAGGCAAAATAATTATACAGAGGGATAAAAAAATATAACTAAGATGCGTTTCAAAAATATGTCAAAACTATTTTTTAAATTGGCAAATGGTTCATGATTCTTTATTAAAAAATAGGCCCGGCACAACTCCCAACACACTTTCCAATTTAGTAACAAGTCGTACTAAATTATATACTGGTCCCATCATTCAAAAATACTAATAAAAATTTTGCTTTTAAAAATTTCAAAGAACTGGGATAAATTAATCATATCATCTCTTACTGGTATCTAGACATTGAATTTTATGAAAATTGTTTTTGCTGTGTTGGAGAAAATATATCTTTAATTATTTAAACACTGCCCCTCATACTGATAACTTTTCCTACGTTATCTAGGAGCAACTAATTGTGCCATGTCGCACTGGTACATCGACCCTGGAATAGTGCCGATGTACCAGTGTTAAGTTTAATCAAAATTGTTAGAACTGTTTTAGGAAAATAATGTGTTCGTTAATACCTACATCCACAGCTTCTTTCACTGCATCTACTAAAAACTGGTTCTGCTATCTCATACCATACCGATGCTAAGGATTGTTTACGTGTTAGGTTCCTGAGCTGTTCTAGGGAAAAAGCAAAATAGTTTTTTAAACGTTTCCCCACATAGCTTCCCTTTATACATATTCTCAAAGTTACTACTCATGTGATCTCATACTGGTACTAAGGAAATGCCCTTTCATCTCCCCCTGAATTTTCTAGACACAACTAGCCTTATCATCTTATGCTGGTACTGTCGTGAGCAAAAATAAATAGGAAAACATGTTTTTTTGTAATGTAAAGCTGTCTCTATTTGAATATGTAATGAGTAACCGAAAAGGACAATGACAATTAATATCACAAAAATTAAAGTTAGATGTACACAACTAGATTTTAGCAAAAATACGTTGTAAGACTTGTCCCATTTCTTTTGCGCACGATAGTACTAAAGCCATATACCAAAAAAATACTTAGTTCTTTTAATTATTTAATTAAATTATTATTTTCTTTTAAATTTGCCCCAGACAACCTGCGTCTTAACGCTTTTTAGAGATAACGGGTCATGTCATCTTATACTAGTACTAAAGGAGTACCCATGTATTTGTTATATTTGATCAAAATCATTAGCACTGTTCGAGAGAAAAAACATTATTTTACATTTCTTAACGGCTTTTATGGGTTATGGATATTTGAGTTAGGACCGATTTTATCTCGAAGTGTAACCATCCTGAATACGCTTACAAAATTTGAGCAAAGCCGATCCAGCACTTTGGGTAATAACTGATATCTTTTAAAATTCATCTTTTTGCATTCAGAGTTACGTTTTTATGCCATGAAAACGTATAAATTTATCGAAATGCCAAAATCTATTTTTTTTCACGATCACAACACTTTCCTTATATACTACGTAGGTACAAGGGAACGTAAATGTAAAGCAAAACTATTACTGGGGATACTTACTATTATAATACAAATTTACATTTTCTACATTTAATTGTGATTAACTACCTACAAATGCGCCTTTTGCGATTGAATACGGAATCCGTATCTGATTAAGCCATATTTAAGGATGATAAAAATTTATTATTCATGAAAAATAATGATGATTTTATTTATTACAAAAAAATGTGTTTATAATTTGATACGATGTGTAATGTCTGATTGATTTCACAGAAATGGAAACGATAATCTTATAAGCGACCATGTTGTAAGGTTTCCACACTAATCCTCTACTATTATTCAGTATAAGAATAATATCTGTTTAATATGGAGCCTACTGAGGGAAAGCAGCCAGATGTAAGTAAAACTTTTATACAATATATCGTGAAGTGAGTTTTATTTCTACAAGCTTTTATTCAACTTCACTTTATTTGCTTAAATATTCGTTTATGTAGACCAAATCTGGTAATCCAATTTTGACCCACTTTCACATATCAGATCGATTTGAAATTTCGCAAACATATATAGTTTAGATGACAATTAAATTATATGAAGTTTTGATGACCCCTCAAACTCTTTTCGATTGTTCTGTCATAGAGTCCCTATGGGTATATGTGGAAAATGTTTAGATAATACAGTTCCAAGTTTGCTTAATCAATGTGGTGAGTATAATAATATGAACAGAAACCATATGTCTAACAAAAAAAAACTATTTTTCCTTTTTAGCAAGTATAAGTCTTTCAATAAAAGTTTGCATGCATATAAACTTTATGCATAGCCATAATATAGATACTTTGTCATTTCTTAAATTTTTATTCGGCAGCCAATTTGCTAATGTTGGTCATGAATTTTCTTTGGTTCCTTAAATATCACTATTATCATTTATTTAGACGCTAAATGCAAATATCATACCTAATCTTTGATTGACGTCCTTATATCATGTTCCACTGAATAGTATTTTTTTATCGTAAGTTTTTCATTCAAAATGTATAAAGACCTTATACAGTGCCAGCCTGCCAGTTAGTATTATATAGCATGCAACAAATTCGAAATATCAAAAAAAAAAACATTCGAACTAATTCAGAAAATTGTAGTTTAACGTTGTCAGCAAATCAGTGAAGTCATCCAACCGTTATTTTTTAGATTGGCCTTGTTCAGCTTACGGTCCTCTTTGCTACTGGATAATATAATGCTTAGTTTTATACTTAATCATTTATTGCTTAAGACAAAAGTTTAAAACTTGATAAGTTCTTGCAAAATTAGAAAAACTCGATGATGATACTCATAGAATATCAGTTGCAGTTGTATTTTAGTGATATTTGAGATTTAAATTTGTCATTCCTTAGAGCGTTTTATTGAAAATAATACTGTGTTTCGCGAATATTGAAAGAATTATAATTCTTGCTATAATTGACTACGATAATCCTCAAATTCCACAAAAATTGTGTGGACTGTTCAATATTATGAGATGGAACGAACTTAGCTTATATGAAGTTCTATCTTAATTATATGAAAGAGTAATGCAGTTCCTCCGTCCGTGCATCGAATGCACATGTTTAAGGCTTAGTTCACATAAGTACGAAATGTGAGTTTTTCGTCCGGAATTACGGTAAATTCGATATAAAAATATTCGTGGCAGAAGACCTTATAACTCTATTTGTGTTTCTTGAGTTTTGAGGTTATACTTGCAATTTTAATAAATCCTCAGATTTATTATATGCTTCAAAACGTCCGTTGAAGGAATTTCTGCTTCATCAGTAAAGGTGAAGATTTCCCAACTCGAATACTTTTAAATCAAATTTACTGAAATTTTGCTGAAAAAATCACATTTAGCATCTGTCTCAAAGAGGCCTAAAGCTAAATAAGTAATCTGTCATACACAGTCCGCTCATCCCGCGCACTAACTCGTTCATTTGGAGTTCGTTACTTTGCTGCATTTAAAGGAATTTCTATCAGTGAATAAAAGGATTAGCATAGAACTTATTTATTTCAAGGGGATTTTGATATAGTTAAGATCGAACTTCACATATTTTCTGTCGGGCTTAGTGATTGGTAAGAGAAAGTAGGCATATCTGAGGTCTAATGTTGCTATAAAGCAGTTCTTTTTAATTTAACAAAATATATAAGCCAACACAAAGTGGGTAAATTATTACAAAAATAATAAAAAGGTAGTAGATATACCTACTACGACAGTCCAGTATTCCACTATGTCCTTCCTTTAATTAATGTTTCAATGGCTCTGTAATCATCTAACTTAAAATGATTAGCTTCAATAGATTTTATCTTTTAAGGTTGAAAATCAAACCCTATGAATCATTTGATTTCGGAATCAAGAAAATATTGGAAAAAAATTAATTCTTAAACTTGATTACAGCTTCTGCAGAAAGCAGCTTAATGAAAAACGATCATAAACTTCTTAAGGATCAGGATATCCACCTCTAATTATGTTTACTTAGTAAATGATTTCGGATTTTTCTTAAAAAAATTTCGAATACAAAGATGATTTCAAAATTTTGATTTTTGAGCCATAAAAGTGTGTGAAAAGTGAATATCAATCAAATGTCATTCAATTTTGGAGTTTGAAATGCGAAAGACGACAATTAAAACGATTTACGGTCAATTGGAATTTTCAAAATGGTTCGGGCTCAAAGAGCAGTTGCCAAAGCCTTTAGCACATCAGCAAATGTTATCGATCCATTACAGAGATAATATGAAACATAACACATTTGGGAAATAGCATACAGGACAGGGCACAACCACATAGCAGTTGAACATACGTAATATTTATATAGAGTTAAGATTTCCTCTAAAAGATTTGCACAAAAAGCTACTACATTTTCCTGAGACGAAAATAAAACGGTTTAATCAAACCTCACGCATTTCTTATGGATAATTTATTTCTTTTTATCTTCATACATAGGTGTTTTTTGTCGTAGAATGAATGGAAAATAAGGTTTTTGCGTGATATCAATTAAACAACCATTTTACTATCAAAAAGTTCAAGGTCAATGGAAGATACCTCTGACGCATTATTTATAACTTATAAAACTATATAAAACTGACTTTTTCCCAAAGTGAAATTCTATTGTTCTTTGAGTAGTTACATTAATTAATTAATTAATAATAATATAGTGCATGGCGTAAAGCCTAACAATTTTTTTCCGAACTACGGCAGATTGGGAAGTCGAATAGAAGATCAAGAAAAAAATCTGTAAAAAACGTTTTAAAAGTATTCACCAAACCACTGAAGAAATATTTTATTGTGACAACTTAATTAAACCCATGAATAAAAGAATATGTCAAAAAAGTTTCTAATATAATTACAATACTAAGATTTAATCCGCATCGCTGAAAGCAATTTTTAGTTATTTTAAAAAATATATTAGTACTCTTCAATATACTTAACTTCAGCTAATTCTACACTATCAAAGGGAATGTTACCATCACACATGCTTCTTGTAATTGTATTGTAAGAATCATACTTGTGTGTTATATTCTCGTAAGTAGTATAATTTTACAAAACACTAGTGGTACTCTGATTTCCTTTATAATAATTAAAATTTAATTCTGTTGATTTATTGATATCAAAAGATTTTCCATAGACAAGCTCGTTATCGAAAGTAGAAAAATAATGTCAAATTTACAGGAACAAATGGACTTGGACGAAATATTACTACAAGTTGGCGAATTTGGAAGATATCAGAAATTAATGTTATGGCTGGTGTGTCTACCCGGGTGCTTTCCCTGTGGGTTTTGTGCTTTTAACCAATTATTCATGGCAGATACTCCTGAACACTGGTGCAAAGTAACAGAACTGTCCAATTTCACTCAAGAAGAACAACGTAATATATCGATACCATATGACAACTATACTTTTGCAAAATGTTATAGATATGCCATAAATTGGACAGAAATATTAAATGATTCTGGAGGTTCATTACAAAACATAGCAATTAACAAATCTTGGCCAACTGAGTATTGCATAGAAGGCTGGGAGTACGACAAAAGCATAACCTATTCAAGTATTGTGATTGATGTAAGTTTATAAATACTGAAATTTGTACCAAATTTCGATGATTAGTAAAGATTAATGTAACAACTTTTATAAAAACCATGCATTTCATAAAAATTGTACACTTTAAAATTATCAGGAAACATAAAACTTTGTAAAAACGAATATCCTGGCAATTTTTTATCCCTAAAGTGCATATTTTAAAGTCACTTAGAAATTATTATCAGGGTTAAGGGCATTGGACCAATTGCAAGTAGAAGCTGGAAATAGCACAAGAACGCTTATACACAAGTGTCCTTATCAGCTTCTCCTTTTCATATCACAATAATGCAATTATCGATAACTGCACTAGTGAAAAAATTATCGTGAAACGTTTCTTTGATCAGTTGAGTATCCCAAAGAACCATAGCAATTCATTAACAATTGTTAAATCTGACTTTTCAATGTAAATGAAATTTTTGTATTTGCTAAAGGGAAACATTTTTCTGGCTCCAATATCGTGTTGCAAGAAAAAAACTATCACATTACAAAATATCTCAATTTAAAACCAAAAATATTGTTCGTGACATATTTTTATTTATCTACTATTTATGTTATTTGATTTTATTATGAGGACAAAGCTTAACTTTTAGTTAAACCACTTTCATGTGATTTAATTTTTTTTGGTAAATACCTGCCTACTGTATATTCATTTTTTAAATTCAGACTAAGAAAACAAATAATATCAACACGTGCTAAGGCGTGACTTGCTGAGCGTCGCATTGGCATTGGTCGATCGGCCATAAACTCGTATGCGTTTGTTTATATCATATGAATTTGGAATGCGAATATGCTATAAAATTTTGCTTTTCAAACTGTTATTCTTTATTTTAACAACAGTTATCATGTGCCGTAAATTATATTGAAGTTATAGAGATGAAATCGAATTTATTTTAATTATATAGATTTATACATAAGTAACATCAGGACGTTAATCTATAAATAAGGCAAATCTTTTTTGTTACTACACATTGCGTTTTTTACTTTTTATTTAGTTCTATATATGAGAACGTTACTGTTAGGATGGACATTGCTAATAATATATATAAATTAACAAAATATTATTATTGGTGAAAGCAAATTGTTGCAATAATGTTAATAATGCTTTTCTATAATAATATTATGATATTATACATAAAATTAAATAAAACGTCAAGTTGCCTGTGCAAGTGAAAACGAAAGTCTAAGGTTCCGGTTGAGTTAAGGCGAATCGAAATAGACTTTACACTTTCGATGTGCATCGCGGATGATTTATCTGCAGCGAATATGATTTCATCTAAAGTAGGGAGAGTAAAAAAAAAAATACCTCTACTTTGTTTATTGTTCAATTTGGATGATTTGGATGACAACTTTCGATGAAACGCAGATGAAAACCATCTTTACATATTTCACTGCAGATGAATCATCCGCATGTGTAGGGAGTGTCGTTTTAAGGGATAAAATTTATGTCTCACATATTTCTTCAATGGAAGCTCTCAGAAATAAGTTCTTAGGTGTGAAGGATTCAAATGTGATGTTATTTCAGTTGTTAGACAACATTTAGCTTGGTAATGTTGGTAATGTATGCCTTACTAAAAGTCGCTTCGTGTTATTTTGGAAAATGACATTTAACTAGATGAAGGCAAGGTTCTCTTTTAATTAGTAGTAGCTACCTATCACCCTATCAGACATGTTTCTATTTTACCTAGATGGGCACATGATAATATGGTTAACATTTGTTGTTGCAGCAGTTGTAAAAAAATACAAAATGACGTTTGAACCTATATCTTTCAAATTATTATACACTCAAGACATTTAATTTGCTAAGAAAAATGTTTTAAATTATGGGACGTACACAATTTAACCGATTACATTTACGAACTCGAGATATAATACCTAATTATTTCCCTCATTATAAATCTAATTGGTTAGAAGAAAAAAATTGTACCACATGACTTGTTAAGGTGGGCGGAAATAAAGGTTAAATTTGCATAAAAAGATGACTTTGTAGTTCGAGAATTTCTCCTTTCTCCCTGAATCGATTCTAAAAAAAAATTGCAGGTTTTTAGAAAAAAAAACAATAAAATGATACTGGACGATTGAAAACTCGACAAAGTAAATATTTTTCCTTACTAACTTGTTAAATTTTGAATACTTTGAACCTAGCTTTAAAGTAGTGAATAAAGATATAATTTTATAGAGACGCATCTGGTACAATCTGCCACATCATATTAAACATATATATCTTTAAATTTTAATTATTTATTAAGTAGTTATTGAAAAAATCATTATTCGGTTAGCCGTACCCATCCAGCGGTAATAGTATATTTAAAACCTAAGCTGAAGAATTATGAATCATCTAAAAAGATTCATAAAAATCGGTTCAGCCATTTTCGAGTTATCCCGGAAAAAAATACATACAAAGAGGAGAAATTATAAACCTTCCTTATTTTAAAATCGGTTTAAACTGTTCTAATCTTGATAATACTGTGTATTCTTTTACTACACGGTTACGATGTTAAATTACTAATTTATTAATGCATTATTATGCTGACATGCATGTGGAAGGAAATGGAAGCGATACATTTTTGTGAGTGGGAATACAAACTTTAATAATTAATAAATTTAAAACACATAATTGCGGAATAATATGGCCAAATTAGGGCACAATTGTAAAATATCGTACTTACTAGTTTTTATGTAAACAATTAAGTTTAAGTTAATTTATTAATTTCTTGTTTTTCTACGTTTCAGTTTAATTTGGTCTGTGACAAACATATATATCCCACATTAGGACTCGTTGCCTTGAATTTAGGTGGTCCCATTGGAGTTTATTTTTTTGGACGGCTTAACGACGTTATAGGAAGGAAAAAATCATTTTTCATATGTCTGACTACACTGCTATCTGGAAGTATTCTAACTTGTACAGCTCAAACTTTTTGGTGGTGGGCGGGAAGTCGATTAGTTGTGGGACTTACCATTCCTGCCATATATCAAATTCCATTCATAATTTGTAAGATAATAAATTTGTGTTTAGTGGATGACAGATTCTTATTGTCAATCATTTGTTTTAAGTATACACCTGCCTACAACACATTTATTATAAATGACAGTATTTTTGTGTATGGACTAAAAACTTTCTTTTTCTGAAAGGTTTCTGATTGAATTGCCTGCTTATATCTATTAATGAAGGCAAAATAGAAAAAATAGAAGAAAATATCGAGTAAAGGAACTGTATTAGACTGGTTTATTTTTTACCACGTTTCAGAAATGAAAATAAGTTCATAGTTAAGTTTTGTAGAATGGAATTAGCTGGAGACATTTTTTTTTAAATTTTGAATCTTTTCGCAATATCTCGTAAATATCTCTACTTCTAGTAGCCGGGCCGCAAAATTGAAATAATTGAAAATTACTGATGCTAATATTACAAAGAAAACTAGATGTTTAAAAAGTCAATGGGGTTGTTAGTTATTAGTTTAATTAAATTCGAGACTATGCGATATTTAGAAATATAACGTATTTCCGAAAATATTCTATATACTTTGATTATACTTGTATATATGCTGCTAGTGGGCTGCAACTACTACACTAAATTTGGAATCAAAATATGTATTACAACAACTAAATTATTTACTTACATTTAATATTTCAACACCCCCTAGAATTATACCATTTGCTTCAAAACAGACTTTCTCCCTTTTACATTCTAGATTTACTAAAATAATTTACAAAAATGTTAACAGAAATGTTAATATAAGCGGTACGCATGTTAATGAGTAAGTTGAAGCCGATGCCTATATAGATTTTTCCAACATATTTTCAATCACGTGATTTTCAATATTCGTTGTGTAAAAATTGTGATAGCTGAAGGGCCGCATGGTACCACATTGAAAATATGGAGTATGGCGTTTTATGTGCAACATGGATTGCCCACGCAAAGTAAAAAATTAGAGGTGGCGGTATGACTACGAAACAAGGATTTCTTTAATGCTTTCTAATAACGCTTAGACTCATAACAATTCGCAGATATTAAGTTTAAGCCTGAATATTTAATTGTTTATTAACAAACGGCAGAAACGTTCAAGTATCAATATCATCGTTTATAATTATCGTGTATTTTTTAAATAATTGTTTATTAAGTACTTTTACACAACAGAACAGTTTTTGTTTAAATGATTTAATGATTATATTTAAAAACGTTGAAAATCTAATTTACGCTGAAAATAAAAAAATGTTGAAATCCTGTTGAAGTCCATTTGAAAACCTTCAATTTAATATAGTATCAAGTCTAGTCTAGTTTGCTGTGGTAATTTTAAACAGGCAATATATGTCCAAGTTCAAACAAAATATCTTCATTGTTTTCGGAGAAACGTTAATATTTTTAGAGAGGTTGAGTCTCAAATACTTTATTTATAAAACAACTAACAATACCATACCATTACCTGAATAAGTGTTCAAAAAGAGTCGTCAAAAGTAGTGGCTTTAAAGTGCTTACGAACAAATTCAGTTTTACAATCAAGCAATATTAATTCCTCATATACAGGGTGGCTACTTTTTATATTGAACAATATTGCTATCTCACAAACCATAACAGTTAGTAGTGCATTCTATAAGTCGGACAGGAATATAAATTTTTCCTAGCCTAACGAGACTTTGTCGTTTTTCAGGATACTGAACATGGTGGCGGTGTTTAAATCTCTCTCCAAGGTCACCCCACCCCCAATCGGCCAAAAACCATCCCCGAAAGGGGTAAACTGCGTATCTGCCGTCTCCTACCAGCCAAACCTGTGTTACCTCCATTTTCGAGGGTACTGAGCACGATGGTAATGTCGAGACCCCTTCTCGACCCCGCTAACCCCCCAAACGGGCAAATACCATCCCCGAAAGGGGTAAACCGCGTATCCGCCGTCTCTTATCAGCCAAATCCTTGTTACCCCCGTTTTCGAGGATGCTGAGCACGATGGTAATGTTGGATCTTCTCCCCGAGGCGAACCGACCCCTCAAACGAACAAGAACTACCCCTTTGATATGCGGTTTTATGAAGTAAGTGAGTAAGTTCATAGATCATTGAATACGTACCGGATGATGATTACAGGTATCTTGATTGACTGTTCAGCTGAAAAAAAATGGGTGCATACTTTGTATCTATATAGGTTTTTGATGGGAAAATCAGGTATATGAAATCACTGGCACAATTTTATTTATTTTATTATATTAAACAATGTACAGTTCGATTGACGCATAAAATTACTTATTCACTATATATAAATATAAAACTTATATTGACGCATACAATTACTTATTCACCATATATAAATATGAAATATCGTCATAAAATCACTTTCCAGTGAAACATTAGTAACCTGGGTTTAGCCGAGAGAAGACAACCTATCCGCGTGGGGGTGGTTTTTGACCATTTGGGGGGTTGGCGGGGAGTTGAGGAGGGGTCTCGACATAACCATCGTGCTCAGCATCCTGGAAAATGGGGGTAACAAAGATTTGGCTGTTAAGAGACGGCGGATACGCAGTTTACTCCTATCGGGGGTGGTTTTTAGCCTTTTGGGGGGTTGGCGGGGGTCGAGGAGGGGTCTCGATACCACCATCATGCTCAGCATCCTCGAAAACGGGGGTGACATAGGTTTGGCTGGTAGGGGACAGGCGGATACGCGGTTTACCCCCTTCTTGGCCATTTAGGGGGTGGGGTGACCTTTGAGAGAGATTTAACAACCGACAACGTGTTCAGCATCCTCTAAAACTGGGGGAAGACATAGTCTCGTTAGGCTAGGAAAAATTCACATTTTTCGAGGTTCCATCCGACTCACAGAATGCACTAAGTTATAAAGTTGGTTAAATACGATAAACGTATTGTATATTAAAGGTCAATGAAATAGGTTGTAAAAATTGAAAATATTTGGATTGTTTATGGAGACATATAGTAAAATCTGAAATAGCTTGTTTTCTTTTTTTTTACTTAACGCTATTATTATTAAAACACTTTATAGAAATATTTTGCAATAATTTGCCGTATTCAAATTTTTATTTTGACGTTTCGTCTCTTCGGGGTCACCATCAATTTTATTTTTTTAAATACGGTCCTGTCTTTATTGCATTTAGATTAAAAATTGAATACGTTAATTTATATCAAAATTAATGTATAACAAAATATTCTCAAAAAGATTTTTAATCAGCTCTAGGTGAAGAAAAATAAAACGAGCTTTTAGGCCATTCATATTAGCATAAATAGAAAAAAATATATATAAAGTTTTGCCATTTGGGGATTAAACTTGCCAAGAGATGTACTTTCAAAATAAAAAGAATTCCCAAGCAACAAATAGGAGTTTCATCCCTAAAACCCACCCCGAACGTGCAATTCGGTAGTTTTTTACGTTTTACTGGAAAACCGTTTGTCCTACAAAAAAATTATACTTACAAAAAATGTTCCCAGTAAAATTCTGCACAAAAAAGTGTTTATTATCACCTAAATTGGTTAGAACAGAGGTTTTCGAGAAATCAGCTATTAAAGTTAGGTGTTGCATTAACAGAGATTCACGAACATGGTATAATCTTTCATGTATTTTAGGTATAATTTTGGAACTTTGCGATTAAAATGTAAGGTTGTATTATAGTGGAGAAGGGGTTTATAAAAAATGTTTTGCGATTTATACAAGAGCAATCGTTTCCACTGAGGCAGAGTTATCGGCGCGTTTCTTTTAACGTGGTTTCTCCTTGGGACATAATCCACTAAGTCAAAATAAATTTATAATACGTCTTCGGTAGTATCTACATCATCTGTGGTATCTGTATTGGTACAACTTTGGCCACGGCAATTTCTGCACATAGCTGTGCAATTTAAGCCTGCCTTTGTACAGCTGCATCTCTTTCCACAACCTTGTTTGCAACTACAGGTTATTAATTTTAAAATAGAAGCCGGGGCGGGTGACAGGTGACAGGACATCATAATTTTTTTTCCAGTCCCAAAGCTCAGGGTGCAAATATTGTCCACGCTATATTTGCACTTGAAGGTAACTTCGTCGGGAATGCTGTAGTACTGCTGCCGACGTGGGAGGTAATTTTGAACCACGGCACTGCCCACTTGGCCAACAAATTTATTAAAATAAGCGTATCTTTGCTAATTGAGACTGCCCTCTAATGGTTTATCTTTCCCTAGCTTGCTCAATTTCTGTTGGAGTTGACTTAGCATTATTAAAAATCTGAATTACACCATCAAGGTCCTTTCTGCGATTAAATAATGTCAAACTGTTGTTTGCCCTTTCCAAAGAATCCTGACGTGGTATCGCAGCCACTAATAGCATGAATGAATAAGATTATAAGTGATACATTATATACCATGCTCGTGAATCTCTGTTAATGCAACCGCTAACTTCAATAGCTGATTTTTCGAAAACTCCTGTTCTAAACAATTTAGGTAATAAATACTTTTTCGCCGATTAACAGCAAAGTACTAACTTTTCTGACTAATATCAATCAGCAAAGTGTCACTTTCCCTGCTTAGGCAGGAAAGTGCTCATTTTCCCTGCAGGAAAGTGACACTTAGTTTCCATGGTAACCAACTAGTATCAACTGCGATTTTGAATGAATTTTAATTACAACAAAAATAGAGAGATTGAGAATTGTAATAATTTCATTATTTTAGAATATATTTAAAAAATCGATGAAAAAATTATATGTTCAACTCAGCCTCAACTCAATTATCAGCCGCGGCAGTCAATCTACCATTTTACTGCCTAGTTAAAAACTGTTTTTATGCAGAATTTTACTGGGAATATTTTTTGTAAGTACAATTCTTTTTGTAGGATAAACGGTTTTCGAGAAAATCGTAAAAAACTACCGAATTTCACGTTAGGGGTGTGTTTTAGGGATAAAGCTCCTACTTGTTGCTTGGAAACTCTTTTTATTTTGAAAGTACATCCCTTGACAAGTTTAATTCCCAAGTGGCAAAACTTTATAATTTTTATTTCTATTGGGCTATTTTTAAGCTAATATGAATGGCCTATTTATAGTCATATGAATCACGATCATACAATTCTTTTAATGTAGTACACGATATTCCCAGAAATCTTTGGCGCAGCCAGTCTCTTTTCCAGATTCGTCTCTTTTTATTCGCTTTACCAAATAACAATCTTTTTTCACATATAATTTCTACCACTCGCGCCGTGTAAACGAGCTTTTAGTTACTGTAGGTATTGCTGCTACAGGACAAATGACAGTGGACAGTTCTGAAAAGTTACTATACTTTGGCGCATCTAATGTTGTAAACAATCGTTATTAATAATGTTATAGATAATGATAGTGATGCTAATACGAAAATTAGTAATATGAAAATTATGAAATAATTGTAGCAGTGGTTATGATGACAATAAGAACGCTAAATTAGCACGAAAGTCTGTCATCCACTATATTTAAGCTGAATTTTTTAAAAGAAATGTTTAACGTTTGTTCTAGCTCTTGAACTTGTAGGACCGAATTATCGTTCATCTGTGACTGTCTTGACATGTATGTTTTATACATTTGGCTTAATGATGCTATCCGGTGTCGCATATCTTATCCGAAATTGGGTTTATTTAGGAATTGCAACTTCCACGCCATTTATTCTCTTTTATTTCTATTGGTTCTTCTTGCCAGAGAGCCCTCGTTGGTTGTTAGCAAAAGGAAGATTTAAGGAAGCCTCAAAAATATTGGAAACTTTAGCAAAACTGAACAAAAAGGAGTTACCTGTCAATTTCAAGCAAAAGCTTAGACAGAAAATGACCAACAAAAGAACAATTAGCGAAGAAGAAGCTTTGAGAAAGAATCCTGGTTGTTATGAACTTTGCAGAACGCCGAACATGAGACTCAAAACTATTTTAATAACTTTCAATTGGTTTGCCAATGAAATGGTATATGTTGGATTAAGTTACTACGGACCTTCATTAGGTAGTAATGAATATTTAAGTTTCTTTCTGTCTTCTGCAGTTGAAATACCGAGCTATATAGTTTGCTGGATAATAATGGACAAATGGGGAAGGCGCTGGCCGCTATGTATATGTATGATTATAAGTGGGGTGTGTTGCATCACAACGATTTTTATTCCTACTGGTAAGTTTCAGATTTAAATATTTTTCTATTTTTATTTTTCCAATTTCTTTTTTAGTAAATTAGGTGATGTTTCTTACAAGGGAAGTAAATTTTCAAATACAATTTCTTTTTTCTTATCATTATTACTATTACTATGATTATATTATTGTATAATTATAAACTTTTTCAATAATTAAATACTTGCAAATTTGACATATAACAGAAAATGTTAATTATAATTGTATACTAACAGTACTGACCATTCAAATGATATACTATGTATCGTATCATATAATATATTATCTTTAAAATGTCCAATTTTATAACCAGATGCTCACAAAGTTTGAATTTATTATTTAACTTTCCACATTTTTATAAATATTAATCTAGAATATCTTGTGGTTAAATCAATTAATTATACTGTGACAGATTTACTGACAGCTGTATAGAGAGTGGCATATTTTGGAAAGCTGTGTGCATTTCCCCTTTCAAATTTTTTAGTAATACCCTTATTCTTTATCCGCGAAACTCATTAATTAACCTCTCCACAATAAAATTGTGAGAGGTTACTAAAATTGGTTCAAAAACGAAAATTGAGATAACATCAAATCTTTACGTTTTGAGGTCCTAGGAACCCAAAAAAGTGGTTGCAATGGAACCATTGAAAAGCAGTTAAAATTCTGATTTCAACGATATATCACACTTCCACCCTTTCGATTTGGTTTCCGTGAAAAAAATTAAAAACAAAGCAAATATGCAAATATGGCATAGATCACATTTCGCATGACATGATCGATGCGCGTAGCCGTTACATCGTGAAACTCGTCACATCACGTGTCAATTCACGTGAGGGTTTCTCCACTGCTCTAGAAGTAGAGCGGATTACGTTTAGTGCCGTTTTTAAATATATATACAGACAAATCGAAGAATTAAACTACAAATATTCCTCTAAAATCTAGTAAAATTACTGAAATGCTAATGTTTGATTTAACAAAGACAGCCGCGAGCGATCGGATTGCAATGAGCAAATTTTGATGATTGTCATTGTCATCGTTTGTCATCCGATAACGTTAGTGTCATGTCATGGAAATAAGATTTCGGCACATTTGTAACTTTTAGTGGATTGTCACAAACTTTAAAGGTAGATGTAACAATATCAATATCATATACTTTCTGTACCTTCGTTGGTGAATTTATTATAGATTATCACTTTACCAATTTTCAGTTTGTTGCTTCACAAATCTGTAGTATTTAGGATAACTAGACTTTCTTAGTCGTTCAAGTGATTTTAAAGTTGTTAATATCCTAATAGTATATTATTCAACGAGCGATAATGTAGGTAATAACTCGCATAGATGATTGTAAATTCATTAAGTTGAGGGTTTTTTAGTGCCCCAGAAGATCTGAAAAGGTTTTGGATGAGATCGGATTACGTTTAGTGCCGTTCTGTTACACAATTTAATGCTCTTTTCGGCTTCAAAGATCCACCGAGTGGGGAGATTCCAGCCGCTTCCAGTAGCTGCCGATTTTTTCTTTCAGAAATTGCTTACTTCTTATAGCTTTCTTTTTCCTTTAAAAATTTGTAGACAAAACTCAAATTCAATAGTCTCTTCCAATCGCATCTATAGAAAAAAATAAATGTTAACAAAGAAAGAGTTTTGTATTTATTATATACTTTTCCCACATTTCTTTAGGAAAGTATCACATTGTAATTTAAAATATTTTAAATGAGGTAGGTACTTACCTACTGGAGTTCTACCACCAGTTCGTATGAAAACTAATTCTATTGTGTGTTAAACATAGAACCAAATATGTTTAAGATTTTAGATAAATTTTTATCATAGCCTAAACGCCATATACACGTAATATTTTTGGTATTTTGTTCTCTATCCTTAATAGTTAAGAAGTTTAAATATAAAAGAAGCTGCAATAGCCACATTGTGTTGTAAAATAGTGCCATGGCTTATTTACATACTGGTATAATAAAGCATTATACTACCTAAAGTTAAATAATAATTGTTGAAATATAACATGTTGTGAAGTCAAATTAGGACTTGAAAAATACGAATACGCCCTTGACAGGGCAGTTTTTTTTTTATTTTAGCATGTTCAGGAGATCGAGTTGTGATCCTGAACAACTATTTTAAATTAGTTTTTATCAAAAACCGTTGGTCCTAGGTTGTTTAACAAAGAAGACCTTTTTGTGTAATATTAATCCAAAAATATTTTGGATTAAAGAGCAATCACCCCCTCTTCTTTACACCACTGGTTGAATTTAATTTCAGTTAATGTTAATACCAAATAACAGCCCTTATTGATGTTAAGTAATGCACTTAATCTCATTGCTGTAACACTAAAGGTTCCTGAAATATATATTAAACAAATATCTACCCTAGAGCACCACCTTCAAAGGGCCCTAGCTCCCTTGGAAAGCATTCAGAATAGCTGCTTGACCATATAATCCACAGTAAACCTATACTTATGTAAAGATGCTTTTGTTAATCAAACAAGGCTGATTGGAAGTAAGGAAGTAGCAAATACAAGAGTAGTAACAATGCGTCTTTTTTCTTGGATTATCGGCGTATGCAGCATAATTTGTATATCAATTATTGTATATTGTTTTTATAAATACTTATTTACTTTAAATTTGATCATGAATAATATTACTCCTATTTTATAATCATTCTTAAATGCTACTTTTTATATTGAACAGTATTGTTATCTCCCAAATCATAACTATTACAAAATCGGTCACATGCGAAAAAGTTTCACATTTTGAAGGTCAATGAAATGGATTATAAAAATTGAAAATATTCGAATTCGTTCCGGAGATATACTATAAAACACGAAATACCTCGTTTCCGCTATTAATATAAAAATATCAAAAAAACTATTAGAACGTTTTGTTATAAGTTAACTTTGCTGTAACTTACCGTATTCAAATTTTTATTACGACATTTCGTCTTTTCAGGGTCACCATCAAATTTATTTTTTTAAATACGGACCTGCCTTTTTATTTAAAATTTTTGAGGCATTTAAAATTATAAATTACGTTTATATTATACGTTTCGCCTGAAAAATAATCATCCCAGTAAACATAATATATCTGCCATGTATTAAAGGAAGCTTACCTGAGTACAGTGGCGGTCTCAAGGGGGGCATAGGGGCGGTTCATGAACTTTGTACCTATTACCAGTTATTAAGATCTCTCTACACTCTCTACCCTACATTTACTTTCAACAGATCACAATAAAATATACCCAGTAGTGCTGTATTAGTCTAATAAAGAAGAGACAATAAAAAATAAACACACTATTTTGCCGACATTTCGGTTATTTGGCACATACTTCTTCAGGTTCATTAAGTGTACCTAAATGTACTTCTTTTTCTTGAGATACAAAAAATTCGAAATTTAAATTTTCATTTACTTTTTGCAAGATACCTACAGAGCTCTGAGAAGAAATGTCGCCAACGACAGATCATAATCATTTCTGCCAATCCAGTGAACTCCAAATTTAAGATTTAGCCAGTTAATTAATACAATAACTAGAATTATAGGCTCAACGACCATTCCGTTGAAAATACATGGAGCTTATTATCCCATGATGAGTAACATCACAGCATACGTTTACTTCAACAAAATATTGACGATTTTTGGGAATTCTAAAATTCGCTCCAAACCCCCGTTAGTAAAGGCAAAGGTTGAATCAGTGGAGGTACTAAGGGAGTGGGGCGGTTATTTGGCACATACTTCTTCAGGGCTTAATAGTTATAATAATAGTGACCATATGTGCTTATTTTAGTTAGACAGTACTTTCTTTTCAGATAGTGTCCTACTGTCCATAAAAGGTTCATTAAGTACACCCAAATGTACTTCTTTTTCTTGAGATACAAAAAATTCGAAATTTAAATTTTCATTTACTTTTTGCAAAACTGGCGTTCTAACTTAAATGAACTGAATGTTCTTGAACGCGTGAATTTGAGATGATAAATTTCATGAAATCAAGTTTTTTCTGTTCGTGTGAGGCTTTTAAGGACTACATATAGGTCTGGTATTGAATGAAGACGAACTGTTCGGAGAAGTTGGTCTAATGCAAGCCAACGTTGCAGAAGATAAAATTGCCGACTGGAATTCTAAAAATATTTGCACTATTGTACTAAAGATCGCTGACCCGACCCGAGAGTCTGGATAAAGTCAAAATAAATTTGAAGATTTTATGGGAGTTTATTTTTTTGTTTTCATGAGACGTGCGTGGATTAAGCGATTGTTCTCCAATATTAATAACTATTGGAGTTGAAGAAAATCGTAAATGGAGATATTTATATTAAGGGCTGTGATGCAAGTTCGCACGAACATCAATGAGAGTTGTAGCGAAATGTTCCAGTTTCCAAAAGCCAGACCACAAATTTTGAAAGCAATCCTAAGTTCCCAAAAGTGCGACTGGTACCAACGTTATGATTCAAGTGCTGTAGTTGCAGGCACGTCGAGGGAAAATTGAAGAGCATATTTGTTATTTTATATTTTTAAGCCTTGCGCCCACGAGACCTACATTTCGAAGACAATATTATTTTAAAGAAAACTTCTAACTTTTAATTTAAGGCCGTTTGACCTTGAAAAATCTAAAATTTTCGCCTGCGGCGCATTTTTACTCCCTGCAGCCTCAAAAAGCTACTTTCATCATCATACTTCTTTTTCTGGAAAAAATATGGTCACCCTTGTTATAATTATAACATCTCTATAGGCATAACAATTTCATCAACGCCAATATTCAACATTAATGACTGGTGATCAAGAGGTATGCGCACTTGCCTCTCACCCAAAAGTCCCGAGTTGGATTCCCAGTCGTGGCAGTGGAAAATACTGTGAGAGGGATTTTTCTACTATACACTAATATTAGGTGTGTGTCCCTTGTCTCTAAATGTGTAGTCCCCCTCCCAAACAAGGCCCTTCTAGAGCCTTCCGGGATAAAGGAGGTCGTAATTATCTGTGGTGTTATTTATTATTTATTTATTAATAATGATAAAATTGTTGTGCTTAAGAATGTTGCATTATAACTATTAAGCCTTGAAGAAATGTGTACACAGCTATGCTGCTCATCTTTGATGCCCCCCCCCCCCCATGTCGAAATTCTGGGATCGCCACTGCCTGAGTAACCCTGACATATAAAATAAATATATTTCTTGACAAATGCATGACACATATTTTGCAATATCCCTGAAGGTATCAAAAACCATATTTCTTTATATGTAGCTAATACGTAAATGATCTTAAAGTTTTAATGTAACATTTTCTTTCGTGACATATTAATAATCAAATATAGCTCAGTTTGTTCTAGATGTTCCTGTACAACCAAATAGAGATTTTTTCACAAACAAACTTATTACTTCGTAATGAAAATGTTTGTTTTGTTTGTAAGATTCAATTTTGATGTTTCGTCATATTTTTGCAAAGGTCAGTTATGGCACTAGTTATCGACGCATGCGTACTCTGTACCAGTGAAGTGCTGTCATCATAAATGTCATTGCTTATTAATCTGCATTTGATTTTGATTGGCTATTATTGTGTGTATTACGAAAAAGTTTTTACTTTTGTTCTGACACTGTTTCTACGCTCACTTATTTGATTTTGAATGTACTTATACAAGTTGCTGTACATAAGTCTTTTAGTGTATATCACGACTAATGGCATCAGTTATTACAGTTCCTCGCAACTATGCGGCACAAAAATGTTTTTTATGAACATAGTAGACGCCAGAAACGAAATATAATAAATGATAGATCTACTATTTCATCAATATCTCTTATTAGGTAGACAATGATAAGAGGCAACGACAATAATAATATTTCTGCCGAAATTATTCCATTAGTGGACAATAATATTGTTTTTGCAGGACATATATATCCTGATGAAGATGAAGTTGAAAACGCCCAGGTCAATTTGCCCATGTGTATTTTAGCATCCGATGAAGATAATGACGCACCTAAGATCACGCATTCTATGAGTAATGATTCCACCGGGCTGAAATGCCCATTGCTCAAAATTTCGACATCAAACTATGAATCCTTTATCTGAACTGACCTGCGCTCCTGGCTATTCTACCTTTTTATCCATTACATATCTCGTTGCATTAAGCCTGGAACGCAACGTATATATTTTATCAATAAAAAAGATATCAAAAGACTCCGCACTTTTCTTATGGAAAAATAGTGTTGGTGAAATTAGCTGAAATTGGGCTTTGTTGTAATTTATGTCCTCTTAAATCCATGGAAACTTAAAGGAGCTTTCCCTTAAAAACTGAACAATTATTTTCATCATTTTAGTTAACCAAGATTTTTTTTTACTTTTAAGCCATATATTAACTTTATAGAAAAAGTACAGTAAAAGAGTCAAAAAATGTTTATTTAAATTCAATAATGACTTTATATAACTTAATATAACTTTAAATAAGTATATCATATTTTTACTTAACTTAACTTAAAGGTCGATAATGTATTGTAAAAAAAATTTATTATTACCAAACTATATTTTAATTGGTCATTTTTGGAGGTCGTGCCCATTGAGACTTAATCAACAGGTAATAAGCTACGCTACAGCATACCCAATTTCAACCAATTTGACCGGGACCATTTTTCCATAAGAAAAGTGTGGGGTCCTTTATTAATTACTATGCTTCATATCTCTGGAACATGTATGATACATATACAGATAAGGGCAAATTACATGTCTAACACATCATAAAACGCCATTTTTCTGGTGCATAAAAATCAGATTCAGAAACATACAGGACGCGTACATGCAAGTTGCATTTATTTTACAAAATATATGTCTGCCATATAACAATGAGAGACGATAGTATTACATGATTCATGTTTGCTATATGTATGTTATGTCGGAAGAGTAGCAAATTTGTAGGCACATGCAAGTTGCATTTACCTTGCAAAAGATATGTCTGACACTTTCTATGTAAACACAATTGTGCAACAATTATATATCTGGTATATATTTGTGTTTATTGGCATCATTCGTTTTATCGGCCTTCAGAATATGACACTATATTTCTCTATCTAAAATATTTTCTAACTCTTATGGTTTGCGAGATAACAATACTGTTTAATATAACAAGTAAATACCCTGAACCTATAGATAATTATGTATAATTGTATCTAAAATATAAATAGTTTACAGTTATTTAGTATCTCTTGATATTGTTTTAGATGATGTCAATACCCCATTTATTTTGTTTTTAATTTCAAAATCAACTATATCGGCATCTTTTCTTATTATTTACCCATTTGCTGGTGAACTATATCCAACACAATTAAGAGGCTTGGGCATCGGTACATCTGCTTATATTGGTGGACTAGGACTTATAATCATACCGTTTATAACTTATCTGGTAATACTTCATAAAAAATTATAGTATGCAGCGTATTTATAAATTTTGCTTTAGGGAACAGAAATGTTAATCTTACCATTAATAATAATGGGAACAGTGGCAGTTCTTGGTGGACTTTCCGGTCTTCGATTACCTGAAACTCTACACCATCGACTTCCACAAACAGTAGAAGAAGGAGAAGAATTTGGGAATGATTTTACTATGACAGACTGCCTTCGATGCATCCCAACAAAGTGAGTAACTTAGGGCCTCCCCTTTATTGACAAGAAAGTTTTAAAAAACTACTACTTCTCCGCTAAACAAACAAGGTTTATTTTAATGTTTAATGTTTTCCATTTAAATATACACCGTGTACTAATGCGATTTTTTTTAAAATTGGGTGGTTGGTTACCACCCTCAATTAGAACATAATGACGTAGTAAAAATTGATAATCATCATAGGCTAACGTAATGGTGGATTGTGGATTTTCCGAAAACTTATATAATCAATTTTTTTCCACTCACATTTACTCTGTTGTGATTACTTTAGTATCACGGAAAACCAAAGTGTCAGAGAATTGTCCATATTAATATTTGATATCTATTACAGAAGCTATTTCCTTAATATAATTCTTAAAGGACAAGATTATGTAAGTATTCTTGCAAGGTATCTAAAGGGTTATTATATTCTTATATTAAGAGCAATCTGTGTCAGTGTATCAAAACCAAGTTGCAGTGCTACAAAAGACACACTTTACATTATTATTTTTTTATCATTCGTTTTGTTTTTATTTTTTTACTTCTTATGCAAATTATTTACACTGAAATTAAATTTCAGTAAATTCAGTAAATCGAAACAGAGATGTATTAATAAGTTCCATTAACGTATATGTCCACAAAAAATGAATTGTTCGAGAAATAAAATTTCCAGAGCGGATTTCCAATTGGGGAAATGAACAAAATCTGATAAATCTGAAAATTCTATATCCGCTCTCACTCAACTGTTCGACCCGAATGAAAATTAAGAAAAGTTATTTAATACCAAGATAAACAAAACAATAATCTCGATTTTTATGGATTAACTTTTGGGATTTTGGTGTTTATAACTTAGATAATGATAAGAAAATCATGAAATCTAGATTATTGCTTTGTTTATCTTGGAACCACATACCTTTCTTAATTTGTAAACAGTGAATCTAGAATTTTCAAAATATTTAGAATATTTGAATTTTCCGAACCTGCAGCAGTTCCAGAAATCTGCTCGAAAAATTATATTTTTCTGGCAATTCATTTTTGCCGAAATATACGAATTAACTGACCTCTCCTTTATAAATTTTTAAAAATAAAGCAGATACACTGGTTATTGTTTTGTTTATTTTCGTAGGTACCAAATGATTCATACAGAGCTTTGCATGATATACAGGTCATCGATAGTTTTTATTTGCATCGATATCATCATTGCATCAAACCATTGATATTTAAGTTACATCCGATCTTGTTGACAAACGCAGAATAACTAACATCACAACAATTACGTAACACTATTCTTATCCACATTATCATCATTACACGAGCTGTCGTATTTAAGTTAATAACTTAAAATAAATAAATTGTAATTTGAAAAAAATAGTCGTGCGTATACGCATTTTATTTATGTTCCTTTTAATTTATTCTACAGGCCTATAACATCGGTTATCAGTTCTTATGAGGAATTAGAATTGGCTCCAGTAAAAGAAGAACCTACTGAAGAAACTCCTCTTGAAATACCTCTACAGCATAAGCTGTCCATGAAAACACTAGCCAGACAGCGAAATGTTATGGATACGCAAAAATCTGAGGACGGCACCATGCAGATGGCATATTGGTTTTAAAGTATATACTTTACATTATATTCTATTACATTACAATTTGTCTTTTTATACTTTACTTTTTGTTTTATATATACCAATAAAAAAATATATTATAACCCTATTTTGTTATTAATCCCGCCAAGAATACTTAGGATAATGCAATATGTCAACGCATTTACATAGCTCTGATGACTTGAAAATATATTCTGTAATAGAAAGCGAACAAGACTGCGAACATCTTCAGATCAATTTGAATATGGTTAATGACTGGTGCCTGTCTAATCACTTACCTCTCAATATATCTAATATAATACATTTACCTTTTCTAAGACGCGTAAAACTGTTAAGTACGATTATCATATAAACGGTCAAATATTGCGGAGACCAGACACAGTAGACACAGATATTAGCTATTAATTCCACGTAGTGTGTTTTAAAACTAATATTTTGAAATGCTTCAAAAAAATAAAGGTACACCAAATAAAAGGAAAATGGCGTTAATTCACTCAATTGTATTTTGAACTTAAAAATGCCTTTTATTTCTAGTTAATGCATCTTTCTTGCAAGAAGTCTTAATAGAAAACTTAAATCTTACTCTTGTGTATGCGGTTCTACGGCATATCATAGTCCCTTAATAGCAAATTTGCAACTTACTCTCCATATACTCTTATAAAACAGAATATATTTTTCTAGGAACTCTTTAGGAAGTTCACATTAACACAGCATTATGGAAATTTTATAATTAATAAGTATACAAAATTATATATGTTCATTCATGCTTACAACAGATAAAATTTAACACAATTTTCATGAAAAATGAGAGGTGTTGTTTAGTAGTCACTTAAATCTAATATTAATTTCTGTTAGCTATTCAGGCATATTCGGCGTTGTCCAAACGTAACGGGCTCTTTTGGTAGTAGCCAATTTATACTTATCAATTGTATCCAAGAGATATACCATTGTAGCGATGCAACCAATAGCCTAAAAATAATAAGAAAAATTCAGAGTAAACAAAAAATATCTAAACATCAGCAACGGACTATTACTGGATACATGGTTGTGTAAATTATTACCCTCACCAGCCTGCAAATATATTAATTTTATTAAAATCAACCACAGTCAATATCCGCTGGATTTTTAAAAAGTTTGCATTTGTAGTATGTTAATTCAGTGTTAGGTAAATAATATTATTTTGCAGATTCGGTGATTTGTTTTTGAAGAGGATAATACATGTGGTAAAAAACCTAATTAACAGGAAAGACTATTCGTAGAATGCCACAAATAACTTTCAGACAATATTCAGTTCTATGTATTATCCACACCGACCTGCGCAAAGAGAAATCGTTTTGAGACAATAGTTTTGACAATATTGTAAGAGAAAGTCTTTTTTAAAACAATTGTAATATTTCAAGACCCATCGTTGTGCAGCTTTATATATTTTTATTATGCCGAATGTTTGTACACTTTATTTGCGAAAAAACTATTTTGTTGATAACGTGCTATAACAAATTGAAGTAATTCAGAATCAAATTTATTAATTTTTACCAAACAAGTATTGTTAATTGAACTCTGAAATTTCAAATGTTGTTATCATTCGGTTTATAATCAGTTTTGAACAACTGCTTAAGGATTTGCACATATTATGTAACATTAACATTATTCTAAGAGTTTATACAATGATCTCATTTAAATATAATAATCTGATTATCATGGTCGAGACCATGGAAAATATTTGCAGTAAATAACCACAGATGGAGTCATCCACTTTATTTTCAAGTAGTTGCCCTAGAACAAGCCTGGTAGGATAAATACAGGCCGTATATCCATTTAAGTAGTCGAAAAACACATGTTCATGGGTTTTAACCTTTATACGATATTCATAGGTAGTTATATCAACCATAACCAATTATATACTACATCTACAGGTAAACTGGTTAATTCCACTAGTCACCATAAGTAACGTCTAAATTATGTAATTATAATCTTATTGGGAACGTTTACTATTCACATCCAAAAAAATATCGTACATTCAAACATAGCCTCATCTAAAGGCATATGATCATTAACAAGATAAGTGATTAGAGCACTACATAATTTAGAAAAAAATTTATATCAAAGAGCAACGTACTTTCACAGTATTTAATAAAAAATAATTTCAAGTCAAGTATAATATTACAAAAAAAGAAGTGCTAAAACCCTCTCATAAACTGTGGAACAAGTTTTCAATGTATATTTCTTTAAAAATAAAATTGTAAATTTATATAAAGTTATATTCTTTGTTTGGTAATAATAGTTAATAATGTAATTTTTCTACCTTAAAAGACATATTTTCTTCAAAACATACAAACATGAAAAACAATTTCGCTCTGTAAATATAAGAAATCGTACTAACCATGAACTTTATATATTAAAAAAAAAACTTTTCTCTGCGCGTACAGGTTATGGTAGTTACGCGTTTTTCACGCTTCCAAAAGCCATTTTTATATTATTGTTCCCTCTTAACGAAGGTGGTTATTTGAAGATCCATAAAATGCTAAGGATTTAAAACTATATAACAGAATTGTTTCCCCAAAATTTCAATCTCTCAGTTCTAACGGTTTTTTTATTGCCACTTCTGAAAAGGAAACATCCACCCTCTGCGGGTACAAAATTCCTACATAACACCGAAACGTTCACTTAACTGATGAAAGTATTGCCAAAATTTCTTCAAACGGGATTTTCCACTACTTAATGTCCACATTATATTTTGAATCTACCTGAAAGAATTTTGATGCTGCACAACCAATTTTTTCAGCGGTTTGTAGAGATAGTTTTAAAAAATTGGTCTCTAGTAGATGCATGTAATACTTTCTCATCATTCTCTATTCTAGATATATTTTTTAAATCTTTTAAACATTGATAGAAAAATTTATAGAGCCCTCCTTGAAGCCGCCTCTGATGCTCTGGCAATGAAAACTAATTTTTCGATACAATTTTTTGTTTCGACAATTCTACGGTTGTACTATATTACAATTCCTCATACTGCAATAGTTTTATTTGAAATGTTTTCTAAAATTACCTAAAAATTACGTACATTTTTTGAGGGGAGTGTCAAAAAAATTGTTTTTGGACGATAAATTTCCAGAAGAGCTCGTCGACACATGTTCCATTTTTACTAAAAATAATTTTTTATCCGACCAAAAACTGTTTTGAGCCCTTCCTCTAACGACCCCGATGATGTGACGACAAATTCTAAAAATACATTTTTATGCAATTTTCCACCCTGACCAGTTTTTACTTGAAGCAGTTATTGATTTGGCAAAAAAATCATTTTTAAGTCTTCCACAAAACCGCCCCTGATGCTCTGATTAATTTACAAAAAGCCTTTTCAATGCAATGTTTCACTCGTAAACAATTTTTAATTTAAAAATGTTTGATTAGACGAAAACACTTTTTGGTTCTAACTAGAACCGTCTCTGCCACTCTGACGAAGATTTAAAAAACTTTTTGATACAACTTTCCATCATCGGTAGTTTTTAATTAATACATTTTTTTTACATTTTTTGGCCCTTCCCTGAAGCCGCCCCTATATTTTGATGACAAATATCCTCCTCAGATATGCAAATGAAACCACGAAGGGAGGAACACAAAAATTCGCATGCGTAATTTACTTCTACCCATTACTACACGTCGGAGAACACAAACTGAATGATTTGTATCCTAAAATTACTTGACTACAACAGTTATCATCTACGTACAGTTAACAACTATTTTATTTAGTATTGTATCATCGGTAATGAGTAATGTATAAAAGATTCTAAACACTTTAAATCTCTCACTTTCCGATGTGATTCCACAATCCTAAAATAAAACACATTCTCTAAAATAATAGACACTTAAAGCAGCACCATACCGTATATGTAACTCTTTGGAGTAAACGCAGAAATACACCTAAATCCATGATACGATACATGGACTTACATTGAGACAAAGCACTATTTGAAACGTAAGATATCTATTGAACTAAATTTCAATGAACCTTATAAACATAACCGCTCAATGGCGGCTCGCGGAATGAGCCATGACAACGGGCACTTTCTAATATGATTTGGTCACAGGACCTTAGGACAAGTGATACAGATTTTTAGCCTGCTTCAAGCTTTAACGAGTGAGTGCAACGCGTTTAAACTTTCATTCGGTACTATGTTTCCTTCACACGATCCGGTATGTATTTTATTAGAAACACCATTTTCAAGTTGGAACGAAGATGATAAGAAAGACTTTTTAAATTGTGAAAAGCCTATGCCATTAATAAATGTAAATAAAGTTGCAAAAGTTAAGGACAAAGTGTATAACGGATTTTAAAAAATCGTGGTATTCCCAATTCGAGTGGTTATGTGGTAGCTATTATTTAAATAAACTTTTCTGTGTGCCCTGCTTAATTATTGGTGTGAAATCAGGCACATGGAATAAGAGTGGTTTTAATGATTTCGGCAACGTAACTCGTGCTCTTCATAAACATGAGGGTTCCTCTGAGCATATGCGTTGTGCATTGGGTTTTTCAAAATTGAGAAAAAATTTAAATACCATTGAGGATGCTTTAAAAGAAAATTCTATATTATATTCTGTATATTAAGCAATTCAACGAAAATGTGCGGCTTAACAGACGTTTCATGCAATTACCTATTCGTGCAGTTTTCTACTTGGGTAAACAAGAATTAGCATTTCGCGGCCATCACGAAGATGTATATTCTGCTAATCGCGGAAACTTTAAAGAACTGTTAGAAGCCTTTATATCGATAAGTCCTGTAGACATTCAAGAGCATTACAAAAAAATCATACCCGTGTTTGCCGGCAACTCCAAAACCATACAAAATGAAATAATTAATTGCATTTCGCAATATGTCGACGAATATGTCGAGAATGAAATAAAGGAGTGTACATTTTTTTCTATCCAAGTAGATGATTCCACAGATCTTGTCCAAAAATCTCAATGTAGCATCATAATCAGGTGTGTTAATTCCGACGGAAAGCTGGTGGAAAGATTTTTGGGGTTTTATGACGTCAGTTCCAGCCGGACTGCTGAATCACTGTTTAACCTTGTATCAAGGTCCCTTGAAAAATTTGACTATAAATCAAAACTTATTGGACAATGTTTTGATGGGGCAAGCGTGATGTCAGGGCAATTAAATGGTCTTCAAGCGAAAATCAAAGAAGTTGCGCCACAAGCAGTTTTTGTTCATTGCTTGGCACATCGTCTGAATTTAGTGCTACAACAAAGTTGCAACAGCATTTCAAAGTGTCGCATATTTTTTGCAACTGTAAGTGGTTTACCCTCATTTTTTCATCATTCAGCCAAGCGAACTCATGTAGCCGATACAATCGTTGGCAGACGGATACCCACTTCTGTTAGTACACGATGGACATCAAACTCTAAAATTATAAGTGTTATAAATAATGAATGGGATGCTTTGAAACAAGTATTTAGAGAAATTATGAACGATCCAATATCTGACCAAGTCTCAGTTAGTCAGAGTGATGGTTTCTTAAGTAAATTTAATGACTTTGAATTTGGGCTTTTAGTTGTTATTTTTAACAGTATTTTTAGTCTCACAGATATACTTTTCGATGTGTTACAAAAGAAGTCATTTGCCATTAATTATTGCATCTCGAAAATTAAAAAAACACAAACACTTTTAAATAGCAAAAGAAATGAGCATACGTTCACTGAAATTTTCAATTTAGCTGCTTCGAAAATAACAGTTCCAACTGAAGGCCGTGACGGACGAAAAAGGGTTATCCTCACACGAGATGAAGTTCTTGAAAAATATAAATTTCTCTATTATGAAATCTTAGACACTCTATCATTTCAAATTACTACACGTTTCGAAGATATGGAAAAGCTTCATTTCATCACATTAATGGATAATTCGAAATTTGCAGAGTATTCCGAAAAATTTCCTACAGAAGCATTAAGGAATTTAAAGGTCTGCTACTCTAATTTATTTACTGATGTCCAAAGATTGAAAAACGAATTAGAACTTATTTATAGTGATGATCAATACAGAAAAATGGAGCCACACAATTTCATGAAGATTTTAAATGAGAACAGTAACATTTTTAAAGAAGCTTATAAATTGTTTTGTTTAATAGTGACTATTCCATCAACTAGTGTTTCTGTAGAACGAAGTTTTTCATGTTTAAAAAGAATTAAAACCTACCTGCGTAATACAATGGCACAAGACAGACTTACAAATTTGTCAAAAATTTCGATTGAAAAGGAACTGCTAAACGAATTAATAAATGCACAACCATTTTATGATGACATCATCGATAAGTTCGCAAATTTGAAGGACAGAAGAATTGATCTAATCTATAAGAAATGATATAGGTATGTATTATTTTTATATTGTTTCCACAAAATAGTGAAAAACGTTTATTGATCGCGGGGGTAAGGTTTCTGCTTCACCCATTTTTAAAGTCACGAGCCGCCACTGTAACCGCTTAACCCAACCCTTTTCATTGTTGTCTTTTGTTTTATTTATATTGCATAGTTTTGTAAATAGGCCAAAAATAAGAAAAATCGATGGTAGTTATGCGAATGTGGCATCTTTGACAGTTACAATGATACAGTCGGGTGCAAAACCGGTGGTCCCATTGCCATTACTCAACTCGATACGCATGCAAGTTTACGTCAAGCGTAGGTACAAACGTACAATAACTGGCTATTCCGCGTGCGTATCTGTCATTTCATACGTTTACATCGACGTTCTTGTTGGTTCTTTAAGTGTCTAATATCAGATTAAGAAGAAAATTAAAACTAATTTAAATCTAGGTGTTGCTATTTTATTATTTGTTTTGTCTCTCCAACTGGTGTATTTCCATGATTTTAAGGATGTTTTATTGTCTGTAGAGCTCGCCTTTATTTCTGTCGCTCGTTTTCAAATTCCAAAGCAAAAACCTATACATTGAATTTTCGCACACCGCTTTGTGACTATATATTGCTCTCCGCAAAATTCTGCATACTAATGCATGTGTTCGCTCCTTTGTTGTTTCATCTGTATCTTTCAGTTTAAAGAAAGTTTTGCCACTTATGTAAAAAATCCATTCACAAAATATTTGCACATAATGTATAATTTGTATAATATTTTCCTTACCCCAACTACGATGTATCCTTTAGTCAACACAGTTATAGCTATCGCCGACGATAATACGTAAGTGATAACTAAAATGAGACAATTGACACATTCGATCCAAAACCATGGGAAAGTAGATTTCCTTATAATTCCTTTCAAATGCAATATAAGAAGTATCCCAGAATATAAGAAGGCATATATTGCAACAAAGAATAAGAAATAAATCTTCACATTATATCCAACGAGTGCTCCTACTATAATGATTGCTGTATTTAATACCTAAAAGAGAAATATAAATTATTAATGAAATTCACGTTTCACATATTTCATTTGGGTTATTGTTTATTGGATTTTTCGTTACATACGGCTTAAATATTTTAAATTTTATTAAAAATAACAAAATTTGGTGGTTTATAAACTCTTTTAAGGGACTATAAAGAGCTTATTTTATTCGTCTTCATCGGAGAAGTTTGCTAAAACCAATATATTTTGAACACTACAATAAACAGATTAGAGCAGCTCGATAAAAGACAATCTTTTCCATCATTACTTAGGCACTTTCTTATTTATTAAAAATAATAATTTAATTAGTTTATTTTTTGAAATTCGGATTTGAGCTTTGGCCCAACTTAAATTTAATTAACAAACGGCATTTTGCTTCGGATAGAAAATATCAAAAAAAGTTATTAGAAGAAGTTATTCAGAATCTAATTTTGAGCCCAATAACAAATTTCATTACGAAATTCACATTCTCAGTTTTTTGTCAACATTTGTTCACACACGGTTACAATTTTAGTTATGTAAACAAAAACTATTAAATTGAATGTCAATCTAACAAATCTTTGAGTTCTATTGTGTAAAGTTCTTAGTTTACAATGTGTCTGCATTTAAGTGAAAAAATCGAAATAACAAGGTTATTTGGTGATGAAGCTCTCAGTAGCAGAGAAGTTGTCACAAATTTAACCGAAGACATCCTTTACGAATCAATATTAGTCATGGAGTTCCATTTATTACAGCTACAGTTGCAGCCGCCGCCGCAATAAATGCTCTTTTCAATGAAACTGGCACTGTTTCAGTGATTTTAAGAAATGAAGAAAATATCCGGGTGCCTTCATTTTAAATAAGACACACTGTATATATATATATATATCTTTGATAAGAAAATAGGCCCAAAATGGATTCGTTGGCTCTGTTTATTGCCTTCGTCAGCTATTCTATGAAAAAAAGGGCTTCTACCTGAAAATAAGCTACATGATAACCCCTGTTCCTAAAAAATAATCTTTCCTAATAACTTTTTGGTAAATTTAATATCTACCGATATATTTTAAATGTACACTTAAGACCAATTTATATATTTTTAGTAAACATTAATCAAAAACCTTTCAATGAAGTCCAAAAGCATTATTGTATTTTGATTGTACTCATGTTATTTACACTTGTACGTCACATACACTCAGGCGTCGAAAATGGGCCTATTGTCCTACCCCCGTAGATAGTGTACCCTAATTCCCGCAGGACCCCTCATTTCTCAAAGCAATCAACTTTTGTGATGAACTTGAGGAGAAGACCCGGCAGACTTTTCCTTAAGTCTATAGTCCAATCAATACGTAACGGCCCAATGTTAAATCTACCAAAAATCCAAATAGCAAACAAAAAATATGATCCTATAGAATAAAAAAATTCTAAGAAACATAGCGTCAAAAGCCCGTGGATCTTCGATGTCCTTCATAACCTAAAAAATTCGTAAAGTTGAAAAAAACGGGTTTTCACGTAAAAAAAACTAAAGCTCGTAGAGCAAAAAGTTAAATGAGAAAGTTGTGGGTATTAAAAAGATCTATCAACTCACTTTTTGTTGATGTCAGTCGGTGCATTAGATTTCGAGATAAATCGAAAAAAACCGTCAAAAATCGATTTTTGTTTGTTTTTCGTGTATCTTTTTCAAATTAACGTTTTTAAACTTGTTACTTGGTGAAAATGTAGCCTGTGGCAAGACAAATAAGTGCCTTTTTTCGAAATTGAATTTTTTTTTATTTTTCGAGATATATCGATTTTTCGAAAAAAAGGTCTTCTCAAAAATCGGCTCCTCTTGCTCGACGGATAGCCCTACAGGAACGATTTTGGGCTTGTTTTTTACTTCAAGAGTTGTACTATCACGGCAAAAAAATTATTCAGTCAAGTTTTTTTCAAATATCTTTTCCAGTTTTCATTTTTCGATGATGGCTATTATAATCGATTGCTCGCATTTTTACACGAATTAAAAAAATTGTTCTACGATCCTCTGGAGCCGAGATAATTTTTTTTTAAAAAAATTCCAGAGGGCGCTATTTACGCACTACAGCGCCCACTTTTACGGAGATTACAGTTGAATACTTATATTTTCAATGAAAAAATAGAGCAGATTATTTCTTCGACCTTTAACATTAATTTTAATGTAGATATGCACTATTTACTTAATTTTTATTACAATGTCAAGCAAATCAAATAAAAATTTTACTCAAAAACAATTTTGCCGCAGCAAAATTAAGTGGGGTTAGAATATATTCTAACCTCACCGCATTCAAAATACAAGGCGCTCTGCTTTCTTTCAACTCGACAAACTATACTATGCGTGAGCTCAGCAGAAACTGTGAAGCAGGTATTAGTCATCTTCTAAACCCGTGTATCCCCCACCCCGAGAAGAGCCATGCAGCTGCTTGAAAAGGGAGTCCCTTCAACGCATATACCTGCTTTGGGTTAAGAAATACACTAGGTCTCAAAACTTTCCGAAATCGTAAAAACTTTCCAAAGAAATTAGCCTAGACCTTCAATATTCGATTACAAACGAATAAAACGTGTGATAAATCAATAAGCAGTAACATTGTAATTAATAATTTTACACAAGATTGTTCTTAAAAGTAGGGTGTTAGTAATTAATTATTGTAATGTAAAAATGTTAACTTGAGGTAAAGAAAGATATTATAAGAACGGTATCACTTTTTAATACGAATAATTTTAAAAAAACGAAAAATTTCAGGTAATAAAAAGAAATTAAAAATAAATTTTTACCGAGTCTATTTTGCATAGCAGATAAATATAATCATCAAATTATGTTTATCTCGTCGAGCTACCCCAGATTAAGTACAAAAGGATTTTTGTACGTGGTCAAGAAGTCGAGATTTTAAAAGCGCGAACGATTTGGAACGCGCAAATCCAGTTTACAGACCAACCGCGCGATGCTATCCCCACTCCGCGACCCGTTCGCGCCACGCTCGCACACTTAACTTTAGTATTTGTTTAATAATGTTAAAGATCGATGAAATAATCTGCTCTATTTTTTCATTGAAAATATAAGTATTCAATTGTCCGTAAAAATGGGCGTTGTAGTGCGTAAATAGCGCCCTCTGGGATTTTTTTAAACAAAAAAATTATCTCGAATCCAAAGGGTAGTAGAATTTTTTTTTTTTTTTATTCGTGTAAAAATGCCAGCAATCGATTGCCCTAATAGCCCATCATCGAGAAATGAAAACTGAAAAAGATATTTGAAAATAACGTGACCGAAAAAAAATTATTTTCCTTTCGGTCATTTTTGAACACTTAAAATTTGAAAAATCGTTATCAATTTTTTTGCCGTGTTAGTACAACTGTTGAAGAAAAAAACAAGTCCAAAATCGTTTCTGTAGGATTATTCATCGAGCAAGAGGAGCTGATTTCCGAAAAGACATTTTTTCGAAAAATCGAGATCTCGAAAAATTAAAAAAATTTCAATTTCAAAGAAGGCACTTATTTGGCTTGCCACAGGCTACATTTTCACCGAGTAACAAGTTTAAAAACGTTGATTTGAAAACGATACACGAAAAACAAAGAGAAATCGATTTTTTACGGTTTTTTTTTACGTGAAAAACACTTTCTTTCAACTTTGCGATTTTTTTAGGTTATGAAGGACATCGAGGATCCACGAGCTTTTGACGCTATGTTTCTTAGAATTTTTTATTCTATATGACCAAATATTTTGTTTGTTGTTAGGATTTTTGGTACCCTCTCATACCTATTGATTGGACTACTAAGACTAACAGAATAATCTAAGAAAAAACCTATGAAGTTTCGGATATGCAAATGTCGTTAAAATCAGCTGTCAGTTAACTTTCAAAATGACAAAATATCACGTATTTAGTCCTTAATAACACCTCAAATAACAATCTTTACACTTGATTTCGTAAATCCTGGACTTATGGTTTAATTTAATTTTATTCCTTGTGTTACTTAAAAATACTTATAATTTATTTCCCGACGACGCGACGAATAGGCAAATGTCGTACCTATCTATTTTTATTATTATTATGCTTATATTATTATTAGACTACGAATGAATAGATATTTATATGAAATTGATACAAATTTTGTATTCTTCTGCTCAGTATTTCAAAAGATTTTCTTAAATTTAGATTTTCTAATCGTTTCATGAACAATGTTACAGGGTACCCATTGCTCTTAGATATATCCTTAATGAAACCCCCCTGTTTTGCAAGCCCTTGTCATTCAGAGGGTAACTTAATAGAAAATGAATTCAGAAATGAAAACTATCCATTTTATATTGGTTACATTATTATTAGCCGTTACTCGAGTCCGAGTATAAAAATGTTACAGTCGATAAATTGTGTACAATAAAAAACAAGTAAAAGGTGTAGTCTATTGTAATTCCCATTCATCTACAGTGCACACGACTATGGCTATAGAGGCCAATTCGGGAGAGCACATGTCGACCGCAGTCAGGACAAACATAGACCTGGTTAGGTCTTGGATTCGGCCTTCTTGCAGCAATATTTCCTTGATAGCTGGCCACAACCCCTCGCCATTCGGTTCTGTCCGCTGCAAGTTGTTCCCATTGCTCGTCTGCAATACCGCAGGATTTTAGATTTTCATGGAGAGCGTCTTTGAACCTCTTTCGTTGACCGCCACGCCTTCTTCTACCGCTTAGCAATTCACCATAAAGTGTACATTTAGGAAGGCGGTTATCATGCATACGATGAACGTGACCTGCCCATCTTAGGCGTGCTCTTGAAATAAGCACCTCAATTGGAAGGCTCTTTGCTCTCCTGAGTACTTCCACGTTTGATATGTGATGGAACCAACGGATTTTCATCATACTTCTGAGGTGTCTTAGCTGAAAACGTTCTAATTCTTTCACATGACGACGGTAAGTGACCCAGCTTTCACATCCATATAGCAGTGTTGGAATGACAACTGCTCTGTAGACAGCCATTTTCGTTGACAAAGCAAGGTCGTGGTTGTCAAATACTCTCTCTCTAAGTCCCCAGAGTGCTCTAGATGCAGCGTTAATTCTATTGCGAATCTCGCTGTCCATGTTTGCTTTGTCATTAACAACGTTGCCTAAGTAATTGAACTGATTCACCACTTCAAGAGAATTTCCGTTAAGTGTAATGTCTATTTGGTTCACTTGATGAGGAGTTGACATAATCTTAGTCTTTCCAATGTTGATTTTAAGTCCCAAGGAATCATAGCTCTGGGCATACACATCTAAAAGTTCTTGAAGCTCTTCTGGCGTAGAGGCTAAAAGTGCACAGTCATCCGTATACTGGAGATCACAAATGAATCGTGTGCGTGTCTTCGTGAAAGCTCTAAAGCGCCCTATGTTAAAGAGACCGCCATCAAAACGGTATCTGAGACTTATTCCTCTGACTGTCAGTTTGTTGTCAACAATAATTGTTAGAGCAGTGGTAAACAAATTAAAGAGTAGGGGTGCCAGGACACATCCCTGCCTAACTCCAGTGAGGGTTTGGAAAGGTTCGGTTGCCTCATTATTATACATAACCTGGGCGTTGTTGTTTGTATGCAGACTGCGACATACTTCCACAAATTTTCTAGGGATACCTAAGCGGAACATAATTTTCCAGAGCACTTCCCTGTCCACCGAGTCAAACGCCTTGGTTAAATCAATGGAGGCAATGTGAATGTCTCCTTGATGTTCGAGTGCTTTTTCTTGAAGCTGTTTAAGTGTGAAGATTAAATCCGATGTGCCTCGGTTTGGTCTAAAGCCACTCTGTGTTTCAGGAAGTAACTTTTCCATAACAGGTGTTAGCCTATTTGCCATCGCTTTAGTGAGTATCTTCCCTCCAACAGCCAGGAGAGCTATACCCCTGTAATTTCCACAGTCCGCAGCGCTCCCTTTGTTTTTGAAGAGGTTGATTAAAAGTGTATCACGAAACTCCTGTGGAGCTTGACCACTTTCCCACACGACATCAAACAGTTTTTTGAGGTAGGGTATGAGCTCTGACGACACAGCTTTAAAGATCTCAGCTGGGAGTGAGTCGGCGCCGGGAGATTTGTTATTTTTTAGCTGCCCAATGGCGGTTAAGATCTCTTCCGTTGTTAGTGGTTTATCTAAGTCTTCGAAGGTGTCATATTGAGGGATAAGATTTATAATATCGTGATCTGCTTGACTTTGCTGGTTAAGAATGTTAGAGTAGTGTTCTTTCCATCGGGCTCTTATTTCCTGGTCTTCTTTGAGGAGATTTCCATTTAAATCTTTAATAGGGCACATATTTTTCCGACTGGGGCCGTACACTGCTTTTACTCCTTGAAAGAAATTCCTGTAGTCGTGTGAATCGGCGTGCCTTTGAATTTCTCTGGCCTTGCTTGCCCACCACTCGTTCTTTATTCTTCTGATTTCGCGTTGCGTTTCGTACTTAGATTGGGTAAAAGCTTCTGCTTTTGATGAGTCGTTGGGGTGGTTGATAGCGTTTTGGAAGGCAGTATGTTTGCGGTCAAGAAGTTCTTGTATAAAAGCTTCATTATCATTGAACCAGTCCTCCTGTTTTTTACTTGCTGCAGTGCCAAGAATTTCCTCACTCGCACTTTTTAAACTGTCTTTAATTTGTGTCCAGGTAGCAGCGACATCTACAGAATTGGTTTCTTCTAGTGCACTCAAATTCTCTTGAACATTTTGCTTTAGCTGTTCGACGGTTTGTTGGTCACGCAATTTACTAATACAGAGACGGAGTCTATGTTTTACTTGAGTTCTTCGGTGTTTGGGTCTCATAACAATTTTCATTTTAGAGACAACAGGACGATGATCGGTCCAACATTCGCTATCAATGCGCCCCTTTGTAATTTGGACGTCCTTGAGATGCTTCCTACGTACGATAACATAGTCCAGTAGATGCCAGTGACCTGATCTGGGGTGACGTCAGGTGCCTTTAAATTTATCCTTTTGTCGGAAAATGGTGTTTGTTATAACTAGATCATGTTGGGCGCATTTAGTTAGGAGTAGTTGACCGTTAGCGTTCATGTTGCCCAAACCGTTCTTACCTATGATGCCTGGCCAGGTGTCTGCAGCTCTCCCTACTCTAGCGTTAAAATCGCCAAGAATAACGAATCGTTCCGTTTTAGGTATTCTACAGAGGGTTTCTTCCAGCTGTTGGTAGAAGCTTTCCTTGGTTTCGTGACTTGCATCCAGAGTGGGAGCGTAGGCGCTTATTAGATTTACCGCGTTGCCATCTGATAGCTCATAGCGTAGCAGCATTAGACGCTCGGATAGGCTTTGTGGTACTTGTGTTAAGTTGGATACAAGTTGATTCCGAACGGCAAATCTTACTCCATGTTGTCTTCTTGAATTGGTGGGAAGACCTTTCCAATAGAAAGCGTAGTACTTTTTTGTGAGAGAGCCTTCCTCCAAAAATCGAGTTTCGCTGAGAGCTGCAACGTCAACATTGAGTCGGTGAAGTTCTCTATCTATTAGAGCAGTTCTTCTTTCAGGCCGATCGGTGCGAGTGCTGTCGTTCAAAGTACGAACATTCCAAGCGCCGTAGATGAAAGAATTAGTTTTCTTGGATTTAACTTGTCGGTGTTTTTCCGACATTACAATAGAGTGAGTCACTGGGGAATTGGCTAACTGCACTAGTTTTCAAATAGAATATTCCGGAAATTTTCTCAAAATGTCACAATAAGTCTTATTCGATGTCTATATCACTTTCCAGTTGACAGAATTTAGCTGACTGCACTAGTTTCCAAATAGAAATTGAAATTTTCTCAAAATATTACAAATGGATCTTATTTGATGTCTATATCACTTTCCAATTGGCAGAATTTAGCTAACTGCCTAGTTTTCAAATAGAATATTCTGGAAATTTTCTCGAAATGTCACAATAAGTCTTATTTGATGTCTATATCACTTTCCAGTTGACAGAATTTAGCTGACTGTACTAGTTTCCAAATAGAAGGTTCTGAAAATTTTCTTAAAATATCACAAATAGGTCTTATTTGATGTCTATATCACTTCCCAATTGGCAGAATTTAGCTAACTGTATTAGTTCCCAAATAGAAGGTTCTGGAAATTTTCTCAAAATGTCACAAATAAGTCTATATCACTTTCCAGTTCAAAGCACTTCAATATCTGCACTGGTTTCCAAATAGAACATTCTAGAACTTCCTCGAATTCTTCAGAAATCCTGTTATAATACCGCTTCTGGCACTAATTGTTACGTGCTTACCATCTCCAGTAAACCCTCTGTATGTAGGTTCAATAAATTGCAACAAGTACCTTCATAAACCGCTGATTCATTAATCATATAATAATATATTCAGTCCTTATGCACATTAGTACACACTAATTATAGGTTCCATGTACAAGTACCGAAACTGCACTAACGTTCAAGTTATAATAAATTAACAATAGAAACAAAGTAAAGTATTTTAATATATCGCCATGATTGACTATCACAAATTAAAGACTTCCACAACAGAATTTTTTAAAATTGATACGTACTCTAATCCATGTAAAGGTCTTTCTTAAACCCCACATACACGCTCAAGCATGCTTGGCTCGAAGAAATCACATCGAGCCCAACTTCAAACCGAGCATGCTCGGCGGTTTCCACACAGGTACGCACCGAGCTTGCCAACTTCAGTTCAAAATTTAAAACCGCGAGCCTCACTGCTGTAAAGAAAAATGACAACCGAATACGAGAAATTGATGCAGGACCGGATGAACATGGATGGGGGCCTGTAAGCAAAATTGGGGCGAAGGCTTGTTCAAGACCGGTGATTTTCGGAAAATGCTTTCTGGAATCTGGAGTGTAAATCATGAGAACCTTTTTATTTACATATTGTTTAATAACGATTTTATATTTATAATTTTTGATAATTACAGGGTACTGTCGTGAGCAGAAAAAAATAGGACAACTTTTTTTTTCTAATGTAAATCTGTCTCTATTTGAATATGTAATGAGTAGCCGAAATAAAATTGATATCACTTTTAATTTATTTTTTATTTTCACGCTGTAGTTATTGCTATAGTAAATGATGGATGGTTAATCAGACAAATTGCACTGCGTTATAACATTAACAAAAATTTGGTGTGTAACATTTTTAGAAAGAATAAACGGTACGATTAGTAGAAATCCTGGATCAAAAGACAAAGTATATCCTACTTAACAAGAAACTAACTATTAATATTTCGTTATTGCACCATTTCCATTTATAACTTCTATAAGTCTGTTTGGCATAGAATTAAATAACCTTATACAATAACCATTAGTAATAATATTTTCCTGTGCATTATTTACTATTTTCAGTAATTCTTCGGCATTCCGTCTCACATTTCGTTTTTGGATACTTCTTACGAGTAGTCCCCATACTTCTTCCACAGGGTTAAGATCTGGACTATGACTGGGCCAGTTAAGAACATTGATGTTGTTATCTTGAAACCAGTTAGTTACGGTATAAGCAGTATGAACGGAATAATTGTCTTGTTTTGAAATATGAACTCATTATTAGGATTAGGATTAGGAGATTAGATATATATTTCTCATTAAATCGAGTATTCGGAGGGCGGTAAACACGAATACGACCGCTGTGTGTTGACTGGAAAGTTTTTTCGTCTTTTTCGTCCAAAAATTTACATCATGCGCTAAAAATTCAAGCGCAAATCCTACTCGAGCTTCTTTATGTTCAGCTTTAAATAAATATTTCTGTGCTGCTGCTTGACAGCGTAGCTCTGATTCTCTTACTCGCCGGCGACCAATACTACACGATCCAGGAAAATTCGTTACTTCAGCAGCTTGAATAACTGAGTAAAATGGATTTTCTACTAAAGCATTTACCAATTGCAAATCTTGTTGTTGAGTTGATATCCTTCGTCTCCCTGATCTAGGATTTCTTATTCTCCACTTTCTTAAAATATTACACACCGAATTTTTGTCAATATTATAACACAGTGCAATTTGTCTCATTGACCATCCATCTTCTGCTTTAGTAATAACTCCGAATTTAACTAAATCGCTTATATGAGGCATATTAGTTTTTTGCACACTTGCAATAAATTATGACAACTAACTGACAATGTTACAAAAATTAAAGTTAGATGTACACAACTAGATTTTAGCAAAATACCGTTATAAGACTTGCCCTATTTTTTTTGCTCACGACCGTACATTACATTAAAACATTTTGCATTAAACTTGTAAACGAATATCCCGATATATATAATAATAATTATAATAAATTGACCCTTCGAGATTTTTGATAGCGAATTCTTCAATAATAGCGGACAAGTCCAACGCTCGTAAGATATTATTTATACTCATACTAATTAAATGGTGAAGCCTACCTCATAGGCGACCTTAATCTATTTTTCGTCAATTTTAGTTTTGAAAATGATCTCCCATCAGTACAATTTGTGGTCATTATTACAAGATAAATTTTTAGTAGTGTCTCCATCTTGGGGAACGTATCTTTTAAATGTCTATCTACAACATGTTCGACACTCGGTTCGTGTTGGTAGGGATCGGCAAGCCGCACAACGAGCAGAGCATTCCAACCGCCAACTATGTTCGTCATTCCCATACACCTTCGAACATGTTCGCCGAGCCAGCTTCCAACTACTTTTACCAACATGCTTGTCCAACATGTTCGAATGTGTATGTGGGGTTTTAATCTTTTTTCTACTTGACATTTAAGTTCAGCATAATTCCTTTCACACAATCCATAATAAAATCAAAATATATTGTTTATTTTTCTTATAAAAATATTTACAAATTTACTAAGTACTATACGCAGTTTCTATTTCAAAATAAGTGTAAGAAGTTTATATCTATTCATATTAGATTATATATTCATTAATGAACTGTTTTTGAATAAGTAATAGTATCCATAAACAAATAGCGTGAGTTATAAGCGGAAGTTATAATAACTCACTAGGTACAGTGCCAATTTCCTTTACCTTCTGTCCAGGTAAATAAACGGAAAAGTTGAACACTTCTGGGCCAGGGCCAAAAGACATTTCTCCTCGCGTTTCGGGGTGGAGAATTGCCTGCGATCGAAGATCGAGGAGGATGAGGAAGGTAAAATCATCCACCAATCCCTTTTTTCCAGTCAACGGGGTGAAAACTACCCCAGGGCTAAAAAACATTTGTCCCTCTTTTTTTGGGGGCGGAGAACTGATTGCGATAGGTCCGAGGGTGAAAAACAGCTGCCTTCATCCCCTATTGGCCAATAATCACCCCCAAGAGTGTAGCAAGTGGAGGCACAATTTGTGTGCGGAATTTTTCCTATTAAAATGATTTTTGATAGGGAGCCACCTAGAGGGTTGATCAAGGGGGTTAAAACCGATCCCCTTGTAGCAAAAAATGGTCGTAACTGATTTTCAGAGGTAATGTAACTAAAAAAAAGATCGGGGAGGATGAGGGAGGGAAAATCAACCATCCAACTCTTAAGGGGGTGAAAACTATCTGCTGTATGGATCATGGGCACCCTCAATTTTTCTGCCGGTTTTCCAAAAGGATTTCGATTGGGAGGTGATCAAAATAGATGAGGGAAGTAGAATTCATTGGCCCACCCCTTATTTCCAGTCAAGAGGGGTGAAGAGGGTATATAGTACCTCCCACTCGAAATCCTTTTGGAAAAGTGGCAAAAAAATTGAGGGTGGCCGTAATCCCTGCCGGGGTAGTTTTCACCCCCTTGACTGGAGATAAGAGGTGGGTGAAAAAATCAGTTACGGCCGTTTCTTGCCTCAAAGGGATGGTTTTTCACCCCCTTTGCAATTTAAATGTGTGTTATAATCGTAGATGAAGTATATAGGGTTTGGAAGCGGAAAATCAGTCCAGTTCTGATACAGTAACACGATATATGTGCCGCTACGTAATTTTTCGCGCTGAATCGATTGCGCGTTGTCCCAGATCCCCCACCCCATTGGCCAAAAACCACCCCCCGAATCCGTTTCCTCTATTTGCGATGCGAGACTGGTTTCTTTTTGGTTTTTTTTTGTTTCAGAAATATTCTGAAAATTGTGCATACCAGTCGGAGTCGGAGAAGATGAAACCACCCCTTCCGACGAAAAATTGGTCTACTTCTGGTATAGTAACACGATATGTGTTCCCCTACGTAATTTTTCGCGCTGAATCGATTGCGCGGGGTCTCAGCTCCCCTAACCCTCTAGTTTCACCCCTATGAGACAAAAACCACCCCCGGAACGCGTTTTCCGCTATTTGCGATGCGGGACTGATTTCTTTTTTGTTCCTTTTCCCGAAATATTCTGAAAATGATGCATAGCAGTCCAGAAGCCCAGGTAAGAAGCCGCGGAGGGGATGAAACCACCACTTCCGACGAATAATTGTATTTTATCGATGCTGTGTATCGTGTTAAGATGAATTACAGCACTCGCCCGCGGCTCGTGCTGCAAACTTCATCTGTGTGAGTTATTACCTACATTACCGCTCGTTGAATAATATACTATTATTTTTACGTAAATAGGGATATATTGATTACTCACTGTAATATTTGTAAAATACTTGGTCGTTTGATAGAGATCATTTACGTAAGTGTGAGAGTGAGTAATATTTGATATACACTGTTTTATTTTTTCTTTCAATATACTTTTTTTGTTAAATAATACGGTAATACGGTAGCTCAGTGTGCTAAAGCGTCTGGCTAGCAATCTGAGTTGCCTAGCGAAGTAGGTTCGATTCCCGCAAGGCGAACCAATCTTTCATTAAAAAAATTGCCCGAAGAGTAGTTCGGAGTCCGCATGAAACTGTAGAGCTTCATCTCTCTTTACCTAGCACAAGGTTCTTGAGATCTTCCAGGGGGTTACTTCGGTAACTTGAGAGGCGGTTAAGAAAACATTTAAGAAACATTTTTATGAATCTTTTTTTGTGTGGCTTCCAATTTGCATGAACAGTTCGTAGTTAATTTCCCCTATTCTAATATATTATGGAACGGATTGTTGTTCTATTAAACAGTGACACATGATTATTAATTGAATTACGTAATATGTCAAATCTGGCTTAAATATAGCTTGCTTTATTTAATCCCTGTTATGAATCTGCAGTTCCATTTATGATGTTTATCAGTAATTTTTATATATTTCAATTCTTATTAATCAGTTTCTTCTATAAAAATGCTAGTATTTGTACACTCCGTCAAAGAAGTTCTTACAAAAATGTATAAATGTGGGGGTCTACATTGAATAGTTTGAGAGCTACATATATTTTAAATTTGAAATTTAGAGTAATGAACCATAAACCATAAATTACCTTATTAGGTGTTCAAACTGACTTCCATTAAGCTCCATGCAATGATACAGTCTCGTTACAAGCGCCTGTCTAACATAAATGAAAACTTGTGGCGTTAAGTGTTGACATTCTTGATTAATCCTTTGTCGTAAATCATCTAAAGACACTGATGAATTGCATAGACTTTCATCTCCAAATACCCCCACTATAAAAATCTATATGAATCAAATCTGGCGATCGAGGTGGCCACTCCATCATCAGATCTCTTCTACCTATCCAACAAACAGATTTTCAGAAAAGTTTCATTATTTTCTAACATTTCAGTAATTTGTGGATTTACCAATCCATTGGGAGTAAATGTATATTCGTCTGCGAAACAAATGTACAGAAGATTTCGAGCTGCAATTAAACTTTGGCTCATTACTTCACGAAACCCGAGGCGACGCCGACGCGACGGTCAGGATTGTCGCCATGTAATTCCTGTACTAATTTTATTATGTATAGATGAAATTTGTGTTTATGTGGAATTCTAAAAACACTGCTGCATGAAACACGTGTTGCTCTAGATTATTGTGATAAAGACTGTTGATCCTCTAAAGTAACTGCTCCTAAAACTGCAACTTCCAAAGCTTCGAAATTAACCGCTCGCTCTGGGTTACACTTTTCATTATCAACTGATTCCCTTTCTGTAAATTTCTGCATCAATAAATTGTGTTAGACAGTCATGTGCCTGTTTTTTTCTGGGATGAGTAGTATTAAAAATTTTAGTTGCGGCCCTCGTCGAATTATTGTTTCTGTAGTATAAATCTCAAATTTCAATTCTTTCTAGGCCAGTGTTCTACACTACATTTATTCAATGAATTCACTTCTTGACGCATCTCAAATCTTTCGAAATACGCCTTAGCCATAAAGAGGAATAGTTTTGCTTTAGCAAAAAAAAAACACTTCTTGTAGGGGTGGCTCTCTGGCTGAGCGGATGAAGTCTATTCATAAGAAAGTGTGCATCAATACTATTTCTTTCAATATATCCAAATTTGTCAGGGTGAATAGTTTTCAATGAAACACACTGTATGTTACAAACATCTGTTTTAGCACGTCTTTTCAATTTATCTCAAGTGTACGCAGGAAAAACTGGCTATATCATCGGCTAAACTTAATTATTTTTAAACTCGATAAATTATTAAAGTCCATAACATTTAAAGTAGGTGCTCTATTTTGCTTAAAAACTATATCGAATGAAACAACATAGTTTTTTTTCCTTGGGTGGTTAAGTTCTCTACTATTTATTTATCATTGGTTATTTTTAAATATAATATTATTTTTATTATATTGCTTATTTTGGAAAGGACTGAGTCAATTTGGACACAATTTGCGATCACCTAAGCAAGACAGACTTCTCTAAAGATATGTTAAATATGTCTCTGAGTAATTACGAAAGAAATAAAACTTTTACTTCGATTTTTTACGTGTGCGTGTGGAATTCAACATTCTTCGAACACCATCGAATTTGTTCGTTTCATAAATTCGTGGTTGACAAAACCGGAACGAATATTTTGATCTCTATGACAATCTTCGAATTTTTTGTCAAATTACTAGGCTACTAGTTCTCTCCAAATTACAATACGTAGAGAAATTACGGCGTAGTATTTACTTTCAGTTGTTTTAATCATGTATTATTTTCATTATTGTTTAGAACGTCAAAATTGGTTGGATTTATTTTCATAGGTCTAAAATTTCTTACCAATTATTTTGCGGTGAATAGGGGAGTTTATGCAAACTAAATTTCAAAATACTAATCAAATATTAGACAAATATGAATCATAAGGAGAATATATTTTACTATGATTCATAGAGTAAAGGAATTAACCTTAAAATTTAACATAAACAGTACAATATTTTATGTGTTTTCTGTGTAATTAAAATGATACTCTATTGTCTAGTATATGTGTTTTATGTTTGTTACATTTTGTTATGTGTAACTTTGAAACAAATATAAAGAAACAACCATGTGATTAAATAAAAGTAACTTTAAGTTAATACTAAACAGAGACTATAGATAGATATACCGCGCTACAAAATTGATAAGTAATCGACAGGAAACCGTAAGTTTCAAGAATAAATGCTAATGGCTTACCAATTCTATTGATTTTAAAAGTCCAGAGTAGCTCCATAAATAGTCCAAGCCAGCTACTTGAACCTAACGACAAAATTAATAAATATTCATTTTAAATACCACGTAATAACTTACACTCATTTCTGCTACTTCTAACAATTTATGACTTACACTGAATATATGTGTGTGAATACTTTTGTACCTTATCTAAGATAACTACTATCTATCAAATTTATTTATCAATTGTTAGGTCTTGTTCAGATGCGATCGACGCCGACGTCAATATTAAAAAGCATAGTAGTCACTTAGAAAAGTAGATGTTATTAAAAGAAATAAAAGAAAATGTTAACGAAAATAATAATTTATTATACAAAGTGGTCCAAAATTGTCTCTCAATAATATTTGTGCGGCTAATAGTACATCCAAAAATAATGGTAGTCTTTTATATGAGCGCGTTTCCAAAAATGAATAATAAGGAAGATATACCCCTTAAAGGAGGGGGGGGAGGTTTCAGTATTTCTGCAATATCTTCCGACTCCCTTAAAATATCAAATTCATATTTTAAACTTAGTCATAGGCAATCCGGACACTAGTTTACATGATATCAGTCAACCCCTATCTTCTGTTTAAAGTGTAATTTTAGGGGGTGACTGTCAGCATTTTCCTCATAGCTTTAATTTTTTTCATATTTCAAAAAATTACACGTTCTCTGAATTAACAGACGTAGTTTTGACTTTGGGAGAATGTTTTGGTAATACTGCTGCGACCAGAAATATTCCATCAGGAAAACTTTTTTAAATACAGAACGCCGACTTAGGGAAACAGGAGGTCTTCAAGTGAAAAACAGACTCTGGCCGTCCAAGTAACGCAAGAACTGTTGACGTTGAAGAAGAAATATTAGATACTGTAATGGAAGATCCTGCGATAAGTACTAGGAGATTAGGCTTAAGGATAGATATATCCCACCAAAGCGCTTTAAGAGGACTACATAAACAACAATTGCACCCGTTCCATTACCAAAAAACTCAAGATTATTACGTGATGCTCCAAATTTTTTAAGTAAAATACTTTTTTCTGACGAGGCAACATTCACACGACAAAGCATGTTTAATTCTCGGAATATGCATTTCTGAGCTGAGGAAAATCCTAATGCAACGATATAAACCCATTTTCAACATACCTTCAGAATAAATGCATGCAACTCTAGGGAATCAGTTAGTTGGATACCTTATATTTCCTGTAAATTGAATTGGCGATATGTGTTATAATTTTTTGGAAAACAAGTTGAATGAAATATTAGGTAATAGTTCATTGCGAAGGAGAAGAAATATGTTTTTATGCAAGACGGTGCAACACCGCATTATACCAGAACATGTAGACCACTACACCATCCTAATACTAATACAACCACTATCCTAATAGACGGATTGGCCGGGATACAGATGGACACCGATCAAGTGGCCTGCTCGGTCTCCTGACCTAACTTCTCTTGATTTTAGTGTGTGGAGTTATCTAAAAACACGCGTTTGTAATACTCAAATTGACACAAATGAACAGCTGAAAGAAAATATCTCAATGGAAGACATTTCGAACAATTTTTGTAATTGATAATTAACGGTTTTCTACGTTTAATTATATTTCAAAGCATTCTTTATTCGTAAAAGAATTTATTAATATAATGTAAATTAACGTTGTTTTTCAAACATAAATTACTTGAGAAAGGCTTGGTCTATCGAAATGCAATAAGAATTCCTTTTTTATTTTTAATGATCTGAAAATTACTTTTTTCGAGAGTCGGAAGATATTGCAGAAATACTAAAATTTATTATTTCTGTTTTAAGGGGTATATTTCCCTTATTATTCATTTTGGGAAATAAGTTTGTATAAAAGAAACATTTTTAATAATTTTTTAGAACATCTAAAATTTTTGCTTTATTGTATATAATAAAGCACGTAATGCAATTATTGTTCACAAATACGGTGTTAAAAGTCAGTTAGGATAGATTTGATAGCATAGATTGTGACTACTCGATCAGAAGTAAAACAAGGAATGGCCGAAAACGGTACAACAACCCAAAAAACCGACTTAAGTTTTTATGAAATAAATATATTATGCGGAGTACGCATACCTCTACAGATTTCTCTGTTAAGCAGCAGCTATTTGAGTCTTACAACACTTCTATTATTTTGTAGATTTGGTGATTTGTTTTTGAAGAGGATAATAATACGTGGTAGAAAACCTAAATAATAGGAAAGAATATTCGTAGAATGCCACAAATAACTTTCAGACAATATTAAGCCTAATATAGTTTAGAATAAAATAAAAATATCAACAGTTCTGCGTAAATATTTGCATCTATGGATGTAATATAAATAGAACATTAAGTTTAATACACAGCAAATAAAAGTTCTTTAACGAAGCTTTATAAAAGGAGATAGGATAGGATTTTTAATTTTATTCTAAAGAAATTGTTTTTATGACGAAAGCCTGTTCTACTGTTCTTTTGAGATAAACATAACAAAAATTCGTTGCTTATTTATATTACAATCAAGCGTTGATTGATAATTCTAATTATATTGAATATTTAATTCAAAATTCATATTGAGTGAATATATATTTAAATATAAACACTGTGTTTAAACAATGACGTTTAATATAAGAAGCAAAATTATCTGTATATAGTTGAAAGGCAACGAGCAAGCGAGAACTTATTTATCCTTTCAAAATAATGCTCGGCTCTTACTATGCGCACGTAGAGAAAAACCCGGAAACTCTTTCATGAAGCTGGGTTAATGACTAAGACAGTCTATAAATAAAAATACTCCTGTGTAGTGGTTTATATATTTTATTTTTTTAACATATATAAGTACTTATTTAATATTTAAAAAATAAAATATTTTCATAGACTTTAAAACATAACTGTAGGTATTTATCAATCACAATTTTGTAAAATATTAAATTTAATTACAAATAAAAATGTTTTATGAAAGCACTAGTTCAAATATAGTAATTTCAGATTGGTCAATAACACTTATCTATCTAGAATACTTTGGTAATGGAATCTTATTTTTGGCAACAATGACTACTATTTAATATATATACATGTTTGTAACAAAAAATAACGTACAATCTAATCGTTTGTCTACAAAATGTAACATAACATGAGGATGAGCCTTTTATGAGTTTCTCACTTTATTAAATAAATTAGAATAAAAAAGTATTTGTATTATTATTTTGACACCAACACTAGGTACATTTGAAATGGGTTAATACATTTAAATATACTGAAACAATTTCTGCCAAATACTGGTTATTATAACCTACAAGTCTTAAGAGTTAATGCTTTTATCGAAAGCAACAATATCAGTTATCTTATGGAAGATCCATCATGTTTTACTCATTTTTATTTTGATCACTATCTATTCATCTGGTCAGACATTCATGGCATAAAATAACGGTTTTGAATTTGGGTTAGATGTATAGTTATGTGGTGTTGTTGGTGATGTAACAGTACTGCTAGTATTTTGAGCAATACTTGGTGAGTCCAAAGATGATACGCTAGCGGCACCTTCTGGTACACCTCTTTCAGTAAATCTTGGTGTAGTGGGTGAATTTGGGGTGGAATCTTTTTGTGTTAAATAGTTAGTTATGTCTGTCGAATGTCTAAATCCGTTCTGCATTATTTGTCCATTATAGTAATCACTCTCTTCTGCAGAAACATTATCTATTTTATTAGCCACAGGATATCCAGGTCTCATTAATGGGAAACTATGACGATTGCTTTTATTGGCAACATAATTTTCTCCGCCTTTCCATCCTGGACCAACTATTCTATATTTCAAATTCCCATGATAATTATTGCACGTTGACAAAGATGTAGCTGAAGTTTGTGTCGATCTCGCTGTAGAAAATTGTCCAAGCAATGGCGACTCGCTCCTACCAGAGTTTGATATAGGAGGTTGAGAATTTAAAAACGAAGGTTTACCAACTTTGTGTGAAAAGGCAGGTACCATATTGGGGTTGCAAGAGTGGCCTTCTATATGGTGTACCCTTTGTGAATAGATTGGTTCAGCGTATCTTTTGTTTATTTTATTTTGATTGGAAACTCTGATGACTTCATTGGTCTGATAGTAAGAATTTGGCGAAACAACAGATTGATAACCTTCTATATGGTTATATGGAATATAGACCATTGTCTGATGGTAAGTTTTAGAAATATCTTGTGGTGGCGGCGATAAAGGTCTATTGTATCTTGGTCTTGGCAAAGAATAATGATAGTATTCATTGCAAGCAACGTCGCCACCAACGACAGTTGAATACGTGTTTACATTAGACTTATAAATTTCTCTAAATAATCTTTGGTTTGCACAATTTTGATATGAGTTATCATCTTGTACTGATGTAGGACGATACTGAGGGGGAAATTCTCTACCTTTTATATCTTCAGGTACTTTTGAATACTGAAAATTTGATATATTTTGGTTCATGTTCCTTTTATTTGAATTATCCACTCCTGTCAATCCACTTTCGGAATAATATGGCCACGACGTTTTGGTATTCGGAGTTGGCATTTGCAGGTGAGTTTGAATTTGTTGTAAAATTTCGGTCGTCGACCCGAATCTTGGTTTAATACCTTGGACGCTTGGTCGCCTATTAAAACCATAATCATCGTGTTCATCATCTTCATCTTTATTGCACACCTGTTCGGGCTGATATCTGGAAATAATGAAAAGATACCAACAATTATTGATAGAGAATATTGATATTCCTATATTAAACACGAATAGAACACATAAATTCCTACAACTGAATACTGATACTTTTTATGTAAAGTGCAATAGAACCTAAAATTACAAAATAAATATAAGTAAATTTAAAACTTCCTCCAATCTAATTTCTTTATAACAAAATCAAAGTTTTCCGAAAACCAAATATTTTTTTTAAAAACCAAAGTTTAGGTCAGCCTATGCGCAGCCCGGCATTTGCACGTCTCGCAGATGGTTCCTCGTCCAGATTGAGGTACCAGCGTCAACACCCAAATTAGAAACAGTGAAGTGCGCGAGCTACCTTATAAAAGTGTAATTTTAAGTTTTGTTAAATCTGTTTTTTTTTAGATGTTTGTAAATTTTATCACCTTTGTTAATCTGCATTATGCAGAAGGAGCCTAGGTATAAGTTTTAATTGTTTTAAAACCGAACCAGGCCTAGTCCGCCCGGTCCTGCAATCCGCCACAGCGAATAACGCAGTGGTTGCACGGTCGGTCCCGGGTTAGGCCTTGGGGAGGTAATTATTGTATAAGTTACTGTTAAATAAAGAAGTTTTGAATTGAATTGAATCTAATTTCATTCATTACAAGCGATAGTTAGTTTTTGGATTAATTACTCATTCATATAACATAGAGTGACAACATAAACATTATAGTGGATTTAAAGCGCGACCAAAAAACTAATTAGAACCAAGCCGAACACATACGTTTTTTAGCATGGTATTCCCTACATAAAATAGCCAATTACGACATATTTTCTAGTGCTAACATTTATGTATGCAGAATCGTAGAGGGTATAATTGAATAAGCATAATGAAAATAAACTAAATTATAGACTTTGGCTGGGTGCATGCTTTGTTAGCTCTCTATAAGTAAAGAATTTCTATCCAATTTTAATTCTGTACCTTCACTGTTACTAGGTTAGAATAATTGATTGATGTTGAGGTTGCCGCGTGTTTTTCGTTAAATTGTGCAGTATATTTGTAGTGGAAAAAATAGAGAATAATATACAATACAGTATTCAAATTAAGCCCTTGGACTAAAGTTAAGCCACAGTTGTTTGTGGTGGGAAATATTGTGTCATAAAGTTTATATTCTCAACCAAATTTTTGTGAGGTTAGGATGGATACTCCATGTGGAAGTTGTAAACAGAAAATCAACAATGATGATAAAACAATTATATGTGATAGTTGCCGAGTAGTGATGCACTTGAATGAAAAATGCTCTAACCTGTCTACAACGGAAATTCGTGCCGTTGCTCTTCAAAAACGTGTCGTAATATTCTTCTGTGAGGACTGCCGTACAGCATTTAAGAATGTTCCAGTGCTTTTAAGGCAGTTAAATGAGATAAACAAACAAGTCAATGACCTCAAGAAGGAAGTACAAACATTAAAAGAAAGTAATAGTTCTTCCAATGTGGAGTTGGTCATAACCGAAATTAATGAACGTGCGAGTAGAGCAAATAATTTTATGATTTATAACGTCTTGGAATCACAGTCAGAGATCCTCGAAGAAAGAATTAAGGAGGACACAAAAGTTGTAAAAGATGTTCTAAATAAATTAAATATGAACTCGAGTGTTGAAAATGTTGTGAAAGTCATTCGTGTGGGTCGATTAAGTTCAGATAAACCTCGCCCAATTAAAGTAGTCCTATCAAATTCAACGATTGTAAAAGAAGTTTTAAAGTCGAGAAATAAATTACATTCAACTAGTTTTCGAATTAGCGCTGATCAGACCAAGTTGCAGCTGGAAACCTATAAAAAAGTGAAACTGGAGCTTAAGGAGAGAGAGGATAGAGGAGAACATAATTTAACTATAAAGTTTAGAAATGGGATTCCCAAGGTGGAAAATAAAAACAAGTTATCAACAAAAAACTAAATTCAGCCCCATTACTAGTATATTACCAAATTGTCGGCGGACTACGCACCAAACTGCCAGAATTAATCCGGTCAATAGCTTGCACAATATATGATTGCATCATACTAACGGAAAGCTGGCTTACTAATGATTATTTAGAATCCGAAATTAAAATACAGTCATTTGAAATATTTAGATGTGATAGGAAAATATTAACAAGCAATAAATCTCGTGGTGGAGGTATACTAATCGCTGTTAGAAAATCATTCAAGGCAACAGTAATAAAGTTGTTACATAATGATATTGAACAATTGTTCTTACTATGCACTGTGGGCAGTGAAATGATTATTATAGGAGGAGTATATATTCCACCTCAATCGTCTCTGGAAAAGTACAACAGCCATGGCCAGACAGTAGAAGATATTGCTAGGAATTACCCATCTCGTAAAATAATGGTTTTTGGCGACTTTAATCTGCCGGAAGCAATTTGGAATAATGATGAGATAGGTGTTACAGTTAATTGTCCACAGGGATCTTCAGCTTTATATTTGGCCCAGTATTATGCCTTTCTACACTTTTTTCAGCTCAACACTATTCCGAATAATCGAAATGTATTTTTGGATCTGTTATTTTCAAATGTAACTAATATAGATATAGACTTAGCGAGTGACCCATTACTTCCAAATAGCTTACATCGCGTAGCATATAATTTTAATATTTATATTAGCACATCATATAAAGATTTTCTTCAATATGAGGAGTATTATTGCGATTTTGTTAATGCTAATTACATTGGCATTGCAAATTATTTGTCGTCCATAGACTGGTTAGAAATTTTAAATTTAGTCAATGTGAATGATGCAACACAGAAGTTTTACGAGATCTTGTATAGGGCGATATCTCAGTTTGTTCCGGTAAAAAAATTCAAAGTTTCAAATTATCCGAAGTGGTTTACCGCGGAGTTAAGGAACCTAGTAGTGCAGAAAAAGATTGCTCACAAGCAATACAAAACAACTAGAAGCGAGTATTGTTATAATATATTTTCCGAATTAAGAACCAGGTGCAAAGAATTAAGTAAATTGTGTTACACTAACTACGTTCAGAATGTTGAATCGAGTATAAATAATAACCCAAAAATGTTCTGCAAATATATTAACGATAAAAAGTCTTTTCATAGTTTACCAAGCTCAATGTCTTTGGGTAATAGCACTGCGAATAGTGGTGAGGAGATAGTGCACCTATTTGCTCAATATTTTTCAACGGTATATGCAGATAACCAAATTGCAATACCTAATAATAATTCTTATAAAAACAGTGCTGACATTGCATGTCCAAAATTATCACTAAGTATGATTTATGACAAAATTTATAAACTGCCTAACAAACAAACTGTGGGACCCCATGGAATACCTAATTTATTTCTTAAAAATTGTGTTTGTGCCTTAACTACGCCGTTGCTCATTATATTTAACCTTTCACTATCAAGTGGTGTTTTTCCGGACTTATGGAAAAACAGCTTTATAGTTCCCATTTTTAAATCAGGAGATAAGAAAAGCATAGAAAATTACAGAAGTGTCTGCAACCAATCTGCTATCCCACAGCTTTTTGATAGCCTTATATATGATCAAATTAGCTACTTTTGTAAAGAATTAGTATCCAATAACCAACATGGCTTTTCACAAAATAGATCTACTATCACTAATCTGTTGGTATATGAGAATGAATTATTGAATGCCTTAGAAAGTAAATTCCAGATAGATGCTATATATGCGGATTTGATAGAGTAAACCATGAAATTTTATTGAATAAACTTTCCATTATTGGGTTCAGTGATCAACTTATTCTTTGGTTTCAAAGTTTTTTAACTGGTAGAAAACAGAGGGTCAAATTAGGTAGCTTTATATCTGAGGAAATAGTGGTGCTTTCGGGTGTTCCGCAGGGGTCACACTGTGCACCCCTTCTGTTTAACCTTTTCATCAATGATATCGGTGACTGTTTTAATAACTCTGAGTTTTTACTGTTCGCTGATGACTTGAAATTATTTAGGTGCATTAACTCTTATGTAGACCAAATACTATTGCAAAAGGATATAAATAACTTGGTTCGATGGTGCGAAATTAATCATCTATATCTAAATATTAATAAGTGCTGCTATATTAGTTTCTTTAAAGTTAATAGGAAAGTTGACACTTCTTATAGCATTAATAATACCACGCTCAAATATGTCTCATCTATTCGTGACTTAGGAGTAATTTTTGATGAACAATTGAACTTCATAGAGCATATTAACAGCATTGTAGTTAAATCATCAAAAATGTTAGGTTTTCTTCTTCGCAATTGTTCAGAATTTTCAATCACGACTCTCCGGAGAGTTTATATGTCATTGGTTAGAACACATGTTGAATATGCATCTATGGTCTGGTCTCCATTGTACTCAGTTCATATTGTCTCACTTGAAAGAGTTCAACATAAATTTTTGAGATATTGTGCTTTTAAACTTCATTGCCCGGTAGAGAACCATGATTATTCACATGTATTGAACAGGCTTAATATGAACACCTTAGAAATACGTAGAACTTATGCAGACATTTATTTGATATATAAACTTTTAAATGGTATGATTATCTGCCCTGATTTGCTAAAGAAGATTAATTTCAATGTTCCAAACAGAACTCTTAGAAGTCAAAATATGTTTTATGTTCAATTCCATTCAACAAACGCACTCACCTATCGATAGGTCCTTAAATCTAATTAACGTATATAATTTGGAAGTAGTAGGTCATTCATTCAACTCATTTCGGCAGTCAGTAAGAAATTCTATTCATTAATAATATGGAATTTGTTTGTATATTTATAATTATTATATTTGTTAAATTATTTATTTACCTCAAATTATACATATTGTATTTATATTTTGTAATGGGGGTTTCCCGTATATATATAAAATAAAATAAAATAAAAATAAAATAATGAAAAACGTGATTTTCAGTTTTTATTTAATTCCGCTTTTTCTGTTGTACAGAAAATTTTGAAAAAATTAAGGGCCAGTCTTAAGTCTGTATGTCAGGAATTTTTATCAGATTTTTAAGCTTCAAATTCGGCCTGCCAGAAAAATTGAAGTTCAATTTTTTTTCAGGGTTTCATCAACTGCCTATCTTTGCTTCTTTAAGAAGCAACGTCTCCATATACTTGCTGGCTTGTGATATTTTCAGCTTTTTAGAATGTTACGTCATATTGTAGACAATTAAAACACATAATTGAAACAGAGTAAAGTAGCTTTTGATCTTTATTCCTAATATAAATATATTGCAGTTTGTAATGTTTTTTCTCTAGTAAACAATACATAAATGAACAATTAATAACTGTCTTTCTATTGTAGTGAGTATAGTGAACCGAAGAGATTTAGTAAAACAATTCTATTTTTATAGTTTACGGACAATACATGCCGCACAGTAAACAGGTATAAACATTAAGGGTAGGTGGGGTAAATATTTCTCTGGAATATTTTTATCTCAGAGCATAATATTTTTTAAATTTCTATGAAATGAGACTAATTACTGTATTAAATTTCTATATAAAAAATTCCCACAAGTTTTCGGTTTTTATTTGTTACCAGTATAGTCCCTCAAGTAAGAAAATTCTAAAAGTTATTTTTCCCCGATCACTCCCATCTACCCAGCTCCTAACTAAAACTATCTCTAATAATGCAGTCACTTAAGCCAAAAAAGAGAGTCAACCTCGCAATGAGAAATAATAAGCTGTAACTTGTATAAACCTTTACTTTGACATTCTAAAAGTTGTCTCAAAAGTCTCATAAAGTCTCGTGTCCGCGTCTTAAGATATTGAAGGTCAAATGTCACAAAAATCAGTTTTTCGCAAATATTTCGCTTCCTATGGTTTTAATGATATTTGCATCTATTATGAAAATTGTAGAGCATAAACTTCTCTACAAATTTTGTTGCAAACATTTTTTATACACTTAACCGTTTTTGAGATAGAGCGCGGAGAGCGCACAGCGCTTAGCCATACATAGCATAATGCAAGGTCAACTGTGAGTCCCGGTAAATAATACGTCGTTTAAAGTTAATCAATCACTAAAGAATCCACAATTATGAATAATTTGCATTATTTATTAATTAATACATTATATTTAATAATCACTTACCAAATATATTCGTTTAATAATACCTACTAATAGTTTACCTACTTCGTGTAATTAAAAAGTGAAATACTTTAACTATATTTTAATTATATTCTAATATGTTATTTGTCTAATATGTTATTCTAATATGTTAATATCATTACAAATTAAGCCAGAGAGAATGCTGATATTATTATCGTCGAAACAGCTATTGAAGAATTAAAACATCAAAGGACTGCCGTCATCATAGGAGAAGATATAAATTTGCTCGTCATTTTAATTGGACGTACCCAAACATATCAAAATGAAATTTTCTTAAAAAAAGTAGGCAAAGGCAATGTCAGAACACAAATATACTCCTCTAAAAGTTTCGATAAATATCCTCATTATAAAAAACACATTTTATTTTTCCATGCATTCAGTGGATGTGACACATCTGTGCTGTTTAAAAAAGGGGAAAGCTTTCATTAGAACATTAGAGAAACTTCCCAATTTCGATCAACTGGCTCATGTATTTCAGCAAGAAAACTAAACATTTTATGAAAATGGAGTACGCATCTTATTGGCAATATATTATAATGCTCCAAAATCTGAGGACAATATCAATCATCTTCGTTACACGCAAAAGGCGTATAAAAAAATGTTTGGAACAAAATTTGTAGAGAATTTTATGCTCTACAATTTCCATAATAGATGCAAATATCATTAAAACCATAGAAAGCGAGATATTTGCGAAAAAACAATTTTTTGACCTTAGACCTTGTATATCTTCAGATGCAGACACCAGATTTTATGAGACTTTGAGACAACTTTTAGAATGTCAAAATAAAGGTTTATACAAGTTTACAGCTTATTATCTCTCATTCCGAGGTGAAACCCCTAATGTGACTGGATAATACAGTTTTTTTGTCACATTTTCAACGAGATTATGTTGGTAACATCTAAAGCGTATAGGCTAAATGATCAGATAAATCAACTCGGAAGAACTCGGGTTGGTAGTTCTGAAATTTTCACTATAAACCGAGTAAACTCGTGTGATATAACCAAAACATTACCATTACCTACAATCCGAATTTAAGTATATTTATAAGCATAGCTATTACTCCCACGTCTAGTGGAAGTACAGTAACGCAAAAAAAATATTTCTTTTTGTTCAAATAGGCTTAAAATGTCATGAAACGTCGAGATTTTAAATTTGAGCGAAAAAAAATTCTATCTGTCTGTCGATCTGTAACTTTTCTGTTTACCGTTTATGATATTAACTTGAAATTTGGTATACTTATGTATTATAATGAGATATGGAACTAGATTATATTTTGATGTAATTCCGTTGAAGAGTTCGGGGGTAAATGGGGTAAATAAGGGTAAATAGGTAAAGCGAGCATGTAAGAGTCCATAAAATTGCAATTTAGGGCATGTATGAAAACTCAAGGTCTCAAAATTTTTTTGGCATCAGCCACCCCCACACTATTATGAAAGGGACTAAAAAAAAAATAAAATGTGATTTAGTGTGTATAAAAGCACAAAACGACTCAAAAAATTTTAATATTAAAGAGAGTAAAAAATTAAATTGGGATTTAGTGTGTATACGAGAACCAAGGGACTCTAAATTTTTCTTGGCATTAGCCACCCCCACCCTATTATTAAAGGGAGTAAAAAATTAAATTAGGATTTACTGTATGTACGAGAACCAAGGGCCTCTAATATTTATTTTGGCATTAACTACCCCCTATACCACCCCCATCCTATTATTAAAGGGAGTAAAATATTACATTGGGATTTAGTGTGTATAAGACTTGGATACAAAATCTGGATGTGGAAGTAATGATTCCTTGAGCAGCGGTTTTTTTATTGTACACATACGCCCTTAACTAATAATAGACGTTATTTTCTCTTCTAAACTAGATTTGTCCAAAAATGTCACTTGTTGAGAAGCGTTGGCCGTATGCGACCTTGAATATACATATGATACATATTGTAATACATATATTTCTTTTGTGGCGAAATATAAATTTTTAGAGCAAATTGTTAAAATGGAGTATGATAACGATGATATTCCACTATTTACAACGATGTATTTTTTTCAGAAAATACTGATAAAAAAGGCAAACTTCAATGGGTGGAATTCCAGGAAAAAGTCAAACGCTAAGCGGTTAAGATACCATTTTCAAATTTGAAAAATTTTTAGTATCTGAAGATTTCCGAATAATTTCAAGTCACAAATCTAAAAAAAAAAAAAACTCTTAGTGTACAATCATAAGATTGTAGGGTTCTTGATTTTTTTATAATTACAATGCAAAGCAAAGGCAAAATTAAATGAAAACAGAAAATTAAGTTTCCCTCTATAAGTAACCCAACAGTAGGATACGGAGTTAAAACTCGTCAGAGCTTGTTTATTTATATGAGTAGAGAGCTAACAAACCACGTATCCAAAATTCATATTGAATTTTTGGTTTGGGCTTAGGGGCATTTTTCACTATGCTTATCCAGCTATACTATACATTTTCTCGCGAATGTTGTCCATTCCAACATAGCACGCGATGCAGTAGTATAGTATGTATTTTATATTATAACCCTACATAAAGCTTTGTTTTCTAAATAAAAGCACATACAAGATTACGATATTTTCAAAGTGTAAATGACATAACGACTGTATTTTTTTTATTACCTATATGTACTTACTTCTTTTTAATTCTTTCTATCCTGCCGGCGTCCTGCTGAACAAATACAGCTAATTCATCTCCTGATTCTGATGCGAGGGGTGTTCCTGCTAAAACATCTGGAGCGATACATTTGGCGTCTTCATTTCTAATTATTAACCCTTCGTCTATATCTTCAAGAGTGTACTCCGTATAAACAGAACTAGCCACCGAGGTTTGTTTACCAACTTCATTACTTATATTGTAATAATATTCATCTGGATTACCCATATTACTGACACAAGCAGTTAATGGTGCTAAAGTTGATAAAAATTGCCTCCTACTGTCATTTATCGTAGTAACTTTGGTGTTACTACTTGTATCAGATATGTCTTGGTTTTGAGGACCGCCTATATCAGGTAAAGTTTGTACTGCTTTTGGTTCGTTAGTAATAGTCTGCACGTCTGTTTTCTCTCGCTTACCAAAAAGGTCAGTTATTTTCTTATAGGTTGAAGATACGGAAGATGAATTTGAACTTGAGGTAGAAGAAGATGATGGTGAGAAACTCTTGTCGTGAAATTTATTAAAAGCATAATTAATTTCAAGGGAATCACGAGATTCCTCTCCAGTTGGACTAATCCTCGTTGAAATATCCTCTTGATCATGATTAACATCATCTACATCACAGGTCAACTGTTTAATACGTTCTACTAGCGAATTATCAGTCTTTTGTACATTTCTTTTACTTCTGGGTTCATAACGAATAAGGGAACGTCTAAGTGTATTACGTTCGATTGCTCTTTTAATACTGTCATTAGTGTCACCGCTTTGAATTATTTGCGGTAACTTTGAGCGTTTAGCTTCTTCGAAAGCACGGAGAGATTCTGCAGTGATAAGATATTGATCTATTGATTCGTCTTCAATGGGTTTTGTTGTTAAAGGTTTGGTACATGGAAAAAGTTGTCGCACTGCTGAATTTGGTTTCAAACTATTGTTCGAAATTAATACATGATTTCCTAATTTAAACGTTAGCATCATTTCAGTTGCTTCTGGTACTGTTACATTATTATATATTGTATCAGATTTCTCGTCTGTATCTTTACTTTGTTGTTCTCTATCTTTTAAATTAAGGTCAAACTCTGGTTCTGTCTCAATATCCCTTTGTTTTTCCTCATGTTCAACGAAACGCACAGATCTTCTACTGCAACTTTCATCATCTGAAGTAGCAGCCATTTCCGTGGGCTAGAAAAGAAATAGACGATTAATTATAAACTCAAATTATTTCTTGTCTATTCTTAGCCATACTATAACCGAAAACAAGCAAAATATCTCCTATGTTGTACATATAGGTTACTAAGTCTCTCTAATTATGTACTCTGCCTATATTTATTAATTTTAAATTGGTAGAATGTAGTAAGGTAATATCTTGAAAATGTTTAAAGATAAATTATGTCAAATGAAGTTAAACTTTAGCCACTTGACGTTCGACGCATTCTTAAGAATTTTTCTGAAGATGGTGAAAAAATATTTTTCAAAATATTGGAGGATTTATACTTGTGTTTTCTTGTTCGGTATGGCCCGTAATTAAGATTTAACAAACAGTTTTACGTAATCCCATAATATACTAGCTATAAGTGGGCACATATCAGATGAAACAAATATATCATACGCTACTATTTGCCAAGCTCGAGTCTTTACAAAGCGACGGTTTGCAACGAAAGCCATCTATTATGACATATTGCGATTGACGATGCTAAATATTCAACAACTTTATGTTGAACAAAATGGAGGTATAACTATAAGTATGGATCAGATGATATTCTTAAAATTTAAGGTATTGTTGTGACAGTTTAGCTGAATATTATCTCTATCAACATAAAGACGTAATATTGTCTGTTTGCAGGAAGGAATCTCCGAAACTACTAAAAAAAAGCGTTTAAAGTTGAAGTGTTGAAATTGTGTTCTAGAGACAAAATTGAGTATTTTCTAAAATAAATATGCTAGATAAAATAAATTAGATGAAAAAAAAATATATGTGCAACATACAATATAAAAAATTAAAACCATAATATAGTGATACCAAAATAAACTTAAGACTTTTATATTGCGAGTGGTAAACATAATTGAAAACATAACTACTGAGGAGACAAAAGTAAGCCTTTGTGTTTTTACGAAAACTATTTACAGGTAGATTTTTCAATCGAGTATGAAGAGTGTTATATAATGACACGGAGTTATAAGTGAAGGACCGCTGAAACATAGCTGTGTAATATTGTGGCAGCGCTAATTTGTCTGCAAACCTCAAATTTGAATTGTGCATATCATGTCTGAAAATAAATTTTTCTCGGAGATAATGAGGTGGATGTGGCGAGAATCTTGTGTGTGAAGGCTGTTAAATTATATTTAGAAAGATTTTCTATAGTGAGCCAGTTGAGATTTTTTATCTTTTGCGGAACATGATCATACTTCCTAATTCTTCTTTTTCTAAATCTGCAGCAGCGATTTTGAATTTTTTGTAGGCGCTATTTTGCTGCTTTATCGAGGTATGAGAAGTAGACAGTGTTACAATAAGTTGATATCGGGACAAGAGACATCATTTTTTTTTTAATACATTTATTTAACGTCGGCCTATTTCCGCTACTGAGGCCTATCACCGACGCCTGTAGACGAGCTACCCCCAACCAGGAATTTTGCCGAACCTCTTCCCTTAAGAAGAGTAGGGACCTTTTACTTGCCTAACATTTAATAGACAAGGGACCGACGGTTTTACAACCCCTCCGAAGGATGGTATATCCCCTATACAACCCTCGCCTAAGGTTGTACAGCTTCCGCGTATACACTGATACACAAGCTGCTGGAAGATGTGTGAGTGAACACGAATTATCGGCCTCGGTTTGGTAAATAAAAAATTGGAACTGCTGGGGTTTAGAGCTGAGACCCTCGAGGGCGTTCGTGCACTTTATTTTGTTGTGAGAAGTCTTCTGGTTTGTTTCTGTGGTGAAGGTTTGGGTCAATGCTACACCCTGTATAGATGTAATCAGGAACAGTCGAAGCACTGATTTATTAAAAATGTTTTTTGTTAAGGGTCAATGACTGCACCCTATATAATATTTTCTTGAAAAACTTAACACTTTGTTTAAACGGTACGAACAATTATTTTTATAAGAAATTGAAATGTCGCTTTGGACGGGAATAGAGATTAAAATAAATTAAAAAATAGGAGCACTAAAGGCGATACTTAAAACTAACTCTTTTTAACCAGGTTTCGGCCTGGGAAGCTAGAATCGGAACAGTTAGTCACGAGAAGTTGCTAGGATGGGTGGTTAAGAAAGCCTGTCTAGACGGTGGGTATTTAATTATTAACCGGACCGAAGCACTAGTACACACTTATTACACTACAAGGAAACTTGTCCCACTTTATCACGTCGCGAAACTAAACTTTGGAGTCACTGTCGAAAACTGAACTTGTTTACGGCTTGCGATGCACCGGTATTTATACTAAATTGGAAACGTTTCGTTTTTCTCGCCCCGTCGAGTCTCGCAGAGAGCTGGAAAGGCGTGAAATCGCTCAGTGCGGGCACGGATGAGTCATCGATTGCATCATGTTGTGCAATACTTGAAAATTTTTGATTTTGAAAATAATTTTTATATGGGCAGATAGGTTATGTGAAGGAGAATTGAATAAAATTTGACTGAAGGTCGGATCATTTTTCGTTTGGGAGTTATTTGAAGTTTTGTGGGCGAAATTTGGCTCGACCCCGTAAGGTATCGCGAAGGTCCGCTGTTAACAGGCTGTAACTCCGTTAACAGATATCCAGTTCGTGCGTCAGATAAAAAGATACGATATTAACAAGGTACAATACGGGTATGTATCGAGCTGAATGGAGATATAGTATGGGTGTCTGCTATTATACGGAGGTGATTGAAAAGAGGAAAGTTTATAATAGCAGTGGGATTGGGCAAATTCGGTGAAACGATATTCGGGCTTTTGGGACTCGGGCACTGAACGTGAATTGACGTATACAGGGGCTGATTAGAAAGTAAAAATGGAAAATTATTTGAAATGGGCTTTTTAACGTGGGGAAACGGACTCGACGGTTGAATTTAAGATAGTTACATATACGAGGGGTGGTCAAGAAGTTCGAATTTTTTGGAAAGGGGAATTGCTTATAAAATCGGGACGTAATGAAGGGCGATGATGAGAATTTGTGTTTAGATGAAGAATTCGACTAAGTTAAAGAATATACGGGGGCTGTATTTTTGAAATTTGTTTTTTTGGGGTGATTTGGTTACGAATGAGTGGAAATGATTGTTTTATGTCTGAATTTGATGAATTATGGTTATTTGTGAATTATCGATGATTGGCTAATTTTATCTGATTTTTGATAATACTGAGGTGTTATTGACTTTTTTTATATGGTTTGCCAGGTGGCATAAGATTATTTGATTTTTTGCTAATTTTTTGGATTTTTTGCTTTTTCATTCTGACTAGTAGGGGACATACCCTACAACATGGTCACCCATCCAACTACTAACTGCGCCTGACGCTGCTTTACATCGCATATCAAAGTATGTACATAGTAAAGACGCACCTAGCCCCACATAATTTTTTTTTTCTTAATTTGAAATTCAATATGGAGATATTATTATACAACAGCTTTAAAGCAACATACGATTTTTTTATTAGTATAGAGATATTTTCCTTAAAACGCATGTCCTCTTCAAAGACTAACCCAAGATTTCTTACTTGTTTCACTCTTTTAAGAGATTCATCATCTAAGATTAATCTGATATTACCTTTAATAGTCTCATGTACTCTTCTACTAACCAAACAAATTACAACACATTTACTAGGATTACGCTTAAGGCTATTGTTGTTTGAATAATTTAATATAGATTTTAAATCGTTATTTATATTATGTATATGATAGTTGGGTGTCGGCAGTATATGATTGAATGTTTGAGTGCTCTACACAGTTGCATAGGTCAGCAGTGTAAATTACGAACAGAGTTGGCCCCAAAACCGAACCCTGCGGCACCCCTGATATAATTGGCCGATATTCTGACACATTTTCATGCAAAATAACTATTTGCATACGATGATTAAGATATGACCTAAAAGATTTACCGCGTTATCATCCAATCTATAGTAAAAAAGTTTTGAACATAATAAGGCGTGGTGAATAGTGTCAAAAGTCTTCGAGAAGTCTAAGAGTACTAGAGCGGTAGCGTCACCTTTATCAAGAGATCTGAAAATATTGTCTGTAACATTAGCAAAAACAGTAGTAAAAATAGCCTTTTCGAAAACCAGACTGCAAATTTAAAATAATAAGCTGGGATAATCCTTATAGGATCCGAAGAATCCATCAAATTTCTTATTTTATGTAGAGGTTTAATTATTGACAATTTCCATTCATTAGGAAAGCAACCTAGCTCTAAACAGCAGTTAATAATATGCGTTATATGTTGAGAAATGACTGGTGCGCAATATTTTATCATTAAGGCAGACATATCATCACAGTCTCGAGCATTAGATTTTATTCATCAATTACTTTGTTCACCTCAGTGATGGTTGCAAGCTTAAAATGGAAAGATAAGTTATTATTAGATTTGTTTGAATTATAATTATTAACAGTATCTGGGCAGTCATTAGTTGGACTAAAAACAGATGAGAAATAGCTGTTAATTTCGTCAGTATTTTGCTTTTGCTTAATATTCAACTTCCAGATTTCTTTAAATGAGATATTTTGATTATAAGCTAAATATGCTGATTTTTCATGCCTAATAGTAGCTACAGTATGGTTTCGCAACTGTTTGTAGTTAGTCCAATCTAAAATACTTTTAAATTTTTTGTATTTGGAGAGAGCTTTGTCACTATCTGCCATTAGTTTTTTATGGCAGGGGTAAGCCATGGTGCGAGAGATTTAAAAATCCGGGAAGTAACATTCGGCGCATGCTTATTAAATAAATCTATTATATTATCCGTCATAAAATTTACTTTGGCTGCTATATTATTTAAGTAGAATATATCATCCCAAGGGATAGATTGCAAATCTCTAAGGAAGTTATCATATGAGAAGTTTTTAAAATCCCTATATGTAAGAAGTTTGGGAACGGTATGAGAAACTGAAATATCAATTTCACAAAAGATTCCTCTGTGGTCTGAAATAAGGTCGGTGTTTAAGGTGCCAGAAATTAATATGAGGTCAGAGCAATTTGCAAATATAACATCAATTATTTTATGAGACGTACTAGTAATGCGTGTTGGCTCATTTATTAATTGCTGGAAATCATATGAGTCGAGATATTGCGCAAAAATATTGTCGTGAGTTTGATCAACATTTATATCCCAGTATTAAAATATTATCATACTGAGGCGTTATAAAATATTCTAGACTTTCAGTTGAGCTAAAATATGCAATTTAAATGTATTTATTCCGTTTTTTCTTTGTTCTAAAGGTTTGTAGATATTAGCAACCATATATGAAAACGTATGGGAGCTAGTTGATCGTCCTAAAGACAGAATGTAGTGAAATGTAAATCATTTTTTTAAATTAATAGATATGCTGCAGGAGATTTTGAAAGATTGAAAGCCCGTCTTGTAGCACGAGTCTACAGTTCGTGATGTGGTATTGATTTTGAAGAGACTTTTTCGCCAGTCGTCAGACATTCAACTATGAGATTGCTATTTGCTCTAGACAATGAGATGGATATGGACATTGATCATTACAACGGCTAGTACAACGGCAGTTTTGAATGGTGAATTAAACGACAAGATTTTTATGAAACAGCCCACTGGGTTTGAAGCTGAAGGTTCACATAATGTTTGCCTTCTAAAGAAAAACATTTATGACTTAAAATAGGCAAGTAGAGCCTGGAAACAAACAGTTCATAAAGTACTGTTAGATGCTGGGTATATACAATCTCAATGTGAACAATGTGTATACGTTAAGAAAGTCAAAAATGTACTTGTAATTATTGCATTGAACGTCGATGACTTTTTGTGTAATTCTAAAACTGAAAAAATGAAATTCCTAAATACATTGAAAGACAAATTTGAGTTAAAATTTCTTGGACCAGTCACAGACTGTTTGGGGATGGAAGTTATACATGACAGACAAAAAGGTACTATTAGTTTATGTTAGTCGTTACGCAAAGTGTTTATTGACTCGTTTTGGTGTGTCTGAAGCTAAACCTGCTTCTACACTTATGGCTATGAATGTTAAACTACAAAAACCTGATGAAAACTATGCATTAAATAATTCAATATTCCCGTATCAGCTGGCGCACTGATGTATTTGGCAATATGTATCCGTCCATCATAGCTTATACCACTAGTGCTCTAAATCAGTTTAATACCTGTTATGATAACACGCACTGGTGTGCAGTAAAGAGACTTGTCAGATATATATATATATATATATATATATTACAACTGAGTATGGTCTCATATTTGAAAAAACAGGAAAAGTCGTAGAAGCCTTTGCCGATGCAGATTGAATAGAAGACGTGATTGATAAAAAATCGTGTGCTATCATATATTTGTGATGAAATTCAAAGTGCAGATAATGTACTGAATAATTCCGAAGATCATAGGCGAACCAAACACATAGATGTTCGACATCATTATGTACGAGAGGCAGTCAAGAAAGGAATTAGCGGATGTATTAACAAAAACCGTATCAAGTAACAAACATAAATGCTACAGAGAAGAACTTGGTGTTAAACAGATAAAAGACATTTGATAGGGGGGGATATATAGACCTGTGCTAAAATATCTTTATCTCAATTTAGTGTTTTATTTTATTATTATGAATGTTTTTATGTAAATAACAACCAATCTTTTTGAAAGTTAAAAAGACCAGTATTACTATAAGTATATATTGTATTTATAAATATAATAAAAATGTTTAAAAACTATTCAGAGTGACTGTTATAAGAGGGTGGAGAACATTTCAAAATAAGTTATTTATGAGCTAGATTCGCTTCCAGGAACCACATATTTATGTCAAGTCTAAGCTGCTTTGGGTCTATCTCGTTCGCTACAAAGGAATAACATAGTTGGCGGATTATTTATGTATCATTGCGTTTTCACCCTGCCTGAGTAGAAAATCGAAGGAGTAACTTAAGGATATGGAATTTGAATTCGGGGTTGTATCGACTGTATTTAATGATTATTGATTGATGTAGCATCACTGGTGTAACTAGGAACTGTGAGGTCCGTGTGCAACACTATAAAAATTAATCTATTTTCCCTTTAGCCTAACGCTGTGAAACTATCTAAGCTCTGGGGCCTGTGTGCGCCGCACTTCTTGTACTCCCTATGCATTTAGCCGAATGGATCATTTTAGATGTGACGTCAAAACTAATTAAATGCGTCCACAGTGGTGGAAACTTTAAACAAATTGAACTTTATGACTCATGTTGTTTAGGTCGAATTTAAGTCTATGAAGAGCTCTCGTGCCAGTCGTCGCACACCACTTGCAGTAAGAATTTCTGCTGGTGTTTGTTGCAATCGAACGATTAGCGTTCTGTTGGTAATATGCAATTATTACACTTAACGCGCCAGACTTGTAACATGTAATTCAGCGCTCGGCGGAGCACATAGCTCGGGGAGTAGCTGTTGGTTGCAGTCTGGTTGTATTCCTTGTTATGTTTTAATATTCTGCCCTCTACAAGCACATTTGAATTATTCTAAGCCCAGTCAGGCTAATTATTTTTCGACTGCAGCAGACACTGGACCGCTAGATGACACCTGCTGACTATTTTTCATGTCGCTATTCTAAGGATACCGAGATGTACCAAATTGTCGAAAGATCCCCGTGTCAGTAGTCACATGCCTACCTTGCACTGACGAGAGCTCCTTTAAGTAGGAATTAGTCATTCGGCTGGTGTTTGTAGCAATCGAACGCATTAGCGTTCTGTTGGTAATATGCAATTATTACACTTAACGCGCCAGGTTTTTAACTTGTAATTCAGCGCTCGGCGGAGCACATAGCCCGGGGAGTAGCTAACTGTTGGTTGCAGTCTGGTTACATTCATTATAGTAAAATAAGGATTTTATAGAGGAATTTGAAGCTGAAATATTATGTTTTAAGATGTAGAATTATATGAGTAAAAACCTTTAAATATTCTATATAAATACATTTATATGAAATATGGGGCGATTATTTATGCGATTTAATTTTGGTCCCTATGTATAATGCATATAAGGTTCACACAATAATACATGCAAATTTTTCATTGAACGAGCTATAGCTCTATGTACTATAAGCCTATTTTCATGGGCTCTATACGTCACATTAAAATGGTTCATTCTGAAGATTTGTTTATCTTTCAGTCATAATGTAGATTAGACCAGGTTTTCTTGTTTTTCTTTTATTTGTAGTGTAATTGTGGTGTATAATAACATACAAGACCAACTTAAACTATAGGAGATTGTGTCCGTGTTGGATTAAGCGATACTACAGAGGGTGTTACGGTACTAATAAGCGGAGTTGTCGAAATGTAGAAAAGAAGTCTGAGCATGCTGTTGTGAAGAAACCAAGAGTTTATTCTAGAATCGTCCTTACATGAATTAATGGTGACAGCGTCGTAAGAGGAGTTTTTTATTTGTAATAATTGTTAGTACATTGTTGGTTGGTGCTTTGGGATTCCTCATCCTCCCCTTTTTTATCTTCGACGCGAATATTTAAGTTTTCCTTTCTTTAGTGCTCGCTACCGACATCGAAACACCAGTTGCTGATAACTTGGGCGCTGCCGATACGATAGGCTGCCAATTTTGAGAAGACCCCTTCGAGGAGGTAAAAGCTTATTATTATCTTTATAAGAGTGCATTTTTTTGTTATTCAGTATGGGGAGAAAATGGTAGCAGTGTTAACGGCATTTATTGTTTAGGGTTCTTTTGGAGAGTATATTCTTTTGGAGGAACGTTCTTTTAGAATGCATTCCTTGGCTAGTATATTTTCTTTGGACGGCCTGTTCTTTGAGTAATCGATTCTTTTGGAACCGTGGCGTAGCTTGGAGGAAACCATGCCTTGTGAGACCTGATTGACACGGATACAAGTAACCTCTTGCCGAGGGGCCCATCCACCAAGGCCACCCGTTAAAATACATCTTTATTTCTTCTTGGGGAATATTAAACTGTTTATACTACATTAGACTTGCCGTCAGCTTTTGTTTTCTTTGTGGTTCTAATATTTAACATATAATAATTATTAGATCAGTTTTAATCAAAGCCTGATAATAATCCGTGATTATTTTCATATCCGTATAGTAACATTTCATATTTTATTAAGTAGAATATTCTATGTAATTCTAGCGAACCAATCACCTTGCAAGTAGTGGCATTACGTGCTTGAAACCAAAATGGGGAAGTATTATTTGGTCATCACTGCGTTCCAGCGACGTTCCTAGAACTTACTCAGCCACGTCTTAATAATAACGGTGTGATTACATAGGGGCAACATCGCGATTTTTACCACACTAAGTGTTGCTAGTTTTGTCTTGAAACTGATTTCGGTATACTTATATTTCGTTCATCCGTGTGCTTGTCTATTTCCCTAACCCAGAAACTTTCCCGATGGTGCAAGTAACGAAATTAAAACGTCACTTAACTTGATTATTTTAAATAAATTATTGCCTTTAATATATTTTGCTTCATACGAGAATATGCTACCTAAGATGTTATATTGTTTTGTACTTGAAACTAGTCATTATGCATTAATTTATTTCATTTGGTGTATAAATATATATTTTTTTAAGTCATCGTGACGTGATGGATCATGGTTTGTAATAATGGCATCGCAAATTTTACCGCGTATTTTGGAAAAGAAACATTGAAGTCGTTTTCATTAAAAAGTGAAACTTGAAAATAATTTCTACTAGACAATAATAACACAAACCTCAAATATGCAACTTTAAAATTATATTTACCACAAAGTACCAAATGATACTGTAACGCCACATTGCGTAGAGGCAAAATTGTCAATGGTACTACATGGAGTTGCACAATTAACTTTTAAGTAGTTGCCCTGTACTATGACATTGAGTCCTCCAGGTTGCAGAAACGTTAGTAACACCAATAAATATTACCAACAGATTCTATGACTTTAAAAAAATAACGAAGATCCCGTTAGAGTCGCAAAAACTATATAGTTACTTTAAAGTGGTTAGAAGTTTGAAGTCGTTTTTCAGTGACATAAATAGCCCCCGCATCGTGGTTATCTTCAAATTTTGAAAACTTTGAAGTCACTGGAAAATATGACTTTCACAATACCGGGAAATCGACCTAGAAGTTACCCATAATTATTAAGTAATAAGCAGTGTGATAACTACGTGGCAGCGACTGTAGATTTACTAAGTCTAGTTATTGATACATCAAAATCAAAAATTTAGTGGCGGTTATGTAATAGTTACTAATTTGAGGTTGCCGTGTCAGTCATTGTTACTTTGGTGCTAGTTGGGGAAGCACGGTCAATTCCTCGTACATTTTTCTTACTAGTAAACATTTTTTATGATACGCTAATAGATATGTCATATTTATATTTTGTTCCACATTAAACCCTTGTAAATATATGCATATGTCCCTCTCTAGTAGCAGTTTTCTTCTATCGATTTATGTATCCTTCACATTTAATATATTATATGGCATTCCGACTATATTTTAAATATGTTAAATCATACATCATCATATCATTTTTATATAAATTATCATTCCTAAACGCATCATTTTAACCTTTGATAGTTATTTACTCATTGTCATTATCACATCGATAAATGTTTACTTTGGTATTACTAATACATTTGTTATCTTTCGCCCAACACACTCTTTAGTTAAAAAAAACAAGCCCCTCACTATTAGTTAACGAAGTGTGTACCCCACACACCGTTTGGGTCGCACTTTAAGAATATTTTTGTCAAATAGGATACAGGGTGAATACCAAAGACTCCCTTGTCAATATAGATGTAAATGTTTTGTTTTTTTTTTTTTTCGTAGAAGGCAACGCAGTTGACACCTCGAAGAAGTCGTTCACCTTGGCCTTCAGTTGTTACGCTACTGACTACCAATTGTTTGTTGTGAAGTCATTATTCTAGACAATGCTCTTGATAACTGTATCTATTAAAATGTTTATTATATTGAGGCAATACTGTTAGGTAAACGATTAACAATTTTAATGGGCCTAACAACTATTACTACCTGAGAAAATGTGTAAAACAGTAACTTCCAATTCCAAATCTCATCACTATCACTCATAATTAAATAAATTATTATACGCGCAACAATACAATATCGGTAATATGTAATCGTAATCAAATAAAAAAAAAATGTGATAATTTCCTCTGTAAAACTGAAACATCTTTATTTATTTTTATGGTTTTTGTGGAATAGCTATTTAACAAATATATCACAAAAAATAGCATGTATGGATATATGGTTAAAGCGAAAATAATATTTATATATAATATTAATAATAATATAGCTTTTTACATAACAACTTCGGAAAGTGTTCTTTTTCTAGACAAGTAGACAAGATTCTGGTGAGAGCCGTAGGCGAGTGCCGGAAGTTTGAGAGTTAAAAAAAAAACACTTCCCGAATGAGTTTTGTACATTATTTTTTTGGCGACCGCAACCGTCTCGAAATAATAATGTTAAATATAAATTAGTTATATCTTCTATATTATAGTGTATACGACCAGAATTGAAACCGTATAAAAACTAAAAGCTGGCAAAAACAGTCGGCATCTCTTTATTGTTTTTCTTATGACAAACATTCTTATTTACCTCCGGCTGTAACACTAATACTAATTAATATTTACATATTTTAATATTAATGGTACAGTTATTGCAATTTCTTATATTGAGTGAACAAAATTTAAGTGCATAAATGCACCCAGTTTGAAACACTGAATGCATTTATGAATTTTAACATAAATGATGACAGAGTAAGCGTTGTGGTAGCGTTGCTATGGTAGCATTCACATGTAGATTCCTTCACACATACGATTTTTTTATTATTCGATAAATTCTGACACATGCAAATTATCAGATGTCAACAAAAACCTATCACTATCCGGACAAGTCCGAAAAAATGCTACTTTCATAAATTCTCCTGTCTTCATGATTTAAGCAAGGATAATTTTTAAAAGAATCGAATGCAAGTAAATCACGAAATCACAGGCGGAGATAAAGGGTCAAAGTCTCCACTAGGTGATTATTTTTATTATGAATTTAGAAAATACCGTCCCAAATTTTCGTTGATTGTGTTAAGTAGAAATTATAAAGTATATAGCCACAAGAAGTATTAAATTCTCAAAGGCGCAAATTAGTTTTTAATGTTTTAATGTTTTTAACTTACATTTGTAATATTTTTGATCCGCTTCTGTGCATTCGAAATATTCAAAATTTATTTTCTTTGTCCAATTAAAGCATGTTTAAAAAGACGTAAGCTGCAATCAGACCAAGAGCTAGTAAATTTTCCTATGAACATCTGGGAACTTCCGTCAACTTCCATGGTGCGTACTCCTATTCAAGAAGACTATTTTGAACAGATCGTGTTGGTATCATCAGGAAATGATTAAAATCCATCTCCCGATGACGTTGACATGGTTAGCGAAACGCACGCCGAGTAGTGCATTCAAGTGTAATTTTCAAACGTTTTGGCGTCTTGTAAAAGTGGTTTTTAATCCCTAAATATATTGATTTGTGAAAAATAGCCCCCGCCGTCAGTACTCAGAGCTAGTGTAGGGTTGTCTCCTTAAACAGGACTACTATAAAAGTTGAATGAGGTTATTAGACACCCATTGAAAAATTCAGTAACTTTTGATCTCAGTTTATTTCAGTAATTTTAAAAGTGGACTTACGCATGGAAGAAGATAAGATATATATTTCTCTCTGTCTGACGTTTTATTGTCCATTACACCTTATCTTTATTCCCCTATTTGTATGATTGTATGCATACGCCCAAGGATATTATTTCATATTATTCCTTCGAGGATATATACATTTCTCACTCAATTTTCCTAATAATTAAAAATGGTATATTGAAATTGGCCCACTCCGAATTTACAAACGATAAAAATAAATACAAAACGGTACATCCGAATTTAAAAACTTTCCATCGTATATATGTTTTTCTTCCTCAGCTATCGTCTCCAATTTTTTATTAACCAATATCTACTTATTTTCATTGTAAAAGTTATACACAGTGTTCTAGTTAACAATGTATTTTACAGAATTTGGTGATGTCGAGAAAACAGTGAATGCACACCATGTATAAGATTGCTTTTAGTAAGTATATTAGAGTTCAATGAGTGTAACTGAAACCATCACATCGTCTCCATCTAATTTGGCTTAAATGTATACTTTTTCAATAATTTGAAAATATATACTTTATTGTAGTAAGAGAAAAACAAACAAAAACAAATCAGCAAGAACTAGTATCACTAATATGATTTTCTGAAAGAACTCTTCATGCCGATCCCGTATACTACAAATAATGGTATTATTAGTTTACTTATTGTGGAGCTTCCCCTGACTCTACATCCTGCCCATTCCGCACCGCCGCCGAACTCTTCTAACGAATTCGATTACTGCGGTCGGCGTGACAGGGATTTGTTGAAAACACACCAAATAGGCTCCCCAGATAGAGTTCAATCCGGAAAGCAGGCAGACTAGCTAACTTTTGTCCAAGTTGACATTAACAGTGTGTGCTCTATTAGTGGAGGCAAAATAGACACTACAAAAGAAGAGAAATGAGCTGTTTTAGATGGGCCTGGTTTTTTTATTACTTGTTCAGGGCATCAAAAGAAGTTCATTTGTAGTTAAGTTTTGTAAAATAAAATAGGTTGATAACATTTTTTTTTCAAATTGGTTCGTTTTCATAGTATTTTCTAAATATATCTTTCTAATGATCTAATCGCTCCAAAAAATTTAAAATTGTTCGCGATAAAATTTTCATCAAAACGAGGTTCGGGAAATCAATATAGGCCATTCATATTAGCATAAATAGAAAAAAAAATTATAAAATTTTGCCACTTGGGATTAAACTTGTCAAAGGATGTACTTTTAAAATAAAAAGAGTTCCCAAGCAACAAGTGGAGCTTGATCCCTAAAATCCACCCCTAAAAGTGCAATTCAGTAGTATTTTGCGTTTTCCTGGAAAACCGTTTGTCCTACAAAAAAAAATTATACTTACAAAAAATGTTCCCAGTAAAATTCTGCATAAAAAAGTGTTTATTACCTAAATTGTTTAGAAAAGAGGTTTTCGAGAAATCAGTTATTGAAGTTAGGGGTTCCATTAACAGAGATTCACGAACATAGTATAATTATGTATTTTAGGTACACTTTTGGAACTCTGTTATTTAATGTAAGGTGTTGGAATGTCGTGTGTTCGATACCAGCCGCCCGCCGCCTAAAATTATAAGTGATACATTATATAGGTACCATGTTCGTGAATCTCTCTTAATGCAACCCCTAACTATAATTTTTTTTAGGACAACGGTTTTCGAGAAAATCACAAAAAACTGCCGAATTGCACGGGAACTCTTTTTATTTTGAAAGTATATCCCTTGACAAGTTTAATTCCCAAGTGGCAAAACTTTCTAATTTTTTTTTCTATTGGTCTATTTTTAAACCAATGTGAATGACCCAATAAGATTGTTAATTGTAGTGTCGTTAATTAAAAAAATTGATCTATCTTCAAAAATACTCAAGATAATTTAATTAAACTTAGTGGGTGTACCTTACTCGTGAACTAAAACTACCACACTAAATTTGAACTAAAAAGTATTTATTATAAACTGCTGAATTATTTATTTATATTTAAAACTTGGTGGTAAAATTTAAAACTGGTCCCAAAATAGACATTTCTTTCTTCAAACTGTAGATTTTCGAAAGCACTTTACAGTGATATTTTTAATAAGAGTTTCCTCTCATTTTAAACTTTATTATTATTTATTTTTAGTCAAGTCACCAAAGTTTCTCGTAGGTTGAAACTGAAAGAAACTCTACACTGGTTACGGGGAACAGTAAAGGCACTTTATATCATTTGATGAAACAACTCTTACTATAAGTAATGGGTATAATCCTGAAATGTCGAGAGGAGGCATTGCATGAAGGGGTCTTTTAACGGTAATTTCTACAATAAATTATTATTTAAAATTGATCAATTGTACTCTATAATGTTTCTAGAAATTGCGAAGTATCCGGAATGCTAAATTAATGTCAGTTCGTTTTGGACTTCGCCTGAAAAGCGATTATAAAGACCTAATTCCCCAATTTAGCACGGAATTTGTGGATTGACAAACAGTATTTTGTTTTGCAAAAAACATATATTTCTGACAGATTTTATTTTACAAAAGTTTACTGGAAACTTACTCTGAGGTCTTGAATATGTGGTAAAAAGCCCAAAGCAATCTAAAATAGTTATTTTACTTCCACTATTATGCCTTACTTTATCTTCACCATACATTGTATATGGTTCTGTGTTAACAATAAATGGTCACACTATACACTGTGTCCCAAATTGGGGGTGCATGCATTTCTATCTCTGTTATTATTAAAGATAGAGAAACGGTTAAATCGGGACTTTTTTAAAGAATTTTGTGACCGTTTCGATGCCGTTTTTAAATTTGGCCTAGCTAGATAGATGTTTTTTGAAAATATTTCGGAAACGAAGATTCATTTCCGAAATATTTTCAAAAAACTGAAAAGGTGCATTTTAAAAACTTCCCGTATCTACCTAATTTGATGACTGGTGATATTTTAATAAGTACATTGTTAGGACATTTTTTTAAGGTGCTTTCGTTGACGTTACAAAAAAATTTCTACCGTCATAAGTTTCTTAGTTAATGCCACTAACTTTGTGTTTTCTTATGGACGCTATATTGGATTTTTTGTATGTTCAATAGTGCTCCTAATTCCCCTTTCAATGATGTATCACAATGTCAGGAAAAAATTATTTACTGGTGTAAAATATGAAAAAATTAAGTTTTCTAAGTAGGCTATGAAGAAAATTTATTTTAAAATAATCCGATTTTATTAGCTTCAACTTAAAATTAAAACAAAAAATTAAAACACATTTGTGGAATTGATTTGCACCGTCCTAATAAAAGAAAATGATGGTATTAATTTTTCTAATAGTAGGTGCCATGGATCTTGTTACCATGACAATAGACAAAATAATGTTTAATTGACACTTCTTGTTGTCATAATTGCTGTTTTTCTTGTGTTTCACTATGATCTACCATTACTTTGTAATAATTAATTCTGTGCATTTCTTTTATTAAGTTCTTTTTTTGAATTTATTATGGCTTTGAGATATACAAACGAAGAAAAGTTAGATATCTAGAGATTTATTTTAAATCAAATAGAGATACTGATGAGGCATCAAGAATTTATGAGGATAACTTTCCACAACGTGTGCAAACGAGTCAAAGGTATTTTAGGACTCTTGTTATTAATTTATTAGATTATGGACGGTTTAATGGAAAAAGAAATGATACTTATGAGATAGATAACGAAGAGCGAAATAACGTTGTATTAGAATATGTAGAAGACAATGCTACAGCATCTGTAAGACAAATTTCAAATCAGGTAAATGTTCTCAAAACAACTGTGCATAACATTTTAAAGAAAAATCATTATCACCCATACAAACCAACCATCGTTCAAAGTTTATAAGAAAATGATTATGAGAGAAGAGTAATATACTGTTATTGGTTTGTACAAAAGTGTCTACAGAACCCAGAATTTCATTCAAAAGTATTATGGACAGACGAGACTAGATTCACTAATTGTGGTGTTTTCAGTAGACATAACACACACTACTGGAGTATCCAGAACCCTCACATAATTAGCCAAAGAAGGTTTCAAACCAAATTTGGATTCAATGTCTGGTGTGGCATTATAGGTAAACTTATTTAAATTTCATTGATAATAATTCATTATAAAAATATACTTTCCATATAATCGCATTATTGGACCTTTTATTTATCATGTTAATTTGACCGGTGTAAATTATTTGCAAATATTGCAAAAACAAATAATACCAGCTCTTAGACTTGCTGTGGAAGATATTAAGGTGGGCATATCCAAGAGAGAGAGAGAGCTCCAATAAGGAAATATATCTTATTTTTGGCCATAACTTTTTTTAATACATATATTGTTAAAAAAGTATAGGCCTACCTAAGTAGAACTATGACTGGTGTAGTGATATGAATCTCCACTCAATAATTTCAGTCATTTGCAAAATTAGTTCATTTGAAACTACAAATTATGAAGATTGGCACTAATTTTTAATTTAAATTTACTGATTTTGCAAACAACTGAAATTATTGAGAGGAAATTCATATCACTACACCTATCATAGTTCCACTTAGGTAGGCTTATACTTTATTTTATCAATATATGTATTAAGAAAAAAATTATGGCCAAAAATAATAAATATTTCGTTATCGGATCTCTCTCTCTCTCTCTCTCTCTCTTGGATATGCCCACCTTAACCAGATTTGGTTTCATCACGATGATTGTCCAGTACATAATAGCGGCATAGTAACACAATTCTTAAGAGCAACTTTTAATAATAAAATAATTGTAAATAATGGCAACGTTCTATGGCCAGCCAGATCTCCTGAACTCCGTTGGACTATTTTCTTTGAAGGCATACAAAAGACGAAGTTTATTCATTTGAACCACCAAATATTCAAATTTTAGAAGAATCTGTAAGAAATATTTTGGCTGCTGTTACATGTACAATGTACATATTAAAATATCACCGGTCATCAAATTAGGCAGATACGGGAAGTTTCTTAAAATGAACCTTTTCAATTTTTTGAAAATATTTTGGAAATGAAGATAGCTAGGCCAAATTTAAAAACGGCATCGAAACGGTCACAAAATTCTTCAAAAAGTCCCCATTTAACCGTTTCTCCATCTCTAATAATAACAGAGATAGCAATGCATGAACCCCCCCAATTTGGGACACAGTGTATTTCAAATGAGTATATCAGACTAATTTCTAATTGCTCAGGCTCTTCATCAACCACAGCTTCGTTAATAATATTATCTGCATTTTGACACAAAGTATTCCTTCCGGAAAAATTACAAAAAATCGGCTAAATTAAAAAAAAGTTATTTGTTTAGTTACATCACGTGAAAGTACATAAAAAGCCTTGATTGTGTAAGTATAGAATAACCACTTGGCTAAACTTCGCCTGCTCTATGGACATATAAATGTCTAAATATATATTATTATATTATGCATGCTTTTTTTAAATAAAGACGATATTATTTCGGTAAAAAAAAAGTTAGTATTACCATTTGGACAAAAATTGGGGAACATTTTGAAAATTTTCTGGAATTTGAACTAAAAATGGAATTGCGGCCAAACCATTGGATATTTTTTGCTAAAATTTAGCAGGCTAATTTCATCTAAAATTTCATCAAATTCGATTTAATTTTTGGCCAAGTCAGCCGTAATTCAATTTTTTACGTCTTGATATATTTATTTATTTTATTTATTTATTTATTGAGTTACAATATCCAACAGACCGAGGTCCATTTACAGGATAAGGTTAGAACAAAAGCAGATATAATACAAAAAAGGAATCAGGTAAATAAGAATAAACAAACCCAAACAAACATGAAATTATAAATTACATGACAAGTATCTATGGAACAAACAAACGAAGTATATAATGATAAACACCTAGCATTAAATAATTATAATTGTTTAATATTACGAATTTTGTGTTGAAAATATCTATTATAGTTATTGACATTGTTGTAATTAGAAAACATTTGAAAGAAGGGGGGGATTGAATTAAGATGTTGGTTCTTGGAGTACGTATTAAAAAAGTTTCACAATGTCTTGAGTTAAGACGAGGTACAGCGTAAAAAATACTGTTTTGAAGGTCTTCACATTTAATAAAATTATGTATAATTTTATAGAGGAAAATTATAGATTGCGTCACCCTCCTCTTTAAAAGACAAGTAAAATTAAAAGTTGATAAAAGAATATCATGTGGATATCCTCTATATAGTTGCCACATGATTTAAGGTGTAAATTCTTTAGGAACCGACGTTGAATATTTTCTAATGATGTTATGTGACAATGATATATTGGATTCCATATAATCGAGACGTATTCTAATTTTGATCTTACTAAACAATTGAACAATAATTTGCACGTATCTATATTTTGAAAATCTTTAGTATTTCTTAAGACGAATCCTAATGTCTTAAGAGATGATGTAACAGTAGAGTTAATGTGATCGAAAAAAGGGTTAACTTTGAGTCAAACATAACTCCGAGATCTTTAACATTGTTAGGTCTATTCAGAGAGATACTTTCAATTTTATATGAATTGCTTTCTTGAGTGCGACGTAACTTTGCATTTGTTGACGTTTAAAAACAGGTTATTTTCCATACACCATGTATTTATGCGATTTAGGTTGATTTGCAAGTGTTCACAATCGACCACCGAGTCAATTTGACAGAATATTTTTAAATCGTCAGCGTATAGAAGATATTTTACATCAATATTGGCGGTAATATCATTTATAAAAATTATGAAAAATAAAGGACCTAGAATGGATCCCTTTGGAACTCCGGATGATTGTAAAAATTTGTTCGACTCGTAACCTCTTACTTGAACATATTGCCAACGATCATTTAGGTAGGATATTATTAAATTTAAGAACTCTGTAGATATATTCAAATATTGAAGCTTATGTAATAATATATTATGATCTAATTTATCAAAGGCCTTAGGGAAGTCAGTGTATATAATATCTACCTGACCTCTCTGATCTAAGACTTCACTAATATATTGAATTTTTATAACCAAATTTGTTACTGTTGAGCGACCTGAGATAAACCCGTGTTGCTCTGGTAATAGACAATTATTAACGTGGGCATATAAAGGATCGTATAAAATAATTTCGAGTAACTTACTAAAATTGCAAATTATAGTAATTGGTCTATAATTAGTTACGTCGGTATTATCACCTTTTTTAAATATGGGTGTAACTTTAGATAATTTCCATAAGTCTGGAAATACAGAATTCTCTAAGATCGCATTATATATAATAGATAGCGGGTATGCAAGAAGAATGGCACAATCTCGAATTAAAAATGCAGGAATGTTATCCGGTCCTATAGTCATATTTGCTTTTAACTGACTAATATCGTTTTTTACATCATCCAAAGTAACTTTCCTTAAATGCAAAATATTATTTGGAGTGATGCCATCGAGTTTACACGGGGTATAGTTAACTTTGGTATCTGAAAAAGGTTCAGAAAAGAAGTAGGCAAATGCTGAAACAATTTCAGTGGAATTATCGAGATTTGTATCGTTATATTTCGTATTAGACGGTATGTCCGAAAGAGATCTTTTGGCTTTTAAAAAGGACCAGAAATTATTAGGATCCATATTCATATCATTTTCGATTTTACGTATGTACTGTCGGTATGCCAAATTATTTTCAGTTTTAAACTCGGCTCTCAGTTTTTTAAACACTTCATAATGTCCTTACATTTTTTGTAAGCATCGTAAGCTTTATGTTTATTTTTCAGCAGAATAATTAAGTGACCATTGAACCAAACTGGGTACTTTCGCGAGGGTGGTTTCTTTTTTGGAACATATTTATCAATACGATCGTATAGTTTAAAGTGAAACTCTCCAACCATTGTGTTCACATTCCCTTTAATGTTCAAAAAATTCCAGTCGGTTAACATTAAATCATTGAATAAATGGGTGTAATTTCCTTTTCTAAAATTGGGATCCGTATTACTAGCCGTGGGAAATTCCCTAAATTTATTGTTGCAGTAAAATTGAACCATTAAAGCCGGGTGATAGACATCCTCTGATATAAATATGTCAGGAGACTTAGATACATCGCACTCTTGATTGGCCATTACTAAATCTAACATTTTATTGTTACAATTTTGTACTAAATTATATTGTGCAAGATTATAAAAACTGGAAAACTTTTGAATTGCTAAGACTAAGTCAGAATTACCTCCAGATGAATAATTAAAATATTCAGGAACGTTAAAGTCACCAAAAATTAATATATTACTTTCATAAAGAGAATAAAATGACTCAAAAGAGTAGTTCGTAATCGGAAGATGAAGTATGTGGTGGAATATATAAAATAAATACGTATAACACAAATTTTTTGTGACATATCTTAACACCCAATATATCAAGAGATCTCAGGTCACAAAAAGTATTACATACAGAAAGAACATCGATAACAGAAGCATTTATATATTTCTTTATCGCTAAGAGAACTCCACCGCCTTTAGTAGTATTTGTATAATTAAAATTACAATCTTTACGAAATACGTTATATTCGGTCAAGTCAAATAATTCAGAGTCGTGGACACTATCATTCAACCACATTTCTGTAAATACAAAGATATCGATTTCGTATATGTGGTCAAGTGAACTGGAGTGGGAGACACTGTATTTGGTGGGGAACTAACAGACCACAGACCTCACGGTTAGTATGGATACGGTTGGATTAATGGGCGGGGACTGTGACGTTACAGTAGACCTTGGAACGCGCCATATTTGTATCGTTTGTTTGGTCACAGACACGGTTTATCAGATACTCTGTGGTTTGGTTGTGCATTGTGAACTTGTTTCTTTACTTTTGTGTATTCGGTGTATTTTAAAGACGCTTTAAAAATACTATTATTAGGAAGTATTGTGGTTTTGTTTTGGGAAGTCGACTTGCCCTAATAAAAAGTAAGTACAAGTATTGTTGGTTCATTCTATATTTGTTGGTTAATTTTTTATTATTATTGTGTAGGTAAATATTGTTTTTTTTAACAGTTATGCCTGGAACAAGGTGTGCCGTGGTTGTATGTAACAATAATTTACAAAAGACTAAGCAAGGAAATTTGGCTGTTTCTTATCATAAATTTCCAAAAGATGACAAACTATGATGTTTCAATAAAGACTTATTATTACTATTTTATTTAATTTTACATAATGCTAGATATATTTTTTAATTTTCATTGCTCAGATAGATATTCGCAGTCAGCAACGTTCGATTAACAAATTTTCACTTATTTCCTAATAGCCTTAATTAAAAATATCTTTAAATAAATTTAATATATCACCTAATATAAAGTTCGTTCGTACGTGAGAATACTGTATATAACATTTTCCTTATACTTCTTCGTATTTTTGTGTGCTATGCCAATACCTAAAACCTTGGGGTAACATATATTTTGCTTTAAAATTATGATAAGATAGGACGATAGTTTACACGCTTTTGGGCTATGTTAAAATAAGAAATACAGACCTTTTTGTGCAGTAACTTAAAATTTTTTGGTCCGATTCTAGTGCGTCCCTTTCTTATTAAATCAAATTTGTATAAAATAAATAATGCCTGTTTTTTTGTATTAAAATAAAATAATAATTGCAAGATATATAAGTGGAAGCAATAACGACTTAAGAGACTATTAATGAGGGAGAACGAGACAGCATTATATGCGAGCGTAAACGAGGTCTACTTTGACGTCAATGCACTAAATGTTTTCTGATTGGTAGGGGCGGGCATAATCCAACCGTATGTATAATAACCGTGCACAGACCTTGGTTGCTAGTTGCTATTTGACATTTAGTATTAGTATGTTACGTTTGAATGAATCAAGAGCATTAATATAAACAGGGCAGTTATCAAGAGGCATGTTTGCTACTAACTTTCGTTACACCATCTTTCTTGTTATGATTTATACAATAATTGATACACGATAAGTTTTCATTGTTGTAGTCGTTTAGTGTATGTTCTTGTGCACAGCGTGGACAAAAATGTTTTCCTACTGAGCAACTATTAGCAAAATGATGGAAACCACAACATGCATAACATCGTCTTAATTCAATGCCATCGAATACTTTACAATAATCATAGCCTACAAATAAACTCCTTTCTTGCATAGTCTTATGGTAAGTTGTTATGTCAACCTGCAACATAACTTGAAAGACTTTATTAGATTTACATAGAGGCTTAATAAATACAAGTTGACAAGAGCTATCACTGGTAAATATGTCCTTGTTCTGCAATTTTAAGTAATTTAAAAGTGCATCTTCTTCGAATATATGTATACATATCGTGGGAGGCGGTGAACCGATTTTCACGAAATTTGAACTGAAGGGTCCTTGAACATCTAACTTCCTTAACCTGCATTTTAAAGGGACCAAAATAAATTAAGACTTAAAAACCACCCTTAAAAATGACCAATTTATCCCTTTTTCGTGAAAAAAAAAGGTTCCCCACCTACTCGATGTAGAAAACTTAGGTTATTCTTAGTTTCACCAAAACAAACATTTTTCTATGTTGCGTTGCTCTATGTGATATTTTCTCTATCGCCTTATTTTTGGCTATATTTACTCCACTATATGTATATGGGAAAGTAAAAAATCAATATAGATATTTTATAGATTACATTACTGTTACCAATTTAGTTCCTGTTTCATCTTTATATTTTAAACGGTTACAATATAAAATTTCTCGAGTACAACATGGTGATTCGCAAGCAATGCGCCGTAGCCTAATGATAGAGCACTTCAAGGCAAGTCTAGATCAAGAAGGAAAAAATTGTTTGGCCTGTGGCTAAGAAGATACGTTTTATGCATTTGGTCTAAAAATTCAAAGAGCTATATCTCTGTAACGGTTAGATGTAATCGAATGAAATTTACCAGTAACATTTCTCAGCTAGGACTTGTCAGATTAGCCTACTTGGTTTTGAAAAATCTAGGGCCGGACTCGGAAAAAATCTGCCCTCCTCGCTTTTGACCAAAAAGTACATTTTTCTATCGCATTTCTGGAAAACTATTAGCGAATTCGGAAAGTTCAGTAAAAATGCTATAAGGATAGCGATTTAATTTTGGCGGCACACCTGAACCGTTTCGGCAAAAAAATCAAATTAGCACAACAGGACTTTCTCAAAATCCTTTTCCATCTTTTTTATGTTTACACAGTACATACACACACTTTTAAATAATTAATAAGACACAAAATTATAAAGTCAAAACACTAGATACGTGCGGCCACGACGTAAATAAGAGAACTATCCTATCTATTAATTAATATTTATTAAGAAAGATACCTACACAGTTTTATTTTTGAAATCGAAGAATAGTAACCTATGTATTTATCACTATCTCAATGACAGTAATAATTATTTTGACAGTTTGGTATTCTATCTAATTGTACCTCGTGTCAATCGTGTTTTAAATATGCCAACTAAGTTTACAAACTCTAAATTCGCTTATATCGTTTATGTGTATGGGTTTTGCGATGGTAATACAAGGGTTGCCGTTACAGAATATCATTTCCTTGTCGACGAGTACCGGGGCGCGATACCATCAGCAGAGTTTTCCAGTTCTCTCGAGAACATGGTAGATTTCCTTGAAGTAACGAAAATATAGAACGAGTAGTTAGACCGGCCGAAGAAAACATTGTGAAGATGGCAGAACAAAATCCAAGCACAAGCACTAGAAGCACACGCGCTAGGTATTCCTCAAACCCGTGTATGGAGGGCCTTAAAAATGGAACGATTGTATCCTTATCACATCCAAAAGTGATGAACGATAAATTGGTATTACCGCATTTTTTTGAAGGCCAATTAACTGGAGAAATCTACTTAGATTTCTTCCGGAACGTTTTGTCCAATTTATTATCGGCGCAAAATGTCGACAGGAGAGGTCTTCATTTACAGCATGATGGACACCGCCGCATTTCTCACTCTAGGTCCGAAAGCACCTTAACAATGAGTTTCCTAATCGCTGGATCGTTCGCGGAGGCACTCAAGCTTGGCCAGCTAGGTCTCCTGACCTAACTGTTCTTGATTATTGTGTTTGAGGCCAGATGAAACAATCGGTGTACAGTACAGAAGTCACCTAGAGAGGAACTACGGCAGCGGGTAGTGACAGCATTTGATGACATGAGGAACCAGAGCATCGGGAAGGCCACACGACATTTATTGGTGCGGTGCAGAAAATGTATCGACGTTGGGGGAGAACATTTTGAGAACGTCATATAAGATTTGGAGCATTGCTTATGTAATATTATGATGTTAAGTTTGTTTGTTTGTTAAAAGGGTTATGACATTTATGTGTGCTTTATTTTTTTATTTTTTTTTAGGTTATTCTCATATCCATTCAAATTTTATCATTTTATCTAGATTACATAAAATAATTCGGAGGTGCGGTATCGGTCCCCGGTTTAAGTGGCGCGATCGATCAGTGAGTAAGGCTCGTTGCTTGAGTTCGGCACTTGGATGGGTGACCAGTATCTCATCTCGCCGTCCTGGTTAAGTGGTATAGTAGCAATTAGCTAAACTTCGCCAGGAAGTTAATATCAATAAAGCATTAAAATAAAAAAAATTTAAAAAAACAAAAAATTTCACAATTACGACCCTGTATTTTTCATACTAGGTATGTTATTCGCATATATTATGTGCAGTCTTCGAAGGGATATGAATCTAAAGCATTTGAATGGACTCTATCAAACTGTTCCATAAATAATGCCCGGCCAAAGTGTTAGTCGTGATGCGCTAAATTGTTTTGTGATTTTTTGCCGAAACGGTTTAGGTGTGCCGTCAAAATTGAATCACTATTCTTATAGCATTTTTTCTGAACTTTCCAAATCCGCTAATAGTTTTCCAGAAATGCGATAGAAAAACACCCTGTATCTTCTTAACCACTGGCCAAAAATTTTTTTCCTTCTTGATCTAGACTTGCCTTGAAGTGCTCTATCTGCCATTAGGCTATGGCGTATTGCTCGCAAATCACTCCGTATATATAAAGCAGTAACCAATATAAGTGGTTGTGCATTTACTTTTCTGCTTTATATATAGAGTATCTGGGAATACGGGTTAGAAACTTCTGGTGCAGATTCTACACGCAAAAAATTAAAAAACACATAAACACCTTTAGGAAACATTTACAGACAAATGAGTATATGGACTATTTTTAATATGTTTACATATATAATCTGCACCAGAAGTTTGTAATCGGTATTTCAGAACGCTGTATTGCGAAAATAGTTTCAAAGTGCGTTTGCCATCCAGTAGAAAGACCGTTAACCACGTTGCGCTGATGCAAGTTCAAAAAATGTATACATTTTTCAAGCAACATGCAGACTCTACAGAAACATTTTAAATTTATGTATGACCAAGAACTTACTGGAACATTTTCATTATCATTGGTAGAGTTTGCTTCTTGATGTTTCCAAAGTAGTCCTCCTTTAAGGATACCAGATACTGGGGAGCCATCTGAAGGTAAACTAGGACTAGAATTAACGTCTTCGTCATATACATCATGTAAAATATTCTGTTCCTTTATTGACGTCATGGTAATTGTCTCCAAAATATAATGCTGTTTATCTGAAACAAAAAAGCAAAAAGTGAAAAACTTGACAAATGCAAGTATACATGTCTAATTACATTTCCATTTCTTTTTGGTTTTAGTAGTTTACATACGCGGTAAATCGTCCTTATTCTTTATTTTTATTAAATATACCTCGATTACCACATTAGTGACCTAGAAACAATTACGCTATTAATGGTCAAAAATTATAAATATCATTTGTTACTAGCTAATTTAAATTTTAAATATAAAAGAGTTGATTCACTGTAACTCAGCCTCAACAAATTAGGGCTGTGTATATCGTAGTAAACCAGGACAGTTATTCTGTATTAATGTAAAAGTGAGTAGAGATCTCTTGAAACTCAAACTAGCGTATTCTAACAGTACGCTCACATCGTGAAAAAACAATTGCCATAGGTTACAAAAACATCATTCGGTAATCACAGTAACCATGATGTGATCTTTAATGAGTTTCCAACATTTGCTCACATATTTTGATTAATAAGAAAGCAGCGACGAGATGGTCGGGGATCGTGTGTGATATGTTGGGAAATGCACAATGCACATCCTATAGTGATTCGAGATCTTCTTTGTAGATCTTGTATAAATGAGGTGTCAATTTGTATAATATCGCGAGAAAATCTTTTTATAAAAATCCCATCTGCTACACCAAAGTGATTGGTTACGTGAAAAAGTTGGCGTTCTTGTTCTTCTTGATCATTTTCAATAATATGCAAATTTCTTAGGACCTCATTGGCAATAACCAAATCGACCATATTAATTCTCCTTTAATTCCCACACTTACAGTACAAAGCTCGATGTTTAGTTCAAAGAAAAAATAGCTATAGAACAAATGCCAAGCTACAAACTAAATGAAAGCTGGCGGAAGGGAGTTATAATTTCAATTTAACATGCGAGAATTCCCTCATATTTTAACAGGATAAGTAAATTCTCGATTTTAATCGTGATGTGAGCGCTCCTACAGTTAGCGAATATGCTATGTTAGTTGAGAAATCCGTCTACTTTTTCATGAGAACGTGACTGTATTTGAGTGAAAGAAAACAGAAAACTAGGTTTAACTATGTGTCAGAATGTTGTGAAGTTTCAAATGGAGTACCACAAGGATCAGTGTTGGGACCTATTTTATTTATTTTATTTATAAATGATATTATGTAATGGGTGAAATTTTAGTTAAAATAACAGATGAATTGAATAATACGCTCAAACAACACCACAGAAATTAGACAACCCCCAATTCCAGAAGCCAGGGCTTGTGCGGAAGGGGTTAAATATTGAAAAAACGCAGACATACAACCATTTCCTCCGACAGTGCCGGAGCCAGGATTCGAACCCGGTGGTGCGATGTCCGTGTGATTAATCGCGATTGCCATCTCGCGCCTTAACCCACTCGGCTATCGACCAGACTCTGCATCTGAATCTGGGCATAAGTGGTTAATATGTAATTCACTGGCATTAAATGTTAACAAAACAAAATGTACGGTATTGAGTAACAAATATAGTGATGGCATAGATAGGAATTCCGTGGTAGTACAAATCAATAACACAAAAATTGATTGTATTCATGAAATTAAATATTTGGGAATAATCATTGATCAACATTTGATGTTAGGTAGTCATGCCTCGTTTGTAATAAAAAAAGTCTCAAAAAAGGTATATTTTTCACGCAGAATTAGTTATTACTTAAGCCAGTGGTCAAAAGCATTAATTTACAAAACAATTATTGCACCTCATTTTAATTATTGCCCTTCCCTAATGATGATATTCAATGGTGAATCGTTTAGGAGCCTGCAGTTACTGCAAAATAAAGCAATGCGAGCAATTTTAGGATGTAATTACGCAACACCAATACGTGTTATGTTAAGTACTTTACAATTCATGACAGTTTACCAGAATGTTTTATTCTTTTGTGTTGATTTTTAAAATTGTTAAGGGTTTAGCTCCAAAACATCTTTTAGAGAATTGTGTTTTTATTGAGGAGGTTGTTTTGTTGTAGCCAATATCATTTGCCAATTCCCTGACCAGGCATAGACCGGTTTCGAACTTATTAGTTCTCATCAGTATGCCATAGGTCATGGAACAGACAAATGACAGTGGCCAAAAGAGGGATTCACTTACCTCTCACCACTACACCATTTACATTAGTCTGTATAAGACTAGCAGGTTGGCCACTGTCATTTGTCTGTTCCATGACCTATGGCATACTGATGAGAACTAATAAGTTCGAAACCGGCCTATGTCTGGTCAGGGAATTGACAAATGACATTGGCTACCAATCTTTCATGATTTGTAAGGTATAATTCAATGCAGGTCGGGGTATTTGCCCGCTGAGTAGTTGTTTCCTGCAAATCATGTATAACAACAGTATATAGGTTAAGTCCACCAAGGGCTGAAGGTCGCCGCTCTCGGTACTTGCAAAATGGCAAGTCGATATATACCATGGAGACATCTATGATGATGGTGTATAGTAGCATTAGACCACATGAGAAGACTCACTTACCTCTCATCACTACATCATATATACCATATATATATATATATATATATATATTTATTGATTTTCAAATGGAACACCCTGTACATTATTGCATTTTTGAATTTATATTTCAAACGTCAATATTTAATTTAACTTTTAGTTTTCCATTGAAGTGTGTCATGACTTCCAATTTATTCGAATCGATCCGTGTAATGCTAGAAAAATCGAAATTCCATCGAAAATACTAAGTTATACGATTCTTCAAAATGGGGTTTGGGACAAAACACATTTTTTTTTAACTGGAACCATGTTGGTCCATTGATATCATTTATTAGTACCAAAAGATTACAGCAGTTGTTCAAAATGCTGCCCATTAACGTCAATGAACGTCTGAACTCGCATAGTTGTATTTCGAAGAACAATCGCCAATTGCTGGGCAGTTATGCTATTAATTGCGCGTCTTACACGTAGCTCCAGATTTTCACAGATTGTAACGCCAGTTGTGTAGACAATATTTTTGAAATTACCCCAAAAAAAATCTAGGAAAGTCAAATCCGGTGACCTTGGAGGCTACCTAACAGGACCATTCATCAAAATGACGTTTTCTCCGAATCTCTGTTGAAGATAATCAAGTTATTATTCCTGAATTATGGCAAGGAGCGCCATCTTGTTGGAAATACATTCCATGATCTAAATTCAAAGGTAATTCGTCTAAAATGTCCTCAAATTTTAAACGAATCCAAATCGAAATAAAATCCCTCCCAAAAAAATTGTTTTTCGGCCGCACGTTATTCGGTAAAATTGCAATAGTCCATCCTACGTTTGCAATCATTTTCAGGTGCTGGTGTAATTGGTTTTTAAAAGATATAGTTATGCTTATGGAAAATTCGTCTTAGTGTTGATGACTTATTTCTAATTCAAACGCAATTTGGCTTAAAGAAACAGTTATTTCAATTGCCACCCGAGCCAAAACATTAATATCCGTTTCTGTTTTAATAATAAAATTTTCTTCGGAATCATTGTTGGCCTCTTTTCGGAATTGATTCTCAACACAATTAAAATAATTTCTCACGGGACATTGTCTATCAGGATATCGTTGGATAAAAGTAGTCAAAGGATTCTAGTGCCGGTCGTCGCATGCCTACCTTGCACTGACGAGAGCCAACAGCTCGAAACTGCAGTCTGCAAGTGGTGTGTGACGACTGGCAAGAGAGCTCCTTTAAGTAGGATCAGTCTTTCGGCTGGTGTTTGTTGCAATCGAAGCATTAGCGTTTTGATGGTAATATGCAATTATTACACTTAACGCGCCAGACCTGTAACTTTGGTTGCAGTCTGGTTATTTTCCTTATAGTAAAATAAGGATTTATAGAGGAGTTTGCGACTAAAAATATTATGTTTAATTTTTAAAAACATAATAAAAACACCGGTAAACCAACAAAGCCAAAAATTTCATTACTTTCTGAGCCACCTTCATTACTTCTTACCATTTAATTGCAACGCAATTGTATTTTCTTATTTTCCTTTACCGTAATTTTAATTACATTTATCTCACATTTTAATAAGGTATTTGAATAAATTCCTTATTTAATAGTACTAACAAACTATACTATGGTACGGTACCAATTTGAAAAAAATGTGTTTTGCCCCAAAAGTACCAGGGTGTATTTAAAAAGTACTGACTTAAGCACGAACACAGAACATAAAAAAGTTGATTCAATCTAATTAAAACATTATATTATACAATCCAAATTTTTAAAATCAAAGTTTAGGCCAGCCATGCGCAGCCCAGTATGATGTATCTCGCGGAAGGTGAAATTAAAAGTGATCAGTGCCACGAGTGCTTTAGTATGTACGTTTTATTCAGTTTAGTTAAGTTTGTTCTTTTAAACATGTTCCTGATGTTAACACCTTTGTTTGGGGCGAGCGTAGGTGCGTCTTTACTATGTACATACTTCGGTATGCGATGTAAAGCAACGAGAGGCGCAGTTAGTACTTGGATGGGTGACCATTCCAACGGAAACTGCGTCCTCGCCTCACACATCTTCCAGCGGCTTGTATATCAGTGTATGCGCGGAACCTATACAACCTTAGGCGAAGGTTGTATAGGAGATATACCATCCTTCGGAGGGGATGTAAAGCCGTCGGTCCCTTGTCTATTAAATGTTAGGCAAGTAAAAGATCCCTACTCTTCTTAAGGGAAGAGGTTCGGCAAAATTCCTGGTTGGGGGTAGCTCGTCTACAGGCGTCGGTGTTAGGCCTCAGTCGCGGAAATAGGCCAACGTTAAATAAATGTATAAAAAAACACCTTTGTTAATCCGTCTGCGACGGAAGGAGCCTAGGCTTAGTTGTTTTAAATTTCTTTTTAGCCGAATCAGTCCCACTCCGCTCGGCCCTGCAATCTGCCACTACATTAGCTCGGTGGTTGTACGGTCGAACCCGATGTGGGTTCTGGGGAGGTACTTTTCTGTATTAAAATAAGAAATAAAAATCTTATTGAATTGAATTGTAACAATTAGTAGGTAGTTGACAACTGTCATTTCTGTCAAACTACTTTAATGCATATCAATTATTGTTAACAATGGCACGTAATATGAGCTATTCTAATACCGAAATGTTGGATATAATTAGAATATTAGGCAAATGTATTGAAAATGGTTCTAGTGCACTAGACGTTATGTGGAAAACTTTCCAAACCGTCGACATCCTGATAGACGTACATTTTTTGCAGTCGAGACCTTAGAAGAGAAGAGCAATGGAGAAATCGAAAAATATATTGATGCCGCAGGCACATGGTGAAATACGGCTTTTCGGGAAAAGCCTAGGCAGTTCATGAAATGCCGGCAGATAGTGTGAAACACCTCATGTTATGTCATTTGACTAGGCTTTTCATGAAGTGCCTTAAAATGTTAGTATTTTCGTGTAGTGAGAAGTTTAACAGGATCTGCCGTGATTTAGGCCATCGGCATTTCATAAAATGACGTGATGCCGGCATTTTATGAACTGCCTAGGCTTTTCCCGAAAAGCCTATGTCGTAGACATAGTGCAATACGGCTTTTCGGGAAAAGCCTAGGCAGTTCTTGAAATGCCGGCAGATAGCGTAAAATACCTCATGTTATGTCATTTGACTAGGCTTTTCATGAAGTGCCTTAAAATGTTAGTATTTTCGTGTAATGAGAAGTTTAACATGATCTGCCGTAATTTAGGGCATCGGTATTTCATAAAATGCCGGCAGATAGTGTGAAATCTGGATGCTACACGATTCGCCTAAGCTGTTCAGGAAGAACCTGGTTAGTCAGTTAATGCTATGATTCGTGCTTTACATGATCTGTCAGCTTCATCCCTACAACGTTCAGTAGTATAAGACCTGCATTGTCAATGTGTTAAATTTAAAATCAAAATTACAAGATCTTCCAAATGATTTATTTTACCATAAAGCCGGCCATTTTCCAAAAAATGTATCGGAATTTTTTGCTTTTTGTGGTTTGTTTGAACGAATAAAAAGAAAAATATGTCTTTGTATTAAACAATAGAAATAAGAAGTCCTTACGTTACCACTCCATCTGAATCCATTTCCTCTATTCCAAAAATTACAAAATTGATCCAAATTGAGAAAAACTAGGGAATAGTTTTTGCGTTTGGGGGTATTCAAGGAGGGGTGGGTGAGAAAATATTTTCACCATCGTGTTACTCGCCTTCGAAAATGGGGGTATACCCATTCCTGTTCAATTTCAAGCTTTTTGATAGTATTTCGGTTTTAGAAGTAGGGGTAGTTTTAACTCTTGAGGTCGGGTGGGATGGTCTGTAGTCGCTAGTTGCTCAATATATTGAAATTGGGCAAAAAATCCCTATCCAACAAGCCCTCGCACGTCCAGACCCGGGAAATTGGAAAAAGAGATGGTTTTTGTATTTATAGATTGTTCGTGAGGGTTGGAGTGAAAAACCATCGTGTTCCTCAACCTCAAAATCGAAGGGGAAGGTCTTGTGCCGCGTTCGCAATACTTTTGCGTTTCTCGCCTTTTTTTTCAGTTCCACAGGGGACTATAATCGTAACGGTGTAAATAAATTTTTTATTGCTAATTAAATTCGAGTATCTTTACACACTGAGCTACACAAGGACAACAATTCTACCATAAAATGTCTAATATGGAAGTAATAAAAAATTGTAATACGTTTAGTGGTTTGACAATGTCCGTTTGTCAGATCAATATCCACTATTTAACACTAAAAATTACTTAACCATTTTATATAAAGACGAATTTAATTCCAATATGAGACACCTTTTAACCCAAATAAATAATAGTTCATAATAACAATTATTGAGAAATTTTTACAGTTTGAGAATCGCTGAACTTATGGAAGGATATATTATTTATCTGTCTGTATTCAGCATATATTTCATATTTCCGTCTCTCTTTAGATGACAGAGAAGCTTGATAGACAGCGGTGAACAATATATTAGGGCTATTGCTTTATCTTTATTATGAGAGAGAAATGAAGTCGTACGCAGAGAAAAAATATTCTTAAAATGCTCAATTAGTAATAAATGAGATATTTCAAATTGCATGTCCTATCTGTAAACGTTGGAGAAACACTGTTTTATTTTAAAAATGTTAAATTATGCTAAAAAAATAATTCATTATTATAGTGCATGCATGATAAAGGTATGCATTAATTATTATTCAAAGAAGTTTTCACACGTTAACGAAATTCTATGGCTTGTAAAGAACTGAAAGTAGTTTCCCATCAAATAAAACAGTTATTTTGAAGGATCTTTACGGAACTGGAATGGTTGAACTATTTTTATATTACATTTTATCGAATCTTTAAAAAACACTTTATAAATTGGAAACTGACATTGATTACTATTACAAATTATTTCCTTGATACATATATAAGAAGTGTGTGATGACGTAGAAATCCATACAGAGAATAAAAATGTCGAACCCGGAAAAGTATCATCTGAACCTGAATTTTAAATTCAACGATAGATATACTTTATACGAGGATAATTGGAACTGGTCAGTGTTAAAGCACAGGACCGTGCGCCCTGAACTTGATATTTTGTCCTATATATTTAGCAATGGTATCGAGATTCGAATAGTAGTTGAAACTGTGCAGGCGAGTCCGAGACTGGCAATGTAATCAGCCTGAATGAACCATCTACAACTGCACTGGTTTAAAGATAATAAAACGGACAGGCCTACTAGCATTAAAAAACTCGTAAATCGCTTCTCAATAGTCAAAGGCGGATTTCTGCTGTGCTGTTAATGTGCCAGTGCAGTGCGTAAATACCTGTTATAATATCAAGCGTAGGAGTTTAGTTAGTTATTGTTCATATTTATAAATATTTACTACTATATAAAAGGTAAAATATTTTAATTATTTACTAATTTACCATGGCTTTCTGGAGACCATTTGAAACAGAGGATAATATAATAACGCCCGAAAATTTTATTATTTTCTTATGACAAGCATTTCTATTTACCTCCGCCCATGTACAATAAAGAGATGCCGACTGTTTTTGCCGGCTTTTAGTTTTTATACGGTTTCAATTAAATTCGTTTACACTTTACCATTTACAGGTTGTAAATTATTTTTTCAATATAATGTGCTTACCAACATATTATTTCATTTTGAATTTTTGGTACGACATATTTTCTCTCACACAACCGCGGCCTAGGTCACTGATACCGTCTCGATAACACATGATAAAGCCACTAAACACCCATACCCTTGCCAGGATTCGAACCCGGGTCAAGCCCTACACGTAAACACTGAGCCAATATGGTTGTTTGTTATTGTATTTCTTGTCACACCAAAACTAAATTAAAGAGATAAAGTCAATGTAACCAAAAAAATAATTATTTTACTCTTATTATACAGTGTGTTTTTCATATTTTAAAAATCCGTAGAACAATATTTATTTATCCAAAAACCAAAAAATAAATAAGAAAATAAATTTTAAATATTGCAAATATTTATCAATTATGATCGAGTTACGCCACTGATCAGTTTTCATATAGTACTTGACCGTGCGTGTTGACGTTGCTTATTTTTAGTGCGTCAAGTAGCACGTAATCTAATCGCCATCGATAGTTTACGTGCAACTCTTTAGGTGTTAATAGCGAATTACTGTGTTTGAAAGTTTTTAGTGATGGAGAATTTTATAAACATTGAGTGAACAGACATTGTACTTGGGCTAAAATACCCGTCAAGCTCACATACTTTACACTGAACACGATACCCGGGGTATCCGCGTCCCCCATGAAAGAACTTTTGTATCAGCTGTTCAAGATGTAAGGAACCATGGACATTTTCAACCCGTTACTCATTATAAGGCTCGTACACGCTCTCGGAGGACACTGGATACGGAACCACTAATTTCAGATGCTGTCGAAGAAAATCCTAAAGTATTCGCAGTCTTTCTGCACAAATTGGAGTGTCCGGACTTGTAATGTAGAGCACTTTGAACGAACTGAGGCTGCATCCTTATCACGTGTAGACCTACAACCTAAAAATGAGGTTCGACGGCAAAACTGCAAACTGTAATAAGAGTGAATAATTTACGTTGTGTGCATCGAAATTGAGGTGGATAGAGGTGAGTCTAAGAATTATTTTTTTCTCTTTGAATTTTTAAATTTGAGAACTGGTATTAATCTTCACATTCATCAGGAGTCGCAAAAAAAATATAAACATGTATTTCAAAAACCCTGTATACATACAGTTTAAAATAAACATGAATGTCATGTAATTAACAAATCAGCAATTCATTTCATCCGTCAGCTACCACCAAATAAATAGTAAGAATTTTTTAATATCGTCAACATAATTGATATTGTTTATCGGTGAGATTTTTGTTCTTCAAAGATGAATTCGCTAAACGTCTTAAATATATAAAATTTATGAGAGTCAACTTTGCTAAAATCACCCGTGTTTCTATTAGAGCATATATTTTAGGCAGTTCATCATATTTTGGTGGAGACCAGCTCTAGTAAATTAATAGTTTCAGAACAATGGTATTCAAATTAACTTTAATCTATTCCACACATGAAAATTGAAAAGCAATGCTTTCCTAATAATTGTCAAAATATACAACTAACAGTAAACAACCACGTACTACTTATTAGATAATATGCGACTGGAATGACAGGTTGATAACGTCTCGTTTATCTTGACGAGTTAAATGTTAATAATAGCGCGGTATATCAGAAAATTAAGTTTCAAAATGTTTGCTATTTTACTGCTAAGGCATTTTCGAACATAATCTAGTTATTAGTGGCGACCGTAATGTTAATAAATTTATTAATTTTATGTTTATGTTTGTACTTGTCAGCTTGTAAATTTGAGACACGTTTTGAATACGTTAGTTTTTCCTTTTCTGTACGGAAAACTGACGGTGTAGCAACCACTTAAGACGCAAATGCATGGAAAAAAGCTCAAATTTACTTCTGAAATCTTCTGTGTAGTCGGCAGTTGTGTATATAAACATCAAATCTATATATCCACAACTCATTTACGCTTATTTTGGTAGAATAGTATAGTGCCATCACGAAAATGTCTGTATTCGATAAGTAACGAACTATTGAATTTATTCTACTGTCTGCTTCGTTGTGGTTTGAAAAGTGTAAGTCTGTTACCATTTTACTTTTCATAGAGAACATTGTTGTCCTGACACTTTCTTCAGTCATCCCTACATAACAACAGAAACATTAGTAAGTAATCCACTATGTTTCATGTAGAAATATATTTCACAAAACTTTTGTTCCTCGTGTTGTCAGACAGGAATTATAGGTAGGTATAAACAATACGAGCGGTGGTGTACACATACCACATGTGCGAGACCAAGGTTTTGACCGTCGCAATATGATATCTTCTAATTATTCGCCCAATTAATAAATTATTTTAATTAAAAAAAATCTTCTTGGCCCATTTAACGTATTTCGTCTCACATCTGGAATAAAATACCTCGATGCCAAAATATACACTATATTTCTCGTGCAGTTGCTAATAGGAATTAATGTCTCTTTTTGAACTTATATAAAACAACAAGCATTAAGCTTTCAATTGGTGGAAGATTTATTACAATATCTTCATAAACAAGGTTGGAATGCTATACAAACGAAAGCGAAAGTTGCGCAAATTTTTCGAACTCTTTTTGCATTTTCGTAATATACTAGCATCGCACCCTATGGATTCGGATCCAGTATATATTTTGAATTATATTGATATTTTTAAAATTTTATACCCACAAGTTCTTGCCCCATGTTCGAATTCGGTCCTCTAGATTCTAAATTCCGTACTAATACTAGTAAACTGCTAATACTATTTTGCCTTAATTCTTAAATAATAATAATAATAATTTTTTAAAAGTATGTCAATCACTTAACCACGGACGCAGAACATCAAAAAAAGTTGATTCAACCTAACTTCTATCCAAAATCGCACCCCTCTAGAATTGGAATTAAAAATATTTATTTTTTTAATATTGTGTGACTATATATATTTTTTCAATTCCGGTACACTGAAAAGTATGACAAAGGGTAATGGTTTAAACTGAATACCTACTTTTTAAAATCAAGTTTGCTAAAAGGCTGATTTAGGGATAAACAACCTTACTCTCCTGCTCCTTCTTTTAGTGGTACGCTTATGGCGGTTTTGGTATATTGCATTTTATATAAAATTTAATTATAAAACTTTTTTATGTTGTTTTTTTTGTTTGGATAACCTTTTTCAAATGAATCTGGAAATACTGAAACCTCTATCATAACTGTTAATTAAAAAGCGAATTGATAGAAATAGATAAAAATCATTTATTTTATGTTACTTCTTAATTAAATACCTTATAATCACATAATGTATAAATAAATACTACGGACAATGATTAAGTCGGTCATATTGGAACACGTGACTTGTACACCACGGTTCCATGTCGGATGTCAATTTTAATAAGAGAAATGTACAGGAAGATCAAAGGCATCTGTGAAAATTCAGTAGGTAGTTGACAACTGTCATTTCTGTCAAGCTATTTTAATGCATATCAATTATTGTTAATAATGGCACGTAATATATGAGTTATTCTAATACTGAAATGGTGGATATGATTAGAATATTAGGAGAATGTAATGGAAATGGTATTTTTCTACTTTCTTATGTAAATTTGCTGTTTTCCGTATAGTCTGTAGAATGGATAAGTGGGCCATTCCAGTTAACTGGACGGATATATTTCATATACGTTCTAGGATGGATATGAAATCGACAAATCACAGTTCGTGTGTAAGCTGTCAAAGTAATTGTCAGTGTGTATTCGCGCAGTTTGAGCTAGAAAATAATTTAAAATGAGTGATTCCAGTGAAGAATCGATAAACGGTATACCACCTAAAATTTTATTATATTAAATATTATATATTACCTAAAACCTAAAAAACAACATATTATATATTATTATATACAGACAAAATTTTAGAGATATGTTATGACAAAAAAAAAGTAGCGAACCTAAGATCTCTTGCTTTTCGAAGCGTAGATATAACCGCTAGGCTACTGAATCTTTTATAAAATGTTTGCACCTAGAGCATAAGATTTAGCAGAAGCTAAGTTTGTACATTAAAATTTGATTAAAACTATTATTTGTAGTTTTTTCTTAATCCGGTCGTAGAAAAAGTATACTGTACAACTCGAGTGGATTATCCATAACGCACTCGAAAGATTGAGGCATTCCGCCTACGGCGTCGTGCTCAAACTTCTTTCTCGTGCGATATGGCTATCATATCCACTCTTGTTGCACAGTAGTAGTTTGTGCAACAACGAAAAGTTTTCAAACCGTCAACATCCTTACTTGCAGTCGATAGTCGTGCATGGGAAATTGGAATCTATCAAATGATCGGATGCTCGGATATGTGATACTAGTTCCAGAAATTGAGGAGGAAAAATTTCCTGAATTGTATCAGAACGGTTTGAAAGCAGTGTGCATAAAATTACTTCTCAAGTAGGACTATCGCATTATTCAATATGGAAAGCATTAAAATAACAATTACTATTTACATTTCATATGCAGACTGTTCAGGAATTGGAACTCCAAGGTTACGGTTCTCGATTGGAAATTTGTAACTGGCTTCTCAGAAAAAATGCAAAAAAACTAGTTTTGTAAGCACCATTTTGTCAAGTGATAAAGCCTCATTTCATAGAAAATGTATTACAAATCATCATATATCATATTTGGTTCCTAATGCAAACATACAAATGCACTTTCAGCGTAATTTTTCGGTTAATGTTTTAGTTGAGTAAAAATAGCCCAAAATAAGGCGACAGAGAAAATTTTACATGGAGCAACGCGACATAGAAAAATAAATTTGTTTTAGTGAAACTAAGAATACCCTGAGTTTTCCGCTTCGAGTAAGTGGGGGAACCCTATTATTTTTCGCAAAAAGGGGTAAATTGATCATTTTTAAGGGTGGTTTTTCAGTTTTAATTTATTTTGGACCCTTTAAAATGCTAGTTAAGAAACGAGAATGCTACCCTTTTATTGCAGATGTTCAAGGAACGTTCAGTTCAAATTTCGTGATATGTATGCGCACATAAGTATACGTGTAATTATTAATTATAAAAATTACAATATTAATAATTTCTCTATTTCTCTATCATTTCAATTTTTAATTAAGAGGCATGCCGATAGTTCTAGTATTTCCAGTTTCATTTGAAAATAGTTATTCAAACGAAAAAAGAGCCATATAAATAAGTTGTATTAATTTTGTATATAATACAATATACCAAAAGAAGAAGAATTGTGTATTCCCGAATCGACCTTTTAGAAAATTTAATTTTAAAAAGCTCAGAACATGGCGACGAGTATACACGCAGTTCCACAGTCCTCCTCATATGTGAGTTTTAAATGTTGAAAATCTAAATCCTTTAAACACTATGTGTGCATGAAGTGCAGTAATGTTTTTCATAAGAGTTGTCTACATCGTTATAGAAATCAAATCTCTTTTGTAAAAGAAAACAATATAATATGCTGCAGTGATTCAGAAGATAGTTCTTATACCTTTGACGACGAAAAAAGTGTTTTAACTAATAATGAATTGACTGATGACTCTGATATGAAAACACAGTACATAAAAAAATTAAAAAGTGAACATGAAATATTTAACAAGGATGCACTGAAACTGGAGGAAGAAATTAATGAGCTACTAAGAAAAAAAGATGAATTCATTAATAAATAACAAAAGAAATACATACGCTCAATAAGAAATATGTGAAGGATATTAAACCTTCAAAAACAATTGCCATCCAAACTTATAATCAGGTAAAAAACTTGCCTAGTGATAATACTAATAAATATTTCATTTCCGTGGGTGATAAATATTCCACCAGTGTTAATTGTGTAACAACAAATTTGATGACTAACAACAGAAAAACATCTAATATCAACTATGAATCTATAAGAAACATAAAGGAAAAAACTGATGTATCAACAGCGGAACACCTAGTAAATAGTACTGATTCCCAAAGTCTGCCATCTACCAGTAAAAAAATATTATTGCTGAGTGATGATATAGGACGTAATTTAAATCGTAAACACCAGAGTTATTTTATAGAAACTTTCATCAAGCCTGGAGCTACGTTTCAGCAAGTGGTTGAAAACATTGATGCATTGACAAGTTATACATCCCAGGACGATATTATTATACTAGCAGGATCGAATAATTTTAATAATATAAGGCGGTATCCACTGTTTAAAAATATTTGGAACATTGTTAAGAAATGCCGTAATTTAAATATAACTATTGCAACGGTTCCATACGGCAAAAATTCTAATGAAAATAAATATATAAGCAAGTTTAGCAACAAATTAACTGCTTTTGTTGATAAAATAAACAACTATGTGCCTGGTAAAATTAGTCTATTAAATATAAATAACTTATCTAATAATAACCTTAATAAAAATGCTATATGCAACCAAATTCCTGACTTTTGTTAATGTAAGTAACTCTTTAAATTATCAAAACATGTAAATGAGTGTCATGGCGACAAATCACTTAATAATATTCATAACAATAACGGAAGTGAGATCAAGTTTAGGCACCACTTTGTGAAACTATAAGCACTGTTAACACATTGACAACAACATCCCTTAATAAACATGATGCTGACAATAATTTAATCATTGATTCAAATGTTAGTCATAATGAAAATTCTAATAGTTTTTTATACCCCAGACTATCACAATTAACACCAATGTGAGAACTGTTATACCTAGGACTGTTTATGTTAATATATACGACACTGCAATCTTAAATAAATATGCAGAACTTCATGACGACGGGCAAAATTAAGTTCTCAGCCAAGCTAAATTTAGATTTAGTAGAACTTGAGAAATTAAATTGGCTTAAAAAAAAACTCAGAAACGAACAAATTGCTGAGATATAAAGCATTTAAAAAACAAATACAAAAAGACATACATATGAAACGAAAAGATAGCATATTACGAAACAATTATCAACAACTCAGATAATAAAGCGAAAACTGTTTGGAATCTAGTTAACAATCTGACAATAACAAAACTATGACAGCAATTAATCAAGACAATCTGGAGATCAGTGACCCAAAGCAAATTGCAAATATATTTGGTGAATACTTAACAAATGTTGTCAATAGCAGAATAACAGCCCATTTTGGTAGTAACGTGTCGTCTGAGTGTACATCATCCATATTCATCACCAAAATAATGTTTTTTGTCCCAGTTAATGCAAACGAATTTGAACTAGTTATCAAAAACTTGCCTAACAAAAAATCTACCGGATGAAATACCTGTCAAATTAATTAAGGAATGTATAAATAAATTATCGCCGATTCTTGCTGGTTTAATTAATTTATCAATTTCATTGGGACAGTTTCCTGAAATTTTAAAAAATGTTGCTATTATTCCTGTATTTAAAAAGGGCGATCAACTTAATGTTGAAAATACCGCCTTATATCACTGTTGAGCATATTTTCAAAAATTATCGAAAAAGTTGTTTACAATCGGATTTTAAATTTTTTAAACGAAAATAATATTTGATCAAACTCCCAACACGGATTCAGGCCGGGGCTCTCAACAGAAACGGGAACCGTCGAACTTATACAGCATTTAAATGTTAAATTGGATGATAATCAATATGTTGCAACTGTATCTTCGATCTCACACGGGCATTTGACACCATTGACAAAAATTTTGTATGTGATAAAATAAGTAATATAGGCCTGCGAGGACCCTTAAATAAATGGGTAAAATCTTTTCTGTCAGGGAGAAAAATTATCATAAAAATAAACGATATAAAGTCAGACATATTCGACATTGACATTGGAACCCTGCAAATAGCGTACTGGGGCTTTTAATTTTTATTTTATTCATTAACGATTTGTCCAATTATATAACGCGAGGAAAGGTTTTTATGTACGCTGACGATACTACCATTGTAGTGTCTGATACAAATCCTGTGATCGTTGAAACAAAAGTTCATATTATATTAGAAGAATTCAGTCACTGGTGTGACAAAAATAGCTTAATAATAAATTATGCAAAAACTGTTTGTGTTGAGTTTAAAAGCAAGCGTAGAGTAACACAAAATGCATATAATTTCGCATTTAACAACCATGTCATAAAAACTGACGACTCAGCCTCCTTCTTAGGAATAACTTTTGATAGACATTTAGATTGGAACCAGCAAATCGAAGAAAAGGTATGTGCTAAACTCAACAAGAGTTTTTACGTTATGCATTCCTTAAAAAATTATTTGAATACCAATGCACTGCTGAATGTATATTATTCATTTGTACACTCCACCATTGCCTATAATATCATAGTGTGGAATCAGTCCAGTCATATAGACAGAATATTTATTCTTCAGAAGAGGATACTCAAGTTAATGTTCAACCTTGAATATAACCAATATTGTCGTGAAGTATATAACAAACACAAAATTGACGGTGACATCTATATATTTGATATAGCTCCTGTCATATATTTACGTGAACAGAAACAAATTCATTCAGAATGGAGATTTTCACAATTACTATACAAGAGGCAGAAATTTAATTTCATTAAACAAACGTAACCATGAGTTTTTTAAGAACTCAGGCTGTCGCATGTATAATCTTTTACCGGACTAAATTAAAAACAGCATATCATTATTTAGCTTTAAGAAAAGTCTCAAAAACTTTTAGTCAACAATTCATTTTATTCTATAAATGAATTCATAAATTTTCTACAACCCAGTCACCTGATTGTGTCATATTTATACATTGTACTATTTTACTACCTTTGTTCATTAATAATTTTATATTTATTATTATCTTTTCATTTATTGAATATGTATACTTATATCCATATCTTTTTATAACATTTAGTAGTTATAATTATTTAATTTTTTATCCCATGTGACTTGTACTCTATACATACATTTTATGTACATATTTTTATGACAGGCCATATATACTTTATGTATCTCGAGTGGACAATAAATATTATTATTATTATTATTACTTTAAACTATTACCTTTTGACATACATTTCAGTGTACCAGAATTGAAAAAAATATCTACAGCCATTTGCACAATATAAATATTTTTAATTCCAACTTTAGAGGGTTGCGATTTTGGATGGAGGTAAATTAGGTTGTATCAATTTTTTTTTTTGACGTTCTGTATCCACGGTTAAGTGATTAACATACTTTTTAAAAATACCCTGCATACATTTTGCAATTTACAGCTATCAAAATCTGTGTTGCTTCCATACTTTATCATTTTCAGAAAACTACAGAAATTCATTAAAATACCCTACTATATTTTAGTACAGGAGAAGTGCCATAGTTTACATGTGGAAAATACAAATAACGATTTACTATTTCAAAATAAATATGTAGAAAAATACATACTACGATAGACCAAAAATTCTACTATTTTCTGTAAAAGGAATTAAATTCATTACCACCCATCAAGGTGCACCATGTGCGTTTCCA